>WOAB01000546.1:2742500-4195054 GCA_027886185.1 Rheum nobile | reverse complement strand
TCAAATCGTTAAATATAAATAGTTTTTTCATTTTTTTTAAATAATAGAGAAAATAAACCCTAAACCTTAATTAAACCCTAATTCATAAATTCTAAAAACTTTTTTAGGGTATAGGATTTACACTTATTTTTCTTTTTAGGTTCAGGGTTTACACACATTTTTCTTTTCTTTTTAAAAAGACTAAACGAAAACCATTTATACTTAACGATTTAGGTATTTCGCGAAAAAAATGAAAACTTCGGAGTTACTACACGAAATATGCCAAACTTTGTGTACAACACGAATTATGCAATATCTCATGGTTATCGGGCAAAAAAACCGAATAAGGCAATCTCCGTTGAATATTGTAGAATCGAGTGTGTTATATCAAGGAACGGTAAATTCGTTCCTTGGGCAGCGGAAAATAACAACAGAATTATGAAGTAACGAGCTCAGTTCCTTAGAGAGGAAAACTTAATCAACCAACTAGTTGACTAAGAAAAACCTCTACCTCTAGGTTTCCCTAGTAGGATTTCGAATGTCTACTTATGTTATTAATCCTGGAATTACAAACAAGTAAGTCTTATCTCAATCTAGTTTACTCCTAGATATCTAGACTTCTCAATGTAACGTTCCTAACAACACACTGGACAACCAAAACCCTAACAAGTACTCAACTTACCAAAGTTTCGTCCTTGTAAGTGTTCTTCTTGCTTCCGAATGCTCTGCTCTGGAAAATGCTCTGTGTGTTCCGTAGTTGTAGAAGTTCGCAACTCTCTAATATATAGTCTAGGAAATTCTCATATTTTACCCTAGTTTTACTTAAGGAAAATAAGATAATAAAATCCTATACAATCTTTTCTAACAATATTCTACCCGAAATCTCTTCACCGAGATCTTCCTTGAGGCCTAAGTTACAACTTCCAAATATGTTTTCCATAACAGATATTCGGCGGCTCTCTAGGGTTTCAGCGCGCGCGTCCTCCGTTCCTTGCGTTGTTCCCTTTCTCTGTTCTGTTCAACATCATGCGTCTCTTCTCTTCTTTCGTTCCAGCGTGTTGTTTTTTGCTTCTCTGTTCCTTTGCTTTTCTGTTTTGACTCTTCTCAGGTTTTCATCGTTCCTTTGACTTCACCGTTTCCTGAAACTCATAGTCACACTAAAAACCATCAAAAGCATTTGAGTTTATCATCATCAAAAATAAAGGGAACATCATCGTTCCAACAATTTCCCCCTTTTTGGTGATGACGAACTCCTTCAAAATGTGCACGTCAAAATACGCAGTTCAGAACAGACAATTTAGAAGCATTTTCACATTTAATCACACAGATACTATGTTCAAATAATTAACAATGTTCCCCCTCAGAAGGTTCATTGAGAATTTACCTTCAAGCAGCTTTGTCGTTCCCCTTAGCACTAGCTTCTGTTATCAACTATTCCTTGGGTTTCACATTTTCCATACTTCCCCCTTTTGGCATCATCAAAAGTTCCACAAGAAACCGAAAGACTTGACACACATGCAACTCATAAACAAAATAATTCATTCATAAAGTCATGCGAAGTACATAGCATAGGGACCTAGACAGCTAAGATCAGAAGACAATGAAGAATCACACAAAAGACATAAAAACATAAAAAAAAATCAAGAATAGAGGGTCAGACGGGCTAGAATAGGAACGGAGAGCACTCAGATCTCAGGGCCTTCCGCAGAATCATCGGCTTTGCTCAAGAAATGATCCAAGAGCAATGACATGGTTGTGTTCAACTGCTTGAGCTCAGCAAGTATCTGATGCTGAATTGAACTCCCTTTTGACGACCCTTCACCAGTTGCTTTCTTTGCAACAGCAGTGCCCGTTCCTTTGGTGTCTCCAATGAATTTCATCTTTTCCACCATAGCAGAATCCAACTCGCTACCCAGAGAAACTTCATTCTCTTCCAGATATGATTCTTCACGTAGTAACATCATCTTTACCAAACCGGGGTAGGCCAGAGAATGAGATTTGGCCTTGCAACGATCCATGTGACACAGAATGACTCTGGGGAGATCAGTTTTCTCTCTTCACATGAATAGATCGAGCAAGAACAGGTCGCATAGAGTAATGGTGTTTATGCGCTCTTGTCGTGGTGCAACAGCCCTGGAGATGATATGGAACGCTATTCGTTGAAGCAGAGTCAGCCTTTCTGTGTGCAAATCACCTTCAGTGGAACCAAACAAACGCTCCATGCAAGCCAGCTTCTCTTCGTTGAGCTCACTCAACGGAGCTTCATAAAAACCACCCAAAGGAACAGATAAGAGTTGGGAGATAACCTTGGGAGAGAAGGAGAGATCTTCGCCACTGATCTTGGACGACCCGGTCAGAACGTCTCCTATTTAGAGAAAGAAGTAGTGGTAGAACTCTCTGACCTGAACTTCATTAACGGTGATCCTGTCGAAACAGAGCCGTTCCCAACCCTGGAATTTCAGAAGCTCCAGAATCTCCTCCACATGGTGTTCAGAGAAGAAGCCTTCACGGATAAGCAGGGGAGGAAGAATCTTCTTACCCTCAGTAAAGTTCGGAGTAGTGGTGGTGGAGAGAGAGAGTTCCAGCTTTGCTTTCCCGGTGGATTTGGCCTTCTTCGCCGTAGTTTTAGCAGCGGAACAGAGTTGTGCCTTGATAGGGCGAGGGGCATGCTCATCACCACCATATTTGGAGGGAGAGGAGTGAGCAGTGGTGGCTGGGCGGTGCTCCAAGATCTGGACGTCGCCCTCCTCCTCTGATTCCTGGGCGGTGAGGGCTAAGTCAGCGAGCTTCCGCTTGCGAGGTGGAGGCGGCGCCAAAGGTGTAGCCTTTACACCCAAGTCCTTCTCTAGCAGTCTCATCGATTCCTCCTCGGCTTCTGCTTTGCCCCCGGAAGGAGAGGAAACGGAGTGCTCCTCTTCCATTGGCACCAGGGCAAGAGTAGGATTTAGGTCCTGGGCCTTTAGAGGGGACGGAGCAGGCGAGGAAGCGGTGGGAGTTGATGCAGAGGCATGGGGATCCGCCGATTGTTGAATGGACGCCCTGGCGATGTCAAGCACAGAGCCCGGAGCCGCAGCGGAACTTGGAGTAGTCCTGGCGGCCCTGGCATGTTGAAGTTGGAGTATGTAAACATCCATTTCAGCATCGATGAGGTTGGCGGGGTTGATCTTGCTGGGGGAGTCCATTGAAGCAGACAACAGAGAGCTTTAGGGAGGTGAGAGCTGGAGAGATTTGAGAGAGTGTTTGAATGCGGAGAGATATCAGAGAGAGAGGAAGTGGCGGTGCAGGAACTTGTGAAGATATGCCGTATATATAGGAACAAGATAAAATCTTTTTCAAGATAAAATCTTTTCCAAATAAATTCTTTCGGATCTCAACCGTCTCTAAGTTTCCTTCTTTCAAAAGTTTCCTTCAATAACTCTTCTCTCTCCTGATGCAACGGTCACTTTTTGCTCGGTTGCCGCATCACTGTTCCAGTCGCAGAGCGGTCAAATCGCACAGGGAGCCGTTCCAACGGATACCTACAACTCAATTGATGCCAGTCTCTAATTCAAATTCAACGTTCCAAACCTATCCGTTCCCCCTCAATCTGAGCAACAATCTTCGTTCCCCTTGAGACCAAGAGTGCTTACGAGGCTTGTCTGGATATTTCAATGATGGGTTCACACAAAATATAGTATATCCAAACATATGGTAGGGAGAAAAACAACTCAGATAATTATTCCCAGTAAAAGGTTTAACAAAGAGGGATCATAGGGAACTTTTACCTGAATCGCGGCTAAGGTAGGCAGTACAACCAATTATCATGTGGGCTTGTAATGAGGGTTCAATCATCAAATTGGTTGTTTTGGGTCTTTAAGTAAGATGTTAGCATGCAATCAAGTAATTCAACACAAATCAAAAGACAAAGTGTCTAGACCCTAAGATAAGGCAATTCGAACACACAAAAATCATGAAAAATTATGTCATGAGAGGCCAGTAAACAAGGAACTTTATGAAATCTGTGAAACGAGTTAGCCAAGCATTGAGGGAATAATGGATGTGAAGGTCCTCAATTCAGAGATCATGCCAAGGAGTAATCGAAGATACTCGAATGGACCTTTGTCTAGTGCTTTGGTGAAGATGTTTGCCACTTGATTTTCAGTCCTGCAATGTTCCATTCTAATAAAGCCCATGTCAACATTATCACGTAGAAAATGATGACGAATGTCAATATGCTTAGTACGTGAATGATGAACTGGATTTTTTGAAATGTTGATGGCACTAGTATTATCACACATAATAGGAACGGTGCCAAGAGACATATATACCATAGTCTTCCAGTTGTTGTTTAAGCCACAATACCTGAGCACAACAGCTTGTCGCGGCGACGTATTCAGCTTCTGCAGTGGAAAGGGCCACAGAGTTTTGTTTCTTGGAATCCCATGAAACGAGACAGGGCCCAAGGAACTGTGCCGTTCCAAAAGTGCTTTTGCGATCTACTACGTGCCCAGCAAAGTCGGCGTCTGTGAATCCAACAAGGTTGAAGTCACAGTTCTTGGGATACCATAGACATAGGTGGTCCATTCCTTTGAGGTATCTAAAGATACGCTTGACTTCCTTCAAGTGTGAGTCTTTTGGATTTGCCTGAAATCTAGCACAGAGACACACACTAAACAAAATATATGGCCTACTGGCCGGGAGATAGAGAAGCGAGCCAATCATTCCCCTATACATGGTGGGATCAACGTTCGTGCCATGAAGATCTGCATCCAAGCGAGTGTTAGGAGAAATAGGAGTAACGATGGGTTTGGCAGTGTCCATACCATATTTCTTCAACAACTCCTTGATGTATTTCTGTTGATGTATCTTCGTTCCTTCCTTAGTTTGGGTGACTTGCAATCCGAGGAAAAAGGATAATTCCCCAATCATACTCATCTCAAACTCACTACTCATAAGAGTTTTGAATTTTTCTACAAGGGCAGGGTTAGTGGAACCAAAAATAATATCATCAACATAGACTTGAACCACCAGAATCTTACCTTCTTGTTCCAGAAGGAACAGAGTTTTGTCAATCGTTCCTCTACGATATCCATTGGAGAGAAGGAACTGTGCAAGTCTATCATACCAAGCACGAGGTGCTTGCTTAAGACCATACAGTGCCTTATCCAATGCATACACATGTGAAGGAAAATCAGCATCTTCAAAGCCAGGGGGTTGCTTCACATATACCTCTTCTTGAAGGTATCCATTAAGGAACGCCGTCTTGACGTCCATTTGGAATAGTGTGAATCCCTTGTGAGCGGCGTAGGCAATGAGAAGACGAATAGCTTCAATGCGAGCCACTATAGCATATGTCTCATCATAATCAATCCCTTCTTGTTGATTGTAGCCTTGGGCAACCAGCCTTGCTTTGTTCCTTGTGACTACCCCAGAGTCATCGAGCTTGTTCCTGTACATCCACCGAGTACCAATGGCATGTTTGTTGCGAGGTAAAGGAACGAGCCGCCAGACTTTGTTCCTCTCAAACTGATGGAGCTCTTCTTGCATAGCTACGATCCAATCTGGTTCCTTCAATGCTTCCTTGATATTCTTTGGTTCTACAAGAGAGATAAAAGCATGGAACGCACAAAACATATTCAGTTTAGAGCGCAAACCTCTTTCCCCGAAAGGTGTGATCAGATTATGAGTGGGGTGAGCCTTTTGAACTCGAACACTCTTTGACACTAGTAGAGTAGGATCATCAGTTTGTGCCTCAGAGACGTCCGTTGAAGATGGATGAAGTTGGGCATCTTCGAAGTGGTATGTTCCGTCATCATCACTTTCGGAACTAACAGTAATAATATCACTAGAGGTTCCAGTAGGAACAGTGATAGGGATGTTTGTAGTAGGTGGGGGCATGGTTGAGTCAGCGATGGATGAGGAAGGAATTTCTGCATCTTGTGCAGCATTATTTGAGGTATCCTCCTTTGAGGAATCGGCAGAAATAGAAGAGTCTGGAGAGGATGGAGACACAGTGGTTGCAGTTGGATGACCTTTCCCTGAACCTGCATGTGGTTTTGAGGGAGGTCCATTGTCTTCATCATCCGAATCTTCACGTTGCATTCTTGGATAACCTTCTTCTGGGGACGTTGCTTCAAACTCTCCATTGGAACCTTTGGAGTTCTCGTCGAAGACAACATGAATGTTTTCTTCAATTTTGCGCAACCTCTTGTTGTATACCCTGTACGCCTTGTTTGCCCTTGCATAGCCCAAGAAGATTCCTTCATCACTTCTAGGGTCAAACTTGCCCAAGTTATCCTTCCCATTATTGTGAATATAGCACCTGCATCCAAAAGCACGCAAGTGGGAAATGTTGGGCTTGCGATCCCTTATTAGTTCATAAGCGGTTTTAATCAATAAGGGATGAAGCATTGCACGATTAAGGATATAACAGGCAGTATTTACTGCCTCAGCCCAAAAAATCATTGGAAGGTTGCTAGCGATAAGAAGAGTTCTCGCCATATCTTCCAAAGTCCTGTTCTTCCGTTCCACAACTCCATTTTACTGTGGTGTTTTAGGCGCGGAGAAGTCATGAGACACACCATGTTCCTCGCAGAAGTTGAAGAACATGGAGTTCTCAAACTCCGTTCCATGGTCGGACCTAATTGCCTTTAGCTTCTGTCCTAAGCTTGTTTCCACCTTCTTGATAAAAGCTTCGAACTCGGAGAAGACTTCATCCTTTGAAGATAAAAAAAATTGTCCAAGTGAATCTAGAATAATCATCGACAATTACGAAAACATACCTGTTCCCACCATGACTTCTTATCCTCATGGGACCATAGAGATCCATATGAATCAGTTCCAGAGGATGAAAAGTTGTTACATCTGGTTTGATCTTGAATGAGGAACGGGTCTGTTTCCCCTTTACACAAGCATCGCAGATACCATGGAATTCAGATTGAACATGGGGAAGACCACGAACAAGTTCCTTTGAATAAAGCTTGTGAATGAGTCGAAGATTAGCATGACCAAGCCTTCTATGCCACAGTTCCGTCTCATCAGCTATAGACGCAAAGCATAGAACTTCCTGTGGCTTGAAATCTTTATCCACAATGTATACATCCTTGAATCTGACTCCTCTCAAAATTATGTTCTTGGTTTCACGATCTTTGACATAGCATTCTTGAGAGGTAAAGACCGTCTTGTTGTTCCCTTGGTCGCAAAGTTGTGCAACACTCAACAAACTGAAACCAAGTTCATGAACTAAACTAACCTATTTTACTGTGATGTTGGAGTTTAGTTTCGTTTCGCCTGTTCCAATGATTTCTCTGCGTCTCTTGTCTCCAAGAGCAACACTCCCTCTGGAGTGTTTGTGAAGTGAGGAGAGTTGATCTTCCTTTCCAGTCATGTGGCACGAACAAGCGCTGTCAATGTACCACCTTTCGTTCCCCCTCACTTCAACCTGCACAGAAAAAGTTAGTGTTTGGCGACCCAAGCAAGCTTAGTCTTACCTGGTCGAGACACATAATGCAATTGTTCCATGGGAATAGTTCTAACAACAGTTGTCTTCCTATTTCTAGCATGGTTAGAGTTATGCACATGTGAATCATCATAGAAATCATTCAAGTTCACATTGTTACTCCTACTATTCCTTCTCTTTATGTGCTCTTCATAGAACTTGCTTTTCTTTTCACAGTCTCTTTGCACATGTCTGTTGTCTCCACAATACCAACACAGCTTGAATTGTTCCAATTGAACATACTTTATGTTAGGAATAGTACTCTTGTGTTGTTTCGCACGTTCAGGACATGGAACGTTTGGTTGTGTTCCCTGAGACTGCTTGAGAAAAATCTTATGGGCAGGTTGTCCAGTGTACCAGGACTGAGTTTCATCCAGACCACTCTCAAGGACCTTGACGCGTTCCTCAAGATTGCGATTCTTCTCTCTAGCATCTTGAAGTTCCCTATCTCTTGCTTCACGTAGTTCTAGTATAGAGGTATCATCTTCCGTTTGCTTGGAACCTATATAGCCAATACCATACCTTGCTTCGACGAACTTGATGCTTTCAGCTTCAGCTTTCTGTTCCATCATAACAGAATGAATCTTGTGCACATAGGACTTCATCTCAGATATCTGTGCTTCAAGCTTACTTGGACTAGCTATACTCCTTGCATCAGTATTGTTAGAAACTTCATTCATAAGCAAAGAGACTTTTTCATTTCTCAATCTCTGAAGTTCCTCATGATTAGCCTCACATGAAGAACAAGGAACAGTTGAGCTACTAGCAGTTTTAGACAGATTCTCTTTTAAACTACTACATTCATCTTCAGAATTTGCAAGTTCCTCTTGTGTTTTCAAATTTTCAATGTACATTTCCCTTATGAGAGCAATCAATGATTTTTTGTCATAATTCACAAGAGATTTCAGAAAGGTTTCGGGATTTACCTCGAGTTCCTCAGAAGAGTCGTTGATGGCCATAGCACACATTTTGCCACTCCAAGCTTCAGGATCTTCACTATCTGAGTCATCTTCACTGCCCCACACAGCAACGAAGGCTTTCTTCTCATCGTTCCCAGACGGTTTGCTTGGTTTCTTCGGTTTTGGGCAAGAGCTAGCGTAGTGACCCTTTTCGTTGCAGTTGTAGCATGTGATATCCTTGATGTCACGAGTCTCACCGTTCCCTTCTCTGCTGTTTCTTCCTTTATTGTAGAGGGAACGCATGACTTTGGTTAGCAGCACCACCTCAGGATCATCGGAGCCATCATTATCATCGAGGTCGTTCTCAATCCTGTCAACAGCCTTTTCAACCATCAAAGTGATTCCCTTTTCTTTGGAATCCTTGTTTCTTGCAGCCTTCTCTTCATTGTCATACTTCTGAATCTTGCTGAAGACCTCATGGAACGTCAGTTTGACAGTGTTGGGGTTCTCCTTTAGAATGGCTTTTGTCATTGCATGGCGATGAGGAAGCCCATCAATGATTATAAGGATCTTCTCGTCAGGAAGGATTTGTGCATCCGTGATGGAGTGGGCAGTCAGATTTGCAGTGATCTTCTCAAACCTGGCTTGGTAGGAACTCACATCTTCCTTGTCATCCATTTTGAAGTTGTAGAAGTCCTTCTTGGCAGTGAAACGATCAACTTCATGCAGATCCTTGCTTCCCATGTAAATCTGTTCCAAGGCAAGCCATTTAGCATTAGCCGACTCACAAGATTGGAATTTTTGCACATCTTGCTGATTGAGAGCGTTGTTGATGAGCATGGCTGCTTTGCAATTTTTCTCCATGATTTGAAGATCGTCTTGATCCCATTTCTTCAGTTTCTTTTTCTTCTCCAGATCGACAATGTCAATATCACCAAGGGAGATCACCAACCAGCATTGGTAATCGTTACTTTGCACCCATTTGATGAAAAGCGTCTTCCAATGTTGATATTGGCCAGCGAGCAAGAGAGGGGGCCTTGAGGAGTTCAAACCGACTTCGACAGTACTAGGAGTCATTGTTACCTGAAAAATCTGTAAGTAACACACAATCTAGAGCAAACCTACTCTGATACCAATTGTAGAATCGAGTGTGTTATATCAAGGAACGGTAAGTTCGTTCCTTGGGCAGCGGAAAATAATAACAGAATTATGAAGTAACGAGCTCAGTTCCTTAGAGAGGAAAACTTAATCAACCAACTAGTTGACTAAGAAAAACCACTACCTCTAGGTTTCCCTAGTAGAATTTCGAATGTCTACTTATGTTATTAATCATGGAATTACAAACAAGCAAGTCTTATCTCAATCTAGTTTACTCCTAGATATCTAGACTTCTCAATGTAACGTTCCTAACAACACACTAGACAACCAAAATCCTAACAAGTACTCAACTTACCAAAGTTTCGTCTTTGTAAGTGTTCTTTTTGATTCCGAATGCTCTGCTCTGGAAAATGCTCTGTGTGTTCCGTAGTTGTAGAAGTTCGCAACTCTCTAATATATAGTCTAGGAAATTCTCATATTTTACCCTAGTTTTACTTAAGGAAAATAAGATAATAAAATCCTATACAATCTTTTCTAACAATATTCTACCCAAAATCTCTTCACCGAGATCTTTCTTGAGGCCCAAGTTGCAACTTCCAAATCTGTTTTCCATAACAGATATTCGGCGGCTCTCTAGGGTTTCAGCGCGCGCGTCCTCCGTTCCTTGCGCTGTTCCCTTTCTCTGTTCTGTTCAACATCACGCGTCTCTTCTCTTCTTTCGTTCCAGCGTGTTGTTTTTGGCTTCTCTGTTCCTTTGCTTTTCTGTTTTGACTCTTCTCAGGTTTTCATCGTTCCTTTGACTTCACCGTTTCCTGAAACTCATAGTCACACTAAAAACCATCAAAAGCATTTGAGTTTATCATCATAAAAAACAAAGGAAACATCATCGTTCCAACAAATATAAATGCAACTATTTCCCGCAACACCAAAATAAAATTTGACTATACTAAACATGCATTATGCATGTTTTTTGTTGCATAAATAAGTAAATAGTCACATTGCAGGCACACAGGTCATAGCGCCAACTTTCACCTTGGCTTTGTCTAGCTATATATAAATATTCGTACGTGCATCTCTTTATCCAGTCACTTCTAGCCTTATTTAGCACACATTGAAACGTACAAAAATTAAACTAAAGAGAAAACCAGAAAGAGAGAGAGAGAGAAAGAATGAAGGATGATGCGATGAAGAAGAAGATAATGTGGAAACCAGAAGAAGACATGCTTCTCAAAACATATGTTGAGATACACGGAGAAGGCAACTGGTCTGCTGTCCCTAGAAAATTAGGTACGTACGTAGTTCTATCAATTAATTATTTCCATCTTAATTACACTTAATGAATTCCTGTAATTATTCAGTTAATTTATCACTGCAAGTATGTGATTGTCATACGGTGGCACTCATTTATAACCACGTACTCCGTATATAATTTGCATTAATTAAGTGCTGCAGCTAACTTGCATATTATCACACGAGGCACAAGACCCTAATTGAAATATATTTTCGGCTCTATTCTTCGCATGCAAGGATTACTGGATTAGTTACACTCTTGATGACCATCAAACAAAGAAGACTAACTATACTTAATTAATACTATACATATTGAATTTGAGTATCATACGGAAATTTTATAATTCAAGTTTTACGTATTCGATGGATGGGTCGATTTGGATATAGGTTTACGGAGAGGAGGAAAAAGTTGCAGGCTGAGATGGAGGAACTACCTGAGGCCAGACATCAAACATGGGAGTATGTCCAAGGATGAAGAAGACCTCATCATTAGAATGCATAAGCTTATTGGCAACAGGTCAGTTTAACTTAAATAAAATTAATTTTCGGGCCATTAACTATGTCTAATTTGCACAATGCAAATAATATAATATATGGTTGCCTTTTCAAAAACGAACATATATATAAAGTCAGTATCCGGTAAAACGAATATTTACGGTAAAACGTGAGAAGGAATGAGAGTCAATCATTTTGGGACAATGGAAGGCTATGATGGAACATTCATCATAGCAAACATACACTCTATCACACACAATCACACTCCATGGTCAACATCTGAATGGTCAACGTTGATCGTTGACCGGTCAAACTGATTTTTGTCCAGATTTTTTTTTTTTTTTAAATGTATTTTTTTTTACTTTTTTTTTAAAATATATTTTTTTATTCTTGTTTTTATACACATTTTCATCATAAAATTGTTTTTAAAAAAATAAATAATTTTCCTATTAAATTTAAACAATTGTATATTAAAAGTTGAACAAATTTTTTGAACAATATATAAAGTTGAACCATTGTACGAACAAAGTTGAACAATTGTATCTTAAAGTTGAACAATTTCATTTTTATGGTTAGACGACTGTTTCACTAAGTAAATTTTATTTTTTATTTTTTTTGGGCAAGTTTTTCTCTTCATTTTTTTTCTTATTTTTCTACACGTTTTTATCATAAAATTGTAATTAAAAAAGTTGAACAATTCCTTATTAAATTTGAACAATTGTATGTTAAAAGTTGAACAATATTTTCTGAACAATATATAAAGTTTAACAATTATACCAAAAAAGTTGAACAATTGTATCTTAAAGTTGAACAATTTTATTTTATAATTACACATCTGTTTTGACTAAGCAATGGTTAGTTTTGTTTTTTGTTTATTTGGCCAATTTTTTTCAGGATAAAACATTTTAATTTTTTTTGTTTCCTTACACGCTTTCCTCATAAAATTGTTTCTAAAAAATTGAAAAATTCTCTGTTAAATTTGAACAATTGTATCATACAAGTTGAACAACTTTTTTAACAATATATAAAGTTGAACAAATGAACCAGAAAAGTTGAACAATTTAAATTGCATGAAAATTCAAACTTATAACAAAAGATAGATTGGACAATACTTCATTAAAATTTTAACAATTGTCAAATAAACTTGAAGTTTTGTTTATAATGTTATATCAACATAATACAACTAAAAAATGTTCAAAACATAAACCCCAAATCCTAAATGTGTAGGAAAGTAAAAATAGAAAAACGGCAAAAACGGCCATGCACAACTAAAAAATTATTTAAAAAATGAAATTGTTCAACATTAAGAGACAATTGTTCAAATTTATATACATAGCGAACACAGTTGTCGAACTATAAAAATGAAATTGTTCAACTTTAAGATACAATAGTTCAACTTTTCATATACAATTTTTTAACTTTAATATTGTTCGAATTTTAATTGTGCAACTTTAAACATACAATTGTTTAACTTTAATAACTAATTGTTCAATTTTTTTCATACAAATTTTATAATGAAAACGTGTATAAAAAAAAGTAATAAAAAAAATGAAAATAAAAATCTGATCGTTGACCGATCAACGCTGACCGTTGACCGGTCAACGCTGACCATTGACCGGTCAACGCTGACCATTGACCGGGATTGAGTGTGGTAGGATGTATGATAATATTAAAATGAATGGCCTAAAATGCTCCTCACGTTTCACCCGAAGGATGCTCCTCATATGAAGCTAATTCCATATATATATATATATATATATATATTATGTTGCAAGTAAAAGAAATTCTATTTTTTGAAAGGGACTCGCGGACCCAGACGATCAATTGTCAAATTAAAATTTAAAACTAAACCCTCGCTTAAGATAAGATTGATTGTCATTTTACTTTATAATTTTGGAAAAAATGTATATTGTCTTAGAATTTTAATTATTGATTTATCGATAAATTATGAATTGTATTATTGTAAATTACATATTTAAATTTTTCCGTATAAATTTTATTATTATTTATTAACTACAAATAAAGTGATCAATTAATAAATTTAAAAAAAAATTAATAATTTGATTTCCTAATAATTATCATGATAGTTAAACTGACAACGAAGAAAGTAGTGTTTTTTCTAATGAATTCTATGCAATTAGAACTTTTTATTCAATCATTGTCTTACAAGAAACTTTTATATTTCCTTTCTTTTGTTAACTAAAATTGTGGGCTAAGTATGTAGATAAATAAGATATGGTCAATTCTACAAGAAATCACCTGTTATATCACTATTTATTTTAAATCACTCAAATATCCCTCTCTGTTAACAAGAAGCCACCCGCGAGCTGGTCGCTAGTTTATCCGTAAAAAAATGTAAAAAGACAAAAATTGTCTTGTTTATAGATCAAATTTTCAAAAAAATTGCAATTGTAATGAAATTAAGACCAAATTCCCTAATGGCTCCACCTCTTCTTCTTTCCCAGCAACTCCCTCACCTACTCCATCAATTTCTACTTTGGATGCTAAAAATCCCTCAAAATCAAGTTAAATACTGAAATCACCACTCACAACATCAATGCAAATAATAATCCAATTATTCCATTTGATCTATGGCATCATAAATGTATAACAACTCTAACAAATCAGAAACCCCAGAGAACAAATTATTCACTCCATCATGACTTTTTCCCGCCACGATGTCGAATTGACTTCCAGCTTCATACTGAACACCTTGTTAAATCCGACTTCTCTTCCTTTGTAGTTGCCTGGCACCCTTGTTGTTCATGCCCTCGAGCACTAGTACAGAACTAGGATTAGGACTCGGACCCTGGTTTTTTCCCTCTCCGGACCGCGGTTCGAAAATCGTGGTTAAAAAAAAATAGTCGAACCGCGGTTATTGGTTATAAACCGCGGTTCGATAATATAATTTTTAAAAAAAACTAGTCACTTACCTCGCTTTTACTAATAATCGTGGACCGGATTTCTTTGTTATCCCAGTTTCATAAAAGTAAGGTAAAAATTGCGAGGTGTACGTCCCTTTTTGTACTAGTCGAGGCTGAACCTCATCCCGACATCAAGAACCCTAATTTTTTGGGTGTTCAGGAAAGCCATTGAAATCTCGAAATTGTTTAAGGGTGTAAGCTCAAATCATGTTTCCTTACTACCCCATGAAGAACTTGAAATGATTTCAAGTTTAAGGGCCCCGATTTGGATCTGAAAAAATCTAAAACTTTTGACATGCCATGAATTGTGCTATCAGACCGCAACTAGCTCCTTGTTGGCTCGATTCTGACCTCCTTAGCTATGAGAGTCGACTTTCCTTGAAGCATCTCTATTATTGTTTGATGGTGATGTTTGTGATCGAATTATATGTGGGATCTTTGCTCTTCCCTAACCTCATCGTTTTCAGATGAAAATATCACGTGAAAAACACAAACTAACATCGGGCTACAAAATAGTGTAAATACCCCTAAAAATTTAAAAACTCAAGGCTCAAAGCATCATTTCATGCAAATAGACGAAAAATCTAATAGAACCAGCTCGTGGGTGGCTTCTTGTTAACGGAGAGGGGTGATTTAAAATAAATAGTGATATAACGGATGATTTCTTATAGAATTGGCCATATATATGTTTTCATGCAATTTTCCTTGTTATTAATTAATTAAGACTAGAATATTCTAACTTATATATTATTTTATTCAATATACATTTTGAAGAAATTGAAAGGAGAACCATTAATTCAGTTTGATAAAGTGGAAAAAGCATTATGTACAGAACGATTAACAAAAGAACGGAAAAGTAGCAGCAAATCTGTCCATGCTCCAAAAACCGGAAATATTTTGTGTGTGATGAATATACTACGATTTGTTTGATGAGAGTATTTAGAATTTTATCTTGGTTAAAATTAAAATTATGGAATAATTTATGCTCCTTTCTTTAATAAATAAGTATTATTTTAAATTTTAATTTTTGTTTAGACATATTTGTTATTTTAGAGTTTGAGTAATGATTTATTGCTGAATTATATTGTATGTTATTGGAAGTTAGATATTGATATAATCTAAGCAAGTTATCTTTATTCATTGGTTAAAATTAAGGCGATTATGTTGTATGATGAGAGTATTTAGAATTTTATCTTGGTTAAAATTAAAATTATGTAATGATCTATGCTCCTTTCGTTAATAAACAAGTATAATTTTAAATTTTAATTTTTGTTTAGAAATATTTGTCGTTTTAGAGTTTTACGTAATGATTTATTACTGAATTATGTTGTATGTTATTGGAAGTTAGATATTGATATAATCTAAGCAAATTCTCTTTATTCATTGGTTAAAAATAGGGTGATTAGTTAATATATTGTAAATTTTTGAAAAAGTTTGTATTATGTTAGCTTAATGATTGAATTTTTAGTAGTCCTGTCAAATGCTAAAATGATACTTCATCCATTTCACAATATTTAGTCTTTTTAACTATATTTTTTATTTATATTATTTGACCTTCTATATAACTAATGTTAAAATTTACAAAACAGTTGGGTTTAGTTTCAAAACATTTGTTATTTAACTCAAACTATTTACATTCTTCATCTGTTACTCATAAAAAAACTCATATACTTTCTATTTCTAGCTTGTCTTAAAAAGTGTAAAATGAACAAAAAATCAATAAAATTTCAAATACATGGAGTACTTATTTCTCAATGTAGGGGGTATTTAGTAAAAAAGGTACTTTTATAAATAAGTAATTTTTATTATAAAGTGTATGGTAATTTTTATAAAAATATTTTTTGATAAATATTTATTAAATCCTAACCAAAGAAAACAAAAAAAAATCTAGATTAGTCTTAAATTAATATTTTCTTTGGTACAAATATTCATATACCCAAAAAAAGCCAAGGTTTTGAAAATAAAAGAGGTAACATTTATGCTTCTGCATTATTGTCAATCCCAACCACTTGTCAACCTGATTCTTTTTGTTAGGTTTGACTAACTGTGCTACAAAAAGTAAATACTCATGGAGACCAAATAATTTGATAATAACCTATTCAAAATATTGGTGCTTCTATCCTATATTATAGGGGCACACAATATGAATCTAAAATTAGAAAATAAAATTTTAGAATGGAAATTTTAAACCCGTTATAAAAAAATAAAAATAAAATTCTAATTAAAAATCTACATAATCCTTTTAAAAATGAATGCTTTTCCTTTACCGTTAGGATATGAGTTAGAAAAATCATTATACTATAAATTAAAGATACAGTTTTTAGGAATTAGATCACGTGAAAAGCACCATTTCAGTTAAAATGCAAACAATGTACAATATAATATATACATATATAAACAAAAGGTTATACACATTTAGCAAAGTTTTATATATTTTAGAAGGCATGTATATAAAGTATAAAATATACATACGGACTTAGGCATAAAGTATTTGATAAAGCACATAGATATTTGTCTAATTGTACATAAGTTTCTAAACCACATAAATCTTTACCTAAATATATACTAAAGTTATATTTCTCTCTTTTACATGTTAGTCTATGGCCTATGCCACGTAGGTAAATCTCAATGTCCTTTTACCACTTTAACTGTTTATATTTTTAAAATTTACATTAACTTCTTTCTATATCGGTCAATTTTCTTAATCGCCAAATACGAAGTATCATGTACCATATATAAATTAAGGATTTATTTATTAAGATATGATAAAAGATATCAATGTCTTATTACAACTCTACCCATTTTTTTTAAAATTAACATTATTTTTCTCTTATACTATTTCTTTTTTTATCAAATATAACTTATCATGTATAATAATCACAATAGTATATCAATATTTTGTTTAATACAAGTAGAGACCTTGCATGGCTTAGGTAAGAATTTATATTCTGAAACAATAAAAAGTATATAATATATATTCATAAATATTTAAGAATATATTTTTTAAAAATTATCCCCTACATAATGGAAAGTCCTAAATTATTTAGTTTCTTAACTGAATAATTTATAAAAATATACTTAACCAAGCTCTAAACAAATTATATTTTGATTTTCAAAAACAAACTATGATTTATCATCCATAGTTAATAAAAACATAATGTAATAGATAAATTCTTTTGTTAAGAATTCAACCAACATAATATATAATTGGGGAACAAGTGTGTGGTCAATGGATTTTATATTCTAAAGTAAAAATTCTAATATATAGGATTTTCACTCTATTGATATAACGAAAAGTTTAATATATTATTAAGAATTATCTTTTTAATTTACAGAGTATAATTCTACATAATATTTACCTATTATTAATAAACTCTTTTTATATGGTTAACAACAAAATTTGTTTAAACAATATATCTTTGTTATTTAATTTTCTTATTATCTAGTTTGGTTGTATATAACTAAATATTAATACACTGCTAAAATATATAATTTATATTTAATCATACGCGTGCAAGTCATAGCGATATATGCTAACTTTATACTATATGTGCGTCCATCGTCTACATTTTGCAATGGAGTTAATTCATGTTTTAACTCGTAGCTAAATTATGCTTTGAAATTAATGTTATAAAAATGCAAAATAAATCATGTAGTGTATAACTTGATTGTAATAGTGCTTCTTAAGAACCGAGATGTCATAGGTTTAAAACCTACAAACAACCTTTTTTCCGACTGTAAAAATGTTTTAATAAATCTCATATGTAGGAAGGGTCATATCAGTATGGGTAATCCAACAAATTAATGATCATCATAGTTTTGTTGTCAGATGGGCGCTAATCGCAGGGCGGCTTCCTGGTCGAACTGACAATGAAGTGAAGAACTATTGGAATACTTATTTGAGTAAGAAGGCGCCAAAGCGGCGAGCTAAGATAAAGTCGAGCACTCAAAACACGGATGTCGACGACGAGAAACGAGCCAAAATTGGGCATGGAAGCAGTCAAGAAGAAGTGATCAACACGAATACGGTTGATGTTGTTAAAGAAGAGAAGCTAAACAACAAGCATGGTGAGAGCAAAGAATTAGATGACGGTAAGTATTGGATTACTAGTGAAGATATAACAGGTGAGATAGTATTAGGGTCAGGATCAGGTGCAGGAATCCTCAGCTGTGGTATCATGGACATGCATTTTATGGACATGAATTATGACAATCAATTCACGATATTTGGTGGAGAAATGGACGGACATGGATTATGGGACCATGGAAACTGTTTGCTGTTGGACACATTTGAAAGTAAGTGGGAGGATACACCACTTCCACTGCCATGAAATTATAGCTTAACTGTCTAGCTGGAGACACAATAAAATGCATTGAATTGCTACCCAAAGAAGATAATGCATGTGTGGATCTTAATAAAATTTGGTCAGTTTTCAATTAAGTAATGGATCGAAATAAATCAGATAATTTGTCTGTTTCCTACCGACATGGGCTACTATAGAAAGTACTTTTAGATTCCTTTTCTTTGTTTGCTTTTTTGTACTCCTTGAAAGTGGTGCATCTTGTTTCATCTCATTGTCAAATATCATACGGATATTTCTCCTCTTAACACTCAGTTTTTTTATTTTTTAGCCACGTTACCTCATATATTATTGACATTTGACAGTCTATTTAAAAGACATTTGACAGCCTATTTAAAAGACACATGTCCTTTATTACCCTCAAAACTATCCATTATTCCCACCTTCTCCTATCACCTCTCCTTTCTCGATTGCATTATCATCTGAGAGCCCCATTCAACCCAAATTCTACTCTTCAACTTCAGATTTGTTTCTCCAAATTTTTATCACTCCAAACTGCTCTCCCAATTTTCATCATCTTCTTCGATCTTCATCGTCCAACTACCGCTCCAAGTTTGTCTTCGCTTCCTTTCTCTTTCCTTAATTCTCTTCCCACGACTTGATTACCAGTACTAATTTGCACTGTTGTGTCGTCTTCTCGATTTTATCTAAATTTGAAGATTCACCTTCCTCTTACAGCTTCTCCTTCCTCTGCAACTGTTTCTATTTACCTGTTTACGATGTGGTCAGCAACACGTAGATCCTCCAGATCTATGATTTCTGAAATTGGGCGATTTCTCAAATTTGTTGTCGTCTAAATACCCAGAGGCGGTGGCAAGGAGAAATCGAACGAGGTGAGGAGAGAGAGAGAGGGGGGGGGGGGTGTTTGCTGTCTTTGAAGCTTCACCTCGCACCATTTTCCCCTAAAAATTGTCTTCTCTCTCTCTCACCTCAACTCCTTCAACTTCTCTCTTCCTCCTATTGCACTTCTGTGTGGTTTTCTTCTCCACCTTTCCCTTTTAATTTCGATTTTGTCCTCTTTCGCCGATACACATGGGGAAAAAACCAATCTGAAGTTGCTTGAATGTTTCGTCCTCAAATTTGCTTCTCTAGCCGAAAATCGGCGCCTTTCGGCTTCTTCTAAACCAGATCCATCCGTCTCTTCTTTCTTTTCTGTTTTCATATTCGACTCCTTCTCGATCATCGGCTGCCGATTATTCTGTAAGTCTTATTTGGTGCGATTTTTTGTGCATGTTTGGTTTCTCCAGGTTTATCATTTGTGGTCTGGAAAGTTGTTTTAGGTTGCGGTTACAGTTTATTATAGTTACCAAATTTGTTGTGGCTGATGTTTGGTTAATGTAGATTTAGATGGTATCTTTCATTTTTGACTTGAAGATATTTTTATGAATCTTCCTCAAGTATAATGGGCTCTGTATGAATGGGTTGAATTGAATGCCTTCTGCTGTCCTTGAATCTGTAATATGGTAATAATATTATGCTCTTGGAATCGAAATTTTCAATTGAGATTTTATAATGTTGTGAAATTTCCAATTGCGATTTTATAATTTCATGATAATATTATTAATATCGGTTATGATGCTTATATTAGTGCAACTGTTGTGGAGGAGAGTTTTGAGTACCTAGATGCGCCAGTAGAAAGGATTACAGGTGCTGATATTCCAATTCCTTATGCAGCAAATTTGGAGAGTTTGGTTGTTCCACAAGTTTGTTGTCTTCTTGAAATCATATTGTCGGTATTTATAGAACTGGTCTCAATTACTTTCTGTGAGGCGGTAATTAAGCTAATAGCCTATCAATGTTTATAAGGTTACGCTTGATATTTTATTTTAAAGAACAAACGACTTGTGTGTTAATCTTCATATTTTATTGTAACATTGAATTGATTTGACACCTAAATGTAGATTGTTTCTCTACTGCTTATATTCTCATGCAATCACAAATTTGGCTCTAGCTACTGTGTTATTCCACCGCATGTATAGTTTTGGCTAGCATCATTTGGTAAGTTGCATGTATAGTTTGGCTAGCAAAATGTGATTGCAACATATGATAAATCTTACTAGAGTGCATCAAAGTGTGCAAGATATGACAACAAAATAATGCCTTTTCTAATATATCTTATAGGGGTTTAAAACATAGAAGAACTCGATTTGAAGTTCTAAGCAATGGCGTTTAGCTGCCATTTCCACCCGCTTGCAAACACGAGAGTTTGTGCTCGTCATCATGATTATCACAAACCCTGTCCTACAATGGTTGAATCTGCACGCACCCGGACGATCCATTTGAGGAATCGGGTTTGCGACTCCGAATCCAAGTCATTGAATCTTGCTCTCTCCACTTCTTTTGCCATTGCTCTCTCCTTTACAGGTCCAATCCTTCTCTTTCTCCAGCTGCACATGCTTTCTTCTTCTCTTATTAATGAAAGTTCATAACTTTCTGCTTCAAATTCTCTCGCAATTGAACCATAACCCTATCACTAATTAATGTTTTTGTAATATGACTATGCCTCAGAAACTCTGATTTCTCATGATACTTGATTTAATTTAAAAAAAATCCTTTTTAGGTGTTGGAGCAGCTGAAGCTGCAAAGGTAGGGGTTAACAAGCCAGAACTTCTTCCAAAGGAGTTTACAACAGTGATTGATGTTCACATTTGGTTAGCTCTTTACTTAGCTTGTCAACTAAAGCAATCCATCTTTATATTGCTTCATATTTTGTAGGCTTGATAACGGTTGTTGGAACCAAGTTTTTTTGTCCTGGAAAGAAGGCTGGTGAGGGTGCTTTCAAGGTCAAATCCTATGTTTCTGATGAATACAAAGAGATTGTTGAACGAGCTGCTCTGCATTGAAACACAAGTGCATTGAATGGAGAATTAATGGTGAGTGTTTCATCTTTGTTTCCTCTGTTGAGATAGAAGACTTCAATTGAGTGGTCTTGTGAGATTAGATTAGGTAACCCATTCTCTCACTCTTATCATGTAAACTTAGATTACGCTTTTAATTTGGTAACTTGCCACTCTCTAGTAAGATTATGTTTTCCTGGTGTCATGAACTCATGTCAGCTGTTCTTCACTGAGTATTGTTGATTAACGAAGTATGGATGTATAGTGAACACTTGAACAAGTTATTATGGGTCAATTTCACCATTGGTTAAATCCACCTATGTTTTGATTTCTTCGTGGAGAAAGAAAACTTCAATTAAATTTGTTGATGTAGGTAGAGACTAGAGACCCAAAAAAAATAACTGATGATGTATTATTCATTCTAAGGGGGGAAATCTCAGGGAAAAAAAATACTTTTTTCATATTTTTAAAACAAATTACGATGAATAATAGAGATAACAAATATCATTGATGAAAGCAAGGATAACTCTTTTCTGAAACACCTTGATACATGATGTTACAAATGAATGATTCACCTACTGAAGAACAACCGATAATATCGATAATTGATGATTAGTATAGTAGAAATGCTAAAGTATATATGAAGCATGTTAATCTGGAATGCTGATGAAGCAAATCCCTGATCGAGATCCGCTAAGCAAGGATTTATTTTTTGACAATCACTCCGTGACAGCCTAAATTTATGTGTGTGTTTTTGTGGTACAATTGTCGAGAATTATATGTCGTATTAACCCGCGCATGGCGCGGGCGCTACACTAGTTTCCTATAATTTTGACAATTTTGCTTGATAATCCTGAGTTTTTGACATATTTTGTCTAGCAACCCCGAGTTTTTGACTTTTTCACGAAATCCCCTCAAGTTTTGACAATTTCGTGTGGTAACCCTGAGTTTTTAATTTTTTTCGCCGAATAGCCCTCCATCCGTTTCACTTATAAAAAACATTAACTTTATTTTTTTTAGGGCTTAGGGGGTTTAGGGTTTGGGTTTAGGGTTTAGGTTTAGGCTTTTGGGGTTTAGGGTTTAGGGTTAGGGTTTTCGCAAAATATCCAAATCGTTAAATATAAATGGTTTTAATTTTTTTTATAAAAATAAACCCTAAACCCCAAAAGCCTAAACCGAAACCCTAAACCCCTAAGCCCTAAACATAAACTTTAAACCCTACACTTAAACCAAAAATTAAAGTTAACGTTTTTTAAGTGAAATGGATGGAGGGGTATCCGGCGAAAAAATTGAAAACTCAGGGTTACCACAAGAAATTGTCAAAACTTGAAGGGATTTTGCGAAAAAGTCAAAACCCCAAGGTTATCAGGCGAAATATGTCAAAAACTCAGGGTTACTAGGCAAAATTGTCAAAATCTTAGGGAATTCTGTGAAAAGGTCAAAAACTCAAGGTTACCAGGTGAAATTTCCGAATATCATAAATGTTCTTTTGTTTCGTCGTGTACCCCCATTATTTAATGTGAAAAGAGAAGCTTCTCGTTGAGGTTAATTAGAAGTGAGTTTGGGTTAAAATTTGGGTGATGTTAAATGTGAAGCAATGAATGCATGTGTGGGAAAAACATGATCTTCTGTTTTTTCATTAGGAACATATAAATACAAATTAGAATGGAATATTTACTTTCACTAATTCAAGAAATGATATCCTTTAATAGATGGGCGGGAATGAACGTGTAATTTGTCTCATAAAGTCTAAAAACGATGAGAACCAACTGCCTTGGTGAATATGTCCGCAATTTGATCAAGTGAACGGACATGACGGACAACAAGATCACCATCAACCACCTGCTCACGAACAAAATGATAGTCAATCTTGATGTACTTCGAGCACGGATGGAATACAGGATTAGCATATAGAAAAGTAGCACTGGGATTGTCACAAAGAAGGATGGGTGGTTCAGTAAGAGAAACAACCATTTCCTGGAGAAGCAACTAAAGCCAGAACAATTCAGTGGTAGCAAATGCAATCGCCCGATACTTTGCTTCAGTGCTAGAACGAGCTACTACCTTTTGTTTACCAGAGGACCAACTGATGAGACTATCTTTCCGAATCCAAAAGGCAAAGGCTAGATTAAGAGCAAAATGCTCAAGAACACTTGTAGATGCATCGTAAGGAGAGGTGGGTGGGGTCGCCGGGATGATAACTGTTGGCGGAGGAGGTGTGCCATCAGAGAGAAACGAAGCAATCCAAACGCCTCCAAGGCTGGCGTGACATTACTACGCCAAAGGGCATAGTTTGTCTGATCAAGTCTGATAGCCAAATGAGGGAAATTGAAGTTCTGGTTTGATGTACTAGATTCATTGGAAGCAAGGAGATGTGTGGATGTGTATTAAGGGTCTTGAGACATGTTTAGGATTACAGGTTTAAGTTGATACCATGTGAAGCAATGAACGAATGTGTGGGAAGAAGATGATCTTCTGTTTTTTCCATTAAGAACATATAAATACAAATTACAATGGAATATTTACTTTGACAAATTCTAGAAAGGATATCCGATCCTCTAAGAGATACCTTAACTAAAATAAAAGATAACAAAGAGATAATTACAAACAATTATTTTTACCTATTAACAGTAAATATACCTATTTGGTTTTGCTGTTTATATACATCAGGGTATGAGTAGCCGTCGCCCGGTTGTATCAAGGGGTACGCACACTGTTACGCGTGTCTAAGGGGAAAGTGTGTCAATTAAATAACCAATTAAAATCCGGTTAGGCACGCATTTTGGATGCGTGCCCATCCATTAGCATGCCATTATTTAAAAATACAAAAATAGAGGCACACATACATAATAGGAACGCAGACTATACGCGTGCTTCTTATAAAATAAAAATAAAAATGAGGCACATATTTTTGTTGGCACTATAATGCGCGCCTCTTTAAAAAAAAGTTGGCACGTACCAACTTAGGCACACGTACAAGGTGTGTGCCTGTACTAGGTTTAAAAGGCACCGTGTGCCTCTTCTTGTTCTTCCTCATCTTCCCATCCTCCGTTTATGTACAAAATCTCCCCCGAAAAATTTCGACACCAGGCTTTCTCCTCTCTTCCCTCTTCATCTCTTTTGATCTCTTCCCTTTTACCTCTCTTCCCATTTTTACTCTAATTAGGCCGGACTTTTCCATGGAATCAACATCTCACAAAAACAGTGGAGAAGGTTCTTCTCTTTCGGCGACCAACGGCCATGGAAATGGCAACACTAGCGGTGTAGTGCAAGGTGTGTATGTAGCACCCCCGACTTATGTCGGTAGTGCCACACGCCAATGACCTTAGACTTAAAAGTCTAAAGCCATCCTAGGCTTTAATCTAAACAATTATGCTTAAATAAATAAACATTCAACAATAAAAAAGTAGCAGAAGTATTTTGAAATAAATATCAAATCATTATTAATATTTCCCTCATAAATTGAGGAGATAAGTTTTACAAATGATATTGAAATTACAGCGAAAAACTTTAAATAAATCCTAAATACATGACTATGATATAACAAATTCTATAACACCCCCAAAACTTAACCCTTTTGGAAATGTATTACCGCCAGTGACCCCAATGTTCCTTACCGAGATCACCCAAGGCTTTACCATAGAAATACAATTTATGAAATGCGATTGATACACAATGATCAAGCATTAAATTCCAAAACATAACATTGTCAAGGAAAAAGAGTTACGGGATTACAACCCAATCCCGAATAGGTCAAAACATAGTTTAAACCAAACACAGCGGAAGACTAAGAAATTACATTACAATCGGAGTTATTGTCCAAAGGATCATAACCTGATTAAAGAAATAATTAAAACATTCAAAAACCACCGCCGACTCCATAGTCCTTCTAATCTTCTGAGCTACTTCTTAACTGATGTGCCGAATCGAACGGATGACACCAGCCAACCATGCAAGGGAAAATATTGGTTGGTTAGTCTAAATGAATAGACTAGCAAGGGTATAAAGCAGACTGGTTCGAAGCAGTCATATTAGGTTAGACTCATCGCTTCTCAGATAATAACCGATAACGGTAGTCAACCATCATATTCCTACTGGAATAAACAAGAGGTATGCACAGGAGAAGATTCTGGAAGACTGAATCTTCACAGAAATCGACTCGAAAGAAGACTCCAACGGAAATGAGTCTTTAAGGAAGTAATGACAAATCTGGAATATTACAGAATCATACAACAATGATTTAAAACTGACTGAGATGCTTCGGTTCACGACCAACCTCATCGCCTACAGCGAATCCAGATTGGAAAGAGAACGTACTACATTCAAGTCAAGACGAGTTTTCCTAGCTGCACTGAACTTAGCTGCACTACTCGCCCAAGGTGTATTAATTATGTGCGTCAAGGTAGCACTTATCTGATTTATGTTTCAAAACACACATC
This sequence comes from Rheum nobile, assembly GCA_027886185.1. Lineage (NCBI taxonomy): Eukaryota > Viridiplantae > Streptophyta > Magnoliopsida > Caryophyllales > Polygonaceae > Rheum > Rheum nobile. The sequence goes on along the minus strand of WOAB01000546.1, from coordinate 4,169,255 downwards.
ACATTATAGACTTTTACATGTGTACCCCACCAGTGGGACGACACATCTTAGTATACGTTTCATCGAGAGTGACGTATACCGAAAGGTTTGTGACACCAGCTAAGTGTCCTGTCTCTACACACTTGTGAAAGAGACCGATCATGATCTTAGAATAGTACCAGATGGGGACGAGCCATCCCGATACCAGATTATAAAGAAACGACTGGACAGAGTCCGAGTAACGTTCCTATTTAACAGTGCTAACTAAACAGTTACAGCACAACAACAGTTATAGGATAAATCCACATAAAGGCCCGAAAGGCGATCACAGATAATAGCGTTGTTCTAACAGATATACAACCTATTATATGATTTTCAAAACAGTTTATCAAAACCGTTTCCAGACAAACAGAATATTCATTCCAAATTAATTACTCAGATAAACTACTAATAATTAATGTAAATATGGAACGAATGAGCAAGAGCGAACCGCCACTTGCCTTACTCCGCAGAATAGTCTAAAGACGTCACTGGATTCCGGGCTCGACACGGTATAGTTTCGACAGCACAACAACCTTCGAGTCGACCCATAAAAGGAACCCTAAGTTAGATCCGACATAAACAGTACGAATCTAAACACGGCGAAAGAACACGAAAGGAAAGACGCCATGACGACAACCGACCAAGCCAAAGCCACGAAGGCATATTCATCACGGCGGTCGCCGTTCTTGGCGGCGGTCGCCGTATTCATCACGGCGGTCGCCGTGAAGAACACGGCGGTCACCGTCTTCATCACGGCGGTCGCCGCGAAGAACACGGCGGTAGCCGTGACGAACTCAGACGACGCAGAACGAGAGAAATCTCACCCCAAAACACGAGCGCGTTTCGACCCCTTTCAGCCTGGCTTGGTTTCTGACCTTCCAAGGCAACCACAAGGCTTCACAAAGGCTGCTGGAAACACCACTAACAACACCGACGAAAGCTTCGAAATTTCCGGTGAAGGCACAACTCTGGCGAGAGGCGAATTTGGCAGAGGTTTGGTGCTTGGATGGCTCAAAACCTCTCCCCCAGCACCTCCTTTTATAGCCAACACATCTGGCAGAGGTTTGGTGCTTGGATGGCTCAAAACCTCTCCCCCTATCCAGAATCTCGAATGGTCCCACGTAGCGAGGGTTAAGCTTCCCACGCTTACCAAATCTGAAAACTCCTTTGGAAGGCGATACCTTGACAAAAACTTTGTCACCGACCTCGAACTCGACAGTCCTGCGCTTCCGGTCTGCGTAGGACTTCTGTCGACTCTGAGCGGTCAACATTCTTTGTCTGATCAAAGCAATGTCTGAAGCCGTCCTTTCGACCAACTCTGGTCCAAGCAGAATTTTGTCAGTATTATCATCCCAACAAATCGGAGATCTGCATCTGCGACCATACAAAGCTTCAAACGGAGCCATCTTGATTGTAGCATGCCAGCTATTGTTGTATGTGAACTCAATCAGACTCAAGCTGTCCTCCCAGCTAGTCGGACGATCGAGCACACAAGCTCTAAGCATATCCTCCAGAGTCTGGATGGTCCTTTCAGACTGACCATCTGTCTGAGGATGAAACGCTGTACTGAACCTCAACTCGGTCCCCATAGCCTTATGAAGTTCCTTCCAGAATATTGACATGAAACGACTATCTCGGTCCGATACAATGGTCTTAGGAATGCCATGTAAGCGGACAATCTCCTTCTGATAAACTTCGGCTAGCTTCTGGGTTTCCCATGTGGTCTTGATGGCTATGAAATGAGCACTCTTCGTAAGCCTATCCACAATTACCCAGATAGCATCTCTCTGACTTCGAGTCTTGGGTAGCCCAGTGACGAAGTCCATGGAAATGTCCTCCCATTTCCATTCTGGCACGGGGAGAGGTAGCATCTCACCACCTGGTCTGCGGTGTTCGATCTTGACTTTTTGGCAAGTTAAGCACTTTGCCACAAAGTCTGCTACGTCCCACTTCATGTTTGGCCACCAAAACTTCTTCCTGAGATCCTTGTACATCTTGCTAGAGCCAGGATGTACAGAATAAGCAGATGAATGAGCTTCTCTCATCACCAACTGACAAAGACCTTCTGTGTCAGGCACACAGATCCGATCTTGAAACCAAAGTGATCCATCATCCTGAACCACAAAACTGGGAGCTTTCCCATCCATCACTTCACTGCTTAACTTTACCAAGATGATGTCATCGACTTGCTTTTCTTTGATCTGATCCAGCAGTGTAGCCTGAATTTCCATTATACTCAGGTACCCTCTACGCTGGTCATATAAGACTTCAATGTCGCATGACTCTTGGTTTAGCTTGGTTTGAACAGTAAGTAGAGCAACCACAGTCTCATGCGTTGTCTTCCGGCTTAGTGCATCAGCTACTACATTAGCCTTGCCCGAATGATACAACAACTCCATGTCGTAGTCCTTGAGCAACTCTAGCCAACGGCGTTGTCTCATATTTAACTCCTTCTGAGTAAATATATACTTGAGAGTTTTGTGGTCGGTGAAGACTTGGCATCTTATACCGTAGAGGTAATGCCTCCAAATCTTCAGCGCAAAGACAACCGCTGCTAACTCAAGATCATGGGTCGAATAGTTTTCTTCGTAAGTCTTGAGTTGTCTAGATGCGTAAGCAATGACTCTGCCCCTTTGCATCAAAACATAACCGAGACCACACTTGGAAGCATCACTATAGACCACATAATCGTCATTCCCCTCTGGGAGTGCTAACACGGGTGCCGAGGTCAACCGTCGCTTCAACTCCTGGAAACTGACCTCGCACTTGTCATTCCAGACAAACTTCTTGTGGACTTTACAGAGTAGATTGGTCATAGGTAGAGCAATCTTTGAAAATCCTTCTACGAACCTTCTATAATACCCGGCAAGTCCAAGAAAACTGTGTACTTCCTTCACGCTCTGGGACTGTGTCCATTTGGCCACCGCTTCAATCTTTTGGGGATCAACCATAACCCCATTTTTATTGATCACGTGGCCTAATAAAGCCATCTCTTTCATCCAGAATTCACATTTAGACAATTTAGCATAAAGCTGATGTTGTCTAAGGATTGACAAGGCAATCCGCAGATGTTCCTCGTGGACTTCTTCACTCGGAGAGTAGATCAGAATGTCGTCTGTGAAGACTACCACGAACTTATCCAAGTACTGGTGAAAACATCGGTTCATCAAGTCCATAAAGACAGTTGGAGCATTTGTAAGCCCAAAAGGCATCACTACGAACTCGTAATGACCATATCTGGTCCTGAACGTAGTTCTAGGAATGTCCTGCTCACGGATCCTGAGTTGATGATATCCAGATCTTAAGTCGATCTTGGAGAAAACCTTTGCTCCCTGCAATTGGTCCAACAAGTCATCAATCCTAGGCAAAGGATACTTGTTCTTGATCGTCACCTTGTTCAACTCTCGATAGTCGATAGAAAGTCGGAACGATCCGTCCTTCTTTTTGACGAATAATACCGGAGCACCCCACGGCGATGCACTCGGCCTGACATAACCTTTATCAAGAAGATCTTCAAGTTGATTCTTCAATTCTTGCATCTCAGCCGGAGCCATCCGATACGGTGATTTGGAAATCGGCGCCGTACCAGGCTCGAGATCAATAGAAAACTCAACGTCACGGTTCGGGGGTAATCCTGGAATTTCTTCCGGAAAGACATCCGAAAATTCCCTAACTACAAGAATATCAAGAACCTCAGGTCCATCCTTCTCGGGCGAATCCAAGTAGCAAAGGTACCCGACACATCCTTGTCGTAGTAGCTTAAACGCAGCCATCGCATTGATCAGCTTGCCGTTATCAGCGTCATTTCGACCTTTGAACTTGCACACGAATTGGCCCCCGGATGACACCGTCACCGTTCTTGAACTGAAGTCGATCACCGCCTTGTGACGCGTCAGCCAATCCATACCGAGGATAATGTTGTATAGAGCCATGGCTATACAGATTAAATCTGCCTCAAATTCCTTACCCTGAATGGTAATCGGAAAGTCGGACAAATGCTTGGTTCCCACCAAACGTTCTCCATTAGGAAGATTAACGACGAAAGGGTCGCACGAATCGTTGCACACTAAATCTAACTTGCTAACACAGCTATCCGAAATAAAGGAATGCGTAGCACCAGAATCAAACAGAATGCACACTGAAGTAGAGTGAAGGTATAGAGTACCTTGAGCAATCGGAGCGTTGGGTCCATCTGCCTCACGCATCTCGTACAAGCGTTGGCCCTGACTTCCAGAAACAGCTGGGGCCTTTCCCCTGTTCTGAGCAGTCGTCTGCACTGAAGGGCTAGGAGTCTCGGCAGGCTTAAACCTAGGTCAGTTGCTCTGATGAACTGACCCTTGCTGTGACTCTACTCCCTTCTGCTTCCCCTGCTTGCAGAACTTTTGCAGATGACCATCACGTCCACACCCAAAGCATGGCCTCTTCTCCCTCCGACACTCAGTGCTCTTGTGCCCAGCAGTACCGCAGTTATAAAACTGAACTGTACTCCTGGTCTGCCCTGACTGCTGAGTCGATCCTCCTTGCGTCATCTCCGTCTTAGCTCGGCCGGATTTGGCGAAGTTAGACGGTGGCACAGGGCGCTTAAAACCACCTCCCTGGTTCTGATTCTGCATCGACTTCTATCGGTTGCGCCTCTTGGTTGACTCCTCGAGAGTTACCTCCAGCTTATAGGCACACTCCACATACTGCTCCAAGGTAGAGCATGTGTGGTGCACCATTAATGGCTTGATATCCGGGTTCATCCACTCATGGAAGTACCAGATCTTTTGAGCCTCGCTGGTGATCTCGGCAGTGGCGTATTGTAGAAGATGGTTGAACTTAGATGCCAACTCGGTCACTCTCAGACCATCAGTCTGAGGGTACAAGAACTCTTTATGCTTCTCCTCTCTCATAGCACGAGAGAAAAAATGATCAACCATCTTGGTCTTGAACATCGACCAAGTCAACACTGGGCTCTCAGCCAAACCAGTGCTCTCCCACCACTCGCTAGCCTCCTCCTTCAGCTGAAGAGAAGCGATATGGACCTTCTCGGCCTCCGTACACTCCACGTTCCTGAACAACCTCTCCATATGGGAGAACCAATGAGTCACTGCCACTGGCTCCCCTTTCCCGTTATAGCAGTCGGGTCTCATGGAAGTAATGGTCTTAAGAGCGCGACCATAGCTGTCCCTCGCCCTAACGGCAGTCTCCTGTATCACGGGGTTTCTGGGTTCCACAACATCAGGAACCGCTGCGTGAGTAGGCACTTCTTGTGCTTGAGGCGCACTTGGTCTCAAGACATCTGCAATAGCCTGCATCACGATCCCACGGATCGCCTCAACAGCTGCGGCGTCAAACAGCGTCGGCGCTCGGGTCTGATCCTATCCTTCACGCCTATGCTGGACGTGAGACTCTGACTCGTGTTCATCCTGAACACCTCTTCCTGCTGGGCTGGGATTTTGGCTAGTCCCAGCACCGGCTCGAGTCGAAATCCTCGTGCTTCTTGGGTTCACCATCTATTTACCGATCAAATTCCAAGCATTCAATATATTAATATTATGCAATATACTTATGCAATATACCAACGTAAATAAATTACTCAGAATAGATCAACTTGGTATTTTATAGATGAACCTTCGAATTCTTACACAAGTTACACATAAGTTTATCATTCGAGCGTTTGGACAACATTGCTCGAAGATATAAGTGTTTCTCAGAGTTCTTGCCGCAATACTGAAATATTACACAAAGTACAACTTGGAATACTAAGAAACGAAACAACTGCAATAGGCAACGCCACTCCTCCTCAAGGCGTTCCAAAATGTCTCCCATACGACTGGCTACTCGTGCATGGTCTCTTCGGGCTAGGCTCACCATCGAGCTCTGGCGATGGGTTTCGCACCCTGCTTGACCCTGAAGCACATAGTCCTAGCTCAGTCATGGTAAAGTATGGGTCGTCCATGACTGGTCCTCCTATTCCAGCCCTCCTCTGAGTACTGGCGATCAGCTCATCCCTCTGACGCTGCTGTTCTGCGGAGATTACCTCGCTCTGGCGGAGAATCTCATGCAGCTCGGATTCTGACCTCCATCTCCTTGGAGTAGGGATAGGCTGAGATTCCCTGTCACTTCTCCCAATACCGTACTCGGTATACATTGCCTCCCAATCAGCTTCTGACATGGGTGCGTACTCTGGCACTGGTGACAATTCTGTACCGGGCTCCTGATTCTGCCCTCCAAGGTCCAACTCTGGATCCTCTTCTGGATCATCCTCTATGGGATCCTCATCCTCGGGATCATCCTCGATGGGATCCTCATCCTCGGGATCATCCTCGATGGGATCCTCATCCTCGAAATCGTCCTCGATCATATCCTCGTCCTCGACAGGATCTTGCTCAAGCATCTCCTCTTCCTCATCCTCGTACTCGATCTCCTCGGGAATTGGTCCCAGCAGAAAGTCGTCTTGGTAAACCCCTTGTTCGTACCTTGATAACTCATCTTCCTGCTCCCATTCCTATACTTCCTCCACCCTTGGTGGCGGCACAGGTGCAGGCTCAGGGACTATAGCATTCCTGGCTACAAGGACAACTGACTTGGGGAGAACGTGCTTGACGTCTTCGGGTGGGCTACTCGGGCCTCCAACCTCGAAACATCGCTGAGGTAACGGAAAATCTAGCCTCGGCTGATCCGACTTGGCGTCTTCCGACCCCCTTCCAATAGAAAAGCAGACACCCATCCTATCGAACAATAAGGAAGGAATTAGCCTTTCTAGACATAGAAGCAAGCTTACTACATCAGACTATTAAGAAGACACAACTATGAACGGTGTTTTTAAATTCTTTTCAGAATGAAAATTCAGAGCCTTTTTTAAAGCATTTCGAAAACGGATAAATGGTTTATAAAATTCCAAACCCGTTTTAAAACCTTTGGCTCTGATACCACTATTGTAACACCCCCAAAACTTAACCCTTTTGGAAAGGTATTACCGCCAGTGACCTCAGTGTTCCTTACCGAGATCACCCAAGGCTTTACCATATAAATACAATTTATGAAATACGATTGATACACAATGATCAAGCATTAAATTCCAAAACATAACATTGTCAAGGAAAAAGAGTTACGGGATTACAACCCAATCCCGAATAGGTCAAAACATAGTTTAAACCAAACACAGCGGAAGACTAAGAAATTACATTACAATCGGAGTTATTGTCCAAAGGATCATAACCTGATTAAAGAAATAATTAAAACATTCAAAAACCACCGCCGACTCCATAGTCCTTCTAATCTTCTGAGCTACTTCTTAATTGATGTGCCGAATCGAACGGATGACACTAGCCAACCATGCAAGGGAAAATATTGGTTGGTTAGTCTAAATGAATAGACTAGCAAGGGTATAAAGCAGACTGGTTCGAAGCAGTCATATTAGGTTAGACTCATCGCTTCTCGGATAATAACCGATAACGGTAGTCAACCATCATATTCCTACTGGAATAAACAAGAGGTATGCACAGGAGAAGATTCTGGAAGACTGAATCTTCACAGAAATCGACTCGAAAGAAGACTCCAACGGAAATGAGTCTTTAAGGAAGTAATGACAAATCTGGAATATTACAGAATCATACAACAATGATTTAAAACTGACTGAGATGCTTCGGTTCACGACCAACCTCATCGCCTACAGCGAATCCAGATTGGAAAGAGAACGTACTACATTCAAGTCAAGACGAGTTTTCCTAGCTGCACTGAACTTAGCTGCACTACTCGCCCAAGGTGTATTAATTATGTGCGTCAAGGTAGCACTTATCTGATTTATGTTTCAAAACACATCACATTATAGACTTTTACATGTGTACCCCACCAGTGGGACGACACATCTTAGTATACGTTTCGTCGAGAGTGACGTATACCGAAAGGTTTGTGACACCAGCTAAGTGTCCTGTCTCTACACACTTGTGAAAGAGACCGATCATGATCTTAGAATAGTACCATATGGGGACGAGCCATCCCGATACCAGATTATAAAGAAACGACTGGACAGAGTCCGAGTAACGTTCCTATTTAACAGTGCTAACTAAACAGTTACAGCACAACAACAGTTATAGGATAAATCCACATAAAGGCCCGAAAGGCGATCACAGATAATAGCGTTGTTCTAACAGATATACAACCTATTATATGATTTTCAAAACAGTTTATCAAAACCGTTTCCAGACAAACAGAATATTCATTCCAAATTAATTACTCAGATAAACTACTGATAATTAATATAAATATGGAACGAATGAGCAAGAGCGAACCACCACTTGCATTACTCCGCAGAATAGTCTAAAGACGTCACTGGATTCCGGGCTCGACACGGTATAGTTCCGACAGCACAACAACCTTCGAGTCGACCCATAAAAGGAACCCTAAGTTAGATCCGACATAAACAGTACGAATCTAAACACGGCGAAAGAACACGAAAGGAAAGACGCCACGACGACAACCAACCAAGCCAAAGCCACGAAGGCATTCTGGGCACTGGCGGCGGTCGTCGTATTCATCACGGCGGTCACCGTGAAGAACACGGCGGTCGCCGTCTTCATCACGGCGGTCGCCGCGAAGAACACGGCGGTCGCCGTGACGAACTCAGACGACGCAGAACGAGAGAAATCTCACCCCAAAACACGAGCGCGTTTCGACCCCTTTCAGCCTGGCTTGGTTTCTGACCTTCCAAGGCAACCACAAGGCTTCACAAAGGCTGCTGGAAACACCACTAACAACACCGACGAAAGCTTCGAAATTTCCGGCGAAGGCACAACTCCGGCGAGAGGCGAATTTGGTAGAGGTTTGGTGCTTGGATGGCTCAAAACCTCTCCCCTAGCACCTCCTTTTATAGCCAACACATCTGGAGTTCGAAGACGAGGGCCTAGAGCTACTGCGGCGCTCGCCAGAAATAACACCGGCGACCAACGGGCAACGACTGCTGGGCAACGATGACGGCACTTACGGCGGTCGCCGTAATTGACGGCGGTCGCCGCGACATGACACATCAGCTGCCTCCTCGGGTGTTGGAATGGCGGGCGCCGTATCTTTACGACGGTCGCCGTGCTTGGGTCTCACGACGGCGGTCGCCGCGACTTTACGACGGTCGCCGTGACCATTTTTCCCGCCCGTTCAGCTTTGAACGGACCAGACGTTAAACCGGGATAAAAATTATCATACGCGAACGACAATTAAAATCTAAGGAACCTTGTCTGTATATTATTTCACTGAGAAAAATATTACAGATACAGAGCACATTACAAAATGTCTCAAACTACCTGAATTAAATCCGACGTACACAACGGGTACCCGGGAAAATTCCATAATTCCCAATATAACCTTAAAAAATTACGGGGTATCACAAATTCATTTATTACATTAATTAGGAAATTAAATCTTATATTCAAACAACCTTGAAATTACTCAAAACTAAACTTTAACTACAAGCCTTCGTCTTCGATTTGTTACTTCAATATAACCTGAGGCAATCAGACTAATGTGTCGTATAAGGACGGATGACACTAGCCAACCATGCAAGGAAAAAGAAAGGTTGGTTAGTCTAATGCAAGACTATGAAAATGCATATATGTGAGGTTCTGTGTACAGTCACTATCCTTGTTTCTCGAATAAAACTCGATAAACGGTATATGACTACTATACTTCTACTGAAACAAAGAAAAAGGCATGATCCAAGAGACAACTCCTATGAAATTGAGTCTTATGGAAATTATATGTATTTGTTTGGGAATATTTGGGTCCTCAACCAACCTCACCACTTAATGCAAATCCAGATTGAAAAGGGGACTTACTTTAGACAGGAGCCCGAGCGGTTTCCACGTTGTATTTCTCGCCCAAAGTATATTAATTATGTGCGTAAAAGTACACATCTTATTTAATTCCAAAACATGCATTTACCTTAAAGCTTTTAATCCACACAAATCTCGATACGAGATATATCATGGGACAAATCCCGAATAACGGCACTAGCTAAGTGCACCACCACTTATATTCGAATAAGGGTAGTTCATGACTCAAAAGTATTAGGGCAATAATCCTCCTAATATCAAGTTATAAAGAAACAGCTAAACCTCGCGAGTTATATAGCGTTCCCACGAATACTCGTGCTAACTAAGCATACAAGTCCACACCAAAATTCAACTAGCACCCTATAATAATACCATATATATAAGACTCGTACTAGCAATATATACACAACCTAATATATGATTCATTTTCCACACCATTATTTCACATAAGTTCCCAAACACAAATTAAGAATAATTATCTCAACATAAGTTCCCAAACACAAATTAAGAATATATGATTCATTTTCCACACCATTATTTCATATAAGTTCACTTTAGTATGGAATAAATGCAAGAGCGAAGTGCCACTTGCATTGAGTTACAAAGTAGGTTGAACGACGTAACGAGAGTAGTTGCTTTTGAACAACAAATTGAATTTCTGCTTTTATTCCGTTCCCAAAAGTGATTCCGAGATGTACCCAAATCACCCAAATTTAATTTTGATAATTTATTCAATATTGAAAATTAAAGGATACTTGTCTCGATTTCTAATTGAAATAATTTAACTCAAAATAAATCAATTTATCAAGCCTCTACAATAAAATGATTATTTATACGATACCAAAAATCATTTAGTCATATATTTTAAATACTCATAAAATAAACAATTTAATTTATTTATTTATTTACAACTCTAATAAATTTCTAACCCAACTTATTATCTAATTGAAATGTTATAAATTAACAATTCATAATATAAGATAATACCCAAAAAAATATAATTAATTTAATATTAATATTAATAAAATTAAAATTTTCCAACATATTTTAAATTAATCTAGATTAACTTAATTAATGGAGATGAATTAAGATAAGATCCAAATAACAAAACCGAATTTGAAAAAACGTTGCCGGATGTCGCAAATGGTACCAGCCGGAGAATGGCGAAATTCGGCCTCGTCGGAGCACCACCGGGGTTGGGGTTTTTGAAGAGGACAACTGGGTGGAGCTGGTGGTGGGTTCAATTGCGGCGGTGGAGCACGGTGGTGGTCGGGAAATTGCCAAGAATAGCCGCGACCTAATTAAGAGGAATCAGGAGGTTTCACTTGAAATTGGATGAATTGTGTTCTTGGGTGAGGCTCTATTTATACTAGTTGAATTTACCTTATAGAGAGCTACAAAATCAGGTAAAAGTTGGCTCAAATCCATCCCGAAGCAGATCAAATTTCTTCAAACAAAGCATTCGACGCGTCCATTTTCACACATTTAAATATCCAATTCGGGTGATTTGATTCCTGATTTTAGGAGGATAATATATGTATGGATGTTACCTAAAAAGCCCACATTTAAATTTCCAAAACCACGCTCGAATTGGACCAAATTCGACCATGAAAATAGCTTCCATATGCTCGCGGTTGAAGGTAAAAGAAAGGGTAATGTTCACACCCCCCCCCCCCATCTTTTGGCTTATTTGCACATTTTTAAAAATTACAAAATTTATCTAAACTTATTTGTAATTTATATTAGGTTAATTTATACATTTTAACCAAAATTTAAGTTGAAATAAAAATAAATTTAGGTTAGCTCTAAGCTTAAATCACCTTTTTTTTTTAAAACTTAACCATTTTTAACTCTTAATTAACATTTTGTTAATCTTAACTTAAATAACTAATGTTAAATTGATAAGTTTATTTAAGTTATTATTAATATAAGGTCTAAGTTATTTTTAAAACATTCATAACTTTAAGATATAACACAGTTACGTTAATTAATATTTTATCCCTACATGGAATAAACATTATAAATCATATAACCTTTATTATAATATTTAAACTCCAAAACTACATTCATGATTATACTTAATTATTTATTTCTACACTATACTATTATAGCCCATTTGATAATTTGTACAAAAATAATCTTAACATAATTTTTGAACTCAAGTTTAATGAAAATTTAATTTACTCCTCTATTGACATGGAAATCAGGTCGGGTTCGGGTTTCAGTACTCTGGGTTCAGGTACATTTCGGGTCGGGTAATTTTAGATCTAAAATTTATCGGGTCAAACCAGGTCGGGTTATTACGGGTTTATTGTCGGTTCGGGTCAACCCATTGGGCCGAGTTACACAATTTTGTCATGTTTTTTTTGTTATTTTAATTTGTGTTCATTTGCAAAATATTTATATTAGATTTTTTAATTATTTTTTCGCATGGCTATCTATCGTTCAATTTTGATCCCAATAAAAATAATGTTACAATAGTACATTAGTAAAAACTTATAAGCCTTAACTCTTATTTGTAACATCTTAGTTCTATGATGTTAAAACTGTCTTATAATAGTTAACATGGACATATTATAATTTGTATATCATCGTGTAAGAAAATATTAGATATATGATAAGTTATATTACCACTCAGCTGAGTCAAAGGTTTTTGGATACCACTTTCCACTTGTTTCCAAGGGAGACGCGGTGAATTGATATTGAATAATGATGTATGTATATTTTAATCTAATTAATGTAACTTTTTGAAGGTTGGCTTGCCTTATTTTACAATAGATTTCACTGATTACAAATTGCACTGCATAATTTTGCTACTTGCTAGTCAAAGGCCATTGAATGATAATGTATGTCCATTTTAATAAATCCTAAAATTTCCCAAATTTTAGATTGGGGTGGTAATTTTAAATTTATTTTTCATTTTCCTGCTTACAATTTTTTTTCCTCTTGACCCAACGGAATTTTCAAGGTCATCGGGTTTGATTGAAAAATAGGTTTCGGGTTCAATTTTACGAGTTATGACCTAGATAATTTCGGTCTATACGGGTCGGGTCATATTTTGCCAAGTCTATTCCTCTATACAGAATAAAATAAATTTGATAACTTTTGTTATTATCAAAATAATTATCATATTGTCCTTCTAATTTAAGTGAGATATTATAATACTACCCCTTAAAATAGCTTCGACCCCGAAACTAGCGCTTAACAAGATAGGAAACAACCACACATGTCCCAACACCTTACACTATCCTTTATGAGTCCAGTTAGTCCTTATCAACATGTGACATGTACTGTTTTGACACTCAAGGATTCCCGTATGAACGCAGAACTCGAAATAGTAACGAATTTAGTAATTTCCAGAACAAGGAAGTACTTTCGAAACATTGAATTAAAATCAACTGAAGGAATGTCAAATGAACAAATTAAACAACTATGGAGACTATAGGCACAAACATCATAGCTCCTTATTCTTAGAAAGGCTTAAAAAATAGAGAAAATTGCGGGAAACCACCCATTATATGCACGATTTTTACTAGAACCACCCGTTATAGACGAAATTATTTTTAACCACCCATTATAAACATTCCGTTAGCACTGAGCCACCCAAGAGCAGATTCTGTTAGCTTGGCCGTCAAATTGAACAAAAAGACCAAAATACCCTTATTATTTTTTAGAAATTACAATTTTTTGTCCTAAATATGAATTCTCATCATATACTAACTATTTTATCTTGATGTTTTTCAACTTAATTTGATTAATTATAATCATCAGAGTATTATACAATATAAGTATATAACCCTTTTGTCGCTCATCTCCTCCCATAGTCCAATCCACCAACTGCCACCAACTGCCACCAACATTCTTACTCCGATGCCCTGTTGCCACCAACAAAACCATCACCCTTCCTCTAATTTATGCTTTCACCACTGCTACATGCCCTCTCATCATGTCGATCCTCTTCTTCAATTAATTGTATCTCTGCTCGTCCACCACTACCATGCCTTCCGCCGCCACATTTCTCGGCTTCGTACGATCTCCGTCGATCACCATATTTGTTGTGAGGAGCACTCAGAACACAAGAATAAAAAAGATTCCCCCCACAACATCATCCATCTGAATTATTTGTCTCATGCCAAATGTTTGGTTCGTTCCACCCTCTCCAACGAATTGAAATCTCCCTCTACATAAATTAGGAAGAATTGACCAAATCTGGGCATCAATGCACAGGATTCATAAATTTGAAGAGAAATTGAAAAAACCCATTGAAAAAACTCGATTTTACAAGCGCAAATGGGTACCAATTACTATCTTTGTCGTCTCGTTGAAGACCATGTGTGCCTCCATGGAAGCCCCATTTCCTTCAACGCTGTAGAGGATGGAAGCAATTAATTTTTTTCACGCAAAGCTAGAAGATGAAGATAGGGGCAATTTGGTCAATCATTGTCGTAATTTTTTTTAAATTCAAGGGCAAATTGGTCTTTTTATCATTTTTAACGGCCAAGTTGACAGATATTGCCCGTGGGTGGTTCAGAGCTAACGGAATGTTTTTAATGGGTGGTTAAAAATAATTTCGTCTATAACGGGTGGTTTCGATAAAAATCGTGCATTTAACGGGTGGTTTCCCGCAATTTTCTCTAAAAAATATAACTAATTGTTCAGGGTGTCCTGCTCGTTGGATTGACGCATCACAAAGAGTCGTTGCTCCTGACTCAGAGATCCGATATGCGCCTTGCATTTATTCCGAGCGACAGATTGATCAGAAGCGAACACTTCCGACATTGGGTTCTGCCTACTGCCAACACTAGATGCCTGGTATGGTTGTGTCAACCCTTGGCCTTTCTAATACGATTGATCCTCGCGGAGCAAGACCGATCTAGATCCGGACCGTTTGTTCTTCCCAAGCAAGTACTCGTTTTTCGCGTTCTTCGTGTTCTTGGCTTTCTTAAAGAACTCCTTCAAGGGAAACAACGTTATGTTCCCCTTTCTTGGGTTTGGCGGATCAAACCCTGACGGCGGATGGGAGGAGGGGTTCAACGTTATGAACACCCGAGGTGGTGGAAGGAGGCCAACGTTATGGCTCCTTAAAGAACTTTGAGAAAAGGCTAGGAGAGCCTTCAAAGGGAGAGAGAGAGAGAGAGAGAGGTGAAGCCAAGTGACAACTAGGAAGGACTCTCCACTAGATTGTCTTAAACTTAACTTGTGAGTTACAATGAGAGTTCTACCCTATTTATAGAAAAACAAAGAGAAAACTAGGGTTGAAGAGGAAACCCTAATGTGCTTGGGCCCAAAACATCAAGGCCCAATCCATTACATCATTCTAAAAATAGAAAGGCAATTCAAATCTTACAAAGCTATAAATAGTAAACGGGACCACACCAAAGGTGAGCATGGCAACGGGAAGCGGCTCATGAAACAATATCACCGAGAGCACGCATGCCAGAGAGGCGCGGCCCGGAAATAGAACCACTTGGAACCCTGCGTCGGAGAAGACGCCCTTCACTTGGCTCCATGGGGGACGCCAGGGACGCGCAAGCCAGATATGCGCTAGACTAAGGTCTTGGCCCAAGTCACTGTCCATCATTCTCCCCTTCTTAAATACGAATCGTCCCCGATTCGTGCACGTAGAGCTGAGAGGGAACATAGAAAACACATTGGTGCTTCTCCCCTTCTTAAAGACAAAGTTGGAGTGTGGAAGGGCGCCAATCATGTGAGTGAGCTGCTGATGTTGTTGAACGAACAAGATGTAGCTGCCTTGCTCCCCTTCTTTGAACGAGCATATCTCTCCAGGGTCGAAAGGGCAGCACAGGTAGCCCGGGATAGCTTGGCCAATGGTGTTGGCTATGCAGTACTCCATGTCGGTATGGTTGCGCTCAGGAAGCTCGGTGACGAGCTCAGCGCATCGGCCTGACTGCAACTTGTCTGTGTGATGGGACGGTTTCGGTGTAGCAACCGACATAAGCAAAATGTCTGGAGGCACAACAGGCGTGTAGCGGGTGATGGTCGGTGTAGCTACATTGTCGTTGTCAGCTGGAAGCACGTTGGTCTTGTCGGTCTGAGGCACAACGTCCGTCTTGGGCTCATTTGTGGTCGTCGTGCCGAGCATGGCTACAATGTCATCGTCAGCTGGAAGCACGTTGGTCTCGTCAGTCCGAGGCACAACTTTTGTCTTGGGCACATCTGTGGTGCTAACGGGTGCGGGAATGGGCGCTACAGTACACTCTGAGTCTTGAGCAGCTCGGAGAGCAGCGTTCTCGGCACGTAACTCAGCGACACAAGCAAGAAGCGATGCGGTGTCCTCAGGGGGGGTATGAGCCTGCTCAGGTCGTTGGTGGTGGCCCGCAAAACGTCATGTCATCACATAAGCCAGCTGCTCCCACGTAGAAATGGGAATTAAACGGCGCTCTGCATGCCTCTGTTTGAGCTGAGACCACCATGCACGAGCGTCGTGCGTGAAGTGGAAAGTTGCCACCTCAACCTTCTCGCAATCCGTGGAGGGATAGTGGCGCAAGGCAAAGGCCATGTTGCGAAGCCAATCGTGACACGTGGTGTAGTCACTAACACCATCAAAGGGCTCGATGTACAAACGAGGCACACGGCGGGGACTTTCGGCTGGAGCTCTCTGGCTACGGTTATCATAGCGACCCGAGTCATGAACGCGGCGTGCAAGGTTGCGATCTATACCATGGCGCTCCGTGCGGTGAGATGGGGCGCGCCTAGAGTAGTTGTCAGCCACATTCAAAGGTTGGGGTGCCATCTCGATTGTACCTATGCGAAACATGACTAGGCGGAAGTCAAAGCAATCAAAGGTACGAGAACCTAACGACAAACCAAGTCTTTGTCACAAACGACCCCAAACTTTGGCACTCAAGGGCCGAGAAATTTGGGCAAGCGTGAGGCGGATTAGGCTTGACGTAAGGCTAAAAGCAATGAAGTAGCACGCAATTGATTCACACAAGCGTTGATAATTAAATGCTACTTGGGAAACGAGAAACTTGGAAAAGTAAAAAAAAAATTTTACCTCGGAAATGGACGGTCAAGAAATGAAGAATCACGCTTGAACCGCACAAGTGAAGGTGAGCGGTAATGGACAGGCATAAAGTGAAGAATCACGCATGCACCGACCTTACGAAGTGAACAATGACGGAAGCAATGGAAATATACGAACAAACTTGGAAACGGAATTGAGTGCCAAATTTTAAAGATCGAAATGAACAAGAAACTTAGCTTGAGGAATGGCTCTGATACCAATTGATACGATCGATCCCCGCGGAGCAAGACCGATCTAGATCCGGACCGTTTGTTCTTCCCAAGCAAGCACTCGTTCTTCGTGTTCTTTGCTTTCTTCAAGAACTCCTTCAAGGGAAACAACGTTATGTTCCCCTTTCTTGGGTTTGGCGGATCAAACCCTGGCGGCGGATGGGAGGAGGGGTTCAACGTTATGAACACCCGAGGTGGTGGAAGGAGGCCAACGTTATGGCTCCTTAGATAACTTTGAAAAAAGGCTAGGAGAGTCTTCAAAGGGAGAGAGAGAGAGAGAGAGAGAGAGAGAGAGAGAGAGAGAGAGAGAGAGAGAGAGAGAGAGAGAGAGAGAGAGAGAGAGAGAGAGAGAGAGAGGTGAATCCAAGTGACAACTAGGAGGGACTCTCCACTAGATTGTCTTAAACTTAACTTGTGAATTACAATGAGAGTTCTACCCTATTTATAGAAAAACAAAGGGAAAACTAGGATTGAAGAGGAAATCCTAATGGGCTTGGGCCCAAAACATCAAGGCACAATCCATTACATCATTCTAAAAATAGAAAGACAATTCAAATCTTGCAAAGCTATAAATAGTAAACGGGACCACACCAAAGGTGAGCATGGCAACAGGAAGCAGCTCATGAAACGATATCACCGAGAGCACGCACGCCAGAGAGGCGCGGCCCGGAAATAGAACCACTTGGAACCCTGCGTCGGAGAAGAAGCCCTTCACTTGGCTCCATGGGGGACGCCAGGGACGCGCAAACCCGATATGCGCTAGACTAAGGTCTTGGCCCAGGTAACTGTCCATCACTTTCCGCAGACAATAAGTTTGCATGTGGCTTTCTTTCCCACAAGTATGGCATACTCGCTTCTCTTTTTGGCAATTGAAATTCTTATGCCTGACTTCACCAGAATTGTGGCATTGAATTACACCACTACTCCATCTTGAGCCTTTGGTGGAGTCAGACTGAGTCATCTCGGTCTTAGAATGACCAAACCTCTAAAAATTGATAGGTGATGCCGGCCGCTTAAAGCCATTAAACTTCCGTTTTTGTTGTCCATCCTTAGCCTTATTCTTTTCCTCCAGCTTTCGGGTGGATTCTTTCAGCGTAACCTTTATTTTATATGTTGCGTCCATATACTGCTCCAAAATAGAGCAATTGTGACGTACCATTAGAGGTCTGATTTATGGGATCATTCATCCATGGAAGTACCAAATTTTCTGCTCCTCATAATGCACTTCAGAACCCGCATAATATAGCAAATGATTGAACTTTGTCGTCAGCTTGGTCACCTTCAATCCCTTAGTTTTTGGGTAGAGGAATTCTTCTAGCTTCTCTTCTCTGATAGCACGGGCGAAGAATCGATCAGTGAGCTTTGCCTTGAACATTGCCCAATTCAGATTCAGGTGATCATCCAATCCACTTCGTTCCCACAACTCACTAGCTTTGTCTTTTAGATGCAACGAAGCTATGTGCACCTGTTCAGTCTCGGTGCAGACAACGTTCCAAAATAACCACTCCATATGGAAGAACCAATAGGCAACCTTGATTGGTTCCTGGTTCCATCATAGCTATCCGGGCGCATTGAATTAATCATTTTCAACGCTCAGTTATAGTTCCCTTCATTTTTCTCAGGATGCACTGGAGGTGTAGGGTCTTCTTGTCCCCCAACATCAGCTATAATCTAAGGAACGGGAGCCGCTTGAGCTTGCGGTATTCCTTGGGCGGTCATTATCTCCACAATTTGTCTCACTATTTTCCCTATAACAGTAGCATCCAACACGATCGGGGCATGAGGGAGATTAAGTGGAATTTTCCCCGCAACTTGAGGGTTCACTTGTTCCTGACGAACATTTTACCGCAGTTTCGGGTTATTGTTATAGGAACCAGATCCCGTGTCATCCACTTGTTGAGCAACACTCCCGAGCTGAATTCGGGAGCCATTGTTGGGACCTTAATTCATCGGCCGCTCGGTTGGAGGATCGAGTGTTCACCATCTGTTCATGAACCATAACGTCAATTTAGAATTTTTCAACTTGTATAATATGATACTTAAACGAATTGCGTTATGATACAAATTATACGAGACCAAACTAATAGTTCATATTAGATTGACTGACCTACCACCATTATTCTTAAAACGATCTTATCCTATTACTTTAGAATAAGGCAAACAGGAGAAATGTCAAAATTTGAATGACATAAAACCTAAGAATGGAAAATATCCGTATGAATGGACCTAAGGAATAAGTAATTGAATCGAAGCTTGCAGAAGTTTGAAAAACACTTATTATCAAACCTTATACATTATACTTTCAAACCTTATATATTTAACTTAATAAAAAATAATTATTTATATAGTTAGTTTCTTAAACTAGTGACATTATTATTTCTTTATAACCTTTACCAAAACCATACTTGTAAGATTACAAAATAAACTTCAAGTTTCAACCTTTTTTATCACACTTGAAAAAATACTATATAATTGATATTAGTGTATTAATAATAAACCACTTTTTTTTAAAAAAATCTAAACTTTAAGCCATTTTAAAAACCTTAAATTTAATACTAACAATTTAAATTCTCGAAATTCTTTTATAAAAATAAAATAATTTAGAAATAGTTTTGAATAATATTTTGAAAACTCTCAAATCTAATAATAGGCCAAGAATCTTAAAACCATTGCTCTAATACTATAATTGTAATACCCCGACTTATGTCGGTAATGCCACATGTCACATGCTAGTGACCTAAGACTTAATAGTCCAAAGCCACCCTAGGCTTTAATCTGAACAATTATGCTTAAATAAATAAATATTCAACAATAAAAGAGTAGCGAAAGACTTTTGAAATAAATATCAAATCTTTATTAATATTTCTCTCGTAAATTGAGAAGATATATTTTACAAATGATATTCAAATTACAGCGGAAAACTTTAAATAAATCCTAAATACATGACAAGGATATAACAATTTCACCTATTATATTAAATAGGAAATTAAATCTTATATTCAAACAACCTTGAAATTTCTCAAAACTAAACTTCAACTGCAAGCCATTGTCTTCGATTTGTTACTTCAATATAACCTGCGGCAATCAGACTGATGTGCCGTATAGGGAAGGATGACATCAACCAATCATGCAAGGAAATAGAAAGGTTGGTTAGTATAATGAAAGACTATGCAAGTGCATTTATCTGAGATTTTGTGTAGTCGTATATAGTCACTATCCCTGTTTCTCGAAAAAAACTCGATAAACGGTATATGACTACTATACTTCTACTGAAACAAAGAAAAAGGCATGATTCACGAGAAGACTCCAATGAAATTGTGTCATATGGGAATTATATGTATTTGTTTGGGAACATTTATAATTATCACGCAAGATTTTAAAAACGACTCTTTTGACTATTTGGGTCTTCAACCAACCTCGCCACATAATGTGAATCCATATTGGAAAGGGGACTTACTTTAGACAAGAGCCCGAGCGGTTTCCAGTTTGTACTTCTCGCTCGAAGTATATTAATTATGTGCGTAAATGCACTTATCTTATTTAATTCCAAAAACGTGCATTTATGTTAAAGCTTTTAATCCAGACAAATCTCGATACGAGATATATCATGGGACGAATCCTAAATAATGGCACTAGCTAAGTGTACCATCACTTATATTCGAATAAAGGTAGGTCATAACAAAAAGTATTAGGGAAATAATTCTCTTAATACCAAGTTATAAAGAAATTGCTAAACCTCGCGAGGTATATAGCGTTCCTACAAATACTCGTGCGAACTAAGCATACAAGTCCACACCAATTTCCACGCAAAGATTCAACTAACACCCTATAATAATAACATATATATATAAGGGTCGTACTAACAATATATACACAACCTAATATATGATTAATTTACCACACCATTATTTCACATAAGTTCCTAAACACAAATTAAGAATATTTATCCCAACTTAATTAAAATAATTAATTAAATGTCAATTAAGAAAAGTATGGAATAAATGAAAGAGGGAATTGCAACTTGCCTTGAGTGACAGAGTAGGTCGAACGACGTAATGAGAGTAGTTGCTTTTGAATAACAAATTGAATTTTTACTTTAATTCTGTTCCCAAAAGTGATTCCGATACGTACGCAAATCACACAAAATAAATAAATTATAATTAGATAATTTGTTCAATATCGGAAATTGAAGGATACTTGTCTCAGTTTCTAATTGAATTTATTTAACTCAGTATATTATCTAATTGAAATGTTATAAATTATGAATTCATAATATAAGATAATACCCAAAAAAATATAATTAATTAATTTTAATATTAATAAAATTAATTTAACCCAACATATTTTTAATTAATCCAGATTAACATAATTAATGGAGATGCATTTAAATAAAATCAAAATAACAAAACTGAATTGGCAAAAACGTTGCCGGAGCCGGAGGTCGCGAATGGTACCGGTCTGAGAATGGCAAAATTCGGCCTCGTCGGAGCACCACTGGGGTCTAGGTTAAGGGGCTTTTGAATAGGACAACAAGGCGGAGCTGGTGGTAGCTTCAATTGCGGAGGTGTAGCACGGTGGTGGTCGGAAAATTATGAAGAACTGCCGCGACCTAATTAAGTGGAATCAGAAGGTTTTGCTTGAAATTGGATGCATTGTGTCCATGGGTAAGGCTCTATTTTTACTAGTTGGATTTACCTTACAAAGAGCTACAAAATCACATAAAATTGGGCTCTAATCGATCCCGAATCAGATCGAATTTCTTCAAACAAGGCATGCGACGTGTCGTTTTCACACTTGCCTTTTCGGGGGAAATTGGGACAAATCGGGGGGATTTGATTCCCAATTTTAGGGGGATATTATACGTATGGATGTTTTCTAAAAGCCAACATTTAAATTTCAAAAACCGCGCTCGAATTGGACTGGATCCGGCCATGGAAAGAGCTTCCATATGCTCGCGGCTGAAGGTAGAAGAAAGAGGTAATGTTCATCAGTCGCCCCCCATCTTTTGGCTTATTTGCACATTTTTGCCCAACTTTTCAAGTTGTGGTAAAAATGTTCCTATTTTAGTTTTGTAAAAATTACAAAATTTACTCAAACTTATTTATAGCTTATATTAAGTTTATTTATACATTTTAACTCAAATTTAACTTGACAGAAATATTAATTTAGGTTAGCTTTAAGCTAGCTTTAATCACCTTTTCTTAAAAACTTAACCATATTTAACTCTTAATTAACATTTTGCTAATATAAGATTTAAGTAAATTTAAACCATTCATAAATTTAAGATATAACATACTTAGATTAAGTATTATTTTATCCCTAAATGGAATAAACATTATAAACCATATAACCTTTATTATAATATTTAAACTCCAAAACTATATTCATGGTTATATTTATTTATTTATTTCTACACTATACTATTATTGCCCATTTGATAATTTGTACAAAAAATATCTTAACATAATTTTTGAAGTCAAGTTTAATGAAACTTTATATTACTCCTCTATAAAGAATAAAATAAATTTTATAACTTTTATTAGTATGAAAATAAAATTACCATATTACCGTTCTAATTTAAGTGAGATATTACAATGAAGGTGCCATTTCCTCCTTCGGCAATGGGCGACTATTTTGCGAGAGGTGGGAACGGTGATGCTCCGGTTGGCGGTGAAGGCGCAACTCGAGGTGCGGTGGCTTGCCACGTGTGAGCGACATGGTGGTGATGGGGCGGAGGATGCGGGGATGCCGTGGAGGTGGCATTGACGCTGTGGGCGGACGCGACGACATGCACGATTGAAGAGATACCGATTGTCATGGGGCGGATGACGAACATGGCGGACCGTCTCAGGGTATATCGTGGTGTGCTCATGAATTATGTATATTCGATTTTATACTTTTTATGAATGTGAAATGGAAGCTAAGAATATTGATTTGATTATTCATTAGTGAAATCAAATTAATGAGTGCGGTTCCGGTGCGGAGCACTCTTCCCGTGCGGACGTGCGGACATGCACTATAGGACCTTATTTGTGCACTTTAGAGCCTTATTTGTGCACTTTTGCAAAAAAATTGAAAAATGTTTGGAAAACAATTTGTAAAAGAATTTTTTTTTTTAAAAAAAGTGCACAAATAAGACATTAAAGTGCACAAATAAGGCCCTAAAGTGCATGCTCCGCACGTCCGCACGGGAAGAGTGCTCCGCATATGATCCAAACTCTCAAATTAATTATTTTTATGATTGTGAAATTGAATATCAAAATTTAATGATGCATGTGTTGTAATGTATTGAATTTGATAATTAGAATAAGAATAAATGTAGCATGAATTTCAAATGGATGTGTGAAATTTATTTAGTTATTTGTATGATTGTGAAATTGAATTAGTAAATTTCGTTATGCATGAGTTGTAATGCATTGATTTTGATAATTAGATATGAAAATAAATGTAACATGAATATGGAAATGAATTGTGAAATTAATGTAGTTATTTGTATGATTTTGAAAATTTCACGAATTTAAATTATAATTTAAGTTAGATTTAGAATCTATATACATGATAGTTGAATATGGAAGTAGAACGAAATATGAAAATAAAGTGAGATTCATTTTAGTAAAAACTAAATGAGAATAAAGAATCAATATGATTTCTAAAAAGTATTTTGGGTATTAATTAAGATTAAATGAATTTACTAAGATTTTAGATATTATTTATTATTTATTTATTATGAATAATAATTTTAGATTAAAATTTATGAAGTATTAATTATGAATAAAAATGAATTACAATCTATTAAGAAGTTAATTATAAATGAATTAGAAATTCACAAGAGTTAAGAATAAAATAAAAAGATTGAATTATCAATTTATAAAAATATTATTAATATTAATGTAGAAAAGAATATGAATAACAAGTTACGAATGAAGAATGAATTAGAAAGAATTAAGAATTGAGAATAAAGAATGAAATACAAATTCATAACAAAATTGATCAGGTATACAATAATAAAAATAATTTTAATAAAAAATAATTTAATAGTTTTAATTATGAATAACATGAATTGACCCGCCTTTTAGTTGAGACTACGTGGGCCGAGCGAGTGCACCCTCCATTTAGCAGAGCGATGCATAACCGCATTGGTCTGTCGTAGGGTGGATGTTGAACGACATACGTCTAGAGCCTTGATTGATGAATTCCATCAGATGGCGTCTGACGTGCTCATCACGGACGATCCCGAGTCTATGGATGTGGATCCAATGAGTATATTCGAAGGATTAAGGGTTGGACAACCTTGTAATGACACAGACACTCGTTGCTCCTGAGGCCTCATCTATCTCTTCTACAACCTCATCTGTCGCTCTCGATGACTCCTACGATGATCCCGAGTTTGACACAAAGGCTTACATCGAGGATGATTATGATGAGCTGCTAGAGACCACTTTCGAAGGTTTCTCTGAGGCCCCTATGGAGACCCTTGTCCCAGCGGCAGACAATGGCATGTTCCCTCCCCATTAGGCTAGTCACTCCCTTTGTAACACCCCTATGTCGGTAGTGTCACACACCAGTGACCTCAAACGTTACTGTCTAGTGTCACTCTAGGCTTTAATCGGAACAATTAATCTTAAATAAACATATTAAATAACGAAAGATTAAACAGCGAAAGACATATTTAAATAAAACTCAACCTTTTATTAACAGACTTCTCATAAAATGGGAAGTGACGATTTTACAACAGAGTGAAATTTCAGCGGAAGACTTAAATTACACAGCGGAAGACTTCAAGAATAACGTATTACATGACTAGGTTATAAATATGTATATTAAAGTAATACTTAACAACCTTAAAACACTGACACTTAAATCTTCAACTGCAAGCCTCTTCTTCAACTGGTTACTTCAAGACTTCGGGAACCAACCACTGATGTGCCGTATAGGACGGATGACACCAGCCAACCATGCAAGGAATAAAACCCGGTTGGTTAGTCTAATGAAAGACTATGCAAGGGTGAAAACAGAATGGTTCTAGTGATCGTAACCGTTTACTATCATTGCCCCTCGAATAACAACCGAAGGAACGATACATAACCCAGAACTTTCACGGAATGATTAAAGTTTAGACATGCACTGAAAAGAAGACTCCAAAAGAATTGAGTCTTATGGGAAAGTATGACAAATGTTTGGGAACATTATAGTTTTCACACAAGCGTTTAAAAACGACTTGATCATTTAGGTCAACGACCAACCTCACTGCACAATGCGAATCCAGATTGGAAAGAAGACTTACTCTAACCGAAGTCCGGGCGGTTTCCACGTTGTACTCCTCGCCCGAGGATATATTAATTATGTGCATCACCGCACTTATCTTATTTCATTACAAAACGTATATTCACGTTAAGCTTTTAATATGATCTCGAGTGACAACAAGAAGGTTAACACAGGGTGACAATACGTCCATCCCAAATTGCACTAGCAAGGTGCTTAACACCTCCTAACCTTAACGAGTGGATAGGAAGCAATGGTCATGACCGTTAAAAGTATTAGAGAATTATCTGACTAAAACCAAGTTATAAAGAAATAACTAATCCTCATCAGGAATTAGCGTTCCTACGAATACTCGTGCTAATTTAGCATTAAGTTTACATTTAAAATCCACAACAAAGTCATTACGGTAATTAACAAGTATAATAGCGTTGGTTCTAGCATATACAACCTATTATAATATCATATTTTAATCACATTATTTATAAAATCTGTTCCCAAACGAAAACAATATTTCATTCCAATTTAATTAACAATCAAAATAATTGATAACTAAAGGAAATATGGAATGATTAAGCAAGAGCGAACCGCCACTTGGATTAATTAGACGAATTGACGATGTCGGGTTCCGGGATCTGGAAACTCGAATCTGAGTACGGATTCCTACGACGACGTCGAGCCAACAGATGGAACCCTAAGTTAGATATGATACGAAGATATGACACGGAAGGACAAAACTGAGACGAACAAGTGAAACGAAGTAAATGCAACTAATCCGCGGTCGCGGAAGTTCATACCCGCGGTCACGGAAGTTCATACCCGCGATCGCGGTTTGCCCTTCCGACGATGGCTTGGAGGCATTCGAGCTTACCGACGACGACGACAATGGCTTCCCTGGGTTCGACCGAGGCTGCTACCACTCTAGACCACCAATTGCACCGCCACACGAAGCACGAAGACCTCCGGCGAGCTTCCGACGAAAGCACGAACTCCGGCGAAGACAGAAAATGAGAGCAACGAGAGAGACGAGATCGGAAAGTGGATGAAGAACTACTCCACCCCTCGGCCCCTTTGATAGCCATAGAAGAAGCATAATGGTGGCCAGGCGAAGCGGTCGACCTTCCCCCCGGCGAATCGTCGGCAGTCGGAACGACGAAACGCGAAGGAAGACGAAGATCTCGTTTCCGCGATCGCGGAAATTCTTCCACGGTCGCGGAGATGCCACTCGTGCATCCGAAACCCCTGGCACGTGGTTTTACACGTGGTTTCAACCCCTCAGATGAATACTTGTGTCCAAACAAATAATCTAAGCCTCAATAATACATCAAATGTATATTATAATGCTCAAAGGATTATTACAGAGATTATACGAGTTACAAAAATTCCGAATTATGCCAAACGCGTCACGATTACAGAACGAGGGTTGAGAAATTACCCAAATACCCTTGCTGAATTTGAGGGTTATTACATTACTACCCCCTTAAAAGAAGTTTCGACTCCGAAACTTGGCCGATAACAGCTCAGACAGCGATCTGATAATCAGTTAACCAACCTTATCAGTTTAACCATGCCTAACCCATTTGACACTTCATAACTTGGTTCCAGCATTTCTAAGTTAAAAGTTATAAGTTGGTCCAAATTACAGTCTAGACCCTTCACATATTACGGGAATTTTATAACTTGCTTTCACCAACTATACATTCACCGTACTACCCTTATGGTAACATGAGGGTTATTACATTACTACCCCCTTAAAATAGTTTCGACCCCGAAACTAGCATCGCTAACTAATGGAACCGGTTTCACTACTAACCTTACCACCTGAACTTAATATCCTTAATCACTTCATCCTTGACATTGTTCCTAGGAAATCGATCTCTTTCCTCAATCATACCATTATCCCGCATATCTTATCTCCATGTGTTACACATGTAGCAACTCGTGACTACATCTACAAGGTCATAATTATCCTAGGGTAATAATCTCCAAAATCATCGCAATAGACTTGCTATACCTTAAGCATTAGAACACCCATTTCTCTTTCAACTTTTCTCTTTATAACCTCTCTCCAAGTACATACCTTATCTTTCTTAAGTTGACATCCTTAAATAAATTTGGTTTCACAACCTATATCACCCAAGTCGAGATATTTATTCGATCATGATTCCACTTACAACATACTGCCTACATTCCTTACTTTCGCGAGAATCGATATGATCATCCACAAGATTATCATTGCCTTAATCAGAGTACCCATCATAATCTCCAATATAATTTCGCTATTATGCCCTATTCCTCATAAAGACCTTGATGTCCTCAAACAGAAGACTACACATTTCTCTACTAACTTCCTTTCGATGATCAGATCCTCAAAGTACATACATAGAACTCACTTATACCTTAACTTAGTACCTCCACTTGTCATATAGGCCTTACCCTTACATACTCAGCTTACCTATTTCATTGGTTACCTTAATTACACCTGGCCCTTGTGCCAAATCTTAACTCAAAATCTGTACGCATATGATCCCTTATTATTTCCACAATTAATCATACCACATCCTATGTCTGTTTATCTCAACATGATTTAATAATCCAATCCACCGGATTATAATCTCGTTTTACCCAAACGTGTCATTCGATCACCTTACTAGACATAGATCACTTTTCATCCAATCCTGGAGACAAAATTCCATCCACTTAAGTTATCACGTACCCTAAATCCTTACAATCTAACACAACCTTTACCAACTGAGTTGTTATTCACCCATAAATCCTTAAACATGTAATCATTCTCATACGATCCATTATCCCAAATCAAGCGACCCTTTGCTTTCGAAACTCACTATTTATCCAGGACGTAATTGCCTTAATACTCCTCCTGTCCTTATATCGTTTCCTTTAAGAAACCTCAACACGAAACCTCAGATACTCTTCCAAAGTAACACTTATGATTTCGCACCCTTAACTTTCCCAAAAAGCTGTTTAACACTTGTCCCATAACGGACACACTTATTTATAAACCTCATAAACATAACTCTCGGGTTCTAAAGTTTTACTCAAGATCGTATTAGAGTACGATCATCTTAGAGAAAACAACTCCTTATGAAATACTTCTCTTATACACTTATTCTCTTCTCAACCATCTATCCATATAAATTCCTACAGTATGACCTCACAACTAGACATTCTGGACTTCACATTAGTCCACTCTTACATACTTTTACCAGAACAAATGTTCAGGGTATACATATGAGAAATAACTCTTAATCCCATAGAGCATTAACCACACACATTTGTTTCCTTTACACTGAGGAATTTTGGTAAAACTCAACTTACGAGATAATGCTCGTCAGCTCAACTAAGGAAGCAATTAATGTCATACCGATGTGACATTACTTCTGAAATAAAGAAAGATTCTTAAGAATGGATCTAGAATTTTAGTAGTAGAGTCGACCCTGGGGTTAACCACGTAGGGAACGAACCACTAGGCTATATACGTTACCCCTCCTTTATGAGTCCTGACAGCCCTTATCCATACATGACATATACTGTTTTGGCACTCACGGGTTTCGTATGAACGAATGATTTGTCATAGCAACGAATTTAGTAATTTCCGAAACAAGGAAATACTTCTTTATTATTCGAAACATTACATTAAACAACTGACAGAAAGTCAAACAAACAGATTAAAAAACTATGGAGACTATCGACACAAGTCGTCGCTCCTTATTATTAAGAAAAAGACTTAACAAAATACAACTACTCGATCAGGGTTCCTTCCCGTCGGTTTGACGCAACACGAAGAGTCGTTGCCCTTGACCTGAAGACTCCATAGGCGCTTTTGTTAGGAAACGGAACTCTGGAACTTAGGTTCCCCTGAGAGTTCCGTTCCTCAGTTTCTCTACTTTTGAAGATGACAAATATTATGATACTAATGTTTTATCTCAAAGAGGTGTTTTAAGGAACCACAGAAATCTACCAAAGGCAGGAAAGCCAAACAGAACTAGGGAACCAAAGGAACAAGACAGCTGAAGGAATCCAGAGGAACCCAGGTGTGCCCAGAAATGAAGCTTGCGACATTGCGATTCCCGAGAAATATGGGGACACACAACCTCGGACAAAAGGAGTCGAAAACGACTTGTCCGAAGCTTCCAAAATCCTGCCAAGGTCCAAGAGCTAAAGAACAAGATGCCTAGAGAACCTCTACCTCGGACAAAAACGATGAAAGCGACAGGACATGAAGACGTTGTTGTCCAGAAGACAGTTCCCAAGCGGCCAACTTAGTCAACCTCGGACGAAAGCGTTTGGACAATGACATTGCAAGGATCGTCTGAGGTAGTTGACCAACCAAGAGAGATTCAGAGCTGCCTAGGTTGTTTGCACATGCCAAGAACAACGTGAATCAAGGAGAACCACTCAATCTAGGGCAAGCTCAATCTGTGGGAACCCAGAGAGGATCGAGCTGCGAAGAAGCCTCTATAAAAGGAAGACTAACCCAAGGGTTATCTTTAAGCACAAAAACACGACTCACACTCATTAGCAAATATCTAGTGTGAACCTCCAAACAAGATCATCAAAGCAAACCGAGATCAAGAGGAACCAGTCAAGGAAGAAGAGCTGAGTGCTAAGTTCCTGTGACTGTAAGTGATAGTTCCTAGGTGCGAAAGTCTATTTCTTGGATTGATTATTGATTGTGTTAAGTTATCTAGGATTGTCTAACTGTGTGTAAGGCAAAGGAACTGTGTGTTCGTTCCTAGGATAAGCTGTAACCAAAAGAGATAAGAAATCAAGAAGTAGACTTTGAAATCCTTTCGAAAGAAAGGTAGTGGTTTTTATCCTAGATTGCTAGTTGGCAATCAAAGGTTTCCACTATAAGGAATTGGTCATTTGCTTGATTGTTTATTTCCGCTGCGAAAGGAACTGAGAATTGATATTCTGAGTTCCTTAAGTTTTTATCTAACAATCACGATCCTACAGCTTTGCCTTTATTACGAGCAATAGATTGCTCAGGAGCGGACATACCTAGCCTCGGGTTCTGCCCATTGCCAACATTTGAGGCTTGGTAAGACTGCGTTGGTCTTTGACCCTTCTGCCTACAGTATGTTTTCATGTGGCCTTCTTTCCCACAGTTATAACATACCCTCTTTTCCTTTTGGCAGTTAAGACTTTTATGTCCCACCTCACCACAGTTGTGGTACTGAATCACTCCGCTACTCCAACCTGAGCCTCTGGTGGAATCAGACTGAGTCGTCTCGGTCATAGCGTGACCAGACTTCTCAAACTTGGTGGGCGATGTCGGTCGCTTGAATGTACCAACCTGGCGATCCTGTTGCCCACCCCTTCCCTTAGCCCGATTCTCCCGCTTTTGGGCGGATTCTTCCAGTGTGACCTCTATCTTGTAGGCCGCATCCACATATTGCTCTAATGTAGAACAACTGTGACGCACCATTAGAGGTTTGATTTCTGGATTCATCCATCAATGGAAGTACCAGATCTTTTGCTCTTCACTCGACACTTCTGGTCCAGCATATTGCAATAGATGATTGAACTTAGCTGCAAGCTCAGTCACCTTCAACCCATCAGTCTTAGGGTAAAGAAATTCCTTATGCTTCTCCTCTCTCATAGCACGGGAAAAGAAACGGTCAGTCATCTTTGACTTGAACATACCCCAATTCAACTCGAGATGATCAGCTAACCTAGTGCTCTCCCACCATTCGCTAGCCACATCCTAAAGTTGAAGGGAGGCGATGTGCACTTTCTCAGTCTCAGTGCAATCCACGTTCCTGAACAACCGTTCCATGTGCGAGAACCAATACGCCACTCTGACTGGTTCTCCGGTACCATCATAACTGTCAGGCCTCATTGAGCTCACGGCCTTCAAGGCTCGACCGTAATTCCCTCTGTTCCTGACGACATCGACCTGAGGTACCAGATCCGTTGGCTCCTCAAATTCAGGAATAACCTGAGGAACTGGACCACCCTGTGCTTACGATGCAATTGACCGAATTACATCGGTGACCGTCTGCATAATAAACCCACGAATGGCCTCTTTGGTCGCGACATCCAACACTACCGGAGGATTAGCCTGAACTTGGCCAACGCCTGCGGGGTTATTGTGAGAGAGAGACTCGCTCTCCTCCCCTTGATTAGTGGCGATCCTCAGATTCAGCCTTGGGTTGTTACTCGGTCTCGCACCAGCACGGACTGTGTTCTTTGTGTTCACCATCTGTTTGATGAACCACAACGTTAGTTTAGAACTTTTCCAACTTGAATATGACACTTGGTCAAATACGTTATGATATAAATTGTAAGGGTCCAAACTAATAACTTTATATCAATCTGACTAACCCTCCACCATTAACCGCAGAAACGATCTTCTTCTCTTTACTTGAGAATGGATCTACCAGGAGAAATGTCAACCTTTAAATGACATTAAACCTTTAAATGACATTAAACCTAAGAAGAGACACTATTCCTAGGAATGGATCTAAGGAATAAGTAACAACTCGAAGCTTGCAGAAGTTTGAAAAACCAATTAATATTAAACCTTATACTTTCAAACTTTATACTTTATACCTTTAAACCTCATATAAAAATAATTACTTATAGTGTTAGTTTCTCAAACTAGTGATACGATTATCACAAAACTTTTACTAAGACCAAAATCATACTTTTAAAGTTACTATCATAAACTTATTTTAATTGCGTATAACACGCCTTTTATAAACCAACGATAAATAAAATTTTGAAGTTCAATAGTTAAATCATTAGTTTAAATTAAATTGCAAGAAATAAGTAAAACTTTTAAATTTAACCGTGAAACTCTCGAAATTCCTTTTTAATAGAACATAGGTTGAAAATGGTTTCGAAATTATTTTTCGAAAATTCTCAAACCTAACAATAGGCCAAGAATTTTAAAACCATTACTCTGATACCATAATTGTAACACCCCCGACTTACGTCGGTAGTTCCACACGCTAGTGACCTCAAACGTTACTGTCCAATGTCACCCTAGGCTTTAAACAGAACAATTAATCTTAAATAAACATATTAAATAACGAAAAATTAAACAGTGGAAGACATATTTAAATATAAATCAACCTTTTATTAACAGACTTCTCATAAAATGGGAAGTGACGATTTTACAACAGAGTGAAATTTCAGCGGAAGACTTTAAATTATACAGCGGAAGACTTCAAGAATAACGTATTACATGACTAGGTTATAAATATGTAAATTAAAGTAATACTTAACAACCTTAAAACACTGACACTTAAATCTTCAACTGCAAGCCTCTTCTTCAACTGGTTACTTCAAGACTTCGGGAATCAACCACTGATGTGCCGTATAGGACGGATGACACCAGCCAACCATACAAGGAATAAAACCCGGTTGGTTAGTCTAATGAAAGACTATACAAGGGTAAAAACAGAATGGTTCTAGTGATCGTAACCGTTTACTATCATTGCCCCTCGAATAACAATCGAAGGAACGACACATAACCCGGAACTTTCACGGAATGATTAAAGTTTAGACATGTACTGAAAAGAAGACTCCAAAAGAATTGAGTCTTATGGAAAAGTATGACAAATGTTTGGAAACGTTATAGTTTTCACACAAGCGTTTAAAAACGACTTGATCATTTAGGTCAATGACCAACCTCACCTCAAAATCGAATCCAGATTGGAAAGAAGACTTACTCTAACCGAAGTCCGGGCGGTTTCCACGTTGTACTCCTCGCCCGGGGGTATATTAATTATATGCATCACCGCACTTATCTTATTTAATTACAAAACGTATATTCACGTTAAGCTTTTAATATGATCTTGAGTGACAACGAGAAGGTTAACACAGGGTGACAATACGTCCATCCCAAATTGCACTAGCAAAGTGCTTAACACCTCCTAACCTTAACGAGTGGATATGAAGCAATGGTCATGACCGTTAAAAGTATTAGAGAATTATCTGACTAAAACCAAGTTATAAAGAAACGACTAATCCTCACCAGGAATTAGCGTTCCTACGAATACTCGTGCTAATCTAGCATTAAGTTTACATTTAAAATCCACAACAAAGCCATTACGGTAATTAACAAGTGTAATAGCGTTGTTTCTAGCAATATATACAACCTATTATAGAGTTTGGATCATATGCGGAGCACTCTTCCCGTGCGGACGTGCGGAGTATGCACTTTAGGGCCTTATTTGTGCACTTTAATGTCTTATTTGTGCACTTTTTCAAAAAAAACAATTCTTTTACAAATTGTTTTCCAAGCATTTTTCAAAATTTTTGCAAAAGTGCACAAATAAGGCTCTAAAGTGCACAAATAAGGCCCTATAGTGCATGTCTGTACGTCCGCACGGGAAGAGTGCTCCGCACCGAAACCGCACTCACCTATTATAATATCATATTTTAATCACATTATTTATAAAATCTGTTCCTAAACGAAAACAACATTTCATTCCAATTTAATTAACAATCAAAATAATTGATAACTAAAGGAAATATGGAATGATTAAGCAAGAGCGAACCGCCACTTGCCTTAATTAGACGAATTGACGATGTCGGGTTCCGGGATCTGGAAACTCGAATCTGAGTACGGATTCCTACGACGACGTCGAGACCAACAGACGGAACCCTAAGTTAGATACTATACGAAGATACGACACGGAAGGACAAAACCGAGACGAACAAGTGAAACGATGGAAATGCAACTAATCCGCGGTCGCGGAATTCATCTCCGCGATCGCGGAATTCATCTCCGCGATCGCGGAAGTTCATACCTGCGGTCGCAGAAGTTCATACCCGCGATCGCGGAAGTTCATACCCGCGGTCGCGGAACTTCATACCCGTGATCGCGGTTTGCCCTTCCGACGACGGCTTGGAGGCATTCAAGCTTACCGACGACGACGACAATGGCTTCTCTGGCTTCGACCGAGGCTGCTACCACTCCAGACCACCAATTACACCGCCACACGAAGTACGAAGACCTCCGGAAAGCTTTCGGCGAAAGCATGAACTCCGGCGAAGACAGAAAATGAGAGCAACGAGAGAGACGAGATCAGAAAGTGGATGAAGAACTACTCCACCCCTCGGCCCCTTTTATAGCCACAGAAGAAGCATAACAGTGGCCAGGCGAAGTGGTCGACCTTCTCCCCGGCGATTCGTCGGCAGCCAGAACGAC
This sequence comes from Rheum nobile, assembly GCA_027886185.1. Lineage (NCBI taxonomy): Eukaryota > Viridiplantae > Streptophyta > Magnoliopsida > Caryophyllales > Polygonaceae > Rheum > Rheum nobile. Next base: position 4,134,722 of record WOAB01000546.1, on the reverse strand, counting down.
GAAACGTGAAGGAAGACGAAGATCTCGTTTCCGCAATCGCGGAAATTCTTCCGTGGTCGCGGAAATGCCACTCGTGCATCCGAAACCCCTGGCACGTGGTTTTACACGTGGTTTCAACCCCTCAGATGAATACTTGTGTCCAAACAAATAATCTAAGTCTCAATAATACATCGAATGTATATTATAATGCTCAAAGAATTATTACAGAGATTATACGAGTTACGGAAATTCTGAATTACGCCAAACGCGTCACGATTACAAAACGAGGGTTGGGAAATTACCCAAATACCCTTGCTGAATTTGAGGGTTATTACATTACTACCCCCTTAAAAGAAGTTTTGACCCCGAAACTTGGCCGATAACATCTCAGACATCGATCTTATAATCAGTTAACCAACCTTATCAGTTTAACCATGCCTAACCCATTTAACACTTCGTAACTTGGTTCCAGCATTTCTCAGTTAAAAGTTATAAGTTGGTCCAAATTACAGTCTAGACCCTTCACATCTTACGAGAATTTTATAACTTGCTTTCACAAACTATACATTCACCGTACTACCCTTATGGTAACATGAATGTTATTACACCCTTGCTCCCGCTCCCACCGTTCCAGCTCCTGTTCCCGCTCCCAGTCCCCGTGCAATCCGAGGGCGCGTCTCGAGGCCACATCAAGCCCGACTCCCTTGACGGGGTCGGGCAACCCCTTACCCCGAGCCCCATCTTGAGGTTGGCCCTGATAGAGAGGTTGGGCATCCAAGAGGTCTTAGAGATGAGTCGGTCTCGACGATATATCTTACTCACATCGCCTAGTATATTTGGGGTTGGATTACATAGGAGAAGATTCTACAGGCCCATACTTGTCCCTTTACTTTCCAAAGTTTGTACATGTATATATGGTGGGGTACTGCCAGCTGCAGCGGCCTGACAGACCTTGTGACGTTGGATTATGGTGATATCGACCATATCCTTATTACTGCTTTTGTGGAGCGTTGGTATCCTAAGACAAAAAACTTTCACTTTTCATGAGGGGAGATCACCATTACAGTCCACGATGTAGAGAGGATTTTGGGCGCCTCCATTAGGAGCACGTGGGGACTTATTGTCATCGGATGATTCAAGATGACCGGGATCCAGAGTAGATAACATCCGCCTTTCTGTTTTTGATGATTGTCTACTGCATCTTTTACGTCTCGTTTGTCCGTCCACAAATATTATGTCATTTAACAATTCAAAACAATATTGTATGTTGTCTAACATCTTCTTTTCTATGCGACATGTCCACAAATCGGATCAAGCATATATACATGCAATTTATTCTTGACCACGACCTGGTTAGGAAATTCGCTTGGGGTCTCGGTGTACTTGAAGTCTTGTACCGCAACTTTGGGGAGGCATCCAGGGCGGAGACGACTGAAATTGCTGGTTGTATGAGGCTTCTCCAGGTACGAGTTAGTGTTTTTAATAAATAGGGTGCTTTATTTTCATTTACTAATGTGCACTTATATTTTCATGCAGATCTAGACATGGCGGTTTTTTCCGCGATTCAGGGGCCATTCGACGGAGAAACTGGAGAGGATGGCGGACCGACGGGCTGTTACGGAAAACGACCCGAGTGATGCCTTCTTTATATAAGAAATATTATTTACTAAAATTACATTATATTACGGGTGGTTTAGATTCCGTAGGAAGCCTTATATTTTTTGTAGGCGTATCGAAGGTCCAGAATTCGCACTATGTGGTAAGGTTAGTCCGACCCAATTATTCAATGGAGTTTTTATATATTTGTGTGTTGATTTAAAACGTTCCCAAACAATATTGATATACTATATACAGTTTTAAGACATATTTGAGTTTGACATGGCAATGAAGTTTCTATTTGTAGAGAATAAGATTTATCCCACTCTTGACTAAGATGAGAGTGAGTTGTATAAAAGTGTTGATATGTGTACGATCATGATAATTTTCTTGTATGTTTTAGCCACAACCTTAGTAGAAGTAGTGGGTCAAGGGCGGTTGTAGAATAGGTATGTATGCTCGTTTGCATTTTGTACAATGTTTTTTTTAATAAAAAAAACGAAATTTTCAGCCCGGATATGTATGACGTCCAGGCTAAAAAGTCCATTTTTGTGTTATTTAAACAAAGGACTTTTTAGCCCGGATTTACTAATTTCTAGGCTAAAAGGTCTTGGCTTTTTATCCCGATCATGTTTTTGACATCTGGCATAATACTTTATTCTCACATCAGTTTGAAACTCGGACCTATATTATGTTATATTAGGACTATATATAAAAAACACTCGGGGTTAAAAACACATTTGTAAACTAGTATTAAACTAGTCATCAAGATATATAAATTATTCAATAAAAGTATAATATAAAAAAACTTTGTCTTGATATCGAAATAATTCAAATTAACAGGATGGAAAAGTAAACACAAATCTTTCATTATGCTAAAGGCCGAAATCCCTCCTTGAAGTGCATGCGGCAGTGATAAAATAAACTTAACCTAATCTAATCTAAAACCTAAGGCAATGCACATTCCTAAGCTAAAACAAATGTCCCCCTTTATTAATAAAAGTATTATCCTTTTATAAGGAGGGACCGCCCTCTCCTCTCTTGTAAATTGTAATATGCTTCTCCACTATTCACATGGGTTCGTACTTGGCCTTAGTCCACATCTCTAAAAATTTGCATCTTGGGCAAATATTATTTTGTTCCATTATGCCATTATTCGGTGTTCTCGAAAATAGTTTCGTATTATTTTTTATTTGAATAAAAAATATCTAACAATAAAATTAGAGTGTACACTTCCAATATAAAATATTACAAAACTAATTTTAAAATAAGTAAAATATGGACGTATAAAAATAATTTAATCCAAAATACAACTAGATCTAAAAACTAGATATATGTATATATATAAAACAAGTAAACTATGCGTAAAAATGTATAAATTAGGTTGAAGTGATTGAAATGAGGAACTGTGAATTGCATTATATCGGTTGATGTCTACACTCTTCAACTTGCCAACGCGATCGAAAAAGTAGATATATATGAAATCATGGAAGTGAGTGCATAATGATAGTGTGATCGATGGCATATATTGCTTCTGATCGAATAACATGAAGCTAGTAGAAGTTAAATGTATAGTATATAGGCACTTAAAATCTCAAAGTACACGTGCAAAAGATACTCTATATAACTTCCTCGATAACATCCTTTAATGCCACTTTCAAGAAATTGAAAGCATGTTTGGTTACAAATATGAAAAGAAAACGAAAAAATATAAAGCTAGATGATCCATTGGACCGGCCCAGTAATTGGAAGTAGGCCTTCTTTTAGAAAACTTGCATGAGCGGAGGTGAACGTTGGCGCTAGATGAACGTTGGAGAAGATCTTAGCTTAAGCAACGCACGTAACGATGGCTCTATGAATCTCGGACGAGTCAGTTGAATCGATTCAAACTTGTAATTAGCATAAATACGTGATGAATTATGATGTAAAAGACACTTACTCATTAAATCTCATTGAATACAAGCTGTAAACAACCATTGTTCTATCTATTGAAATCATTCTCAGAAAAAGCTCATTACATTTAAGGCGACCGACTCATCAATCTTTGTGTTCGATTGTCCTTTCAATCCAGGGAGATAAGATTGCTTTGCATCTACTCAATCTTACTTATTTCATTGTTACGTTGATTCGGATTATCTGGATAAGTTTAATCTCGATTGTTGTCTAGTTTCCCTCTTTAAAGCGATTTAGGTTGGTTCGATCTTTTCGTCCCAAAACAATTTGGCGCCCACCGTGGGGCATCTAGCCAATCAACGATCGAATCCTCATCCGATCATGCCCGGTTTTGGAAATCCCATGATCCCCGCTGAAGACCAAGCTCAGGCTGGCACCCTGGTCGGAAGCCAAGCCGAAGACGTCGTTAACCCACCAGTCTTGGATACCCAAATCCAAGAGTTGGTGAAGAACATGAGCACCCTCCAAGAAGAGCTAGCCCAACAGTGCTCGAGAACCGAAACCCTAAGTGCTCAACCCGAAGTTGAAATTGCATGACTAACTCGTGAAAATGAACTCTTAAAATCGCAGGTGAATTCAGCCGCTTCGGCCCTAGGAGGATCAAGACGCATGGTCCACACCGAGGGCCTCTCGACACGCCTCAACATGGATGGAGCAGTCTCGACGCCCGTAGCAGCGACCACTCAAAACGTTACCCACCCTATTGGTATGTTTCAAACTCCTCCAGTCAATACTTTCACGACTAACACTCTAGTTTCCACAACCGAGCCCACATAGACTCGAGTAGCCCCTTCGCAGGTCACCACACCGATGGATCTCCAAACCCTCATACAACAAGCTATCAACGAGCATATGAAGGCTTTGGATGACTGCATTGCTCGAATCCCAGGAGTCCCGCAACCGATCGAGAAAGAGGCAATCAATGGATACGAAGACTCGCCTTTCGTAGAGGCAATCGCACGCGCTGAGATCCCAATGAAGTTCCATGTCCCTAACATGCCCAACTACGATGGGACCGGGGACCCCGACGATCACATTTCCATTTACAAGCAAAAATTAATGACTATTTCTATCCCGAGAGGGAATCGGTCATGTGCAAAAGTTTTGGCACGACCCTCGCAGGACCCGTGCTAACTTGGCTTATGCACTTGCCGCAGAGTTCCATCGCTTCGTTCTCCGATCTGGTCAATTCATTCAAAATCTAGTTCGCTACCAGTCGAAGACTGGAAAAGAAATCAAGCGACCGATACAGGATCATGCAAAGGTACGGCAAACCCCTAAGAGATTATCTTAACCGGTACAACAAAGAGAAGGTCGCGATCCTACACTGTGACGTCCCAACATCAATCGAAGCCTTCCGCCGGGGGTTGATCAGAGGTAGCGAACTCTATCGCGAATTGACCAAATACCCGTTCCAAAGCTTCGAAGATGTACAAGCCAAGACTATGGCCCATGTCAGATTAGAAGAGGACGAAGAACCTACAAAAGCAGACAAAAGCCCTGATCGAGTCGACCAAAGATCATCTTGGCACCATCGACACGACAGGCGACACCAACCCTATCCCAAGGGACGTAATGATCCAAGTCAGGTAAATAACTCATATGATAGGATTCAAGATTGGAAGAACAACCCGACTCTCCCCCAAAGGTCCATTCCTACAGCTTCAACAATTTTGTGTCGGAACTCGTCAAAAGTTTCGACAGGTATGGAAAGGAAGTAAGGTGGCCTCAGAAGAGCGACAAACCAGACACCAAGAAGGATATGAGCCAATGGTATGAGTTCCACGGGGATCATGGTCACACCACATACGAATGCATCGCCCTGCGCAAGGGAAGTTGCAAGACTCCTCGTGCAAGGACTCATGCACGACATCATATCCGACAAAGCAAAATCGACCCAAGACCGAAGGGACCAGGTCATGACCGATAAACCATCCTCTCCAGTACATACTAAGATCATTAACACCATTTCAGGAGGGTCAGACGTGTGTGGAAACACATACTCGACCGTCAAGAGATATGCCAAAGAAAGCAAATGTGACAGACCAGTCCGATCGGAGGCGAGACGACCACAAGCCGTAAACACACCTGTCATCACCTTCGACGACTCCGAAGCCGAATAGTTAGCTGACCATCACGACGGTCTGGTAATCTCTTTATCAATCGGTAAATGTCTCATATGTCGAGTATTAATAGACATAGGTAGCTCCACGAACTTGTTGACACTAGATGCCTTGAAGGGTATGGGTCTAAGCGAGGACGATTTGACCCGAAAGTCCACTCCGTTGGTCGGGTTCAGTGGAGAAGTCAAACATACCCTCGGTGAAATAGTGCTAACAATGTAATCCGGTGGAGTTAACTAACAGGTAAAATTCTTGATACTCGACTGCCCGTCCCCATATAAACGCGATCCTCGACAGACCCTGGATTCACGTCGTGAAAGCCGTACCCTCCACGTATAATCAAACTATAAAGTTTCCGACCAAGGGGGCGGGGTATATGAAATAAAAGGCGACCAACGGGCTACCAAGGAATGCTATGTCACATCAATGAAGGGGACAGTCGAACGACATTCGGCATAACAACTACAGTGCGGTGAAGGGACCAAACGATACATCAAACCAGAAATGGAACAATTAGATGAGATTGTGTTGGACCCTTCAAAGCCAAAACACACGATAAGGGTCGGATCGGATTTAAACGATTTGATCAGAGCTGATCTAATAGCATTTTTACGATCTAACGCTGACTGCTTTGCCTAGTCACATGAAGATATGGTGCGGATTTCCACCGACATCATTACTTACAAATTGAATGTAGATCCGACCTATCCCCCGGTCAAGCAAAAAAGGAGGAAATTCACACCGAAGTGAAACAAGATCGTAGACGATGAATTCAAGAACTTGCTGGAAACATGTAAAATTCGGGAAGTCAAATACCCCGAATGGCTGGCCAACGTCGTCGTAGTTCAAAAGAAGAATGGCAAGTGGAGAGTCTGCATCGACCTCACAGATTTGAACAAAACATGTCCCAAAGACTCCTTTCCGCTGCCACACACCGACGCAATGGTCGACGCGACCGCTGGTCACGAAATGCTCACGTTCATGGACGCGTTTAGCGGGTACAACTAGATCTTGATGGATCCAGACGACAATGAAAAAACGGCTTTCATAATCAGTCAAGGTACATATTGTTACAAAGTTATGCCTTTCGGACTGAAAAATGTAGGGGCCACGTATCAATGACTCGTCAACAAGATGTTCTAAGACCAAATTGGAGACACCATGGAAGTCTACATCAACGACATCCTGGTTAAGTCAAAAGCAGCAAAAGACCACATCGAGCATCTAAAGGAAGCATTCGAAGTGTTAAAAAGGTATAACATGAAATTAAATCCAACTAAATGTTCTTTTGGAGTATCTTCAGGCAAATTCTTGGGATACATGGTGACACAAATGGGAATAGAAGCCAGCCCAGACCAAATTAAAGCGATCGTCAACTTAAGACCCCCCGATGCGTCAAAGACGTCCAGAAATGGAAAGGACGGATAGCGGCCCTAAACAGATTCATATTAAAGTCCTCAGACAAATGCAAACTCTTTTATGAAGCCTTAACAAAGAATAAGTCTTTCGAATGGACAACAACACACGAACAAGCCTTCCAAGACATAAAAACATATTTGGCCAGTCCACTCCTACTGGCCAAACCAAAAGACAACGAGCCACTACCCCTGGCGGTATCAGAGTCGGCAGTAAGTGCGGTCTTGACAAGAGAAGAAGACGGAAAATAGTCCTAAGTCTACTATGTAAGCCGCTCTCTACTCTCAGCCGAAACAAGGTACACATTGCTTGAAAAACTAGTCCTAGCTCTAGTAATGGCCTCAAACAAACTCAGACCCTACTTCAAATCACATGTTATTATTGTAAGGACTAACCATCCCATGAAAGCCATCATGAGGAAACTTGAATTCACAGGACGAATGGCGAAATGGGCGATACACTTGAGCGGCTTCAACATCAAATATGAACCAAGGACATCAATCAAATCTCAAGCTTTGGCAGACTTTGTGGCCGATTTCAGTCCAACACTGGAAAAAGAAGCCAAGAAGGAAGCCGTGTAGCTGACTACTAAAGAAGACAAGGACACATGGCAACTCCATACAGATGGAGCATCAAACGTAAAAGGAGTCGGGCTAGGAGTTGTACTGAAATCACCACAAGGGGACCATATAGCCCAGGCTGTGAGGTGCGAGTGGGACGCGACTAACAATGAAGCAAAGTACGAAGCACTCATATTCAGACTAACACTCGCACAAGACCTCACAATCTAAAACATTGAAGTGGTATGCGACTCCATCCTAATCGTCAACCAAGTGCAAGGGTCGTATGCCGCCAAAGATGACACGATGATGGCCTACCTAGACGTCGTCAGAAAATTGACTGGAAAATTCCAGTATTTCACCATCAAGCAAGTCCCACACGACCTCAACACTCAAGCCAATGCCCAAGGAAACCTCGAGTCCGCTCTACACCACAACGACTTCCGCAATATCCCACTGGCACACGTCATAATTCCAGCAGTCCCCAAGACTATCAAAACAACCAGCTGTGATAACACCCAAGCAGTAGACGAGTTGCCTCTAGAGGAAGTCGTCTCAGCAGAAGTAGCCGACAACACCAAAGACGACCTCATATACAACTAAGACGACTGGACTATACCTCACATCAAATGGCTAAAGGACGATATACTCCCAACAGACAAAGGAGAAGCCAAAAAACTCAAGGTACGAGCATCAACCTTTGACATAAAAGATAATATTTTATTCAAACGATCCGTCACAGGTTTATACCTATGCTGCCAAAAGTTATCCTCGGGGTCCAGAGTCTGGAACAAGTCGCTCAAAGGTGTACCCTTTAATTCGCCTATCGGCCGCTTTGCAACGACAACCGCTTTCCTTTTTGCTCCGGAAGTCTTAGACGTGGGTGAATCCACGACGATGACTTTAGTCGACGCAGATGCTCTGGCCGACGCGGACGCCTTAGCCGCTGAAAGTTTGTGGTCCAGGAGACTTTTCCCCAACAAAAGAGCACTTGACCTTTTGCCTCGAGATGTTGTCGGGTAAGCACAACAAAGTAAGAATACGAACAATCCAAGAACTACCTATATGCATACCTGTAAGAAAGAACATGTGCCTTTGGTAACAGAAGTAGACGGCGTCGCCATTCCAATAGAGCCGGAGGTCAGAAAACTGATTATTTGGAACAATCTCTACACTTCTGAAAGAGAAAGGAAGACTTGAGTTACCGTTGTGAAGTCAGAATCCTCCTTTTCTTCCGGATCAGGCACATAAAAGAAACACATGTGAGCAAAAGTTAAAGAGACATCCAATAAAACCCGAAAGGATAAATACAATACCTGATGTCCTCCAATCATCCCGTAAGAAGGAATAGTCAAAACCCCCCTCAAGTGACTTCTTCTTCACAAAGAACCATGACCTCCACCCACGGTCGTTAACATTGAGATTCAAAGCAATCGGCTTTCTACCTGGCCTAAGGCATACATTGAACCTAGAATACCCCCGACTACTCAAATAACAAGAATACTAAAGAGCATCGAAGTCGAAGTCAATTTCAACACCAGAAACCAAGAGATCAACCACCCTTAGGAGATGACATGCATGAGGCATGACTTGACACGGAGCAAGATGCAAGACAACTAAAAAGTTTCGGACCAAGTTTGAAAAGGGAAAGGTATGGCCAATTTTGAAGGGATATTCAAAGAAGCAGATCCACCCATCTTGGCGCCAATCGGCGCACTCATGAGAATGAGGGAGACGAGCGATCGTTCCAGCAGGGAACTGACCTACCTCCAAGATCGTGTCTTACTCCGATTAAGTTAGGGTTTCAGCCAAGGAATCATCTTGGCTAAGAAGTTCTAAGGGGGTAAAATCATTGTCCTTCTCGCCGGGGCCAGAAGACGAAACCTTACTCTTCTTAGACCGCGAAAACACCATTGAAGAATTCACTGCTAGAAAAACGGTAAGAAATTTGAAAGTTTTACTTCTGAAAGATGACACCCTTTGCAGAAAAGGGGGATGGTGAAAGAAGAAAGAGGTGACAACATATTTAAGAAGGAGAAATTATCGAGCCTTCGATCAATGCTATGGTCCAATGAGGAAGCGCCATGTCATCGATTCCCTGCGAGAGAATCGGCAGAGAAAGATTACGCTGGGAAAGGGAATTGGGAAAATCCAACTATCCCGTCAACCGTCTCTTCCGACCCAGTTCGATTTTGGGGCAATTGTTGGGCTCCGTTTGTAGATGACCCATTGGACCGGCCTAGTAATTAGAAGTTGGCCTTCTTCTAGAAGACTTGCACGAGTGGAAGTGAACGTTGGCGCCAGATGAACGTTGGAGATATTCTCGGCTTAAGCAATGCACGTAACGACGGCTCCATGAATATCGGACGAGTCAGTTGAACCGATTTGAACCTGTGATTAGCATAAATACGTGATGAATTATAATGTAAAAGACACTTACTCATTATATCTCATTGAATACAAGCTGTAAACCACCATTGTTCTATCTAATGAAATCGTTTTCAGTCAAAGCTCATTACATTTAAGGCGACCGACTAGTCAATCTTTGTGTTCGATCGTCCTTTCAGTCCAGGGAGATAAGCTTGCTTTGCATCTAGTCAATCTTACTTATTTCATTGTTATGTTGATTCGGATTATGTGGATAAGTTTAATCTCGATTGTTGTCTAGTTGCCCTTTTTGAAGAGATTTAGGTCGGTTCGATCTTTTCTCCCCAAAACAATCAATGGCATATATTGCTTCTAATCGAATAAAATGAAGCTAGTAGAAGTTAAATGTATAGTATACAAGCACTTAAAATCTCAATGTACATGTTTTGGGGCGAAAAGATCGAACCGACCTAAATCGTTTTAAAGAGGGCAACTAGACAACAATCGAGATTAAACTTATCCATATAATCCGAATCAACGTAGCAATGAAATAAGTAAGAATTACTAGATGCAAAGCAAGCTTATCTCCCTAGATTGAAAGGACGATCGAACACAAAGATTGACTAGTCGGTCGCCTTAAATGTAATGAGCTTTGATTGAGAACGATTTCAATAGATAGAACAATGGTGGTTTACAACTTGTATTCAATGAGATTTAATGAGTAAGTGTCTTTTACATCATAATCATCACATATTTATGCTAATCACATGTTCGAATCGGTTCAATTGACTCGTCCGAGATTCATGGAGCCGTCGTTACGTGCGTTGCTTAAGTCGAGATTTCTCCAACGTTCATCTGGCGCCAACGTTCACTTCCGCTCGTGCAAGTCTTCTAGAAGAACGCCAACTTTCAATTACTGGGCCGGTCCAATGGGTCATCTAAAAACGGAGCCCAACAATTGCGCCAAAATCGAACTGGGTCGGAAGAGACGGTTGACGGGACAGTTGGATTTTCCCAATTCCCTTTCCCAGCGTAATCTTCCTCTTTCAATTCTCTCACATGGAATCGATGATGTGGCACTTCCTCATTGGACCATAGCATTGACCGAAGGCTCGACAGTTTCTCCTTCTTAAATATGTTGTCACCTCTTTCTTCTTTCACCATCCCCCTTTTATGCAAAAGGTGTCATCTTTCAGAGGTAAAACTTTCAAATTTCTTACCGTTTTTCTGGCAGTGAATTCTTCAATGGCATTTTCGCAGTCTAAGAAGAGTAGGGTTTCGTCTTCTAGCCCCGACGAGAAGGACAGTGATTTTACCCCCTTAAAACTTCTTAGCCAAGATGATTCCTTGGGCGAAACTCTAACTCAATCGGAGTTAGACACGATCTTGGAGGTAGGTCAGTTCCCTGCTGGAACGATCGCTCGTCTCCCTCATTCTCATGAGCGCGCCGATTGGCGCCGAGATGGGTGGATCTGCTTCTTTGAATATCCCTTCAAAATTGGCCATACCTTTGCCTTTTTGAACTTGGTCTGAAACTTTTTGGATGTCTTGCATCTTGCTCCGTGTCAAGTCATTCCCCATGCATGGCGTCTCCTAAGGGTGGTTGATCTCCTTGTTTTTGGTGTTGAAATTGACTTCAACTTCGATGATCTTTAGTATTCTTGTTATTTGAGTAGTCGGGGGTCTTCTAGGTTCCAATTACGCCTTAGGCAAGGTAGAAAGCCAATTGCTTTGAATCTCAATGTTGACGACCATGGGTGGAGGTCACGGTTCTTCTTTGTGGAGAAGAAGTCACTTGAGAGGGGTTTCGACTATTCCTTCTTGCGGGATGATTGGAGGACATCAGGTATTGTATATATCCTTTCGGGTTTTTATTGGATGTCTCTTTAACTTTTTCTCACATGTGTTTCTTTTCAGTGCCTGATCCGAAAGAAAAGGAGGATTCTGACTTCACATCGGTAACTCAAGTCTTGCTTTCTCTTTCAGAAGCGGAGAGATCGTTCCAAAAAATCAATTTTCTAACCTCCGGCACTATTGGCATGGCGACACCGTCTAATTCTGTTACCAAAGGCACCTGTTCGTTCTTACAGTTATGCATATGGGTGGTTCTTGGATTGTTCGTATGCTTACTTTGTTGTGCTTACCTGACATCGTCTCGAGGCGAAAGGTCAAGTGCTCGTTTGTCGAGGAAAAGTCTCCTGGACCACAAACTTTCAGCGGCTAAGGCGTCCGCATCGGCCAGAGCATCTGCGTCGACTAAAGTCATCGTCGTGGATTCGCCCTCGTCCAAGACTTTCGGAGCAAAAAGGAAAGCAATTGTCGTTGCGGAGCCGCCAGTAGGCGAATTAAAGGGTAGACCTTTGAGCGACTTGCTCCAGACTCTGGACCCTGATGCTAAGAAGAAGATCGGCGATCTGCACCTGATGTGGCTAAAACTTACCCGTAAGTGTACGGGATCAGTTGTAGTAGTCAAGTGTCAATCCCACAGAGACGAATGTAATATTAATTGAAACGCTACCAGTGAACTAGGCCGGAAAGATATGAAATTGGAAAAACTATAATTAAGCTAACTAATTTAAAACAAATAAAAAAGGATAAAAATCAATGGGATAAATGTGTCTAAGGTTGAGGATCACCACAACGATGCTTCAGTAAATAAAATCACCCTCCGCCTTAATCTAGTCCAATTTATTTGAAGGTAACTATCTAAGTTAATTACTAATTTCTCTCAGATGATAGTAAATGTGCCTAGATCTATATAAAATTCACTCTCACGACTTGCTAATCAAAATCTAGACCCTTTGGGCACTTAGAATCTAAGGTCAAACTGAACTAACATAGACTCTCGTGACTTGCTAAATTCAATCTAATCTTAGGGTTTCTATGATAGTTATTAATCAACATGAGAAATTAATATGCTCTCACAATAATAAAATCTCAAGTTCAATTCTTAAGAATCCAATAGAAGTTATCACTTCTCGGTCTCAAACCCTACCTGACTATCTATTAAAGCTATCACATTTCAGTCTCAAACCCTAACAGGATCCATTTCGCATAGGCTAATATGGGCATTAAGCATCTAGGAACGATTAAATACTATTTCAATTCAGGCAAAAAAAATAATTCTAATTACATACACATCGTCGGGATCACCCCAACCTTAGAACTATGAATTTAGCCAAGCATAATTGAAGACATATTCAATAGATTAAAACTAGCCAACTACATATATGAATTATTCAATAAAAACGGAAGATAAGAAATCCAAATCTTAATAACAAAATAATTTAAACTGACAAAGGCTAGAACAATAATACCAAAAATTTTCCCTCTTTAATTCCTCCCCCATCTGCGGTAGCCAACTAAAACAAACAAATCCTAAACTAATTCTCCTAAAAGCTCCGTGATACCCATTTGAAAAGTCAAACCAAAACCTATATATTCCAAACCCATAAAGAAAAACGTCATCCATCTCCAAATTGCGGCTGGCCTCCTCAATTCCTCCATGTGCCTACGCCATCCACTACTCCAACAATCAGCCCACGTGAGAGGCCCAATAGACCCATTCTCAATTGATGGCCATCTTCCGTTGTGTGCTGGCCTTTAATTCATTTTGGGCCTTGGCCCAAATTTAGGTTAGATTTGTATCTGGGTCATGGTCCAGCTCTAATCCCATTTGTTTGTTATCCTTAAAAATAGTCAGTATCATCTTTAAATTAAACCAAAATAACTTAAAATAATAAAAATACGAGTGTGGACTATGAATACAAAATAATACAAAACTAACTAAAAATATATAAAATATGCACGAGAATGTCCTAATTTAATATGCAACTAGACTCCTAAAATATGTATAAATTATATGTTATCAGCACCCCATCAATTCCATCGACGAAGCCAGAGCCGCTGCTTGGAAGGTACATGTAGAGTCATTTGTGTATGCGTAAACCTTTTTTTTCTTTAATTGATAACTGATTCCATGATTTATCGTGTACATGCTCTTCATTATTCGATTATAGCGTTTTCAACTGTGCAAGCTTTAAGTGATGGGGCTAACAGACGGAATGCCAAGCCGAGGGTTAGCTAAAGGCCGCTAATGGACGCACAAAAGCTGCCGAGAACAAGTTGGCTACTGCTGAGAAGAGGTTGATGGAGGTTCAAGCCCGTCTTAAAGTGTTGGAAAACAGCGTCGAAGAGCTTCTAGTAAAGGACGCCCAAATTGCTAGTGATGTGGGGACGTATTTGTGCATAAAGTCTCGTATTGAGATGATGGAAGAATATGCTGCGGGAACTAGGGGTGAGCAAACGGATATATCCGATCCGGTCTGGTCCGGTATGTCGGATATCCGGTAAAAAATATTCACAAAACTCATATCCGTATCCGGTCCATTTCGGATCGGATATCCGGTCAATATTGTCCGGATCGGATCGGATATTTGACTCGGATATCCAAATTATCCGGTACTAGAAAACCTATTAAAAATTAAATCAAAATGTTACTTTTTTCTAATTCAATCAAAACTAACAATCCACAAAGTGTAAACTAAATGTCAAACATCAAAACCATTTGCAAGTCCCGGTGATTTTTTCAAACAATTAAACTTGTCAACCTTTTCAAATTGAGAACCATAATCGTATTTATTATATAACAAGAGGAATTGTCAAGTATATAAAAGTTGTAACTTTAACTTGTATAATAAAAATTCAATTCAATGATGAACACTCAGTCTTGACAAAAAAAAGTTATTTGCTCTGTTTAGTGATGCGACAATTAGTACATGAATTATTGTTTTAGGGTTTTAATTTTATAAGAATAATAATCAATGTTGTATTTTTATTAAAAGGAATAAATAAGGAATGTTGTATGGGAGAATTAAAGTGGGTTTAATTACTTAAAAATGTACAAGCACCATTTTGAGATCATCGAAACTAATTAAACATTGTATACTAGTTATAAAAACATATATACTCCCTCCGTCCCTTATTTTTGTTCCCATTTGACTTTTTTACACTATTCATCATTGAAGAGAATCTTCAAGATTTCTTCTAATATATAAGAAAAAACATAGTCATATGGAATCTTGTTTGATTCGTCTTAACGAGTACTTTGATAATATCAAAAAAAATAATTTTTAGGGTTATGTAATTAGAGATATTAACGATACAAAACTCGCCTCGGCGGATGTGCCTGGTCAAAGTGGGAACATAAATAAGGGACGGAGGGAGTATTATATACTAATAATACCGGATTATCGGATATCCGGTAAGCAAAATATCCCGATCCGTATCCGGTCCAAGTATCCGGAAAAATCACCCGGATCGGATCAGATTCGGATAAAAATTAAACGGATGTTTTCGGATACGGACTTTTAGGGTTCAGATTGGCGGGTTATCGGATCGGGTCGACCGGATCGGATATGTTTGCTCACCCCTAGCGGGAACCCACTCAGCGTGGAACATTGAGGAGGAGAAGGCAATTATGGACCTCCTCTACCCCAACGACAACCCTAGTGATGATTTGTTCAAGCTTGTCGGTCTGGGTGAGGACGAACAAAAGGAAGAAGCCAACCCTAAGGCGACCGAAGAAGCTGTCGAAGATGCGACAAGGGTTGCTCCTGAGACAACAAAGGGCCAATAGGTTGTTCCTGCAGATGCTGATGAGCGATCAAGCAAATCTTGAATTGTTTTTTTATGTAATGACAATATCTTGCATGTGTTGTGTTGTGGATGCTTTTGACTTAGGTGTTTGATGTCGTGTTGTGCCCCATCATGGAGATGGAATGGACAATGTTTTGGCAAACCGTCTACCATCGCGGGTCGCGTGTTTTATGAATGCTTTGTTTTCTGCATACCTTGTTTTTGTTTGCTTGATTTTGCAGGTGGACTTGTCGGTCGCGTCCTGGCCGAGTCGCGTGGTGTTTGGTTGAGGCGACTTGTCATTCTAGTTTTAATGTGGCATGCCATGTAGTTCAAGGGAAGATTTTTCATAATTTTGGGTAAAGACAAGTACCTCATATAGGGCAAGTCTTGTAAAAAATGTATCTTGTTTTGTTCCTCAATTCTCTGTGTACTTATCGATCGTGTAATGTAAGCGCTTTAATGTATACGAGTACTTGTTTGTACAATGGCAATGTTGTCTTCGAGGCCTCTTGTTCTCTGCTTAAGATGACTTTAAAACACATAAAAAGGTCAAAGGGGCGACCGTTGGGTGTGAGCCCAACAACCTTTTGATTCTTAAGTTAGTAAAAGGATGTACATAAATATAATCGACTGGACATAAAGGAAATGCAAGCTAGAAAGTTTAGGTGACTTGCGTTCCAGCTCCTTGGGAGTAGTTGTCCGTCCTTCGTCTCGAGTCGGTATGCTCCTTGTCCGATAATCTCCTTCATGAGAGATGGTCCTTCCCAATGAGGTGCTAGTTTTCCGTCTGTTGGATCTCGGGTGTTTTGGAGAACTTTTCTTAAGACCTAATCTCCTACCTTGAAGACCTTGACACGAACATTCTAATTGTAGCTTCTGGCGACTTGTTGCTGGTACTTGACCATCTGGATCCTAGCTTTTTCTCTGATCTCGTCTGCGGCGTCGAGGTTGTGAGATAACTCGACGTCTTCTACAACGGGGTTTGTAACCCATATCTTGCCGTCGGGACGAGGAGCTCAGCAGGTATAACTGCTTCACTCCCATAGACTACTGAAAAAGGGTATTGTCCCATCGCATTCTTTGGGGTGGTTCTGTCGGACCACAATATTAGAGGGAGCTCGTCAGCCCATTTTCCTTTTACCCCTGTGAGACGTTTTTTGAGATTGTTTATGATGATCTTGTTACTGGACTCAGCTTGGCCGTTAGATTGTGGGTACTGTGGTGTGGACGTGACCAAGGTGATGTTCCATTGCTTGCAAAAGGGTCGCGTCTTGCTACCGATGAATTAGGAGCCATTGTCGGATACGGTTTCCGAGGGGACGCCAAATCTGCATAGAATGTTATGCTTTATAAATGAAGTGACGTGTTTTCTTTTACCTCTCGATATGCTTCAGCTTCGATCCATTTAGAAAAATAGTCAGTCATAGCTAAGAAGAAGACGCGTTGTCCAGACGTTGGTGGCAGTTTCTCTACGATGTCCATCCCCCACCGCATGAAAGGCCAGGGTGCCAATGTCGGGTGTAGCATTTCTGATGGTTGATGGGTGATAGGTGCGTGCCGCTGGCAGGCGTCGCATTTTTTGACGTAGTCGGTTGCGTCTTTGTTCATTGTTGGCAAGTAGTATCATGTCCTTAGGGCTTTACCTAATAGACTACGTCCTCTAGTGTGGTTCCCACATTCTCCATCGTGTAGGGATTGTAGGATGCGACTCACCTCAATTGTCTTTAGGCAGCATATGTATAAACCTGTGACAGATCATTTGAATAAAATATTGTCTTTTATGTCAAAAGTTGTTGCTCGTACCTTGAGTTTTTTGGATTCTCCTTTGTCTGCTGGGAGTATGCCGTCCTTTAGCCATTTGATGTAAGGTATAGTCCAGTCGTCTTGGTTGTTAATGAGGTCATCTTCGGTGTCGTCGCCTACTTCTGCTGAGACGACTTCCTCTAGAGTTAACTTGTCTGCTGCTTGGGTGTTGTCACAGCTGGTTGTTTTGAGAGTCTTGGGGACTGCAGGATTTGTGACGTGTGCTAGTGGGATATTGCGGAAGTCGTTAGGGTGTAGAGCGGACCCGAGGTTTGCTAGGACGTCGGCTTGAGTGTTGAGGTCTCGTGGGACTTGCTTGATGGTGAAATGCTAGAATTTTCCTGTCAATTTTCTGACGACGTCTAGGTAGGCCATCATCCTGTCATCTTTGGCGACATACGACCCTTGCACTTGGATGACGATTAGGAGGGAGTCGCATAGCACTTCGATGTTCTGGATTGCGATGTCTTGTGCGAGTGTTAGTCCGAATATGAGTGATTCGTACTCTGCTTCATTGCTAGTCCGAATATGGTCCCCTTGTGGTGATTTCAGTACAACTCCTAGCCCGACTCCTTTTACGTTTGATGCTCCATCTGTATGGAGTTGCCATGTGACCTTGTCTTCTTCAGTCGCCAGCTGCACGACTTCCTTCGCGGCTTCCTGTTACAGAGTTGGACTGAAATTGGCCACAAAGTCTGCCAAAGCTTGAGATTTGATTGCTGCCCTTGGTTCAGATTCGATGTCGAATCCGCTCAAGTGTATTGCCCATTTCGCCATTCGTCCTGTGAATTCTAGTTTCCTCATGATGGCTTTCATGGGATGATTAGTCCTCACAATAATAACATGTGATTCGAAGTAGGGTCTGAGTTTGTTTGAGGCCATTACTAGAGCTAGGACTAGTTTTTCAAGCGATGTGTACCTTGTTTCGGTTGGGAGTAGAGAGCGACTTACATAGTAGACTTGGGATTGTTTTCTGTCTTCTTCTCATGTCAAGACCGCACTTACTGCCGACTCCGATACCGCCAGGTATAATGGTAGTGGCTCGTTGTCTTTTCGTTTGGCCAGTAGGAGTGCACTGTCCAAATATGTTTTTAAGTCTTGGAAGGCTTGTTCGTGTGTTGTTGTCCATTCGAATGACTTATTCTTCTTTAAGGCTTCATAAAATAGTTTTTTTTCCTGAGGACTTTGATATGAATCTGTTTAGGGCCACTATTCATCCTGTCAATTTCTGGACGTCTTTGATGCATCGGGGGGGCCTTAAGTTGACGATCACTTTAATTGGTCTGGGCTGGCTTCTATTCCCCTTCGTGTCATCATGTATCCCAATAATTTACCTGAAGATACTTCAAAAGAACATTTAGTTAGATTTAATTTCATGTTATACCTTTTCAACACTTCGAATGCTTCCTTTAGATGCTCGATGTGGTCTTTCGCTGCTTTTGACTTAACCAGCATGTCGTCGATGTAGACTTCTATGGTGTTTCCGATTTGGTGGTTGAACATCTTGTTGACGAGCTGTTGATACGTTGCCCCTGCATTTTTTAGTCCAAAAGGCATAACTTTGTAACAATATGTAACTTGACTGGTTATGAAAGCCGTTTTTTTCTTGGTCGTCTAGATCCATCAAGATCTGGTTGTACCCGCTAAATGCGTCCAAGAACGTGAGCATTTCGTGACCTGCGATCGCGTCGACCATCGCGTCGATGTGTGGCAGCGGAAAGGAGTCTTTGGGACATACTTTGTTCAAATTTGTGAGGTCGATGCAGACTCTCCACTTGCCATTCTTCTTTTGAACTACGACAACGTTGGCCAGCCATTCAGGGTATTTGACTTCCCAAATTTTACCTGTTTCCAGGAAGTTATTGACTTCATCGTCTACGATCTTGTTTCGCTCCGGCGCGAATTTCCTCCTTTTGTTTGTTTGACCGGAGGATAGGTCGGATCTACATTCAATTTGTGAGTAATGATGTCGGGGGAAATCCCCACCATATCTTCATGTGACTAGGCAAAGCATTAAGCGTTAGATCGTAAAAATGCTATTAGATCAACTCTGGTCGAATTGTTTAAATCCGATCTGACCCTTACCGTGTGTTTTGGCTTTGAAAGGTCCAACACGATCTCATCTAATTATTCCATTTATGGTTCGATGTATCGTTTGGTCCCTTCGCCGCACTGTAGTTGCTATGCCGAATGTCGTTCGACTGCCCCCTTCATTGATATGACATAACATTCCTTGGCAGCCCGTTGGTCGCCTTTTATTTCCTGTACCCCCCCACTTGGTCAGAAACTTTATAGTTTGATGACACGTGGATGGTACGACTTTCATGGCGTGAATCCAGGGTCTGCCGAGGATTGCGTTATATGGGGACGGGCAGTCGAGTATCAAGAATTTTACCTGTTTGTTAACTCCATCGGCATACATTGTTAGCACTATTTCACCGAGGGTATGTTTGACTTCTCCACTGAACCCGACCAACGGAGTGGACTTTCGGGTCAAATCGTCCTCGCTTAGACCCATACCCTTCAAGGTGTCTAGTGTCAACAAGTTCGTGGAGCTACTCGTGTCTATTAATACTCGATGTATGATACAGTTACCGATTGATAAAGAGATTACCAGACCATCGTGATGGTCACATAACTCTTCGGCTTCAGAGTCGAAGGTTATGGCAGGTGTGTTTGGGGCTTGTGGTCGTCTCGCCTCTAATCGGACTGGTCTGTCACCTTTGGTTTCCTTGGCATATCTCTTAGCGGTCGAGTATGTGTTTCCACACACATCTTACCCTCTTGAAATGGTGTTAATGATCTTAGTATGTACTGGAGAGGATGGTTTATCGGTCGTTACCTGGTCCCTTCAGTCTAGGGTCGCTTTTGCTTTGTCGGATATGATGTCGCATAGGAGTCCTTGCACGAGGAGTCTTGCAACTTCCTTGTGTAGGGTGACGCATTCTCGTATGGTGTGACCATGACCTCCGTGGAACTCGCACCATCGGCTCATATCCTTCTTGGTGTCTGGTTTGTCGCTCTTCCGAGGTCACCTTACTTCCTTCCCATACCTGTTGAAACTTTTGACGAGTTTCAACACATAAATGTTGAAGTTGTAGGAATGGACCTTCGGGGGGAGAGCCGAGTTGTTCTTCCATACTTGATTCCTTTCATAAGAGTTATTTACCTGACTTGGATCATTTCGTCCCTTGGGACATGGTTGGTGTCGCTGTCGCGTCGATGGTCCGAAGATAATCTTCGGTCGACTCGATCAGGGATTTTGTCTGCTTTTGTAGGTTCTGCGTCTTCTTCTAATCTGACTTTTGCCATGGTCTTGGCTTGTACGTCTTCGAAGATTCGGCACGGGTATTTGGCCAGTTCATGATAGAGTTCGCTACCTCTGATCAACCCCAGGAGGAAAACTTCGATTGATGTTAGGACGTCGCAATGTGGGATCGCGACCTTCTCTTTGTTGCACATGTTAAGATAATCTCTTAGGGGTTCGCCGTACCATTGCACGATCCTGTATAGGTCGCTTAATTGCTTTTTCAGTCTTCGACTGCTAGCGAACTGGATTTTGAATGAATTTACCAGATCGGCAAACGAAGCGATGGAACTCTACGGCAAGTGCATAAGCCAAGTTAGCGCAGGTCCTGCGAGGGTCGTGCCAAAACTTTTGCACATGACCGCTTCACAATTCCCTATTTGGATGGAAATAGTCATTACTTTTTTCTTGTAAATGGAAATGTGATTGTCGGGGTCTCCGGTCCCATCGTAGTTGGGCATGTTAGGGACATGGAATTTTTTTGGGGATCTCGACGCGGGCGAACGCTTCTATGAAAGGCGAGTCTTCGTATCCATCGATTGCCTCTTTCTCGATCGGTTGCATGACTCTTGGAATTCGAGCAATGCGGTCGTCCAAAGCCTTCATATGCTCGTTGATAGCTTGTTGTATGAGGGTTTGGATATCCATCAGTGTGGTGACCTGCGAAGGGGCTACTCGAGTTTCTGCGGGCTCGATTGTGGAAACTGGAGCGTTAGTCGTGAAAGTATTGACTGAAGGAGTTTGAAACATACCAATAGGCTGGGTAACGTTCTGAGTGGTCGCAACTACGGGCGTCAAGACTTCTCCATCCATGTTGAGGCGTGTCGAGAGGCCCTCAGTGTTGACCACACGTCTTGATCCTCCTAGGACCGAAGCGGCCGAATTCACCTGCGATTTCAAGAGTTCATTTTCACGAGTTAGTCGTGCAATTTCAGCTTCGGATTGAGCACTTAGGGTTTCGGTTCTCAAGTGCTGTTGGACTAGCTCTTCTTGGAGGATGCTCATGTTCTTCGCCAACTCTTGGATTTGGGTATCCAAGACTGCTAGGTTAACGACGTCTTCGACTTGGTTTCTGACTAGGGCGCCAGCCTGAACTTGGTCTTCAGCGGGGATCATGGGATTTCCGAAACAAGCCATGATCGAATGAGGATTGGATGGTTGATTGGCAAGATGCCCCACGGTGGGTGCCAAATTGTTTTGGGGCGAAAAGATCGAACCGACCTAAATCGCTTTAAAGAGGGAAACTAGACAACAATCGAGATTAAACTTATCCAGATAATTGGAATCAACTTAACAATGAAATAAGTAAAATTGACTAGATGCAAAGCAAGCTTATCTCCTTGGATTGAAAGGATGATCGAACACAATGATTGACTAGGCGGTCGCCTTAAATGTAATGAGCTTTGACTGAGAACGATTCCAATGGATAGAACAATGGTGGTTTACACCTTGTATTCAATGAGATTTAATAAAGTGTCTTTTACATTATAGTTCATCACGTATTTATGCTAATTACATGTTCGAATCGGTTTAACTGACTTGTCCGAGATTCATGGAGCCGTTGTTACATGCGTTGCTTAAGCCGAGATTTTCTCCAACATTCATCTGGCGCCAGCGTTCACTTCCGCTCGTGCAAGTCTTCTAGAAGAAGGCCAACTTCCAATTACTGGGCCGGTCCAATGGGTCATCTAAAAATGGAGCCCAATAGTACACGTGCAAAAGATACTCTATGACTTCCTCGATAACATCCTTTAATCCCACTTTCAAGAAATTGAAAGCACGTTTGGTTACAAATATGAAAAGAAAACGAAAAAAATATAAAGCTAGTCTACTTTGAAGTTACTATACATTCACTAAACTAGGAGAATAATCTAATTATTTTAGAACATAAGTCTAATATAGGGTAACTTAATTTCAAAGTGGACTATTTTTTAGCTTACAGTGAGCGGCAAGCTAAGGCCATCCACAAAGGAGGTTTTGTGGGTTTCTTAAATAAAAATTAGAGAAAAAAAATTGAACTTTATCTGACATTTTCAAAGTGAAGTTTTTGATTTTGCAGTAAAAATTTCTACTGTAAAAAACTTTTCTCTTAAAATAAGAAACCTTCATCTGAAAAACTCTTATATATATATTTATTTATCTTTTTTCTAATTTTTTATTAAAAACCTACAAAACCTCCTTTGTGGATGGTCTAAGAAATTTTTAGAGCATGTTTGATTATCATATAGTTTTTTTACATGAATCCTCAAAGATTCTATACAAAAAAAGAAGAAGATGTTAGAATACTCATCTCACTTCTGAAGTTGGGACATAATTTGTCAAGTAAGCTTGATGGGCTATTCCTTATATTGTCAATTGGTTTTGGGATGGAACCACACTGGACTTATGTGTTGGGCTTTAACGCGCATTTGCGCACATACATACGGACATGCCCACATTCCCCTGTGTAGGCCCACGACCCACTGTCTAATTTGATATTGTATCAAAGCATGTTTCGGTCTTGGATCCAAGTGTCACGGGTCAGGTAGGCCCGTCACACTTGAGGAGCGTGTTAGAATACTCATCTCACATCTGAAGAAAATCTGACTGAGCTTATATATTGGATTTTAATGCGCATTTGTGTATATACATATCCACATTTTCCTGTGTAGGCCCATGGCCCACTGTCTAATGTAAGAGAAGATGATAACATTAATTCTTTAAAGTGGTCGGGCAACATTGGATAAAACAAAGATGCTTGTAAGAATTTAAGGGGATGTTTGATCATCCTGGGCAAACACCCCGCTTGGGATTATGAGCACACACATGTTGTATTTAATACTTTACCCATCCGAAAATGTAAATTTATAACATGTTTTTGGTGGTTTATAACATTTTACATTTTTTTTTATCATATCTAGATTTAATTTAATCTATCTATATAGAACCTATATTGACTATATTTTGATAGAATTTACAAAAAAAATTGTATTTTGCATTATTATTGAGTCTAAAAATATCATATTATTTTTATTTAAGGTAGTTTGCAATATTAATGTGTAATAATTTAATGATTTTTTTTTAGTTTTTTTTTAAAATGACGTGGAAGAGTCATTTTATCTCATTTTGTATAACTTTGACCAACAGTTATATCAGATTTTTGGAAGACAAATATTAATTGTCTAATGTTTTTTGTTGGGCCTCGATTTTTCGGCCCATTAGATTGGTCCAATGGCCTGAACCAAAGCTATCTTCTAGAAGGTCCGGTCCGTTCAGCTTTCAGAAATCCTAGTCCAGTCAGAAACAACCTCCTGAGACGTCCGCTGATTTCGGTCTCAACCGATATGAGGAGTTATTGAGCAAAGATCTCAGCCACAAAGAGAATCATGGAGCATTAAACGAAAAGAATCATGGAGCATTAAACCAATGGAGGAAATCAAGGGAGCAATAACTCCCTAGAGAAAATCAAGGTCACGATCATATCTTCCAACGACCATTTCTTACCAAGATCTTAGCATAAAATTCATTATTATCAATACATCCCCAATAAGCACATTGTAGGGGATCTCTCATGTCTCCATTTTACTGATATTCGGAGCTCTCATTGTAATCCGAAAATACGATCGTTCTAAGCATCCATTCGACTCATTCTCATTCGACCCACTGCAATCCTTTGTAGCTAAGCTTTATTATTACTATTTCGTCTCATCATTTTGATTCTCTGATTTATTTGAAGTTATAATTTGATTCGTTCGACTAATAGCACCACATCGAAGGCAATTTAGGTTTGATTTCTTTTTGCCCAAAACAATTTGGCGCCCACCGTGGGGCCGTTAGCCGATTCGCATTCAGAAACTTCATCAAAAATCATCCAAAAATGGTGAACGACGCTCCTCCTAGCACCTCCGGGGAAAGACCGACTTTGGGAGCAACCGCTACCGATGCCGTCGTCAGAACAGTGGAGGTTTCTACTCAAGAGCAGATCCGTCAAATGGTGCAAACCCTATCGTCCCTCCAGGAAAAGTTAGCCGACCAGCGTCGGACTAACGAATCAATATGTGCTACTTCCGTTACTGCAATTAATCGTTTGACTAATGAAAATGAACTTCTCAAAGAACATGTCCAATCCGCCGCATCCGCACCGGTTGGAAGCAGGCGACCAATCGACCTCGAAGGGATCCGAACTCGATTGGACATGGAGGATATAGTCGTAACACCAGCGAACGAGCGAAACCAAATCCATGCGACTGGTATTCCTGAAACCTCTCGTGTTAACTGTTAGGAAATGTGTAGGATCGTGATTGTTAGAAAATAACTTAAGGAACTCAGAATATGAATTCTAAGTTCCCTTCGCAGCGGAAATAAACAATCAAACAAATAACAAGTTCCTTATAGTAGAAACCTTTGATTGCCAACTAGCAATCCAGGATAAAAACCACTACCTTTCTTTCGAAAGGATTTCAAGGTCTACTTCTTGATTTCTTATCTATTTTGGTTACAACTTATCCTAGGAACAAACACACAGTTTCTTTTCCTTACACACAGTTAGGCAATCCTAGATAACTTAACACAATCAATAATTAATCCAAGAAACAGACATTCGCACCTAGGAACAATCACTTACAGTCACAGGAACTTAGCACTCAGCTCTTCTCTTCCTTGATTGGTTCCTCTTGATCTCGGTTTACTTTGATGATCTTGTTTGAAGGTTCACACTTGATATTTGCTAATGAGTGTGATTCGTATTTCAGTGCATGAAAAAAAACTCTCTTGAGTTAGTCTTCCTTTTATAGAGGATTCTTCGCAGCTTGATCCTCTCTAGGTTCCCACAGATTGAGCTTGCCCTAGGATCAGTGGTTCTCCTTGGTCCACGTTATTCTTGGCATGTGGAAACAACCTAGGCAGCTCAGAATCTCTCTTGGTTGGTCAACTACCTCAGACGAGTCTTGCTATGTCGTTGTTCAAATGCTTTCGTCTGAAGTTGAGCAAGCTAGGCGCTTGGGAACTGTCTTCTGGATAGTGACATCTCTATGTCCTATCGCTTTCACCTTCTCTGTCCGAGGTTCAGCGTTTCTGGGTATCTTGTTATTTTGTTCTGGACATTGGCAGACCTTTGGAAACTTCGGACAAGTCGTTTTCAACAACTTTTGTCCTAGGTTGTGTGTTCCCAGATTTCTCGGGAATCGCAGCCTTGCATGCTACCTTTCTGGGTACACCTGGGTTCCTCTGGGTTCCTTCTTCTGTCTTGTTCCTTTGGTTCTCTTTGTCCTGTTTGGTTTTCTTGCCTTTGGTATATTCCTGTGGTTACTTAAAACACATCTTCGAGATAAAACATTAGTATCATAATATTTGTCATCTTCAAAAAAAGAGAACCTGAGGAAAGGAACTCTCAGGGGAACCGAGGTTCCAGAGTTCCGTTTCCTAACAAAATGGAACTCTGGAACTTCGGTTCCCCTGAGAGTTTCTTTCCTCAGTTTCTCTACTTTTGAAGATGACAAATATTATGATACTAATGTTTTATCTCAAAGATGTGTTTTAAGGAACCACAGGAATATACCGAAGGCAAGAAAACCAAACAGGACAAAGAGAACGAAAGGAACAAGATAGAAGAAGGAACCCAGAGGAACCCAGATGTGCCCAGTAACGTAGCATGCAACATTGCGATTCCCGAGAAATCTGGGGACACACAACCTCGGACAAAAGTTGTTGAAAACGACTTGTCCGAAGCTTCCAAAGGTCTGCCAATGTCCAGAACAAAACAACAAGATACCCAGAAATGCTGAACCTCGGACAGAGAAGGTGAAAGCGACAGGACATAGAGATGTCACTGTCCAGAAGACAGTTCCCAAGCGCCCAACTTGTTCAACCTCGGACGAAAGCATTTGGACAACGACATAGCAAGACTCGTCTGAGGTAGTTGACCAACCAAGAGAGATTCTGAGCTGCCTAGGTTGTTTGCACATGCCAAGAACAACGTGGACCAAGGAGAACCACTGATCCTAGGGCAAGCTCAATCTGTGGGAACCCAGAGAGGATCAAGCTGCGAAGAATCCTCTATAAGAGGAAGACTAACTCAAGAGTTATCTTCAAGCACTGAAATACGACTCACACACATTAGCAAATATCCAGTGTGAACCTTCAAACAAGATCATCAAAGCAAACCGAGATCAAGAGGAACCAGTCAAGGAATAGAATAGCTGAGTGCTAAGTTCATGTGACTGTAAGTGATAGTTCCTAGGTGCGAAGGTCTGTTTCTTGGATTGATTATTGATTGTGTTAAGTTATCTAGGATTGTCTAACTGTGTGTAAGGCAAAGAAACTGTGTGTTTGTTCCTAGGATAAGCTGTAACCAAAAGATATAAGAAATCAAGAAGTAGACCTTGAAATCCTTTCGAAAGAAAGGTAGTGGTTTTTATCCTGGATTGCTAGTTGGCAATCAAAGGTTTCCACTATAAGGAACTTGTCATCTGTTTGATTGTTTATTTCCGCTGTGAAGGGAACTTAGAATCGATATTCTGAGTTCCTTAAGTTATTATCTAACAATAACGATCCTATAATTGGTATCAGAGCAGGAAAAGCTCTAGATCTTTGTTAAGTTTGCAGATCATGTCTCAACCAAGCAAGTTTGAGCTCAGAATCTCCACCAACAAGCCATATCTCCAAAAGAAAGGAGAAGAAACATGGTGGGAAAAGTGCATGGAAAGCCACATAAAGACCAACGACTATCAATGCTAGAGGATAGTCGAAAATGGAGATGGCCACGTCGATCTTACCATGAAAGAAGAAGACTGGAAACCAGAACACTATGTCATCATGAAAAAGAATGCCAAGGCCAGACAGTTCATCCTCAATGGACTGGACAGAAAGGACATGGATAAGGTCATGGGAATCAAGACGACCAAAGAGATATGGAAAGCTCTCAAGGAGATGCATGAAGGAAGTGGGGAACTAAAGCAAAGCAGAAAGTTCGCTTTGGAAGGAGAATACCACACTTTCAAAATGATGGAAACTGAGACCATCTCAGAGTACTACTCCCGCTTCAACAGATTGATTGGAAAGTTAACAGCGGCATGAGTCGATCTTGATGAAGTCTCCAAGTCCCTAGTGGTCATCAATGGACTCAACTCCAAATTCACCCTTCTGAAGGGAATCATGAAGAACACTCCAGGCATCCAATCCCTTCCCTTGACACAAATCATAGGGAAACTGGAGGTTGAAGAAGGATAGCACACCAAAGCCAATACCGACAAGAAACTGGATAAAGGAATTGCCCTCAAGATCTCCAAAGCCTTCTCTAGGCTCGAGATGGAGGAAGAGAACTCAGACCTTGAAGAAGAAGAGGACGAACTAACAGCCCTCTTCACAAAGAACATCAAAAAATTCTTTGTGAAGGGAAGGTTCCAAAAGGGCAGTTCCTCTTACAATGGACCAAGAAGAGATCTCAAGGAAGTCTCCTGTTACGAGTGCAAGGAGAAGGGACACTACGCTAAGAACTGTCCCAACAAAGAAGAGTCCAAGGAAGAGGAAATACCTCAAAGAAAGAAGGCTCTCGTAGCATCATGGGGAGAAGACTCAGATGAGGAATTGGATCTGAGTGGCTTCTCTGGAGGGAGATGTCTCATGGCAAAAGGAGACTCAAGCGACTCAGAAGACCTTGAGAAAGATGAGAGGCAACCTCAACTATGGTACATCGATAGTGGTTGCTTATGCCATATGACTGGAAGAAGAAATCAAATGACCTCTCTTCAACCTCTCCAAGGAGGGAACATATCCTTTGGAGACAAAAGCAAAGGGAAAATCTGTGGAATAGGAACTGTGAAACTCAACGATCACATTCAGGTAAACAAAGTTCACCTTGTTGATAATCTTGGTTTTGACCTAATAAGTGTGTCACAGCTGTGTGATCAAGGAGACAATGAAGTTAGATTCAGATCAAACGAATGTTCAGTCCTTGACTCCTCGAGACAAATCATCCTAAAAGGGAAAAGATTCAACAATGTCTACATAATTGATCCATCCTTTGTTCCCAAGGAGAAACTTTGTCTCTCAACTGTGGATGACCAAGCTGATTTGTGGCATCAACGTCTCGGTCATGCTAGCACCAAGCTGATTCAAAAGCTACACTCAAAGGAGCTAGTCAGAGGGCTGCCAAAGCTAAGTGGCACATCTAAGGAACTGTGCTCTGACTGTGTAAAAGGGAAACATGCTCGTAGTTCCTTCAAGTCCAAAAACATGGTAAGCACCTCAAGGCCTCTTGAACTCATCCACATGGATCTGTGTGGACCCATGAGAGTTCAGAGCCTAGGAGGGAACATGTATATCTTTGTTCTTGTCGATGACTTCTCTCGCTTTACTTGGACCATCTTTATTAAATCTAAGAGTGAAGTTATTGACCGCTTTAAAGATCTGGTTCCCTTGTTAGAAAAATCTCTTGATTGTTCACTCAATGCTATTCGGTCTGACCATGGTACCAAATTCGAAAATGGAGAATTTCTAACCTTTTGCAGTGAGCATGACATTGATCACAATTTCTCTGCACCATACACTCCTCAACAGAATGGAGTAGTGGAGAGGAAGAACATAACTTTGGAAGACATGGCCCGGACTATGCTGATCTCAAGTGGACTCTCTCAATCATTTTGGGCTGAGGCGATCAACACAGCCTGCTACATCATCAATCGAGCCATGCTTCGCCCAATCACAGAGAAGACACCCTATGAACTCCTAAGAGGAAGAGTTCCCAACATTTCACATCTAAGGGTATTCGGATGCAAGTGCTTTGTGCAGAATAATGGGAAGGATAATCTTGGCAAGTTCGACCCAAGAAGTGATGAAGGAATCTTCATTGGATACGCCTCGGGCAGCAAGGCATACAAAATCTTCAACAAAAGGACTAAAAAGGTAGAAGAGAGTGTTCATGTTATTTTTAATGAAAATTCACTTGGAAAGATTGTGCAGAACACTACCACTCCCTTTGAAGACCCGTTTCCTAAGGCATCTCAAGAACATCCAGATAAAGATGTCACTCCACCCAGTTCCCAATCCGCTGCACAGAATCCTCCACTAGTTCCTCCACCAGTTCCCATGGATAATGAACAACAATCCATTTCTGGGAACCATGAGCATGACGACAACATCTGTGGAGACTTCAATGATTCATCCTCCCACATGATCTTCAATGGAGAAGGTGATCCCAACCAGGAAGCTGAATGCTCAACTCAAAATGTCTCCACATCAAATGCTCTAGCTCCTAACAGAGAAAGAAGAGTCATCAAGCCTCAAGTTAGGTTTGAACATCTAACCTTTTTTGCTTTCAATGCTTTTCTGTCTATTGTGGAACCAAAGAACATAGGTGAGGCACTGAAGGATGCGGACTGGATCCAAGCTATGCAAGAAGAGCTCCATCAGTTTGAAAGGAACAAAGTATGGCATCTAGTTCCCCGTCCCAAGGATAAACACATCATAGGAACTAGATGGGTTTTCAGAAACAAGCTAGATGATACAGGAGCTGTGATAAGGAACAAAGCAAGACTCGTTGCTCAAGGATACAATCAACAAGAAGGCATCGACTATGATGAAACCTATGCTCCAGTGGCAAGGATTGAGGCAATAAGATTGTTGATTGCCTTTGCATCACACAAAGGGTTCAAGTTGTTCCAAATGGATGTAAAGACGGCCTTCTTCAATGGAATTCTTCAAGAAGAAGT
Organism: Rheum nobile; assembly: GCA_027886185.1. Taxonomy (NCBI): domain Eukaryota; kingdom Viridiplantae; phylum Streptophyta; class Magnoliopsida; order Caryophyllales; family Polygonaceae; genus Rheum; species Rheum nobile. The sequence goes on along the minus strand of WOAB01000546.1, from coordinate 4,104,292 downwards.
CTATGTCAAGCAACCACCTAGTTTTGAAGACGACGATCATCCAGACAATGTCTACTTTCTAGACAAGGCACTATATGGCCTCAAGCAAGCTCCCAGAGCTTGGTATGATCGACTTGCTCAGTTCCTACTCTCAAATGGATATAGGCGTGGAGTTATTGACAAGACTCTCTTCATCCTAAAAGAAGAAGGTAACATCTTGGTGGTTCAAATTTATGTCGATGATATTATTTTTGGTTCCATTAACCTGTCTCTTGTAGACAAGTTCAAAAACTTGATGAGCAGTGAGTTTGAAATGAGCCTAATTGGGGAACTCACCTTCTTCCTCGGATTACAAATCACTCAAAAAGAAGATGGTATTCAAATCCACCAACAGAAGTATGTCAGAGAACTACTGAAGAAGTTCAAAACGGACTCATGCAAGCCTCTTTCCACTCCCATATCCACCATTGCCCATTTGGATAAGGATCATTCGAGTCCTCTAGTGGAGGAAAAGCTCTATAGAGGTATAATAGGATCACTTATGTACCTAACCGCTAGTCGACCAGACATTGTTTTTGCTGTTGGTTTGTGTGCTAGGTTCCAATCTTGTCCAAGAGAAACCCACTTGGCTGTTGTGAAGAGAATACTTAGATATCTCAAGGGAACTGACTCTCTCTGCATTTGGTACCCCAAAGAGTGTCCCTTTGAGCTAATGGGCTTCATTGATGCTGATTATGCTGGATACTTGGTGGATAGGAAGAGCACTTTTGGAATGGCACAGTTCCTAGGCCCTTGCCTTGTGTCATGAGGATCAAAGAAACAAGTCTCAGTCTCCCTCTCCACCACAGAATCCGATAACATTACGGCTGCCTCCTGCTGTTCCCAACTTCTCTGGCTAAAGCAACAACTCGCGGATTTTGGTATGTCTTATGGTCCTCTCACTATTCTTTGTGATAACACCAGTGCTATAAACATTTCAAAGAATCATGTGCATCACACTAGGACCAAGCATATAGATATAAGACATCATTTTCTTAGAGATCATGTTGAGAAAGGAAACATCATAATGAAATTTTGTAGAACTGAAGATCAGGTTGCAGATATATTCACCAAAGCCTTGAATAGAGTTCCCTTCGAGAACCTTAGATTGGAACTATGAATGATTCCTATAACCTAGTAGTGACCTTAGTTTAAAGGCTCCTTTCCAGTTCCCCTGATTGACTAGTTTAAGATTTTTCACTTGTTGAGTCTTGATATCTATGTGTAATATATTTTGCTACAAACCCTCTCTTCATAATGATTTCTTAAAAAAGCTTAGATAAATTTTTCTGGTTCATCTCCTTTTGGTCCTCATTATTCTTTCAACTCCTTCATTATTCAAAGTTTCTTTGATTGCCCAAAAGTCACATCTGATCATATTTCTAACCCAACAATACAAGCCAAAATGATGATTGTGTACTAAGACCTTCCCCTGCATCATTGCTCAATTTAATTCTCTATGATCCATCTCTAAACCCTCTCTGAGAATTATTGTGCAATGCGATAAATGGCCTACCCTGATTCCTTGTATGGGAACGTATTTTCTTAGGTTCCATTATTTAAACCCACATCAAAGGTTCCCATATGTCCCTCTAGCACGCTGAATATATCGCCAGAAAGGAACCAGGATGAAACGTTCTCCTAACGGCTAGTCTAGCGATTGAATTTCCCAAGACTGCATTTATGGCAACTTCTCAGTGCTCAGACGCGTCTCGTCAGTTGGCAAAACCCCCTCTTCTCTGCATGAGTTAATTTTGAATATATGTTGGCCGTTCTAAAAAGCTGCAAGAGACTTCAATGCTCAAGATTTTCCATGATCTTCTCAACGGCCAGATTTCTCCCATTGTCCCCTTAATCCTCATCCGCTCTTAAAAGGTATCATGTTGATCCAAGCTTCCCCATAACTTGCCATTCGCATCTCTCTGATCCTCTAATTCTCTCTCTCTCAAACACAAATTTCTAGCTCCTAAAAAATGGCTGACCAAAACCCTAACCTGATCCAAGACGAGGAGGAAGTTGCCCTTCTCCGAGCCTTCCAAGAAAAGAAGGCAGCATCGTCTTCCAAGCCCATTTCTGCCACCACCTCCCAAAACCCCCAACCTGAGGAGAAAGTTGAAGAGCAACCTGAGGAGAAAACAGAGGCGAAGGCTAAGGAGAAAGCGATAGACATCACTCCGGCTTCGGCATCGGCTACAAAATTTGTCTCAGAGGGAGGTTCTCATGACTTCTCCCCTGATAAGACTACCCAAGAGATACTTAGCCCAGTGCCCTCTCCTGCTAGCCTCAAATCTAAACCCGTCTCCAACCCTGGCCCCTCTGTCGCCACAAGGCTGAAACAAAGAAAGAGAAGCTCCCAAGCTCTAGTTCCCTTTGAGCCCAAATCCACAAAAAGGGCTAAATCCACCACTCTCTCTTCTTCCTCCCTGGGTCAGGTCTCCTCTCTCTTCTCTAAAAGAAAGATCCTCAAACCGCTCATCATCGTCAAGGAGTTCTAGACCCAAGACCTAGAAGAAGAAGATGAGGAACTGTTCAGTGATGCCCTAAGCGAGTTTCTCTCTCTGCTGCAGTATCAAGGTTGGGATGAGCTCTTGGTTGAGCCTTTCTCCGCCTCTGATGAAGTTGTCCGTCTGTTCTACCAGTCTCTCACCTTTGTACCCGCCAAGGATAACTCTCCCTGCAACGACGCCATATTCCAGTGGAAGGGAACCATGTACCCTCTGTCCCCCAACCTCATAGCGTCTGCTCTTGGGATCGAGTCCAGATCTGGCTTTGACATTCTGCATCAGAAAAAGGCATGGCCCAAAGGAAAGGGTTACAAGTCCAAGGGAGAAGTGGTGAAGAAACTCTATGACGGCGACTACCCCTCAACCTTGGAAACAAAGGACCTCTCCATCGCCAACAAGCTTCTGTACTTCTGGATCATCCGAAACCTAGTTCCCAGGCAGGAGCACCGAGCCTCAGTTCTCATCACAGATGCCATTCTAATGGAAAAGGTACTATCTGGAGTACAAGTTGATCTCCCCCGCATTGTGTTAGCTCATATGCAGTTTTGCAAGTCCCACACATCCCATGCCCTACCCTTTCCCCATCTTATCAAAAATCTCATCTCCCTGCTACACCAGTACCCTGATGATTTGCCCGAGACTGTCTATAGCAAGGTTCTCACCATAGCCACTGTTCAAAAATTGAAGACAAAGGATCACCAGGCCCCCCCCCCCTCTGAAGCTCACGATAACTCGCCTAAGGAAAAGGCCAGTTCCCAGGGCCCTTCAAGTTCCCTTCCACCGCTCAACCCCACTCAAGACTCCTCTGCGATCCTTTCTTCTCTGGGTCGTATTGAAAAGGCTATCACAAACGGCTCGACTGTCATCACGGTCGCTCTTCGTGATCAAGTATATGAGCTGGGAAAAATGAGCTCTGCTGTCTTAAGTTTGGTGGAAGTTCTTCAGAAAACTTGGGAAGATGCAACCAGCACTAACAAGGCTGTTGAAGAGGAGGCCGCTGCATTACCATAGGAATGCTTCTTCTGGTTCCCAGTGCTGTAAACTCACAGTGTGCTAGTAGTTCCCCTAGGATCCTACTACCCTCTTCTATCCCTTGTTGTCTTTCTTAAAGGTTGCCTATGTTGTTGTCTCTGTAGGTTGTTGGTGTGTTGGTTTTATGTTGTTTTGTGATTTGTCTCACCCCGCCTTGAACAATGTTAAGTTTTTGTTAAGTTAATGACTACTTTTGGCTTCGTTTCTATGATTACTTTGTCTTTGCCTTAAGTTTCCATTATGTTTCTGTTATGGGTTTGCTGCAATTGTGTATTTACTTGAATATCCCTTTCTTAACTTGTCACTGATCTTTTCGATGATGTAAAAAGGGGGAAGAAAAGGATAGGAACCTTGAACTTTGGAAACTACTGGACTAATATGAACTCTGAACTAGTTCTACTTCTAAGGAGGAATTCGAAATAAACTTGTTCATTTGCTTAGGGGGAATTTGCAACCATTGAATGTTCCTCATTACTCTGTAATGTTGTAAATCCCTTAAAACTCAATATGGTCTCATGAAATTCAAAGTCCTATTATGTTGCCAGGTTCCGTGTATTTGTCATCATCAAAAAGGGGGAAATTGTTAGGAAATTGAACTCTGGAACTTCGGTTCCCCTGAGAGTTTCTTTTCTCAGTTTCTCTACTTTTGAAGATGACAAATATTATGATACTAATGTTTTATCTCAAATATGTGTTTTAAGGAACCACATGAATATACCGAAGGCAAGAAAACCAAACAGGACAAAGAAAACCAAAGGAACAAGACAGAAGAAGGAACCCAGAGGAACCCAGATGTGCCCAGTAACATAGCATGCAACATTGCGATTCCCGAGAAATCTGGGGACACACAACCTCGGACAAAAGTTGTTGAAAACGACTTGTCCGAAGCTTCCAAAGGTCTGCCAATGTCCAGAACAAAACAACAAGATACCCAGAAACGCTGAACCTCGGACAGAGAAGGTGAAAGCGACATGACATAGAGATGTCACTGTCTAGAAGACAGTTCCCAAGCGCCCATCTTGTTCAACCTCGGACGAAAGCATTTGGACAACGACATAGCAAGACTCGTCTGAGGTAGTTGACCAACCAAGAGATATTCTGAGCTGCCTAGGTTGTTTGCACATGCCAAGAACAACGTGGACCAAGGAGAACCACTGATCCTAGGGCAAGCTCAATCTGTGGGAACCCAGAGAGGATCAAGCTGCGAAGAATCCTCTATAAAAGGAAGACTAACTCAAGAGTTATCTTCAAGCACTGAAATACGACTCACACAGATTAGCAAATATCCAGTGTGAACCTTCAAATAAGATCATCAAAGCAAACCGAGATCAAGAGGAACCAGTCAAGGAATAGAAGAGTTGAGTGCTAAGTTCCTGTGACTGTAAGTGATAGTTCCTAGGTGCGAAGGTCTGTTTCTTGGATTGATTATTGATTGTGTTAAGTTATCTAGGATTGTCTAACTGTGTGTAAGGCAAAGAAACTGTGTGTTTGTTCCTAGGATAAGCTGTAACCAAAAGAGATAAGAAATCAAGAAGTAGACCTTGAAATCCTTTCGAAAGAAAGGTAGTGGTTTTTATCCTGGATTGCTAGTTGGCAATCAAAGGTTTTCACTATAAGGAACTTGTCATCTGTTTGATTGTTTATTTCCGCTGCGAAGGGAACTTAGAATCGATATTCTGAGTTCCTTAAGTTATTATCTAACAATCACGATCCTACATTAACCCTATTATGACTAACAATGTTTCTTTTGTCACTCCGATCGGTTCCGAAAGGACCCGAGTAACCAATCCATAGGTTACGACGACGCCGAGCATCCAGACGCTCATCCAACAGGCTATCGACGAACATATGAAGTCTCTTGACGAACGTCTCGCGAAGGTCCCAGGCGTTCCCCGACCCATCGAGAAAGAGGCGTTGGACGGCTTCGAAGAATCTCCGTTCGTCGATGATATCGCACGGGTCGAGATCCCAAATAAGTTCCATCTCCCAAGCATGGCCAGTTACGATGGGACGAGCGATCCAGACGACCACATCTCCATCTACAAGCAAAAGATCATGACAATTTCCGTCTCCAGAACCAATCGCGAGGTGGTTATGTGTAAAAGTTTTGGCACCTCCCTCACGGGGCCGGCACTTACTTGGTTCATGCATCTGCCACAAGGATCGATCGCATCCTTCGCAGAATTAGTCAACGCTTTCAAAATTCAATTCGCTAGTAGTAGAAGACTAGAGAAGCAATCTAGCGACCTATATCGTATTGTCCAAAAGCGTAACGAACCTCTGCGTACTTATCTTAACAGATACAATAAGGAAAAGGTTGCCATACCCCACTGCGACATCCCTACATCTGTCGAAGCCTTCCGACGAGGTCTGGTCTGGGGCAGCGAGTTGCGTCCGGAATTGACGAAACATCCCTGCCGAAGCTTCGAAGACGTCCAAGCCAAGGCGATGGCTCATGTCAGACTGGAAGAGGACGAAGAACCCTTCAAGACCGAGCCAAGTCCAGATCGAATCAACCACAGATCGGCGTCCGATGATCGCAGGGACATGCATCATCAACCCTACTCCCGGGGACGCGACGACCAAAGTCGATATAGGGGACAAGATAGCCCAAGCCGTAAGATGTGAATGGAACGCGACATACCTAAAGCAGTATCATTTCTAAAAACCTTTTGTCATTTGTTAGCTTAGCTATTACATTCGTTCAGTCCATTATTATTTCATCGGACGCGTTTACTGACTTAAGCATCGGAGGGCCGTTGGACTCACACCAACGGTCACCTTTTGATCTTTTCTATACTTTTCAAGTATCTTCAACAGGAACACGGCAAGAGACCTCAAGGACGTAACATGACATTCAAGCCCAAAACGGATATCCTTATCACATACAAAACAACGCCTACAATACACATTACACGATCGATCGGTACACGGGGAGTAGAGAAACATCATACTACAAACTACTTACACGACTTGTCTTGCCCAAGGTACTCGTCTTTTCCTACAATACATACAACTCCTCCCCGGACACACAAAGCATGCTACATTACAGGTCGTCACGACCAAACATTTCGTATCACTGCCAAGGCGCGATTGACAAAATCAAGTTGATCAACACACACAAAACACAATCACACATAGCGCTAATACATTACACGATCGATCGGTACACAAGGAATAGAGGAACAAAAACATGACACATGTTTACAAAACATGACACATGTTTACAAAACATGTCTCCATTAAGGTACACGCCTTATACAAACACTACAACGCTCTTCCCTGGAACTACACGACATATCACACTCAACTACAGGTCTACACGACCAACATCACACGACTTGACCAGGAAGCGACTGACGAGTCCACCTGCAAAACAAAACAAACGACAAACAAGGAGCGGTCTCCTGACCCTTCGTCATCACAAAAAACGCCATCAGTCGTCTTCACACGACTATTGGTTGTATTAAGCTGACTCTCAGTTTGAGCAATACACATGTCGGCCCCGTCGCCAGAACGCCTATAACACAATCAAGATCACGCCAGAAGAAAGGGAAGTTATAAAATCAAACCGTCCCATCACTCGACGCTCTGACCCAGTTTAATTTTGGGGCAATTTTTGGGCCTCGATTTTTCGGCCCATTAGATCGGTCTAATGGCCTGAACCAAAGCTATCTTCTAGAAGGTCCGGTCCGTTCAGCCTCCAGAAATCCTAGTCCAGTCAGAAACAACCTCCTGAGATCTCGGTCTAGTCAGTATACGGGAAGCGACGTCCGCTGATTTCGGTCTCAACCGATATGAGGAGTTATTGAGCAAAGATCTCAGCCACAAAGAGAATCATGGAACATTAAACGAAAAGAATCATGGAGCATTAAACCAATGGAGGAAATCAAGGGAGCATTAACTCCCTAGAGAAAATCAAGGACACGATCAGATCTTCCAACGACCATTTCTTACCAAGATCTTAGCATTAAATTCATTATTATAAATACATCCCCAATAAGCACATTATAGGGGATCTCTCATGACTCCATTTTACTGATATTCGGAGCTCTCATTGTAATCCGAAAATACTATCGTTCTAAGCATCCATTCGACTCATTCTCATTCGACACACTGCAATCCTTTGTAGATAAGCTTTATTATTACTATTTTGTCTCATCATTTTGATTCTCTGATTTATTTGAAGTTATAATTTGATTCGTTCGACTAATAGCACCACATCGAAGGTAATTTAGGTTTGATATTTTTTTGCCCAAAACATTTTCAATTTGTAAAAACAATTGTATATAACATATATTTAAGGGACATATTGATAATTCATATAAAAAGTATATTTGCAATTTAATATAAAGGTATATGTATCATTTGATATGGAAGCAAAAAAAAGTTTTTAAAATGCTTGAGTATCTAATGATAAAATGATAAAAATGGGCACAAAATCATTGAATGATGTAGAAAAAAAAAGAGATTTGAAAAAATGGTGAAAAAGTGATATTTTTGTGATCTTTGAGAATCCATGAATTAACATGTCCAAATAAACTTACGTTGAAAATGAGGGATCGTAAAACAATAAGAAAAATTAATTAACCTATAATAATATAAAAGTAAATTAGATCTATTTAGTTTTTCACTTTTATGTTTTTGTTTCTTTAAGTTATAATCAAACACAACTAACACAAGTGACATGTGCAACTGTGCAAGGTGCAAGCACAATACATGGTATTGGACGTCGCTCTCATTTCGAAAACTACAAATTAGTGTCATACATTACAAAGCATGTGCGCACGCACTCACATATACATATGCTTGTTGGGCCTCATTCTTAACGGACTCTCAAATGAAGCGGCCCAATAAGCGAAGTGATCTTTTCGTTTTGAAACGATCAGCGATTAGCGATTAGACGACAAAGCAGAGATCACGGCAACGAAATGATCGGAGACGTTACAAAAAATCCAGATCACAGAGGTTGATACATCCTTCCATATAACGGTTACAAACCTGCATAATCAGACCATAAATGCCACAAGATCATGGCAATCCAGCAATAAAAGCTAGTGAGCGAAGATCACGGGGGAAGAAACGGCTAGTTTTAGCTAGATCATTGGGAAATTGAGTATATATAAAGGGGTTAGAGATCATTGTAAAACACACACGAATTTGACATAATACAGACAACTAATCTCCTATTTGTATTCATCTGAGTTCTCTAGTTCGAATCCGTGTTCTAGTACTGAAGCGACCGACGTTCAACTCCTTTGATTCGACCGATCTCTTATTCGGAAGAGATAAACCAATCTTCTCATTCCTTTAACCTTATTTTGTTTACATCTCTAGTTGATTCGGATTATCTAGATATTGTCAATCTAATTATTGTCTAGTTGCCCTTCTTTAAGCGATTCAGGTCGGTTCGATCTTTTTCGCACAAAACAATTTGGCGCCCACCGTGGGGCATCTAGCCAATCAACGATCCAATCATCAAATCCGAAACTCGTTCCATCATGACTGGCTCAGAAAACCACGTGATCCCCATCGAAGATCCTACCCAGGACAACATTCGAATCGAAAATCAGGAAGAAAACGTCAACGCCCAACCTGTCGCGGATTCACAAATACAAGAACTTGCAAAAGCCATGAACATCCTTCAAGAAGAACTAGTCCAGCAGTGCACTAGGACCGAAACGTTAAGTACTCAATCTGAATCTGAAATTGCTCGACTAACCCGTGAAAATGAGTTTCTAAGATCGCACGTACAATCGTCCACATCGATTCCCAGAAGATCAAGACGTGTAGTCAATACAAAAGGATTATCCACACGACTCGATCTAGATGGAGTAGACATGGCACCCGCAATAGAGACTAATGCTTCCCCTAGCACACTGGTATGTTTCAGACCCCTCCGGTCACTCTCGTCACGACTAACTTGCCAAACTCTATAGCCGAGCCCCTCAGGACTCGAGCAGGCCATCCACAGGTAACGGGACCGGTTGATCTCTAGGTCCTCATACAACAAGCCAGCAACGAACATATGAAGACCCTAGACGACCGTATCACACGAATCCCGGGAGTTCCCCAACCAATCCAGAGAGAAGCGATCTACGGATACGAAGATTCACCTTTCGCAGAGGCGATCGCACGTGTCAAGATTCCTAAAAAGTTCCACGTCCACAACATGCCCAACTACGATGGGACTGGGTACCCCGACGATCATGTTTCAATTTATAAGCAAAAATTAATGACTATCTCGATCCCAAGAGGGAACCGCGAGGCGGTCATGTGCAAAAGCTTTGGCACAACCCTCGCGGGACCTGCACTAACCTGGCTTATGCATTTACCACAGGGTTCCATCGCTTCATTCACCGACCTGATCAACTCGTTCAAAATTTAGTTCGCTAGCAGCCGACGATTAGAAAAGCAGTCAAGCGACCTGTACAGAATCGTGCAAAGGTATGGCGAACCTCTAAGGGACTATCTTAACAGGTACAACAAGGAGAAAGTCACAATCCCACATTGTGATGTCCCAACGTCGATCGAAGCGTTTCGACGGGGCCTGGTCAGGGGCAGTGAACTCTACCGTGAACTGACCAAATATCCATGCTGAAGTTTTGAAGACGTACAAGCTAAGACCATGGCGCAAGTCAGACTCGAGGAAGACGAGGAACCCTCCAAGGCAAACAAGAGTCCCGATCGAGTCGACCGAAGGGCATCCTCGGATTATCGACGCGATCGACGACACCAACTGTACCCTAAGGGACGAAACGACCCCAGTCAGGTAAACAACTCTTATGACAGGAATCAGGATTGGCGAAACAACCCCTCTCTCCCTTCAAAGCTTCACTCTTACAACTTCAACGTATCTGTATCGGAGCTCGTAAAAAGCTTTGACAAATATGGAAAAGAAGTAAGGTGGCCTCAGAAGAGCGACAAACCAGACACCAAGAAAGGCATGAACCGATGGTGCGAATTCCACGGAGACCATGAACACTTGATGGACGAATGCATAGCCCTTCGCAAAGAAGTCGCGAGGCTCCTCGCACAGGGGTTATTATGTGACATCATCTCAGATAGAGCTAAAGCAACCCTCGATCGAAGGGACCAGGTAACATCCGACAAACCGTCCTCTCCGGTTCCTACTAAAATTGTTAACACCATTTCAGGAGGGTCAGACGTATGTGGGAACACATACTCGGCCGCCAAAAGACATGCTCGAGAGACCAAAGGCAACAAGCCGATTCAAGCGGAGACAAGACAATTGCAGATCTCAGACGCTCCCACCATCACCTTCGACGACTCGGAAGCCCAAGAGTTAGGCGACCACCACAACGGCTTGGTAATATCTCTGTCAATTAGCAACTGCCTTATCCGTCGTGTTGTAATCGACACAGGTAGCTCCACCAACTTTTTAACACTCGACGCCTTAAAGGGCATGGGTTTAAGCGAGGACGACTTAACTAGAAACTCTACCTCGCTGGTCGGATTCAGCGGGGAAGTAAAGTATACTCAAGGCGAGATCGTGTTAACAACGTACGCCGGTGGGGTCAATCAACAGGTAAAATTTTTGATACTCGACTGCCCGTCACCATACAATGCAATCCTTGGCAGGCCCTGGATCCACGCCATGAAAGTTGTACCTTCCACTTACCACCAGACAATAAAGTTCCCTACTAAGTGGGTGGTACAGGAAATAAAAGGCAACCAACGGGCTGTCAAGGAATGCTACGTCACTTCAATGAAAGGGGCAGTCGATAAGTCTTCCACATAGCAACCACAATATGGAGAAGGAACCACACGATACGTCGAACCAGAAATGGAACAACTCGATGAGATCGTGATGGACCCTTCAAAGCCAACACAAACGGTGAAGGTCAGGTCAGATCTAAACGATTCGACCAGGACATATTTAATTTCTTTTCTATGATCCAACACTGACTGTTTTGCCTGGTCACACGAAGACATGGTGGGAATCTCCCCAGATATTATTACTCACAAATTGAATGTAGATCCCACATATCCTCCAGTGAAGCAAAAAAGAAGAAAGTTCGCACCTGAGCGTAACAAGATTGTAGACGATGAGGTAAAAAACTTACTTGAGACATGTAAAATAAGGGAAGTAAAGTACCCCGACTGGTTAGCAAACGTCGTCGTGGTTCAAAAGAAGAATGGTAAATGGAGAGTATGCATCGACTTCACAGACCTGAACAAGGCATGTCCAAAAGACTCTTTCCCATTACCACATATCGACGCGATGGTCGACGCGACCGTCGGACATGAAATGCTGACATTCATGGACGCGTTCAGTGGATACAACCAGATTCTCATGGATCCTGACGACTAAGAAAAGATAGCTTTCATAACAAGCCAAGGTACGTACTGTTACAAAGTGATGCCCTTCGGACTAAAAAATGCAGGGGCCACGTACCAGAGGTTGGTAAACAAAATGTTCAAAGACCAGATCAGAGATACCATGAAAGTCTACATCGACGACATGCTCGTCAAGTTCAAAGCAGCAGGGGACCACATCGAACACCTTAGGGAAGCTTTCGAGGTAGTGAAAAGATATATCATTAAATTAAATCTGACTAAATGTTCTTTCGGAGTGTCTTCAGGAAAGTTCTTGGGATACATGGTCACTCAAAGAGGGATCGAAGCCAGTCCCGACCAGATCAGGGCCATCGTCAACCTCAGATCCCCTCGATGCGTCAAGGATGTCCAAAAACTAACATGACGGATAGTGGCACTAAATAGGTTCATATCCAAGTCATCGGATAAATGCAAGCTCTTCCACGAAGCCTTGAAAAAGAACAAATCATTCGACTGGACAGCTGCACATGAACAAGCGTTCCAAAACCTAAAGACATATCTGGCAAGTCCACTCCTACTGGCTAAGCCAAAAGACGATGAGCCGTTACCACTATATCTAACCGTGTCAGAATCAGCCGTTAGCACAGTTCTAACAAGGGAAGAAGATGGTAAGCAGTCACCGGTCTACTATGTAAGTCGTTCCTTACTCCCCACCGAAACTAGGTACACATCGCTTGAAAAGTTAGTCTTGGCGTTGGTCATGGCCTCGAATAAGTTACGACCCTATTTCGAATCACATGCTATTATTGTGAGAACTAACCATCCAATGAAAGCAGTCATGAGGAAACCAGAATTTACAGGACGGGTGGCCAAATGGGCCATACACCTCAGCGGATTCGACATCAAGTATGAGCCAAGGACGGCGATCAAATCTCAAGCTTTAGCTGACTTTGTGGCCGATTTCAGCCCGACACTGGAACAAGAAGCCACAAAGGAGGTCGAACAGCTAAAAGTCGGAGAAGACAGGGGCACATGGCAACTCCATATGGACGGAGCGTCAAACGTAAGAGGAGTTGGCCTAGGCGTCGTGCTAAAATCACCACAAGGGGACCATATAGACCAAGCTATGAGATGTGAATGGGACGTGACCAACAATGAAGCAGAATATGAAGCCCTCGTATTTGGATTAACACTCGCACACGATCTCGCAATTCTGGACATAGAGGTGACATGCGACTCTCTTTTAATCGTCAACCAAGTACAAGGTTTGTATGCTGCCAAAGACAACAGAATGATGGCATATATAGATATCGTCAAAAAGTTGGCAAACAAATTCCAAAGCTTCACCATCTGACAAGTCCCATGCGACCTCAACACACAAGCTGACGCCCTAGCACACCTTGGCTCTGCCTTGCATCCTAACGACTTCCGCAACATTCCACTAGCACATATCACCACACTAGCCGTCCCCAAAGCCTTCAAGACACCTAATCCTGACGACATTCAGACGACGGATGAGCTACCCCTAGAAGAAGTCAAGGTACAAGCCGTAACCTTTGATTTAAAAGATAACGTATTGTTCAAACGATTTGTCACAGGCCTATACCTACGTTGCCTCGAAACACCCGAGGTCGATGCGTCTTACAATCCCTTCACGACAGAGAATGCGGGAACCACACTGGAGGACGCAGCCTATCTGGCAAAGCTCTCAGGACATGTTACTACTGGCCCACAATGAACAAAGACGCGACAGATTATGTCAGAAAATACGACGCCTGCCAATGGCACGCACCTGTCACGCATCAGCCATCGGAGATGCTTCATCCGACTCTAGCTCCCTGGCCCTTCATGCGATGAGGGATGGACATCGTCGAGAAATTGCCACCAGCGTCAGGACAACGCGTCTACTTCCTGGCCATGACTGACTACTTCTCTAAATGGATAGAGGCTGAAGCTTATCAAGAGGTAAAAGAAAAACACATCATCTCATTCATAAAACGTAATATCCTATACAGATTTTCCGTCCCTTCGGAAATCGTATGCGACAATGGCTCCCAATTCATCGATAGCCAGACACGATCCTTCTGTAAACAGTGGAACATCACACTAGTCACATCCACGCCAAGATACCCACAATCCAATGGTCAAGCAGAGTCCAACAACAAGATCATCATCAACAATCTCAAAAAATGCCTCACAGGGGCAAAAGGCAAATGGGCCGACGATCTCCCTTTAATATTATGGTCCGACAAGACGACGCCTAAAAACACAACAGGACAAAGCCCTTTTTCGCTAGTCTATGGAAGCAAAGCAGTCATCCCCACTGAGCTACTCGTCCCAACTACCAGATACGGACTCTAAACCCCAAAACAAAACGACGTCGAGTTGGCTCACAACCTCGACACTGTCAACGACACTAGAGAGAAAACTAGGATTCGAATGGTCCAATACCAACAACAAGTCGCCCTGAGCTACAACAAGAACGTCCGAGTTAAAGTCTTCAAGGTAGGAGCCTGGGTCCTAAGGAAAACATTCCAAAACACCAGAGATCCAACCGATGGAAAGCTAGCACCCCAATGGGAAGGACCTTACCTCATCAAAGAAGTCATCGGACAAGGAGCGTATCGATTAGAAATAAAGGATGGACAACCGATCCCCAGAAGATGGAACGCGATCCACTTAAAGTTGTATCATTTCTGAACTCTTTTCCTTTCACATTTTTACCGTCTATTCAATTAAATTCGATTGGATTCCGATCACTGACTTAAGCATCGGAGGGCCATTGGGCCACCCCCCAAAGGTCACCCCAAGACCTTTCTTTTGTGTACTTTTAACAAAATCTGAACAGGAACAAGAGGCATCGAAGACAAAACTTGACATTCAAGAGGATATCCTTATTATATATAAAAAAATCCTTACAACATACAAATCGAACAATACACAGGGAATAGAGGAACAAAACGAAACACTCCATTTTACAAAAGGCTTGTCCTATCCCAGGTACCCCTCCTTTTTATACATTACAAACTACTCTTACATGGACAAACAAAAAGCATGCTACACTAACATTTACAACTATAGGTCGTTACGACCACACACTACGAGCAAGGCGCAAAACGACAGAATCCACCTGCAAAAACAGAACACGCAAGACGAATGCAAAACAAACACAAGGTATATCGCAACAACCAAAGCGTTTTACAAAATACGCGACCCACGATGGTGGATGGGTCGCCAAAACATTGTCCATCCCATCTCCATGATGGGGCACATCATACTGCCTAAAACATTTAAAGTAAAACGTTCACAAAACACTAGAAGAAAACAATGTCATTTGTTAAGATAAGATCATGACTCGCCTGACTTCTCATCAACTTCTGCAGGGACGACACCTTGGCCCTCGGTCGCCTCAGGAAGCCCCTTCAACACATCCCTACCAGCTTCCTTGACCGCCGCGGGAACAACCTCCTCTCCTTGATCATCCTCACCAAGTCCCGTCAACTTGAACAACTCATTGCCAGGATTGCCACTAGGGTACAAAAGATCCATATTCGCCCTCGCATCCTCAATCTTCCAAGATGAATGGGCCCCCAGGGCATACTCTTCCATCATCTCAATACGGGACTTGAGGTAGAATTACGTCCCAACATCAGTGGTGACCTGAGCGTCCTTCAAACGGATTTCGTCGATGCTACTCTCAAGCTCCCCAAAATAGGCCTTCAACTCGACCAGCTCCTTCTCAGCCTCCGCCAGTTTCTTCTCGGTCGACGCCTGCTTGCTCTCGGCCGCTTCGACGCGCCCACTAGCCATCTTCAACTGGCCCTGACCTCGGCTATCCGCCTATCAGTACTATCGCTCAATTCTTGCACATTAGAAAATGCGACAAGCGAATACTGAAGGGCATGTGAAACGACAAAAAACATAAAAAACATCAAAGGCATGTACATTGGCAGAAATACTTCATACACAACTTTTTTTACTTACTCGCCAGGCGGCCGCCCCAGCCTCATCAACATAATCGATGGGATGCAGATCACCAATCTCCTTCTTGGCCTCGGGGTCCAAAGTGTGAAGCAAATCCTCCAGATCTCTCTTCTTCACCATGCCCACTGAAAGTTCTAGGACATCAGACGCCTTCCTTTTCGCCGCTGAAGTTTTAGACGACGGCGAGTCTAAGGCGACGATCCTAGTTGACGAAAGAGCCTTGGATTCAAACTTAGCCGATGAAGACGCTTTCGCCGCCAACAACTTCTGATCCAGAAGACTCTTTCCGGACAGACGAGCACTCGACCTCACACCCCGGGATACTGCCAGGCAAGTACAAACGAATAAGCATATGGTCACTCCAAAGACCACCCACATGCATACCTGAAGGAACGAACATGTGCCTTTATTGACATAAGTGGACGGAGTCGCCATACTCGGAGGAAGGGCTAAAAAAATCACGTTCTTGAACGACCTGTCGGCCTCTGAAAAGGCAAGAAAAACCTCAGTAACCGCAACAAAATCGGGATCCGTCTTCTCCTCTGGGCTTGGAACTGAAAAGAGAAACACGTAAGCACCAGTTAACAAGGCATCAAAACCTAAAGTTTCGGAGACTAACACGATACATGTCGTCCTCCAAACATTGCATAAGAAAGAGCAGTCGAATCCCCCCTCAAGTGACTTCTTTTCAACAAAGAAAAATCGTGACCTCCATCCGCGATCGTTCACATTATGGTTTAAAGCGATTGGCTTCCTATCTGGCCTAAGGCACAATTGAAAGCGGGAAGAACCCCGACTACTCAGGTAGTACGAATACCAAAGAGCATTGAAGTCGAAATCAATTTCAACACTAGACACCAAAAGTTCGACTACCCTAAGAAGACGCCATGCATGCGGCATCACCTGGCATGGGGCAAGGTTAAGGACAGACAAGAAATTTCTCATCAGACTTGAGAACGGAAAAGAGTGGCCTATTTTGAAGGGGTATTCGAAGAAACAAACCCACCCGTCGCGACACCAATCAGCCCGCTCTTGGGGTAAAGGGAGACGAGCCACCGTCTCAGAAGGAAATTTACCCACTTCTAAGATCACATCCAAAACCAATTGGGTTAGGGTCCCAGTCAGGGAATCCTTTGAACTGAGGAGATTCGAGGGGGAGAACTCGCTACCTTTCCCACCGACGCCAGAAGATGAAGCTCTAGACTTCTTTGATCTCGGAAATGACATGGTGCAAGCAGAACGGTAAAGAATTCGAAAAACATTCTTACCTTTGAAACAGAAAACCTTTCGAGAAACAAGAGAGAGGATGGTGAAAAGAAAGGGAAGTGACTGCCATTTATGGGAAACTACTCAACCTGCGGTCAAATCTATCAACCAATGAGAAAGCAACACGTCAGCGTTCCACTACAACAAATCGACAGGGAAAAGATCACGTCCAGAAAAAGCAGAAGAAGAAATCCAACCGTCCCTCAACTGCCATTTCCGGCCCAAACCTGCATAATCAGACCATAAATGCCACAAGATCATGGCAATCCAGCAATAAAAGCTAGTGAGCGAAGATCACGAGGGAATAAACGGCTAGTTTTAGCTAGATCTTTGGGAAAGTGAGTATATATAAAGGGGTTAGAGATCATTGTAAAACACACACGAATTTGACATAATACAGACAACTACTCTCCTATTTGCATTCATATGAGTTCTCTAGTTCGAATCCGTGTTCTAGTACTGAAGCGACCGACGTTCAGCTCATTTGATTCGACCGATCTCTTATTCGAAAGAGATAAGCCAGTCTTCTCATTCCTTTAACCTTATTTCGTTTACATCTCTAGTTGATTCGGATTATCTAGATATTGTCAATCTAATTATTGTCTAGTTTCCCTTCTTTAAGCGATTCAGGTCGGTTTGATCTTTTTCGCCCAAAACAATGCTGATATACTTTTTTAATTTAAAGCCTGCACTCAAATCATGCCAAACCCACATTGAGGTTCCTCAGTTCTGGATATATCTCAAAACTCTCTATCCTCGCCATCTTTATCTTTATGCCACTTAAAATCAGTTAATTTTAATTTAAATACGCAGATGCTAAATACAAACACACTTGTTCGCAAAATACGCACAAAGCGGCATATCGAGTGTACCCGTAAGAAAGGGGCACGCGCACACTTTGTATAGGCGCAGGTAGGTACGTGTTGAACCTGAAATATTCAGATCAAGGCCAACGGAGAAATTCTTGGGCTAGCGGCTCAATTCTCTAAAAAGGAGCCCAAATCAGTCGATCAGAATGTGTCCCCTCAATACGACTAGGCGACAGTGCGATACCAACGGTCGAGCGATCGAAGAATTAATTCTAGGGAGAAGATCCAGTAGATGACGAGATTCCAGGAATCGTTATTTAGTGGAGCGATAATCATGGGATTACGAAGAAAAGGATTGTTACGTGGTTTCTTATAAATAATCTAATGCATAATTTGACGCGATACGGATATTTGAGCTATCAGAAATACTAGCGATTACTAAACATTAAGCCCTGGAAGCAGTTCTAACTACTATAAAAGATATGTCCAAATGGTGTGAATTCCACGGAGATCACGGCCATGGAACGGATGAGTGCATAACATTGCGAAAAGAAGTTAACGCTTGCTAGCGCAAGGACTCATACATGACGTGATATCAGAGAAGGCATAATCGACGCTTGAACGAAGAGATCAGGTAACCACAGACAAACCCCATTCTCATGTACATGCAAAAATTGTTAGCACTATTGCAAGAGGATCGGACATATGCAGAAACACATATTCCGCTACCAAACGCCACGCTAAAGAGAGCAAAATAGATCGACCCATGATATCGACAAAGCAAGAAGCTGACAATGGGCACATCTCGACTATCACCTTTGATGACTCAAAAGTCAATGAACTCGGTCCCCATCATGACAATTTGCTCATCTCTTCATCTATTGGAAACTTTTTAACTCGCAGAGTACTAATCGACACTGACAGCTTCACGAACTTATTGACAGTAGACACTTTAGTAAACATGAGGCTCAACGAGGACGACCTCCTCAAGAAGTCGACTCCACTAGTTAGGTTCAGTGGAGAAATCAAGCATACCTTAGGTGAAATAGTGTTAACAATGTATGCTGGAGGCGTCAACCTACATGTAAGATCTCTAGTACTCGATTACCCATCCCCATATAATGTCATCCTTGGCAAACCGTGGATACATTCCATGAAAGTTGTCCCATTCACTTATTATCAGTCGATTAAGATCCCGATAAAGTGGGGGGTACATGAGATCAAAGGCGACCAATGATCTACCAAGGAATGTTATGTCACATCGTTGAAAGCATCAGTGCGGACAAGACAAGCATAGAAATTACAAAACAATGAAGGGTCTACGCAATACATTGATCCCAAAGTGGAATCTTCTGATGAGATCGCATTAGACCCCTTGAAACCAACACAGGTGGTAAAGATCGGATCAGATTTGAGTAACGAAAACATATCACGTTTGGTTGAATTATTGTAATGAAATATAGACCGCTTCGCGTGGTCGAACAAAGATATGATCGAAATAAGCCCAAACGTGATCACCCATAAGCTAAACGTGGATCCGTCATTCACACCCGTGAAACAAAAAAGACGCAAGTTTGCACTTGAGTGGAACAAGATTGTCCACGACGAAGTCAGGAATCTTCTTGAGATAGGTAAAATCAAAGAAGTTATATACCCATAATGGCTCGCTAACGTTGTTATGGTACAGAAAAAGAATGACAAATGGAGAGTCTGCATCAATTTCACAGATCTAAAAAAGCATGCCTAAAGACTCCTTTCCTCTACCCCACATATGGATGCCTTCAGCTGATACAATCCGATCTTATTGGATCTAGACAATCAAGGGAAAAACGCATTCATCAAAAGCCAAAGTACGTACTGTTACAAAGTCATGCCTTTCAGACTAAAAAATGCAGGGTAGACCTATTAGATACTGGTAAACAAAATGTTCAATGACTAGATTAGGGACACCATTGGAGGTATACATCGATGACATGCTAGTCAAGTCGAAGATCGCCTCAGATCAAATCAAACATCTAAAATATGCCTTTGTTGTGCTTAGAGAATACAACATGAAGCTCAACCCAACCAAATGCTCATTCGAAGTATTGTCAGGAAAATTCATAGGATACATGGTAGCGCAGAGAGGGATATAAGCTAGTCCCCACCAAGTCAAGGCAATTATGGATCTAAAATCACCTCGGTGCGCAAAAGACGTGCTACGACTAACCAGTTGGGTAGCGGCTCTCAACATGTTTATTTCCAAATCATCTGACAAATGTAAATTGTTTTACGACGTCCTCAAAAAGAACAAAAGCTTTGAATGGACGAGAGAGTACGAAAAAGCATTCCAACACTTGAAGGCTTATCTAGCTAATCCACTATTGATGTCCAAGCCAAAAGACGAAGAATCGTTGCCATCATATTTAGCAGTTTTCGATGCGACGGTAAGTGTCGTCCTAATCAGAGAAGCAGAATGTAACCAACTACCAGTTTATTACGTAAGTAAATCTTTATTACCCGCTGAGAGACGCTATTTGTCGCTTGAGAATATTTTGAATAAGTTACGACCATATTTTGAAAGGGTTCAAATAAGTTACGAGCATATTTATAATCCCACACTATCATTGTACGCACTAACTATCCCATGAAGACAGTCATGACGAAGCCAGAATTTACAAGTCGGATGGTGAAATGGGCGCTACATTTGAGTGGATACTATATCCAATACGAACCAAGAACTTCCATAAAGTCTCAAGCTTTGGCCGATTTTGTGGCCGACTTCAGTCCGACGTTAGAACAGGAAGCTACCAAGGAAGCATTGCAGTTATCCAATGCTCCAGACTAAGGAACTTGGAATTTTACACAGATAGAGCATCGAATGCAAGAGGAGTATGACTCAGCGTCGTACTATAGTCGCCACAAGGGGACAAGATAGCCCCAACGGTTCGCTATGAATGGGATGCTACAAATAACAAAGCGGAGTACAAAGCCCTCATTTTCGGGCTGACGCTATCACGAGACATGTCAATATAAAACATTGAAGTGATATGTGATTCACTCCTTATCATTAACCAAGTAAGAGGACTATGCGCAGCCAAAGACGACAGGATGATGGCTTATATTTAGATCGTAAAAGACCTAGCAGTAAAATTCAAGTATTTTGGTATTAAGCAAGTCCCTCGCAATTCCAATCCCCAAGCAGACGCTCTAGCAAATCTTGGATCAACCATCAACCCAAACGACATCCCTACAATCCCGTTGGTTCATATCACGACCCCTGCAGTCGCCAAACTCCAAAAACACCATGTAAATACCGACCCTCCTACAAACACAGAAAATCTATCCCTAAGAAGAGGTAGTGTCGACAGAAGTGGGAAATAACACGGAAGATGACATCATCTAAGACAAAGACGACTGGACACTTCCATATATCAGATGGCTTAAAGCATCCTCTTAACAGACAAAATGGAAGCCAAACGACTTAAGGTACAATCCCTATCCTTTCACTTGATAGAAGGTGAATTGTTCAATCTCGATGGCAGGAATAGAGGATGACCTGGATGCCAAACCATTACCTTCCCATGATGGTCGACTCCCAGCGGAGACACCGTGGCCGTCGCGTCCACTCCCTCATTAAGATTCCAAGGGATCAGGTGACCATTGACAACTTCTTCGAGGGCCTCAATCCTTGCTCACAACGATGAGTAAGCACTAGGGTTCTCGGCACTACTGACATCATGCTGCTTTGTCGCCTTTAGATAGACACTTACCCCTCTAACCTTGCGACCTTATCTTCATCTCTAAGTCGTTTGTTTTTCGACAATTTGAGACGATCGGCCAGAACAACAACCTGTCTTAACAAATGCTTCTTGTCTGCAACATGCTCTTCGATGGCCTGGAACGGAGCTTTACCTCTCATCTGTCAAAAAGAAAGTGTGAGCACGAAAGAACAAGTACGGAACTTAAAAACAAACAAAAAGCAAGTACCTGACAAACTCTCCGCCTGAAGAATTCTTGACCTAACTTCAGACAGATGATCAATGTCAATGAATGTTCTACTCATCAGTGGCATCGCCAACAGAAGCCTCGTCACTTCATCAGAATCCGACCCGATCGGAACATAGTTTGGGGCGGGGACTAAAAGGAAAAACAAGAAACTTCTTAAAACAAGAAACATAAGCACGCAAGGAAACGAAGGTCTAGGGGAAGACATTACCGATAGTGCGCCAGTCGTCAAAAAGAAAGGAAGAGTCGACATCGTCCTCTAAAGAACTAATCTTCACAAAGAAATAGCGCAAATCCCATGGTTCAAAACATTAGTTGGCGGCGACAGAGGTTCCCGACCAGGGCGACAACATAGCCTAAAGCGGTTGGACCCACACGAAGACAGAAAGTAAGAATAACTAAGATCTCCCATGTCGTAATCAACACCGAGCAGTGTCGTCAAAAGGTCCAGCACCCTCAACAACCTCCACGTTTCAGGCATTACCTGAAAAAGGGGCCAACTCGAAAACGACCAAGAAACTCCTGACCAGAAGAGAAAAGGGAAAGTTGTGACCTATGAGGAACGGATACTCAAAAAAGCATACCCAACCATCTCTACTCCAGTTGGCCCTCTCATAAGACAATGGGAGGCAAGCCACAGTCGAAGTCTCACATTCTCCAACATCCAGGATCACATCCAAATCCGCTTGAGAAAGAACCCCAACCTTGCGATCGACAACGTCTAGTAAACCTGACGGGTGAAAAATTCAGTAGAACTGCGAGTGAAGGCTCCATCACCGGAAAGTCCCATTTCTCGTAAATTCAGGAGTCACCACCGTGGAAACTTTGAAGAAGAAGTGAAAGAGTTGCCAGAGAGAGGGAAAGTTACAGAAGCGATGTGAAAAGTGATTGAGGTCAAATCCATTTAAGGACGTCTTCTAGGAAGTAAATAATCCCCAAATCTCTTGCCACCGCTCGATCATTGCTATGTGTCTTTACTATCTTGCACAATTTGTATCCGACGCCAACCTCCATCAGACGAAAGTAAATAATCCGATTGGGCCTAATCCCCCTCTTCAATTTCGGGCAATTGTTGGACCTGGAATTTTTCTAGATCAAGGCCTACAAAGCAATCCTTGGGATAGCGGCCCAATTCTCTGAAAAGGAGCCCAAAATCATTCAATCAGAAGAAATCCCCGTGATACGACCAGACGACACCAACGGTCGAGCGATTTAAGAATTAATTCCAGTGAGAAGATACAACATATGACGAGATTCCAAGAACCGTTATTTAATGGAGCGATTATCATGAGATTACAAAGAAAAGGACCGTTACGTGGTTGCTTATAAATAATCTGACGTATAATTTGATGCGATACATATATTTGAGACACCACCTCAGAAGCCGACACATTAGTCAACCTCTGCTCAATCATCGATCCTAGAGAATACCAAAAGATCCCTTTCTTGCACATGGAGATCACCGACATCAACAAATTGGCCAATCCATCACTTCTTATACAGGTTAGTTACTCTAATGAATCTACATCTTGGGTTACACCACGTTATAATTGGCTCAAACATGGAGAATCGCCCCCGACAAGAATGAGGCACAGCGGCTCCGCGCCAAGGCATCGTCCTTCGCTCTTAAGGACGACGTGCTACTTAAGTGGTCATCTTCGAGCTATTCCCTGAGGTGTCTACAAGAAGACAAAGTCTAGAACGTGTTACAAGAACTCCATGATGGAGAATGTGGCAATCATTCCGGGGGTAGGAACCCGGCGTTACGTGCTCAAACAACGGGATACTACTGGCCCACTATCAAGAGAGACGCTATTGACTATGCAAGAAAGTGTGACGCTTGTTAGAGACATGGCCCAATGTCTCACCAACCATCTAAAGCTTTACACCACATCTCGTCCACATGGCCTTTCATGAAGTGTAGGATGGATAGTGTCGAAAAGCTACCAGTCGCCTCCGGGTAGCGAGTCTTTATGCTTGTTGTGATGAACTACATTTCTAAGTGGATCAAAGCATAGGCTTTAAAAGAAATCCAAGACACACACGTGATATCCTTCATTAGAAAGAATATATTATGCAGATTTGACGTCCCCGACACCATCATTTGCAACAACAGATCGCAATTCATCAACAATATGATGTACGAGTTTTGTCAAGAATTGGGCATCAAACATGGCACACAAACACCTCGATACCCTCAAGCCAACGGTCATGCCGAGTCCAACAACAAAGTCATCATCAATAACTTGAAGAAAAGGCTCAAGAAAGCAAAAGGCTTGTGGGCAGACGAGTTGCCATCCATCCTATGGTAAGATCGCACAACTCCCAAGATTGCGACACGTAAAACACCATTCTCCCTAGTTTTTGGCAGCGAAGCGGTCTTGCCCGTCAAAGTTCAAATCCATACAGCTCGTTACTGCCACATCACCGAGGAAAGAAACAAGTCGCTCATTACATTCATGTTAGATATTATTGACGAGTTATGTGATGATGCCGCCACCCGGATGGAGATGTACCAACAAGGGGTCACCAGAAGCTATAATCGCAATGTGAGGATGAGAGTGTTCCAAGTCGGCGACTGGGTCCTACGAAAGGTGTTTCAAAACACTAGAGAATAGAATGCTAAAAACCTAGGACTGATATGTGAAATTCAGTTATGCATGTTATCTATTGAAATTCAGTTCATTCAAGAAGTAGTATTTCTAATCTAGCTTCCCTTTATGCATGTTATCTATTGAAATTCAGTTCATTCAAAAAAAAAGAAATACAATTACTTTCACTATCTTGCCATTACAATTCGCCCCTAAGGCTATGCCTGGTCGGGCTACATCGTACCCCTTGGCTATAATGATGTTGTTCCCTTGGAGCTTTGTCGTCACGCCACCTACGTCCCCACGACATGATCCCTGTGATCATCTGTGTCCCATTGACATGACCTTTGTGGTCATCTGTATATCCGTTGACGCGACCTATGCGATCATCTACATCCCCAAAATATGATCCATGCGATCATTTGCGTCCTCATTGACGCGACCCATATGGTCACCTACATCCCCGCGACGTCATACCTGCGATCACTTGCATCCCCGTTGACGTGATCCCTACGGCTACCTACGTCCTCACGATGTGATCCCTGCAATCATCTACTGCCGGTTGACACGACCCCCGTGGTCACCTAAGTACCCACAACACAACCCATATGATCATCTGTGTCCCTACGACGTGATTCATGCGATCATGTGTGTCCACATTGACGCGACCCATGCGGTCACTTACGTCCCCGCGACGTGATCCCTGCGATCATATGTATTCTCGTTGATGCGACTCTTGCGGTCAGTTACGTCCCAGCAACGTGATCCCTGCGGTCATCTGCGTCCTCGTTAAAATGACCTCTAAGGTCATTATTGTTACAGGTCCATGGTCATCTTGACCATTTACGTCTCCATCAACTTTACTACAATGACCATCTGGCCTCTAGGTTTCTAGCTCACGTCACCATCACTATTATCATCTCCATCGACATGATCGATGCGATCTTTCTCGTCTTTATTTGAAGCGACTAATATTACCCCAGGTACCATGTCTTGTGCATTAATTCGTTCAACTAACAAAGTTTTTTCTATCTTCTATGTCTCTTAAGGCAATCGTCTCATCGACAAGTAAGCCTCGCCCCAAGCGAAACTCGCGCCATCAGTTAGTCTATTGTAAGGCCCTTGAAATATAGACATTCACACTTATCATCGACGCAATATGCCATCTAGCAAGAAAGTTATTACTCAGCACAAAAGGCATATCATGGTATCTAATTTGGAAGATGCACAAACAAGGCAATAACTTCAGTCATCGGTGCTACTTCTTTTTTTCATTACCGGGAGTATACATACTCCTATCATATTCTATTCATGGTATGACAGTCTATTACACTTATTACTTCCGCTGTATACGGCGTCGACATCTCTATCATCTTCGTCGCATTGGCCTTGCCATCATTGACGCTTTACTGAGTTATCATCTCGACCATCTTTGCAGTATTGATGTACCTACACTATTATAGAGACATATATGCAACGCATGCTTATGTAAGCTATACAAAATGACATGCATTAAAACTCGTTTCCACGAACGTGGAAAAATATTGTCAAACCACCACAATGGGTGGGCCCAAAAGTTCAAAACATCGCCCCACTATTGATGTACCTACACTATTATAGAGACATATATGCAACTCATGCTTATGTAAGCTATACAAAATGACATGAAGAAGAGGGGGGTCCTGCTTGTCCTTGTCCACTGCTAGAATCACTTCCTCTTTCCCATCTTTGTCTGAGCCCTTGATCTTCCTAGGGGTCATGCTTGGGAAGCCTGGTGGGGATGAATACACTGCATGGAAAGTGTTGGCCCTCGATTTTTCATCCCATTAGATCGGTCCAATGGCCTGAACCAAAGCTATCTTCTAGAAGGTCCGGTCCGTTCAGCCTCCAGAAATCCTAGTCCAGTCAGAAACAACCTCCTGAGATCTCGGTCTAGTCAGTATACGGAAAGCGACGTCCGCTGATTTCGGTCTCAACCGATATGAGGCGTTATTGAGCAAAGATCTCAGCCACAAAGAGAATCATGAAGCATTAAACGAAAAGAATCATGGAGCATTAAATCAATGGAGGAAATCAAGGACACGGTCAGATCTTCCAACGACCATTTCTTACCAAGATCTTAACATTAAATTCATTATTATAAATACATCCCCAATAAGCACATTGTAGGGGATCTCTCATGACTCCATTATACTGATATTCAGAGCTCTCATTGTAATCCGAAAATATGATCGTTCTAAGCATCCATTCGACATTAGTCATTCGACCCACTGCAATCCTTTGTAGCTAAGCTTTATTATTTCCGTTTCATTTCATCATTCTTGGTTTGCTATTTTGTTTGAAGTTATAAATTGATTCGTTCGACTAATAGCATCACATCAAAGGCAATTTAGATTTGATATCTTTTTTCCCAAAACAGAAAGTTGCTCTCTCAGCCACCTTGTCCCAATCGGCGTGCTTCCTGGTGGCATGACCCTCATGGCCTCAACCTGGACTAGCCAGGAGTAGTAGATTTCCTCCTCGTACATCGAGTTCAACCACCAGCCGGTCATTGTCCTCCGTATCCTTAGTCTTCTCATCCTTGAGACGGAACAACTTGTCTTCAAGCATACTGATTTGTCCTTGTTGAGCCTTGACGCTCTGGGACAACTCGACGTTCTTGGTGGAAATTAATTCCATTGTGTTCATTTAAGTTTAGACTTTGCTCTCCATAGCATCCATATGCGACGAGATCCCCTTGATGTGTTCCCAAGCACACAGTGTTGCTTGAAGACCCTATCATCAAGATCGTCTGAACTAATCGGGAATCAGAGACAAAGTATATAACAAGAACACTTTTTACCTGCCACTACATGGCGACGATCTTTCCGAACATCTCCACCGTGTTGACCCCCATGTAGTGCTCCTTCACCAAGGGTGACCAAACACTTTGTTCCATTTGGAGGGCTCGCTCATGGGAGATTGTCTTGGAGGCAAATATTCTAGGGAGCTCCAACACATTCGAGGAAGGTGATATTCTAGGGGTCACCTTGGGCACCTTCAGAAGTTACTTGGGGATCACGACCAATGCGACAAAAGAGGAGCCTTCTCCTAGTAGCTTCCTCTTCATCGTAACAATCTTATCAGCAATGGACTCAACACATCTTGTCTTGGATGCTAGGAGAACAAGACATGACGACACAAGTTATATGCGTCATGAAAAGTAAACGCATCGAAAGAGTTTTGAGAGACTTACACATATTTGAAGAAGGTTTCCTTTCAACTTATTCAACAAGGAGTTCGACCAACGGAACCTCAGCGAAGGTCCTCTCCGACGCTGGCAACGCGAGTATCTGTCTCGTATTCTCCTCCGACTCTTCCCTAGGGTTGATAGCTTCACGATCCATTGCCAATACGAGTTAGTAAGAATGGAGTTAAAACACGATGAAGATGTGAAAGGAAATCAAAACAAAAATTACCTTATTTATGCCAAGCATGGCATAGGAATTCACAATCTGGCCCTAAAGATGATTTCTTCATGAAAAAGAAGTAATCATACCAGCCTTTATCGTTCTTGATCGTGTAAATCACTAGGCAAGGACTCCCCGACCTGGACTTGCACATAATCCTTGCTTGGCCACACGAATCCTGGGAGTCAGAGTAGATGTGGTCTTGGATAGTGAAGGGAATCTTGTGGGTTTGGATGATTCTATCGAGGGTGAGAAAGATCCTTTAAGTTTGAGGGAGAATCTGGGCGACGTTGATATCTAAGGCAGGCAAGAATGAGCGGTTTAGAGGCGAGAATGAGAGGCAATGTCTAGTCCAAAATGGATATTCATACATCGAAATCCATCCTTTATGGAAGAAATCAACGAAGACAAGTTCATCTGTAATAGTAAGGATCGCATCCTAATGAAAACCGGTTGTCCTAACGAAGGGGTGAGGGTCGGTGATGGAGGAAACTCATTAATAATGAGAGATTAGAATATGAGAAGGATGGAAGAGAAGTTTCTCATCGTTGGAAGTTTGAGATCCTGAAGCTTTGGGATTTTCAACGGCCATCGAAGGGTTTCTTCAAGATGCGAAGGATAAACAAAGCAGAAGATAGAAGATGAAGATAGAGAAGCTTTACCTACAGAAATACAGAGGTGCGATTGTGGGGTGAAGACAAAGGCAGTCTCGCCTTTAATAGACCGATGTGATGGGTCTGTAAAAAGATCTAGGAAAGATTTTAAATTTCAAATGTGGCGCTTCGGTTTTCGAGGAGGCATGTTAAAGACGTTCCTCACATGCAACTGGTCCATCTGCCAAATGCCTAGGGGTATTGTTAGGGCCCTTGGATTCTGTCTACCTAGATCGCCTTGGGATGTCGTGACACGTTGCTATAGAAGGGACGTGATGAAGATGAAGGTCACGAATCACAGTGAGAATGAGCTTCCAAGCAACGTGTCCATAACAGATCATGTTTCCTTAAATAAAGATGTTGTGCCCAGAAAGAGGTATGAGACCCGCCAAGCTCCTGCTTAAGGAAATATTCCACATTAAGAGATATAGGATAATATATCTTAGATAAGGAAATAGTATTACCTTATCTATGTTATCTTACTTATACTCCAAGTAGATAGAATATCTTGTATTTATGGTAATTCTACCTCTACTAGGATTATCTATGGAGCCCTATATAAGGAGGGTATCCAGCTCTTGTAAATCACATCATCCAACTATCGATCAATGCAATATAATTCTTACAAAAACTTACTTTTGTCCCAATCGTGTAATCCTTGGCCCTATACTTCAGAATCAAAGCAGATCGCGTCCTGATACGAAATTCGCCCAAAACATTTAGTATGTGTGCCTTTTCAATTTGATATTATCGAGCGTTAAAATGTTACCTTTGGCCACATTGTCAATATGCACGTGTATCATATGCGCGCCGATAACAGCTACACTTCAACGATTGTATTTTAGGTGCCTATAAATAAAACTTTACTCTCAAAGTTTTTTACAACATTTCAATTTGTCCCAAAACACATTTGAAGAAATATCATCTGGAGAGTCATCTTCTAGAGGAAAAGTTGAAGGATAAGCTTCGCATTTTAAACCTTTGGATATGTATATGATGAATTTTTAGTTCATTATGAAATAATTAAGTTTATTTAGAGTAGTATGCTATACATTTAGTTGTATGATGATGGAAGTTTTAACTTAGTGTAGTTATGAATTTAGAAGAAATGTATTCTATTTTACAAATGTTGTTATATAGTTGAATAAGGAAATTTAGGTATGAATTGACACTTTTTTAGACCGATTTGATATAAAAATATGTTGTTACATAGTTAAATAATGTATGAATATATATCATGTAAGACCGATTTCAAAATTAAGTGTATAGGACATTTTGAATAAATGTATTGATATATTAGAAGTGTTGTTATATAGTTCTTAAGGACATTTAGGTATGAATTGATATCTTGTTAGACCGATTTCATATATAAATATGTTGTTATATACTTCATTAATGTGTGAATTGATATCATGTTATACCGATTTTAAATCAATGAGTATAGGACACCTAGCTACGAAATGGAAAATTGTTAAACCGACCGATATAAAAATTGAGGAATATATTTCTAAACATCTATATTAATAGGTACGAATGACATATTACTCAGATGCCTTTTTCATAGACTTGGTGTGGGAGAATTGAGACGAAGTGATTGATTGGGATAGACAGATGGTCCAGAATTGATGATGGTTATAATCGTTCAAACCGCAAATCCTAGAATGATGAAGCTAACTTGTGAGAATTTTGGTCCGTATAGACCTAGAAAGAAGAAATTGGCGGAAGAAGAATCCTTTTCTCAGGGGCATAGAACCAACAAAAAGAAGCACAATTGTTCATTCATTTGTTTTATTTTTTTAAAGAGAGCTACTAAAACAGAAATAGAAAGATGTAATCTTACTGTCATTACCGGATATCACAACCATGACCTTGCAAGTAGCTTCCCTGAGCATGCATATATGGTTCGAATGACCTAGGAGCATTAGGGCCTGGTTAGGAGTTTGTCCGATATGTTTATGTCGCCAAAGTCTATTGTTTTTGAGTTTCGAAATCTATACCTCAGAAATGTGACATCCACCAAGTTTCATACTTTCAACCTAAGATTTACTTTCAACCCAACGAACGCTAACGTACCTAAAAATAGAAGTACAAAGTGTATTCTAGGAAGAAGTGCACTACCAGTGAGGTGGAGATCATATTACTTTCCCACCTGAAGTCATTGCAGCTTCTAAAGTTATTCATTTACGTCGTTGTTATCGACAACACATACAAGATAGATTTGGTATAATTACGTTGTAGTGTGTAATTATGTCATCACTTTAGTCATTAATGTAATCCTTTTCATCTGTGATATATTCATAGGTACAACATGGTTTGGTGAAGATCATTGGCTTTATATCCACTTGCAAGACGTTCAACGATGCCTATGAATTTACTCAAGGTGAGAACAATTCTCATTACAACTTTGTGATGACAAAGTGGCAGAAATATATGAAGACTTGGGAGCAAAGCCAACTTCCATATTGACACATCAAGAAACTTCTCTCATCTAAGTAATCGGTCAAGTTTTTGGAGATCAGGTGAAATACCTTTGTGTTGGGTTAAAATTAAACACAACATCCAATCATATGCGCTAATCGTCATAAAGATAAAAAGGAAAGACTATTCTTTTGCCAACAACTGATGGGGGTTGTATCGGTCAAGCATAATGGAATCCTACGAAGTGAGACTCCAACAATTGAGACATCATGGTGGAGTGGCCTCATTTCCTACGTGGAGAAAACGTGGCTCAATCCTTATAAGGAGAATATGTCAGAGCATGGACTGATGTTCATCTTCATTTCTTTAACAGAACCACAAATAGGTATATTTATACCCTAGTCGGTATGGTTTATATTATTATATATGTTACTTTATTACATTTTGTTTTGGTATTAGTGTTGACGGTATGCATAAAAAATTGAAAGATGTTGTGAATTTTACTTGGTACGTTTGAATACAATGTCCTTGAGGATCCACCACACCATCAAGACTCAAATTGATAAGGTCATGGAAACAATAGGGATGTAACATACAAAATTTCCAATGGAGGTGAAAGATCTACTACCAGAAGTATCCGTGTTATTATTCTGGCTATTCTATAGAGTGATAGAGAAGTACTTGAAGATCTTGTTGGATGTGTATTATGAGAAAGAGATATATTAAGAAATTGCAATGATCATTGGTGGAGAAACTACATTGGCCTTCCATGCATCCACAAAATTTCAAATTCCATCCTTACAAGCAATGCGATAATGCCGATTGAGATAAACCTCTTTTGGAAGCAAGTGGAGTGGGAAGGGGTTACTGACGATACAATGGAGGGAGATAAAATAATATCCCTATTTGTTCAATATGTGACATGAAGGGAGATGAATGAGAAATATTCAAGGGGTGAATTGAATATAGACCAGGCATACCCGATAATAGAGATGTACCATGACACGAAAGACGTCACATCAATCTTCGATGAATGAGCCTAGAACATCGTTCCAAAAGGAAGGAAAAAGGATTCTACCAAGTACTCCACGAAGAGGGATCCAAGCTTGTTTGAGCACATGTTGACTATATATTAGGAGGAGCTTAAAATCTAGGACAATGAAATTAAGGTTATTGATTTGGAGAACCCCCACGATCATGATGTGGTTCCTATAGGCATGGCTAAAGTAGTAACGCACGTAGTGGAGTTTCATTCGGGAGTGAGAGCCACGTTCCAAATACAATAGCAATCCCACAAGTTCTAAAGTTGGACATATTTCATGCGGGGGTGAGATTTGGAGTTGAGAATGTGGACAACTTCTTGTTTGCCTTCATTAAGCGTGTTCAATATGTAGAAGCAAACGAGCATTGCTATTATCGGAGTCTAGTTGTACTATTGGGATGACAAGAGAATGAATACTGAGAGTTCGAGTAGAGGTTCGCGTGGAGCCAGCTCTATTATTGGAGCCTAGCATTGTTGTCATTTTAATTATATTTAAACTATTTTATTAAAATATATTTTTGAGATACTTGAAAATTAATAATGAAGTAGTTATTTGACAATGTTACGACAAATATGTGATGGATGTGAATCCTTCAATCATGATAATGGATATTATTTGACAGTATAATGATAAATATGCGCAAAATATGTTATATAGTAAAATTTGGGGGGAAATATCATAATATATCCTAAATCATAGTTGTGAAATCCAACATATCTACAAAACTGATATCATTACGATCAGTGTTGTAGCCCTAAATATTCACAAGAGGAAAACATCCAAAATACCCTAATTAAAGAATATGTAGCACATCAATATCCACTAGAAGAGGACGAGGAGCCACTGGTGGACCTGGACGATGTTGTGGCAGGGACGTCAGATAAACTAGCATGTGTGTGATATGCTAAAAGTAGTCAAAGTAGTGGATTCCACCTTACAACACGTAGATGACCTTATCGTACTTAGTGAGGTCAAATATGTTCTCACATATCATGACTATATGTACATCTTGGCCTAACTAAAGCATGTACTACCCCAAATCTACCTGTCGGGTCGAGCTGATATGCATTTGGAGTCCTTTAGGAACCACCGGCCTTAGAGTAAACTGCCTAAGTATACAGAGAGGCAAACATGTTGTAAAACGTAATATGATACGTAGCATTAAATTAACAAAATTGATTACGAATTATTACCTCTTCATCCATCACTCTGTCTAGAGCCCGATTAATAGTCTCTAGCCGGGTAGGATCCTACAACAAAACCAACTTCGTCTCGTCCAATGGTTTCATGATCATCCAACCACTTCTCCGGATCATGGGTAAAATAGCCTTAAAAAGTGGGAGAGTATCGCTATATCCACAAGTATAATAATAAAAGCATACAACGTCCATAAATAAATTTATTTAATTAAACCTAAATATACAAAATGAAAACGGTTACCTAACGATGTTTAAGACATCCAAGTACCATGGATCCCCTTGCAAACTTCGAAGTACGGTTGTGGTGTAGCAGGAATTGCATATACCGGTGCTTGACTCAGTTGGTGGACCTATCGCAAAAAAAACATGCACCCCAACAATAAAAACAAGTACCTGGATGCTATCAGCCCTGCACACCAATGTACCTCAAACAATTCCTCCAAAAGATAATGAATATCAAGCTTGAGGATTCCGTTGTCCTTATTGTAGACGTTGATCCACGTCCGGTCAATCTGAAAAAACAAAGTGATGTGATACATGAGCTCTATATGTCGTATTTGATGGGTCATCTATAACCCATCGGTAGGCAGTCCTATAAAATGATGCACATCGTGAAGGATAATGGTGATCTTGCCCCATAGAAAGAGGAAGTTATTGGTATCAGGATGCCAACACTACAAAAAAATAAGGACGTGGACAATGCCACCATAATTCAACGTCCTCAGGCATGTCAAACCACTACACTGAGCGATACCCCACAATATATCTGAGCCTTCACCCCAAAACCAATGCAATCCCAAGAAATAAAGGGACAAGTATAGTCCCCCAATATCTTGTTCTATTGTCACAACATGTAACAAAAATCAATGAAGGGGACGACTATGGGCCCTCAATATCTCGTCCATATGGCACGAGCAATATGGGTAGAACATCTCCTGAAGACCCAGTTATGTCTAGGCCATCCTTGCTGCCACAACTTACAAACGGCCCCGGCCTCGGGGTCAGGGGGTGGCCAGGTGGCGCTCCGAAGAGGTTCGCCCCCATGTGGGGAGGCTAGTGGGGGTCGGGTGGGGCTCGGGCCGCTCTCTTCCGCTGATGCCGAGGTGAGCTCGACAAATGGGTCGGGGGATGTTACGAGCCTGATATCTGTGACGGACTAGAGAGAACCCTCGATAATGGTCTCTGTCCGCATCGTCCGAATAATAATCATCATGAACCTCCGGTATGTGTCTGTGAATGGGCCTCTTGATGGGCCTCGACCTTCGGATGGGCCTCAACCTCGGGATAGACCTCCTGATGGGTCAAGCGGACGGCGTAGGTCTCGATGCCCATGGGACCGTCCATCGCTAAATCCTCGGGTGTACCCATAGAATCCTCCAAGCGAGACTGATCCACATCATTTGCCTCAGGATCTTTGATCGCAAGAAAGCTTGCAACTGTCTGCTCCATTTCGGAAATCTAGTCGCATGCCGCCTGACACCCCAAATCTACTCGACGATGAGTCGACTGGGTCAAAATTCGCTCCACTAGATAGTGGGACCTCTGTCGATTTGCCCGCATCTGCTTCAAATGTAGAACCACATCCTATTGTTCGTAACTAAAAGTTGTTATTTAATTCTAAGTTAGTTCCTCATTAATTCTTATAAGAGCATTTATTACTTTGTTCTTTATTGTTTCTTATTCTAAATTAGATTCTTCAATTCTTAATTCTAATCAAATTTATACTTCTTAATTAATTTTTTACTCTAACTTAATTCTGCATTAATTAAATGAAAACTAAATCTTAGTTTTTAGTTTTTGGCTAAATTATTTCTTAAAACTTCTTTATTAATATTTTCTAAATATTTTATTCCTAATTAATTCTAAATTAGATTTATTTTTTCTACATTCTTTGTTCTAATATAATTTTGTTTTGGACGAATTTCATATCGGGACACGATCCGCTTTGATTGTGAAGAATAAGGCCAAGGTTTACACTATTGGGGATAAAAGTAATCTTTTTGTGAGAATTGTATTGTATTGATCGGTAGTTGGATGATGTTCTTTACAAGAGTTGGACACCCTCGTTATATAGGGGTCCATGGATAATCCTAGTAGAAATAGAATTGCCATAAATACAAGATTTTCTATCTAGTTGGAGCATAAGTAATATAATATAGATAAGGTAATAGTATCTCATTATATAAGATGTATGTTATTCTATCTCACAATGTGGAATATATCATTAACCAAGAGCTTGACGGGTCCTATATCTCTTTCCATGCGTGATTGCTTTATTTATGGAAACATGATCTTCTCTTGACACGTAGTGTGGAAACTCCTACTCGTTGTGCCCTGTGATAGTCATTTTCCTAACATCCCTTCTATAGGAACGTGTCATGACATCTTGGGACAATCTATAAAGACGGGATCCAGGGGCCCTAATAATTCCCCTAAGGTGTTTGGCTGATGGCTCGGTCACATGTGGAAAACACCTTTAACACGCCTTCTCGAAAATCGAAGCTCTACATTTAAATTTCAAAATCCTTTCCAAGATCATTTTGCAGACATATCAAATCGGCTTATTTAAGGCAAGACTGCCTTTCTCTTCATCCCACAATTGTGCCTCTTTATTCCTGCAGTTAAAGTTTCTCCATCTTCATCTTCTATATGCTTCTTGGTTTCTTCCTTACATCTTGAAAAAAACCTTTCAATGTCCGCCGAAAACCCCAAAGCTTCAAGCTCCCAAACTTCTGCTGATGAACAACTCCTCTTCCATCCTTCCCATATTCTAACCTCCCATTATTAAAGAGCTTCCTCTATCAATGACCCTCGCCCCTTCATTAGGGCAACCGGTTTTTCTGAGAATGTGGTTGTCACGATGACGAACGAACTTGTCTTCGCTGATTTTTTTTTTCAAAGGATGGATTCGATGTACGAATATCCATTTAGGATTGGACATCGCCTCCCCTAGTTCACTCTTTTATATCATCCTTACACATCATCGTCGCCCAGATTCTCCCTCAAACTTGGAGGATCTTTCTCACCCTCGATAGAATCAACCAAACCCAAAATATTCCCTTCACGATCCAAAACCTCCTCTATTCTTACTCCATGGCTTCGTGTGGCCAAGGATTGATCACGTGCAAGTCAAGGTCGGGGAGACCATTCCTAGTGATTGATGCGACCAAGAACGACATATGATGGTTCGGTCGCTTCTTCTTTGTGAAGAAATCATCTATGGGGCCAGATTGCGAATTCATGTGCCATGCTTGGCATAAGGAGGGTATTTTTTGTTCTAATTTCCTTTCATATCTTCATCGTATTTTAACTCCATTCTCACTCACTCTTATTGACAGTGGATCGTGAAGCTATCAATCCCAGGGAAGAGTCTGAGGAGATTATGAAAGAACTACTTGCTTTGCCAACGCCGAAGAGGACCTTTGCTAAGGTTTTGTTGGTCGAACTCCCCATTGAAGAAGTCAAAAGGATGCCTTCTCCAAAGAAGTTTATGTTTCTCAAAATCATATTCTTTTGACGCGTTCAGTTTTTGTGATTTATCTAAAATGTGTTGTCATGTCTTTTCCCTTCAACATCCAAGACAATATGCATTGAATCCAGTACTGACAACATTATCGCGAATAATGGAAGCTTCTAGGAGAGGGCTCCACTTCCATTGCGTCGGTCGTGATCCTGAAGGAACTTTGTAAGGTAGACAAGGTGACCCCTGCTATGGAGAAAAAGAAAGAGGTGATAAAAAAAAGAGTATCACCCTCCTCGAACGTGTCGGACCTCCCTGGAATACTTTCCTCGTGACCATCTCCCAGGAACAAGCCCTCCAAATGGCGCAAAGTGTTTGGTCACCCCTGGTGAAGGAGCATTACGTGGTGGTACACACAGTGGAGATGTTTGGAGAGATCGTTGCCATGCAATGGCAGGTAAGACGCATTCTCGTTTATATTTTTTTTCTTTATTCCTGATTAGATCTGACGGTCTTAATGACTAGGTCTCCGAGCGACACTGTGTGATTGGGAATACGTCAAGGGGATCTTGTCGCAGATGGATGCTATGGAAAGTATTACTGAAGCTGACCGGAACACGATGGATTCACTTTTCCCCCAGAACTTCGAGTTGTCCTAGAGAGTCAAGGCTTAACAAGGAAAAATTAGGATGCTTGAAGACAATCTATTCCGTCTGAGTGATGAGAAGACCAAGGTGGCGGAGGATAATGACCAGATGGTGGCCAAACCCGACAAGGCGGTGACCTACTACTCGTGGGTAGCCCGAGTTGAGGGCATGGAAGATTATGCCGCTGGGATACACATCGATTGGGATGCCATGGCCGAGAGAGTAGCCTTCCATGAAGTGTATTCATCTCCACCTATCTTCCTAAGCAGGACCCCTAGGAAGCTTAAGGGCTCAGACAATGATGGCAAGGAGGAGGTGATTCCAGTAGCGGACGAGGATAAGCAGGACCCTGTCGCTTCTCCATGAATTGTGTTTTTATGAACTTCTTTGTGGATGGTGATCGCCTCCTGTAGAGGGGAAATGTTTTGAACTTTCGGGCCCACCCGTCGTCGTGGTTTGACAATGTTTTGCCCCATTCGTGGGAACGGGGTTTAATGCATGTCCTTTGTATAGCTTTCTTGTGCATATGTTGCATATATGTCTATGTGCTAGTACGGGTACATCAAGGCTGGAGCATCTTGGCTGGAAGGAGGCAGTATATGACCGCGTTCCAGAGATTACAAAGACTGTCGAGATGATAGCTCAGTGATGTGTCAATGATGGCGAGGCCAACGCAACAAAGATGATAAAGATGTCGACACCAATTAGGGCGGAAGTAATAAGTCAAGTTATGGCCTTTTGTACCAAGTAAAAATTCCCTTACTAGATGGCGTATTGGGTCGATGATAAGTGCAGTGTCAATATGCCAAGGGCCTTACTATAGACTAAATGATGGCGCAAGTTCTGCCTAGAGGGAAGCATACTCATTCAGGAGAT
The DNA here is from genome assembly GCA_027886185.1 of Rheum nobile. Lineage (NCBI taxonomy): Eukaryota > Viridiplantae > Streptophyta > Magnoliopsida > Caryophyllales > Polygonaceae > Rheum > Rheum nobile. The sequence continues at coordinate 4,066,055 of WOAB01000546.1, read as the reverse complement.
GATTTCCTTAAGAGACATATAAGGTAGCAAACTCTGTTAATTGAATGAGATAATGCACAAGATATATTACATGGGGTAATAATAGCCACGTCAAGTAAAGACGGGAAAGATCGCAATGATCTTGTCGATGGAGATGACAATAGTGACGGTGACGTCAGTTGGAAACTAGGAGGCATGGACGGTCATCGTAGTGAAGTCAATGGAGACATAAACGTTCGAGATGACCATGGACCTGAAATAATAGTGACCACGGAGGGCACATAAACGGGGATGCAGATTATCGAAGGGATTAAGTCGAGGGGACGTAAGTAACTGCAGGGTCACGTCAACGGGGATGCAGATGATCGCAGGGATTACGTCGCGGGGACATATGTGACCGTAGGGCTCCCGTCATAGCGGACGTAGATGATCGTGGGGATCACATCGTAAGGACTTAAGTGACTACATGGGTCGCGTCAATGGGGACGCAGATGATCACATGGATCATGTCGCAGGGACGTAAGTGACCACATGGGTCGCGTAAACAGGGTTGCATATGATCACGGGGATCACGTCATGGGGACGTAAATGACCCCAGGGGTCGCGTCAACAGGGATGCAAATGATCGCATGGATCACATCGTTGGGGCGTAAGTGATCGCATGGGTCCCGTCAACGGGGACGCATGCGGCGTTTCGACAAAGTTCCAAGGGAACAACATCGATATAGACAAGGGGAACGATGTAGCTCGTCCAAGCGTGGCCTCTAGGCATAATTTAAAAGCAAGATAGTGAAAGCGATTGTTTTTCTTTTATTGAATGAGTTGAGTTTCAATAGATACCATGTGTTGGGCCCAAACTTACTCCAAGGGATCGGATCAGATGAATTGGGCCAAAGTCCAGACGAAGCCGAAGGCCAGAAGGAGTTAGAGGCGACGGATGCCCTTCAGACGCTGAGGATCCGACCGAATCCCGAAAGTTTCGCCCTGGACATTAATTGCTTGATCGGTAACAACGGTAACAACATTAAACACAGAGATTATGATGGCAATCAAGAGAAAATCCCAAAGATCTCGCATTGAATTAATAGAGGATAAATACGAAGTTGAATAACGGACACAAGGGGAAAACTACCATAAATAGACCACGAAGAAGCAAACGACACGGGACACGTCTATACACAACATCCACTGACTTACCCTACGAGAGCCCTACTTGCATATTCACTCTCACTCAAACCCCCCGGAGATTCTACTCGATCGCTGTCGGTCGATACACCAAAACGCCTGTCGGACAGGGCTCGATCCTTTATTCTCTAAGGATAAGTTGTATTTCGATCTGATTCAGTCATCATTTGATATATAAATAAATTGCCATTTCGCATCTATTCTTTGCTTGGTTGATTGTCTATTTGGTTTGGATTGATTTTTTATCCGATTGACTCGTTACCCCGTCTAAGGCGATTTAGGTCGACCGATCTTTTCATCCCAAAACAATTTGGCGCCCACCGTGGGGCAACTTGCCGATCACCATCTCGAAAATCCTCCAACCATGACTATCAACCCACCTAACGGTACCGAGGAGCCATGCCTCGAAGACGACACCCAACATTAAGGAAACACAACCGAAAATCCTACTCCAAACCAACTCCAAGAGCTTGCCCAAAAACTGACTGCCCTACATGAGGAACTTGTCCAGCAACGCCAAAAGACTGAAGCCTTGGCTACCTTATCCACCCAATCTGAGGCCGAGATTGTACAACTAACCCGTGAAAATGAGTCTCTTAAGTCGCAGGTACAATCGGTGGCTTCTGGATCCATGCGGATGCGCATCCATAGCAACGTCTGGACGCGTCTCGACATGGATGGCGTCGAACTGACCCCCCCCCTCCCCCCCCCCCCCCCCCGAGCATACGATGCCCCGGGAATACTGAGGGTACATCTCGAACTCCTCTGGTCAATCCATTTTCAACTAACAACGTTACTTTCTCCACACTGATCGGGTCATCAGGAACCCGAATCGACGAACCACAGGTTACCAATCATCCCGACATACTTGCTCTCATCCAGCAGACACTCAGTCAGCACATGAAGACACTTGACGATCGCATCGCTAGAATTCCCGGAGTTCCACAGCCGATCGAGAAGGAAGCGTCGGGTGGATACGAGGAATCTCCATTCATCGAAGATATCGCCAGAGTCGAAATCCCAAAGAAGTTCCACCTTCCTAGCATGGCGACATTCGACGGCACCAATGACCCAAATGATCAAAATTCTCTCTATAAACAAAAACTAATGATTGCAACTATTCCAAGGGAGAGCCGCGAGGCTGTCATGTGCAAAAGCTTTGGCACGACTCTCGCGGGTCCCGCCCTGACCTGGTTTATGCGTTTGCCTCAGGGAATAATCGCCTCGTTCGCGGATCTGGTCAACTCCTTCAAAAGTCTAATTTGCCAGCAGTCGGAGGCTAGAAAGGCGGTCAAGTGATCTCTATCGAATCACCCAAAGTTACAACAAACCTCTCCGGAGCTATCTTAACAGGTACAATAAGAAAAAAGTCGCGATCTCCCATTGCGACGTCACCACCTCCATCGAAGCTTTCCGACAAGGCCTGATCAAGGACAACAACCTCTACAACGAGATCACCAAGTACCCGTGCAGAAGTTTCGAAGATGTTCAAGCCAAAACCATGGCCGAGGTACGTTTGGAAGAAGACCGCGAATCACAAAAAGCGACCCATGGACCCGATCAATCCGATCGCAAATCCTCTTCCGACAACCGTCGAGACAGACGGCATCACCCCTACCCTCGCAACCGAAATGAGCAGAATTAGGTAAACTCCTTCTAGGACAGGTCCCAAGACTGGAGAGATGGTCCAACGTTGCCTCCTAGGGTTTAGTCTTACAATTTCAATATTTTCGTATCGGAGCTCGTCAAGAGTTTCGACAAGTATGGGAAAGAGGTAAGATGGCCCCGAAAGAACGACTGACCGGACGTCAAAAAGGACATGAGCAGGTGGTGTGAATTCAACGATGACCACGGTCACTCAACGGACGAATGCATCGCCTTACGCAAAGAGGCCGCCAAGTTACTCGCGCAAGGACTCTTTCGCGACGTAATCTCGGAACGGGCCAAAGCCACCATGGAACAACGAGATCAGGTAAAACAAGATAAATCCCCATCTCCTGTCCATACAAAAATTATCAATACCATTTCAAGGGGCTCGGACGTATGTGGGAACACGTACTCCGTAGCCAAAAGACATGCAAAAGAAAGCAAAGGCAGTAAACCCGAGACGCCGGAGTTCAGACAAACCAGGGTCTCCGACCTCCCGACGGTCACGTTCGACAAATCTGATGCCGACGGGTCGGAAAACCATCACGATGGTCTGGTAATCTCCTTGTCTATTGAGAACTGTTTGATACGTAGAGTACTAATCGATACAGGAAGTTCAACCAATCTCTTGACCTTCGACGCCCTCAAAGGGATGGGTCTGGGCGAAGATGACCTTATCAAGAAATCGACTCCATTAGTCGAATTCAGCGGCGAAGTTAAACATACTATCGGAGAAATCGTTCTTACGACATACGCTGGAGGGGTAAACCAACAGATGAAATGTCTAGTCCTAGACTGCCCATCTCCCTATAATTGCATTCTTGGCAGGCCATGGATACATGCTATGAAGGCGGTACCCTCGACGTACCATCAAATCATCAAGTTCCCTACCAAGTGGGGAGTCCAAGAAATCAAGGGAGATCAGAGGATGGCCAAGGAGTGCTATGTCGCCTCCCTGAAGAGCACGGTCGAGCCTAAAACCGCATAGCAATCATAGCTCGGTGAAGGATCTAGTCGATACGTCGAACCAGAAATGGAAAAGCTTGACGAGATTGCACTAGATCCTTCAAAGCCAAACCAAACGGTAAGGGTCGGATTGGACCTGGACGACTCGACCAGACAACAAAATCTGAATTTCCTTAGATCTAATGCTGATTGTTTTGCATGGTCACATGAAGATATGGTCGGTATATCTCCAAACATTATTACTCATAATCTGAACGTAGATCTATCTCACCCCCTGTGAAGCAAAAGCGCAGGAAATTCGCCCCAGAGCGAAACAAGATTGTCGACGACGAAGTCAGGAGCCTGCTGGAAACAGGAAAGATAAGGGAAGTCAACTACCCCGAGTGGCTGGCCAATGTGGTTGTAGTTCAAAAGAAAAATGGCAAATGGAGAGTATGCATCGACTTCACTGACCTTAACAAGGCTTGTCCCAAAGACTCCTTTCCGCTCCCTCATATTGACGCGATGGTCGATGCAACAGCGGGGCATGAAATGTTATCCTTCATGGACGCGTTCAGTGGCTACAATCAGATTCTCATGGAACCAGAAGACCAAGAGAAAACGGCGTTCGTCACAAGCCAAGGTATCTATTGTTACAAAGTAATGCCCTTCGGACTAAAAAATGCAGGGGCCACTTATCAACGACTGGTCAACAAGATGTTCAGAGATCAGATTGGGGACACAATGGAAGTCTACATAGACGACATGCTGGTCAAGTCGAAAAAGAAATAAGACCACATCGACCACCTCTGCGACAACTTCGAGGTACTAAAAAGATATAACATGAAATTGAATCCTATGAAATGCTCTTTCGGAGTGTCGTCAGGAAAGTTCCTAGGGTACATGGTAACACAAAGAGGAATATAAGCCAGCCCAGAACAAGTCAAGGCCATCATCAGTCTCTGATCCCCTCGGTGCGTCAAAGACGTGCAAAAACTGACAGGTCGGATAGCAGCCCTAAACAGATTCATCTCAAAGTCGTCCGACAAGTGCAAACCCTTTCACGACGCTCTCAAGAAGAACAAATCCTTTCAATGGACGGAAGAACATGAAATCATGTTCCAGGACTTGAAGAAATACCTGGCCGGTCCCCTATTATTAACCAAACCCAAGGACGACGAGCCATTACTACTATACCTGGCAGTATCAGAGTCGGCCGTAAGCGCAGTTCTGGTCAGAGAAGAAGACGGCAAGCAGTCGCCGATATACTACGTCAGTCAGACATTACTTCCAGCGAAGACAAGGTACTCATAGTTAGAAAAACTTGTACTATCACTGGTAATGGCATCAAATAAACTCAAACCATATTTCGAATCCCATACTACAATTGTCCGCACTAACCATCCCATGAGAGAAATCATGAGGAAGCCCGAGTTCACATGACGAATGGCCAAGTGGGCCATACACCTCAGCGGCTATGATATTGAATACGAGCCCAGAACAGCGATCAAGTCGCAGGCCCTGGCTGACTTTGTGGCAGACTTCAGCCCGACCCTAGAGCAAGAAGCCGCCAAAGAGGCAACACGGTTATTTGCGACAGATGAGACAAGAAAATAGGAGCTCCACACTGATGGCGCGTCGAATGCTAGAGGTTCAGGACTAGGGGTCGTGCTGAAGTCACCACAGGGGGACAAGATAGCCCAGGCCGTAAGGTGCAAATGGGACGCAACCAACAATGAAGCTGAATGTGAAGCACTCATATTTGGGCTCATCCTGGCACGCGACCTAGGAGTCCGAGAGATCGAAGTCATTTGTGACTCCCTCTGAGTCGTAAATCAAATACAAGGGTCGTACAACACCAAAGATGACAGGATGATAGCTTATCTGGACGTGGCCAAGAAGCTAATCCACCAATTCCAAACATTCGACATCAGGCAGGTGTCCAAAGATCTCAACTCTCAGGCTGACGCACTAGCCAATTTAGGATCCGTCTTGGATCCAAAGGAATTCCCAAATATCCCACTGGCATACATCACAACACCAGCTGTTCCAAAAACATCCAAGGGATCGATCACACCTTTGGAAGAACTTGTCACGATGGAGATAGGCGACCGACCAGAGGAAGACATCTTCAACAATCAGGACGACTGGATGTTACCTTATGTCAAATGGTTAAAAGACGGCATTCTACCCAACGACAAAACAGAAGCAAAAAGGCTAAAGATTTGGCGTCCCATCAGAAATCGTGTGCGACAATGGCTCCTAGTTCATCAGTCATAAGCCTCGAGCCTTTTGCGACCAATGGAACATCAAACTGGTCACATCCACTCCTCGATATCTGCAATCTAATGGACAAGTCGAGTCTAGCAACAAAATCATCATCAACAACCTCAACAAACGCCTCACAGGGGCTAAAGGAAAATGGGCAGACGAGCTCCCGTTCATCCTCTGGTCCGACAGGACCACTCCAAAGAATGCGACCGGACAGTCACTGTTTTGGGGCGAAAAGATCGGACGACCTAAATCGCCTTAGACGGGGTAACTGGTCGATCAGGTGATAGAAAACAATCCAAACCAAGCAGATAATTGACAAGCAAAGAGTAAATGTAGAATAGCGAGATGATTTTATTAGATAATGTATTGATCGGATCGAATCGAGATACAACTTATCGTAGTTTAGACCGAGTGGTCGTGTAGGACTCGATCGATGACTTTTAGGTGGCGACCGGTGGAGAGTAAGCGCAAATGATTGCTAGAGAGCTAGGCGGGGAGCGTAAGTGTTGTTCTGATCCGTTTGTGAGCCAGAATGCTTGCGTCTTCAGCATGATTGTGTGCATTCTCACCTTATCTTCCTCGTCGTCCAAAAATGGTAAGTCCTTTTCCTTTGCTACCGTTATATTTTTTGCCATATATTTTATCTTCAATGCTGGGAGTAATGGTGAAGATTATTCCATTAAATCTTTGTAATTACGGTGGCTTAAATGTCGTGGCCGTTGCGTGATCTGGTCATTTAATGCATGGCGAGATTCTCGCGATCATGTCGGAGGGCATTCGACCAGTGAAGTCTTGTCTCTTCCTCTGGGCTTTTCCTTTGTTCTTCCGATCTACAGTGCGCTTGGGCTCGATTCACCCGACTCGTCTTCTCCAGGGATGCCAGGCCCAACAATAGCCCCAAGTTGCCTTGGGCTTTCGGTTTAAGCAAGGAAAGTGGAATCCGAGGCAACATCCGAAAACACGATCTCCACCATCCTTTTTTGGCGCGTTTGCTTAGGGCTACGTGGCGCATGATCGGGGCATGATGCGACGCCTCTACAAATCTTCACTTCCCTCCATAAATTCGGAGCAGAGGGAATCGATTAGTCTTCATCCCATCTTCCTTTGCAAGTTTCTTCTGGTAAGCTTCTCGGTCTCTCTCTCCATAGTTTTCTAATTTCTCTAGTCATAGCTCTTTGATCTCTCTCTCTTTCCATTCTCGAAATGGTTTCCATCGAGGCTTTAGAGTCGTCGAAGACTCTTTCCGATTCTCGTGAAGGCGAAACTCCTCCTCGTTTCATTTTGAAGGAGTCGGATGCATTGACTAGCACTTTGTCCCAGGCGGAGCTGGATCAAGTTCTCCAAGTCGGGGGCTTTCCACCGGAGACGGTCGCCAGGTTGCCTCATCCAGACGAGAGGGCCGATGCGCGTTACAAAGGATGGATTTGCTTCTATGTATACCCGTTTAGAATAGGGCACACATTTCCTTTCTCTCCCCTTGTCAGGGATTTTTTAGCCACTTTGTCGGTGGCGCCATGTCAAGTAATGCCTCAGGCGTGGAGAGTTCTTAGGGTTTTAGACCTTGTGAATGTTCAAACTGGGGCCGATTTTGATTTTGACGCTCTGTGGTATAACTACTTTATTGGGTCGAAGAGTTCCTATCGCATTCAGTTGCGTATCCGACATGGTCGGAAGCCCTTGGTGTAGAGCCCTGATGTCAACGACCGCGGATGGGGGTCGAAGTTCTTTTTCGTCGAACGTTCTTCTTTGGAGAAGGAGGGAGAGTGTCTGTTTTTGTTGACGGAGTGGCGAATCGATAGTATGTATTTGTCTTCTCTTTCGCGTATTTTATGTGTCTTAACTCTTGCTTTAACTTTTCTTTTTTGTAGTCCCCGAACCAGAAGATCTAGAAGTGAGTAGCCGATCGGAAGGCTTGTCGAAGATTGTCCTTGAAATTCCCGTCTTAAAGAAAGTTTGTGAACGTCAACCTGCTGTCGACGACCCCTGCCTCTCAAGACGACATGTCGAATGTCTCATCGTCTCGTGCAAAAGGTAGATTCTTGACTCTAGGCGTCTTTTACTGTTTTTCATTTTGTCGTGTACTTTAGGATTTCTCCCTTTCTGTTGTTCTGTCGTGTCAGGTTCCCCTGGTGGTCGATCGAGTGCTCGTTTGAGGGTGGCATCAGGGAAAAGTCTGATCGAGCAGAGGAAGGCGGCGGCCAAAGCCGCGTCAAGCAAACCGGATCTGGTGGATCTGACGGTTCCAGTCAAGACTGGCTCTAAGAGGAAGGCGAGCGCTCGCCCTAAAGACGTCAAGGTGGAGGACATCCCTAGGAAGAAGAGTGTGACCGCTGAGGGGGTCGACAAGATCGGTGCCGTCGGACAGTCGATCGCCGACCTTTTTCGCGCTCAGGACCCGACTTTGAAGTCGGAAGTTAAGGATGTCTCCCCTCTAGACTGCATTGGTGAAGCGGGATGCTCTGCGTGGAGGGTGAGTTGCCCTTTGTTCTTGTTTTTATGTTTCTTTTTGCTCGACCGCGTTTCTTGATTGTGTTTTTGTGTTGTCGTGTGTCTTTCTGTCAGGCCTTCCAGTATTTTTTGGGAGCTTACTCCGGTGTTCAGGCGATGCTTGTCAAGGCCGAGGATAGGGCTGCTAGGTCAGAGTCCGACCTTGCGTCTTTGAGGACCAAGCTAGAGGGAGCGGAGAGTCACTGCCGTGAGACTGAGTATCGCCTCACCAGGGAGCTGAAGAGTTGTCAAGAAGAGTTGGTCGCAAGTCGGAGGGGGTTTGAAGAGTGCCGATCAGGCGTTGAGGAGGAGGTGAAGCGGGCTTGGATTGCCGATGGCCAGATTGCTGGCGATGTTGGGGCCTTTTATGCTGTGAAGTCGCGCATCGAGATGATCGAAGAGTTCAACGAGGGCAAGCATGAGCTCTGGGACCTGAAAGCGGAGAAGGAGACTCTGGACTCCATGTTCCCAAAGGGCGATCCTGGTCAGGAGCTGTTTTGCTTGGCCGACATTGGAGAAGAGGCCTAGGATGAAGGCGCCGATGAGGACGAGGCCCATCCCGGCGATGTCGAGCCGACTGACGAGATAGCTTCTCTGGAGCCAGCCCCTGCGGAAGGTAATGCCATTGCCCCCGACGCTTGATTTGTTTTCTTTGCGTAGTATGACTTTGTTTGCCCCACCTGTGTATGGGTTTGAATGTTATGTGTTTTGGCGACCCGTCTACCATCGCGGGTCATAGGATATTTCTGGATGACTGTCGTTAAAGTCCTACAGATGTGTAGGCTGACAATGTGTTTTGGCGACCTGTCCACCATCGCGGGTCGCGTATTTGTATAAAAATGCTTTTATTTCGATGCAATTGTATTTTTACATATAGAATCGTATGCTTGTTTGTTTCGTACATGTTCGTCGAACCTTCAAGGAAGTTGTCGATGATGTTTTGTATTTCGTGTATGTCGGTTTCACCCGTATGCTCCGTCGAGTGGGGTTTCACCGTGTGTATGTATGTAGAGCAGGCATGCGATGTGTTTGTGTATGTGTTAGTCATGACATTATACCGGGGAGGTAAGCAATATGTTTTATTGCGTAAATGTAATAAGGTGTTGTACCTTATGTTTTGTGTAAAGCGGGCGGTGTGCCGACGTGCCTGTGTTGTCATCTCCCCGTGTTCCGATCGATCATGTAATGTAATGTAAGCGCTTTTTTTATGGATGACAGGATCCAATGTAAATGTTGTTCTGCATTTGTGTTTTTGTAAGGAGGAAGTCCTCGCTTAGTGTCAGATGATGACATGTAAAAGAAGATAACGATGTACATGCGATAGCATGTGGTATGTATGCGACAGATAGCAATGTATATGCGATGGCATGCGATTTGTATACGACAGATAGCAATGTATATGCGAGGTATAAGATTTGTGTGATGTTTTACCTCATTGGTTCAGAAATGGTAGAGTTTTAGATGTGCTGCGTTCCAACTCCTCGGGATCGGTTGTCCGTCTTCATCCTTTAACTGATATGCTTCCTGTCCGACCACTTCGGTGATCAAGTAGGGTCCTTTCCATTGCGGTGCTAGCTTTCCGTCGAATGGGTTCTTGGTGTTCTGGAAAGTTTTCCTTAGGACCCAGTCTCCGACCTTGAATGCCTTGATTCGAACGTTCTTGTTGTAGCTCCTTGAGACCTATTGTTGGAACCTGACCATCCTGATTCGGGCTTTCTCCCTGATCTTGTCCGCTGTGTCCAGATTGTGTGTTAGTTCGATGTCATTCTGTTCATTTGTCTGAAGTTTGCAGTGAGCGGTCGGAACCAGTAACTCAGCCGGGATGACCGCCTCACTCCCGTAGACGAGAGAGAAAGGCGATTGCCCGATCGCATTCTTTGGAGTAGTCCTGTCGGACCAGAGAATAAGTGGGAGTTCGTCTGCCCATTTGCCTTTAGCCCCTGTGAGGCGTTTCTTGAGGTTGTTGATGATGATCTTGTTGCTGGATTCGGCTTGTCTGTTGGATTGCGGATACCGAGGTGTGGATGTGACCAACTTGATGTTCCATTGATCGCAAAAGGCTCGAGTCTTATGACTGATGAATTAGGAGCCGTTGTCGCACACGATTTCTGACGGGACGCCAAATCTGCACAAGATATTGCGTTTTATGAATGAAATGACGTGTTGATCTTTTACCTCTCTGTAGGCTTCGGCTTCGATCCATTTAGAGAAGTAGTCCATCATGGCAAGGAAGAAGACCCTTTGACCCGACGCGGGGGGGGGAGCTTTCCGACGATGTCCATTCCCCATCTCATAAAGGGCCATGGAGCTAGGGTCGGATGGAGGAGCTCCGAAGGCTGATGATGGACGGGTGCGTGCCGCTGACAGGCGTCGCATCTCTTGGTGTATTCCATGGCGTCTTTGTTCATCGTTGGCCAATAGTACCCGTTTCGTAGGGCTTTACCCGAGAGGCTTCGTCCGCCGGTGTGGTTGCCACACTCCCCTTCGTGCAATGATTGCAAGATACGTCCGACTTCTGGAGTCTTGAGGCATCATAGGAGTAGTCCTGTAACAGACCTTTTGTACAAGATGTTATCTATGATATCATAAGAGAGTGCTTGTACCTTGAGCCTTTTTGCTTCTGTCTTGTCATCGGGTAGAATGTCGTCTTTCAACCATCTAATGTAAGGTAGTATCCAGTCGTCATTGGTGTCGACGATGTCTTCTTCTGGTCGGTCGCCTATTTTCATGGCGACGAGTTCTTCAAGCGATGTTGTTGACTCGACGGATATCCTTGGGATGGCTGGCGTCATGATGTGGGCCAATGGTATGTGTGGAAATTCCTTCGGGTCTAGGACGGATCCTAGATTAGCGAGTGCGTCAGCTTGGGAGTTAAGATCCCTGGGCACTTGTCTGATGTTGAATGTTTGGAATTGTCTGATCAGTTTCTTGGCTACCTCCAGGTAGGCTATCATTCTGGCGTCCTTGGCATTATACGCCCCTTGTATCTGGTTTACGACTAGCAGAGAGTCGCAAACGACTTTGATCTCTCGGACCCCTAGGTCGTGAGCCAGGATGAGTCCGAATATGAGCGCTTCGTATTCAGCTTCGTTGTTAGTCGCATCCCACTCACATCTGACAGCTTGAGCTATCTTGTCTCCTCGTGGCGATTTTAGCACGACCCCTAGCCCCGATCCTCTGGCATTTGATGCCCCGTCTGTGTGGAGCTCCCATGTACCTGCCTCGTCCGTCGCGAGTAGTTGTGTTGCTTCTTTTGTGGCTTCTTGCTCTAGGGTCAGACTGAAATCGGCCACAAAGTCGGCTAAGGCTTGCGACTTGATCGCTGTCCTGGGCTCGTATTCGATGTCGTAACCGCTGAGGTGTATGGCCCATTTGGTCATTCGTCCTGTGAACTCAGGTTTCCTCATGATAGCTCTCATGGGATGATTAGTGCGAACAGTAATAGTATGGGATTCGAAATATGGTTTGAGTTTGTTCGAAGCCATTACCAATGATAGCACGAGCTTTTCAAGTGACGAATACCTTGTCTCGGCTGGTAACAACATCCGACTGACGTAGTATATTGTCGATTGTTTGCCATCCTCCTCTCTGACCAGTACTGCGCTTACGGCTGATTCTGACACTGCAAGATAAAGAAATAAGGGCTCGTCGCCTTTGAGTTTGGTTAGTAACATGGGACTGGCCAGATACTCTTTGAGGTTTTGGAACGTTGCTTCGTGTTCTTCCGTCCATTGAAAGGACTTGTTCTTCTTGAGTGTGTCGTGGAAGGGTTTGCACTTGTCGGATGATTTGGAGATGAATCTGTTCAGAGCTGCTATCTGACCTATGAGCTTCTGTACGTCTTTGACGCATCGGGGGGATCGAAGGTTGATGAGAGCCTTGATTTGTTCTGGGCTGGCCTCTACTCCTCTTTGTGTCACCATGTATCCTAAGAACTTCCCTGACGATACTCCAAAGGAGCATTTAGTAGGGTTTAGTTTCATGTTGTACCTTTTGAGCACTTCGAAGCTGTCGCATAGGTGGTCTATGTGATCTTCTTTCTTTTTGGACTTGACCAACATGTCGTCTATGTAGACTTTCATCGTGTCTCCGATTTGGTCTTTGAACATTTTGTTGACTAGTCGTTGATACGTAGCCCCTGCATTTTTCAGACCAAAGGGCATTACTTGGTAACAATAGATACCTTGGCTGGTGATGAACGCTGTTTTTTCTTGATCGTTGGGTTCCATAAGGATCTGATTGTAACCGCTGAAAGCGTCCATGAAGGTAAGCATTTCATGCCCCGCTGTGGCATCGACCATGGCGTTGATATGGGGTAGAGGGAACGAGTCCTTGAGACAAGCCTTGTTGAGGTCTGTGAAGTCGATGCAGACTCTCCATTTGCCGTTCTTCTTCTGGACTACGACCACGTTGGCTAGCCATTCAGGATAGTGGACCTCCCTGATCTTTCCTGTTTCCAATAAGCTTTTGACTTCGTCGTCGACTATCTTGTTCTGCTCGGGGGCGAACTTCCTGCGTTTTTGCTTGACAGGGGGATGAGATGGATCCACATTAAATTTATGAGTAATAACATTTGGAGATATTCCGACCATATCCTCATGCGACCATGCGAAACAATCGGCATTGGCCCTGAGAAAGTCAAGAAGTTGTTGTCTAGTCGAATCGTCCAAGTCCGACCCGACCCTTACCGTTTGGTTTGGCTTTGAAGGGTCTAGTGCGATTTCATCGAGTTTTTCCATTTCTGGTTCGACGTATCGACTAGGCCCTTCGCCGCTCTGTGGTTGCTATGCGGTCTTGTGTTCGACTGCGCTCTTCATGGAATCGACATAGCATTCTTTTGCGGTACTTTGATCTCTTGGACTCCCCATTCAGTGGGGAATTTGATGACTTGATGATACGTTGAAGGTACTGCCTTCATAACGTGTATCCATGGCCTGCCAAGAATACAATTATAGGGAGATGGACAGTCTAGGACTAAGAATTTCACTTGTTGGTTGATTCCTCCAGCGTATGTGGTTAGAATGATTTCACCAGTCGTATGCTTAACCTCACCACTAAACCCGACCAGTGGGGTCGACTTCTTGATTAGGTCGTTCTCAGTCAGACCCATTTCTTTAAGAGCGTCAAGGGTCAAGAGGTTTGTCGAACTCCCTGTATCGATTAGTACTCTCCGTATTAAACAATTACCAATAGACAAAGAGATTACTAGACCATCGTGGTGACTATCCGACCCGTCGGAATCAGATTCGTCGAATGTGACCGTCGGAAGGTTAGATGTCCTCCTTGGCTTGAATTCCGATGCCTCGGGCTTGTCGCCCTCGCTTTCCCTAGCGTGTCGCTTAGCCGCAGAGTATGTATTTCCACATATATCTGATCCACCTGAAATGGTATCGACAACTTTTGTATGGACGGGAGATGGGGGTTTGTTCTGTTTTACCTGATCTCAACGTTCCATGGTAGCCTTTGCCCGCTCCGAGATTACGTCGCGCAAGAGCCCCTGTGAGAGAAGCCTAGCGACTTCCTTCCACAGGGCGATGCACTCATCGGTCGAATGACCGTGGTCGCCGTGGAATTCGCACCATCGACTCATGTCCTTCTTGACATCCGGTCGGTCACTCTTTCGGGGCCATCTTACCTCTTTTCCATATTTTTCGAAACTCTTGACGAGCTCCGACACGGAAACATTGAAATTATAAGACTGGACCCTAGGAGGCAACTCCGGACCATCTCTCCATTCTTGTGACTTGTCTTGGAAAGAGTTTACCTGATTTGGTTCGTTTCGATTACGAGAATAGGTATGAGATCGTCTGTCTCGACGGTTGTCGGAGGGATGTTTACGGTCGGATGGATCGGGTCCGCGTGAGGCTTTACACGACTCACGGTCCTCTTCTAATCTTACCTCGGCCATGGTTTTGGCCTGGACATCTTCAAAACTTTTGCATGGGTACTTGGTAATCTCGTCGTAGAGATTGTTGTCTTTGACCAAGTCTTGTCGAAAGGCTTCGATGGAGGTTGTGACGTCACAGTGGGGAATTGCCACTTTCTCCTTATTGTACCTATTAAGATAATTCCGAAGGGGTTCGTTATACCTTTGTGTGACTCGGTAGAGGTCACTTGATTGTCTTTCGAGCCTCCGACTGCTGGCGAATCGACTCTTGAAAGAGTTGACCAGATCCGCAAAGGATGTAATCATTCCCTGAGGCAAACGCATAAACCATGTTAGTGCGGGACCCGCGAGGGTTGTGCTAAAGCTTTTGCACATGACTGCCTCGCAGCTCTCCCTTGAAACAGATGAAGCCATTAGTTTTTGTTTATAGAGAGAGATATGGTCATCTGGATCGGTGGTGCCGTCGAACGTCGCCATGTTGGGGAGATGGAACTTCTTGGGGATCTCGACCCTTGTGATTTCTTCGACAAACGAGGATTCTTCGAATCCGTCAGACGTTTCCCTCTCGATTGGTTGCGGGACTCCTGGGAGCCTGTTGAAGCGATCGTCGATCGTCTTCATGTGTCTGTCGAGCGTCTGCTGGAAAAGAGCCAGGACATATGGCGGATTGGTAACCTGTAGTTCATCGATTCGGGTCCCAACAGACCCGATCGGTGTGGAAAAGGTGACATGGTTAGTCGAAAATGGACTAGCGAAAGGAGTTCGAGACGTACCCTCAGTGTGTCCAGGACGTCGTATGCTCGGAGGCGTCGGCTCGATGTTGTCCATGTCGAGGCGTGTTCGGGTGCCGCCGTGGACGGGCACGTTCCTAGATCCTGAAGCCACTGACTGTACCTGTGACTTAAGAGACTCATTTTCACGAGTTAGTTGCGCGATCTCGGCTTCGGATTGGGTTGACAAAGCGGCTAGGGCTTCGGTCTTTTGGTGTTGCTGGGCTAGTTCCTCTTGAAGGGTGGCCATTTTTTGGGAAAGTTCTTGGAACTGGGTTGGAGTAGGATTTTCGGTTGTGATTGCTGCATCTTGGGTTCCGTCTTCGAGACGCGGTTCTTGATTGTCGGTAGGTGGGTCAATAGTCATGGTTGGAAAGTTTCGGAAGGGTGATCGGCAAGTGCCCCACGGTGGGCGCCAAATTGTTTTGGGGCGAAAAGATCGGACGACCTAAATCGCCTTAGACGGGGTAACTGGTCGATCGGGTGATAGAAAACAATCCAAACCAAGCAGATAATTGACAAGCAAAGAGTAAATGTAGAATAGCGAGATGATTTTATTAGATAATGTATTGATCGGATCGAATCGAGATACAACTTATCGTAGTTTAGACCGAGTGGTCGTGTAGGACTCGACCGATGACTTTTAGGTGGCGATCGGTGGAGAGTAAGCGCAGATGATTGCTAGAGAGCTAGGCGGGGAGCGTAAGTGTTGTTCTGATCCGTTTGTGAGCCAGAATGCTTGCATCTTCAGCGTGATTGTGTGCCTTCTCGCCTTATCTTCCTCGTCGTCCAAAAATGGTAAGTCCTTTTCCTTTGCTACCGTTATATTTTTTGCCATATATTTTATCTTCAATGCTGGGAGTAATGGTGAAGATTATGCCATTAAATCTCTGTAATTACGGTGGCTTAAATGTCGTGGCCGTTGCGTGATCTGGTCATTTAATGCATGGCGAGATTCTCGCGATCCTGTCGGAGGGCATTCGACCAGTGAAGTCTCGTCGCCTCCTCTGGGCTTTTCCTTTGTTCTTCCGATCTGCAGTGGGCTTGGGCTCGATTCACCCGACTCGTCTTCTCCAGGGATGCTAGGTCCAACAGTCACCATTCTCACTCATCTACGGAAGTGAAGCAGTCATTCCCGCCGAGCTATTGGTTCCGACGGCCCGTTACAGTCTTCAGACAAATGAACAAAACGACATCGAGCTAGAACACAACTTGGACACAGCGGATGAGACTAGAGAAAAAGCCAGAATTAGAATGGTCAGGTTCCAGCAACAGGTCGCAAGAAGTTACAATAAAAAATTTCGAGCCAAAGTCTTCAAAGTTGGCGATTGGGTCCTTAGAAAGACATTCCAGAACACCAAGAATCTGACCGACGGAAAGCTCGCACCTCAGTGGGAAGGACCCTACCTAATCAAAAAAGTAGTCGGACAAGGAGCATACCAATTGGATGACAAAGATGAACGACCAATCCCGAGAAGTTGGAACGCAACACACCTAAAGTTATACCACTTCTAGACCAGCAAGGTAAGGCACTAACGTTCTTTCACCTACCATATACTATTTGTTGTTACAAACACAATTCTATTCCTTGAAACTGAGCATTCACATCTAGTAAGGACATTTTTCCTTGCAAACCTAAGTACAGGACGACATTGACATACACACTGGATCCAATCACAAATAAAAGCGCTTATACTACATTTACACGATCGATCAGAACACGGGGAGATGAACACCACACGCACGTCGGCACACCGCCTGCCTTACACAATACATAAGGTTAAGACACCTTATTACATTTACGCAATAGAGACATATTGCTTTCCTCCTCGGCATAACACTAAGTCATGACTAAACATAAACACATACATTTGCAGGCCTCCTTCTTTACATAAATACGGCAAGCCCTACTCGATGGAGCACACGGGCGAACCCGACATAGAAATCAAAGGCGTCAACGACAAACTTCTCTAGAAGAGTCCGACGAAACATACGAACACATAAAAAAGTTCGACCCTTTGTAAAACGGATTACGTCAATACAAGTCTAAGCATTTTTTACATACATGCGACCCGCGATGATGGATGGGTCGCCAAAACATATTGTCTGCCTACACACACATAGGACTTCAAATCATCCACAGACACATTATGCGACCCGCGATGGTAGACGGGTCGCCAAAACAGAAAACATCCTACCCACACACAGGTGGGGTCACAAGTCAATTATGAAAAATAGTCAAAGGTCGGGATTCGCGGCATTACCTTCAGCAGGGGCCGGATCGGTGGAAGGCTGGGGCTCGAGCGGCACGGTATCGCCAGAATGGACCTCCTCTTCACCAGCACTTTTGTCTAGAGATTCCTCTCCGACGCCAGCCAACTAGAAAAGCTTCGAACCGGGATTCCCCTTCGGAAACAAGGTATCCATGGTCTCTTTCTCTGCCTTCAAATCCCAGGTCTCCTTCTTGCCCTCTTCAAACTCCTCGATCATCTCGACACGCGACTTCAACGCATAGAAAGCGCCTATGTCGCATGCGACCCAACCAGCCTCAATCCTAGCTTGCTTCACCTTCTCTTCAACACTTGACTGACTCTCACTAAGCTCCCTCCGACAAGCATCCAAGTCATCTTGGCAATTCTTCAGCTCCCTAACGAAGCGGCGCTCGGCATCCCTAAAACGGCTCTCAGCTCCTTCCACCTTAGTCTTCAAAGATGCTAGATCAGACTCTGACCTAGAAGCCCTATCCTCGGCCTTAGCGACCGTCTCTTTGACACCAGAATATGCCCCCAAGAGAAACTGGAAAGTCTAAAAAAAGGACAAGATCGAAACAATCAAGGTTCCACCCGACTATGAGAAAGAAAACGAACAAACTTGAGTTCCGCCAAGATGACTTACCTTCCACGCAGAGCACCCCGCTTCACCAATACAATCTAAGGGAGAGACGCCATCAACTTCAGACTTCAGAGTCGGGTCCTGAGCATGAAAGAGATCGGCAATCGATCGACCGACCGCGTCGATCTTCTCGACTCCACGAGCAGTCATCGCCTTTTTCTTTGGAGTGTCCACCACCTTCACATCGCCAGAAGAAGAACCTGCCTTCCTTTTCGAGCCAACTTTGGCTGGAAGCGACGACTCCACCGGCATCGATTTACTCGACGAGGCCTTGGCCGCCGCCAACCTTTGCTCTATCAGACCTTTCCCAGACACTCCCTTCAAACGGGCACTCGACCGACCAGCCGGAGACGCTGACACGACAGACAAAACATAAATCACAAGCAGATGATTAAAAATACACGAGTCAAACAAAAACTCATACTTGACCCGAGACGATGAAACAGTCGACATAACATCCTGAGTAGTGGGGGAGACCGACAACAGGTTGACATTTATGAACTTCCGCTCCGACGCGGGGATACTAAGAATAATCTTTGTCAGACCTTCTGACTGAGTGTCTGCTTCCAACTCTTCAGCCTCAGGGACTACAAAAAAAGAAGAGTTAAACAAAGGGTTAAAAACACATAAAACAGGCAAAGAGAAGTCGAATGCGTACTCTCAACTCGCCACTCCGACAGCAAAAATGAATAGTCGCCCCCTTCTCTAGAGATGAACGCTCGACGAAGAAAAACTTTGACCCCCATCCACGGTCATTTACGTCTAAGTTAAACACCAAGGGCTTTCGACCCGGACGAAAACGCAACTGGACACGAGAAGAACTCTTTGACCCCAGAGAATAGTTGTACCACAGGGCGTCGAAGTTAAAACCAGCCCCAGACTGAACATTCAACAAATCTAAAACCCTAAGGATCTGCCACGCCTGCGGCATGACCTGACACGGCGCAAGCGCCAGGGTCGCTAAAAAAATCCTAACAAGAGGGGAGAATGGAAACGTATGGCCAATCCTAAACGGGTAAGCATAGAAACAAACCCATCCCTCGTAGAGAGGGTCGGCTCTCTCGTCTAGATACGGCAACCTTGCCACCGTCTCCGGAGGAAAGCCTCCGACTTGAAGGATCTGCTCAACCTCCGCCTCCGACAGAGTCCCCGTCAGAGCGTCTGCCTCCTTCAGAAGGAAAAGGGGGGGGGGCTCATTCTTGCTCGAGTTCGAGCAAGTAGCAGTCGACTCGGAAGATTCACTGGAAACCATCTCCAGAACAGAGAGAGAAGGGAATCGAAGAGCAATTTTTTTCAAAAAAACTTAGCAAAACCTACCAGATGAGGAAACAAAGGAAGAAGATGATACCAAAACCGTCAGAAACTTGATTCGGATTTATGGAGGGAATCGGCAGTCACAGAGACGTCCCATCATGCAGTGGGATTATCGCCACGTAGCCCTCGCATGTCGCGCCTAGATCGGAGGGTGGAGATCATGTGGGATGAAAGTTGCTTGGACTCCATCTCACAGCTGCCATGAAGCCCAAAACAACTTGGGGCTATTGTTGGGCCCAAACTTACTCCAAGGGATCGGATCAAACGAATTGGGCCAAAGTCCAGACGAAGCCGAAGGCCAAAAGGAGTTAGAGGCGACGGAAGCCCTTCAAACGCTGAGGATCCGACCGAATCCCGGATGTTTCGCCCTGGACATTAATTGCTTGATCGGTGACAACGGTAACAACATTAAACACAGAGATTATGATGGAAATCAAGAGCAAATCCCAAAGATCTCGCATGGAATTAATAGAGGATAAATACGAAGACGAATAACGGACACAAGGGGAAAACTACCATAAATAGACCACGAAGAAGCAAACGACACGGGACACGTCTATACACAGCATCCACTGACTTACCCTTCGAGAGCCCTACTTGCATATTCACTCTCACTCAAACCCTCCGGAGATTCTACCTGATCGATGCCGGTCGAAACACCAAAACGCCTGTCGGACAGGGCTCGATCCTTTATTCTCTAAGGATAAGTTGTATTTTGATCTGATTCAGTCATCATTTGATATATAAATTACATTGCCATTTCGCATCTATTCTTTGCTTGGTTGATTGTCTATTTGGTTTGGATTGATTTTTTATCCGATTGACTCGTTATCCCGTCTAAGGCGATTTAGGTCGACCGATCTTTTCGTCCCAAAACACCATGCATGAATAGAAACTAGATTAGAAATAGTACTTCTTGAGGTGCATGGAGTTTCAGCTTCGAATGATGGTCACTATGTCTGGTGTGGCAAGATCGCATGCGCCTTGACCGACTACTGTGATGATTTGGTAAGGGCCTTCCCATGTTGATCCTAGCTTTCCAACATTCTCTTCTCTTGCATTTTGAAACACCTTCAATAGAACCTAATCACCGACTTGGAACTCTCTCATCCTTACATTGCGATTATAGCTTTTGGCGACCCTTGTTGGTATGTTTCCATCCGGGTGGCAGCATTATCACGTAGTTTGTCAACAATATCCAACATGAATTTCATGATCAATGTGTTCCTTTCCTCGGTGATGAGGCAATAGCAAGTTGTAGAGAATTGAACTTCAATGTGAAGGACCGCTTCGCTGCCAAAGACTAAAGAGAATGGTGTTTTACCTAATGCGGTCTTGGGAGTTGTGTGATTTGACCATAGGATGGATGGCTATTTGTTTGCCCACAAGCCATTTTCCTTTCTTGAGCTCTTTCTTTAAGTTATTGATGATGACTTTGTTGCTGGACTCGGCTTGACCGTTGGCTTGAGGGTATCGAGGTGTCGATGTAACTAGGTTGATGCCCAATTCTTGACAAAACTCGTACATCCGGTTACTGATAAATTGTGATCCATTGTCGCAAACAATAGTTTCGGGGACACCGAATCTACATAAGATATTTCTCTAATGAAGGAAATCACATGTGTGTCTTTGATTTCTTTAATGCCTCTGCTTCGTTCCATTTAGAGAAGTATTCCGTCAGAGCAACCATGAAGATGTATTGCCAGGAGGCGACTGGTAGTTTTCCGACAATATCCATGCCCCACTTCATAAAGGGCTATGGGGACGAGATATGTTGTAAATCTTCAGATGGTTGGTGAGACACTGAGTAGTATGTCTGACAGGCGTTGCATTTTCTTGCGTAGTCAATAGCGTCTCTCTTCATAGTGGGCTAGTAGTATCCTGTAGTGTGAGCATGTAATGCCAAGTTTCTGCCTCCGTAATGATCCACATTCTCCATCATGGAGTTCTTGTAACACGTTCTGAACTTTGTCTTCTCGGAGACACCTCAGGTAATATGTGGAAGCTGACCAATTAAGTAACATGTGGTCCTTCAGAGCGAAGGGTGAGTGTTGGTGTAGAGTTGTCATGCCTCAGTCTTGTCGGGGGGCGATTCACCATGTTTGAGCCAATTATGAATAGATGTAACCCAGGATGTAGATTCGTTAGAGTAACTGGCCTGCATAGGAAGTGATGCGTTTGCCAATTTGTTGATGGAGGGTATATCCAAGTGCAAGAAAGGGATCTTTTGGGATTCTCTAGGATCGATGACTGAGCCGAGGTTGGCATTAAAGTGTCAAAGTATTTGATGATGTCATGGATTACTTCTATGTAGGTTGTCATCTTTGAATCCCTTGTGGCGTACGACCCGTAGATTTGATTTACAATTAGCATGGAATCACAAATAACTTCCAACTTCTTCAAGCCTATCTCCTTGGCGATTGTGATCCCAGATATAAGTGCTTCATATTTTGTCTCGTTGTTTGTTGCTTTGAATTCACATTGCACGACTTGATCTATTCTATCCCCCTATGGCGATTCTAGGACAACCCCTAGTCCTACACCGTTTTGATTAGAAGCACCCTCGACAACCTGTTCTTCGTATGTTGGGCTGAAATCGGCCACAAAATCTGCAAAAGCCTGGGACTTGATTGTTGTGCATGACTCGTACTGTATGTCATACCCACTTAGGTGGACTGCCCACATTGTCATTCTCCCGGATAGCTCCGGCTTGCTCATCACGTTTTTATGGGATAATTTGTCCTTACTTTGATGGTGTGAGCTTTGAAGTATGGTCGTAACTTGATGGATGCCGTGATGAAAGCCAGATTCAGCTTCTCCATTTGTGAGTATCTTGTCTCCACATCTATGAGCGTCTTTGTAATATCCCGGATTTGTAATCCTTTATAAGGATTAGAGTGCTACCCATGTCAACAAGAGCTCTTCATTTTTATGGTTCAAGTGAGGACAAAGAACTCTGAAGTTAAGCGTGCTAGGACGGAAGTAGTACCAGGATGGGTGACCTTCTAGGATGTCCCCGGGTTGGCATGGGATGGCGCTTCTAAGGCCTCGGGTCTTACAGTCTTGCTTACATAGTAGACTGCAACTTCTCACCATCTTCTCCTCTTACCAAGACAACATTGACCGCTACCCCCGTAACTGCTAGGTATATGTATAGGATTTCGTTGTACTTGGGTTTTGAGAATAAGAGTGGACATGTTATGTACCTTTTTATTTCTTTAAATGCTTTTATGTACTCGCTTGTAAACTCGAACGACTTGTTATTCTTCAAGACATTGTAGAATAGTCGGTCTCTGTCTGACGTCTTTGATATGAACTTGTTTAGGGCAGCGACTCTACCTGTCATCTCATGGACATCTTTGACGCATCGGGGAGATTTCAAGTTGGGGATAGCCTTGATCTAGTCAGGACTGACTTGGATTCTTCGTTGTGTTACCATGTAGCCCAAGAACTTGCCAGACGAGATTCCAATGGAACACTTGGTAGGATTCAACTTCATGTCATACTTCTCTAGGATCTCGAACGTTGTTCTCTAATGTTCGGTGGTCGACCATCTTCTTTGATTTAAGCAGCATGTCGTCGATGTAGACCTCCATCGTGTCGCCAATTTGGTTCTCGAACATCTTGTTTACTAGGCGTTGATACGTGAGTCCGACATTCTTGAGACCAAGTAGCAATAATTGGTGTTGAAGGCGGTCTTCTCTTGATCTTCTAGACTCATATGGATTTGGTTATATCTGCTAAAGGAGTCCATGAAAGTAAGCATCTCATGACCAGCGGCAGCGTCGACCATGGTGACAATGTGAGGCAGTAGGAAAGCATATTTAAGGCACCTCTTGTTGAGGTTAATAAATTCGACACATACTCTCTACTATCACCACCTTGGCTAACCAAAAAGGGTAGCGGGCTTCCCTGATCTTGCTGGTCTACAACAAGGCTTGTACTTCCTCGTCTATCACCTTGGTCATCTCTGGTGCGAACTTTATTCGCTTCTACTTGATTGGTGGATGTTGTGGATCTATGTTGAGTTTGTGCACGGTCACATTCGGACTGATGCCGGTCATATCTTCATGTTTCCATTCAAAACATTTGGAGTGGGACCAAAAGAAGTCGACAAGTTGATTTCTGATCTCACCAAGCATATATGAGCCTATCTTCATGACGTGGTTGGGCTTGATAGGATCTAATATCACCTCGTCGGGTCAGGTGGCTCTAGATTCGCATAACATATCGACGCCTTACGGTCCGTTAATTGCTACGTGGTTTGCCCTTTGAGTTTCTTTTTTTGTGAATGTCGGCTTCAATGAGGTTCTTGTAACACTCCTTTACTAATCTCTGGTCACCTTTGAGTTCTTGTACCTCCCACTTGGTGGGGAACTTGATGGTCTGATGGTACATGGACAGGACCGCCTTCATGCCGTGTATCCAAGGGCGGCCCAAGATGACATTGAGTGGTGATGTACAATCCATGATCAAGAATTTGACTTGGAGATTCACTCCGCTCGCATAGGTAGTCAGCGTGATCTCCCCTGGAGAGTTGCTCACCTCGCCACTGAATCCTACTAAGGGAAATGATTTCTTAACAATATCCTCTCGGCTAAGACTGAGGTTGTGTAGGGCTTCAATCAACATCAGTCTCATTAAGTTGTCGTTGTCGGACTCTTTCTTGGAGACAGTTGACGGATTATCGCAGCCGGTCTCTCAATAGTTTCGTTTGGTGGCGGAGACGGACATTTCAAATATCTTCGAGCCTCCCGAGATCTTGTTCACGGTCTTGACGTGAGGAGGTGGAGGCAGAGGTGCCTCTCGTTGCTTGTTCTGGTCCAAGTTGGCTCGTTCTCTATCTAAAATTAGATCTCTAAGGTATCCCTTCTGAAGAAGTTGTGCCACTTCCAAATCCTCGATGCCATTTCCTCTGTCTTGATGGTTTTTGTACCACTTGTCGGTGAACTTCTTGTTCACGGGATTGTCTAGATTTTGGGGCCTTCTGACAACGCCGCCTATTTTAGACCCGGCTCTCACCACGTCGGTTGCGCTGACGGTAAACGAGTGTTGGTGTAGGGGCGAATAAGTCCCCGGTCATAATGCCAGTCATAACTATTGTTGCGGACGTTGTTGACGGTGCAATTCCCTGGAATATGACGAGGGTAAGGCTTGTAGCGCGTCTCGCCTTTGTTGACGCATTTTTTTATTCGCGTCTGCTCATGTTGTGTTCCCTGTATGAGGTCGTCGTCTTCTAGGCGAATGTAAGCCATGGCCTTGGCTTGAACGTCTTCAAAGGTCTGACAAGGATACTTAGCCAGATCACAGTATTCTCTTATTTTTATGTATAGCCCTCTTAGAAAGGCTTCTATAGCGGTGGAGGCGTTGCAATGAGGTATAGAAACCTTCTCGTCATTGAACCTGTTGAGAAACTTCTTTAGTGTTTCCCTTGGATGTCGGGTGACGCGGTAGAGATTGTTGGGCTACTTCTGAAGGTTTCGACTACTTGCGAATTGAGTCTTGTGCATATTGATCAACCCAACGAAAGAAGAGATGCTTCCACTGGGTTGGTGTATGAACCAGGTCAGGGCATAGCCTTTCAGGGTGGACCTGAACCACTTACACATCACGGCCTCTTTAGGTGTTTGGGTACCGCGCTCATCATCATCTTTTACTTGTACATCAAAACATGTTCATCGGGATCGATTCCATCGTACGACAGCATATCAGGGACCATATGCTTCTTGGGAATTTTGACCTGAGCAATGGTGTTGGCAAAACGTGGGTTGGCATAGCAATCAATGCCTTCTTCCTCAATGGGTCTAGGTACCCCTGGTATTTGAGCTAACCTTTCGAGCCACTTTCTCTCAATGGCGTCGTCGAACGATTCCATGGTGGTGTCCTTGTTGGATTGATTGTTTCTGGATTATGGGAGAATTGACTAGCTGCCACCATCGGCGGGTGGCGGGATCCTCTTACTCCCATAGACGGCATCAAGGGTAAAGTTAAGAAGGATGGATTGGTAGCAGTGGATTTAAGATCGAGGCGTCTGATGGTGTTGACGCCCGGAATGTTATCCTCTACCACTGTCCATCAAGAACAAGCGTTGCATGTCGTGCGCACTCTCTGGTCTCCATCAAAAAAGGAGCACTGCACGGGCATGAACATATTGGAGATGTTTGGGGAATCACTCGCAATGCAGTGGCAGGTAAAGAGTCTTGACTCGTCTTCATTTCACCCCTGATGTAGAATAACATGCACTGACAACTTCACTGCTAGGGCCTTCAATTGATGTTGTGCACCTAGGAACATGTCAAGGACATCAGCTTACAGATGGAGGGGTTAGAGAACAAGACCGAGCTAAACAAACAGACCATGGACTCCCTCTCTAAGAAGAACTTCGAGTTGTCGCAAAGCATCAAGGCCCAGGAGGGGAAGATTTGGATACTCAAGAAGGAGACATTCCGATTGAAAGAGGAGAAGTGGAAGATGACCGAAAACCGCGAGAAGTTGGTGATGGAGTTGGACAAGGCAAAAACCTACTATTCTTGGTTGGCTCGCGTCAAAGTGATGGATTACTACGCCGCTGGCAAACACACCAAGGTGGACGCTGTGGCTGAGAGGGCGGCGTTTGACTCCATTTACTCCTCCCCTCCGACATTCCCTAACATGACCTTGGGGAAGATAAAGGAGATTGACACAGCCTACGACAAGATGGCCCCTCTAGTGGTCGATGAGGAAATGCAGGATCCCTAACTTTTTCTTGACTATCCTTTTCTAAGAACAATTTCAAACTATGGTTTTGATTGCTACCCCATGTATGGTAGTTGTGAACATTTTGGCCCACCCTTCGTGGTGGTTAACTTTGTGGTAGTGTTTCCCCCGTGTATGGAAATGGGCTTTGAAGTAGTTTTCTACATAAACCGTCGTATTGCATGTCTTGTGCATGTATCATATTTGTTCCTGTGGGTTTTTTCAACGACAAAGATCCAGCGTCGAATCCGTAGGACAAAGGAGGGAACTGCAATGGTTCCTATGAGGAACACAGTCGTGGCGAATGTAAGTTCTCCTATTGCCCTACACCAAAAAAAAAATCACCGAAAGCCAGCTGTCCAAGTTACCCATGAAGAAGGTGCGCATCATGTTGCCACGGAGGAGACATTAGCCCCACACTTTATTTGGCAACAATGATGGCCCTACAATTGACAGCTGAGGAGGAGGAACACTAGAGCCCACACCACGATTACATCTGGGCTCCACCATGTGTTCGTAGAAGGTCGTGCAACCCCAACATCCTTGCTATACCACTACTCACCACAATGGATCTATTTGGTTGCACGGTAGGAGTTGAGTTGCAGACACCCACACAACACCAGAGACCTGTACTTATATTGTTATACCGCCAACAACAACGTTCTTGTCCAAGCCAACTCGGCAACGTTTGTGAGTTATTTTTTGCTTTTTCCTGTGCTTCTATTCTTTTTGTCTTTCATTACATTGAGGACAATGCAATGTTTAAGCATGGGAGAGAGTTCTATACTTGCTATGTCGTTGAGGAGAAAAATAAAGAAAAAGCCAAAAAATTGAATAAAGGCAAAAATAAAAATCCTAGGATAAGTCAAAAACCCGAAAGGGCGGCTTAGGTAATAAACAGGTGGCTTGGACCAGCATTAGGCTGGGGTAATAATTGGTCAAGTGTGATGTGAGTATATGTGAGCCCATCTATTGAAAAATGAAATGAGTGGCTTGATGAAAACCTGAAAGGGTGCCTTGGCAAAATGAGTGAAAAGAAGAAGAGTGATTTTTAGGATTCCTCATTTTTCCTGGCGTGGTGACATAAGAAGAGGTGATATAAGGAGGATTCGGGTAGGTCACTCTGGGAGGTATAAGGAGATAGATGGGAGACTAGGATTAGATTTGTATTCACTCTATGGTGTTCGGGATAAGCTTGGGGGAAGTATTATGCTTTCCTTTTAGCTTGGTTGTGTGTGGTGTTGTATTATGTGTATGTTGTGTTGAGCTTATTGTGTTGGTGTCTTGGAGTTTCATGTTAGGTGCAATTCTTAGTGGAGAGAATTTTTCTATGATTCCTGAGACCTTGGGGATTTGATTGGAGGAGTAGGTTTATTTTAGCTTACTCGAGGACGAGCAAGGTTTAAGCATGGGGGAGTTTGATCAGCACTATTTTATAGTACTTATCTAGGAGTTGTTACCGGTGTTTTGGGTGCCATTTGTATGGGTTTAGAGCACAACTATGGAGAATGGAGTTGAGGAATAGAAGTGTAGATATGGTGGTTTGGAGAAGCTTAAATGAAGATATATTGAGGAGAGAAGGAAGCCACCCAAGAAGACGAAGTATAGACCCAGTCGGGTCTACATGACAGACTTCCGCGACCGCGGATGAGCATGGAGGTTGATCGCGGAGAATTCGAGACGAACGAGCCAGATATGCCATTTTTCGCGACCGCGGAAAATCCCTTCAATAAAGCAGGTCGAGAGCAACAATGCAATTTCCGCGACCGCGGATTTCTTTCCGCGACCGCGGATTTCTTTCCGCGACCGCGGATTTCTTTCCGCGACCGCGGATTTCTTTCCGCGACCGCGGAATGACACGGTAGCGAGCCCGCGAGGATTTTCCGAAGTTTCTTTGTTTTGCCTTTTTCCGATTTTTCTTTATTTTATTATTCCGTACTTTATATTATTTTTCTTTTAGGATTGTTTTCGTTATCTTTTCCCTTTAGTTTTAGGGTTAGGTTATTTAACCTAGTTTTCCTTTCATTGTTCAACATCCCGTTTTTATCAATCACGTTACAATTCAGTTTTTCCATTCAGCATTGTTTTCCTTTGAACTATGAAGAACTAAGCACCATTTTCTTAGTCCGACAATTGAAGCCTTTCGTATGATTTGATTGTGAGGTTACAACTCTATTCCATGTTCCTTTGGATTATATCTTTTCTCTTGAGCATATTGCTATTGATTATTATTGATTTGACTGGATTGATCACCTAGTTGATATTAGTAATTGTCTATTGCTAGGGTTTGGATATTTCGGGTTGAGATTCCTTATCCGTTGTAGCATCCATGATATTCTAGGACTGGTAGGACTAGTTTATTATGAAAGAGATTTGATTATATGTTAAATACGGTGGGTCGTGGTGTTGCATGTATCCTGGTTAATTCATATGCTTCTTGCTGCTATTGAATTAAATCTTGAAGGTTGATAGGGATTATTTAATAGTTAGGGTTGCCTGGACTGATAGGACTGGTAACTAATTCAGAATAGGGACATGAATGATCAAAGGAAGGAATAGAGATAACCTAGGATCAATCAATCATATGAGTGGTGGATATTTGTTTGGCTAAGTGTTTTCCCTTAATTGATTGAAACCCTTTGCTTTTGTTTGTTTTGTTTATTTGTTTCACAATCAACCTTAAAACCCCCCATTGTTACCATTGCATGCAATCAACATAAAGAAAGACAACTCCTCCCTGTGGGATTTGACCCTTACTTGCCTATTCTACTAGTTTAGGTTTGTTTAGGATTATTTTGATCTGGTGATACGACTAAAACCTGTTATCACACACCATTTTTATTTAAAGGGAATATATGCTCACAGAATTCAACATCACGATATTCACACAATGAACGATCACTCAAAAACATGAATCGATAAGCAGCATTGTTTTTGGCATAACCAAAACATACAACATCAAAACTTTTAGACCCGATTGCATCAACTTTAAAGTAGGCAATCCCACTTTAGCTAGACACCCCCACACTTTCAGAAATTTCAGATTAGGTGAATGCCCTTTCCATAACTCATAAGGTCTTGTCTAGCTTTTTATGAGGAATTTTGTTGAGAATATGGTTGGTGTTTTTGGCGAAAAAGATCGAACCGACCTGAATCGCTTAAAGAAGGGCAACTAGACAACAATTAGATTGACAATATCTAGATAATCCAAATCAACTAGAGATGTAAACGTAATAAGATTAAAAGAATACTAAGACTGGCTTATCTCTTCCGAATAAGAGGTCAGTCGAATCAAAGGAGTTGGACGCCGGACGCCGGTCGTCTTAGTACTAGAACACGGATTCGGACCAGAGAATTCGGATGAATGCAAATAGGAGAGTAGTTGTCTGTATTATGTCAAAAAATGCATGTGTCCTTTACAATGATTTCTAACCCCTTTATATACACACTTAATTTCCAAAAGATCTGGATAAACTAGCCGTTTTCCCCCCATGATCTTCGCTCACTAGCTTTTATTGCCAGATTTGTCATGATCTTGTGGTATTTATGGTTTGATTGCGTGGGTTTGTAACTGCTATATGGAAGGATATATCATCCTCTATGATCTGGGTTTTTTTTGTAACGTCTCTGATCATGTCGTTGCCGTGATCTCTGCTTTGTCGCCTAATCGTTGGTCGATTAATCACTGGTCGCTTCAAAACGAAAAGATCATTTCAGCCACTGGGCCGCTTCATTTGAGAGTCCATCAAGAGTGAGGCCCAACAGTTGGCAGTCAATACAGCTTCACCCCACATGTTATCAGGCAAACCAGAACTAGAAAGCAAAGCATTCATCATTTTTTTCAAAGTTATGTCTTTCCTTTCTGCTATACCATTTTGTTGTGGGCTGTATGGAGCTGTAAATTCATGAATGATGCCATTGTTCTCACAGACCTCCAAGAGTTGGTGATATATTCACCTCCTCTATCAGATCTAATTCTTTTGATTTTTCGATTCAGTTGGTTTTCTACTTCTGCCTTATAATTGTAAAACACATTTTCAGCTTCATCCTTGGATCTCAATAAATACAATTTGGTCGGGGTGTTCATCCGGTCCGGTCCGATGGACCGGATTTTTTCAAAAGATCGGACCGGACCTATTCGGTCCGGTCTAGAACCGATTTAGACCGGTCCTTATTTATAAAAAAAAAAATTAATTCTTATTTAATATCTAAAAAAATATCTAAAAAACATTTATACTCCTAACTTATTAAATTAAGAAAAATATCTATAAAAAAAACATTTAAACTCTTTTTTTTTAAAAAAAAAACAAAAACGGTCCACCGGTCCGGACCGATTTTTTTTCGGGTTTGGACCAGACCCGGATTAAGGGAAAATCATGGATCGGAGACCGGACCGTAATTTCACCGGTCCGGTCCGGTCTTTTCCGGTCCGGTTTTCCGGTTTGGGTCATTTTTTAACACCCCTATAATTTGGTGTATCCAGAATGGTCATCTACAAAAGTGATATAATACATTTTACCACCTCTGCTTTCGGTGTTTCTAAATTATGCTACGTCTGAATGGACTAATTCTAACAACTCAGTTGTCCTTTCATTAACAGGATTACAAGGATTTCTTTCGTATTTAGCCTCAGCACAAACACTACATTTTTCATGACCATCTTTTGCCAAATTTGTAATTAAACCCATTGCATGCAAACGATTGACAGATTTAACATTTAAATGTCCAAGTCTAGCATGTCATAAATCCAAAGACACAACGATATAAGCAAAAACAAAAACATTCTCATTATCAATCAAAGTCTCAAGCACATACAAGCATCCACACCAATAGCCCTTTCCTATGAATTCAACATTCTTAGATAAGACTATTTTACCAGCTTCAATCACTTGTTTTATGCCAGCAATTTCAAGCAAACCAGATGAAATCAAGTTCCTACGTAGAGAAGGTACATATAAAACATTTTGCAGTAAAAGAGACTTTCCTGAAGTGAGTTTCAGTGACACCATTCCTTTCAAGATTGAAGTTATTGTCCCCCTTTCGATATACCTTTCTCCGTAGTTTTCAACTAGTGTCCCTGACGCTCGTATTCAGTCACGTCCAAAGGTTCAAGCTTTGAGAGATCCAAGAACGGCTTGATGTAGGGTACCATGTACATTCTATATAATAACAAGAAATCGCTTCTAAATTGTTAGTACGAAACCAGAAATGAACCAGATGAAACCTTACTAAAATTTGAGTGTAGGGCCGCTTAGAAAACCGATTGAAAACAAGAACGAAAACTTGTTGTGTCGCAGTATGGAATTCGCTGCCTTAGAAGCGATTTCGCCCCGGCCCACCGGAGCTCTGTCAGATTGGCGTCGCCCCCCAAGGTTCGCACAACGTCCTCCAATCACGGGCTCTCGCCAACGAAGGACTGGAATCAGTCAGGTATGCTTAGAGCGGAAATGAGTTTAGCGAGAGTAGAATTGTTTCTCTATCTTTTTTATATAAAAAAAAAAAAAGACAACCCTTTTATAGGGAAGAGAAGACAAGCAAAATCCCTTAATTTGCTCATTTGCCATTAACCGTGAAATCAAACAATAAATTTCAAAATCTTATTGACTTCTTCTTCATGGAGACAAGCAAAATCCATTGATTTGCTCATTTGCCATTAACCATGAAATCAAACATAAATTTCAAAATCTTCTTCTTTTTGACAAGATAAGACCCCCATTAAAACAACATCAATTTTGATTTTAATTCAATCAATATAAAATCTTTGTTTTAAAATTTCACTCATCGAAGCCGGCGTAGAATTGCCGTATAATCCTACCATTCAAATTCTTAGGTATTACGGAGTACAAGATTATGTAATACTAGCCTACTACCTCGAGTCTCCACCCACTTCAAGATATCTAGTGTGGTAACAAGATATGACTATTAATTTTTTGATATGATTGATATGATTACCATCCATAACGATTCCGATTCTGACATTCTTAACCTAGGAATTATCAATTAAATAAAATCATAATCAAGGCTGTAAACCACATTAGCCCCAATTGGGCAAACCCTTTATGGATGGCTTTTATTTTAATTTATCTCTTTCCCTTTTAAAATATTTATGCAGTAATAAAGAATTTGCAAGTTTTCCCCCCAACTTAAATCGTGCGGCTGTAAAGCTTAAAAGGCGTACAAAATGTCCCACCACTTCAAATATTTCAAAGTTGAGACTCATCACAACCAAAAACAGTTGTAACAGTACTAAAATCGATCTTCTTTTGCATATTCTCCGTGTCTCGAGAGAAGCAAAAGCTTGCGCACAACTTCCATGGAGGTTTCGAAGAATGAGAGTCTTCCGATCACCGGCGACTCCGACGGCCGTCACAAGCGCATGACCAGAAAAGGCCTTTACGCCGCCGCTTCATATATGATGTGCGCAGGTTAATTACTTCCTCGCATTTGATTTTCGATTCTTGCTTCTATTCCTCCCCATTTGTTTTTTCCCTCTAATCAACTCTTTTGTCATCGACTAGTAGATTTCAATTTAAATTAGATTTATGCTCTTTTATAAACCCACTCAGAAATAAGTTGATTTAACAAATTCTGATGAATTGTCTATTTGTCTGGACTTTGCATATGCAATAACTAATGTACATACAATAAAGGGTTATACTGAATCCAAGTCACATTCAAGAAAGATTTATGATACATTTGTATGATTTACTTAATGTGTCTGAGTCTGTCCCATATCATATATGCTTAAATGGTGTATCGTAGGTTGTAGAGGATCCTCCCTAGCTCGTATAATACGGTCAATGTTAATGTATTAAAAATGATTCCATGGAACGGGTGTAAGGCTAAACAAATAGCTTTCTCCCCGGGAACAGAAGGATATCTCCAATTCTCATGCTCATGCATCTTTATGGATCACGATTTTGCTTGAGATTACGAGATTGAGTCTCGAATTTTGATTTATGCACGTGTTCGATCATTTGAAGTGGTTCAAGTAGTTTAATATCAGCTGTATGACGCTATGATGCCGTGTCAGGATTAATCAATTTTAAATATAATTGTGGTTTTTTTAAGTAGGAAGGGTGAATTGTGATATGATGATATAAATGAAGACGACAACTTATGTACATACTGCTGAGTCGGCTTTTGCGAAGAAGAGTTTTTATTGGTTTGAAATTTTGAGTTAGTGGTTTTTACTATAGTGCGTTAATCTCAGCCTTTAACTTACGATGAACCACGTTATAATGGGGTGACGCACTTTCAAGTAGGAAGTAATACGTGTTTGGATCAATATCAAAAGCTAGCATTATTTATACATGCATCCTATTAGCTATGATGATATATAATAATTAGTACTGTATTAATGTTTTTACTTATTCTTTTGTCTTTTCTTTCCCTGGTTTGAGTTATTGTAAACTTGGTTTGCGCACTATCCGTTTCTAGTAGACGGGTATTTGTCTGCAAAATGGAGCGGAACAAGAGAAGACAAACGAGTCCTAATTTGTTGATGTTCTTGTTTGGTGTTATTCCTTTGTGTAGTGAATAAAAAAGAGAATTGCTAGACACAAGATGAACTACTTTTATGAAAACGACTTGTAGTGTTCAATAAGAATGGGAAATGACTTCATGATTTGACTCTTTAGAATTAGTATGGTGCTTGCCTTGCATTGTGATTTTTTATGATAATTTTTTTATTCTATCCTTTGATTTTAATTTACAATTAAAAGTTGATACACTATGGTTCGATTCCTGTTTCCACCCCTTTACTTGAGTGACCAACGTAACTCTCCTTTCATTGTGATCTAACTGGTCGATGCAAGCCGGTTTACCTGATTCGTAGCTCTTGCCGGCTGATTCACGAATCCGGAATCTGGTGGATTTCCGGTCATTCTGATTTATATATAAAACCGTCTTACGTTGATTATCGACCATCTCTGCAGTTCTGCTTGTGATATTCAACAAAGCTGCCCTCTCTTCCTACAGGTTTCCACATGTGAATGTCATCACTCTCTTCCAGGTTATTTTATTTCTATTGCATATATCTCACTTTCTTGTTCTTGTCTTGTTATTGTCATTGCGATTGAGAGCGTCCTTTTCACTACAGTTGCAGTTCACGCTCCACCATTGTAATTGCTCTAGCTGGCATTACTATACAACTTTTGCCGCAAACCTACAAGTTCGTAGTTGCATATATTATATTATATATAGCAAGATTAGGCTTGGGACAAAATCTAGTGATCGAATTGTAGTAGTGCGCGCGCTAAGACTTAATAGTATGTACAAACATATTCTCACAAAATGGGAATTAGTAGTTGGTATGTATGTATGTATGTACGAAGATGATAAAGTATAATAATATAATATTAAAAACGTAACTCATCCTGGCTCTATGTATTTGTCACAGATGATATGCTCTTGTGTATTGTTGTACATAATGAGACGTGCGAAGATCATTTCTTTCATCGCGGGTGAAACGGCAGGGGATCGTCCAGTAACTCTTGTACCAATCAGAAAGATGATGCACACACTACCCCTTGCACTTTCATATTTGCTCTACATGGTAAGCACCATCTTGGCAATCCCTATATATATACCTTGCCCACCTAAGCTTGTCTCATTCGCCACGTCAGGGCCTAATTAACTTGTGTTTTTTTTTCCTAATAAATTAATTAAGCTGGTTTCTATGGAGTCTGTGCGTGGAATAAACGTCCCCATGTACACAACACTTAGGCGCACTACTGTGGTTGTTACCATGGCTGTTGAGTATCTATTGACGGGTCACAAGTACTCGCGTTATATTGTTGCCAGGTAGGCATTCTATCTTCTTTTTCTACCATCACATAAAACTCCACTCGGAAGTGCAATTACCTTTGCCAACCTACTAGCTTTATCTTTAAACTTTATAAGATAATAGAAAGTTTACAAGTTTAAGCTCTTGACCCGTGATGATACGCTAGACTAACTCTAACGTTGATTTTAGGTCCCATCTTTATGCCAAGATTGAAAATGGCAAGAACAATTATGTAATGGTAGCGAGAGACAAGCAAGAGAAGAAGAATGTTTTTTAGGATTCTTTTGGTATGAAAGAGTCTAAAGAGAAAACTGAGTTTTCATTAAACAACAAAGCGTTTAAATAGAACAAGAAATAACAAAACTTACAAAGAAAGATATACTAACATATCCGACCGTAATGAAACGAATTAAACATCAAATCTAGTTTACTTAAGGTTGAAAAATATATGATAAAAACGTCCATAAAAAATGATAGAATAAATCTTCAAAAGATAGGCTTGTGAAAGGATCCTGAAAAGAACGAAATGGCGCATCCAGAATAAAACACACGGACCATGCACTGGACCACACGGTATAAGTCAAGTCCGTGCACATGCTCCAGTGGTTGGTGCATGGGTTGTGCATTAGGGTGCACGGTCCATGTACACCTCGGTGCACTTTTCTGGAAATATAGAAATCAGCGTTTTTGATCATCTTCTCTATGGAATTTTGTCTCGGTGTAGACTAAAGACTAATAGATCTTCTAGTCAGCTTTACAATGGTTCTCGAATGAGCTTGAGATCAATTATGTATCCAAAGTTATGGTCATTTTACCGAGCATTGTCCAGGTTTTGATGAGATTTTCAAATTCCCGAAATTTCGTTGGCTTTATCCTCTTTCTTGGGCGTCCTCAATTCGATGTATAGATAGTCTTCGAATAGAGTATAGGGCGAAAACCTTGACATCATGGAGTCTAACTGCTTGTAGGTTACCTTAAATTAGGCAAAGGACTTGATCTGGGGACAGTTTGATGTCGGCTTGCCAAAGGCCAATGTAGGACTTGATGGAGTGTGGTCGACGGTCGACTCAGGGCTGCATGGCGTCATGGGGGACGATGATCTCGGTTCGGCTGGTGTTGCGTCGACTTTCCTCTTCCGCCAACTTCTTAGCCCTATATTGATTCTGAGCATCATGTTCCCGCAAAAGCTCCTCATTGGATAAGGAGCTAGATAAATGCACATGTCTTGCCCATAAAAAAAAGAGCATCGATTTCGGTAACTATTGTATGTGACCTCATTGTCTATAAGCCAAGGGCTAGCTAAGAGTAGATGGGTGACATCCTTAGCCGATAGATCACATAGGCACTAAGTTGAAAAGGACCCGTGTAAAAAGTGACTATGAATTGTCTACTCACTTTAGCTCCACAAATGTCGTATGGATTGGGGTGTGATGTGGTCTCCAGATTGAAGTGTTTGACCTCCCTTACGTTGATGAGATTGTGAGTGCTTCTACCATCAATAACGAATTTGAGGCATGCGTCAAAGGCCTTGCATCTTGTGTGGAATCATGGTGTAGGAATGCTTCGCAACTTAATGTCGTCGTTTGTGGAGTTCGTGGCCTCAAACATGTGTGTTAAGGCCTCTTGTTCGCTATTAAGGATCACCATCACAAATTATTCGTCATAAGAGGTGTCTTCTTTTTGGGTACTCATCATCTTGAGTCTGAAAAATCTCACCTTTCAACCGGGAAGCTCTGATACCAATTGATATTTGACCAACTCATTCACCACGATTGATGTTTGGTACCGTCTTGGAGATGAGATTGGAGTTTCCTTCGCCTTTCGTAACTCAACCAAAACTCGATTCAAGGAAACTAGTGTAACACTTGTACTACGTACGGGTTAACATAATCAAAGAAAAATATAGCAATGCGAAATTTAAAATATAATTTTTAAGCAAATACAACACTAAATAAGAAAATAGAATTGATAAAAGTAGATTATAAACAATCAGATAACATTTATATATATAAATCATATAATTAATAGTGATTGAACATGAACTCTACCCGAATTAACTTGGTCAAAAGCTAACATATGTATCTATTCTATTTTTTTTTTTTTAATATAAGGAGAAAAAGAAGTTCGACTCCGCAAAAAAGAGAAAGAATGAAGAAATTGATATTTGATACATTAAATGCAATCAACAATTTTACTTCTTCTATTTTTAATTAGTAATTTACCATACCTAACAATGATTAATAATTAAATAAGTTGACTTAGATGACATCTATATTTATTAAATTTTTTGGAGCAAATTTTAATATTTTTAATCAATAAAAATATTTAATGTTAGGAAAATAGGAGAACATGGCCATAGAAATTGGATAGTGGGTTGGTGGTAAGTTTTGTAGTTATAATTTTAGAAACATGTATTAGCACTTGGTGTAGCCACATGTCAGACATACAAGAGGTCAAGTGGGAAATTCTTTTCTAAAGAAGTTCCTTCAAGTTTAATTTATCAGGGTAGATAAGAACTTGAATGAACAACACAAGAATTCAATTGTAATAACGAACGAATAGGAATCACAAACCGTTTAGGGATGAGAAACACACAAGCATCTATCCAGATGCTTATGTCTTCAAATCTAATTGCTAAATGAAGAATAAAGTGTTTAAGTAACTATTAAGGTTCTAATATGAAAGCCCTAAAGGCTAAAAACGTAAATTATCAACTTAAAATAAGCCCTTAATAAAACTCGAAAAAATCACTGAATGCACGAGCCGTGTAGTTCTTTGAAGAACCATGTGCACGGACCGTGCACAGGGACTGCACGGACTGCCACAGGCTCGTGCATGACCATGCTCTTTACAAAGCATTGTGCATGATCAGTGTAGTGTAGTGCACAGTCCGTGCATATGTAACTTCTCTTACAATCTAGCTCGCATGGGCCGTGCGTTGTAGCACAGTCTGTGCCCTCTCCTTGGGTCAACAACATGACTAGCCTTGGCTCTTGAGGCTCGTCTATTGTGGCGGCCAAGCATCGGATGAGTTCGATTATTGCCTCCTTGATCTTCTTGTCTCGAGCCCTTGTGATTGGACTTTGTGTAGGCACTCGAATCATGTCCTCGATGTCCCTCGTAGTCAGCGTCGGGCGTGGGTCATCATTTTCCCCTTCTTGAACTCGAATCGTCCCCAATTTGTCATCGGAGAAGTCGTTGACAATGTAGGGAGAAAGGTGGATCAGCGACATTGAACGTGAAATGGACACCATAATCGTCGGGAAGCTCAAGGCAGTAAGCATTGTCCCCAATACGGTTGGAACCTGGAAAAGGCCATCTCCTCTAACATCCAGCTTAGACTTTCTCTTATTGAGGAACCTTTCTTTCCTCAAGTGCAACCACACCAAGTCATAGACTTCAAAAACCAACTTCTTCTTGCCCTTATCAGCCTAGCGCTTGTATTGCTCAACACGCCTTTCAAGTTGCACCCGAGTATGCTCATGAAGCGCTCTCACAAACCCATCCTGCTTAGATGCATCGAAGTGTTCATTCTTCTTCATTGCCTAAGGCGTGAGATCCATCACGTTGTGAGGATTGCGGCCATAGAAAACTTCAAAAGGAGTCATCTTTGTTGCAGAGTGAACCGACGCGTTATATGCAAACTCCACAAAGGGAAAACAATCCTCCTACTTTCGGAGGTTAGAATTAAGCATAGTAAGAAGTAAAGTAACTAATGTCTGATTAGTTACCTCTGTTTAGCCATGAGTTTGAGGATGACATGAAGTAGGGAATAGAAACTTAGTCCCTAACTTAAACCACAAGGTCTTCCAAAAACAACTTAGAAACTTAGCATCACGGTACGAAACAATAGTGCAACGGACACCATGCAACCTAACTATCTCATTAAAGAAAAGGGTCAGCTACATGCATTACATCATCGGTCTCATGACGTGCTATAAAATGAGCCATTTTCGAAAACCTATCAACAACAACAAAGATTAATTCCCTCCCCTTCTTAGTCCGAGGCAATCCCACAATGAAGTCTATCGAAATGTCCTCCCATGAGCTATAGGGATAGGAAGAGGAGTATTCAATCCATGAGAGTTCAACTTAGACTTAGCTTTCAAACAAGGTACACAAAAATTGCAAAAACGCATAACATAATTACTCATCTTAGGCCATAATACTAAAACCTCAAAATCACATAAATATACGTATATTGAAATATTACTTTTTTTTAGCAAGTTTTATATTATTAAAAGTATAAGTTGGTCCCCTTATTCATGGATCCCAGGCGACTGCCCCTCCTAAACAACACCAGGGCCGGGCCTCGTTACAATTGAGAATTAATGGTTTCCAGAGTAAAAATCTGATGAGAATTTCACTGGATGACTTAGTTGAACAATCATATATGTTTCTCTTACTTGTAGAATTATTTTATCTATGTTTTCTTACATGGAAAATATGATCATTTGACTTATATTTCATCTCTAGAACTTTAGAAGCTTTAAACGTAGATGAATTAAGGAGGCAAAATGCTAATGTGATTGTGTGATGGAAATCTCCAAGGGTTTTATCAGTGTGGCTGTAATTATTCTTGGTGCATTTGTTGCTGGAGCAAGGGACCTGTCGTTCGACGTCTACAGCTATGCGATTGTGTTGCTTTCAAACATCTGCACAGCAGTTTATCTTGCCTCCATTGCCCGTATTGGTAGGTAGCTACCACTTATTCCTCTACAGCTATGCGATTGTGTTGCTTTATTTCATTCCACTTACTACTTGACTTCCTTTCTTTAATCACCAGGGAAATCCAGTGGCCTAAACAGCTTTGGACTTATGTGGTGTAATGGTAGGTGCATAACATTTATTTGAAAGCTCAATTGCAAGATTAACGTACATGAAACTATATATATATAATCAATCTGCCTACTAAATATTCGATAGGAGTACTATGCGGACCGGTTTTGCTACTGTGGACATGCATCAAAGGTGACTTGGAGAAGCTGATAAGCTTCCCTTACCTTATGTATCCTGGATTTCAGGTACTTCATTTTCTCCCACCTCACTATTAACATATTATTAAAATGAGAGTTCTATTATACTGTCATGGTATCAGCGCAGGTCAGACTTAATTCTACTGAGTTTACAATTTTTTGCAAGAATATTAGTATATCCTAGGTTGACAAGTTCACTTTAAATTTGAAGATTTATTTTCTCATACAATATTATAGGCATATTTCTGATATAATTGGCTTTGCAGGCTGTGATGCTACTCTCTTGCATAATGGCATTCTTCTTAAACTACACCGTGTTCCTCAACACTACCCTTAATTCAGCACTCACACAAA
Organism: Rheum nobile; assembly: GCA_027886185.1. Lineage (NCBI taxonomy): Eukaryota > Viridiplantae > Streptophyta > Magnoliopsida > Caryophyllales > Polygonaceae > Rheum > Rheum nobile. Next base: position 4,025,822 of record WOAB01000546.1, on the reverse strand, counting down.
GTATCTGCGGTAACTTGAAGGTCAGTAAAACTATCCTTTTTTCCCTGGTCACTAACTTAATTTGTCCCTAGCTTTCTATATAAACTACGTTTGGTTGAATTCAGGATGTTTTCACAGTTGGGTTCGGATGGATTCTGTTTGGCGGTCTTCCTTTCGATCCGGTAGGTGCACATCTGCATGCACTAAATTAAACTAACTCTTCATCTTTGAATGTAATTCCACCACAACGCCCTGCGCTGCGCTTATAATTAATGGTGATCGTGTTGTTTTGGGTTCAGCTGAACGTATTTGGGCAGCTCCTCGGATTCCTGGGTTCAGGCTTGTATGCCTATTGTAGGCTCAAAGGGATGTAGCCAATACACAAGTACACGTATAAGGCTCTACATGAACGCCGATTTTGATACCTTGTTTATTTGCGACATCTGAGATTAATTTGCTGCCTTGGTTAGTCTTAATTATGTATGAACTTAGTGTGAACAACATACTATATATATAATATATAGCGCGCTAGCTTGTCATTACACCACATAGAGTAATATGTATCCTTGATGAGCTAGCATCTCTCTGAAATGTTCCTCCAAAGTTTAGTCCAGTCCAGCAGACATAATCAATAAATGGAATCCACCCTGAATTGTTGAACTATAATAGTATATGCTACATAATATATCCTGATTAATGGATGCCTTCTTATAGCGTACTTTTCTGTAGATTATATTTATAGGAAAAGGTTCAAGTGAGAATCATTAATTAGGAGAGAACTTAGAATGCACCAGAGACGTTTCCGTGCTCGCGCGCGTGTTTGTTCCTAGTGAACACGAATGTTCACTGCTTTGTTCATAAATGTTCATCACAGTATATAAGTGATGTGTACCACTCTACAACTAAAAAATACCGAATCTTCTAGTGTTTTTATCCTCGTGTGTTTGTTTTCTAAACTCCCAAATCTATATAAATGATCATTTAATATTCATTACATGTTTATATGATATAATATTGATAATCTTTAATATGAAATCAAGTTTAATGTAAGAAAAATGTAGATTTTTCTTGTATGCTTTTTGCGATGCACATGTTGGCATAGTAGTTTACATGTCTGCCTAAACAAGTGATGCACATATCACTAGTACAGAATTTTCCATAGATAACACTAAAATTAGAGCGCTATTAAAAAACGCAATAATAAACAACAACGCTTAGCCGTTTTTTCAAAAAGCCGCTAAGAAATATTAAACCTTTTTTTTAATTATGAATTTCCAAACTCATAGCGTTTTTTTATAAAAAGCGCTAAGATATGTGAACCATATAAAAAAGCCCTAAGAGTCTTTTTGTAAAAAATTATCTTAGCGCTTTTTGTAGAATAGTTTCTGCTTTTTAATTTTAAAATTGTCAAAAATCAATATATATATTAAAGCAAAGGAATTTAGAGCCACCATATTGATTCCGGACCCACAAATCCTAGGTGCCAATTTATGGTTAATTCACTTTTTTATATTAACAATTCTATTTAATTTAAATCATAATATCTAATCACAACTAACTTCAAATATTTAAAAATTTAAATCACAATATTTAATCACAACTAACTTCAAATATATAAAAACTATATACAATTTTTTTGTAAAATTTGATTTCTACAAATTACACATATAATAAACTTATAATATATGTCAAAATATTATATGATAGATTTCCTACTAAAATTTAATATCTATAACAATATATGAAATCTATAAACAATCATTAGCTGAATATTTAATGACTACTGATTAGATTTTCGAGCCACTACAACATTGCTTGGACAATTAGGCTACATTTAAAAAAAATTCAAACTAAAAAAAATCTATACACTTGATTAACAAACTAAAAAAAAATCAAGACGGATCATTCTCAACGGAATAAATATGCAATAAGCTAAATATGATTAGTGAAAAATTAGATAGATTTTCAATAAACAAACTAAATATAATATTCCAAACATTTAATATTTGAAGATTTGTACTCTTTCAAGTATTAATTATCTATAATATTATATATATTTTATCTTTTATAATCCTTATAATAATTTCTATTTTTTCTTATTGTTGTGTTAATTAATTTAAAATCTAAAATTTTACAAAATCTTCTATAAATTCTACATAAAAAAACCATTTTTTAATAATTATTATAATTCTCTACTAACAAACTTGAATTTGATTCACAAACACATTTTTATTTCTAAAATATGAGTACATGTTTCACATGTTGCTTTGTTTCACTTTTTATCTATTACTATGTACTCGATTACCATATGTGAATTTTAACCAACGAAATATTTGTATATTAAATATTTGTTCATTTTTCTACAATAAACTAATAAATATTTTATTGTTAAAACTCCAACTAAATTTCAAATTTTATATCTAAGCAAACTATTTTATCAGACAAATCACAAATTTGTTTCCTTTCATGCGTGTATGTTTTAACTGATTTTTTGGCATATTATTGATCATTTTATTAATTAACGGTTTAAAATAATTTGATTGAAATTTAACTGTATCAAACCCACCTAACTATGATTATTTATCATTAAGATACTAATAAGTCTTTATTATTGATTTTGTTAAGTGGTATATTATTGATTCCTTAAGTTGACATTTCAATATAGTTACGTATTTCATAAATTTTAATCGTAATTATAATATTTTAAATCAAAAGAATATTAATGTTGTATTGTGATGATTTTGATTTTTTTTTAGACTTGATTTAGTTATAAAAAAATCAATTTGTTTGTTTTGCAAATCTAAACTACTTATGATTTACTTTGTTTCAAATTGAGTTGTTATAATTTTAAAAATCTAAATATTAAACTAACTAGGCTATATATAGGTTTGTTACATGTCCATCAGTTCGTACGTTGTTTTTTTGTGAGTCTTCAAGTTCATTCTTAATCATCTAATTTGTTTTTTTTACAAATCTTTCAAGAAAGTATATTCTTCGTAGTCGGTTTTGTTACTAATTTTTTTTTGTAAAAGTCGGTTTTGTAGCTAATAAATCCTAATTTAATCTATCTAAAATATTGAATTGCACGAGAGTTATGGATAAACAACCTTATGTTTATCAATGCACAATATTGAAAAAAGATGAAGATGATGAGTACAATATTTGACTTCGCTTCATACAAATTTGGAGCATTCTCCATTTTCGGTGCAGTAAAGAGATAATTTTAATCGTCGTTAAGGTATAAATACTTATATATCAAATTAATGGTTGTTTATACAATTGAGACTTTGTCCGTATAGTATATTATTGAGATTTTGTTAAATGTTCGATCTTTATGTAAATTGAATATTTATTATTTTATTTGTTTGTTAAAATCTCCCTTATAATCTAACTTATCAACAAAAGAAAAAATTTCATGGATTGGCCACTCAGAAATATCCATCTCGTCTAAGCCTAATATCATATAAAAGCTACCATGTGTGTTTATTATTTGGATGATACTCAAATTGATTGTTAGTGTAGTGAGACTTTTTTTTTGTTGAAAAATGTAGTGAGAATTGATTCTAGGTTGATGAATATATGTGATATGTAATGGTTTTTAAATTCACCGAACAATTTAAAGTTTAGCGTCATATTTATCTAAAAATTGTGATTATACTCTCTTTTTTTTTTTAAAAATCATTTACTTCAAATTTAGTGGTTATGGTTTCGAGTTACAACTAATTTCCTATATGTTCAATCCTTATTTTGGAAAGTGGCACATACATCACGTTGTTTGATGTAGCCTATGTTGCTATATATTGGGTGTATTCGGATTTTTCAATCTGCTACGTTGCTATAGAGTTATTAGTAATTGAATAAATTTGTCATGAGTTACGAAAGGCGAAGAAGAACAATTATCAAAATTAACCTGGAATTCAAAGTTTGTGGAGTCAAACATATCAATAATGGGTTTAAGTTTGTTAAAAGTTTATTTCATGCATAGGTTTGTTGTATAATAATGTTTCAGCTTTATTATAATTTTTCTCATAATTACTTTTTCTTTCACGCATTTAGATTTCTCATAATTACTATATACATATATATTAAAGTTTACCTTTTTTAGCCACCAGATTATTTTTAGGTCCATGTTATTGAAGTGATATTTTTTTTGACTTTCCATCTTTTAATATATTAAATAATTAACAAAATATAAGTTAACAAAAAAATATTAACAAGATTTGCACCAATAATAACGCATCTTAACCATTGTTACTTCTTTACGTGAATACAAATTATTTTTTTTCAATTTGAGAAGAATATATGATATGATTTATTTCATTTCTCTTTCATTAACTTTTAACACTTTAATATTTTAAAGCACTAATTACCATATGTATATGTAAATTACTTTTTGAAAATGATTTATAAGATTCATATAACATAAAAGTAAATAATTCAATAATTTGTAAAAGTTGTTCAATCGATTAATTTTTTAAAATATACAACCATTTATCGACGAAATAATTTAACCATTTTTTCCATTTTACGATTGATTCTTTTGCATATACATACTTAATTGTGGTAATTAGAAAGTTATTTTGGACTCAAAAAAATATATTCTAAAAATAAATAAATATAATAATATATAATCTAATTGTAATTTATTAGCATGTGATCTTAATCACATAGCATTTACTAAACATATATTTACGAATCAGAGTGATTTATAGCTTCTAAACAATAGCAACAAAAATATAAAAAAATAAATCAATATCAATATGTAAAATGAGATTTAATTTTCTTATGGCATCTTATACATATGTATGTTTGCATTATTATGTTCAACTACACTTAGGAGGGTCGATTTATTCTACCATTCTTCTTCGTACATGTTTCTATTTTTTTAAGTTATAAATTTTCTTCACCACTTTATCGATAATTATCTTTATTGAAAATGTTGTAAATAATCACTCATATTTTACAATTATTTAAGTATGATTTTGGTTATACATATATAAATATATAAATTTCAAACAACCGTGCATGACATGGGTATTAAAGTATTTATCTTAAAGCGTTAAGAATTGAAAAATCTTAGCCCTTTATCATAAAAGGGTTAATTACCGGAAACCACCCGTCCAATAGGCCATATTGCCAGAAACCACTCGGATAATGACTATTTACCGTAAACCACCCGTATATCCATCTCCGTCCAACACGTACCACCCTATCCCACTCTCTGTCTATTAGATCGTTAACGTAATTACATATTTAAGCCGAACTTTTTATTTTCATTCAATTTCTCCACAACTTCAAAACTTGGGTCAAAATTGCAATTAAGCCAAAAGTGAGGGGGCCCGATCGGGCACTGTTCATCACCCCCAACCTCAGCCCCAGCCGAGCTCTCCTCCCTCCTCCAAGCTCGTCAATGGCGGATCGGGGCGAGTTTTTGAGCTCGAAAAATTCATCCAATCCATGGGCATTTAAGAGGGGATAATCCCGCATCAAAATCGGGCAAAAGTGTAACATCCCATGCCAAGCTACCCCAGCCACCAAGCCGCCCAGCCACCCAACGGTGCCGGCGCCGGTACTGGTGCCGCCTAGTTGTCCAAGGGCATGCAGCCCACACACCCAACCCTTCCCCCATTTAAATGGGTAGGTTGTTGCCCACGGGGATCGAACCCGGGACCTTTAGATACAAGGGCAATGCCTTACCACTTGTATCACCAATTGTGCTGCAGCACAATTGGTAACAAGTGGGCGTTAAGCCGCTTGTTAAAGCGTGAGGTCTCGAGATCCCATGAAGAGTTCTTACCAGTAGCATAAGAAGACGTGCCAGATGGAGTGTTCATGGAGTTGTACATCTGCAGCACAGTAGCGATTGTCCGGAAGCTTGATCTGAATAGGAGCAATATCGATGAGATCCCGAATAAGATCCCGGTTACCCGTCATATGGAGAGACACACCGGTGTCTAGAATCCATGAAGAGTTCTTACCAATAGCATCAAAAGACGTGCCAGATGGAGTGTTCATGGAGTTGTACATCTGCAGCACAGTCTTCCATTGATCCGAGTTGAGAGATGCGCCGAAAGCAGCCTTGTCGTGAGCCGTGATCTGTCCAGGTGTACGTGAGGTGGATTGTTGCTGTTGAGCAGCGTGTGCAGCACCAGAGGCACCCCGCCCTCTACCACGGCCAGCGCCGGGGTCAGATGAAGGAGGCATAGAAGAAGACGAGCCACGATTAGACCCACGGTGAACCCAACCTTCAGGGAAGCCGTGGAGACGGTAGCACTTCGTCACATCATGACCTCATGACCAAGTCGATTACAATGGCTGCACAGGGGACGAGGCTTGTCGGAAGAGCGTTGATCAGATTACTTGGACTGAGCAGCGAACGCCATCACATCAGTCGTGGCTTCGCGGTCCTTCATCAGCGTTTTATGGCGCTCTTCCTGAACGACGAGGGAATAGATCCGGCTGAGCGGAGGTAAAGGTTCATGTGCCATGAGACTCGAGCGAAGAGTGCCAAAGCTATCATCAAGACCAAGCAGAAATTGGTGGAGATGCTCCTCTTCACGTTCAGTCTGGATTTGAGCAGTAAGAGCACAAGTGCAGTGGCCACAATGACAGGCCTTCGGAGGGACATAAGTCAGCAATTCATCCCACAACTTCTTCAAGGAGCCGAAGTACGCAGCAACAGACTGACCACCTTGACGACAATTAGCGAGGTCGGAGCAAATATGAAGGATTCTTGGTCCGTTACCGACCGAGAATCGAATACGCAGATCATCCCACAACTCGCAAACAGTTTCATGATAAGAGATGGAAGAGCGCAGCGAGGAGTCGATGGATTTGACGATCCATCCGATGAGCATCGAATTAACGCTCCACCAATCATCAATAGCGTCGGAAGTAACATCAGGCTGAACAATCCGACCATCAATGAAGCCAAGTTTCCTTCTCGCCTTGAACGCGTTCCTCATAGCATCGGTCCACTCTTTATAATTATCACCGTTCAAGACCACGGGGCAGATCGACAAGCCCGGATGATCCGAAGGATGAAGATAGAATGGAAAAGTTTGATCGAGGGGGCGCGTAGTCGAGCCAGCAGATCGCAAGTTCAGCGGTGATGTAGGATTGAGAGTCTCGTGGTCGGATTCACTCATTGTCGAGAACTGACAGAGAGTGGCGACTTAGAGTTGTGCTGAATAGGGGCAAGAGAAGCAGCACATCAGTGCAAACAAATAACAGATCGGCAGTGGCGGGACAGAGAAAAAAAAATTAGGGTTGAAACAACCTGCTCTTGATACCATGAAAAGATGGAAATTTGGGAACGTTTTCTTATTGATTAAGCCACACAAAGGGCAGACTAAATACACGTTTATGTGACCTTTCATATGGAGAACTAATTAAGCAACTAATTAACAACAACAACTCTAATAACGTTCAAACAAATCTCAAACTCATCATACAAAGACCTATAATCAATAAGCGCATGTGAGTGAATTATTTACAGAAACGTCGGTACAATATAATTGTATACGTCGTCGTTTCATTGAATTAGTCATTCAGAGTCAGCAACCGCATGCTAATCGATCGAGGTGCGATCGAGATAGACTATTTTTATCAAATATTCTACGGAAAAAAATATTATTTGATTTGATTTTGACTTTGGAGTAACTAGCTTAATTCCGTGTATTGAACATATGGATATAATATCTCCTAAATATCTTTAGTATCTCCCAAATATTCAATTTCCAAAATCACATTTACAAGATCTCATACGGTTACTCTCTCCAGATTCGTCTTCAACCTCTCTGGCTTTCTTTTTGGACTTGCCGGAGCCGTTTGCGCCCAACACCGCCATGATCTCTCCGCCGCGGGCCTCGCCGGAGATGTTGTTGAGAAGGTTGAACTTTGGCCGGATCTTGATGTTGTAAGTCAGATTGGAGAAAGAGAGGACAAATGGGATTGATTGGGGAACACTTTTGACGGCGATTTGCTTCCCCTCTCACAAATCTCTCTCTCGCATTACGTACTCTCTGGCGGTGATCCTGCTCTCCCCGATCCCAATTCGTTTGCTGAGGTTAGTCATCTTAATCTCTATAATTTCATACTTACTCTGTGGAATTGAAAAGATTTGAACTTTATTAACATTGATATGCGATTGATCAATTTCGAAGGAAAGGAAATAATACGAGAGAACAATCGAAGAGTTCTTCAATAAACTGCTGGAATCGCAACACGATTTCAAAGAACTGACGGAATCACAACATGATAGGAAGGCCTCCCTGGAGGAGTTGTTCAGTAAACTGGCGGAATCCGAAGAGGATCGGAAGGTGGCCAATGATCGAAGGATGCAGGCAGAGCGACAACGGCGATTAACGGAGAAAGATCTTCGCGCTTCGATTGAGAAAGTGAGTGAATGTATGTGTGAATTTGTGAGATCGATCGTACCTGATCAAGACTATCAAGTGTATGAATTACTCCCTTTGTCCCTTAATATAGTTCCGGTTTCTCAAAATGCACAGGAATTAAGGAGAAAAAAAGAGAGTACAAATTGCATTAATTGCACTAAACCAACAGAATTACAGAATGAAAAGGAGTAATATGACAGAAATTACAGCTGTAACAATCCCATAGTTTTTTTCCCAAATTACTCAACAACATTTTGATAGCCAATAGGATTACAACATTAAAAGCACAAGGATTGTGCCTTAAACCCACATTCCATCTTCAAAGGGACTCATTGTAATACCCCTCATTTTTAGTAAGGGTATTTGGGTAATTCACAACCCTCATTCTGTAATCGTGTCGTGTTTAGGCGTATTCGGAATTTCTGTAACTCGTAGCATCTCTGTATTATTCTTTGAACGTTATAATATACGTCCGAGGTATTTTGGAATCGTTAAATAGGTTTTATGGATACTAAAAATAGATTTTAGCTTAAATCTGTGAGCCAAACCGCGACCCGAGTCCAAGGGGCTCGACCGCGGTAGAATCTCCGCGACCGCGGGAGAATCTCCGCGATCGCGGAAACCTGACTCAGCTTCGTCTTCGTCTTCCCCGCGTTTCGCCGTTCGGGCTGCCAGCGTTACGCCGGAGGGGGAGGCCGATCGTTTCGGTTGCTCGGCGTTAGGGCCTCCTCCACCCTATAAATAGGGGCTTCAGTCTCGTAGTTCTTCATCCATCAGATCTCAGCTCTCTCTTTCCCCCTCTCTCGTTTTGGGTTGGTCGCCGGAGTTGTTCGCCAGAACTTTTGGTGGTCGCCGTGGTGTCCTTGGAGGCTGGTTGAGGTGGTATTGCAAGGAAGAGAGGCTAGCTTCGTAAATCATCGTCGTCGGTGAGCCTCGAGTCGATTTCAGAGTTGCGTCAGGGGATGATCCACGACCGTGGCTATGAACACCGCGATCGCGGCTCTGCCCAGAAAACCGCGACCGCGGAAATCCAACTGCGACCGCGGCTTGCCTTGGCAAGCGCGATCGTGGCTTGGATGAGCCCGGTCATGGCTTTGACCCTCGTTTCCTTTCGATTCTTTCGTTCGTATATTTTATCCGTTCGTATCGAATCTAAATTAGGGTTCCGTCTTTTTGTCTCGTTGTCGTCGTCAGAATCCGTTTCAAATCCCAGTTCTCAGATACTCGGAACCCGACATCTTCGTTCGTAGAATCTAAGGCAAGTGGCGGTTCGCTCTTGCTTATCATTACATATTTCCATTAGTTATCAATTATTTTTTATTGTTAATTAAATTGGAATGAAATGTTGTTTTCGTTTGGGAACAGATATTTGTAAATGATATGATTAAAATATAATATTATAATAGGTTGTATATATTGCTAGAAACAACGCTACTATATCTGTTATTACCGTGATGGTATTGGTGTGGATGTTATGTGCGAACTTAAATGTGTAGTTAGAACGAGTATTCGTAGGAACGCTATGTACCTTGTGAGGTCTAGTCGTTTCTTTATAACTTGGTGCTTAGGAGGATTTTGCCCTAACACTTTCCTGGTCATGATCGTCCCCTATCCGAATATAGGGGTGGTGCACTAAGCTGGTGCCAACAATCGGGATTTATTCCCCCAAAATATCTCTCGTGATGAGATGATATTCCTTAAAAGCTTCAACATGAAATGTATGCTTTGGAACTAAACAAGATAAGTACCGTTGTGCACATAATTAATATACCTTCGGGCGAGGAGTACAACGTGGAAACCGCCCGGACTTTGGTTAGAGTAAGTCTTCTTTCCAATCTGGATTCGCATTGCGCGGTGAGGTTGGTCGTTGACCCAAATGATCAAGTCGTTTTTAAAATGCTTGTATGAAAACTTTAACGTTCCCGAACATTTGTCATACTTTCCCATAAGACTCAATTCCTGTGGAGTCTTCTTTTTAGTGCATGTCTAAATTCTAATCATTCCATGAAAGTTCCGGGTTATATATCGTTCTTTCGGTTATTATTCGAAGGACAATGATAGTAAACGGTTATGATCACTAGAACCATTATGTTTTCACCCTTACATAGTCTTTCATTAGACTAACCAACCGGGTTTTATTCCTTTCATGGTTGGCTAGTGTCATCCGTCCTATACGGCACATCAGTGGTTGGTTCCTGAAGACTCGAAGTAACCAATCGAAGAAGAGGCTTACAGTTGAAGATTTAAGTGTCGGTATTTCAAGGTCGTTAAGTATTACTTTAATATATATTTTTATAATCTAGTCATGTAATATGTTTATTCGTAAAGTCTTCCGCTGTGTAATTTAAAAGTCTTCCGCTGTAATTTCACTCTGTTGTAAATCGTTATTGAGAAATCTTTTAATAAAAATGGTTGAGTTTCATATAGAAATGTCTTCCGTTGTTTAAACTTTTCGTTATTTAATATGTTTATTTAATATTAATTGTTCCGATTAAAGCCTAGGGTGACATCGGACAGTAACGTCTGAAGTCACTGGCGTGTGGCACTACCGACGTAAGTCGGGGGTGTTACAATTATGGTATCAGAGCAATGGTTTTAAAATTCTTGGCCTATTGTTAGGTTTGAGAATTTTGGAAAATTAATTTCGAAACTATTTTCAACCTATTTTCTATTAAAAAGGAATTTCGAGAATTTTAAATGTTAAATTTAAAAGTTTTAAGTATTTCTCGGATTTTAATTTAAAATAATGATTTAGCTATTTGAACTTCAAAGGTTATCTATAGTTGGTTTTAAATGGTGTGTATAAGCGATCAACGTAAGTTTATGATTGTAACCTTAAAAGTGTGATTTTGATCTTGGTAAGAGTTTTGTGATAATTGTATCACTAGTTTGAGAAACTAAATTTATAAATAATTATTTTTATTAAGTTTAATACATTAAGGTTTAAAGGTATAAGGTATGAAGTTTGAAAGTATAAAGTTTAGTAATTAGTGGTTTTTCAAACTTCTACAAGCTTCGAGTTGTTACTTATTCCTTAGATCCATTCTTAGGAATATCGTTTCTCCTTAGGTTTAATGTCATTTAAAGGTTGACATTTCTCCTAGAGTTTCCACTTTCAAGTAGAGAAGAAGGTCGTTTATGCGGTTTATGGTGGTGGGCCAGTCAGACTGATATAAAATTATTAGTTTGGACCCTTATAATTCGTATCATAACGTAATTGACTCAGTGTCATGTACAAGTTGGAAAAGTTCTAAACTAACGTTACGGTTCATCAACAGGTGATGGACACCCGATCCACCAACCAAGCAGCTAACGAAAGTCCTAGCAACGGTTCTCGAATTCGGCTGAGGAATGCTACTCCGCAAGGGGAAGACGCGGGATCTGGCTCACGTAGCAATGACCCGACCCTGCGGCAGGATGTTCATCAGGGACAAGCGAACCCCCAAGCTGCAAGGGGAGTTCCACCTCCTGCCCCGATCATGCTAAATGCGACGACCATTGGGCAGATAGTGGGGCTAGTGGTCGAAGTATTAACGGCCCGGGTGATACCGCAAACCCTAGCGGCCCCCATACCTCAAGTCGCAACTAGTGTGGAGGCACAGATTAAGGCAAAGGGTGGGCAACAGAATCGCAGGGCTAGCTCGTTCAAGCGGCCGGCGTCGCCCACCAAGTTTGAGAAGTCTGGTCGTACTAAGACCAAGGCAACTCAGTCTGGCTCCGCCAAAGGCTCGGGCTGGAGTAACAGCGTGATTCAATGCCACAACTGTGGTCAAGCTGGGCACAAGAGTCCTAGTTGCCAAAAGGATAAGAGGGTATGTTACAATTGTGGGAGGGAAGGCCACATGAAGGCATACTGTAGGCAGAAGGGCCTAAGGCCAAAACAAGCATATCAGGCCTCAAAAGTTGGCAGTGGGCAGAACCCAAGGGTGGAAGTATCTGATCTGGAGCAATCTGTTGCTCGTATCAAAGGCAAGGTGCCTATGGAATATTCGGGTCAAGAGCAACGACTCTTTGTGATACGTCACCCCGACGGGAGGGAAGCCCTGTGCGAGTGGTAGTTTTCTTTTGTAAGGCTTTTGAGAATAAGGAGCGATGACTTGTGTCGACAGTCTCCATAGTTTAGTAATCTGTCTATTCGACTTTCTGTCAGTTATTTTATGTAATGTTTCGAATAATAAAGAAATGTTTCCTTGTTCCGGAAATTACTAAATTCGTTATTATTGAAAATTGTTCATTCATACGAGACTCCGTGAGTGCCAAAAATAGTTTATGTCACGTGTGGATAAGGGATGTCAGGACTCATAAAGAAGGGGTAACGTATGAAGCCTAGGTGTTCGTTCTCTACATGGTTATCACCAGAGGCGACTCTATTACTGAATTCCTAGACCCATCCTTAGGAATCTCTCTTTATCCTTAGAGTAATGTCACATCGATATGACATTAATTACTCCCTTCGTTGAGCCGTCGAGCGTTATCTAGTGAGTTGAGTTTTACCAAAATTCCTTAATGTAAAGGAAACAAATATATGTGGTTAATGCTCTATGGGATTAAGAATTATTTCTCATATGTGTACCCTAAACATTTGTTTTGGTAAAAGTACGTAGGAGTGAACTATATGAAGTTTAGAATGCCTCATTGTGAGGTCATACTGTAGTCATCTATGTGGATAGATTGTTGAGAAAAGAATAAATGTATATAGGAGATAGTTCATAGGGAATCTGGTTTCTCTAAAAAGATCGTACTCTATTACGACCTTGAGTAAAACCTTAGGACCCAAGGGTGTTATTATGGAATGTGTAAGTGAGTATATGTTCATTGTGGGCACAGAGAGTTAAACTTTCGGAAAGGCTAAGGGTGTGAAGTCATAAATATTATATGAGGTTTCGTCATGAGGCTTTCCTAGAAGAAACGACATCAGGATTGGATGGAGAGTGATCTACGTCTGTTAAGGCGACTTGATGTCACGTTTAGGGAAAATAAAGTGATTGGCTGAAATTGTGCTAATTGATTTATCGCGATCTTGTTTTGAGGAAACTAAAGGTTTGAGTTGGAAGTAAGCTTTAGGGCCAAATTTATTTGGGCCAAAGAACTGAATCAGTGGATTGTACCTTCAAGGGATATAGAGTTATGATATCTGGAGATTTACAAGGTTTGATATGTGGATTTTAAGAGAGTCTGACATCTATAAGACCGATGATATAGCACTTTTTGGGAGAATTAAGTTGTGAGACAATTGTTTTGGGAGAAAGCTCACTTAAAATTGAAGGGTTATGGTGTAGGGCCTAGTTATTTGGAGGATATCGATAAACAAGAGGATGTAGCATGGGAAATTGTCGTATGTGCGTTTAAGGAGTAAAGTAACAAATGTTACTCGTATATACCCATTGAAGGATTAGGACGCAAAGTGATTGATTTGATGGCAAGGCATCATTCATCAATATGGTATTTTTGGGTAAATAGAATTGAGGAACCTTAAAGGTTTAAGTTAGAGATTGAATAATGAAATACGTTAAGTTAATCTTGGATAAATAGTAAATATCAGTAAAGCAAAAGGGTGCTCGATTTGGGATAATAAATCGTATGAGGACAACTAGTTGCTTAAGGATTTATGGGTAAATAGCAAATTCGACCGGTGAAAGTTGATACGATTTTGAAGGTCAAATAGTGTGGCATAAAGTAAGTATGATAATGATATCAAGTGGACTTGAGGAAAAGGTGAACCACGTCTATTAAGGTGATCGTATGGAACGTTTGGGTAAAACGGGAGTATAACCTTGTGAAATGGATTATTAGATCATGTTGAGATAATCGGACATAGGTTATGGTGTGATTAATTATGGGATCACATGCACAAATATTTTGAGTTAAGATATGGCACAAGGGCCAAATGTGATTAAGATAACCAATGAAATAGGTGAGCCGTGTATGTAAGGAGTAAGGCCTGTATGACAAGTGGAAGTAATAAGTTGCGGTATAGTTGAATTCTATGTATGTACTTTGAGGATCTGATCATCGAAGGAAAGTTAGTAGAAAAATGTTGTATTCTTCTGGTTGAGGACATCAAGGTCTTTATGAGGAATAGGGAAATATAGCGAGGTTATATTGGAGATTATAACGGATACTCTGATTAAGGCAATGGTAATCTTGTGGATGATCATATCGATTCTAGCGAGAGTAAGGAATGTAGGAAGTGTAGTAAGTGGAATCACGATCGAATAAAAGTTTGGTTTTGGTGATATAGGTTACGAAGACCAAATTTATTTAAGGATATCAACTTAAAGGAGATAAGGTATGTACTCTGAGAGAGGTTTATAAAGGGAAAGGTGAAAGAGGAATGTATGTTCTCATGCATAAGGTATAGCGAGACTAGTGCGATGATTTTGGGAGACTATTATCCTAAGATAATTATGACCTTGTGGATATAGTCACGCGTTAATACAAGTGTAGCACGTGGAGATAGGATATGCGGAATAGTGGCATGGTTGAGGAAACATATCGTTTTCCTAGGAGCAAGCACAAGGATGGAAAGTTTAAGGATATTAAAATCAGGTAGTGAGATTATGGTGAAACAGGTCCCTCTATATTAGCGATGCTAGTTTCAGGGTCGAAACTATTTTAAGGGGTAGTAATGTAATAATCCTCATGTTACCATAGGGGTAATATGATAGAATGTGTGTCTAGTGAAAACAAGTTATAGAATTCTCTTAGGTTGTGAAGGGTCTAAATTATGGTTAACCTTACGTTAATTGTAATTTGAACCAATTTATAGATTTTAACTTAGAAATGCGTGAACCAATTTACAAAGTGTTAAATGGGTTAGGCATGGTTAAACTTATAAGGTTGGTTAACTGATTATAAGATCGCTTGTCTGAGCTGTCTGAGTTGTTATCGGCCAAGTTTCGGGGTCAAAACTTCTTTTAAGAGGGTAGTGATGTAATACCCCTGATTTTTAGTAAGGGTATTTGGGTAATTCCCAACCCTCGTTCCGTAACCGTGTCGCATTTAGGCGTATTCAGAATTTCTGTAACTCGTAGCATCTCTGTATTATTCTTTGAACGTTATAATATACGTCCGAGGTATTTTGGGATCGTTGAATAGGTTTTATGGATACTAAAAATAGATTTTAGCTTAAATCCGCGACCCAAACCGCGACCCGAGGCCAAGGGGCTCGACCGCGGCAATTCCGCGACCGCGGGAGAATCTCTGCGATTGCGGAAACCTGACTCAGCTTTGTCTTCGTCTTCCCCGCGTTTCACAGTTCAGGCTGCCAGCGTTACGCCGGAGGGGGAGGCCGATCATTTCGGTTGCTCGGCGTTAGGGCCTCCTCTACCCTATAAATAGGGGCTTTCGTCTTATAGTTCTTCATCCATCAGATCTCAACTCTCTCTTTCCCCCTCTCTCATTTTGGGTTGGTTGCCGGAGTTTGCCCTCGCCGGAGTTGTTCGCCAAAACTTTTGGTGGTCGTCGTGGTGTCCTTGGAGGCTGGTTCAGGTGGTATTACAAGGAAGAGAGGCTAGCTTCGTAAATCGTCATCGTCGGTGAGCCTCGAGTCGATTTCAGAGTCGCGTCAAGGGATGATCCGCGACCGCGGCTATGAACACCGCGATCGCGACTCTGCCCAGAAAACCGCGACCGTGGCTTGCCTTGGCAAGCACGATCGTGGCTTGGACGAGCCCGGTCATGGCTCTGACCCTCGTTTCCTTTCGATTCTTTCGTTCGTATATTTTATCCGTTCGTATCGAATCTAACTTAGGGTTCCGTCTTTTGTCTCGTTGTCGTCGTCGGAATCCGTTTCAGATCCCAGTTCTCAGATACTCGGAACCCGACATCTTCGTTCGTAGAATCTAAGGCAAGTGGCGCTTCGCTCTTGCTTATCATTCCATATTTCCATTAGTTATCAATTATTTTTTATTGTTAATTAAATTGGAATGAAATGTTGTTTTCGTTTGGGAACAGATTTTTGTAAATGATATGATTAAAATATGATATTATAATAGGTTGTATATATTGCTAGAAATAACGCTACTATATCTGTTATTACCGTGATGGTATTGGTGTGGATGTTATGTGCGAACTTAAATGTGTAGTTAGAACGAGTATTCGTAGGAACGCTATGTACCTTGCGAGGTCTAGTCGTTTCTTTATAACTTGGTAATAAGGAGGATTTTGCCCTAACACTTTCCTGGTCATGACCGTCCCCTATCCGAATATAGGGGTGGTGCACTAAGTTGGTGCCAACAATCGGGATTTATTCCCCCAAAATATCTCTCGTGATGAGATGATATTCCTTAAAAGCTTCAACATGAAATGTATGCTTTGGAACTAAACAAGATAAGTGTCGTTGTGCATATAATTAATATACCCTCGGGCGAGGAGTACAACGTAGAAACCGCCCGGACTTTGGTTAGAGTAAGTCTTCTTTCCAATCTGGATTCGCATTACGCGGTGAGGTTGGTCGTTGACCCAAATGATCAAGTCATTTTTAAAACGCTTGTATGAAAACTTTAACGTTCCCGAACATTTGTCATACTTTCTCATAAGACTCAATTCCTTTGGAGTCTTCTTTTCAGTGCATGTCTAAATTCTAATCATTCTGTGAAAGTTCCGGGTTATATATCGTTCCTTCGGTTATTATTCGAAGGACAATGATAGTAAATGGTTACAATCACTAGAACCATTATGTTTTCACCCTTGCATAGTCTTTCATTAGACTAACCAACCGGGTTTTATTCCTTGCATAGTTGGCTGGTGTCATCCGTCCTATACGGCACATCAGTGGTTGGTTCCTGAAGACTCGAAGTAACCAATCGAAGAAGAGGCTTGCAGTTGAAGATTTAAGTGTCGGTATGTCAAGGTCGTTAAGTATTACTTTAATATATATTTTTATAATCTAGTCATGTAATAGGTTTATTCGTAAAGTCTTCCGCTGTGTAATTTAAAAGTCTTCCACTGTAATTTCACTATGTTGTAAATCGTTATTGAGAAATCTTTTAATAAAAATGGTCGAGTTTCATATAAAAATGTCTTCCGCTGTTTAAACCTTTCGTTATTTAATATGTTTATTTAAGATTAATTGTTCCGATTAAAGCCTAGGGTGACATCGGACAGTAACGTCTGAGGTCACTGGCGTGTGACACTACCGACGTAAGTCGGGGGTGTTACACTCATCACCATAAATACAGAGTTCAACATTCATTTACAGAGTTAAGCAAGCATTTACTCATCTCTTAAATTCAAAAACTAAAGGAAAAACAAAAAAAACAGAGAATCAAAACTGCATCATTGCCCGATCTTGATGTCTTCAGACATGGGAGAATCTGAGCTTCCATTTGATCTAAATGAGCCACCAGGGGACATGGAAGAAGCTGAGCTTCTTTTTTTATCTCAATGAGCCAGCTAGAGAGATGGAAGAAGATCAACAAGAGTCTCAGCAACAACAAACACAGGCAACTGGTCATCACCAGACATCAAGGAAGAGGCTCAGCTTTGAGCAAAGAATGCAAATACTGTTATGGCTTCTCAACAGAGGGACGTCTTGAAAGGGGTACAATGATAGAAGCTGCACAGGAGTTTAATGTTTCAACAAGGTGCATAAGCAAAATATGGAGCATAGCCAAGACACAGAATGTTGTTGGACAGAGGTACAACGTGGCAACAAAATTTCACAATTCAGGTAGAAAAAGAATTGAAGTTCCAATTGAAACTATCACATCATTGAATATGGGGGATAGATCATGCATCAGAGACTTGGCTACCATGTTTAACATTTCAAAGACAATAGTTCACAGGATGATTAAAAGGAGAATTATCAGGCCACATACAAATCCACTCCATCCTGGATTGAATGATGCAAACAAGAAAACAAGATTTGCATGGATATTAGGGCTACTTCAAGGGGGCACACCAGAAACAAAGCAAAAATATTATCCAATGTATGATTTTGTTCATTTGGATGAAAAATGGTTTAATCAGAGCAAGAAGTCACAGAGAGTATATCTAGCACAAGGGGAGAAGGGCAAATACAAAAGTGCAAGTTCACGTAAGTTCATACCCAAAGTAATGTTCACAGCTGTTGTTGCTAGACCAAGATTCAATTCAGAGGGGCAATGTACTTTTTATAGGAAGATAAGTATCTTTCTATTCACTTACAAAGAGCCAGCAAAAAGAAGATAAAAAAACAGAGACAAGAGGACTATTATTACTAAGATTGTTGAATCAGACAACCAGAAAGTCACAAGGAGAATGCTAATCAACCAAATCATTCCATCAATCAAGGAAAAATGGCCAAGAGATGGGGGACACAAGGTAATATTCATACAACAGGATAATGCAAAGGCCCACATCACTCAAGAAGATCCAGAATGGCAGCAGGTATATCAGCAAGAAGGTTTCACTTTCATTTTAATTCAACAACCACCAAACAACCCAGATTTGAACATATTAGACCTAGGGTTTTTTAGAAGTATACAATCACTGATGCATAAAAAAATGCCCAAGGATGTTGACAAGATGCTAGATGCAGTGCATGAGGCATTTTATGAGTTAGACCCCACAATCCTATCTAATGTATGGATGTCACTATAGTATGTCATGAATGAGATATTAAAATCAAAAGGAGGAAATGAGTATGACTTGTCACATGTAAACAATAAAAAGTTGATGGCTCTTGGAACTCTAGAACCAGAAATCAAAGCACCAACATGGGCAGTGCTAGAAGCATGGGACATAGTTCATGGAGGTGCACAACAAGATGCATCAAAAGTTGAACAACAAACTCAAGAAACAGCAGACCAAACTCAAGAACCAACAACATCCAATGGATTACAAGACAGTCAATGGTAATTTAGTGGGGACTATTTTTTGTGAACCTTAATGGTCATTTTGTGAACCTTGGTGGGTCATAATTTTTGTAAAGCTCCATCTTTTGTATACATTACTCATGCATGAAATATTTCAGAACAAGAAAGGGACTAATCTCATATGTACAATTATATACTCCTTCCTTCCTTTATTATAGTTCATGTTTCTCATAATGAAATACAAGCTGAAACAATACATTTTGCAAGCATTAACTCAGCCTGAATATAGTTCATGTATTCCTTTTATGGTGTCCCTTAAAATTGAGGGACAGAGGGAGTAGTTACATCTATGTTTTTTTAATTCAACCTCAACTACATTCACAAAACAATAGAAGTCCTCATAAGCCTCATTCAGTCACAAAGAGACTGGTTTCTTATGGGGAGTAATCTCAGATGTCCCCAAGCATCATAGACATTTAACCTTAACATTTAACTACACCTAGAGCCTTCCTAGTCAATGTTGACTGGTGTCTCAAGGCATAGCAGGGCTAGATGTATCATTAAGGTCACTAATCTCAGCATAAAAGACTCATAATTGAAAGTACAGGATAAATGGAATACTCTTAGACCAAGATTCAACACAGATTGCATTAATTGCACTAAACACAGAGAAGATAAACATCTCTTTTGCATTATTTATACTTAAAAATTTGTACAACTGTAATAAGCTCAGAATTTTTTTCCCAAAATACTCCATAACATTTATTCATAGCCAATATGATTACAGAATTAAAAGCATGAAGTAATCTCAGATGTCCCCATAACCATCATTGATACAACCCCATTCACCCAATCTTAATATACCTATAAGCCTCAATTCAGTAATTGAAGACCGGTTTCTTATGGCACATTAAGGCAGTGAAAATGATTGGGATTGCATCTCATTTATAAAGACTTCATCATTGAAATAGTGGTACATTATAGACTAGTACATGATTCTTGGTTAAAGTCTTTCAGTTGATACAGATGCACAGACTTACACCAAGAATCTGTACCAGTCTATTACAAACCAAATTAATCTCAGATGTCCCATAACCATCACTGACACAACTCTATTCACATACCAAAAATATACACATAAGCCTCGATCAGTCAACTTTGACTGGTTTCTTATGGCACATTAAAACAATGAATTTATAGGATGTGCATCTCAGAAAATTAAAGAATTCATCATTGATTAACAACAGAATGCACAAACAGTGGTACATTATAGACCGGTATGGCATCCTTGGTGCAAGTCATTCAGCTAATAGAGATGCAAGGACTTATACCAAGAATACTATACCAGTCTATTACAAGACTTCATCATTCATAAACAACAGAATGCACAAACAACATAAAAAGGGACTAATCTCATATGTAGCATAATATAGTTCCAATTTCTAAAAAATGCACATGAATTAAGGAATCTGAAACACATTAGGATTATAGAATTAAGAGCCTACAAATTGTGCATTAAACTCACATGAATTAAGCAAGCATTCATTCACTAGTAGCTAATCTCATAAGTCCCCAACCATCATAGACATTCACCCTTAACATTTAACCCAAACTACACCTAGAGCCTTCCTAGTCAATATTGACTGGTTTCTCAAGGCATAGCAGGGCTAGATGCATCATTAAGGTGAATAATCTCAGCTTAAAAGACTCATCATTGATCAACTACATTAAAAAAGGGACTAAACTCACATGAACCCAAGCATCATTCTCATTCACCCTTAGCAGGATTAAAAGACTCATCATTCATCAAAGAGCATAGCAGAAACAAGAACAGTTTTTTGGGATACCATAAAAGGAATACCGGAACTATATTAAGGACAGAGGGAGTAGAAGCATCATTAGGATGAGTGATCTCAACATAAAAGGATCCATAACTGATCAAACACCATGACAAGGACAATATCACAATTTATCAACACATTGGATCAACAATCCACCACATAAATCGGCCACAGGAACTCATAAAATCCCAGCCAACAATCAGGGACATCATTCAAAGGGGATAATATCATAAATTATCAACATGCAAACATGTCAATCGGCCACAAGCACCCATCAAAATACAGGCAACAATCACAGCGTCCTTCAAAGGGGATAATATCACAATTTATCAACATACAAACAGATCAATCGGCCACAGGCACCCATCAAACACAAGCAACAATCACAGCATCCTTCAAAGGGGACAATATCACATTTTATCAACATGCAAACAGAAAGATAAAGAGAGTTACAGGGGACTTAGCTACATCAACCAGCAAAAGACTCGCAATCAGAGCCAGTAGCTTCATCAGCACGAACATCATCATCATCAACAGAAAGGACACCTTCCTCAGGGGACTTAGAGGGAGCGTCGTCAACAACTTCAACTTCAACTTCAAGGACTTCAACTTCAGGGACTTCAGGGACTTCATCATCATTCCGAAAAGGGTTTCCAGGACTATAGTTGTGATTTCCACCACAGGATGAACCCCAATCACAATTTGGAGCGTCAGAGCAAGAGTATGAACCAGATGTAACGGGAGAAAGGGGACTCTCAGATCCAAACAACGAATCATAACTCATCTTTAAAGCCAGAAATTTTGGGGACTGAAAATACAGAGAAAGGGGACTCTCAGATCCAAACAGCGGCGCTGTTTGGATGAGCAACAAACCCAGAAATTTTAGGGTTCTAAGATGAAGAGACACAAATCAAACATGCAAACCCAGAAAAATTGAGGAATCAAAACAGAGAGATGGAGGATGAGATCTGTTTGTATCGATGAAGAACCCAGAAAATTCGAGGAATCGAAACAGAGAGATGAAGGATGAGATCTAGGGTTTTAGAGGGAGCGACACAGTTTGGATGAGAGCAACAATGAAGAATAAAAAGAGAGCTAGAGAAATGGTGAGTGAGTGGGGTATTCAGTGGGGTGGGTGGAGTATTAGGTGGGGTAGATGGGGTATTAAATGGGGATAGGGAGTGGAAAAAAGAGGGTTTTATGAGGGTATTTTGGGTATAAAATTATGACCAAAATGGAAAAAATCATAAACAAGAACAATTTTTAGGAACACCCAAAAAGGAATACCGGAACTATATTAAGGGACAGAGGGAGTATGATGGATTGGATGATTTTTATGTAGGCACTAAGATTTGAAGGAATGTACTATGAATAATGGACGAAGCGGAAGACGATATTCATGAATTGAGTGATGATATTCATGTATTATTCACGATATCGGGGGTGATATTCGTGTAATATTTGCTTATATTCAGGTAATTAGGTGGTAATATTAATGTAATTGGGTAGTGATCAATATTCATATATTGATTGGTGATATTCATGTAATATTCACGATATCGGGGGTGATATTCGTGTAATATGTGTTGATATTCATGTAATTGGGTGGTAATATTAATAATTGGGTAGTGATCGATATTCATGAATTGAATGGTGATATTCATGTAATATTCACGACTCGGGGGTGATGTTCGTGTAATATGTGTTAATATTCATGTAATTGTGTGGGAATATTACTGTAATTGGTAGTGATCGATATTCATGAATTGAGTTATGTTATTCATGTACTTGAGTGTCATATTCATATAACTGATTATGATATTCGTGTAATTGATTATGTTATTCATATATTATTAAGTGGTGATATTCATATTTTAAGTTATACTATTCATGTCTTTAATTGGTGATATCCACATATTAAACAAAGATATTCATACAAACATGAACGATATTTAAGAAACAATGACAAAAACAACAAGAACAAATTTACAAATCTACGAATTTGCAAAGCATTAGGACGCTGAAAAAATCAAGTGATGATATTCATGTTTTAAGTGGAGATATTCACGTCCATCGATATTCATAAACACATAAACGATATTCATAAAGACGTGATCGATATTCATGAACGCTGAAAAATCGTTGAACAAGAAGAAAATGTATCAGTGGAATGAAGATCGTGTGTTGATTTTGTTCTTCTCTCTCATGAATATTCTATCATTTTTTAGTATTTTAAAATAATTAATAAAATTAAATCATTTGTTGATTTTGGAAGAAATATATGATTTTCTCTCCCCTCTAACAATATCCTTAATTATCTTCTTTTAAATAAAATATCTATTAGCTACCTTATTTGAGAAGATCTAGTAGTTTCACCCATACCATATCCACTATATGACCCATTCATCCATCCGTCCATCACCCTTCATCCAACGTTCCAGATTAATACATTCGTTTTACTACAATTCTCGTTTTATCGGAGCGTTCCTCTATATAGGAAATTGATTATATGAGAGTAATTATTTAGGAGCGAAATAAGAATCATTTTGGACCATTAGATTTGAGAGATAGAAGGGCCTAGATTAGACTTTTATTAAAAGGACAAAAATTTGGCTGTGCCGAGTTTTTTCCGTATTATACACGTTTTTTTGGGAAAAAATCAGTTGCACCTCGTTGTGAACATATTTTTGATGTTCATCCCTTTTGTCCTTAAATGTTCATCATTTTCATGCACATATGTTCACCACTTTTGTACCTAGATCTTCATTAGTTTTTTATACATGCATGTTCATCGTTTTTCTCTTATACGTTCATCACTTTTCGTTGCGACCATGTTTTTGATGTTCATTACTTTTGTGCCTATATGTTCATCACTTCTTTATGCATATGGCATATGCATATTCATCGCTTTTCTCTTATACGTTCATCATTGTTCGTGTGAACATGTTTTCGATGTTCATCACTTTCATGTCCATATGTTCACCATTTTCGACCTACATGTTCATCACTTTCTAGACATGCATGTTTATCGCTTTTCTCCTATACGTTCATCACTTTTCGTGTGAACATGTTTTTGACGTTCACCATATTTACCCTTTGATGTTCATCATTTTCATGCCCAGATGTTCAATACTTCTGTATCTAAATGTTCATCATTTTTTTATGCATGTATGTTCATCGCTTTTCCCTTTACATTATCACTTTTCGTTGTAAACATGTTTTAGATGTTCATCACTTTGTACATAGACATTCACCACTTCTATGCTCTTATATTCATTACCTTAGATGTTCATCATGTTTTCATACATGTATGTTTTCATACATGCATGTTTATCACATTTTTCATATATGTTCATCACTCTTCATACGTATATGTTCATTTCTTTCATGTCTATACACTAGTACAGAACGGCCTTGGCATAGCGTTTTTTTACTACACGGATAACGGTTTTACAACCGCTATCTAAGCGTCCGTGATAATATACCACTATAACGCTAATAAGAGAGCGCTATAAGAAATACACGCATAGCGCTTTTCTGTAAAAAGCGCTATGTTTTAAGTGTTTTTTATTTTTTAAACAACGTTAACACTCTTAGCGCTTTTCTTAAAAAAAGCGCTAAGAGTGGTGGTTACCCACCACATTCTTAGCGCTTTTCAAAAGAAAAGCGCTATGTTTTTTGTTATTCCTATTCGTCTCTTTAGCACTTTTGTTTTAAAAGCGCTATGTTTTTTATGTTTTTTTTTTTAATTTCAATATTTGCAGTGGAAGCTCCTGCACCACCAGCCTGCTAGCAGATTTACAGCAATAAGCTTTCAGAACTCAAAATCATATCAAACCAGTACTACTGTATCCAACATCCAAATATCCAACATCCACAAAATACTTAATTGTCTAGTTAAAATTAGTATTGTATCCAAAAAATATGTACTTAGGTCAATTGAGCACCATATATATCCACAAAAAAGTCTAATCTCCCTAACAAAATGAAGCATCATTCATATATATCCACAAAATTGAGCACCTAGTAGTCTCCCTTAACAAAATGAAGCCCTAAAATCAGAACAGTACTAGCTCAAAACAACAACTACTCAACAACAACAACAAGACTATACCAGTAGAGCATATCGGTTTATTTTGATCCTTGAACTCTTCTGTTCACAAGCATTGCTATGCAGCAAACAATTTCTTATTTGTTTATACAACAAATATAGAGTTGAGACATACTGAATAATTATGCTTGCATCGTGTTCTCCGTTCCCTCATCTTGTATGAGTTGGATTAAGGTAGCATGCTGCTCCAGGTACTCTTTGATGTTCATCTCAGTCAACGGGCATAAAGTTCGTGAGGAAGCCGTAAAACAAACCATTTTGAATCATGACAGTAGAATTTAGATTTTACAGATACAAAAAGCACAATCAATGATGAAAAGCTTTACTATGGCTCAGTGATTAAAAAGGCGCAGCTCAGGCGCGCCTGGGAAGGGCTGGCGCCCGCCTCACCCTAGGCGTGCCTCAAATGGCTGGGCGCCACCCTAGGCTCAGGAGGCGCGCCTAGGCGCTCAGGTGCGCCTTTGGTCCAAGCGCGTGCCTCTCTGTTAAGCAGATCAGGGAGTATATTTCTGTTATCTTTTTTGATTTTTTAAAATTCTTTATAGAAGATTTGATTTTCTTTTTGGTTAAAAATATATCTTTTACCCTATATCTTTATAATATTCACTTCCAAGATAAAAACGTTCTAATTTCCCAAGCAAAGACTCTTCCTCTTCCTTGGTTCCTACTTCTCCTCTCTTCAAGTTCTTCGTTCCACTTCCTCCTCTTCAAGTTCGGCTGGTTCCTCCTCCAACTCCTCTAGTTCGGTTGGTTCATCACTTCATCCTCCACCTCCTCAAGTTCGGTTGGTTCCCTGGTTCCTCCTCCAGGTAAGTGCTTCACTGCTTCTCTTTTTTCTTTTTTGTTTCTGCTGCTGTATTTCTGCTGTTGTGTTTCTGCTGTGTTCAGTATGTGAGTTATGTTCTGCTGTGCTTGTGCCTTGTGTTGTGTTGTTATTTTTGACTGACATTCTGCTGTGTTCTGTTCTGCTGATGTCTTGTTTAATAATCTGTTTTCTGTTCTGTTGTGCTTGTTCCTTGTGTTGTGTTGTTATTTTTTACTGACATTCTGCTGTGTTCTATTCTGCTGATGTCTTGTTTAATAATCTATTTTCTGTTCTGTTGTGCTTGTGCCTTGTGTTGTGTTGTTATTTTTTACTGACATTCTGCTGTGTTCAGTAACGAAATTCTGCTAAACTTATAGGTTTATTAATTATTAGTAACGAAATTCATGCAGTCTATATTATGAATAATTCTGCTGTGTCATTTTTTACTGACATTATGTTGTGTTCAGTATGTGAGTTATGTTCTTAACTTCTTATTGTTTCAGATGCTCAGTCTATATTATGGCTGCTAAGGAAGATAAACAACCAAGTAACCGAGCTGATCCGGGTTGGAAATACGGGTTTCTTGCTGATGAGAAAAACAAGAACAATGTGACATGTACTTTCTGCAAAAAGCTTTGCACAGGAGGCATTTATCGGCTGAAACAACATATTGTTGGTGGGTTTCGAAACACCACAACCTGCCCTAGGTGTCCAGATCATGTTAGAGCAGAAATTGGAGAGTTCATGGCTAAGAAGAACACTCAACGTGAACAGTAAAATTTCCTGTCTGAGTATGATCAAAGATCAATTAACCTTGATGAGGATGATATTGAAGATCAACCTCCCGTGTCTGATCGAAAGGGTAAAAGGCCAATGTCCACGCTTGCAAGTCAAACTAGAAAAAGACAAGTTGGGCCTCTAGATGCATTTATAAAGCCGAGATCAGCACCAACGCAGCCTACAGGGAGGCAATCTACACTGAATGAAGCCTACAAAAAGGAGGCAAGAGCAAAGATGTGTGAAGATATTGCTCGATTTGTCTACAAAACAGGAATTCCCTTTCAGGTATTGGTTGATGATGATTTTAAAAAGGCTTGTGATTCGATTGCAAGGGCGGGATGAGGATGAAGGTGATGATGAAGACTACAATTCTGCTATTGGAGATGATGAGGATGTTTGTCTCAACCAAGATGAAGAGGAAGAGGATGATTTAGACCTTGACTGACCCACTTCACTACTTTCTATCCTTTAAAATGTTTTTTTTTTATGATTTAGACTTGATTTTCCTACTTGTTTACTAGTTTAGACTTGATTTTATGACATTATGGTGCTTTAACTTGGTTTTATTTCATTATAAACTGGTTTTATAACATTTTGATAATGAATTACACGTTTTTGAGGATTTTTGTGGCTAGGCGCGCGCCTAGCGCCTCTCAGGCGCGCCTAGGCTCCAGGGTCCCCTGCGCCTAGGTGCGCCTTGAGCCTTTTTAATCACTGCTCTGGCTTTGCAACTCATCTTCTTCTGTTGTCAAAGACGCATTATAGTTTCTATTTTACTTTTGTTTGTGTACGTGCTTACCTACTGACAGTTCAATCCTTGGCAAATCCGAGCTCATTGTCAACGCACAAGTCAGCCTCATCATTTCTCCTTGACCTTGTGGATGTTCATGGGGCCCTTTTCTGAGCGTCAACTATTGTGATGATCTTCTCAAAGAGCTCATGGGGGCTCCCGTCTGCCGTGCACACAAGCCTTGCCTTGTTCTCGTACATCACCTAAAACCATAAGCATGGGAAGCAAACGAGTTTCAAGTTGAACATATCAATATCAAGAATCAAATCGTGAATATATCTGAGGTCTTAACTATGTTTAAGAGAGATGAATTTTCTGGAAAGGAAGGATTTGCATAAGATCCGTCAAGAAGCAATAAATTATCCAAACGCCAACCAAACCAAGTACGACCCTTAGTTTTGTGGTTTGTCAAATTAGACATTCAATTTGTATATATAGGGTTGATCATACAAAAATGAAACTCAATATGCTGAAAACAGATGGTGGGCAGAGAGAGGAGAAACATACATCAACTAAGGTGACAAACCGATAAGCTGCTGCACGGTTGTGTTGCCCAAGAATTGGCACACCTTCTAGTGCTAGCGTATGGAATTTCTCTACAAAGAGACAAAAATTCCAACTTCACAATATGATATATAAAGCACAAAATCTATTGTACGTGAAGATGCTCAAGTTTAGCAATGTGAATGTATGTACACAGTGATTAAAAAGGCTCCAGGCGCACCTAGGTGCAGGGGTCCCTGGAGCCTAGGCGCGCCTGAGAGGCGCTAGGCACGCGCCTAGCCACAAATGGAAGAACGTGAACAGAGGAGGAAGAGGAAGAGTTTTTCTTTGGAAATCACAATGTCTTTTTTCTTAGAAGTGAATAATAATATTTATAGGAATAGGATATAGGGTAAAAGATACTTTTAATAAAAAAGGAAATCAAATATTTTGAAAAGAATTTAAAAAAGAAAAGAAAAAGATAACAGATCGTTTGGAAATCAGAAGATCTTCTTCTTGGAAGTGAATAATAATATTTATAGGAAATAAAATATTTTGAAAAGATTTTAAAAAATCAAAAAAAAAGATCACAGATTGATCTGTTATTCTCCAAAAAGGAAAGGCTCGCGCCTCGGGCGCCTAGGCGCGCCTCAGGCGCCTAGCCATTTGAGGCACGCCTCAGGTGAGGCGGGCGCCAGCCATTCCCAGGCGCGCCTTGGCTGCGCCTTTTCAATCACTATATGTACACACAAGATATTATAAGACAATTTCATGAGCCTGCAACTGCTAAAACAAAAATGAGAGAAGCAAACAAAAAGATTTTCAGAACTTACTAAATAATCCAAAGTAGTCAGCCGCACCAAGTGGTTTGTCACAAAGTTCATCAAAAGGGAAATATGCACATCCATTTGCTCCAAAAGGTACCTAACCACAACCACAAGAAAATAATTAACATGGACACATGATTCTATCAGACCTAAGTACCTAACCAACCATAAGAAAGAATAGAAGTAGGAGATAAACCTAGTAGTCTCCCTTAACAAAATCAAGCCCCAAAATCACATACCTGACTGAGTAATTTCGGCTTGTCATCTGTTGAAAAGGTAACCTCATGCATGGGCCTGAATCAACATCAAATTTATATGTAAGAATCATCGCACAAACCCTAAAAATTAAACATGGTGCTACAGCATAGACAATTAGACATATAACTGAATATCCAAACCATTTGGTTAGAGGATTACCGGATAAGCTTAGAATTGGCATTGGCATCACTTTGTTCATCTCCATCCGGTCTAACTGCTTCAAGTGCAAGGGCTTCAAGGTTAGTTGATGAACCAAATGCTGGTGGCGGATGACTACAAGTAATTGAGAGAAGAGGAAGATATTTCAGTGGTTTTTTACAAGATGAGAAGAAAGTGAATTAATTACGGCAAACAATGTCCTCTATAGCAAAAATACTTTGCAGTTCTACCAATTATCTTCACTCATCAAGGAAATAAGCAAAAAAAGCTCACATGAATCACTGAAATTAACAAACAAGTAGAAAATGATGATCATACATTCATACTTCATAAAGTTGACGCCTACTCCATTTCAGATGAAAGTTGACATGCAATTTAGTCACAGAAACCCAAGGGAACCCCAAGGCAAACCGAAATAAAATCAACAAGTAACAACTCAACAACGAAGTGATCGATCGGAAATTGACTAACCTGCACAAGACGAATATCTAACGCAGGCCTGTTAGCGGGATCATGAGCCAGAAATGTATTCCTAATTGGTTTCTATGTTCATATATATATATATAGCTTTATACCGATTATTATAAGATGATTATCAATATAATAAGACCAGAGTACTTACTTCAAAAACAAACAAGTCCAGAAGCAACCCACTTGGCAATGCTCTAATTCTCCTTTAGAAAATCATAGATCTTGTCACAATCTCCAGTACGGTCAATTGGAATTTTCTGGGCAAAACAAAGGGATCAGGGCATTAGGCAAGGCAAGTATTTCATTCATCAACACTTAAATTCAGTAGTCATGAATCTTACATCTTCCCAACTGCTGTCAAATATATTTTATGATCTTTAATTGACAAGATATGTTTTTTCAGATTGTATTACACCCAAAACTTGAAGTAAAACAAGTAGTTAGTAGTATATATTAGCAAAGTACAGCAGCACATTTCATCGAACATGTTATGAGCATCCACCAAACTAGGCATAATCTGCTCAAAATCATAGTAATGCAGATTCAACAAAGAAATTAGTAGTCCAAAGGTAAGCTACACTTCAGATTCAACACATTCACAGCATAGATCGATAAAAGAGAAACAACAACAAGTCTCCTTTGCTCTCTGTCGTCTCATGCTAGTCTATTATACCAAAAAATGTCGCGAACACTCTAGAGATTGTGCACGCCGGTGTAAAGGCCCCCCAAAACCTAAATCAAAATTAAATCCGCCATTGAAATAATCGACACTTCAATTCGAGATTAAAATCTTAAAAATTAGATGAAATTGGCATGCCTATTGCAACCGGTGAAGTCAACTAGGGTTCTGTCGTTAACGATGTCGCCCAATTGAGCCATGCGCGTCGGCTGGAGCCCGCCGTTAATATCGGAGATGTGGATGTCACCGTCGAGGGAGGAGAAGACAACGCGGGGAGCGGCGGAGGGCAGGATGATTCCGGTGATGGCGCGTGAGAAGATTCCGAGGCAGTCGCGGAGGAGTGGTCGGGAGGTGTGGAGGTGGAAGAGCCTGACGGAGCCGTCTGAGAAGCCGGCGGCGAGGTAGTGGTCAGAGAGCGTGAGGCGGAGGCAGAGGAGGCATGAAGTTAGGGCGCGAGAGGGGCATGCACAGTAGAGGGATGAAGTTAGGGCGCAAGAGTCAGCACTTTCAGCATGAAATATAAGGCAAAGTTTTAAACAGCTTTTTATAATGGGTCAATTACCGGAAACCACCCGTCCAATAGGCCATATTGCCAGAAACCACCCGGATAACGACTATTTACCGTAAACCACCCGTATATCCATATCCGTCCAACACGTACCACCCTACCCCACTCTCCGTCCATTAGATCGTTAACGTAATTACATATTTAAGCCGAACTTTTTATTTTCATTCAATTTCTCCACAACTTCAAAACTTGGGTCAAAATTGCAATTAATCCAAAAGTGAGGGGGCCCGATTGGGCACTGTTCATCACCCCCAACCTCAGCCCCAGCCGAGCTCTCCTCCCTCCTCCAAGCTCGTCAATGGCGGATCGGGGCGAGTTTTTGAGCTCGAAAAATTCATCCAATCCATGGGCATTTAAGAGGGGATAATCCCGCATCAAATGGGTGGATTGAATCGACTTAAAGGCTGCGAATATTTCCCAAATTTTATCCACATTCAACCGATTGTCATTTAGGGCTAAATCGGTTAAATTCAAAATCGGATTACACACATTGAATTTGGAGTAGATAATATCGGGATTTTGTCAAGAGAATTAAAGGCTTCAAAACCTAATAAATACTCCCCCGAGTACAACCCCAATTCATCCAATTTTTCGTTTGAAGCTTAGAACCCTAATTCCGCCATTGTCGAGTGTTTGAGAGGGAAATTCGAGCTTGGTTGGGGACGATTCCGGAACCATTTGAAGCGCCGACGTATCCTCTTCAAAACCCCCAGGTCTATGCCGTTGTGCAACCACCGGAGCCGCCTCAATTTTGCCCAATTCCGTCGAGGTGCTATCCGTAGTGGTGAGGTTGTCTTCAACCCGATTTCGGGTGTAGCTTTTTGTGATACCCCGTAATTCGGTAAGGTTATTTTGGGAATTTTTGAATTTTCCCGAGTACCCGTTGTGTACGTCGGATTTAATTCAGAAAGTCAGAGACATTCTGTAATGTGCTCTGTATCTGTAATATTTTTCTCAGTGAAATAATATACAGATAAGGTGCCTTAGATTTTAATTGTCGTTCGTGTATGATAATTTTTATCCCGGTTTAACGTCAGGCTCGTTCAAAGCTGAATGGGCGGGAAAAGGGAGAAACGGCGACCGCCGTTCAGAAACGGCGACCGCCGTGGTTGGGCCCGAGGAGTCAGCGTGTCAGCTTCTAGCTGGCCGCGACAGGCTTAGCGACGGCGACCGCCGCATTTACGGCGACCGCCGCGTGCCCGCCGCATTGATGACAGCGCCCGACGCAGTTATTACGGTGCCCGCCGTAGTTGTTGTCTGGAGGTTTTTGCCCGATGGTCGTCGGAGTCGTCTGACGATCGCCGTTGTAGCCCTCCACGTCGCCTTCCTAGCCATCATTGAGCTCCCTCGGTTTGTGGCTATAAAAGGAGAGGTCTGGGATCGGATTAAACACAGAATCAGAAGCTCCATCTCAGAATCTCTCTCTCGCTGGAGTTGTGCCCTTTGCCGGAATTTCTGAAGCCCTCGTCGGTGTCGTTTGGTGGTGTTTCCAACAGCCCTTTTGAAGCCTCTTGGTTGCCTTTGGAGGTCAGAAACCAAGCAAGGCGGAAAGGGGTCGAAACGCGCTTTGTTTTGGTGAGATTTCTCTCGTCTCTGTCGACCGTGTTCTTCACGGCGACCGCCGCCAAGAACGGCGACCTCCGTGATGAATACGGCGACCGCCGCCAGTGCCCAGAAGGCCTTCGTGGCTTTGGCTTGGTTGGTTGTCGTCGTGGCGTCGTTTCTTTCGGTTTCCTTTCGTCTTTCCTTAGATTCGTACTAGTTATGTCGGATCTAACCTAGGGTTCCTTTTTGGGTCGACTCGAAGGTGTTTATGCTAGTGGAGCTATATGCGTGTCGAGCCCGGAATCCCGTTGTCTCTGCTTTGTTCCCGATCTACAGCGGACTAAGGCAAGTGGCGGTTCGCTCTTGCTCATCGTTCCATATTTATATTAATTATCAGCTGTTTATCTGAGTAATTAATTTGGAATGATTATTTGTGTTTTTCTGGAAAAGGTTTTATAAACTGTTTTGGAAAAACATATAATAGGTTGTATATCTGCTAGAACGACGCTATTATCTGTGATCGCCTTCCGGGCATTTATGTGGGCTAATAGGAAAACTAATCCAAGTAAGGATTAGCTGTTTCTATTATCTCTATGTTTAAGTTAATTGCATGGATGGCTTTAATGTGAATAATTGTTGTGTTAGACTGTTTAGTTAACACGAGTGTTTGTAGGAACGCTAATCCAAGTAAGGATTAGTCGTTTCTTTATAACTTAATGTGCGTAGGAACGCTAATCCAAGTAAGGATTAGTCATTTCTTTATAATTTAATATTCGTGGGAACACTTATCCATATGTAAGGATTTGTCGTTTCTTTAAATCATAATATTCCTCGGGGTTATTGCCGAATAATTTAAGGGTCATGACCTATGCTTCTTATCCACATGTAAGGATCTGAAGTGTTTTAAGCGCCTTGCAAGCGCTAGTGGATGAGCTTAATTGCAGTCCTGTGTATTAAGCACTTAGCTAGTACATTGGGGTGGATGTAACTGTCACCCTGTAAATTAAACTGTAAGCGATGTGGCAGTGCAATCAGGGTGAACGTAAGGTCACCCGGTGTCTTAATAACTTCCGTGTTCTCGGAATAATATTAAAAGCCTCAACACTGTGTGTGTGGGTGTTGTAATTTAATAAGATAAGTGCAGTTAAGCACATAATTAAAGTGTAAGCACTGTAATAGTGCAATCAGGGTGAACGTAAGGTCACCCGGTGTTTTAATAACGCCGTTGTTACTCGGCATAATAATGTTAAGTCCCGCGTGTGGGTTGTGTGTGTTTTAATTTGGGTCGACATGATTGTCACCCTGAGATTTAAGCTGTGTGCCGCTCTTAATAACATTAACGTGTTTCAGTAATGTGTGTTTTGTAATTAAATAAGATATGTGCCCGAGTGCACATGATTAATAAACCTTGGGCGAGTAGTGCAGCTAAGTAATAGTGCAACTAGGAAAGCTCGTCTCGACTTGAATGTAGTACGTTCTCTTTCCGATCTGGATTCGCTGTATGCGATGAGGTTGGTCGTGAACTGAAGCATCTCAGTCAACTTTTAAATCATTGTTGTTTGATTCTGTTAAATATTCCAGATTTGTCATATTTCCTTAAAGACTCAATCTATTGGAGTCTCTTTTCGAGTCGATTTCTGTGAAGATAAAGTCTTCTAGAATCTTCTCTCATGCATACCTCTTGTTGTTATTCCGTGAAAGTGTCGGGTTATGTATCGTCCCTTCGGTTATTATTCGAGGGACAATGATAGTAAACGGTTTCGATCACTCGAACCACTCTGCTTTTTACCCTTGCTAGTCTATTCAAGTAGACTAACCCATGAAATTTGTTCTCCGCATGTGGGCTGGTGTCATCCGTTCGATTCGGCACATCAGATAGAGTGTAGATGAGAAGACTAGAAGGACTATGGAGTCGACGGTGGTTTTTCGACGTTTTTAATAATTTCTTTTAATCAGGTTGAGATCCTTGGGCAGGTGATCATTACGATCACAACCCTTTTTAATATCTTTTAAAAGTCTTCCGCTGTACCTTGTTTAAGATTTCCGTTGTAATTTATTTAAACTCTGTGTTGGTCCTATTCGGGATTGGGATGTAATCCCGGGACTCGTGTTTTATATGAATAAGGTTATCATTTTGTATCATTGTATTTCATGATTTGTATTTAAACGGTAAAGCCTTGGGTGATCTCGGTAAGGAACACTGGGGTCACTGGCGGTAATACATTTCCAAAAGGGTTAAGTTTTGGGGGTGTTACAGTTGTGGTATCAGAGCCAAAGGTTGTTTTAAAACGGGTTTGGATTTTTATAAATCATTTATCCATTTTTGAAAATGCTTTAAGAAGGGCTCTGAATTTTTTCAAAGTGAAAAGAGTTTGAAAACACCGTTCATAGTCATGTCTTCTATATGGTCTGATATAGTAAGTTTGCTTCTATATCTAGAAAGACTAATTTCTTCCCCGTTGCCCCGTATGATATGGGTGTATTCTATTCTCTTCAGAGGAACCGGGAGAAGCCAAGGTGGTTTCGCTTTACCCAATAAGGCTTGAATTCCCAGTTCTCTCATTTTGAGTTAAGGTTGTAGAACCTAGTAACTCGGTTTGAGTTCATCAATAGAAATTACCAAGTTGATCTATTCTAAGTTGGTTTTATTACAATAAGTATATCAGAAGATACTAATGTGATAAAATCCTTGGAATTTGATCGGTAAACAGATGGTGAACACAAGGAACGTTATCCGTGCTGGTGCTGGGCCGAGTAATGACCCTAGACCAAATGCAAGGAATGTTGCAGACCCAACAGGAGAGCGTGAGTCTGTCTTTAACAATAACCAGGGAGGCAATGGCCAAGCTCAGGCCAACGCTCCGATGTTGTTTGATGCTGCAGCAATGGAGGCAATTCGAGGAATTGTCATGCAGGTAATCACAGATGTCATGCGACCAGTTGCACCACAAGCTCAAGGTGGTCCAATTCCTCAAGCTACTCCTGAAGTCGAGGAGTCAGTGGAGCAAGTACCTCAGATCAATGTTGTTAGAAACAGAGGAACTTACGGGCAAGCGTTAAAAGCCGTGAGTTCAATGAGGCCTGACAGCTATGACGGTACTGGAGAACCGGTCAAGGTGACCTATTGGTTCTCACATATGGAACGGTTGTTCCGGAACATTAATTGCACTGAGGCTGGGAAAGTGCACATCGCCTCCCTTCAACTCAAGGATGTGGCTAGCGAATGGTGGGAGAGCACCGGTCTGGCTGACCATCCCGAGCTGAATTGGAGCATGTTCAAAACCAAGATGACCGACCGTTTCTTTTCCCGAGCTATGAAGGAGGAGAAACATAAGGAATTTATGTACCCACAGACTGATGGGTTAAAGGTGACTGAGCTCGCAGCTAAGTTCAATCACTTGATGCAGTACGCTGGACCTGAGGTGTCAACCGAGGAGCAGAAGATCTGGTACTTCCATGGATGGATGAATCCAGAGATCAAGCCTCTAATGTTGCGACATGGTTGTTCTACGTTAGAACAATATGTTGATGCAGCCTACAAGACGGAAGTCACATTGGAAGAGTCTGCCTTTAAGAGGGAGAAGCAAGTTAAGGGAAAGGGTGGGCAATAGGATCGCCATGTTGGTTCATTCAAACGACCGGCATCGCCTACCAAGTTTGAAAGGTCTGGTCGTGCTAAGACCGATACAACTCAGTCGGACTCTGCCAGAGGCTCAGGTTGGAGCGGCGGAGCAATTCAGTGCCACAATTGTGGTGAAGTGGGGCATAAAAGTTTTGTTTGCCAAAAGGACAAGAGGATGTGTCATAATTGTGGAAGGGAAGGCCATATAAAAACGTACTACAGACTGAAGGGTCAGGGACCAATGCAGTCTTATCAGGCGTCAAATGTTGGAGGTGGACAGAACCCAAGGCCAGTGGTATCCACTCCTGAGCAGTCTATGGCTCGTAATAAAGGCAAAGCGCCTATGGGGTCTTCAGGCCAAGGGCAACGACTCTTCATAATGAGTCAAGCCAACGGAGAAGAACCCTGATCCATTAAGTTGTATTGGTGTTAAGACTTTCTTTAAGATTAAGGAGTAACGACGTGTGTCGGTAATCTCCGTGGTGTTAAGATCTGTTTGATCGACTTTTGTCAATTCATGTAATGTTTAATGTTAATGAAGTGTTTCCGTGTTTTGGAAAATTTCAGAATGTGTTATCATTGCGAATTAGTTGTTCATACGAAACCTCGTAAGTGTCGAGATCAGCTTATGCCAAGTAAGGATAAAGACTGTCGGACTTATGGTGGTGGAGTTTTGTGGACAACTTAGATGTTCGTCCCTTGTGGTTAATCCCAAGGTCGACTCTGTTGTTTAAATTTAAATCCACTCCTAAGATTCTTCTTCATACATAGAGTATGTCATCTATAAGAACGGATGCAACTCTTTGAGGAAGATTAAGTTGTGGAGCGGTCATGTTGAGAGGAAATGTTGCAGTTAAGGATATGTTGATAATCCCGATGTATTAAAGATTCAGTAAGGAGAATTGTCTATATACATCTAAGGAGTACGGTGGTAAGCGTTGTCTCATACGCTGAGTTCTTCCGAGATTTCTTAAGGAAAGGGAATGAACTTGTAGAGTTTTGTTCGGAGAGATCAGGAGCTATCTCTCATGCGTGAGTTTGTGCCATGAGCATTAAGGCGGATGAATCATTTTCAGAATGATATCCTAAGGAATTAAGAATAATATCTCGTGTGATCCATTTCAAGGATGAAGTGATTAAGGATGTTGGATCCAGGTGGTAAGATTGGTGTTGAGGTAGTATCCTCATTGGCTTAATGCATGTTTCGGGGTCGAAACTTATTTTAAGGGGGGGGGGGGGGGGGTGATGTGATACCCCGTAATTCGGTAAGGTTATTTTGGGAATTTTGGAATTTTCCCGAGTACCCGTTGTATACGTCGGATTTAATTCAGAAAGTCAAAGACATTCTGTAATGTGCTCTGTATCTGTAATATTTTTCTCAGTGAAATAATATATAGACAAGGTGCCTTAGATTTTAATTGTCGTTCGCGTATGATAATTTTTATCCCGGTTTAACGTCAGGCTCGTTCAAAGCTGAATGGGCGGGAAAAGGGAGAAACGGCGACCACCGTTCAGAAACGGCGACCGCCGTGGTTGGGCTCGAGGAGTCAGCGTGTCAGCTTCTAGCTGGCCGCGACAGGCTTAGCGACGGCGACCGCCGCGTGCCCGCCGCATTGATGACGACGCCCGCCGCAGTTATTACGGCGCCCGCCGCAGTTATTACGGCGCCCGCCGCAGTTATTACGGCGCCCGCCGTAGTTGTTGTCTGGAGGTTTTTGCCCGATGGTCGCCGGAGTTGTCTGACGATCGCCGTTGTAGCCCTCCACGTCGCCTTCCTAGCCATCATTGAGCTCCCTCGGTTTGTGGCTATAAAAGGAGAGGTCTGGGATCGGATTAAACACAGAATCAGAAGCTCCATCTCAGAATCTCTCTCTCGCCGGAGTTGTGCCCTTTGCCGGAATTTCTGAAGCCCTCGTCGGTGTCGTTTGGTGGTGTTTCCAACAGCCCTTTTGAAGCCTCTTGGTTGCCTTTGGAGGTCAGAAACCAAGCAAGGCGGAAAGGGGTCGAAACGCGCTTTGTTTTGGTGAGATTTCTCTCGTCTCTGTCGACCGTGTTCTTCACGGCGACCGCCGTGATGAATACGGCGACCGCCGCCAAGAACGGCGACCGCCACCAGTGCCCAGAAGGCCTTCGTGGCTTTGGCTTGGTTGGTTGTCGTCGTGGCGTCGTTTCTTTCGGTTTCCTTTCGTCTTTCCTTAGATTCGTACTAGTTATGTCAGATCTAACCTAGGGTTCCTTTTTGGGTCGACTCGAAGGTGTTTATGCTAGTGGAGCTATACGTGTGTCGAGCCCGGAATCCCGTTGTCTCTGCTTTGTTCCCGATCTGCAGCGGACTAAGGCAAGTGGCGGTTCGCTCTTGCTCATCGTTCCATATTTACATTAATTATCAGCTGTTTATCTGAGTAATTAATTTGGAATGATTATTTGTGTTTTTCTGGAAAAGGTTTTATAAACTATTTTGGAAAATCATATAATAGGTTGTATATCTGCTAGAACGACGCTATTATCTGTGATCGCCTTCCGGGCATTTATGTGGGCTAATAGGAAAACTAATCCAAGTAAGGATTAGCTGTTTCTATTATCTCTATGTTTAAGTTAATTGCCTGGATGGCTTTAATGTGAATAATTG
Source organism: Rheum nobile (assembly GCA_027886185.1). Taxonomy (NCBI): domain Eukaryota; kingdom Viridiplantae; phylum Streptophyta; class Magnoliopsida; order Caryophyllales; family Polygonaceae; genus Rheum; species Rheum nobile. Next base: position 3,987,077 of record WOAB01000546.1, on the reverse strand, counting down.
TTGTGTTAGACTGTTTAGTTAACACGAGTGTTTGTAGGAACGCTAATCCAAGTAAGGATTAGTCGTTTCTTTATAACTTAATGTGCGTAGGAACGCTAATCCAAGTAAGGATTAGTCGTTTCTTTATAATTTAATATTCGTGGGAACACTTATCCATATGTAAGGATTTGTCGTTTCTTTAAATCATAATATTCCTCGGGGTTATTGCCGAATAATTTAAGGGTCATGACCTATGCTTCTTATCCACATGTAAGGATCTGAAGTGTTTTAAGCGCCTTGCAAGCGCTAGTGGATGAGCTTAATTGCAGTCCTGTGTATTAAGAACTTAGCTAGTGCATTGGGGTGGACGTAACTGTCACCCTGTAAATTAAACTGTAAGCGTTGTGGCAGTGCAATCAGGGTGAACGTAAGGTCACCCGGTGTCTTAATAACTTACGTGTTCTCGGAATAATATTAAAAGCCTCAACACTATGTGTGTAGGTGTTGTAATTTAATAAGATAAGTGCAGTTAAGCACATAATTAAAGTGTAAGCACTGTAATAGTGCAATCAGGGTGAACGTAAGGTCACCCGGTGTTTTAATAACGCCGTTGTTACTTGGCATAATAATGTTAAGTCCCGCGTGTGGGTTGTGTGTGTTTTAATTTGGGTCGACATGATTGTCATCCTGAGATTTAAGCTGTGTGCCGCTCTTAATAACATTAACGTGTTTCAGTAATGTGTGTGTGTTTTGTAATTAAATAAGATATGTGTCCGAGTACACATGATTAATAAACCTTGGGCGAGTAGTGCAGCTAAGTAATAGTGCAGCTAGGAAAGCTCGTCTCGACTTGAATGTAGTACGTTCTCTTTCCGATCTGGATTCGCTGTATGCGATGAGGTTGGTCGTGAACTGAAGCATCTCAGTCAACTTTTAAATCATTGTTGTTTGATTCTGTTAAATATTCCAGATTTGTCATATTTCCTTAAAGACTCAATCTATTGGAGTCTCTTTTCGAGTCGATTTCTGTGAAGATGAAGTCTTCCAGAATCTTCTCTCATGCATACCTCTTGTTGTTATTCCGTGAAAGTGTCGGGTTATGTATCGTCCCTTCAGTTATTATTCGAGGGACAATGATAGTAAACGGTTTCGATCACTCGAACCACTATGCTTTTTACCCTTGCTAGTCTATTCAAGTAGACTAACCCACGAACGTTGTTCTCCGCATGTGGGCTGGTGTCATCCGTTCGATTCGGCACATCAGATAGAGTGTAGATGAGAAGACTAGAAGGACTATGGATTCGACGGTGGTTTTCCGACGTTTTTAATAATTTCTTTTAATCAGGTTGAGATCCTTGGGCAGGTGATCATTACGATCACAACCCTTTTTAATATCTTTTAAAAGTCTTCCGCTGTACCTTGTTTAAGATTTCCGTTGTAATTTATTTAAACTCTGTGTTGGTCCTATTCGGGATTGGGATGTAATCCCGGGACTCGTGTTTTATATGAATAAGGTTATCATTTTGTATCATTGTATTTCATGATTTGTATTTAAACGGTAAAGCCTTGGGTGATCTCGGTAAGGAACATTGGGGTCACTGGCGGTAATACCTTTCCAAAAGGGTTATGTTTTAGGGGTGTTACATGTACAACTCCATGAACACTCCATCTGGCACGTCTTCTGATGCTACTGGTAAGAACTCTTCATGGATTCTAGACACCGGTGCATCTCTCCATATGACGGGTAACCGGGATCTTATTCGGGATCTCATCGATATTGCTCCTATTCAGATCAAGCTTCCGGACAATCGCTTTGCTACTGCCATTCAGGAAGGCTCCTTAGTATTCTCTCATAATGCTCGGATTGATCATGTTTTGTTTATCCCGTGTTTGGATTACAATCTGATATCGTTTGGTCAGTTAACTCTTCATTCACAATGTGTTGTCACTTTAACATATAAATTATGTGTGATTCAGGAACGCATTTTGAGGACGGTGATTGGTGTGGGTGAGACACGGGGTGGGGTCTACTGGCTGCTGCATTACTCCACTTCAGATCAGGCTTGTCATGCTTCAGCGTTGTCTTCTACTGTTTCTGCAACTGTCTGGCATCAACCATTGGGGCATCCGTCTTCGTCTGTGATGTCGTCTTTATCAGTTTTCTCAACTTCTAATAGCTCTAGTGAACCTTGCGATATTTGTTTTAAAGCTAAACAAACTCGTGTTGCATTTCCTCTAAGTTACAATAAAGTTGATGTTAATTTTGAGCTTATCCATTGTGATGTTTGGGGACCTTATAGCACCCCCTCCTCTTATGGAACGTCTTATTTTCTTACTATATTAGATGATTACTCCAGAGCTACATGGGTTTATTTGATGAAATCCAAGTATGAGGTTGCTACTTTGATAAAGCATTTTTGTGCTCTTGTTCGAAGGCAGTTCAATCGTCATGTGCAGCGGTTCCGTTCTGATAACGGCACTGAGTTTTTTGTATCTCAAGGATTACTTCTCTGAGCAAGGTATTCTCTTTGAGACTTCATGTGTGTATACGCCTCAGCAAAACGGGCGTGTTGAAGGCAAGCACCGTCACCTTCTCAACGTGGCACGTGCCCTGCGTTTTTAGGCTTCTCTTCCCATTCAGTTTTAGGGAGAATGTGTTCTCATTGCTTGTTATTTGATCAATTGAACGCCCACGCCCTTGCTACAGAACAAGACTCCTTTTTGTCTCCTGTTCGGGCGTGAACCGACCTACTCTTATCTTAGAGTGTTTGGTTGTTTGTGTTTCGCTTCTCGTCTTCCTCGGTCGAGAGACAAATTTGATGCTCGTAGTCAGAAGTGCATCTTTATGGGATATCCAGCTGGAAAGCGTGGGTGGCGAGTCTATGATCTTGAGACTCATCAGTTTTCTTTTTCTAGAGACGTGGTGTTTTTTGAGAACATGTTTCCGTTTGCAACTCCCTTAGAGCCGCCGTCTGTGTCCTCTTCGCCTCCTCATCCGGCAATTTATGACACTCCTGCTCTGGACTCCAACGTCAGGGGGAGCAACACCATGATTCCTCCGTCGCCTGATGTATCTTCGGTTCCTCCTGCTGAACTGACATCTCGTGACATGGGGAACGATCCTCTCCCTATTGTGCGTCGTAGCTCTCGGTCTCGCCAACCTTCAGTATTGCTCCGTGACTATGTTTGCAGCACTATTATACACGGCCCTCCACGCCACGCTAGCTCTCGACTCACACCATCATCGACCTCAGGTACACCTTATCCTATAGTTGCCTATGTTTCTTGTGCTCGTTTCTCTAACCAACATGCCCAGTTCCTAGCTGCTGTTACTGTAGGGCATGAGCCTTCACATTTTTCTGAGGCCGTTAAGCATGCTGAGTGGCGTGATGCAATGCAAAGCGAGCTCGACGCCCTTGACCGAAATCAGACATGGACACTTACATCTTTGCCTCCCGTGAAGAAGGCCATAGGGTGTAAGTAGGTCTATCGCATCAAGTACAAATCCACTGGTGACATTGAACGTCACAAAGCACGTCTTGTTGTGCTTGGTAACCGGCAGATAGAGGGCATCAATTTCACTGAGACGTTTGCTCCTGTTGCGAAGATGGTCACCGTTCGAGTTTTTCTCTCTGTGGCTGCTATCCGTGGGTGGGAACTCCATCAAATGGATGTCCACAATGCATTTCTTCATGGTGACTTGGACGAAGTCGTGTACATGAATCCGCCACCTGGGTACTTTAAGGCTTCTTCGGGGCAAGTATGTCGCCTGCAGAAATCTCTTTATGGTCTGCGTCAGGCTCCTAGGAACTGGTTCTCGAAGTTGGCTGCTGCTCTTCGCCAGTTTGGGTTTCAACAGAGTTATGCTGACTACTCTCTTTTCTCTCTGACTCGTCCTGGTCATGTTCTTCATGTGCTGGTCTATGTGGATGACCTGATTATTGCGGGTGATGATGCTTCCGCTATTTCTGTTTTCAAGAAATACTTGAGTACTTGCTTCCTGATGAATGATCTCGGTCTTCTCAAGTATTTTTTAGGGCTTGAGATTGCCCGTCGTTCTACTGGCATTTTCGTTTCTCAACGGAAGTACGCTCTTGAGATCATTGCTGAATCTGGTTTACTTGGTTCAAAGCCTGTTGATTCGCCTATGGACCATAATCACCACTTGGCTGCCGCAACTGGTCCGGATTTTGCGCGTCCTGAGAGCTATCGTCGTCTCATTGGGCGGCTCATCTATCTCACCATTTCGCGGCCCGAGCTCAGTTTTGCCGTTCACATCCTATCTCAATTCATACAGCGACCTAAGGATGAGCACTGGACAGCTGCATTGCAGGTCCTTCGTTATCTAAAGGGCAGTCCAAGCCGAGGTTTATTTCTTTCTAGTGCAAGCAGTCTCACCCGTACACCCTATTTGTTTGAACGTACATGCAAGTAGTTTAAGAACTCAAACAAATTAATTAACCAAAGCACACACACAAAAATGGTTTCAAAGCCGTGATGGAATCTGGATGCACGCGAACTTATTGCCCCAAATCATGAGCATTTTAATTATTATTATTGCCTTTTAATATATACCAAAAGAAACCCTTTTTTCTTTTCTTCCTCTTAAGGAGTATTATTTTCCTATAAAAGATAAGAAAAAGTATTTTGGGCGCTCTGGAAGAGTTGGAAAGAACCAAGAGGAGTGTCTCCCAGTGCATACCCAAGGCAGTGCTGCTTTAGCGCCGTTGTCCCCGCGATCCCCATTTCACTTCCAATGTTTCTGTTTTTTATTTGGGTATTTGCATTTCCATTTGTTTTTCGTGCTGCATTATTATTCATTTTAGTTTATGTATAATAATTTTTTTTTCCTTTAATACAATTATTAAGAAATGTAAATCTAGCTAAAATAATATAATGTTTTTTATAAAATTTACAATGAATAAATATATTTTACATAAAAAATGTTAGTAATATGTGTAATTTCAATAACATAAGTTGTAACACACTAGATAATTATTATTTCAAACTTTAAAATGATAAATAATTATTAATAAAAATGAAAAGTTAAAACGACATTTTATTACTTAACAATGAGAGTATATTCGTAACATAAATTAGGGTCCGCTTGATATGTCATACTAAGTACTAACATATATGATACGTAATTGATCGGCCATAATTGTCAGCTCTCTTCTTATTATCAGTTATGTGCTCTATCTTTTTTATTGGTTAGATTGATTTATTTATTATTTCATTGAAGAATAAAGATCTTTTATGATTTAGCTTGTAAACAAATTAGATAGTTATATTATGATTCGAGATCAGGTATGAAGGGCTTTTCGAGCTTTTCGAGTGCGAAATACAAAGTAATGATGGTCGTCCGTTTCGTTTGATTTGATGCATGTCTCTCCTTCTAGTATGTATGTAAGTTTATTTTAGTGTTTTTCTTAATAAAACACTAAAGCATTATAGAACATGTGGTAGTGGAGTGGAAGAGTATGAGAGTATGTTCATATATTGTCAGTTGAAGTGAACGAATGTCCGTTTGCCAAACAAGTCTATAATGTTATATAAAAAGATTAATATCTTCGTACCTCTAACTATTTTATTGTATTGGAGTGATGATTTAATATGAAAATATCTACAGTTCGTACCAACTAGTTGCCGCGTCCTAGAGACATCCAACCAAAGTTATCAAAATCTGAATCCGAATCTACCATCCTACGATCCAAGATAGACAAAATGATCCACGATCCTAATTGGGATCTTATTAGAAGTAGGATTTTAATTTACAAAATAAAATGAGTGGAATCTTGTTTACGATTTCGATCTTAAATACGATTCTAACGATCTTACAATCGAGTCTTCACATATGACTATAATATTATACTATTTAAGTATGAAATTGATATAAGCTATATACACATAAAAATGACATAATATTATATCACTTATGTATACGATCAACATTATATATGACAATAGTTAATTATTATTCTAATTATCTTGATAACATTACTTCTTACCCAATATCAAATATTTATAACGTTTTTCAACTTAATATATAAAAATCATATAACATATTACGTGATTACTACATACTTTTAGTTATAATGTAGAATCTTACGATTCACGATCCGATCTTACAATCCGACCCCGAAAATCCCTTACCGATCCGATCTTAGAATCCCGATCTTAATAACCTTGCATCCAACATATGCATGCCAAATTGTATAATATTTACAACGTTCTGCATATTTCATCAACTTGTCCATGTTTAATATGGTTTGTTCACGAATACTGCACAATGAAATTCAAATAATCTCCGATTACAAAATGTTCTAAATATGTCAAAATTACAAACCGACAGAAGTATAAAGTATTGGATGTTTGGTATGCCATAATATCGTGATCGAGGTCGATCTTGCAACTCTAATTTGCCATTATTAATTAACAACATATATATATATATGCAGCCAGACACTTTTATTTGACATGTTTTACTGTCGAATTCTTTTCGTATACGAAAGTATATTCATCATCAACATCTCAACTTTATTCTGGTCAAGATCAATCTGAGTGACCGATCACTTTATAACATTTTGTGATAAAACAGTTTGATGCGTATGATTTGGGCGGGCTAGCTCCTAAGTGACCAACCAACCAACCAACCAAATGGTAAGAAACCAAATAATCTTGTATTGTTTTTTGGTAGTTGGATTGATCAACGCAAGATCATGATAACGAAAGGGGCATGTTGAAGTAATTATGATCATTCTAAAGCTAAGGATACATCAAAAAGGGGAAATTATAATTAAGTGGCCGGGTATTATTAATTTGGTTATGAATTTAAATTTTTTATCCTTGGGCATATGGAAGAATATTGCAGATAGCAATCAGCATGCGCAAAGGTAAAGAAGATTCAAAAAGGCATTATTCATCGATCTAAATTTGTTTAATTTCCCCCTTTGTTTTTGAATGTTGATTTTGAGTGCAAATTATAAAGTAAGTATGCGAAACCCTAGAGAGAGAAGATTGAAGAAGAAGGTTGCTCCCTTGTAAATTGGCATCATTTCACTCGCATTCTTTCAGTCTTCACAAACACATACCATTCTCATCCCGAGACCACCTTCATCAAAACCCTACCGCTTGTTTTTATATAAAATAAAAATAATATTTTCATTTTTATTAAATTTCTCCACCAGCTCTCCTCTTTTTAATTTGGAAATTGTATATATATCATTCCATCAACCATGCCATTCTCCCATGGTTCAGTGTAGAAATTAAGCTCCTAGCTTTCTCATACTCACTTCCATGCATTAAATCCTTGCAGCTATATATATATATATATACTTTCGTATCTATATCTATATCTATATTTTCTTGGTTGATCGAGGTTTTAATTCCTTCTTCTTAATTAGCTACGTTTTTGTTACACTTTGCAATTATCGTCTTAATGTGCGTTAATATCCTTGACAAGGTCCTTAGCCATATCAGCACGTACGTACGTTTCTGCATTGGCCACGGTCAATTTTGTTTTCTTGAATTCTACAACGTACATTAACCTCTCATGGACCGTACGTGCACAACTGCATCACACATGAACAATGTGCTGTACGTGTTGGCGATTAATTAAGGAAGGAAGCAATGGCCAAGCTAGGGAAGCGATATTGGTGCGGTTCAATCCGAAGACGGATTTACAACCTGAACCAGTATACGTAACATACGATCTCAGATTGAGCCGCGCCAATATCACTCTCTACTTTCTACCATCATATGTGTACGTGCCCTTTCTCTCAATTTCATTTTCTCTCCCTCCCTACCTTTAATTTATTAACAACTAATATTTCCATATATGCATTTATTATTTAATTTATAGATTTTGTGAAGGAAAGTGATAAACTGTTAGTACTTTTCTTATTGATAGAATTAGGATTTTATACAAGAGATGATTAACAGCTAAAGATATAAATCTGGTAATGGTTGAGCAGTTACAAACACTAGTACAAAAGTTGTTATAGATAGCGAAAAAATTATAGCGGTTTTAAAAAACGCTATAAGAAAAGAATTCGCATAGCGGTTTGTAAAAAACCGCTATGAATTTTATTTTAATTATGATTTTATTCTTTTAGCGATTTTTTTAAAAAATCGCTATAAAAATGAAAATACAAGGATAGCGCTGTTTAATAAAAAACGCTATAATATATTTTAAGAGTTTTAAAAATCGCTATAAATATGTGATTTTTTTAAAAAAGGAAAAAATAGTTGGCTTGCCCTATCATCTATATAAGAGCTGTTTTTTCAAAACACCGCAATAAATGTGTAAAAAAAAATCATATGCCAGCCGGCCCTATCATATTCATGCATCTGCTTACACTTACCCTTTGTTTGGCTAGATGTTTATTAAAGGGAGGGAAATGATAGTAAAAGAGGTGAAGAAAATGATAGGAAAGGAAAAGACAGAATTTTAAATAAATGTTGTTTAGTTAGAGTAGAAAGAAAAGGATAGTAATTTAAAAATATTGTTTGGTTAGAGTGGAAAAGAAAGAATAGTAAATTGATGTAAATCTAAAATAACAAGATTACACTTATAGTCATTAATATTTTTTTGATATATTTACTTTAAAAAAATTCTAAATTCTCAATTAAAGGGATTAATTTACCTCCAAATTTTCAATTTATTTTCTCCTCCTATTCCCCACTTCACTCTCAAATCTCTCCTACTATTTCAGCCAAATACATTTATTAATTTCCTTTCCCGTCCTTTTTTATCCCTTCAAATACTTGTTTCCAAACATAGGTTAGAAAAATAAAATGACGAACGGATCAGCCAAAACCAGCAGCCCTTGCTTCTCGAACTCGCTCGCCTCCTCTCCAGCTCCGGCTCGTCACGGCCCTTCCTGCTCGTCGCGGCTTCTCCGGCTCGTCGCGGGGTCTCCGGTACGGTGGTCTCTCCGGCCCGTCTCGCTTCTCCTCGGCTGACCTCAATCCGGCGATTCTCGTTTCCGGTAAGTACTTTGCGCCTTCGATCAATTGCTTTAGATTTGTGTAAGTCTTACTCAATCCTTGTGCAATTGTTGGTTTAGATCTGCATCAACGTCTGATTTGCTTTAGTTTTGTGAAATTCGATTTTTAGGGTTTTGTTCACTGTTGGATGAATTTTAAGGGGCAGGGGCTAAGTTCTCTTTCGATTAGCAATCAAACCAGTTAATTTATCATAGTGAAAATGCTGGGTTCTAATCAAAAGATAAATATATTTGTCATGTGAATGCTTATTACTACGGGGGTTGGATAACTTCATGTTGACAGGGTTAGGATTTTTAATTTTGCTTGTACAGATTAATGTGTATGCTTCAAAGATGAGCTGGAAAAAAGAGGTCATATGGGGGTACTAGTTTCATTACAATTAGGTATTTGATAATTTGTACATTTTTCAGATTCAACTTCATTTCAAGTTTTAAACCGACCGGCAACAATGACACTCAACAAGCGCTTTGTTCTGCTTTGCTTTCTCATGACATCAGGTATGTATCTATTTCCTCGATAGATATTTATTCAACTCATAAAGTACTTGAAGAAAGCAATTTTGTGCTCTGAATATGATTTAGTGAATTTCTGAGCTGATATAGGAAAGAGGTCTTTGCTTTCCCTTGTACATCAACAACTAGCCTATAACGATTCTTGAATACATCAGAGAAAAGTTGTTGCACGTACTCAGAGAACAACTATGGACTACAGAGTTGAGTCCTCGGAAACTTTAAGGCATGCCCTATTCAATATCTAGTTTCTCCTGGAGTCCTCATATTCATAAACTGTTTGTATATATATCTAACAATAACAATTTGTGTAATTAATTAGCAGGAACAAGTGTGCAACATGCTTCAGACAATTCAACAAAAAGGAACACTTAGTGGATCACATGAGAACATCTTTCCATTCAGTTCATGAGCCCATGTGTGGGATATGCAAAAAGCACTACAGATCATTTGAATCACTAAGGGAGCATCTTATAGGTAATATTCCACTCTTATCATATGATCATATCCTATAACCAAACATCAAACTAACTACAAATCACTAAGGTAGCGGATGGAAGAACGACGGTTGGTCGCAGCAAGACGCCCATGAGGAATAATAGAGTACCTGATGATGGTCAACCCCATGCCACGGCATGCATGGTAATTGGTAGGTCTGTCTAGTTGGTATTCAAAATACACTATTAATTAATTAGGCTAAATGGCTGACCATCTACCAAAGTTTTATCTAAACTACTTATACAGACTGTTTGATGAGGATCGTGTTGCTTTCACCTGTAATTGGTAGGTCTGTCTAGTTGGTATTCAGAATCGTGTTGCTTTCACCTGTAGTTTCTGTGAGTTGTAATTAAAAAGAAAAAAAGACAACTTTCTCAAATGGGGACTGTCATAGCTAGTATGAATTGAAGGCCTATCCATAGCGGTTCCTGTTAGAGCGAAAAGGATATTGTTATGAGCTGATGATACATAATCTGAAGATTCCTTGTCAGAAGGAAGCTACTAAAATACCAATATACCAGTAGTTATAATATGTAAAGTTTGAGCTCCAAACACCTTTTCTTTGTATTTCGTTCCTAAAGGATAAGCTATTCAATTGGCCTCTCTTGCATGAAATCTGTTTCTCTTGTCAGTAGGTTGAATTGGGACTTGCGAGCCATTTTTTCTTTCTTTATTTATATTTTTGAGATTAGACTTTTGATCAGTTTCTTATTATACTATAAATTCATAAGCTCATAGGGCCTGATGCTAATCTATTTGTAGAAGAGTGTTTCTCTTTTCAAGACTTGCTTTAGAATGACCAATTAGCTTAGTTTTTTGCCATGTACGGGACTTGATTAAAATTTCATATTGATATTATATTTAATTATTAAAAATATATCGATTTCACATTATAAAAAATACGATTCATGGATGCTGACAATGCACATCTTTCCCATACAAGGACGAGAACTATGACAACGTATCATGATGGACAAACTACGATCGAGATCAAGGTGTTAGAAGGAGAGTGAATGTTAACCAATTGTTGTCACTATCTTGGAAATCTTCAAATATCCGGTCTTCCACCGGCTCTAGGGCTGTGCATCCGATCCAGATCGGACCGGAATTTTTGGAAACCTTGGACCGAAGACCGGACCGGACCGGTATGATTCGGTCCGGTCCGGTCCGGTCCGGTCTTGGACCGGTTTACATATTTTATTTTTTAGTTTTATATAAATGAAAATTTAATTATTTTTTCTATTTTTATAATTATTGTGTATAATATTAGACAATATATTTTGTTATTTATTTATATTTATACTAAAAACTAATTTTTAATAATATTATAAGATATTAATATATAAAATTAAATTAAAAATAATAAAAACCGGTCCATCCGGTCCGGACCGGAAACCGGCCGGGTTTGGACCGGACCGGAACCGGAATTCTAAAAATATGTGGATCGCGGACCGGACCGTAATTCCCCCGGTCCGGTCCGGGCATTTTCGGTCCGGTCCAGTCCATTTTTCCGGTCCGGGCCGAATTTGCACACCCCTAACCGGCTCCAAGGTAACTTCATTATATGCGTACTTGAATTGGTGAAGTTGTTTAGTTACTTTTGAATTAGTAATAAACTTATATGTTATGATGAATGAATGCAGGGGAGTAACTACGGTTGAGGTAACTCTGGAGGTGCATGTAGATGGGAAAATTCTGGTGACAGTAGAGCACAAACCAACTCAAAACAAGAAATCGATGATTATCCTCAGTATCGATTATCCTCACTTGCAAATGGTAGCTTGATAGGCTAACTAGTTAATGATATAGTTTCTGAGCATGAATAGGTTGACACATATTTTGGACATGGTGCTTTATTTTTGGACAGGTTGCTGTATTTTGTGAACAAATTGCTCTTTTTTGTTGGAAAAGTTAGCTAGGTTAAGAGCTGATATAGAAAATGGGGTATATCTTATTTTGCAATGTTTTGATAGAAAATGGATCTATGTTTATTTTGGAGGAGCTAGATACATGAAAGTTGGGTTGAATTGTGCTTTATTTTGTGCATGAATTCGCAACTTTTGGTTATGGAAATGGGGTTAATTTATGTATTGCATATTGAATATGGCTCATTTGATGAAATATTGGCTGTAGAAATATAGCTGGGAAAATAGGAGCTGCTTGAACAGGGAAATATATCAAAAAAAAACATAAAGGTTTTTTCCTCAAACCGCAATAAAAATTAATTGAAATTTTAGTTGTATAAAAACACATTCATAGCGTTTTTTCCAGAAAAAGCGCTTTGAGAAGTTATCACAAGCATAATGTTTTTTTCAGAAAAAGCGATATGAGTAGTTATCACACGCATAACGCTTTTTTAGAAAAAACGCTATGTAAACACCGTATTAAAATAAAAAATAGAATAAACATAACACTTTTTCTAAAAAATCGCTATGCGTGTGATTGCTTATAGCGTTTTCACAAAAAACGCTATAAATATATAATACCGCAGTTTTATAGACAGCGTTCCTAAAATCGCTATCCTCTTCATAAAAAATACGCTATGCCAAAGCATTTCTGTACTAGTGAAAAGATAAGGATAACCAATTTAAAGAATATAACAAGTAATACTAATTAATCTTTTTAATTATCAACCTTCCCTCGCAAGTTGAAAGATCGGAAGGATAGATTCAACTTGGAGATTAAAGTTTCAAAAAGAGGTTGAAGCAAGTGTTTGGTCAAGACGTTAGCAGGCTGGTCGTCGGTAGAGACGTAGGAAACCCTGAACGTGTCTCGTTGAACCTGCTCTCGGGCGGTGTCGTGTCCGGTTTCGTCGGAGTCAGGCGGAGCCGCTCCCGATTTTGTCAGAGTCGGGCGGAGCCGCTCCTGGTTTCGTCGGAGTCGGGCGGAGGTTTTGTCGGAGTGGATCTGGATTCATCCGGAATGGACTGGTTTTGTCTGGAATCACTGAGACCAGCCATTGTCGTCATCGAATCGGGGTTTGGTTGGCGGAAGCCATGAACGGTAGGTCATGTGAAGATATCAAAATTTGATAGGATGACAATGGTGAAAGGTTTTCCTGAATCATGTGGGTTGGGCAACTGAGTTGCAAAGTCAACAACCATGGTTGAGTGATTTGTACGTGTTTGTGATGGACAAGAAGAGATAGTTTTGTGTCATAGGATCTTTAGGCTGATACCATATAGATTTGTGAAGGAAAGTGATAAACTATTGTACTTTTCTTGTTGATAGAATTAGGATTTTATACAAGATGATTAACAGCTAAAGAGATAAATCCGCTAGTGGTTGAGCAGTTACAAAAGATAAGGATGACCAATTCAAAGAATATAACAAGTAATAATAATTAATTAATTTTTATTATCAATATAATTTAGGTAAAAAATGGTTCGGCCGCGAGTGTCGAGTCCTTAAAATTTACAAGTCGCCTCAAAATAGATTTGAATCAATCCAATTGGTCCAAAGTGACATTGATTTTTGGGTCAATCCAATCAAGAAATTTTCTGAGTTCATCAAGTTCGGGTTACTCTTAATCCATTTGGTTCGGGTTTCAGTACACCACCATGATATGCACACCAGATCTAGCCACATCTGAGACCATCAACGACTACATCAAGTGTTAAAGTCTGTTAGTGAGTTTGTTAGAGGTTGTTAGCTTATCGCCTTAGCTCATTCTCTCTGTTTTAGCTCATAGATTCTTTTATAAATAGTTTGTCAAAGTCATTGTATCAGCAAGCTTTGTAATTCACTCTTTCAAAGCAATTTCAATGGACTTTTCTATTCTTCTCCTTCCTTGAAACCTTTATACCAGATTTCATATGGTATCAGGCTAGAATCATTGTTTGCCCTAATCCAAACACTCATCCTTCTATTTTAAATTCAAATCTATTGGGATTAGATGCGTATAAGCGAAATTTCAGAAAATTATTTTCTAGCATCTAACAAGGATTTCATGCATGAATCAATAGGAATCAATTAGAGGTAGAGTTACATACCGTTTGATGCGAGTCTGAAATATTCCTGTAGGATTTCAGCGGAGATCGAAAGCCCCAAGTGTGACTTCTCTAATTGGTCCACACGAGTCTGGAATCTGGATCGCCTTTGGTCTCGTCTGCTAGAACAACGAACGAAGGAAAACGAACGTGGCTTTCACTAGGAAGGATCGGCCGTACTCTCTTGAATTGGAGGAGGAGAGTTCTGTACGTGTATGAGGAGAATGATTCTTTTCAATAAGAATTAATTAGATATATAAGATCATATCTTATCATAATGATGGATATCATATCTTTATATTGTTTCCATTTATCTTCTAATAAGATACCTCCTTATCAAGTAATTATAAATGATAACTTTTACCCATTAATAATAAAATCCAATATCCCAATTAAAGCCAATGAGCCGGAATCTATGTTCAACATGGGCTTCCGGTTCAGTTTGATCCAGCCCGATAACTCTATGTGTGTGACCTCATAGGACTCGGTTATTATAGCCATGGGCCTAACCCTATTAAGCCCATTGATCATAGTTGGCTTCTAGCAAAGCACTACGACCCCTAAAATTCCCGGATTGTAAATCTTCATTAATTATCTTATTCCATGTTCGGTAATTGCACCTTTGATTAAAGGACAAAATTCCTTCAATCTCCCACTTGTCCTTAAAACAAGTGTGCAATGTTAAATCCCTTTGTCTCTTAGTGTCTGATTTGATGATATGATGACATTCATATCTTCTATCAAATGCGTTTCTTGAACTCTTGAGTTTGAACTGTCAAATAACGAATGATTACAGATAATCCATCCGAGCATGGCCATGCATTTTTCAGTTCTCGCTCTTCAAGTGGCCAAGACACCATTCCTGTCCATGTATCACTGTATACATGAAGAAGGAGGACTTCTCCAGTCTTGTATGACTATAGCTCCCACTCAACTTTTAGCAATCTCAATCACTGCCTTTATAACTGTCTGTTACAGTCAGCGTTTAACAGCGTCAAAGACATACCAATCATCAAGTGAAATCATATCGTACTCATGTCTGAGAATCATGGTTTGACTTAAAACTCTTCAATCCCTTTTGGAGAGTCTTAAGGTGGGTCTGTCCTATATGTATCATCCATACACATTTATGTAATCGACTAGACATCTCTATGTCCCTATAGCCCATGAAACCTGGCGCTATCAGTCAACTTACAATATAGTCTTTAATGAAGTCATTTATGTCATAGTTAATGACACAGACTATGGACTTTGAATAATTCATAACTTCAGTTCACTTAATGGTGTTTCATTCACCAAAACACTTATGATGAGCCCATTTGCGAATTATAAATTATTTGGTCATTTTATTTAATTCCAAGCAATAATCAAATAAGAATGAAAACTGTATATCATATAATCAAGCATAAAATGTGTCTGACATTCATAAAACAAGTTCATAATGTAAGACAATGCAATCTCAAAGCCATTCTCCAATGTGCTTGAGGCCCTTGGCCCTAGCGTGACTCTCATGCTTGGGCCTAGGCATAGGCTTGGTCAGTGGATCTGCAATGTTGTCATCTGTGTGCACTTTGCACATTCCGACATCTCCTCTATCAACGATATCCTCGAACGACTAACTCGTCATCACCCCCAAATACCAAGAAATCATCCTTGGTCCTTCTCAAGTACTTCAGGATGTTCTTGGCCGCACACCAGTGTGCATCTCCTGCATTTTGAACCTGTCAAGAGCCTTATCTATATAAGTTCCTTGACTTAATCCAAGCAGTCTCTTGGATCTATCTCTATAGATCTTGATACTCAATATGTACTATGTTTCTCCTAGGTCCTTCATTGAAAAACATTTCTTCAGTCATCCCTTAACGGAATCTACCATCGGAATGTCATTTTCAATGACCAGTATGTCATCCACATACAAGACTAAGAAGACCACTTTGCTCCCACTAAACTTCTTGTAAACACAAGGCTCTTCTTCGCATCTAATGAAGTCAAACTCTTTGATAGCTTCATCAAATCGAATGTTCCAACTCCTGGATGCTTGTTTAAGTCCATAAATGGACTTCTTAAGCTTGCATACTTTCCTAGGGTCTGTTGGATCTTCAAGACCCTCTGGTTGTGTCATGTACACATCCATTTGTCTAATCTCATAATCATAATAAGCGGCAATAGCTAGGAGTATCCTAATGGACCTGATCATTACGACCGGTGAAAATGTCTCATCATAGTCAGTACTATGAATCTGTTTAAAACCCTTGGCAACTAACCTTGCCTTGTAAACATATACATTTCCATCTTTCTCTGTCTTGAGTTTGAAAACCCATTTGCATCTGATGGGTTTTGCCCCATCTGGCAAATCTATCAAGTCCCAGACTTGATTATCAGACATAGAATACATTTCAGATTTCATGGCCTTAAGCCATTTCTCGGAGTCTGGACCCGTCGCTGCTTGCTTATAGGTGGCAGGGTCTCCGCTTTCTAAAAGCAGAATATCAAGGCTTGCATTCAAGATGAAATCATCATATCGTATTGGCTGTGCCCTTGGCCTGTTTGATCTACGTGTGGGTTCAACAACTAGAGCACTATCCACAACTGTTTGTGGGTCCTCATTTGAATCTAGTTCTTGAGGTATTGGTTCTGGTACCTGAACGACTTCCCTTTGGGAATCTATGCCTACAGATACTGGCATCTCCTCATTGACATCGTCCATGTCGACTTGTTGTTGGGTTTGTTGCTCATCTTGAACCACTTCAAGATGAACATTTCTCTCACTTGGCTTCTTGGAAACAAATTCTTTTTCCAAAAAGACACTATCCCTTGTAACAAACACTTTGTGCTCTGTGGGATTGTAGAAGTAATATCCCTTGGTTTCCTTAGGATACCCTATAAAGAAGCATTTATCTGATTTGGGTGCAAGCTTATCTGATAGTAAACGCTTTACAAAAGCTTCATATCCCCAGATTTTCAGGAAAGACAGACTTGGAACTCTTCCAGTTCATATCTCATATGGTGTCTTGTCTACAGTCCTTGACGGAGTCCTGTGTACTGTGAATGCAACGGTTGTGAGGGCATATCCCCAGAAGGATACTGAAAGGTTAGCAAAACTAGGGTTGTTCATCGGTCCAGAACCGAACCGAACAAAATCGAAACCGAAATTGTAAAAATATTGAACCGAAAACCGAACCGATTATAATAGGTTCGGTTTGGGTTCGGTTTTGTTCGGTTTTGGTTAAAACCGAACGGTGAAAAATATATGAACTGATTCTAAATCGAAAACCGAATAAACCGAAAAACCGAATAAAAACCGAAAAACCGAACCGTGTTTACTTGACTGAATACTTAACCATTTTCCCTGCAGAGTAACTGAGCAAGTGTTTGGTTGTTTGCTATTTTGCTCAGCAAAACCACAAAAAAATCTAAGAATCAAACATGAGCAGAGTGAGATGAGTTTTGAAAATGCTACGGGAGCAACAGTAGTCGTGGTTAGCTCCTTCTGATGGAGAATTGGAGATATAGCCTACATTCAGTAAAATGAAACAAATTGAACTTCTTTTCGAGAATAGACTGAGGATTCATTCAAAATAAAACCAATCAGACATTCAGACCTCCTGTCCTGTGGGGTGAGTTTTGAAACTTCTGCTTCATCAAAAAGTTTTCCATATAAATTCAAGCCCTCAGCTACATTAACAAGATCATCTTGTGTAATTAATAAAAGAGCAAGGGAAAGAAAATTTCACACCCTAATTAATTCACCGGCCGGAGCAGCAGCAGGCAGTCGCCGGAGCAGGAGCAGCAGGCAGTCGCCGAAGCAGGAGCAGCAGTCGCCGGCCGAAGCAGGAGCAGCAGTCGTCGGCCGGACGGAGGCGGAGCTGGTAGCAGCGGGAGAAGAGGCGCCGCCGCTAGGGTTTCTGAAGAGGGGACGAACTACGAAGTGACGAACTGTGGAAGCCTGGAAGGGAAATTAGATCGATGGGAAATCGGGAAGGGAAATGGCCAAATGGGAGTAAGTTAGGACTTAGGGTTCATGTTTCTAATTTTTTTTTAATTTTCTATTGATAAAAATATCGGTTTTAAATCGGTTTGAACCGAAAAAACCGAACCCGAACCGAAAACCGAAATGTGATATTTTCAAAACCGAAAACCGAACCGAATTAATTCGGTTTGGTTTCAGTTCGGTTTATTCGGTTCGATTCGGTCCAAAACCGAAAAAACTGAAATCGTTGAACATCCCTAAGCAAAACTCATCATTGAACGGACCATGTCCAACAGGGTCCTGTTCCTCCTTTCAGACACATCATTCAGTTGTGGCGTGCCTGGTGGAATCAGTTGTGTTATGATCCCATAACTTCTCAGATGATGATCGAACTCCTGACTCAGATATTCATCACCACGATCTGATCGAAGTTCCTTTATCTTCTTGCCAGTTTGAGGTTCTACTTCATTTTGAAACTCTTTGAACTTTTCAAGGGATTCAGATTTGTGTGCCATTAAGTAGATATACTCATATCTACTCATGTCGTCAGTAAATGTGATAAAGTATCGATAGCCTCCTCTAGCTTCTGTGCTCATTGGTCCACAAACATCAATATGTATTTAGGGCCAGTAGCTCAGTAGCCCTTTCACTAGTCCCATTGAAAGGTGACCTTGTCATCTTGCCCATTAGGCATGACTCACATGTCTCAAGTGATTCACAATCAATTGATTTGAGAATTCCATCTTTATGGATTTTTTTTATGCGGTTCAAGCTTATGTGGCCCATGTGACAGTGCCATAGATATGCTTCACTCAAATCAATCGTCTTTTTCCTCTTGGTATTAACGTTATAAATTTCAGACTTGAGGTCCAACACATAGAGTCCATTACTCATAGAAGCATTGACATAGAAAATATCATTCTTGAAAATAGAAAATCATCCATTCTTAATGACAAATTCAAAACCCTCAATATCCAAAACTGAAGTCAAAATAAGGTTCTTAGTAATTGAAGGAACAAAATAACAATTATTCAATTCTAAAACTAAGCCAGAAGGTAAAGGCAGACTATAATCTCCTACGACAAGTATAACAACCCTTGCTCCATTTCCAACGCGCATGTCTATCTCTCCCTTCTCCAACTGCCGCCTACTTCTTAGTCCCTGCACATTCGAAATAATGTGAGAACCACATTTGGTATCTAATACCCAAGTAGTAGCTTTTGTTGTTAAGACTTCAATAACAAAAATACCTGAAGTGGAGCTCATAGTTCCATTCTTCTTGTCTTCCAAGTACTTGGAGAAGTTTCTTTTCCAGTGCCCCTTGGCCTTGCAGTAGAAGCAATCATGCTTAGCAGCCACCTTTGGCTTCTCAGCTGCCTTGGGTTGGGCAACTTTCTTGCCTTTCCCTTGGTTTTGTTACTTCCATTTAGGCCCCTTCTTGAACCCTTTCCCTTTGTTGATCAAAATAACTTCTTTCTTGTTGTCAACTTGGATGTTTTGCTCAGCTGTTTTGAGCATGCCATGGATTTCATTCAGGGTTTTTCCAATTCCATGCATATGGTAGTTCAATCTAAATTGAGCGAATCTATCATGCAAGGAGTGCAAAATGATGTCAGTAGCCAACTCTTGGCTATATGGGGAACCGAGTGCTGCCATTTGGTCAAAGAGACCAATCATGTCAAAAACATGGGCACTCACTGGTTTACCCTTCTCAAGTTTGCGCTCCAATATGGCCATGTGTGTCTCATACCTCTCAATCCTGGCCTACTCCTGAAACAACACTTTCAGATTGGTCATGATTGTATGAGCATCCTGGCGTTCAAACCTATTTTGAAGGTCAGGCTCCATAGCAGCGAGCATAAGGCAGGTGACAGGCACCGAGTTAGCTCTCATCTCCTTTTCTTTCGCCTTCTCCTCAGCAGAAGAAGCGCCAGTCAAGGTAGGGATAGGGTTATCTAAAACGTCCTCACGTCCTTCGGATCCGAGAACAATTCTCAAACTTCGTTCCCAATCAAGGAAATTTGTTCCATTGAGTTTGTTCTTCTCAACAATTGAGCGCAGGGTGAATTTCAAGTTATCGTTGCTAGACATGATATCTGCAAACGAAGTAACATGCATATAAGTTTATGCTTGACATGCAAAAGCTCAAAATTAAACATGCTTTAAAATTTAAGTAGATGCACATTTTATTCAAATTAAGTTTGTCCCCAGTGAATAAAATGATTCCAAGACCCTATCTCAGATAAGACCTAAGCGTACTTTGGCACTTCCCTAAGTCTCATGTGATCAAGGTAAATAACATTTACTAATTATAACTCCTTATAATTATTGGTTGATGGCCCACATCCTATGTTAGACTCATCTCTATGCCTCAAGATCCAAAACTTTGCCTTTTGGTCTCTTATTGAGTATACCATATCAAGATTTATGAATCCATTATATAGATCCACCCTCACTATCCCAAGGTCAAAAAAGGACACCTCGCTTTGGCGAAACCTATCCAACCAATTCCTAGGGCCTCATGGGTTATGACATGGAAAGGCAATACCTCAATATTCTTTTATGGACTTAAGCATGCAATGGTTGTCTATTTACTAGTGAACAAAATAGCATAAACAAACAATCATGCAAGACTTAAAATAATAAAGCATTCAAAATACAATAATTAAATGTGATCCTAGTATGGTCCCTAAAAACCGAAATTAAAGATATAATCTTCAAGGGTCTTGTACTTCATGGATCTCCATCCTTGGTCTTCTTAAGATCTTCTCTTCTTGTATAACATAATTTTCTAAATAATCTAATTACTAAGAATTAAATTATAAAAATACATAACGATACGCAGATCGTGTACAAGAAAATATAACGATACGCAGATCGTATTTTCTATCCTAAATTGGGCCATACTAGTCACCTCATGCAAGCAATAATATCATAATATTTAAATCACATGCATGCAATAATAATATCAAATATTATCAACAATATTAATCTAATTAATAACAGGAAGCAATTTGACTAATTTTAAATAAAACATTATTAAATTAAATAAATCATATCATGAGATAAATAATTCAATATCAAATTCTTAATTCAAATTAAAATCAATATATAGAATTAATCATAATTAATCATTAAAATGCATTATTGGATAAAATATGCATAAACAAGATAAGATATCAACTATCCTTATCTTAATCTAGTGAGAATCTATCCTAATAACTTTTAGGAAATTATATTGTAGATAATATCAAATATTATCCAATTTGGCCAATAAGCTCTTATCTTATACTTTTTAGGAAAATATCCTAAAAACCCAAAATCTACCCAACCGGACCGAGTCGCGCCCGAGTCAAAACTCGGACCGACCCGTGCCCACCGAACCGCGCCGCCCATGTGGACCCACACGCAAGCCGCGGTCTGCACCGAACGAGCCGTGGCTGGCCACTACAGCCGGACACGCACCAAGCGCACCCAGCCGCGGTCCGAGCCAACCGAGCCCATGTGCGCCAGACCGCACCACGCGTTTGACCCGTGGTTCTGTCATACAGAACCCGCGCAAACCCGGACCATGCAGCCACTGCTGGCCACTCCACCCGGACGCGCGCGCGAGTCATGGTCCACACCATCCGGGCCCATCCCCATGAGTCGGGGTGCTCCCCGAACCGGATCCAATCCGATTCGGTCCATTATGTTTCTTTTTTCTAGAATTTTCATAAAAATCAGAATTAATAAAAATAGAATTTTGGGGATTAATTCATCTTATGAAAATCATACTCTTCATTTAATGATTTAAAACATGCCAAAAAATCAGATCTCTTGCATAATTAAATCACATGAATCAAGTATGGGTAGAACAATTTTACATGCATATTTGTTCATAAAGTTCTTCAACTTTACTAATCCAATCAATTAAAATCAGAATTTTAATCATGCAAATTAACCTACATATCAATTTACCACTTAATTTAAATCAAAACATGCATCAAAAATAACTTTTTTAATATTTTGATCATATCAATTTATACAAGAGGCTCATGATACCACTGTTGGAATTAGATACGTATAAGCGAAATTTCAGAAAACTATTTTCTAGCATCTAACAAGGATCTCATGCATGAATCAGTAGGAATCAATTAGAGGTAGAGTTACATACCGTTTGATGCGAGTCTGAAATATTCCTGCAGGTAGGGGTGTTCATCCGGTCCAGACCGGACCGGATTTTTTTCAAAAGTGTGGACCGGAGATCGGACCGGACCTATTCGGCCCGGTTCGGTTTAGACCGGATATTATTTTTCAAAAAAAATTAATCAAATTCTTATTTAATATCTAAAAAAATATCTAAAAAACATTTATACTCCTAACTTATTAACTTAAGGAAAAAATCTATAAAAAATAACATTTAAACTTCTAACTTATTATTATTATATATATATTTTTTTTTAAAAATACCCGGTCCGGACCGGTTTTTTTCCGGGTTTGGACCGGACTGGAATCGGATTAAGGGAAAAACCTGGACCGGAGACCGGACCGTAATTTCACCGGTCCAGTCCGGTCCGGGCCAATCTTGAACACCCCTACCTGCAGGATTTCAGCGGAGATCGAAAGCCCCAAGTGTGGCTTCTCTAATTGGTCCACACGAGTTTGGAATCTGGATCGCCTTTGGTCTCGTCTGCTAGAACAACGAACGAAGCAAAACGAACGTGGCTTTCACTAGGAGGGATCTGCCGTACTCTCTTGAATTGGAGGAGGAGAGTTCTGTACGTGTATGAGGAGAATGATTCTTTTCAATAAGAATCAATTAGATATATAAGATCATATCTTATCATAATGATAGATATCATATCTTTATATTGCTTTCATATATCTTCTAATAAGATACATCATTATCAAGTAATTATGAATGATAACTTTTACCCATTAATAATAAAAGCCAATATCCCAATTAAAGCCAATGGGCCGAAATCCATGTCCAACATGGGCTTCCGGTTCAGTTTGATCCAGCCCGATAACTCTATGTGTGTGACCTCATAGGACCCGGTTATTATAGCCATGGGCCTAACCCTATTAAGCCCATTGATCGTAGTTGGCTTCTAGCAAAGCACTACGACCTCTAAAATTCTCGGATTGTAAATCTCCATTAATTGTCCTATTCCATGTTCGGTAATTGCACATTTGATTAAATGACACAATTCCTTCAAAATCCTCCTAATCTGAATCAAACCCCATCTCTTAATCCATGGAATCGTCGATTTCCAATCGACAATCTCCATCCTTGAGACGAATTGTTCTTGCATCATTCTGAAAATCCGAATCATTCTCTTTCTACTGAGTTGCTGGATGAGCGCAATTATCTACAATGGAAGCGATCTGCAAAAGTTTCTTTGTTTGCAAAGAATAAATTGGGATTTGTGACTGGTTCTTGTGAAAAGCGTTCTTCTGATTCTCCTCTCTACGCGCGTTGGGAGCGCTGCAACAATATGATCATCCTCTGCCACTTTCATTATGTCATGAAGGAGATTGCGTAGTCAATTCTCTTTTGTCGAACTGCTCATCAAATTTGGTCTAAAATAGGATCGCGCTTCGGTTGATCCAATCAGACAAAGATGTATCAAATCCAGCGAGATCTTGTCTCACTTTCACAAGGTACTCTGTCTGTTTCATCTTATTTCACCAATTGCAAATTGCTTTGGGACGAATATTCAGTTCTTATTGAGGACAAAACTTGTCCTTGTGGCTCCTCTATGGTTGCGAACAATTTGATTCATGATCATCAAGTAATTCAATTCCTCATGGGATTGAGTGATTCTTATTCCGTAATGAGAGGTAGCATATATTGATGCTCAATCCACCGCCTTCTATTGCTGAATTTTACAATCTTGTTCTTCAAAAGGAAGAACAACGTTCTCTGTATTCATTTGGTTCCAATCTTGACACTGATAGCACTGCATTGGCCTCAAGAGGTTATTCTCGTTCCGTCTCTCGTCCTCCTAGAGGAGATTCATCTGGAGGCCGCTCTTATTTTTGTGATCACTATAACAGAAGTGGTCACACTATTGATCGCTGCTGGATGCTTCATGGCTATCCATATGATCGTGACATTGACAAAGATCACAACAACAGAGTTGTTGCTACTTCCACAACATATTCTAACTCTGATGTGTGTTCTTGTTCAAATTCCGTTACTCCATCTTTCATTCAAGATCAGTATGACCAGTTGTTGTCTCTCCTAAGCAAGAAATCAACATATTCTCAAGATTCATTTGCCTCTCTAGCTGGTAAGTCCTTCTGCTTTCTTTCTAATGGGTTGAACTCTTCTTGGATTCTAGATAGTGGTGCAACTTACCACATTACGCCTCACCTTTCTCGGACGATTTTAACCGACTTAGGTGTAGAAGTAGTATAAATATGAGGAGAATTATCATGTAACGGGGGACATTATCAGTTTTACTCAATTCAAGCTATATTCTACTGTTATTCTCGCTACCAAGAATAATTCTCTCGTTCAATCTCTTATTCGAATATTTAAGCGACCGACGTCTAAATCTTTCGACTCGATTGGTCTCCCATCCGGAGGAGATAAGCTCTTTTTACATTCAATTAGTTTCATTTATTCCATTATTAAGTTGATTTGGAATATTTTAGATATTACTGATCTTATCGTTGTCTAGTTTCCCTTCATTAAGCGATTCAGGTCGGTTCGATCTTTTTCGCCCAAAACAATTTGGCGCCCATCGTGGGGCATATAGCCAATCAACGATCCAGTCCACATCCAATCATGGCCAGTTCCGGGGATCCCATGATCGTCGCTGAAGAGCAAGTCACCCTGGTCGGAAATCAAGCCGAAGATGTCGTTAATCTGCTCATCTTGGACACCCAAATCCAAGAATTAGCAAAAAGCTTGAGCATCCTCCAAGAGGAACTTGCTCAACAACGCCTAAGAACCGAAACCCTAAGTACCCAATCTGAAATTGAAATTACACGACTAATCCGTGAAAATGAACTTTTGAAATTGCATGTGAATTCGGCCGCATCGGTCCCATGAGGATCAAGGTGTGTAGTCAACACCGAAGGCCTCCAAACACGTCTCAACATGAATGGGGCAATTTTGACGCCCATGGCTCTGATCACTCAGAGTGTCGTTCAACCCATTGGTATGTTTCAAACTCCTCAAGTCAGTACTTTCATGACTAATGCTCCAATTCCCGTGACCGAGCCCGCAAAGGCTCGAGTAGTCCCTCCACAAGTCACCACGTCGATGGATCTCCAAGCCCTCATACAACAAGCTATTAGCGAGCATATGAAGGCTTTGGACAACCGTATCGCTCGGATTCCATAAGTCTCGCAACAAATCGAGAAAGAGGTAATTGACAGATATGAAGACTTGCCTTTAGTAGAGGCAATTGCGCGCGTCGAGATCCCAAGAAAGTTCCATGTCCCCAACATGCCCAACTACGATGGGACTGGGGACCTCGACGATCACATTTCTATCTACAAGAAAAAAATAATGACTATTTCTATTTCAAGAGGGAATCGTGAAGCGGTCATGTGCAAAAGTTTTGGCACGACCCTCACTGGACCCGCACTAACTTGGTTCATGCATTTGCCGCAGGGTTCGATCGCTTCGTTTGCCGATCTGGTCAATTCATTCAAAATCCAGTTCGCCAACAGTCGGAGACTGGAAAAGCAATCAAGTGACCTATACAGGATCATACAAAGGTACGGTGAGCCCTTAAGGGATTATCTTAACAGGTACAACAAAGAGAAGGTCGCGACCCCGCATTGTGATGTCCTAACGTCTATTGAATCTTTTCGTCGAGGATTGGTCAAGGGCAGTGAACTCTATTGCGAGCTGACCAAATACCCGTGTCGAAGCTTTGAAGATGTACAAGCAAAAGCCATGGCTCAGGTCAGGCTAGAAGAAGACGGATAGTCCATAAAAGACGACCAACCACAACCGCAAAGCTGGAACACGACCCATTGGGAGTCATATCACTTTTGAAAACTTATAATTTGCACTTCATTTAAATTCAGTCGATTATACTTATCCAACCCTTTACTAACTTAAACATTGGAGGGCCATTGGGCTCACACCCAACGGTCACCCTTTGATCTTTTCTATACTTTTCAAGTGTCTTGGACATGAACACGACAAGAGGCAAGAAAAAATCAAGTTGATCAACATACACAAAACACAATCATATGTAGCGCTTACACATTATATGATCGATCAGTACATAGGGAATAAAAGGAACAAAACAAGACCACATAATGCGAATCCAGATTGGAAAGAGGACTTAATTTAATACAAGAGTCCAAGCGGGTTCCATGTTGTACTTCTCACCCGAGGTTATATTAATTATGTGCAACAAGGAAATTATCTTATTTAATTCCAAAACATGCATTGACGTTGAAGCTTTTAATTTCCACAACAGATCTCGCAATGAGATATAGAATGAGAATAAATCCCGAAGATTGGCACCAACTAAGTGCACCACCACCTATATTCGGATAGGGGTAGGTCATGACCAAAAGCGTTAGTGCATTTAACCTCCTAACACAAAGTTATAAAGAAACGACTAAACCTCACAAAGAAATAGCGTTCATATGAATACTCGTGTTAAACTAACATTTATATATTCAAACCAATGCATAACAAATCCACACCATGTATATCTAGCGCCCTATAATAATAATGTATATATGTAAGGGTCGTAACCAGCATATTATACAACCTAATAATAAGGTTCAATTAATCACACCATTTATTCACACAAGTTCCCAAACAAGAAAATAAATATTTTTCCCAACTCAATAGCACAACAGATTCATTGGCAAATAAGATAAAAATGGAATAAATATGCAAGAGCGAGCCGCCACTTGCCTTGAATCACGGAGAGATGAACGGTATCACGGGGATGGTTGTTTCCGAGTAGCAACTTGAATCTCTACTCTGTTTCCGTTCCAGAAGCAAATTCGAGACGTACCCAAATCACATACAAAAATAATAATTAGATAATTTATTTAAAACTGAATTTTGAAGGGTCTATGTCTCAAGATTTAAATTGAATTAATTTATCTCAAAATAACTCAATTTTCAAGGCTTAATCAGTAAAACGATTATCCATACGATTGGAAACAATTAGTTGTATTATCTAAATAATCTTTTCATAAAAAAATGAAAATCGGACAAAAAAATTAGAAAATACCCGAATTGGTTCGTGGGTGGAGCTGCTTGTGATTTTCGGTGAATTCGGAGGTCGGCGGTGGCTGTCCGGCGGCGAGGTCTTAGGTATTTGAAAGTAGACGTCTAGGCGGACCTAATGGTGGTGGTGGCGTCGCCAATAGAGCTCTGATGTGGCGGCAATTGATCCCGCAACAGAGGGCTGCGAATTCTAGGGTTCTTGAGCTTCTAGGGTGAAATTGGATGTCAAAGCCACTACGATTGGAGTCCTATTTATAGGGGTTGGATAGGTCTAGGAGAGAGCTTCGATTCCATATAAAATTTACAAGGAAACGATCTCGGAATGACACCGATTCCCCAAAGTTTTCAAAACTCCAAAAACTTTTATCCACTTGCCTTATATGATAAAATTCGATATCGTCTTTAATTCTTTCCTTTCGATTCCACCGGTATAATGTGCGTATGGACCTATACTAAAAAACTCATGGGTTACTTGGTTGAATCGAATACGACACGAGGCTTTGAATGGCCAAAACCACCATTGTTGTACACGGCCAAAAGCTTGGAGGGGAAGATGAACAGTACCCTCCAGCTTTTGGCATATTTGCACTTTTGGCCCTTACTTTTTAAGTTAGGACAAAAATGCCCTTGATTTTTTTTTTCAAAAATTATAAAAATTATTCAAACTTTTCCAAACTTAATTCTTTGTTTCTACTATTATTTTAGCCCAAATATAATATTTAGAAAAATTAACTTATGCCAAAATAAGCTTAACTTATGCTAAAATAAGCTGAAGGTACAATTCCTATGGCTTTAATCATATTTAAATCTTTTAGCAAAAAATGTTAATCTTGACCTAAATATTCTAGGTTATATTTTTTATGTTTTATTTAAATTTGGAATCAACATAATGTTAACAATAAATTTAAATAGATCACAACTTTGAAGTTGTAACAACTTATATTAGAAATCTATATTTCCTTTCTATTTTTGGAATTATGAAATAAATATCAAAATTTATTTATCAGAAATAGAGTTGTGAAATTACATAAATACCCTTACTAAAATTGAGGGTTATTACATCACTACCCCCTTAAGAAATAGTTTCAACCGCGAAACTAGGCCGAAAACAACTCAGGAAAACGACTACACATATCAGCTTCGGTCTCCCACCTTTCCCAAGTTACTTCCTCAGTTCCAGACTTCGACCAAAGAATCCTCACCAATGGAACCAATTTGTTCCGCATGTTTTTCTCTTGACGCTCTAGGATACGCACCGGCCTCTCCTTGTATGTACCATTTGACTGAATCTCGATGTCGTCGTAACACAGAACATGAGACTCATCTGGCACGTACTTTCTCAGTAGAGAAAAATGAAACACATTATGCACTGGATGTGCTAAAGGTGGTAACGCCAAGCGATATGCCAAAGACCCAACTTTGTCAAGAATCTCAAATGGTTCGACATAGCGCGGATTGAGCTTCCCACGCTTTTTGAACCTGATCACACCCTTAGTTGGCGACACCCTGCCAAAGACCTTATCTCCAACGTCGAACTCGACATTCCTTCGCTTTAAATCAGCAAGACTTCTATCGACTCTGTGTTGTAAGCATCCTTTGTCTAATCAAATCAATGTCCGAGGCGGTTCTTTCGACCTACTCAAGTTCTAACAGAATCTTATCGGCATTATCATCCCAACAGATTGGAGGTTTGCACTTTCGACCATACAAGGATTCAAACGGAGCCATCTTGATGGTTGAATGCCATCTATTGTTGTGCGTGAAATCTATCAGACTCAAGTTGTTCTCCCAACTGGTCGGACGATCCAACACACAGGCTCTCAACATGTCCTCGAGTGTCTGAATTGTTCTTTCTAACTGTCCATCCATCTGAGGATGAAACGCAGTACTGAATCTTAACTCAGTCCCCATGGCCTTATGTAGTTCTTTCAAGAATCTTGACATGAAACAACCATCACGATCAGATACAATGGTTTTGGGCGTGCCATGCAAACGAACTATCTCGTGCAAAAACACTTCAAACAACTGTTCGGATGATCCAACACACATGCTCTCATTTTGTGGCCATCAAGTTGACTTGATGGCCACAAAATGTGCACTTTTCGTGAGCCGGTCAATGATCACCCATATAGCGTCTTTCTGACCTTGTGTCTTCGGCAAACCCGTAACAAAATCCATTGCAATTTCCTCCCATTTCCATTCTGGCACCGAAAGAGGTTATAATTCTCCACCTGGTCTGCGGTGTTCAATCTTCACCTTCTGGAAATTTAAGCATCTTGCCACAAATTCTGCCACATCCCACTTTATGTTGGGTCACTAGAATTTCTTTCTCATATCATTGTACATCTTACTAGATCCTAGATGTACAAAATATGTAGAGGAATGAGCCTCCCTCATTATCAACTGATGATTGTCATCATTATCAGGCACACATATCCGATCCTAAAACCACAATGATCCATCCTCTTGACCCAAATATCCTAGAGCTTTCCCATCCAGAACTTCACTGCCCAGCTTTACCAAAACCAGGTCATCAACTTGTGCTTCATTAATCTGATCTAGCTATGTTGCCTGAATTTCAAGCATACTCAGATGCGCTTGCCGATGAGCAAATAAGACCTCTATTTTGCACAGTCCTTGTTGCAATTCCGTCTGGGCAGTGAGTAGAGCTACCACGGTCTCATGCGGCATTTTTCGGCTTAATGCATCTGCTACCACATTAGCTTTGCCCGGATGATATAATAGCTCAATATCATAATCCTTGAGAAACTCCAACCAGCGTCGTTGCCTCATGTTTAACTCCTTCTGAGTAAAAACATACTTTAGACTCTTGTGGTCGGTGAAGATCTGACATCTAAAACCGTAGAGATAGTGCCTCCAAATCTTCAGCGCAAAAACCACAACTGCTAATTCCAAATTATGGGTCGGGTAGTTCGCTTCGTAAGGGTTCAAATGTCGAGATGCATATGCAATAACTTTCCCCTTCTGCATCAATACACATCCCAAACCTATTTTGAAGCATCACTGTAGACCACATACCCATAAGTTCCTTCTGGCAGCACAAGTGCTGACGTGAGGCACTCTTTCTACTTCTGAAAGCTTGCCTCGCACTTCCCATCCTATACAAATTTCTTGTGGGCCTTGCGGAGCAATCCGGTCATGGGTAGAGCGGTTTTCGAAAATCCCTCTACCAACCATAGGTAATAACCAGCAAGTCCTAAGAAACTGCGCACCTCATTCACATTCTGAGGCCGCTTCCAGTCAACTACTGCTTCGATCTTCTGAGGGTCAACCATTACCCCGTTCTCATTAATCACATGGCCTAAGAAAGCCACTTCCTTCAACCAGAAGTCATACTTAGACAACTTAGCATATAGTTGATTTTGTCTAAGGATCGATAACGCAATGCGAAGACGCTCCTCGTGAACTTCTTCATTTGGCGAATAGATCAGAATGTCATCAATAATTACCACCACAAACTTATCCAGATACTGATGAAAACATTTGTGCATCAAGTCCATAAAAACCACTGGAGCATTAGTAAGTCCATATGGCATGACTACGAACTCGTAGTGACCATATCTTGTCTGGAATGTCTTCCTCACGAATTCTGAGCTGATGATAACCAGACCTCAATTCGATCTTGCAAAAGACTTTAGCTCCCTGTAGCTGATCTAGAAGATCATCTATCCGTGGTAACGAGTATTTATTCTTGATAGTGACCTTGTTCAGTTCCCGATAATCTATTATAACCGGAATGAACCATCCTTCTTCTTGACAAATAAGACCGGGGCACCCCAAGGTGACGCACTTGGTCTTATATAGCCCTTCTCAAGCAACTCTTCAAGTTGATTCTTCAGTTCTTGCATCTCCACTGGAGCCATACGATAAGGTGCCTTGGAATCGGCGTCATACCAGGTTCCAACTCGATAGTAAACTACACGTCATAATTCGGGGGCAACCCTGGAATTTCCTTTGAAAAAACGTCGACAAATTCACACACGATAGGAATATCGTGAACCAAGACTTCATCCTTTTTGGGTTTATCCAAATAACACAAGTACCCAACAAAACCTCGTCGAAGTAACTTAAACGCAACCATCGCATTGATCAGCTTTCCGTTATCGGCGTCATTACGACCCTTGATCTTTCACACAAATTGGCCCCTAGATGAAATTGTCATTGTCCTCGTGTTGAAGTCGATTACTGCCCCGTTACGCGTCAACCAGTCCATCCCGAGAATAATGTCGTATGGAGCCATGGCTATACAAATCAAGTCGGCTTCGAATTTCCAACCCTGAATGGTCACTGGAAAATCCGACAACCGCTTGGTTCTAACTAAATGTTTACCATTGGGAAGATTAACCACAAACGGTTCACACACCTCATTGCATTAAAGTCGTAACTTAAATATGCAACTCTCAGAAACAAACGAATGTGTAGCACCATAATCAACTAATATACAGACTAATGTAGAGTGTAGATAAAAAGTACCTTGAGCAACATGAGCATTTGGTCCATCAGCTTCACACATCTCATAGAGCCCCTGACCCTGACTGCTTGATAAAATCGAAGCCCTTCTTTTATTCTGCACGGTAGACTGCGTAACAGCACTTCTTGCAGGCCTTGGCTGAGGTCGGTTATTATGGCTCACCGACCCTTGCTGGGAATCTACCTCTTGATTTTTCCTTTTAGGGCAATAAGCTTGTTGATGCCCTTCCTTTTTCGCAAGTAAAGCACTTCCGCTTCCCCTTCCTACATTCAATGCTCTTATGTCCAGGTGTCCCACAATTGTTAACACTGGACGGAGCCCTTACTTTGACTCGATCGTTGAGTAGAACTAGACTGGGTCATTTTTGTCCTAGGCCGACTAGCCTTCGAGAAATTGGACGGCGGAGCTGGCCGCTTGAACCCACCATTCTGTTGACTACCACTCATCGACCTCTGTCGATTGGCTTCTTTGTTGACTCCTCTAGAGTCACTTCTAGCTTGTAAGCAATGTCCACATACCGCTCTAGAGTAGTACAACCATGGCGCACCATCAACGGCTTAATGTCTGGGTTCATCCACTCGTAGAAATGCCAGATCTTCTGTTGCTCGGTCGTCACCTTACTTCTAGCATAGTACAGCAAGTGGTCAAACTTGGCCGCCAAAGCAGTTACCTTCAACCCTTTAGTCTTCGGGTAGAGGAACTCCTTATGTTTCTCCTCCCTCATAGCTCTGGAAAAGAAAAGATCCGTCATTTTGGTCTTAAACATTGCCCAAGTCAGCTCGGGATGATTAGCTAATCCCGTGCTCTCCCACCATTCACTCGCCCCATCATTCAGCTGTAAAGAGGCGATGTGCACCTTCTCTGCTTTGGTGCAAACAATGTTCTTGAAGATCCGTTCCATATGTAGGAATCAGTAGGCCACCTCGACGGGTTCTCCAATACCGTCGTAGGAATTGGGCCTCATAGAGTTGATCGCCTTCAAAGTACGACCATAGCTTCCTTCATCTCTATGCACTGGCATAGGAGGCGCGATATACACTGGCTCCTCTACATTGGGAACAACCTGAGGTATAGGGATGCTCTGAGCTCGGGGCATCCCTTGACCACCCATCTTTGTGACTGTTTGCATCACAATTTGCCTGATCGCTTCGACAGCAGCATTGTCGAAGACAATTGGGGCAACATGAGGTACATGCACCCTCTATCCTCCTACGTGAGGGTTAACTAGAGGCAGAACATTCTCAGTTGGATTGTTATGGGATCCAAACCCAGTTTCGTCTTCCTGGTTCGCCGCACTCCTTATCTGAATTCGGGAGGCGTTGCTCGGACCAGCTTCTTAACGAGTGGTGTTTCTGGTGTTCACCATCTTGTTGTGTTTTCGTTTATTAGATATAAGCCAATCAATTATGATATTGCTAGTAATAAATACTTTAAATGCAATAAGTAAGACAATCATCTAATAAACTCAACTTTTCATTAATGAAAACACACCAAATGTCAAACAACAACCAAAAGGAAAAAGGAAACAACATGAGGTGTCTACTGCTCCATTATTGTCTAAGTGGGAAAAACTGGAAAGAAAACTAATGCACTATAAATCACTATTTCTTCTCGGGGTCTCGAAATAGGACTCTATAGGCCTTAGCTGTCATCCTCTTCCTCGGAGGTAACTCTTCCTCCGAGTCATCAACTGAGCTCTTTTGTTTTGGATCACTTGATCCCTTAGCAGGCACTGATGGCTCACCCGACGTGCCCATATCGTCCTTCTGAGGCTCGGAGCCTTTCCACGCTTGCCCCCAAAGATCCACATTATCGGGTTGATGCAATAGCCATAACATCTCCTCCCAATACTCGTGGAAGGGATCCAACAGCTCCTTCTCACTCTCTGAATCCTTTATTGGGTCCTCATTTTCATCAGCGACCTCGGGGGTAGGGGATTGCTTGGTGATAAGCACTACTTTGTAGGGCTTAAGTAAGAGTCATTAGAGGTTTTATTGGTGCCATTCGGGTAGATTTAGACACATTCATATGCATGGCGTGTGGGGGCGAAGTTTGGCGAGATTACATTAATGTCACGTGGAAATGGAATTAAAAGCCACGTGATTTTGGGCCGAATTGGATGAAGAAGCCCACTTGATGAAGAAGCCCACTTGAAGAAGAAGCCCATAAAGGAGCTGGAGCCCACGTGAAGTCCCGCGTCAAATTGAAGCGGCGAATTGGAAACGGGCAATTGGCTGGAGAATTGAAGAAGCGGAGACGTGACATCACCATGACGTCGGCATGTGTTGGAATTGAAGTGGGCCGAAGATGCTAGATGGGCCGAAGCTGCTGCCGAAGTTGCCACTGCATGATTGGGCCGAGATGTCTGCCGAATTGGAGTGGGCCGGTGATGCTTTGCTGGAGCGAGATGCTGAACGAGACCGAGCTGCTGAGCGAAGATGCTTTGCCGAGAATTGCAAGATTACGGGATTAATTTCCCAAATTCGTTTGTTTATTTTATTATTAATTTAATTATTATTATTTTATTATTTCATTTTAGGTTAATTTAGATTTTATTTCCTTTAGTATATTAAGGTAGAGAAAAGGCTTGTTTGCCAATCTTCGTTTTTCTCTTGAACCCTAATTTCTTTCTACGTACCTTACTATGAAGAACTAAGCCTTCCTGGCTTAGTCAGACGCTGAAGCTTTCGTTTTGATTCAGTTGTGAGACTCTCGTTCTTAATCTATTGCATGAATTTTATCTATTCTCTTGCTTAAGTTGCTTATGATTGATATTGATAATTTCTAGTCTGATCAACTAGGGTTTATTGTTATTGATCTATTGCTAGATCTAGATTGTTACTGGTTGAGCATATCTATTTCAGAGTAGCAACTGCATCGTACTAGTATCTGGTTGTGCTAGTCTTATGCAGAAGAGAATTGATTTACATTCTAGGATAATATCTGGTTGTTTTATGCTAGAATTATATCCAACTATATTCCTATCCGTAAAGCTGCTGTTAAACTGAATCTTGATAGTTTCAGGGTTGTTTAATTAGTTAGTGCTAATAGTATCTGGTTGTGCTATTAGTTATATCTGAAAAGGAATTGGAATCACCATTGCATGAGATTTTGAATGAGTATCTATGATCAACTTGTCATACGAATAGTGGATGTTGTTTGACTAAGTGCTTTTCCCATCACTGATTTCACAACCATTTCGCTTGTTTACCCTTTGCATGCTTAGATTACTTAAAACAAACAAAACCCCCTTTGGTTACTTTAGTTTGACATACAAATTGCATATTAAGATAGAATTCGCCTCCCTGTGGATTCGACCTTTACTTACCCAGGACTACGGTTTAGGGTTTGTTTGGATATTTTGCATAGTAGGAATTAGAACGAAAAAAACCTGTTATCAAATTGGCGCCGTTGCCGGGGAGGCAATAATCTATTTTGTGTGCGATTTGTGCGTCAACTATTGTGTGGACCTATCTTACGGTCCACACCCGTGCTATTGATTTTTCTTTTTTTGATTTTGTTACAGAGATGGATAGATTTCCCCAATTCCAGCAGGAGCCGCGATATGACCCATACTCCTACGCATATACTCCAGGGTGGGGATATCACCCCAATTCGAGTTCTGGGAACCTGCAATACCCTTCATATGATCATGACTACC
Organism: Rheum nobile; assembly: GCA_027886185.1. Taxonomy (NCBI): domain Eukaryota; kingdom Viridiplantae; phylum Streptophyta; class Magnoliopsida; order Caryophyllales; family Polygonaceae; genus Rheum; species Rheum nobile. The sequence goes on along the minus strand of WOAB01000546.1, from coordinate 3,951,765 downwards.
AGGAGTTCTACCCAGAACCAAACCAACAACAGGGTAACCCTTCATCGTCTGTGGAGGATATGATGAAGATGATGATGCAGTGCAACATGAACCTTACTGAGAATGTTGCCAAGTTGACCAAGAGCCACATGCAGTTCCAGGAAAGTATTCAGAGTACACAAGCTAGCATTCAGAACCTGGAAAGACAATTTGGTCAAATCTCTCAAGTGGTGAGTAAACTTGAAGCAAAGGAGTCGATAACTCCGAGACCGCATGAGGAATTCAGCGACCAAGAGGAGGAGAGCCACGATCGCGAAAATGATCCTGTGACGCTCGTTCCTCTCGAAAATGCCCCGGCAGTCCCCGACCCTCTCGAGGCTGCCTATGATAAGTATGTGCATCTCAACTCCTTTCCACTTGTCTCGCTGCACCCCGTCACGCCCCTCCATGCGGTATTCCAAGATACTCGAGGGCTGAAGGATGACAAAGAGCTATATGAAACCTTCAGTACTCGGGAGGCAACCATTCCCTTGATCGAACTGACAAGTTGCATCCCTCGCTACACAGAGTTTTTAAGGGCGTTGGGCAATATAAAGAAGAAACCAAAGGGGAAGCACAAGAAGGAGACCTTAATTCAGGTGACATATTTTTACATGCTGGATACGGGACATGACATACATGCAGCCCTTGAGATGTTGGGTAGACCGTTCCTGAAGACGGTAAGTGCATTCATAGATATGAACAGCGGTCCAACCATTATGAAGTACACAAGCATGGGGGAAAAGCTCTACAGGGAGTATACAACGAGACATCCCCCTGATATAGATCTCAGGAGTTCAAGTGCTAGGACAAACCCAAGTTGAGGAGGATTGAGTATGACATTAACCAAGGCGCTGCTTGGGAGGCAACCCGATGTTATTCAGTTGTTTTTCTTTTTGTTTTTCCTTTCTGTGTCGAACTAACTTGCAGGAAGCGCGAAAAAAACGAAGATGGAGTTCACGGCGCCCGCCGCCAACCTTACGGCGACCGCCGCACTTTCTCAGGTAAAAAAAAAAATTTGAAAAAATGGGCCCCGAAAAAACCTTAAACGGGAAGCAAAAAACGAAAATAAGATACCCCGAAAAGACCTTAAACGGGGAGAAAAAGTTAAAAAAAATAAAAATTTACCCAACTGTCCAGATTCTCCACGGAGAGGTGCGCATCATGTTGCTAACGGAAGATTACATTCACCCTACTTTTACTTGGCAACGATGATGGCCCTGCAGTCGACAGCTGGAGAGGAGGAATACCAGGGCCCAACCACGATGACATCTGGGCCCATTTTTGAAGGCCATGCAACCCCGTCCCCCTGTCTGACCACTACTTCACCAGAGTGGTTCATCTTGGTTGCGTGGTAGGAATTGATGGAGTTGAAGGCCGTGCAACCCTGATTTCCTACATCACCACCACACCCTACAGTGGTTTCCTATGGTTGCACGGTAGATGAAGATAATGGCGTTGATGCTAGACATCCAGGACATGAACTTTCATGAGTACACCGCCAGCGACAAGGAAGTGTCCAAGCCAACTCGGCAACGTTGTGAGTTATTTTTTGCTTTTCCCTGTGCTTTATTCTTTTGTCTTTCATTACATTGAGGACAATGCAATGTTTAAGCATGGGATGGGGTTTTATACTTGCTACGCTGCTGAGGAGAAAAATGAAAAAAAATGAAAAGAGCCAAAAATTTGAAAAAAGGCTATCATTGAAATCCTGGGATAGATCGAAAACCCGAAAGGGCGGCCTAGGTAATAAGCAGGTGGCTTGGACCAGCATTAGGCTGGGGTAATATGAGGTCAAGAGTGACGTGAGCTTATGTGAGCACATCTATTGGAAAATGAAATGAGTGGCTTGGTGAAAACCCGAAAGGGCGCCTTGGCAAAATGAGCGAAAAAGAAGAAGAGTGATTTTAGGATTTCTCATTATTCTTGGCGAGGCGTCATAAGAAGAGGAGTCAAAGAAGGATTGTCGGGTAGGTCACTCTGGGAGACATAAGGAGCAATAGATGGAGGCTAGGATTAGAGGTTATTCACGCTATTGGATGTCCGGGTTTAGCTTGGGGGAAGTACTCTGCTTGCCCCTTAAGCTTGTTGAGTTGTGGATGTGTTGTGAATGAGATTGGTGCCAGGAGCTTGGCATGGGTTAGGTGACTCTTAGTTGGAGGATATGCTTCCTGAGACCTTGGATGATGAATTGGAGGAGTAAGCTCTTTATTAGTTTACTCGTGGACGAGCAAAGGTCTAAGCATGAGGTGGTTTGATAAGCACTACTTTGTAGGGCTTAAGTAAGAGTCATTAAAGGTTTTATTGGTGCCATTCGGGTAGATTTAGACACATTCATGTGCATGGCGTGTGGGGGCGAAGTTTGGCGAGATTACATTAATGTCACGTGAAAATGGAATTAAAAGCCATGTGATTTTGGGCCGAATTGGATGAAGAAGCCCACTTGATGAAGAAGCCCACTTGAAGAAGAAGCCCATAAAGGAGTTGGAGCCCACGTGAAGTCCCGCGTCAAATTGAAGCGGCGAATTGGAAGCGGGCAATTGGCTGGAGAATTGAAGAAGCGGAGCCGTGACATCACCATGACGTCGGCATGTGCTGGAATTGAAGTGGGCCGAAGATGCTAGATGGGCCGAAGCTGCTGCCGAAGTTGCCACTGCATGATTGGGCCGAGATGTCTGCCGAATTGGAGTGGGCCGGTGATGCTTTGCTGGAGCGAGATGCTGAACGAGACCGAGCTGCTGAGCGAAGATGCTTTGCCGAGAATTGCGAGATTACGGGATTAATTTCCCAAATTCGTTTGTTTATTTTATTATTAATTTAATTATTATTATTTAATTATTTCGTTTTAGGTTAATTTAGATTTTATTTCCTTTAGTATATTAAGGTAGAGAAAAGGCTTGTTTGCCAATCTTCGTTTTTCTCTTGAACCCTAATTTCTTTCTACGTACCTTATTATGAAGAACTAAGCCTCCCTGGCTTAGTCAGATGCTGAAACTTTTGTTTTGATTCAGTTGTGAGACTCTCGTTCTTAATCTATTGCATGGATTTTATCTATTCTCTTGCTTAAGTTGCTTATGATTGATATTGATAATTTCTAGTCTGATCAACTAGGGTTTATTGTTATTGATCTATTGCTAGATCTAGATTGTTACTGGTTGAGCATATCTATTTCAGAGTAGCAACTGCATCGTACTAGTATCTGGTTGGGCTAGTCTTATGCAGAAGAGAATTGATTTACATTCTAGGATAATATCTGGTTGTTTTATGCTAGAATTGTATCCAACTATATTCCTATCCGTAAAGCTGCTGTTAAACTGAATCTTGATAGTTTCAGGGTTGTTTAATTAGTTAGTGCTAATAGTATCTGGTTGTGCTATTAGTTATATCTGAAAAGGAATTGGAATCACCATTGCATGAGATTTTGAATGAGTATCTATGATCAACTTGTCATACGAATAGTGGATGTTGTTTGACTAAGTGCTTTTCCCATCACTGACTTCACAACCCTTTCGCTTGTTTACCCTTTGCATGCTTAGATTACTTAAAACAAACAAAACCCCCTTTGGTTACTTTAGTTTGACATACAAATTGCATATTAAGATAGAATTCGTCTCCCTGTGGATTCGACCTTTACTTACCTAGGACTACGGTTTAGGGTTTGTTTGGATATTTTGCATAGTAGGAATTAGAACGACAAATTCCTGTTATCACTTGGATTGCACTTCCCTCTCTTCCCCACTCTCGGACTCAGAGCCTTCGATCAGCGGGGCGAAATCAAGCACTGAGCCGTCGTTCACAACAAGCTCTACAGAATCAGGTTCAGACATCACATGATTGTCGGAGCGGTCTCAGATTCTCCCTTAGCTGAGCTCTCGTAAACACCATTGTTTGAAATGAGACAAGAAGTGGTTAGAACTCTTCCCGATATAGAAATTATATCTTCTATAATAGGCATGAGGGATTGACCTAATATTGTTGGCAGAAGTATGAAAAGAGAATTTCACACAAACTCGACTCGTTATTAAACCCAACCTTATCTTCTACTTCAAAACCCATTATAGAAACATATAAGAATATAATTTTGGAATAAACCCCCACCAAATCATTACGATTTAAATTCTCCTTAAAAACATTTTATTCTAAGCCTTACTTAGGGCCTATAATATAGAAAAAAATTCACACACATTTTTTTTCTTATAAAACTCAAATAAACACAAAATTGTGTACAGATTTTGAGTTTAAAACCTCGCTCTGATACCACAATTGTAACACCTCTAAATTACCTTAGAAATATTACCGCCAGTGACCTCGGATCACATATCCAAAATCGGCTTTACAGTATTGATCGCCAAATAATAATTTAAAATGAACAATAACATATATAAAATCAAACTCAACATTGTGTTATAAATCGACGTTGCAAAAATGGCAACTCGAATGTAAATCGAAGTATCAGCGGAAGACTTTAATATTCAAAACACAAACATGATCTAAACCTTGTTCAACAATTTTTCAAACGACAAAGGAAATGCAGTTGCCTTTCAACGTCTTCGTTCTATGGCTTCGATCTGAGAAGTTGTACCTGATGTGCCGTATAGGACGAATGACACCAACCAACCATGCAAGGAAAATGGAAGGTTGGTTAGTCTAATGAAAGACTAAACAAGGGCTCAAACAGAATGATTCTTGTGATTGTATTCGGTTACTATCATTGTCTCTCGAATAAAAGCCGCTAGACGATACATAACTCAGACACTCTCACTGAAATGATAGAAAAGGTATGAGACAAGAGAAGACTCCAAAGGAATGAGTCTTATGGTATATTAATGAATTTGTTTGAGAACATTATAATTCACACAAAGTTTGAAAACCGAACTTGATTATTTGGATCCATGACCAACCTCACCGCATAATGTGAATCCAGATTGGAAAGAGGACTTACTTTAATACAAGAGTCTGGGCGATTTCCACATTATACTTCTCGCCCGAGGATATATTAATTATGGGCAACAAGGCACTTATCTTATTTGATTCCAAAACGTGCATTAACGTTAAAGCTTTTAATTTCCACAACAGATCTCGCAATGAGATATAAAATGAGAATAAATCCCGAAGATTAGCACTAGCTAAGTGCATCACCACCTATATTCGGATAGGGGTAGATCATGACCAAAAGTGTTAGGACATTTAACCTCTTAACACAAAGTTGTAAAGAAACGACTAAACCTCATGAGGAAATAGCGTTCATATGAATACTCGTGTTAAACTAACATTTATATATTCAAACCAATGCACAATAAATCCACACCAAGTATATCTAGCATCCTATAATAATAATGTATATATAAGGGTCGTAGCTAGCATAATATACAACATAATAATAAGGTTCAATTAATCACACCATTTATTCACACAAGTTCCCAAACAAGAAAATAATTATTTATCACAACTTAATAGCACAAAACCGATGAATTTACAATTAAGATAAAAATGAAATAAATATGCAAGAGTGAACCGCCACTTCCCTTGAATCACAGAGAGATGAACGGTATCACGGGGATGGTTGTTTCCGAGTAGCAACTTGAATCTCTATTCTATTTCTGTTCCAAAAGCAAATCTGAGACGTACCCAAATCACACACACAAATAAATTAAAATTAGATAATTTATTTAAAACTGAAATTTGAAGGGTATATGTCTTAAGATTTAAATTGAATTAATTTATCTCAAAATAACTCAAATTTCAAGGCTTAATCGGTAAAACGATTATCTATATGGATAAAAATCAATTAGTCGTATATTTTATATAATCTTTTCATAAATAAAGAAACCTCATAATTTATTTATTAGTCCATAAATATTACTCCAAAATATTATCCAAATGAAGAGTTAATATTTTAACCATTCATAGTCTAAGATAATACCCAAAATAATTTTAATTAATTTAATTTTAATTTTATTAAAATCAAATTAATTCAATCTTATTATTTTGTAATTAAGATTAATTTAATTAACCTTAATTAAGCCAAATAATAATAAAAAAATGAAAATCGGACAAAAAATCAGAAAATATCCGAATTGGTTCGCGAGTGGAGCTGCTTGCGGTTTCCGGTGAATTCGGAGGTCGGCGGTGGCTGTCCGGGGGCGAGGCCTTAGGTATTTGAAAGTATACGTCTAGGCGGACGTAATGGTGGTGGTGGCGTCGCCAATGGAGCTCCGATGTGGCGGAAATTGATCCCGCAACAGAGAGTTGCGAATTCTAGGGTTCTTGAGCTTCTAGGGAGAAATTGGATGCCAAAACCACTACCATTGGAGTCTTGTTTATAGGTATTGGATAGGTCTCGGAGAGAGCTTCGATTCTATATAAACTTTGCAGGGAAACGATCTCAGAATGGCCTCGATTCCCCAAAGTTTCCAAAACTTCAAAAACGTTTATCCACTTGCTTTATATGATAAAATTCGATATCGTCTTTGATTGTTTCCTTTCGATTCCACCAAGATAATGTGCGTATGGACCTATACTAAAAATCCCATGGGTTACTTGGTCGAATCGAATCCGACACGAGGCTTGGAATGGCCAAAATCAACCATTGATGTCCACGGCCAAAATCTTGGAGGGGAAGATGAACAGTACCCTCCAACTTTTGGCATATTTGCACTTTTGGTCCAACAATACCCTTGAATAATTTTTTTAAAATTACAAAAATTACCTAAACTTTCTCAAACTTAAATATTTTAATAATTGTATGTTTCTATTATTATTTTAGCCCAAAACTAATATTTAAAAACTTAACTTAGGCTAAAATAAGCTTAACTTGGGCTAAAATAAGCTTAAGTTACAATTCCTATGACTTTAACCATATTTAATCTTTTAACAAAAAAATTTAATCTAGATCTAAACATTCTAGGTTAACTTTTTTAAGTTTTATTTAAATTTAGAATCAACATAATGTTAACAATAAATTTAAATAGCTCACAACTTTGAAGTTGTAACAACTTATATTAAAAATCTCTATTTTCTTTTTATTTTTGGAATTATGAAATAAATATCAAAATTTTCTTTATTAGAAATGAAGTTGGGAAATTACATAAACACCCTTATTAAAATTGAGGATTATTACAACATCCCTCAGTTTATTCAAGTATGTAACTATATTTTCTTCAAATTAACAAAGCACTAGCATGCCATTGAGAAATCATAAGCTAATTTCAACTATATATTTATCAGTAGCTTTATTTTGATCAGATATATCAGTAGCTACCACAAGGAGAATTAGTTAATTTAAGTTCTAGGCCTTGTCCATTTGGACTGTTGTTGGTGTATTTGGTTTTTGTTTTGAGCTTGCGACTTCGATAGAGAAAAATAGAAAGAATTTTAAGTAACTAAATAAGATAGGAGGATTGGAAAAATGACCAAAGATAAACAGGTTTTTAGTTGTAATATGTACTGGTTATTAATTGAATGTTGTTGGATTAGGATTGAAATTATTGGTTGTTTGTTAGCTTTTAAATGTTGTTGACTTAGGATTGAAATTAAAATGAAAATCAAAATTAAGAAGTGTTGTATTGGGTGGTTGTTGTAAATGTGCATAATGGTGACTTGTAACATGCAATGATTAGAACTTTTGATGTATACAATAATGAATGTTAATTCAAATTATGTGCATCTGCAATCAAGAATGTTAATTCTAAGGGGTCTGATTTTCTGTTTTCTCTTTACCCATCTTTTCTTACACTTTGTTGTTTTTTTGGTCTTTTTTCCAGGACCTTCCAATCCATAAGATCTTTCCTTTTTTTCCACCCATATCATTGCAACACAACTTGTTGCTTTTTTTTTGTCAAAGAGAGGCGGCACTCTCCGACATATATTGAAAGAAAACTTATTGCTGATATATTGGATTTATAGTAAATTTGTTCATAGCTGGATTTTGTTCCAAGTTGATGATGTTGAGTTTGTCTTACATTCTGATTTTAGGCTTTGATTTCATGTTTGTGCTGTTTAGTTTCTTTTAAAGCACATTTTTGGTGAAATTTTGTTGATGGGCTTCCGTAGTTTATGCTGATTTTTTAATCAATTTTAAGCATTTGCAGTAAGAAAAAGTATAATGTAGTTATCAAATTTCATTTCTTGTGTTAGAATACAAATTTTGTCATATTTATGGATATTCAAAAGCTGGCCCAAAAATGGTCTTTATTTGTTTGTTCAAAATTATATACATGTTTATAAAAACAAGAAGATTGAGGAATGTTTCTTTCAAATAACATAGCATAACACTGAGTGTCATTGTTATTTCGAGCCATGATTATGTTTCTATTCATATACTTTTTTTGTAATAATTTCATCACTAGAATATGTGTTTTTTGTCAAATGTTGGACTACAATATACCTGGACTTGTGGAATTAAATGATGTCTTTATATTTTCACCCATAATCTATGTTTGCTTATTTCTTCTACATGTCTTTGTTATTCCTCTTGCCTCACTGGAAAAAGGAGAAGCTCTAATACTCAAAAATGAGGAAAAATTGTATTGGATTTTGACATTTCTTAATGCATTTATTGGGAAGGAAAGCTAAACCAAGGTAGGTTGTTCAAAGGGAGTGATGACTGATGTCTGATGTTTAATTTTTTTCGTTCAGTTCATTAGGCCGGTGCATTGATGTCAAGAACATTCTGATTGATATGAGAAACTTTCAAGTTCATACTACTAGAAAACACGCTAATAATAGGATATATAGACCCTAATTTTCGGGGGAATAATAGACCCTTCTCTTAGTGGTCAAGTAAGTATTATTACATGCTCTTTCTTATAGGATACATTCATACTGTAGCATTTTCCTGCTTGGATAGTTTCACGAGGGATGTAAATATTTCCCCTTTTCATCTTAATATACTAACTTAGGATGGTACTGAAAAAAACTACTCAGTAAATTTCTGAATTTACTCTATTAGGTGAGCCTAACTTTGATTGCTAGATGATGGTGAAACCAGACAGCATCAGGTAACCCAAAATCTTATAGAAACCCCACAAAGGTTTGTATTAGCTGCTTTATTAATCTGTTGATTTGTAACTGTAGTCAAGCCAGCTAGCACAGGCAGACATAAACCTTGGAACTAATAGACGGCCACCTTCCAGTGAAGGTAGTGTAGTGGAGATCCATGAGTTTCTAAGGAAGAAAGAGCGTGCCTAAAATGAATTGTTTTATGAGTTCATCTACATTGAAGTGTAAATTGAAAAGGCAATACTAAAAAAGCTCTTTTATATAGTGGTAAGAGTCGGTTTATCATCTTGGGTATGTTTATTTTATAAGATAAATCAAATTATGTTTATTCTTCTCTAAAATGTTCTAATACGATTATCACATGGATATGCAGGGCTTAAATGTGCTATGACTTTTATCCGTGCAATTTAATCAGCTCAAGGTCTACCAGGACATGGGCAGACAATATTCAAGACAACCACATCAATAGTGGTCCTAACAGTAAGAATCTTGGCTCTTATATTTGTTATTTGCGAAATTCGTTATCACTGGATTCCTTTTCGTAACCTTTGGTGATTCATGTATAGAGAGTTTTGGTTCTATTGGCACTTTTCTCTTTAATTGTCAAATTTTATCCTTGTGGTTTCCTTTTCTTGTAGTGATCTTGTGAAATGATTCATTTGGATTATAATTGATTAAATAGGATAATAAAATGCATACCAAAAGAGCATGTACTGTGTGTACTCTGCAGACATGGATACATGAATTTCGCTAAGGTGCCAAAAATGATGATCAAGTGCTTTTGAGCAAGAACTTCATATATTTCCTGTTTTTACTCTGCAGTGAAGAAGTCATTAGTGTTCTATTATATGGTTATGATCAGTGTACAGGCTGGCTTGTCAGTTGTTAATGTCTTCATGAGTTTTCATTTGTCTTTTCCCCCGTCAATCTATGGAGTACTGTTTCACTAGCCCTTTATCCAGAATGTTAAAGATGATATATGCATTAAGAATGCGGTAGTAAGTAGTTTAGCTGAGTTAATCTTCTGTAATTTTGAATTTCATAATGGAGTATGAAACTTGAAAGTCTGTAATAGGGCAGATTAGCTTAGCCATGCCTAGACAAAAGTATTGCTCGGTGTTTTCCCTTACCTTTATCTATTTTGTTGTCTTTATTATTGTCAGATTGCTGAGGGACTTTAATGATATCATTTAGGATATTTTTAAGAAGGAAATCTTCAAACTTGTAGTGGATGGCTATTGTTCTGTTGGTCATTGGAACATTATGTTTGTGTTGTATACTATTCTTTTAGCCACTAAGCTTAGTCTGTGTTGCTGTACAACCTCTACTAGTGGCTAGAATCTTTATTTGAGAAGATAAAACATATCGTATTTATGGTGATTATGTACATTGCATCTTAGTCCATGCTCCTAAATCAGTTTACTCAGTTCGACGTGGTGATTTTTGATAGGGACAAGTTGTTGACTTCCACCAGAATGCCATTGATCCATGGACTCTTGTGAGCACCCCAACTTTCCCTGACACTGAAGTGAGTAATGAGCACCCCAACTCTCAATCCTTACTATACTAAAAACGAAACCTTCTCAAATGAATAGTATATTTTTCATCCTTTCTTTTAAACTTTATTACAATTTTACCCTATTGTCCTTATCACTCCATCTCATTGACATGTGTACACCTAATATACTTTCTCTCTATTATAGAGACGCGTGGCAACAACATGTACACCGCCTTTAACTCTTTAATTTCCACCTTTTTCTTTCGTTCTTCTTCACACCTCTATCTCTCTCCTTTCCCAATTTTCAAGCTCTCCTCCCAACTCTAATCGTCCTGATCCACTGTCGCCGACTCCACCCTCGACACCTCATACTTCCCCGCTCTATGCTATGAAGACTTATCCCTTGTCGACAGAGCTCATCTCTGTCCCTGAATTCATTCCCTCGCTCCCTCCCTCACTCTGAGAAACAATCAAGAAATCCGCCGGACAAGCAGGTAAGCTTGTTAAATTCTTCTTCTTGATCCTTTGTTTGTCTCATAATCCATCTTTATTTTCTATCTGTTTGATGAGTGCTTTGAATGTGGTTGTATCTTTCTGTCGAACACCCATATATCTAGGGTTTACTATTTCCATTTTTAAGAGGTAATTGGTTTGGAAACCTTGATACGTGGGCAAATATCGTCATTTTGAAATTAAACTGGCTTAATTTAAATTGATTGAGCAAGATATGGTATTTTGGGATTTTTGGCCCCAAAACCATTATGTTTGTAGCTCTTATCAATTTCCCTTCCCTTGTTCCCACTTCTTTTGTTTTTTTAAGATCTCACATCTCCTGTTTCTCCCTCTTTCAGTTGGCAAATCATCGACGATGCTTAATTTCTCTATACCAACTCACCGTTGGAGTTTTTGGGATTATAACTTACATCTGTATTGTTTAGTGATGATTTTTGCCATCGTGTTTGTCTTATTGGAGACGAAGTTCCCATATTGATATGCATTCGTTCAATTGAAATATTAGATAGTGAATTAGCCATGTGATTGGAAAGCTTGGGTAGGGCTATTTTGTGTGGTTCTAGCATTGGTTCAGAGTTGTGGCTTATAGTAAATGTCATATTCACTTGATTTTGGTGATTTTGTTTCATTTCTTACTTCTCATTTTGGTGTGCAGTTTTTGGTTGGACGATTTTGACTTCACAAGTGTAATTTTATCAGTACAACCACCATCACATGCACCACAAGATTATTGTTTCCCTATCATCCATTTTCTCTTCCTCTACAATTGCTTGGACTGCATAAATCTAGAAATTAGGTAGCTACTGTGCAATTTCCTTTTTCTTCAATTTGACATTTTTGTTGCTTTCATAGTTTCATTGGTTTGCATATGATGGTTTTTGAATTCTTCGTTTGTTTGGGTGTTCAATATAAAGGATTCGTTTCAAATTTGATGTATTGGGCATTATACTTCCATTTTGGGTTGCAATCATTTGGTTCCTTCTTCATTTACTTCCTCTGATGTGTTTGGACTTTATATTTAGAATTACTGTTTTTTGTTCCACTTCATCAGTTGACACTCACCATCTTCTTTCTTGTTTTGGTGCAGCTCAAGTTGTTATTAGAAAACAAAGGCTTTCTCCCGAAAGTAGTATTTCATGTTCGGCATATACGTCTCTTCTTCCCATATTTGATACTTACCACACCTGGTATGATGTTATTAAATTCTGATGGTACCACTTGAATCTTCTATATACTATCATCACTTCTTCATGTGAGATAATTCTTTTTTTAATAAAAAAGAATAATTAATTACACAACTATGTTTTAGCTTATATAAGTCCAATATATATCTTTACAAAAATCATATGATTTGAGGTATATATAATCTTATTGCGGTCTTCCTTTCAGTTGCATAATGTATTTGTTTATAATACATGGGAAAATCAGAGTCCTATAAGTATTACTTGTGCTTTGTACACTATACTTACCTCTTTCTCTCTAACAATGGCCAACACTCATATTCTTTGCTTCAACATCCTATTTACTTTCATCAATAAAAAATCCTTGTCTCCATGGCTTTTTTATGCTCGGAGCAACTCAGTTTATGTTTTGTTTTCTTTGGAGTAATGGGAATAGGTTCCAACACTTAGTTTGGCGCTCTAAACCTTAGTATGGGGCCGGAAGGAGAGGAATGAATGATAAGGAAGAAATGAGAAAAACAAAGTGTGGAAATGAGGTAGTGGCTACTTTGAATAACATCTTGATATGAATATAGTACTATATATCACAAATAAAATTTTAAAATTTAAATAATTATAAGCTTTTACAATTTTTAAAAAAATATGAAATTCGGTCCAAAACTGGTCCGAGGGTATTTTCCGGTCCAGTCTTCGGTCCATATATTTCCCGAATTCGGTTTTGGTCCGGTCTGTTTTGGTTTTGGACCGAAGTTCATCCCTACTCATACACAAAATCGGTTTCCTTTCCCATTTTTGACTTGCATTCTTGTGTTCAGTTTTTCTGATGCTCTGAGGTTGGTTATTATTGTGCAGCATTTGTATTTTCCATTTGGTGAGGATGGAATCGGAGAAGAAAGCAAGTGGGCCCCATTTAGGGTTGAACGGGCCAGGTGTCGTAGCGTGGGTGAGGAAGCTGCTGACTAAGAGAATGCTCGTTGGAGTCAACGGCGAGCGCTTCTTCATGGGAAACTTCCACTGCATCGACAAGCAAGGCAACATTATTCTTCAAGACGCGTTGGAGTTTCGCAGTATGAGAAGATCTTGTTCTTCACCAATGGAGCAAAGAGGCATCGGCCTCATTCTTATACCTAATTCTTGTCGAACTTCTTGTCATGTTGATGCCTCCATGGAGGAGGAGCTCTCTTTGCTATCTCTTAGAGATCAATAGATACAGATTTAAAGAAAGTATATTGTCAACTTGTATCAATTACAAGAAAAAAGATGTGTACTTTAGGTATTGCATTGGAAAATTGACTGAAGAATCAAATTTCAACATATGTAACAAAGCAATAATGTATGGACTTGTGTGGTTAAATAGTTATGATGTAATTTTTTTTCCCTGTTTTGGTTCCAATTCTTTTGTGATGGTGCCACAAATGTCACGTGCTTTGCAACATCATTAGAATAAGAGTTGTGATATGTGACTCTGTGTGGACAATGTAGTATAATTTTTGAAAATATGAACGTCTATGTAGGGTTTATGCTTGATGTATCAAATGAGGTTCCGTAAATGACTTAATTGTGATCAATGATCTGTGAATTGTAAGCATATCTGGTGATATGTGTGCCTTATGATAATGACTGCATTTGACATGGTTGTAATTGAATTTGCCTTTCTTGATTTGTGACCTTTTAGGAAAGATTTGATCGAGGGATGCATGCTAGCTGGTCTTGTTGGTTGGTTTGGAAGGGAATAAACTAAATTTTCATTTACATAAGATCAACCTTAGTGAAACAGGTACTCTTGATGAAATTTGGTTGAGCTTAGTTGGGGAGGAGATAACGAAATCATGTATGCTTCAGCCTTCAGTAGTCTTAATGCTTGATGAGATTTGGTTATTGTACAACTCTGTATTTCCATCTTAATTCATGATGTAGTCATCTTATTACGCAATTGTAATTGCAAAACTCATTTAATATTTAATCTAAAAATACATTTTCCAATAGATTACGCTTAACATACTAGATTTGAAAAATACTACAATTTTAATATTTCTATTTCCTACAATTTCAAGATTTCTATTTCCCCGCGCAGGGCCGTCAACTAGTATGAAGAAAAGTTGAAGTAGGCTATAGCATTTTCTTTTGTAGCTAAGAATAAATAGTCTTTTTTTGTCAAGAGAATAAATAATGTTATGTATTAGTGGTTTTCTATTTATAGAAATGCAAATTAATTATATTTTGTTTCCAAGAACACATATATAATATCAAAATATTTTACTGCATAGTAATTCATTAATATCGATTTTTTTCTACTATCCCGGTTTCTCAACGGTTTTTGGTGTCATTACACATCTATGTCTTAGCGTCAAGTAAAACTATCGACGCTTTAATCTGTCAAGAGAGTACGTGGGAATTTAAAAGTCTAGTCTCGACGCTTTAAGATGTCCAGTGTTTGTGTTAAAATGCAAATCTTGACGCTTTTTAGCGTCACAAACAACAAGTCTGCGATATACTTCCCCAACAAATAAGCATCGGAAAATCATGCTCGACACAAACAAGCGTCGAGATTTGCGACGCAAACAATTGTCGACCAGTCTCGACACTGAAATTCTCAACGTTTTTTTAAAGCGTCGAGATATAAAATGTCGACAGTTTTAAGTGTCGAAGAGTGCTTAGAAAACTCAGTTGTCGACTTCCACCAATTTGGATCATCTTGGTTCAGAATTGGTTACTTGTAGATTTGATGAAACAATTTTCTTCCATGGAGTAGAGGAGTTCGTCTTGCTCTTGGATCGAAGTCGAAAATTGGATTTAACGATGGGAGCTTGGCGATTCCGACGAGAGGATCTGCCGATGTTGGATCTTGAATTCCATGACTGGATCTCTCTCTGCGAGATTCAATTACATCGGATCGGCCAAGCGACTTTGCGACGAAATTGCTTAGTGGTACGGACAAATGAAGGGCGGTGAACAATTTGCAACAAGGATATATGTCAGATGAAGCAGATTTGGGAAGATCTGCGTAGCTTGGAGAGCATGCCAGAATGCACTTGTGGAGAGATGAAAGGTTGTACTTGCACCCTTGCGAAACATGTTGCTGAAATGGAAAATAAGAATTAGTTGATCCAATTTCTGAATAGATTGAACGATGTCTACGAAAGTGTGAGAAACTAGATCCTTACAGGTTGATGAGGTTATGGCCATAACAAATGGCGAACCCATGTTGGGAGCGATAGTCATCCGAGTAAGATACCCAACCAGCATCAGTGAACGTGACTAGGCGTGAATCACGTGCTTTGACAAAGACAATACCATCATCAAGAGTGCTCTTAAGATAACGCATAATGCGTTTTACAACAGACCAATGGGTTTGATGTGACCCTGCCTCCCATGACGGCCCAAGACGAGGAAGAAGCCATGAGCCTACGCTCACAGGCCCAGTCACAAGGTCTAAGTCCAAAGCCATCGCCTCCGCCGTCGCATCACTAGTTGCACGCGTCGTCACTGGCCAAGGAAACCCAGAAACCAATCCAAGACTCGTCGTCCTCACCACCATCGGATCAACGCGTTCTTCTGAAGACAGCGACACTTCGTCGTCCTCTCACGCGATGATTGCTTTCAGCCATTCACCGCGTTAGGATAGTTTCACGCGTTCTTTTAAGACACTATCTATATTTGGTATTTCCAGCGTGTTTTAGATAGTTTCCTTTGATAGCTTTACATAGTTTCCTTTTATAGCGTTTTAGATAGTTTCCTTTCAGTCATTCTATCTTTTAGGGTTTGTGCCTTTTGCATGCTTGCATGGGCTAGCCCACGAGGTTCGACTCGGCCCATCCGACGTCTCACCTCCCCTATTTATACCTGACTTTGTTAATGTTATTTCTTACGTTCAAGTTAAAGTTCAAGGTTTCAAGTAGAGTGTTAATTCCTCCTTCCCTTGATCGGACGTCACCCATATCCCTCTCATCCCCATTCCCTCCGCCGCCGACACTACGTCAATTGCTTGATCTTCTCAAGCAAAGTCTATCTTCGCATCTCCTTCATCCGCAGTCGACGCTACGACACCCCAAAGACTTATATTTTCAAGCCTTATATCCTTCACCAAATTGCTTCCGCCACCGCTAACTCTTCTCCCATCAAATTGCTTCCATCACCGCCGAGTCCTTATTGTCGCCATCGTCTTCCCAATCACCGACGTCAACAACTCCATTCATCGCGTTCTTCCGCTCGCGATCATCCCCAGCGTCGTGTTCCACAGCAGAATCACAACATCGAGTGACTTCCCAACCAAGACTAGATCCAAAGGCGTCACCTTTGGCAATTTGGCTTGTCATCGGAGGCAAGGACACATCAACTGGCATCAGAGCCCAACAGTCTTGTAAGTCACGAACTCAAGCTTACATATTGTTCACGGTTTTTTTTTTCCCCCATCGTTTACTTTCGCATCATCTCGCGAGAAAAGAAGAGAAAAACCATAAAAATCAAATCTTTGCTCACCTTCGGTTTCTACAAGGTAATACCTTGGCCGAATTTTTTTTTCTTGTTCCCCAAGTTTTGGTGTGTTAGGTATTTTATTATCTTGCATGCTAGAATATTTTGTTTCCTTATTTCATGCGTGGATAGAGTTTCCTTGTTTGCTAGATCTTGCTTTTTAGGTTGTTAACCGAATTTCCTAATATAAGATATCATCAAATCTTATCTTCTCTCTCCTCTCTCTAACATCACACTTGTGATATTCTTGTTACTTAGGCCTTTTTATTTTATTTCCTTTTGCAAATCCGAAAAGATCAAAAGATAAGATCTCGGATAAAAAAAAGATATAAAAAAAAAGTTTCCAAAGTTAGGTAAAGCCAAAATAAGGCAACCCTAACCCACTCTCGGTCTAAGCTCATCTTCTCAACCTCTTCACCGTCTAGGTCAAGCTTCCTAGAAGGTACTTTCTTGCTAATTAGGTTGCTTTGTTTACGTTTGTTTTAGGGTTTCAATTTGTTCTTGTTTGTTTGATTGCAACTTGTTTGATACACCATCTCTTGTGCAAGCCAAGCCGCCCTCACGGCAAGCCAAACAAGCCCTACCTACGTGAACGTTGTGACTTGACTAGTGATTTGCTTGGTTATTGTTCTTCATTGTCTTTTGGTTCATTTTTACTCCCATGTCTGACCGTCTTGTTATAGGTACCATGCCGATTGGACACAGTAACGAAGAACGCGACGTCGATAACACAACCCAGGAACAACCGCCATTGGCTCTACCCCAGGACCAACGCGTTCAAGACCCCCCACAACACGATAACATCTTAGAGATGACGGAAGATCAAATCTTGATCCAAGCTCTTCGACAAGAGGTCACAGCATTGAGAGCTCAACAACCAGTGGTACCCACCATGCCAACTCCAACACCACTGAGTGCTATGGACGCGCCGCCTCCACTTGGAGCAACCGACGCGGGTCCATCCAAGACGAGAGTAGACAAAGGCAAAGGAATTATGCCGTCTTCGTCTCAACATCAACCACAACTCAACAGAATGCAGAGTGTCATCGAGAGTCACCAAGGCTTTGTTCCCCAAGCGGACCACTATGTTCCCAGAGCCACAACTGCTGGCTTCGACAACGACTCCGACTACGACCGCGACGCCAGGGACACTCAAGGTACGTATTCTGAACCATACAACTTCGATGATCGCTATGCCTCTAGGAGAACCCAGAGACGCGTACCGGTCTCTGCGCCATGCGATGGCCGCCCTCGCCGAGCCGAGCAAGCCGACGCGACACCAAGGAGACCCAGTCGCAGGCCAAGTGGGCATACGCGACGCGATGATCAATTGAGGACCCCTCCTACCCAGACCCGGAGCCATGATGTCCGCGATCACCTTCGACACTAGAGTGTTCGAACACCGCGTTACAGATTTGATGGCTACGCGTCGATCACGCCCAATGTCCAAGACGACTTCGACGAGTATAATGACGAAGAGATCGAGGACTCAGGTATGGTCAACCCTAATTTTTTTCACCCCCTTCTTGGAGATCCACTTGAATTGCAGGATCACCCATCGGATTGGATACCTCCACCGCGTCTCCAGCCCCAAGGAGAATGCATTCGGGACATTCGATGCGACAACTACGACGCCCAGCCGCGAAGACGTCAACGCGATAACGCCTACGCGCCAAAGGATGAGTACGTATGCGCAGATCGCCAACAACGCGATAGACACCAGGTTGGACGCGAAAGACCACAAGGATTGCGCGCCTTTGAGAACCCTCTCTACGATGATGCACCAAACAATGCGTTCAACCAAGCACCTGGCCAGCCTCAATATTAGCGACACCAAGTCAAGGTAAAAATCGAGCATTTTCATGGTGAATACAACCCTTCTGTTTTTCTTGAATGGGTGCAGGCTACGGAGTACACCCTTAGATATTGTCGAGTGCCACCTGAGGAGCATGTCGACGCCGCGACGCTTAACTTCCGAGGAGCCGCCCGCGTTTGGTGGCATCGATTCGAAGAAGACTGCGTTCGTCGCCACAAGTCACAGAATGGCATCAACTAGTCTACGTGATAACCAAGAAATATGTGCCTCCAGACTACATGAATCAAATGAGATTGGAGATTGCCATGGCTCGCCAAGGATCGATGACTCCACTCGAGTTCTTTTCCAAGCTTGAAGACATGTATTACAAGGCCAACATCTCCGTTGCACCATCAACTTTAAGGACCAAGTTCTTGAGTGGCTTGAACACAAATATCCGTGATCAACTAGAGATCTTGCCCATCAAGGATTTGAACACACTCACACATACGAAGATGCAAATTCATGCACAAAACTCTCGCCGAAAGTCTTACACATATTCCAGTGGCCAACAAAGGTATTCTTCTAACCCTGGTGGATTACCTAATACTAATGTTCGCCCTAGTGCCTCTACCACAACCGCGTCTAGCCAAGCCTCCAAGGCGAAGCCCGCGATGCGGACCACCGCACCGTGCCAGAACGTGCCAAGACAAGCTCCAGTCAGCACAGATCGCGCGCGTGATCTTGAGTGTTACAAATGTAGTGGAAGAGGCCACTATAAGAAAGATAGCCCCAATGCTCGCAAGGTGTTGTTCTCCACAGCCGCCGCCGGCTACGAGTCTTGTGAAGACGAGGAGGCCACACTTGACGCGATTGATGAAGGCACCGAAGAAGAGGATGAAGACGCTTATGACTGTGAACCCGCTTCTCTGCACGCGGGCACACCATTGAGCTTAGCGACGCGTCGTCTTCTCACAGTCAAGGAAGCCAGCTTATGCGATCAACGAGAGAACTTGTTCCACACAAGGGCTCTAGTCCAAACAACTTCCTTGAGTGTCAATATTGATGGAGGATCATGTGCGAATATTGTCAATGAGAAGGTCGTGACACACTTCAAGATACCCACGATGCCTCATCCCTATCCTTATGCCCTCCAATGGATATCATCTAGTCTAGGTAACACAGTATCTCGCCAATGCTTAATTTCTTTCTCCATAGGTGATGTGTCCTTGCCTCCGATGACAAGCCAAATTGTCAAAGGTGACGCCTTTGGATCTAGTCTTGGTTGGGAAGTCACTCGATGTTGTGATTCTGCTGTGGAACACGACGCTGGGGATGATCGCGAGCAGAAGAATGCGATGAATGGAGTTGTTGACGTCGGCGACTGGGAAGACGATGGCGACAACAAGGACTCGGCGGTGATGGAAGCGATTTGATGGGAGAAGAGTTAGCGGTGGCGGAAGCAATTTGGTGAAGGATATAAGGCTTGAAAAGACAAGTATTTGGGGTGTCGTAGCGTCGACTGCGGATGAAGGAGATGCGAAGATAGACTTTGCTTGAGAAGATCAAGCAATTGCCGTAGCGTCGGCGGCGGAGGGAATGGGGATAAGAGGGATATGGGTGACGTCCGATCAAGGGAAGGAGGAATTAACACTCTACTTGAAACCTTGAACTTTAACTTGAACATAAGAAATAACGTTAACAAAGTCGGGTATAAATAGGGGAGGTGAGACGTCGAATGGGCCGAGTCGAACCTCGTGGGCTAGCCCATGCAAGCATGCAAAAGGCAGAAATCCTAAAAGATAAAAACGCTATAAATAGAAACTATCTAAAATGCTATAAATACTAAATATAGAAATTGTCTTAAAAGAACGCGTAAAAGCATTGAATGCGAGATTCTTCCAACAGAACGCGTGAAATGATGAAGGTGGTTGAGTCACTTGAAGGACGACGCGTTACGGCACGCGATCTTTGGACTTGGATGAAGACGCTTGATGAACATCGCGGTCTTCATACTTGGCTCTTCTGAGCTCATGGTCATCGCGTTCTTCCTCGTCTTGAACCAAGGTGGTCTCCAAGGTCTTGGACGCGTGGGGCTCGACTGAGCCCGGCTTGGGTCGATGCAGGGTCGCATCACTCTCCTCCCCTTAGAACCGAAGCGTCCTCGCTTCGAGCTGGGTGGGGCCAAGGAGAAGAAACGCTCGTCGGGCTGCAGAAAGACGGCATCGGGCTTGTGAGTGGCTCGGAGAACCTCACTGACGATCATGGATGAGTCGTGTTCAGGAGTGGGGTTGATGTCTGAGGCTGGTGTGGGCGCGCCAAGGTAGAAAATCACAACCGTGTGCACGGCCACAGGTTCGATGGGGTACGGACCTGCGTCCATGGGCACAGGTGCAATCGTCGTCGAACTCGGAGGCACGGCAACGGGCGTCGCAGTCGGTGTCGGACCTACTGGCGTGGCAACGGGTGCAGTTGGGGCGTCTGCAGGCGGTGTTGTCGCGGGCGCCGGTCTTGGTTCATTGATGTTCGGACCCGGATGCGCGGTCACGGGCACGGCAGCGGGTTCACTGAAGAACGGACCCGCAGATGCGTCAGTGGGTGCGTCAAGTGACGCACAGGGTGTCGGCTCGATGGGCGGGGGCGACGCGACCAACGTGGCTTTGAGGCGGGCAATCTCACGCCGTAGCTGCCGTATCTCGCGTTAAGCGGGTGTGAGCTCAGGGACGGTGGCAACGGGTCGCCGGTCGATGTGTGTGTGAATCTGGGTCCGCTCGCGGTCGCGGTCGTGCATGCGAACCTGTGGTCGGAGCCGAGGAGGGGGAATCCAGTCGGGGTCAACATCGCGGTAGTGGGTGCGACGTCGCGGCTGGGGCGCATGAGTGTGTGGGCGGGGTGGCGGCGGTGCAAGGAGTCGAGGCGGTGGGAACCAATCCGGGTGCGCGTACAGGTTCACGCCACCGAACCAAGGTTGATTGTCCCACTCGTCGGGCTCGAAGTAAGGGTACAAACGGGCCATGGAAGAGGGGTCTACGGCTCGGTCATGGATGTGGGTCTGGGTTCGGCCGTGGCTAGGTGTGGGCCGGGTGGGTTGGGTGTGGGTGTGTGCCGAGGGCTAGGTTGGTTTCGGTTTTGGCAAAGGGATTAGATATGGAAGATAAGATCTTTGAGTTTGGTAAAGATCTGATCTTGGGTAAAAGATAAGGAAAGGGTAAGATATGATAATATCTTTAAGGGAAAGATAAAATCTTGTGGATTTGGCTAAGGCAACGATAAGGTAATTTCCGAATGTTTGTGGGTAGTTCGGTTATGTGGCAGCGGAAAGGAAGGGAATATTTTTTTTTAGGGTTCGTGACTTACAAGACTATTGGGCTCTGATACCAGTTGATGTGTCATTGCCTCTGATGATAAGCCAAATTGTCAAAGGTGACGCCTTTGGATCTAGTCTTGGTTGGGAAATCACTCGATGTTGTGATTCTGCTGTGGAACACGATGCTGGGGATGATCGCAAGCGGAAGAACGCGATGAATGGAGTTGTTGACGTCGGCGACTGGGAAGACGATGGCGACAACAAGGACTCAGCGGTGATGGAAGCGATTTGATGGGAGAAGAGTTAGCGGTGGCGGAAGCAATTTGGTGAGGATATAAGGCTTGAAAATACAAGTATTTGGGGTGTCGTAGCGTCGACTGTGGATGAAAGAGATCAAGCAATTGCCGTAGCGTCGGATGCGGAGGGAATGGGGATTAGAGGGATATGGGTGACGTCCGATCAAGGGAATGAGGAATTAACACTGTACTTAAAACCTTGAACTTTAACTTGAACGTAAGAAATAACGTTAATAAAGTCGGGTATAAATAGGGGAGATGCGACGTCGGATGGGCCGAGTCGAACCTCGTGGGTTAGCCCATGCAAGCATGCAAAAGGCAGAAACCCTAAAAGATAGAAACGCTATAAATATAAACTATCTAAAATGCTATAAATACTAAATATAGAAATTGTCTTAAAAGAACGCGTAAAAGCATTAAATGCGAGAATCTTCCGACAGAACGCGTGAAATGATGAAGGTGGTTGAGTCGCTTGAAGGACGACGCGTTGCGGCACACGATCTTTGGACTTGGATGAAGATGCTTGATGAACATCGCGGTCTTCAAACTTGGCTCTTCTGAGCTCACGGTCATCGCGTTCTTCCTCGTCTTGAACCAAGGTAGTCTCCAAGGTCTTGGACGCGTGTGGCTCGCCTGAGCCCGACTTGGGTCGATGCAGGGTCACATCAATAGGCCAATATTGTGATTCAGTTTTATGTGATGTCATTGCAATGGACGCCACCCATATTTTGCTTGGGCGCCCATAGCAATTTGACAGGCGCGTGCTCCATGATGGCTATTTAAACACTTATGTGTTCAATTACCACGGGAAGTGCGTCACTTTGCATCCAATGTCTCCCCATGAGATCTTGCAGGACCAGGTTGAACGCGATCGCCAGTAGGCCATCGAGGCCACGTCTCCTAGGTCAAACGAGTGCCCAGAAGCACTACCAAAGCAGAACTCCTCCAAATCTGGCAACACTTCGTCTACTCCAGGCACTGGTAAGAAGAAACACAACGCCACAGCTGGGACACCAATTGTCCTACAGAATTCGAGTAGTGCCTTCCCATCAACAAAGTTCGCCGATCCGTTGCCACCACCGCGCCCTTTGCAAGGCACCTGTGAGCAACGCGTTCTTTTAGCCCGGCCCAGTGACCTCACGGCGTGTTTGACTGGGAAGACTCCATGCTTTCTGTTTGTGCCAACCCCATGCATCCATGAATCATCGACAAACGCGCCCTTGCCACCAGCGATCGCGAAGTTGCTTTCCGCGTTCAACGACGTATTCCCAGACGAGTTGCCACAAGGATTACCTCCCCTGAGAGGCATTGAGCACCAAATTGACCTTGTGCCCGGTGCTTCTTTTCCCAACCGCGCTGCATATAAAGCTGGTCCAGAAGAGACTAAAGAGTTATAGTGCCAAGTCCAAGAGTTGTTGGATCACGGGTACGTAAGGGAATCTCTTTCCCCTTGCGTTATGCCTGTGATCCTTGTGCCCAAGAAGGATGGCACATGGAGAATGTGTGTTGACTGTCGTGCGATAAACCAGATCACCGTCAAGTATAGGCATCCTATTCCGCGCCTCGACGATATGCTTGATGAACTTCATGGCGCGACACTCTTCTCCAAGATTGATTTGAAGAGTGGTTATCACCAGATCAGAATGAAAGAAGGTGATGAGTGGAAGACCGCGTTCAAGACAAAGTATGGGCTCTACGAGTGGCTTGTCATGCCCTTTGGGCTCACGAACGCGCCCAACACCTTCATGCGCGTGATGAACCACGTGTTGACATCTTTCCTTGGCAAGTTTGTTGTCGTTTACTTCGATGACATCCTTGTGTATTCACGGAGCCTAGAAGAGCATGTCGACCACCTTCGACTTGTGCTAGAATGCCTTCGACGCGAGAGCCTATTCGCCAATCGGGCCAAGTGCTCCTTTTGCTCCGCGCCAACCAACTTTCTGGGCTACATTGTGAGTAGTGATGGGTTACGCGTCGACGACGAGAAGATCGCGGCCATCAAAAATTGGCCAACACCGACGACACCGACACAGGTGCGAAGCTTTCTAGGCCTCGCATGATTTTATAGGCGTTTTGTTCGCGACTTCTCCTCCATTGCCGTGCCCCTACATGAGCTGACAAAGAAGGGCAGCACAGTTGTGTGGCTTGAGTCCCATGCAAAAGCCTTCTCGGCTTTGAAGAAAGCCTTGTGCCAAGCCCCCTTGCTCCAGCTTCCAGACTTCAACAAACACTTCGAGGTGGAGTGTGATGCCTCAGACATAGGCATTGGTGGTGTGCTACACCAAGAGAAGCGGCATATTGCATATTTCAGCGAGAAGCTCACAGGGGCTACACTGAATTACCCCACCTATGACAAAGAGTTATATGCTATAGTACGCATACTGAAGACATGGCAACATTACCTTTGGCCGTGTGAATTTGTCATCCACAACAATCACGCCGCGTTGAGCTACTTGAAGAGCCAAGCTCACCTCAATCGACGCCATGCTCGCTGGGTGGAGTTTCTGGAGACATTTCCTTATGTCATTGTTCACAAGAAAGGAAAGGAGAACATTGTCGCTGATGCGTTATCTCGCAGGTATGTTCTCTTGACTCATGTGCAAACTAAAGTTTTAGGTTTTGATTTGATTAAGGAATTATATGCTAGTGATCCTTTCTTTGCCCCTATTTTAGAGCATTGCCTAATATCGCGTGAGTTTGAGACTTATTTTCTGTCTGAGGGTTATTTATACAAGGCTAGTCGCCTTTGCATTCCTAGATCATCCATTAGGCTCCTATTGATTGAGGAAGCACATGCGAGTCGTGGACATTTTGGGATTAGGAAGACCTTATACGCGCTTAGAGAACATTTCTTTTGGCCTAGGATGACCCACCAAGTGACTAGGTTTTGTAGAAGTTGTGTGACTTGCCAGAGAGCCAAAGCTAAGTCTAGTCCTCACGGCCTCTACACTCCTTTGCCCATTCCTAGTGCCCCCTGGGAAGATTTGTCTATGGATTTCACACGGGTTTGCCCCTCTCTAGACGAGGTAAGGACTCTATTTTTGTGGTTGTAGATAGATTTTCTAAGATGGCACATTTTATTGCTTGTAAGACAACCCATAGTGCTAGTGAGATTGCCGATCTATTCTTTGAGCATGTGGTGCGTCTTCATGGAGTCCCACGTACCATAGTGAGTGATAGGGATTCTAAGTTCGTTGGTCATTTTTGGAGAACTCTTTGGGGTAAGCTAGGAACGAAACTCCTATTTTCCACTAGCTACCACCCCCAAACCGATGGCCAAACAGAGGTCACGAATAGAACCCTAGGAGCCCTCCTTTGCGCGATGCTCAAAGCCAACCTTAGGCGTTAGGAGGACTTACTATCACTTGTCGAGTTTTGTTACAATAGATGCAGGCACACGACGACCAAGCTGACCCCGTTCGAAGTGGTGTATGGAATGAACCCCTTGACACCACTGGATCTGTCGCCGCGTCCACTACGTGACCCAGTGCATGTCTCCGCCTCCAACCGCGCCGAGCAGGTGCAGGAGCTTCATCGACGAACCAAGGAGCAACTGGAGAGGAGGGCCGCGCAGTATGCCTCGCAGCACAATTCGGGCCGCCGCTGCATCGTCTTTGCCCCTAGAGACCTTGTCTGGGTGCATCTGCGAAAAGAGAGGTTTCCCTCGCGGCGTAAACACAAATTGGCACCACGTGGAGATGGCCCTTTCCGCGTGATAAATGCCATAGGGGACAATGCCTATCAACTCGAGCTCCCACCAGATTTTGGAGTCTACGCGTCCTTCAACGTTGCGGACTTAACACCATATGTTGAGCCAGAGTTTGATGATGGTGAAGCGGGGACGCTTCACAGCCAAGTGGGGGAGGGTGATGTGACCCTGCCTCCCATGATGGCCCAAGACGAGGAAGAAGCCATGAGCCTACGCTCACAGGGCCCAGTCACAAGGTCTAGGTCCAAAGCCATCGCCTCCGCCGTCGCATCACTAGTTGCACGCGTCGTCGCTGGCCAAGGAAACCCAGAAACCAATCCAAGACTCATCGTCCTCACCACCATCGGATCAACCCGTTCTTCTGAAGACATCGACATTTCGTCGTCCTCTCACGCGATGATTGCTTTCAGCCCTTCACCGCGTTAGGATAGTTTCATGCGTTCTTTTAAGACACTATCTATATTTGGTATTTTCAGCGTGTTTTAGATAGTTTCCTTTGATAGCTTTACATAGTTTCCTTTTATAGCGTTTTAGATAGTTTCCTTTCAGTCATTCTATCTTTTAGGGTTTGTGCCTTTTGCATGCTTGCATGGGCTACCCCATGAGGTTCGACTCGGCCCATCCAACGTCTCACCTCCCTTATTTATACCCGACTTTGTTAATGCTATTTCTTACGTTCAAGTTAAAGTTCAAGGTTTCAAGTAGAGTGTTAATTCCTCCTTCCCTTGATCGGACGTCACCCATATCCCTCTCATCCACATTCCCTCCGCCGCCGACGCTACGGCAATTGCTTGATCTTCTCAAGCAAAGTCTATCTTCGCATCTCCTTCATCCACAGTCGACGCTACGACACCCCAAAGACTTGTCTTTTCAAGCCTTATATCCTTCACCAAATTGCTTCCGCCACCGCTAACTCTTCTCCCATCAAATCGCTTCCATCACCGTCGAGTCCTTGTTGTCGCCATCGTCTTCCCAGTCGCCGACGTCAACAACTCCATTCATCGCGTTTTTCCGCTCGTGATCATCCCCAGCGTCGTGTTCCACAGCAGAATCACAACATCGAGTGACTTTCCAACCAAGACTAGATCCAAAGGCGTCACCTTTGACAATTTGGCTTGTCATCGGAGGTAAGGACACATCAGGGATCTAGTAGGGTTATGCATGAACTGGCATACCAGATTGATTGCATAAGAGATCTGAGGGCGGGTGATTGTGACATATTGGAGAGAACCTATAACACTTTTGTAGAGATGAGGATCTCGATCAACATCGCCGCCGTCACGTATCAGTCTAGAGCCAGGTTCGGCCGGTGAAGAGATCGGCTTGGCTCTATCCATCTTGCAGTGCTCAAGAATCTCATAGATGTACTTTCGTTGGGACAGGTGCAAACAGAGGGGCGGTGACTGACATCAATGCCGAGAAAGTAGTGTAGCAAGCCTAAGTCCTTGAGCGAGACTGCATGATTGAGATGATGAACAAACTCCTCAGTGAACTTTGCATTCGACCTACTATAATGAGATCATCCACATAAATTAGCATATAGATAACATCAGTTCCATGGCGTTTGATAAATACAGATGAGTCCAAGGGGCAAGGATGAAAACCATGAGATTGTAAAGATGACTAACGCTTGTGAAACCAAGCCCGAGGAGCCTGCTTGAGCCCGTAAGGTGCCTTACGCAACCGATAGACTTGATTAGGATGATCTGAAGTGGTAAAGCCTTGTGGTTGCTCCATGAACACGGTTTCAGTGAGGTCTCCATTCAAGAACGCATTGTTGATATTAACCTGATGAAGAGGCCAATTTAGCGTGAAAGTCATGCTCAGGACGATTCGAATCATCGTAGGCTTGATCACGGGACTAAAAGTGTCAAAGGAGTCAACACCTTCCTCCTACAAAAAGCCTTTTGCAACTAATCTGGCCTTGTACATGTCAACTGAGCTAGCTTCCTTCTTTTTAATCATTTACACCCATTTACAACCAACAATGTTAGTACCTAGGGGTCGGGGCACTAAGTCCCAAGTCCTATTACGCATAAGGGCATCATATTCTACCTACATTGCATGTTGCCAATTAGGGTTTTTTGTGGCTTGGATGTAAAATTTAGGTTCTACAAGCAAACATGAATCAATAGGAGATGGGTATTTGGTAAAAAAAAATTTTTTTGGTTTAAGAGAATAAGTAGAGGCGCGAGTTACCATTGAATGATCCGAGTTTGCAACACGATGAAAATAAGACGGAGCCCTGAAGTACGAGTCTGTTAGTGGTGAGGATGGGTTCGGTACGGCCACTGGTGGGAAGGCAACGACGTCGCTTCACTGTCGATGAATGTGGGTGATGGTGGTGAAGTGACGACATGCGGAGGCGACGCTGGAATGGGTGGTGGAGATGGCGGTAGAGGAGATGGAGACGAAGGGATGACTCGGCTTGCTTGCTGCAAAACATGAAGAGGTTGTAGACTAGGATTGTTAGGAGAGCAATTACAATCATTGTTAGTGGTAGATGCATGAGTAGGATAGGGAAAAACTGATTCATTAAAGATAACATGACGAGTGATGTATACCTTAGCAGTATGAACATGAAAGCAAACATACCCTTTGTGTTTAGGACTGTAGCCCAAAAATATGCAAGGAAGAGACCGACATTCAAGTTTTGATTGATTGTAAGGCCTAAGAAAAGGGTAACACAAACAAACAAACAAAGGACTTAAGGAATCCATAGTCAAGTTTCTTGTTGTAGAGACACTCATACATGGACTTGTATTTGAGAGTAGGAGTGATAGTCATATTGCTGACATAAACTGCAGTGTGAAAGGCATGCTCCAAAATTGTATAGGTAAGGAGGAGTGGGCAAGGACAGCTAACCCTTTTTCAATAACCGTCCTTTTGAGCCTTTCGGCCGAGCCGTTTTGTTCGGGTGTGTGTGGGCAGGGGGCACAGTGTTGGATGCCATGGTTGGCAAGGAAGGTTGACACGGGTCCATACTCCCCACCCCATTCGGTTTGCACCACTTTGAATTTTGTGGAGAATTAAGTTTCTATCATATATTTGAACAATGAGAATACGAAAGACACTTTAGATTTATTAGTGAGAAAATAAATCCAAATAAACTTAGTACAATCATCGATGAAGGAAACAAAGTAGCGATTTTCATTAATGGAAGACACAGAGGCAAGACCCCAAGCGTCTGAATGAACTAACTCAGTGGGGGTTAGGGAGGACTCAATTCTGCTAGGCAAGTGTAAGCGATGACTCTTTCCAAATTGACATGAGTTACGAACTCACAACAACTTAATGCATGAAATAGGTAAGGAAAATGCAAAAACTAGACGACGCATAATAGATTCATTGGGGTGAGCCAGACGATGATGCCAACACTGAAGGGTAGTGCAATCACCAAGGAAGGCTCGAGGAGGTGATGACTGGGAGGATGAGGGAGATAAGGCTAGTCAAGGGTTCCTCTTAGTAGCATCTTCCCATGCAAATTCTTCACAAAGCAACAAATTCAAGGTAAATATCATTGTCACGAGACAATTTTGAGACGCTTACAAGGCTCTTTTTAATTTCAGGGAAAAATAGAATATTGTTTAGCTGAATTGGTTTGTGCAACGAAGATATAATAGAATGCCATAAATGAGTAATAGGGAGAGACTCACCACTATCGACCATCAGTCCATCATTATCGTCATAGGGGTGATTCAGGTTCGTTTGTTGATAGCAGTTAGCGGCTTCATGACCCATGTGACAACAGATTTGACATTGAGGGCATGGGCGATCAGAGGGAGCCGCATCAGATAGAGGAGCAGAATAGGGAGCATCGCGAGAAGAGCCACGAGAGGCCAAGTTCGCAGCAGGTGGCGTGATTTGGAGATATCCTTGACTTCTCTCTCAAGGCGTTGTTCCTCTTGGAGAAGCAAATTAAGCAGTTCATCTGGGGAGATATCTTTGTCTTGCATCGATAAAGCATTGTGGAAGGAGCCATAGGCAGGACCAAGACCATAGACAATATAAGAGATGAGATCAGTGTCAGGGATAATAACAAGACATTCAAGGAGGTTGTCTGCCAATGCCCACTTCTTCTTATAGTACTCCAAGATAGAAAGTGACCCCTTTGTAAGAGTCTGAAGTTGATTGCGAAGATGCATCTGTCTTGATCAGGTTTGAGTTTAAATATACGCTCAAGGATAGACCAAGCTTCAAATGAGGTGGTGGCGCAAGCCACAAGACCAAGAATGGGGGTCGTTATCATGGATCAGCTACAAAGAAGAATCAGTTGATCACACTGAGTCCACGAAGCAAGTTCCGGATTCGATGCAGTGGTGGCGGCAGTTGTCTCTGTAGCAGCAAATGGGATTATTACACACAGAGCAGTGGATGGGTCCAAGGAAGCACTTAGACAACAAGCGGATAATGCAGACTTGACCGTCCCTCTCCATAGAGAGTAGTTGGAGCGATCAAGGCGAAGGGCAAAGTTCAGGAAGTGGAACGATTGAATAGATGTGCCAGCTGTTGGTGTCGGAGCCTTCTCAGGGAACTATAGTTGTAGAAAATGGCTTCTCCAGGGAACGATCAAGTCGCAACACAATCCGAATAAGATTTGAATTGCTTGTTAGCTTTCCGAAATCAATATTTTGCCCCTTATCAAGCCTTAGGGAGTCCACAAAATTTGAAGTGAGATAAGACAAACCAACCAATTCAAATCAAGGCTTTTGATGAGAATTGAACTTTAGAGAATGTGTTTTCGGACTTATAGCTTCGAATGGTTTAATCATAAGAGAGATCAATTTCGACCATGCCAACACTAATGCCCTGGAACCCATTATATAGGATTTAGGGAACTTCCAGATCAGTTTACAAGAAGTTACCAGGCAGTTACGACTGTTACCAAGCGGTTACAACCGCTCCAGAGGTAGTTACCTTTTTTGGGAACTGAACCCATCGGTTACTGACGGTTATAAGGTAGTTACACAAGTTATGGCGGTTATAATAGGAGTTACCACTGCAGTTGTGATTGCAGTTACAAGCACGTTCCAAGACACATTATAAATTAACCACGTGCTTAATGTGCTCAAATCAACCGACCAATTGTACAGTTTCCTCATAGGGAACAAATCCCTAATAGGGAACAAACCAGCCAAGTTCCCTTCAAGGGAACTTGCTGTACCAGTAACAATACCTTCTTGTTGCCCTTCGAAACTCGAATCCGTTTACACAAGTGTGTACTCCACACCCCCAAACTTGTATTATAACGAAGTGAGCTCCCATAATGTTGTATGAATCCCGATCACACTAAATGGCATTGTTCCCTCCAAGGAAAAATATCATGATGACACTAAAATCACCAACAATCCTCCCCCATTTTAGTGTAATCCTTGATTCATAAAATAAGTAAGCCTTTATCCCAACTCGTGCATAAACAAAAATATCACAAGGATTGAATTTCCGCTTAGTGTAATTAAACATTTCAAACACCCGGGAATCATGGTGTCCAAAGGATTAAACCAATCAACCCCTCTTGGGTGCCTGAAGATAACACACACACAAGTTACTTTACAACTCTTAAAGTATAACTTGACTCTTTTACGGCCCTGAGTCCTTATCCATTCATAAGCGTATCTGAAGCCAACCCAGAACTTCATGAAGCGGCCAAACTTCACGCCTACATAGGTAGATCTCTTAAGGGTAACGTTACCCAATCATGCACCTACAATTTGCACTTTTCGAAAGGAACTATTAAGAAGACTATGTCTTTAACCTCCCTCTTGTAGGAACTGAGCACACACTTGGGGATTGTTCTTTTGTGCTCTTCAGTTTCTAGGTGTGGGCTTTCCACATTGAATTTGTACAAAACGCTATTTATGTAGGAATTGGGTGTCCCACCACTAGAAGACTATATGGGTCTTAATCCCATCCCCTTAGCCGACTTGGAGACCAAGTCTCTTGCTAACCCCTTTGTCAAGTGGTCAACCAAATTTTGTTGAGACCTAACAAAATCCACCGAAATCACCCCATGCATAATGAGCTCTCTTACCGCACTATGCCTCACACCCAACTGGCGTGATTTCCCATTGTATACATGGCTATATGCCTTAGCCAAGGTTACAGCGTTATCATAATGGATTGATATGGGTGAAATTGGTTTTTTTCCACAATGGAATTTCATAAACCAGATTCCTTAGCCATTTTGCTTCTTTCCCAGCAGCCGCTAAGGCAACAAACTCTGATTCCATCGTAGAACTCGTGATGCAAGTTTGTTTTTTAGAGGCCCATGAAATGGCGCCATCACCAAGTAGAAACACCCATCCACTTGAGGAAGAATGATCCTCTTCATTTGTAATCCAACTTGCATCCGAATACTCCTCTAACACCAAGGGGGGACCAAAGTACGTAAGACCAAAGTTTATAGTCCCCTTGAGGTACTGAAGTACTCTACGGACCGCTTGTCAATGAGTCACACCAGGATTACTAGTGTATCGACTAAGTTTTCCCACTGCAAATGCAATGTCAGGTCTTGTACTTGTCATGGAAAACATCAAGCACCCAGTAACCCTTGAGTACTCAAGTTGTGACACAGATGTTCCCTTATGAGAGAACAATCGTGC
The DNA here is from genome assembly GCA_027886185.1 of Rheum nobile. Lineage (NCBI taxonomy): Eukaryota > Viridiplantae > Streptophyta > Magnoliopsida > Caryophyllales > Polygonaceae > Rheum > Rheum nobile. Next base: position 3,919,373 of record WOAB01000546.1, on the reverse strand, counting down.
AAAGGGATCAAATGGAGTGCAAACTGGATTACACTTATCCAGTGTTCTAAAAATCGGGCTAGGCGGCCGCCTAGGCGCTAGCGGCCCGGCACCGTCCCGATTTTGGCCAAATCGGAACGGCTGGGGGGCTAGGCGGGGTCTAGGCGGGCAAGTCGGGTTCTAATCGGGCTAGGAGGGTTTAGGCGGGACTAGGCGGGTCTAGGCGGACTATGTTTATTCCTATTTTGTGTTTTTTGTTTTCAATTTCTTCAAAATTTTCCAATTCTTCCCACTTTTTGCTTCAAAGCATTCAATTCTTCCAATTTTTTTGATACATTTCTAATCCGTCTAGGCCCCCGCCTAGCCGCCTAGGCGCTAGCCCCCCCCCCCCCCCCCCCTCCCCCTCCCCGCCAAGCTCCCGCCTAGCGTCTTTTAGAACATTGCACTCATCATAATTGAACTTCTTTAACACTTTATCAATATAATGAGATTGTGTTAATGCCAAACCTCCCTCTTCCCTTTTTATCCTAATCCCAAGGATAACATCTGCCTCCCCCATGTCCTTCATGGAGGATTGTGATGACAAAAATTCCTTTGCAAATGTGCCCTTGATCCGTACCAAAGATCAACATGTCATCCACGTATAAGCAAATTATAACTCCATTTCCAGAATTATCAAACTTGCCATACACGTCCGATTGATTTAAGTTAAATCCATTGGACAACACAACCTCATCAAAATTTTGATGCCATTGCTTCGGTGCTTGCTTCAGCCCATACAAGGACTTGATCAATTTGCACATCTTATGCTCTTGACCGGGTATGACAAACCCTTCAGGTTGTTTCATATAAAATTCCTCCTCTAAATCTCCATTGAGGAACGTTGTCTTAACGTTCATTTGGTGTATAACCAACTTGTGAATAGCCGCTAAGGCAATCAACAATCTAATGGTAGATATTCGAGAAACCGGTGCATAGGTATCAAAGTAGTCGGTTCCATACTTTTGTCTAAAGCCTTGGACAACCAATCGAGCCTTAAACTTGTCTATGGTTCCATATACTTTCATCTTCTTCTTGAAGATCCACTTACTTCCCAAAGGTTTACAACCAGGGGGGAGATCAACTAATACCTAAGTATTGTTACCCATAATGGAATCCATCTCATCATTTATGGCCTCCTTCCAAAAAGACACATTATGTGACTTCATTGCATGAGCAAAATTTCTTGGGTCATTCTCAATATTGTAACAACACAAATATTGTGAACCAATCTCATCCCTTGTTCCCTCAACCAAGTAAACTTGGAAATCAGGACCAAAGAATTTTTCCTTCCTTACTCGTTTACTCCTTCTGATTTCATATATTTGTTCCCCTTGGGGCAACGATACCCTAGGAGGAACACAATCCTCCTGATCTACACTAGATACAAGAACCAAGTCCTTTGGTACATGTGTTGATGAAAATCGTCTTTCATCAAATATGGCATCTCTCGACTTTATAACGGTATGAACCAAAATAGACTTATTTGGTTCAATAACATAGAACCTATATGCCTTGGAATGCTCGACATATCAAATGAATATACATTAAACACCTTTTTCACCCAAAGTGTTATGCTTAGGGTCCGGTAGTCTTACTACCGCCCTACAACCCCAAACCCGAATATAATTCAGATTGGGTTTCCTTTTGAGCCAAAGTTCATATAGAGTAGTTTTGTTCCTCTTGTTAGGAACTCTATTCAACAAGTAACAAGCCGTAAGCATGGCTTCTCCCCAAAATCCATCATTCAACCCCGAGTAGGAAAGCATGGAATTAACCATTTCCTTTAAAACTCTTTTTTTTTTCTCCGACACACCATTTAGTTGTGGTGTATAGGGAGCTGTGGTTTCATGAATAATACCTTCAGATTGGAAGTAATCTGGGTCAAAGTATTCACCACCTCTATCGGTGCGTAAACTTGGAAATCAGGACCAAATAATTTTTCCTTCCTTACTCATCCTTAGTATGCAGTAAAAATACATAACAATATCGACAATAATCATCAATGTATGTCACCACATATTTCTTATTCCCCAAGGACAGAGAAGCATGAAAATCACATAAATCACTATGTATTAACTCAAGCACAGAACAATCCCTTTGTACTCCATGAAAAGGTTGTCTAGTTATCTTAGTAAGCATGCATGTTCTACACTTCTCTACATTCATATCAAATGGTGGAATCAGGACATTCTTAGACATAACATGCATAAGCTGATAATGAACATGTCCAAGACGCGCATGCCATAGAAAAGAAACAGTTTCCTCTGAGGGAACAGATCCCCTTGAGGTAACAGAGCCTTGTGCACAAGTCATGTAAACAAAAGTTACAACTTTACTAATACTGAGTTTAAACATGCCATTACATAGATAACCACGTCCAACAAACAAACCACCTTTCGATAATATAAAATTATCGGCTTCAAACACTTGCCGAAAACCTAACTTGTTAAGGATAGTACTGAAGACTAGAATTTTCCTAATTCTAGGAACATACAACACATTCTTAAGAATTAAAGTCTTTCGAGAAGAAAACTCCAATTCCACTTGGCCTTGGCCTAGTATGGGGGCAGTTGACTCGTTTCCCATGTGAAGGACACGACCATCATCCATAGGAACAAATGACTTGAACATAGTTTTGTCCCTACTCACGTGAGCAGTGGCTCCTTAATCAACCCATCATGCAATCTCATCATTGTGCACAAAGAAAGCTTCAGAAATATTAGGAACATAATCCAAACCAGGAAATGTTACTAAACTGAGAACAGTTCCCTCTGAGGGAACAATTCCTTTTTGACCTTGATGAGACTTATGCCCCTGGTCCTTGGACCCTTGAGCAGAATGGTTGGGAGGGTTTCTCTTCTTCCCATCTCCAGTACGACAATCTCTTTTGAAATGTCCCGACTTGCCACGATTCCAACAATCGATCCCTGTGGGGGAACGTTTCTTTTTGGGACCATTGTGAGTGTTGTTAAACGGCCTTTTCTTGCCCTTGTTCTTGTTCCATTTTTGAGAACCTTCTTCCATCATGTTTACAACGGAAGAACCTGAAGTCTCCTTCTCCTTATATTTCTCTTGCACACGAAGACCTTCTTTAATACGCAAATGTCTTCCTAGCTCCACAAGAGAAACATTTTCCTTCTTGTGCTTCAATATGTGCTTGAAGTCTTTCCACGATGGTGGTAACTTGTCAATTACACTTGACACCGAGAATGACTCGTCCATCTTCAAGGCGTATTGAGCAAACTGCCCCAAGATACGTAGTATCTCATGGAATTGCTCCATTACCAGCCGAGAATCAAGCATTTTATAGTCATTAAAATTGCTTACAAGGAACTTCACGCTCGAAGCGTCTTCAGCCATGTACTTGGACTCCAAAGATTCCCAAAGTTCCTTATCAAATTCGATGTTTTGGTACACATCAAAAAGAGAGTCAGACATACCGTTTAAGATGTGGCCTCGGCAAATATAATCGTCATTCTCCCATTTGCTCCTACGCCTCACGTCATCCAACGGTTCATCATTGCCTACTTGGGGAATAGGAGAGGAGAGGACATACACCACCTTGAGGGTGGTCAAGAGGAAGTGCATCTTCTTTTGCCAACATTGAAAATCCGCCCCTTCAAACTTCTCAAGTTTCTGGAACTTGGTCGTCATCTCACGAACTATTGCCATTGATCATTAGAATATTGATTTCGAATGTTGGTGTCGGAGCCTTCTCATGGAACTGTTGTTACAGAAAATGGCTTCTCTAGGGAATGATCAAGTGGCAACACAATCCGGATAAGGTTTGAATCGCTTGTTAGCTTTCTGAAATCAATATTTTGCCCCCTTATCAAGCCTTAGGGAGTCCACGAAATTTGAAGTGAGATAAGACAAACCAACCAATTCAAATCAAGGCTTTTGATGAGAATTGAACTTTAGAGAATGTGTTTTCGGACTTATAGCTTCAAATGGTTTGATCATTAGAGAGATCAATCTCGACCATCCCAACACTAATGCCCTGGAACCCTTTATATAGGATTTAGGGAACTTTCATATCAATTTACAAGAACTTACCGGGCAGTTACGGGGTTACCAAGCGGTTACAACCGCTCCAGAGGTAGTTACCTTTTCTGGGAACTGAACCCAGCGGTTACCGACGGTAGGTAGTTACACAAGTTATGGCGGTTATAATAGGAGTTACCACTGCAGTTGTGATTGCAGTTACAAGCACGTTCCAAGACACATTGTAAATTAACCACGTGCTTAATGTGCTCAAATCAACCAGCCAATTATACAGTTTCCTCATAGGGAACAAATCCCTAATAGGGAACAAACCATCAAAGTTCCCTTCAAGGGAACTTGCTGTACCAGTACCAATACCTTATTGTTGCCCTCCGAAACTCGAATCCTCTTACACAAGTGTGTACTCCACACCCCCAAACATGTGTTATAACGAAGTGAGCTCCCATAGTGTTTAAGAATCCCGATCACACTAAATGACATTGTTACCTCCAAGGAACAATATCATGATGACACTAAAATCACCAAATGACTTGTGCACTTTCTGTTATCTGCCATTTTCAGCTTCAACTAAGCACTGATCATATTACTATGAGCGGCCTAAGTCGATAGAATGACTGAATGACTTCTCTCACTAAGCTAGTGTATATCCATGCAGTTCACACTGTCCAAAGCCTGCATTTAATGATTGGAAGAACAAGAGAAATCATAATCTCATTGCTCAAATGTGCTTTGTATTGGAAGAACAAAAGAAATTATAATCTCATTGCTCAAATGTGCTTTGTATTGTGAAAAATGCTTTAGTTTTATGGTTAGTTTAGAGATAAGGCTACATCTGTCTTTTCAATTTCAGAGTTGTCAAAAGTGCATTTAGTTTTTATGGTTGTTTAGAGACAAGGCTACATTTGCCTTTTCAGTCTCAGAATAGGCAATCTTCTTTAAGTTTTACATGTCCTGGATGAAAATGCCAACAAAATAAAAAGGTACTTGTTAAATTTAGAGAGATAACAAATTGTGAAAATATTCTCCCTACTGATTTCCTTGATTGAGTAAAGTATATATAGATACAATAATATCTATCTTGTAGGCTAAGATAGAGATAAAGCTAATTCTGATATGGATATTGCTTATTGTGCAAGATAAGTAATTAAATATACTAAAGATAAATGACAATACTCCCTCTCAAGTTGGAGCATGAGGATCGATAATGCCCAACTTGCCCATTAGAAGTGGAAACTGGACTTTCCCGAGCGCCTTGGTGAACACGTCAGTTGGTGAACACGTGGAGACGTATCTGGTGACAAATGTCCCTGACTGAACATGGTCACAGACCAGTTGGCTATCTATCTCGATGTGCTTCATCCAATCATGGAAGATTAAATTTGCAGCAATATGCATAGCTGTCTGACTGTCACAAAATAGTGTCATAGGAGAAGTCTAAGCGACCCTAAGAGATCGTAACAATGACTTGAGCCATATTAACATACAACTGGTAGAGGTCATTGATTTGTATTCGGCTTCAGTCGAGGATCGTGATATAGGGGGAGTACAGGGTTGTGTTTAGATTGGCTCTAGTACCATGTTAAATTTAGAGAGACAAGAAATTGTGAAAATATTTTTCCTACTGATTTCATTGATTGAGTAAAGTATATATAAATACAATAATATCTATCTTTTAGTCTAAGATAGAGATAAAGCTAATTCTGATAAGGATATTGCTTATTGTGCAAGATAAGTAAATATACTAAAGATAATATGGCAATAGTACCAAGATGAAGTATTATCATGCTAGTATTATGTGTTGATGAACCTGTAATTGTATAAAAATATTTGGAATGGCATCTGAACTGATTTTCTTTTACTTGGAGTGTGTGGTGTCTTTCACTCTTGGTCTATTAAAGTAATTAGCCATTTCTAATTCCTTGTTTTTGATTGACAAGGATAGAAAGGAAATACAATAAGGGAAGGCACCTTGTTGTCGTGCTAGAGGTAAAACATGCTTCATTTCCCCATTAGGGTCTTTTCATCAATGATATTTTTATATTTTTTTCTGCAGATTTATGAAGTTGCGACCTCCCTATTTATGGTAGATGTTCAAAAAGCTGCTGGAGATACCCTTGAATACCACAAGGTCAGTTTTATCAATTTGTCGATGGTCTTGTTAGTCAGACCCTTTTCATGCTAAATCACCATGGTGGAACAAACTTTTCAAGGGTTGTGATAGGTATGTTTTCCAGCCAGCATGCAACTTCATTGGATTTATCTAACATTTTAGGCATTAGTTAGATCACAGTTTGTTTGTACTAGAACATCGCTTTAAAAGTCTTGTCACAATCTCTAGGACACTCGTTTCTCTTCAGATTCCATATCTCCAGCACTGATGCTTCTACATTTCCATCAGCCGTCCCTTCATGTACATCTTTGGCACTCTTTGTTTTCACAATTTTCATTTTTTTATTGATAGCTTTGATCGTCAATTGCCGAGTTAATTCTTAAAGTTCCCTTGAACTGGTTTTAGTAGCCACGGAAGTGGCAACAACTTTATAAACGTAATCGAAGAGGTATTTACACCTTGCAGTTAGTACTTAGTTCTACAAAAAATTCACCGGCAAATTGGAGCAAATAATGTTCAAGCCTCCCTAAGTTAGCACGGGCCATCCAAGCTGCTAAAGAAATTATCATTAATCCAGTTTAGTCCCCTAAAGCAAGTCATTGCAGCTCAAAGAACATGATGCCAAGATCCTCTTGCATCAGAATGTGTCGGTAAGTATGTTTGTATAGAGTTTGTACTGTATATTTTCTCTTTTGAAAGTGTGCGGTTGCATTGAGATACCAAATAAGGAGTCCCTTTGCCATAAAAAGGCACGGAGGATCACCGCCACCAATTTGTAGCAAAGGTATTTTGTGCAGTTGCGATGTAATGTTATAATTTTAAGTTTGTACATTGTAATTAGTGATTGATATATCAAAACATAAGATAGTGAACCAGGTGGATCAGAGGTTGAACCGGGTTGATGGGCCGAATGCTGAACCGGGTTTAAGCCACCCCAGGCCCAAGTCTGGTTTGGAGGTATGCTTGTTTGCTTCTTGCGTCTTGGCACAAAAGATCCCAATAGCAACAATGGCCCAATGGACGAGGCGTCTCACCAGATGAAGCTCACATGGCGTCTCACCAGATGGCCCACATGGCGTCTCACCAGATGAAGCTCCTCTGTCTGTTTAATGAAACGAGGCGTATTGATCCCTTGGCTCCCAGATTGACCTTGCTATAAAAGCGCTAGAGTTTCTTTGGTTGCCTCATTTTGTTGTTGCGCCATTTTACAAAACAGAGAGAAAAACCTAAGAGAGGGAGAAGAAGAAGGGCACATCTCGCGCGGTGGTGTTCCTGGTGGCATTGCGTCGCCAGCATTGGCACGTGGATATCCGACGGTGTTGCTTGTCGAGACGCTTAGTCCTGAAGCGTCTCTTGCCTTGAAAGGGGGCCAAACCCTTTCTTCCATTTCTCTTTGATTCTGTCTTGTCTCGTTGCTTGGTTTTTTCCTTTGATTTGTCGTTCTCTGTTTGTGGTTTGTAACCTCACTTTGAAACTCTGAAACTAGTGCATTATTAGGGTGAGTCTCCCCTCCTGAGACTCCGCAGAGTAGGATTTGTTTTTAACCGCGTCAACATCTCTTGTGTCTATTTGCTTGATTGATTTATTTAGTTTGATAACACCGTCGAATCGATCTAACCGAGATGTGTCGGATCTGTTGACTATCAATCAAAAATTGGTATCAGAGCGTGTCTTACGATCTGTGCTCTGTCGCTTTCGCTATTGTTGTGATTTCTGGATTAATTTCTTGTTTCTCGTCTTTCTAATATTCGAGCAAGATTTCTAGTCCTAAGTTTTCTGTTTGAGAATCTTGTTACTTGTTCTGGCAAACTTTCTTGATTATGTGGAAACTAGTTGAGTTCTGTATTTTCTGTGACACTGTGATCTTGAGATTACAGTCTTGTGCATGTTCTATTTCCATTTGGTTCTAATTTCAACTATTCTGTTATTAGATACCATGATATATAATGTGAGACTGAAACCCTTTGATGGGAATGGCGACTTCGCCATGTGGAAGGTTAAGATGAAGGCGATTTTAATACGAGAAAAATGCTACAAGGGTGTCTCAAGGGAATGGCCAATTGGGATTACCAACGAGTCCATGAAGGACATGCAAGATCTTGCACATTTTGAGATTATGATAAGGTAGTCTGACGACGTAACTCTTCAGGTGGTGAGTTATACACAACATAAAATCTTATGGATGCCTTAGAAGCTATAATTCCTACTAGATCTCTGCCTAGTCATATTTCCCTTCTATGCAAGTTGTTTACCTTTAAAATGGATGTGTCTCTGACTAAGCAAGAAAAATTTGATATATTCTTGAAAATGACTCAAGATCTGAAAATATGTGATGAAATCTCATTGAGATTAAAGAGACTCACCAAGCTGTTTTATTGTTGAACTTTTTGCCCTCTCAATTTGATACTCTGAAAGATGTTATTCGGTATGGTCGTGATGATTTGACTTTGACTAAAATCATTGAGTCTATACTTTAGAAAAATGAGACCCTAAAAGTCTTTAAAGTGGAAAATGGGACTAAGGCTGATAACAAGAATGAAGTCATGATGGCTAAAGGGGAGAGTAAAAACAAAAATAAAGGATAGAAACCTAAGAAAAATGGTTTCTCTGAAAAACATCATGATAGTGATAACAATGTGAAATGTTATTACTATGGTAAAACTGGTCACTATGCTATTGATTGCCACAAGAAGAAAATGGATGAGATAAATAAAGACAAGAATAAGGATAACTCAAATGGTTATTCTAATATGTGTGATTCTTGTCCTTAGTACTGTAATGAACTTTATTTGTTGCCTCTTACTCTGATTGTAATTCTTGGATTATGGATGTAGAATACATGCTACTCCTCATAGAGGATTTTTTAACTCTTTGAATGAATGTGATTGAGGTGAGGTCATGTTAGGTGATCACACTTCGTTGCCTAATAAAGGGGTTGGGAATGTACCGCTTAGGATGCATGATGGTAAAATAAGGGTGCTTTAAAAGGTTAGGTGGGTGCCTAATCCGAGAAGGAATTTGCTTTCTAAATCTATTTTTGATTATTTGAATTGCCATATTAATAATACTCATAAAGGGATAAGGGAAGTGATCATAAATGGCATTGTCCTTATCAAGATCATTAAGAAAGGAGGGCTTTACTATGTTATTGCAACTCCTGAGCTTAATGTCTCTAGTGAAGTTGTTAAAATGGCAATCTAGATCACACAAAAATTTAGCATGCTAGGCTTGGACATATAGAAAATAAAGGCTTGCATCATTTGTTTGTGAATGGCATGATTGATGTGAAACCTTATGATTTAGAATTTTGTGAGAATTGTGTTATTGGTAAGAAAACTACTCACGATTTCAGTAGATCTACCTACACTACCAATAGACCCCTAGAGTGTGTTCATTGAGGGCTTGCACAAGTAACAACTATTGGAGGAAGGAATTACATCATGTCTCTAATAGATCACTACTCAAGGAAAGTATGGGTATATTTACTGAAATCCAAAGATGAAGCCTTTAAGAATTTTAAATCATGGAAAACAATGGTTTAAAGTCAATCTAATCATAAACTAAAGTGTCTAAAAACAGACAATGGCCTTGAATTTTGTATTAAAGCCTTTGTCGAGCTCCGTAAACTGCATGGCAATAAAAGACATTTGACTGTTCCTGGCACTCCTCAGTAAAATAGTACTGCTGAGAGAATGCATGACATTGCTCGAAAAAGCTAAATGTATGCTCTTTAGTTTTGGAATGAAAAACACTATGTGGGGTGAGGTTGTGATAACAACTGCTTACCTCATAAACAAATCCCCATCTTTGTGATAGGTTTTAAAACCCCTTAGGAGATGTGGACTGGTAAGAAACCCAACATATCTCACTTGAGACCCTTTGGTTGCATATCCTAAGCACATGTTAAGCAAGGTAAGTTACAACCTAGAGTTCTAAAATGTGTTATGTTGTGATATCCAGATGGTGTAAAAGGATATAAATTGTTACCGATACAACCTAAAGGGTACAAAGTAATAACCTCCGGGTCAGTAACATTTAATGAAAATGATTTTCATTTTAAGTAAAAAATAATGCCTTCTGTTGAGAATACATGTACTCTTCACACCACACCTTGGACAATCATCCATGGAGGGAAATTCTATGAGTAGAATGACCAATACCACAGTGATGATCGAGGAAGAGTTTGTCATAGGTCACTCTCTGAGTGGTCAGCAAGCTAAGGTTGACACCAGTACTAACAGTCAACCTGTGGTACAGCAAAATGAAAATGACTCAATGAGTCATTATGCAACTCTGCAATCTCACCAATTAGGTGGGGCAGTAAGTAACTCTAGCTCAAACTCACAAGTTGAGTCTTCTCATGCATTCTCTGAAAATGTGAACACTGATGAGCCTTTGCATGAGAATTTGCATGACTTAGTTGATTATCAACTTGTTAGGGATAAAGAACCTAGATCTGTGATACCCCATATTTTTGTAAGGTTATTTTGGGAATTATGGAATTTTCCCGAATACCTGTTTTGTACGTCGGATTTAATTCAGGTAGCTTGAGACATTCTGTAATGTGCTCTGTATCTGTAATATTTTCTCAGTGAAATAATATACAGACAAGGTGCCTTAGATTTTAATTGTCGTTCGCGTACGATAATTTTTATCCCGGTTTAACGTCTGGTTCGTTCAAAGTTGAACGGATGGGAAAAGGGAAAAACGGCGACCGCCGTTCAGAAACGGCGACCGCCGTTCAGAAACGGCGACCGCCGTTCAGAAACGGCGACCGCCGTGGTTGGGCCCGAGGAGTCAGCGTGTCAGCTTCTAGCTGGCCGCGACAGACCTGGCAACGGCGACCGCCGCGTGGCCGCCGCAGGCAAAAACGGCGACCGTCGTGATTGTCCAGTGGGCATTGCCCGTTGGTCGCCGGAGGTAATCGAGGGCGCCGATCTTGCTTTCGGCCGCGTCTCAGGGTTTGGTTGAACGCTTCAGACACTTTGGCTATAAAAGGAGGTGTTAGGGGTGAGGTTTTGAGCCATCCCAGCACCAAACCTCTGCCAAATTCGCCTCTCGCCGGAGTTGTGTTTTCGCCGGAGTTTGAAGGTCTCGCCGGTGTTGCTTTGGTGTGGTTCCTGAGTGCCTTTGTGAAGCTTTTGGTTAGCCTTGGAGGTTAGAAGCCAAGGCAAGTTGAAGGAGGCCAAACCACTCGTGTTTTGGGGTGAGTTTTCTCTCGTTCTGTGTCGTCTGAGTTCGTCACGGCGACCGCCGTGTTCTTCGCGGCGACCGCCGTGATGAATACGGCGACCGCCGCCAAGAACGGCGACCGCCGCCAGTGCCCAGAATGCCTTCGTGGCTTTGGCTTGATCGGTTGTCGTCGTGGCGTCTTTCCTTTCGTGTTCTTTCGCCGTGTTTAGATTCATACTGTTTATGTCGGATCTAACTTAGGGTTCCTTTTATGGGTCGACTCGAAGGTTGTTGTGCTATCGGAACTATACCGTGTCGAGCCCGGAATCCAGTTGACGTCTTTAGACTATTCTGCGGAGTAAGGCAAGTGGCGGTTCGCTCTTGCTCGTTCGTTCCATATTTACATTAATTATCAGTAGTTTATCTGAGTAATTAATTTGGAATGAATACTCTGTTTGTCTGGAAATGGTTTTGATAAACTATTTTGAAAATCATATAATAGGTTGTATATCTGTTAGAACAACGCTATTATCTGTGATCGCCTTTCGGGCCTTTATGTGGATTTATCCTGTAACTGTTGTTGTGCTGTAACTGTTTAGTTAGCACTGTTAGATAGGAACGTTACTCGGACTCGGTCCAGTCGTTTCTTTATAATCTGGTATCGGGGTGGCTCGTCCCCATCTAGTACTATTCTAAGATCATGATCGGTCTCTTTCACAAGTGTGTAGAGACAGGACACTTAGCTGGTGTCACAAACCTTTCGGTATACGTCACTCTCGATGAAACATATACTAAGATGTGTCGTCCCACTGGTGGGGTACACATGTAAAAGTCTATAACGTGATGTGTGTTTTTGAAACATAAATCAGATAAGTTCTACCTTGACGCACATAATTAATACACCTTGGGCGAGTAGTGCAGCTAAGTTATAGTGCAACTAGGAAAACTCGTCTTGACTTGAATGTAGTACGTTCTCTTTCCAATCTGGATTCGCTGTAGGCGATGAGGTTGGTCGTGAACCGAAGCATCTCAGTCAGTTTTAAATCATTGTTGTATGATTCTGTAACTCTCCAGATTTGTCATACTTCCTTAAAGACTCAATCTCTTGGAGTCTCTTTTCGAGTTGATTTCTGTGAAGATTCAGTCTTCCAGAATCTTCTCCTGTGCATACCTCTTGTTTATTCCAATAGGAATATGATGGTTGACTACCGTTATCGGTTATTATCCGAGAAGCGATGAGTCTAACCTAATATGACTACTTCGAACCAGTCTGCTTTATACCCTTGCTAGTCTATTCATTTAGACTAACCAACCAATATTTTCCCTTGCATGGTTGGCTGGTGTCATCCGTTCGATTCGGCACATCAGTTAAGAAGTAGCACAGAAGATTAGAAGGACTATGGAGTCGGCGGTGGTTTTTGAATGTTTTAATTATTTCTTTAATCGGGTTATGATCATTTGGACAATAACTCCGATTGTAATGTACTTTCTTAGTCTTCCGTTGTGTTTGGTTTAAACTATGTTTTGACCTATTCGGGATTGGGTTGTAATCCCATAACTCTTATTTCCTTGACAATGTTATGTTTTGGAATTTAATGCTTGATCATTGTGTATCAATCGCATTTCATAAATTGTATTTATATGGTAAAGCCTTGGGTGATCTCGGTAAGGAACACTGGGGTCACTGGCGGTAATACCTTTCCAAAAGGGTTAAGTTTTGGGGGTGTTACAGTTGTGGTATCAGAGCCAAAGTTTTAAAACGGGTTTGAAATTTTTATAAACCATTTATCCGTTTTCGAAATGCTTTAAAGAGGGCTCTGAATTTTCATTCTGAAAAGAATTTAAAAAACACCGTTCATAGTCGTGTCTTCTTTATAGTCTGATATAGTAAGCTTGCTTCTATGTCTAGAAAGACTAATTCCTTCATTATTGTTCGATAGGATGGGTGTCTGCTTTTCTATTGGTAGGGGGTCGGAAGACGCCAAGTCGGATCAGCCGAGGCTAGATTTTCCGTTACCTCAGCGATGTTTCGAGGTTGGAGGCCCGAGTAGCCCGCCCAAAGACGTCAAACACGTTCTCCCCGAGTCGGTTGTCCTTGTAGCTAGGAATGCTATGGTCCCTAGACCTGCACCTGTGCCGCCACCAAGGGTGGAGGAAGTACAGGAATGGGAGCAGGAAGATGAGTTATCAAGGTATGAACAAGGGGTTTACCAAGACGACTTTCTGCTAGGACCAATTCCCGAGGAGATCGAGTACGAGGAGGAGGAAGAGGAGATGCTTGAGCAAGATCCTGTCGAGGACGAGGATATGATCAAGGATGATTCCGAGGATGAGGATCCCATCGAGGATGATCCCGAGGATGAGGATCCCATCGAGGATGATCCCGAGGATGAGGATCCCATAGAGGATGATCCAGAAGAGGATCCAGAGTTGGACCTTGGAGGGCAGAATCAGGAGCCCGGTATAGGATTGTCACCAGTGCCAGAGTACGCACCCATGTCAGAAGCTGATTGGGAGGCAATGTACACCGAGTACGGTATTAGGAGAAGTGACATGGAATCTCAGCCTATCCCTACTCCAAGGAGATGGAGGTCGGAATCCGAGCTGCAGGAGATTCTCCGCCAGAGCGAGGTAATCTCCGCAGAACAGCAGCGTCAGAGGGATGAGCTGATCGCCATTACTCAGAGGAGGGCTGGAATAGGAGGACCACTCATGGACGACCCATACCTTACCATGACTGAGCTAGGACTATGTGCTTCAGGGTCAAGCAGGGTGCGAAACCCATCGCCAGAGCTCGATGGTGAGCCTAGCCCGAAGAGACCATACACGAGTAGCCAGTCGTATGGGAGACATTTTAGAACGCCTTGAGGAGGAGTGGCGTTGCCTATCGTAGTAGTTTCGTTTCTTAGTATTCCAAGTTGTACTTTGTGTAATATTTCAGTATTGCGGCAAGTACTCTGAGAAACACTTATATCTTCGAGCAATGTTGTCCAAACGCTCGAATGATAAACTTATGTGTAACTTGTGTAAGAATTCGAAGGTTCATCTATAAAATACCAAGTTGATCTATTCTGAGTAGTTTATTTACGTTGGTATATTGCATAATATTAATGTATTGAATGCTTGGAATTTGATCGGTAAATAGATGGTGAACCCAAGAAGCACGAGGAATTCGACTCGAGTCGGTGCTGGGACTAGCCAAAACCCCAGACCAGCAGGAAGAGGTGTTCAGGATGAACACGAGTCTGAGTCTCGCGTCCAGCAGAGGTGTGAAGGTCAGGATCAGACCCAAGCGCCGACACTATTTGACGCTGCAGCTGTTGAGGCGATCTGTGGGATCGTGATGCAGGCTATTGCAGATGTCTTGAGACCAAGTGCGCCTCAAGCACAAGAAGTGCCTATTCACGCAGCGGTTCCTGATGTTGTGGAACCCAGAAACCCCGTGATACAGGAGACTGCCGTTAGGGCGAGGGACAGCTATGGTCGCGCTCTTAAGACCATTACTTCCATGAGACCCGACTGCTATAACGGGAAAGGGGAGCCAGTGGCAGTGACTCATTGGTTCTCCCATATGGAGAGGTTGTTCAGGAACGTGGAGTGTACGGAGGCCGAGAAGGTCCATATCGCTTCTCTTCAGCTGAAGGAGGAGGCTAGCGAGTGGTGGGAGAGCACTGGTTTGGCTGAGAGCCCAGTGTTGACTTGGTCGATGTTCAAGACCAAGATGGTTGATCGCTTTTTCTCTCGTGCTATGAGAGAGGAGAAGCATAAAGAGTTCTTGTACCCTCAGACTGATGGTCTGAGAGTGACTGAGTTGGCATCTAAGTTTAACCATCTTCTACAATACGCCACTGCCGAGATCACCAGCGAGGCTCAAAAGATCTGGTACTTCCACGAGTGGATGAACCCGGATATCAAGCCATTAATGGTGCACCACACATGCTCTACCTTGGAGCAGTATGTGGATTGTGCCTATAAGCTGGAGGTAACTCTCGAGGAGTCGACCAAGAGGCACAACCGACAGAAGTCGATGTAGAATCAGAACCAGGGAGGTGGTTTTAAGCGCCCTGCGCCACCGTCTAACTTCGCCAAGTCCGGCCGAGCTAGGACAGAGATGACGCAAGGAGGATCGACTCAGGAGTCAGGGCAGACCAGGAGTACAGTTCAGTGTTATAACTGTGGTACTGCTGGGCACAAGAGCACTGAGTGTCAGAGGGAGAAGAGGCCATGCTTTGGGTGTGGACGTGATGGTCATCTGTAAAAGTTCTGCAAGCAGGGGAAGCATAAGGGAGTAGAGTCGCAGCAAGGGTCAGTTCATCAGAGCAACCGACCTAGGTTTAAGCCTACCGAGACTCCTAGCCCTTCAATGCAGACGACTGCTCAGAACAGGGGAAAGGCCCCAGCTGTTTCTGGAAGTCAGGGCCAACGCTTGTACGAGATGCGTGAGGCAGATGGACCCAATGCTCCGATTGCTCAAGGTACTCTATACCTTCACTCTACTTCAGTGTGCATTCTGTTTGATTCTGGTGCTACACATTCCTTTATTTCGGATAGCTGTGTTAGCAAGTTAGATTTAGTGTGCAACAATTCGTGTGACCCTTTCGTCGTTAATCTTCCTAATGGAGAACGTTTGGTGGGAACCAAGCATTTGTCCGACTTTCCGATTACCATTTAGGGTAAGGAATTTGAGGCAGATTTAATCTGTATAGCCATGGCTCCATACGACATTATCCTCGGTATGGATTGGCTGATGCGTCACAAGGCGGTGATCGACTTCAGTTCAAGAACGGTGACGGTGTCATCCGGGGGCCAATTCGTGTGCAAGTTCAAAGGTCGAAATGACGCTGATAACGACAAGTTGATCAATGCGATGGCTGCGTTTAAGCTACTACGACAAGGATGTGTCGGGTATCTTTGCTACTTGGATTCGCCCGAGAAGGATGGACATGAGGTTCTTGATATTCCTGTAGTTAGGGAATTTTCGGATGTCTTTCCAGAAGAAATTCCAAGATTACCCCCGAACCGTAACGTTGAGTTTTCTATTGATCTCGAGCCTGGTACGGCGCCGATTTCCAAATCACCGTATCGGATGGCTTCGGCTGAGATGCAAGAATTGAAGAATCAACTTGAAGATCTTCTTGATAAAGGTTATGTCAGGCCGAGTGCATCGTCGTGGGGTGCTCCGGTATTATTCGTCAAAAAGAAGGACGGATCGTTCCGACTTTGTATCGACTATCGAGAGTTGAACAAGGTGACGATCAAGAACAAGTATCCTTTGCCTAGGATTGATGACTTGTTGGACCAATTGCAGGGAGCAAAGGTTTTCTCCAAGATCGACTTAAGATCTGGATATCATCAACTCAGGATTCGGGAGCATGACATTCCTAGAACTGCGTTTAGGACCAGATATGGTCATTACGAGTTCGTAGTGATGCCTTTTGGGCTTACAAATGCTCCAGCTGTCTTTATGGATTTGATGAACCGATGTTTTCACCAGTACTTGGATAAGTTCGTGGTGGTTTTCATCGACGACATCTTGATCTATTCTCCGAATGAAGAAGTCCACGAGGAACATCTACGGATTTCCTTGTCGATCCTTAGACAACATCAGCTTTTTGCTAAACTGTCTAAATGTGAATTCTGGATAAAGGAAGTGGCTTTCTTAGGCCACGTGATCAATAAAAATAGGATTATGGTTGATCCTCAAAAGATTGAAGCGGTGGCCAATTGGACACAGCCCTAGAGCGTAAAGGAGGTACGCAGTTTTCTTGGACTTGTCGGGTATTATAGAAGGTTCGTAGAAGGATTTTCAAAGATCACTCTACCTATGACCAATCTACTCCGCAAAGTCCACAAGAAGTTTGTCTGGAATGACAAGTGAGAGGTCAGTTTCCAGGAGTTGAAGCGACGGTTGACCCCGGCACCCATGTTAGCACTCCCAGAGGGGAATGACGATTATGTGGTCTATAGTGATGCTTCCAAGTGTGGTCTTGGTTGTGTTTTGATGCAAAGGGGCAAAGTCATTGCTTATGCATCCAGGCAACTCAAGACGTACGAAGAAAACTATCCGATCCATGATCTTGAGTTAGAAGCGGTTGTCTTTGCGCTGAAGATTTGGAGGCATTACCTCTACGGTATAAGATGCCAAGTCTTCACCGACCACAAAAGTCTCAAGTATATATTTACTCAGAAGGAGTTAAATATGAGACAACGCCGCTGGCTAGAGTTGCTCAAGGACTACGACATGGAGTTGTTATATCATCCGGGCAAGGCTAATGTAGTAGCTGATGCACTAAGCCGGAAGACAACGCATGAGACTATAGTTGCTCTACTTACTGCTCAGACCAAGCTAAACCAAGAGTCATGCGACATTGAAGTCTTGTATGACCAGCGTAGAGGGTACCTGAGTATGATGGAAATTCAGGCTACACTGCTGGATCAAATCAAAGAAAAGCAAGTCGATGACATCATCTTGGTAAAGTTAAGCAGTAAAGTGATGGATGAGAAAGCTCCCAGTTTTGTGGTTCAGGATGATGGATCACTTTGGTTTCAGGATCGGATATGTGTGCCTGACACAGAAGGTCTTCGTCAGTTGGTGATGAGAGAAGCTCATTCATCTGCTTATTCTGTGCATCCTGGCTCTAGCAAGATGTACAAGGATCTCAGGAAGAAGTTTTGGTGGCCAAACATGAAGTGGGACATAGCAGACTTTGTGGCAAAGTGCTTAACTTGCCAAAAAGTCAAGATCAAACACCGTAGACCAGGTGGTGAGATGCTACCTCTCCCCGTGCCAGAATGGAAATGGGAGGACATTTCCATGGACTTCGTCACTGGGCTACCCAAGACTCGAAATCAGAGAGATGCTATCTGGGTAATTGTGGATAGGTTTACGAAGAGTGCTCATTTCATAGCCATCAAGACCACATGGGAAACCCAGAAGCTAGCCGAAGTTTACCAGAAGAAGATTGTCCGCTTACATGGCATTCCTAAGACCATTGTATCGGACCGAGATGGCCGTTTCATGTCAAGATTCTGGAAGGAACTTCATAAGGCTATGGGAACCGAGTTGAGGTTCAGTACAGTGTTTCATCCTCAGATAGATGGCCAGTCTGAAAGGACCATCCAGACTCTGAAGGATATGCTTAGAGCTTGTGTGCTCGATCGTCCGACTAGCTGGGAGGACAGCTTGAGTCTGATTGATTTCACATACAACAATAGCTGGCATGCTACAATCAAGATGGCTCCGTTTGAAGCTTTGTATGGTCGCATATGCAGATCTCCGATTTGTTGGGATGATAATGCCGAGAAAATTCTGCTTAGACCAGAGTTGGTCGAAAGGACGGCTTCAGACATTGCTTTGATCAGACAAAGGATATTGACCGCTCAGAGTCGACAAAAGTCCTACGCAGATCGGAAGCGCAGGACTGTCGAGTTCGAGGTCGGTGACAAGGTTTTTGTCAAGGTATCGCCATCCAAAGGAGTTTTCAGATTTGGTAAGCGTGGGAAGCTTAACCCTCGCTACGTGGGACCATTCGAAATTCTAGATAGAGTGGGATCTCTAGCGTACCGTTTGGCCTTGCCACCATCGGCTCACCCGGTGCATAACGTGTTCCACGTGTCTTTACTCAGAAGGTATGTACCAGATGAGTCTCATGTACTTAGTTACGAGGACATCGAGATTCAAGCTAATGGTACTTATGAAGAGTTGCCCGTGCGCATTTTGGAGCGTCGAGAGAAGCATTTGCGCAACAAGATCGTACCTTTGGTACGAGTGTTGTGGTCCAAGTCAGGGACCGAAGAAGTTACTTGGGAGATGTGGGAAACCGAGTCAGATATGCTCAGGCGTTTTCCTGAGTTATTCTCGACCTAAGTTTCGGGGTCGAAACTTCTTGTAAGGGGGAGGAGATGTGATACCCCGTATTTTTGTAAGGTTATTTTGGGAATTATGGAATTTTCCCGAGTACCCGTTTTGTATGTCGGATTTAATTCAGGTAGCTTGAGACATTCTGTAATGTGCTCTGTATCTGTAATATTTTCTCAGTGAAATAATATACAGACAAGGTGCCTTAGATTTTAATTGTCGTTCGCGTACGATAATTTTTATCCCGGTTTAATGTCTGGTTCGTTCAAAGCTGAACGGACGGGAAAAGGGAGAAACGGCGACCGCCGTTCAGAAACGGCGACCGCCGTTCAGAAACGGCGACCGCCGTTCAGAAACGGCGACCACCGTGGTTGGGCCCGAGGAGTCAGCGTGTCAGCTTCTAGCTGGCCGCGACATACCTGGCAACGGCGACCGCCGCATTTACGACGACTGTCGCATGGCCGCCGCAGGCAAAAACGGCGACCGCCGTGATTGTCCAGTGGGCATTGCCCGTTGGTCGCCGGCGGTAATCGAGGGCGCCGATCTTCCTTTCGGCCGCGTCTCAGGGTTTGGTTGAACGCTTCAGACACTTTGGCTATAAAAGGAGGTGTTGGGGTGAGGTTTTGAGCCATCCCAGCACCAAACCTCTGCCAAATTCGCCTCTCGCCGGAGTTGTGTTTTTGCCGGAGTTTGAAGGTCTCGCCGGTGTTGCTTTGGTGTGGTTCCTGAGTGCCTTTGTGAAGCTTTTGGTTAGCCTTGGAGGTTAGAAGCCAAGGCAAGTCGAAGGAGGCCAAACCACTCGTGTTTTGGGGTGAGTTTTCTCTCGTTCTGTGTCGTCTGAGTTCGTCACGGCGGTCGGGGTGGCTCGTTATGTGGATTTATCCTGTAACTGTTGTTGTGCTATAACTGTTTAGTTAACACTGTTAGATAGGAACGTTACTCGGACTCGGTCCAGTCGTTTCTTTATAATCTGGTATCGGGGTGGCTCGTCCCCATCTGGTACTATTCTAAGATCATGATCGGTCTCTTTCACAAGTGTGTAGAGACAGGACACGTAGCTGGTGTAACAAACCTTTCGGTATACGTCACTCTCGACGAAACGTATACTAAGATGTGTCGTCCCACTGGTGGGGTACACATGTAAAAGTCTATAACGTGATGTGTGTTTTTGAAACATAAATCAGATAAGTGCTACCTTGACGCACATAATTAATACACCTTGGGCGAGTAGTGCAGCTAGGAAAACTCGTCTTGACTTGAATGTAGTACGTTCTCTTTCCAATATGGATTCGCTGTAGGCGATGAGGTTGGTCATGAACCGAAGCATCTCAGTTAGTTTTAAATCATTGTTGTATGATTCTGTAACTCTCCAAATTTGTCATACTTCCTTAAAGACTCAATCTCTTGGAGTCTCTTTTCGAGTCGATTTCTGTGAAGATTCAGTCTTCCAGAATCTTCTCATGTGCATACCTCTTGTTTATTCCAGTAGGAATATGATGGTTGACTACCGTTATCGGTTATTATCCGAGAAGCGATGAGTCTAACCTAATATGACTGCTTCGAACCAGTCTGCTTTATACCCTTGCTAGTCTATTCATTTAGACTAACCAACCAATATTTTCCCTTGTATGGTTGGCTGGTGTCATCCGTTCGATTCGGCACATCAGTTAAGAAGTAGCACAGAAGATTAGAAGGACTATGGAGTCGACGGTGGTTTTTGAATGTTTTAATTATTTCTTTAATGAGGTTATGATCCTTTGGACAATAACTCCGATTGTAATGTACTTTCTTAGTCTTCCGTTGTGTTTGGTTTAAACTATGTTTTGACCTATTCGGGATTGGGTTGTAATCCCGTAACTCTTATTTCCTTGACAATGTTATGTTTTGGAATTTAATGCTTGATCATTGTGTATCAATCGCATTTCATAAATTGTATTTATATGGTAAAGCCTTGGGTGATCTCGGTAAGGAACACTGGGGTCACTGGCGGTAATACCTTTCCAAAAGGGTTAAGTTTTGGGGGTGTTACAAGATCTAGGATTCCTAATAGACAGTTTGATGTGAATTTGGTTGAGAGTTATGACAAAATTGTTGAGTTTGCTTTCCTTGTTGTTGATGTTGTCATATCTTTTACCCCTGAAACTTATGAACAAGCTATGAAATGTAAACAATCTAATGACTAGATTAAAGCTACGCATGAGGAAATACAGTCTATGTATGTTAATGACACTTGCAAATTAGTGTCTAATCTTGCTAAGGTTAGAACTATAGACTATAAATGGATCTTCAAATTGAAAGAGGCTGCAAGTATTCATGAGGCACCTAGGTATAAGGCCGGGCTTGTAGCGAAGGGCTTTACTAAAAATGAATGTGTGACTATAATGATATTTTGCCCATGTTGTGAAGTATAAAACGATAAGACTCTTTCTTGCTATGATTGTTGCCTTTGACTGAGAATTAGAACAAATGGATGTTAAAAATGCTTTCCTGAATGGAGATCTTGTTGAGACCATATATGAATCAACCTAAAGGTTCATAGATAAAGAAAAGCCTGAACATGTTTGTTTGCTTAAGAAATCTATCTATGACCTTAAACAATCTCCTAGGCAGTGGAATAAAAAAATTAATGCTTGCATGGTTTCTCTGGGCATTCATAGAAGCCAATATGACACATGCTTGCATTTTAAGAATGTTAAGTCTAAACATCCCATGTATGTTCTTCTCTATGTTGATGACATTCTATAGATCAACAATTCTAAGGTTGTTATTTCTGGTGTTAAGAATGATTTAAAAACTCATTTTGACATGAAGGACTTGGGTGCTGCACAAAAAAATACTTGGGGTTAAGATTATTAGGGATAAAGATAAAAAGAAAATGTTTATGTCCCAAACTGACTACTTGTGCAAGGTTCTTGACAAGTTTGCCATGAGCAAGTCTAAACAAGCTTCAATCCCCTTAAGAGGGCATTTGGACCTCTCCAAACAATTTTGCCCAGTTACTGACACTAAAAAGGGAGAGAATGGAGAATGTGCCATATGATGTGGCAGTGGGGTCTATTATGTATGTAATGATATGTACTAGACATGATTTAGCATTTTCCATCAGTGTATTAAGTAGATGTATGTCCAATCCAGGTGATAGACACTGGCATGCTATGAATATCTGCTTAGAAATGTATATGGCACCTAAAACATGAGGCTTGTGTATTCTGAGCATTGTTCTAGAAGTGAGTTTCAAGGGTATGTGGGTTCAGATTATGCAAGCAACAAAGACAATAGAAAGTTCACCACAACATATTACTACACTTGGGCAGGAAACTGCATATCATGGAAGAGTCAACAATAGTTTGTTGTTGTCATTTCATCCACAGAGGCTGAGTATATAGCACACTGAAGCCTCTAAAGAGGCAACTTGATTACAAGGAATGCTCTCCACATCGATGATGTCAACTGAGAAGTGGGTTGAGTTGATGACGGACTGGAGGCAATCCCCAAATAATGCACACAAGTTTTAGGAGTTCTAGCAATTTTCAAATTAGGATTAAGAGGGCATTTTATAAAGTTATAATCCTAAGTTTGTACATTGTAATAAGTGATATGTATATCAAACCATAAGATAGTGAATCGGGTGGATCAGAGGTTGAACTGGGTTGATGGGCTGAGTGCTTCAAGCAGGTTTAAGCCACCTCAGGCCCATGTCTGATTTGGAGGCTTGCCTATTTTTCTTCTTGCGTCTTGGCACAGAAGAGCCCAATAGCAACAAAGGCCCAATGGACTTGAGGCTCACATGGCGTCTCACCAAATGAAGCTCCTTTGTCTGTTTAATGAAACATGGCGTATTGATCCCATGGCTCCCAGATTTACGTAGCTATAAAGCGCTAGGGTTTATTTGGTTGCCTCATTTTGTTGTTGCATCGTTTCACAAAACAGATAGAAAAACCTAAGAGAGAGAGAGAGAAGAAGAAGAAGAAGAAGGGAGCATCTCGTGCGGTGGTGTTCCTAGTGGGGTTGCGTTGCCGGAGTTGGCACGTGGAGATCATGCGGTGTTGCTTGTCGAGGCGCTTAGTCGAAGCGTCTCTTGCTTTGAAAGGGGGCCGAAACCCTTTCTCTCCCTTTCTCTTTGTTTATGTCTTGTCTCGTTGCTTGTTTTTTTCCTTTGATTTATCGTTCTCTATTTGTGGTTTGTAACCTCACTTTGGAACTCTTAAACTGGTGCATTATTGGGGTGAGTCTCCCCTCATAAGACTCCGCGGAGTAGGATTTCCGAACCGCGTCAATATCTCATGTGTCCCTTTGCTTGATTGATTTCTTTAGTTTGTTACATTTTCGAATCGATCTAACTGGGATCTATCTAATCTGTTGACTATCGATCACATGCCAGATATGAAAACAAAAAGGAGACAATTTTTCTCTTTGGTGTCCCTGTTTGTATGAATAAGAGATTTTAAAATCAGATTTTTATTAGAATAAAGACCCCTTGAGTTTTGAGTTGGATTGTAAGATCCTTAGATTCTACGAAATAATTGGATGTAGAAAAAGAACTATTTTCCACATTTTTTAGATATAACTTGCCTACATAAGTAAAAGCACCCCCTATATACACACGTTTCGTGGTCTATTTGCACACGAAAGTGTGCGCTTAAAATAAGCGTTCAGGTTCTGTGCACTTATATTAAGCGCATAGGGGCAAAAGGGGTATTAATAAATTACGGTGAGGGCATAGGCCCAAAACTTGTACGCTTAATGTAAGCGTACAGGTTTTGTGCCTATACGCTTACATTAAGCGTACACTTTTTACAGATCTGACCGTTGGTACGCTTATATTAAGCGTACCAATGACCGAATCCGGTACAAGCCTGTATGCGTACATTAAGCGTACAGGCTTATACAGATTCTGAAAATCCGACCGTTGGTACGCTTAATGTAAGCGTACCAACGACCGAATTTTCAGCCTATAAACGTGCATCATTGTTCGTCTTCCACACCATCCTTCTTCTTTCACATCATTGTTCTTCTTCCACAACATTGAAATGACTTTGCAAATTGAAGATGAGGTACGAGATTGGGTACAAGCTCGAGAAGATGAAGAAGTAGACGAAGAATAGAGCGACTCGGGTTGCGAAGACGAAGGAGACGATTGTGATTTGTTCATGGTTAGTGTTTAAATTATATTTTATACACAGTTTATATATAGATTATAGCTTCTATTGTAGCAGGTAAATTTGTTATGAATTAATGACTTTGCAAATTTGTTGTATTATTAGTTTGTTCTAATTATAGACAATATAATAATTCATAAATAAAAAATAATTATAGAGGGAAGATTATGCAGAACGTTTTCGTACTGGCCTAGTTTGGGAGAGTATGAATGAAATGATTGAGTGGGCGAGAGCTAGAGCAAAAGAGTTGATGATAGTTTTGGTGACACGTACCTCAAATCCGTATGTAGTTAGTTTGACATGCGATAGATATGGTGAACCGAGATCTGGGAGGCTAAAAGTTAATGTAGAAAATCCGGAGTTGTCAGTTTCGAGGAGTAAAAAACGCAAATCGAAGAAGTGTGGTTGTAGATTCGAGTTGTATGGGTTTCGTTTGAAAAACGAGCTAGGGTCTCTTACTGAAAGATGGGTCTTGGATGTTATACATGGCACCCACAACCACATGCTTCGGACTAGCTTTCATGGGAATGCATTCATGGGTCGAATGACCCAAGAAGAGGAGGTCATGGCTAGGAAATGGGGCGATGGTCGGAAGACTCCGAAAGAGATTGTTTCGGAGTTGAGGAAAAACTTTCCTGGAAATGTAACATCAATGAAGCAGGTGGCCAACTTTTTGCAGAAGCTCCATTTCGAGGATCGTGGGGAATTGACGGTTACTCAGTGGTCCCTTCATTTTTTGAAAAAGAACGGGTATCTTTTCTATCCTCTTAGGAATATGAAGAAAGGGGACGAGGTGGAGATCCTGTTTTTTGCTCACCCGGAGTCGCTACGGTTGTTGAAGAAGTTCCCGCACATTGTGATCATTGACGCCACATATAAGACAAATAAGTATGTAATACATTTTAATAATAGTTAGATATTTTGCTATGTACTACAATTTGATTAGTTATATTCACTAAATATTGGTATTTTTATTTCTTATGTCTATGAATAGATACGATATGCCTTTGGTGGAGATTGTTGGTTTTACATGCACTCACAAGACGTTCAACATTGCATACACATTCACTCGAGCGGAAAAGTTTTTCCATTACCAGTGGATAGTGAGGGCCCTTCGGAACTTGTTTGAGCAGTTGGGAGTAATGTCAAAGGCTATAATGACCGATTGTGAAAAGGCTCTCATCAAAGCTATTAAGGTAGTTTTCCAAAACGTCCCGGTAAGACATCTCTTGTGTTGGGTCCATATTAGAAACAACATCAAGGCACATGCCAACAAGGTTATAAAAGACAGTGCCAAAGTCGATATGTTTACAAACCAGTGCTGGGGACTTTTTTGCTCGACCACCGAGGAAAGCTACGAGGAGAGGCTCAAAGCATTGAGGACGTCATGGAAGAGCGGCCTTGTTTGATACGTCGAGAGGGAATGGCTGACTCCTTACAAGGAAAGCATAGTAAGAGCTTGGACGGATTACACCCTTCACTTCTTCACGAGGACTTCAAACAGGTATCCTTTGAACATTGTGTAGTTGATTGTTTGTACTTATGAGTTCCAAGGTCGTGCTAAGGCAATAAATGTTATTTTTATAGGGTTGAGGGGATGCATCGTGTCTTGAAAGATATTGTGGGGTCTAGCAGAGGCGACTTTAATAGAGTGATCGTGAGGATCCACCATGCAATCATTCTTCAAATCGACACGATTAAGGCGACCATGAACAACTCATTGTCTACACGACCAATGGAGTTCAACGATCCAGGGTTTCCGGAGCTTGCCCGAATGGTCTTTTCAAGGCTCTTCTGCAGAGTGTCAGATAAGTGTTTTGATTTGTTGTTGGCCATGTATGATAAGTTAGTCAAGGAGGACTATTCAGAAGTATGTGACGATCATTGGGTGAGAGACTGCCTTGGGTTGTCATGCGTACACAATATTGCAAAAGCCATCATTACGAGGACAACTCTCACTCCAAACGACATTCACGACTTCTGGAAGGACTTGCATTGGGAAGAGGATCCAACAACATTTGCGCTTGCTGGCGACAGTGTTTCGGTGTCCGTTCCAGATTGCGTGAGATGTGGTCGAGAGTGCAAAGCCAAACTTTGAGCCAAGCCACGTTATGGCAAGTGAGTGATCTGTACATTGCCTTGGAGCATCCAGAATAGAGTACGTTTATAGAGCCGATGAACATCTGTAGAAAGGGAAGGCCAAGTGGTGCGAAGAATAAGGCAAAGGGGTCACCGACTAGGGAAAAGAGCCTGCATGAGCACGTAAGAGAAGACTTACTGAAGTCTGAGAAGGCAAAGGGAATGGAAAAGGAGAAGGTGAAAGGGCCAGGTCGTCCCAGGAAGCAAGCAAGTTTCGTAGTGCTTGAGCCCGAGGACATGCAATCTCAACCGCAAGCAGAGAAATCACAATTTGAGGAGATGTACGTCGAGACCGACCATGTTGGAGTCCGTCCGTCGGAGGAGTAGCCTGAAGAACCCATGCTTCATTTTGGGGTGAACTTTGGGGTTCGGAATATCGATTACTTCTGGTTTGGGTACATTAATGGTGCTATGGATGTACGTTCAGACGGACATTATGGTTATCGGTCTTTGGCTGTGCTTATGGGGATGAGTCAGGGTCAATATCCCTTGATCCGTAGCGCGATGGCAAAGGAGTTGCGTGCCAACCGACAAATGTGGGAGCCGATACGAGAAGCTACACGACCAGGGTCATGGGACGATCTAATGGTTCAAATTAACTATGTAAAGACCCTTTGCGGCCTAGATTATTGGCTTGACATGCCATTCATGGGTTTAGTGTTTGCCACGATGTATAATGTTGATGTGATCGTCATATCTCAGTACCCTTTATTGTGCTTACCAATAAGGCCGTATGGACCATGATGCACACCTCCATTACAAATTTCGGGGATAGCACACGTAGGGGATCACAACCACTGGATACCGGTAATGTTTTGTATCTGTACTTGTACTTCGATGTTTCATTTGCAATATCGTGTATACTAATTGCGTTGTTTTTGTTTCTATTCGTATAGGTGACGCTCAGTTCCGACTCTCTATTACCACCCATTACGTATGTGTGGCGAAGACATTGTGATCAAAGAATCCTGTGGTGGGAAGGAGTGTATGATTCGAAATTGCAAGAGTTTAGGGAATGCCGCAAGGCAGCCAGTCAGAATCCAGATTATTTGGTGTAGTTGATCCACATTATCAGTACTTCATGTAAAACTCTAAGGCAGTTTGTAATGTAATATAATTTTACATGTGAGTCTCTTTTGGTTATTTCCTCATGATATTTGATTATGTAATGAAAAGACATCAAACTTATGGAGTCGCAAATTATCATAACCATAAATATTACATTACAAATCCACACGATTACATGCTTACAAATAGGTGTTCGTTTGTCCTAGAAACAAAGCACAAAAAGCTAACAACATCCAAATAACTACAAGATTGAGTTGGTGTCATTGCGTTGTGCAGATTATCCCGTTGACCGACTGAAGAATCCTAAAGGAGGGCGACCCTTTGATGAAAATCAAACCCGTTGAACTTTCTGATTTTCCCTTTGGATGGCAGCAGCACAGAAATACTTGGAATCCACAAACACCGCTTTATGATATTGAACCAGAGTTTGTGGATTCCAAATATTTCTGTGTTACTGCCAGAAAAGGGGCAAATCAGAAAGTTAGACGGGTTCGACTTTCTTCGAAGGCTCGCCCTCCTTTAGAATTCTTGAGGCGGTGAACGGGATAATGGCCACAAGGCAATGACTTCAACTTAATGCTGTAATAATAACCTTATTCATACATTTGCAGACTTATGTAATCAAAAGACATAATACAAATACACTTATTGCTTGTAATCATAACCCCGATAGTATATCTTTCTCCTTAAGTTCCAGTTTGAATCGGAAAGGGTGTCGCACATCTTCTGAAGCTCATTTCTTTCTAGCACAAAATCTCTGATAATCTTGGCAGCATTGTCGTCATACGGTGGATCAAGCCACTTAAAGGTACGACACCCTCTCATATCGTTATACCGCTCCGTTGGGATGTAATCCTTGCATGCGAGGTACCTCCTTTTGTAGTGAATAGGCATGTCGCAAGTGTACAAGACGACCGGGAAATTGCATTGGCACATTGTAACCGGAGCCTCTGCACTGCTGGACGTGCTGGACGATGAAGCCATAATATCCAACGATCTGGAATATGATTTATTTTATCACATGCTATAAATTCTTAAAAAAATATAAAGCCAAAGAAAGATGAATAACGTTACCGAAAAACTGAATAATCTCTCGCGGGTCGAGTTTTCTCCTCTGCACGGCGGATCTTGAGCTCGGGAAAATTGAAGCCACCGAATGTGAGTTGAATGTTGTGTTTGGATGTGAAGAGAATGAAATTGCTATGGTATTTATAGCCGGAATATTTTGACGTTAGAAAAGTGACTGTTTGTGCGCTTATTGTAAGCGCACAAACGATCAGATTTATACCCATTGGAATCGGCCGTTATACAGTTTCGGGCCAAAATATAGGCTCGGAACTGTACGCTTATTGTAAGCGCACAGAGTTGTACGCTTACAATAAGCGTACAACACTATATTTGGGCCCAAATATAGGCCCAATCTGTATTGGGCCCGAGGGCATGCATATTAATGATAATATTAATAACATTTCCTAACTTTATGATAATATTAATTGATATTTTAAGAATTTAATACTTAATACTTATACCATATTCATCAATTATAATTTATACTAATGTAATATAATAAATTCTTAAGCAAAATCTTAAGAAGTTATACTTATACCATATTTTAAGCCTTCGTAATGTGATATTACAAAATCTTAAGAAGTTATAACTTCAATTTTATACTTACGTCATAGCATGAAGTATGATATAACTTCAATTTTATAGTTTTTACTAATGTATTAATATTATTTCTTAAGAAGTTATCACTTTTATTATATACTAATGTAATATGACAAAGTCTTATGAAGTTATAATGTGATATGACGAAGGCTTATGAGTTTATACTTGAACTTTATACTTACGTCATAGCATGAAGTATGATATAACTTCAATCTTGTAGTTTTTAATAATGTATTAATATTTTTTCTTAAGAAGTTATCACTTTTATTATATACTAATGTAATATGACAAAGTCTTATGAAGTTATAATGTGATATGTCGAAGGCTTATGACTTTATACTTGAACTTTATACTTACGTCATAGCATGAAGTATGATATAACTTCAATTTTATAGTTTTTACTAATGTATTAATATTATTTCTTAAGAAGTTATCACTTTTATTATATACTAATGTAATATGACAAAGTCTTATGAAGTTTTATATTGAACTCTATACTTACGCTATAGCATGAAGTATGAAGAAGTTGTAAGTTATAAGATGACGAAGTTATACTTTATAGTGTATCACTCATAAAATATTATGATTTCTTATCTAATTGTAAGTTATACTTTAGTAGTTTTGCTTTATTGTCCGTTTGTACCTTAAAATGCTAATTCGGCCTTATTGGGCCCATTTTTTTGGTCTTTTGGCCCATTTAATGACTTAGAAGTGTTATTGGGCCTAGTTTGGGCCCATTTTGTTTTTTTGGGTTTTTTGGCCCATTTAATGACTTAGAAGTGCTATTGGGCCTAGTTTGGGCCCATTTTGCTTTGTTTGGTCTTTTGGCCCATTTAATGACTTATAAGTGTTATTGGGCCTAGTTTGGGCCCATTTTGTTTTTTTGGTTTTTTGGCCCATTTAATGACTTAGAAGTGCTTTTGGGCCTAATTTGGGCCCATTCTGCTTTTTTGGGTGTTTTGGCCCATTTCATGACTTAAAAGTGCTATTAGCCCTAGTTTGGGCCCATTTTTTTTTTTGGGTTTTTTGGCCCATTTAATGACTTAGAAGTGTAATTGGGCCTAGTTTGGGCCCATTTTGTTTTTTTTTTTGTGTTTTGGCTCATTTCATGACTTATAAGTGTTATTGGGTCTAGTTTGGGCCCATTTTGCCTTTTTGGTCTTTTGGCCCATTTAATGACTTAGAAGTGCTATTGGGCCTAGTTTTGGCCCATTATTTCAAACACTAATGCATCGTTCATTTCCAATCCAATAATGCATCGTTGATTTCCAATCCATGGAATTGAACAATAACAAACATCTAAGCTTTGAATATGCTAACGTTGTATATAACTTGGGGACGCCGACCTATTATTTCAAACACTAATGCGTCGTTCATTTCCAATTCATGGTATTGAACAAAATTCCGCCAGCCGTTGCCAAATCTATAGCGATCCCCACTCGTTGCGATAGACACAGGCAAAGTAGCATTACCACAATGCAGGGTGACTTCAGCTGTTCTTGCAGAACTCAAGAATTTCAAGCCATGCTCCCTCGGGACACTCTGCATATCAGTAAGTGCATTTAAAGTTGATATTATGAAGTAATCCGAATCATAAATTTACATTATGAAGGATGTGGTGCCTACCAACCGATATTCTGGGTAGACATTGGTTTGATTTAGTACAACAATGAAGCTCTTCTTCTTATCACGTAGCATAGCTTCGGCTCTTTCTAATGTTGAAGAAGCAACATCTCCAACATCTCCAGCATCATCATCAGAGGTGTAGCTGATGTCTTCTTCGACAACAAAGGAATTTGAGTCGTCGCTGATTACTATCACATTTCTCGACAACGAAGCCATACTCTGCAATGACCTTGATATCCTGGATCTGAATAACAGTTGAGTGTTGTGTTTGGATGGATGGGGAAGAGAATGAAATGGGCTATTTATAGGCTATGGTATCTATAAATCTGACCGTTTGTGCGCTTACATTAAGCGCATAAACGGTCAGAATTATACCAGTTACACAGTATTGGGTCCAAATTTAGGCCCCTTACTTTAAGCGCACATGTATACTGTGTAACGGTCGAATGTAACCCGAAACTATAAGTCTTATGAAGTTATACTGTGTAACAGTCGAATGTAGCTCGAAACTATAAGTCTTATGAAGTTATACTGTGTAACAGTCGAATGTAACCCGAAACTCTTGTTTTGCGAAAAACCTCCACCAATTTTTATAAATTACGATAAGTGTCCGAAACTCTTGTTTTGGGCCCATTTTGCGTTTCTCGGGTTTTTGCCATATTTCGGGACTAATCCATGAAAAGTATGAAAAATAACATAAAATATATACATAATAAAAAACACATACATAACAATCTGTGACCATACATAACAACCCTAATCGCCACCCGACTGACTCCCACTACCCTCCCCATCCTCGTGTATAGAATCCGTAAAAATATGTGACTGAGACGCACGGGGTGGAGGGGCGGCCATCAGAGTACTGTCATCAGTCAGCATATGTAATAGACGCCTCATGAAACACCTGAACCTCTTCGGCGGGAATAACGATCCTATCCATCGGCGTATCTAAATATGCACGGAGCTCACCTGCAACCAACTGGTTCCGCTGTATTCGTAATGACAATACCCATTAGAATTTATATATAATAATTTAATAATAAACATTTATTGAATTAAACGAATTAAACATACCGCAAGAGTGTCCACCGAAGGTGTGGGATGGACAGGGCCGATGGGACGATCCTGTCTAGTGGATCTGGGATCCACCAACACATGAGAATAATCGTCCAACCAATCGAGATAGTCATCTGTCACATCCCAATACTGCGTGGCTGGTGGATCGTCAATCCGAATCAAAGGCCTCAGATCCTCATCCCACGCCCCCAACAGATCATCATGGAATATGACGTCATAATGGGTCAGGTTGTTCCCGCGGGTGACCGATTTGGGCTCTGGAGGTAACTCTGGGATCCCCTGTACATGCCTGAACTGCCGCAGGATGCGGTCCGACAGATACGGCTCCTGTATATCGAAGATCTGGATTATACCTCTGAACATAGAAGGAGCGTACTCGGGCCAGTCAAATGATACCCGAGCGAAAGGAAACCATTGAACCCGTAACAAGTCATTTATATGAAATTAGTATTTTGTGTCAATATATATTATAAAATAAACTATTAATATAATGAAACAGATTACCTCCTCATATCTGATGCTGTCTAGAATCTGGCGCATACATACCAAACGACCAGGGTTCTTGCCCTGTGGAACCTCCTGGCCCTCTCTGATAGCAGCAGCTTTAGCGCCAATGGCAGCAGGGTCCATGACATAATGTCCACGGAAATGGGAAAAATACGCCCATATCCATGACTGTAAATCATGATCGAAAGATAAGAATAAAAATATATTTATAACTTAATTTTTACATTTATTATTTAAAATGACATTTCTTACCCTCAACAGTATGCCAGAACTGGCAGTGCCCTGTGCATCTCGTCTGGAAGCCTGGCCTAAATTCCTGTACAGTAAGGCCAATATCCCCGCTCCCCATGCGTACCGGCCCGTGGTCGAGTGGTCGAAAAGCAACGACAACCACTTGTGCTTGATCGCCTTCGTAGACTTGTCGACCATCACTATACTGCCAAGCAGCAGGAACAGATACAGTGTAGCTATGGTGTTCTCGTCCTTCTGTGGCGCCCTCATCCTCTGCACGAGCTCACTCTGTAGCCAGCCCAATGGAATGCCGCCGTCACTGTACCATCTCTGCACATGTGTGGTGTCGTCATGCCCAAAGAAGCACGTGACCCTCTGAATCAGATCTATACCTACGCTACCCGCGCAGCTCCTCCCGGCAATCGGCACCCTGAGAATCTCATAAACAACATGCAATGTAATGGTCATCTCGCCCCATGGAAAATAGAACGAGGATGTCTCAGGGTGCCATCCCTCGACAAAAGCCAACACCAACACAAGATCCACTGCCCCAGTGCCTAGAATGTGTATATGGGTGAGACCGTTACGCTCCGTCAGCTAAAACCATGTGTCTGGCCCGAGTCTGATATACTGCTCGAGCGGAGAGGTCCAGCCGACGTGAAAGTGGACCTTCAAGACCTTGCGGTCCTGAATGTGCGATACTTAATATTAGTTATAAAAATTAAATTTTATATTTATATTTCAACTAAAACGGGACTATACACTAAATACGTACCAAATCCTGAGGCGGCTGGCGGCGCTGATGCCTCGTACCACGGGGAGCCTGAGCATCCGATGCAACCTCCTCTGGAGCAGCATCTGGAGCGGCCTCTCCTCGACCTCTCCTGTGTCGGTTTCGCGGAAGGATGGGGGCAACAATATGGACAGGAAGGCCAAGAGGGGTCAGGTCCCAAATGGCCCTGGCGATGTGGGTCGTGTAGCTCTGAAGGAGGATAGGGACGTGTGGCCCTCCTGGCTTCCACAGAGCCTGGCCTAGAACGGGCGCCCCGAGAGGAGGAGGTGCATGGCTAGGAGCGGGTGGCGGGGATGGAACTGGGGAGGGGACAAAATGACCGGCCTGGATCGGGGATGGAACGTGAAAGGGCACAGGAGAGAGGGCAAAAAGAGGGGCTGCGGCTGGAGGGTGGGTCTCATTCGTCGACAAAATCGGGTCAAAAGAAACCATGTACTCTCCCTCCAAGCCCTCATCATCATTTGACATCTGTTGCGGCTGCTGCACCTCCTCATCAACTGGTGGATCGTCAACATACACGTCCTTCATGCTATCATCATCGGTCTGAACAGAAGGCTGAGGAACTGGTGATGTTGCACCTAATAAATCGGCTCGTAGCATAGAAGTGCGCCGACGGACAGTGTCTGATATATGTCTCTGAGGCATGACACGTCGGTCCGCTACCGGAGCCGGATGTTTCAGCCCCTCGAAACCTCCTAATGCGTCTCGTACCGCCTAGATTTTTTATTTGTTAGATTATTATAACCGTATTTGTTTGAAAAACATATTTATATTTCTTTAACTGAAATTTAATCTGAATAAAGGCATAATGGGCCTTATTGGGCCCAATACGGACTTATTGGGACCAATAAGGCCCATTCCGCCCTAAAATGGCCTCTAAGGCCTTATTCGGCCCAATATGACCCATTCGGGTCTCTCAATGCAAATTGCTAATTATTCGGCCCTTTTATGGCCTATAACACCTTATTAGGCCCAATAAGGCGTTTTTGGGCATATTGTTCCTTATTGGGCCAAATACGACCTTATTACGCATATTTGGCCCGATTGCTACTTATTGGGCCAAATCGGTCATTTACATTTTAATCGAATTAGAATGACATATAATTAAATTATAATTCATATTTTCAAATTCTAATCAAATCTAATTCCTAATAATTTAAATTCAAATCGTATCTTGAATATAATTTTACATACGGCAACAATAAAATATTCATTTACACAACAATATTCAATCTAAAATAAAATTGAAATAAGTTGCATAATTTTACCAATTTCATTTCGATTATAAATTCTAATGAATCTTAATTCATATCTAAAATCCAACAATTATATAATTTCATATCTAAAATCCAAAATCTAAAATTCTGTATTTTCAATTCTAAATTCCTAAAATCCGATATCTAATGAAATCTATTTCGTAATTCTAATTTCAAATTCTAAAATCTAACAAATCTATATTTTTTATTTCTGAAATCTTAAAATCAATAATCTAATGAAACTAAAATTTAATGAAATCCAAAATATTATGATTTTCAAAGCAGTATACCTGATGGACGCCTATCGGTGCGGGAGTGACGGTAACGTCCACCGACACATCTAGCAAGGGTGTCGATCAGGTTGTCGGTCGTTTGGCACCACCCCTCACCCGTCGTCTCATTGTGTCATCCTCGTCCTCGTTCTCATCCTCCATCGCCACCCAAACACCACCGACCGGAGAACCACCGCCACCAACCGGCCCACCACTACCACCGACCACCACCTCTAGACCAGCAACCTCTCAACCGCGCATCTACTCCGCAGCGCCATCGCCGAAGACTACTCCAATGGCCGCAGGAATCGCCGGAGACGTCGCCGGAGCCACGAGGTCGCCACTGTTCCCGTCAGATGCACCGCCGCCCGCCTAGTTTGCACAGTTTGGGTCGCCAACTAGAGAGGAAGAAGATGCCATCCTTGATTTTGGGATTAATTGTGAAGAAAAGAGGGAGGGAGGAAGAACGAAATCGGCGCCGTCGGGTTTTAGGTTTGTAGAGGGGAAAGAGGGGAGGAGGAAGAAGAAGCGGCGTCATATAAGCGCATAGCTATGCGCTTATTGTAAGCGCATAAGGCTGAGAGCTATGCGCTTAAAGTAAGCGCATAGCTACAGTACCTATGCCTTGATGATATTTTTTTAATTCCACTTTTGGCTGTATGCGCACAGAACCTGTACGCTTAAAATAAGCGCGCACATAATTTCGTGTGCATTTAGACGAAAAAACGTGTGTATATAGGATTTTCCTAAGTAAATAGTACATCGAAAAATAGAAAATGTGTTATATATTGAAGTAACAAATGTATTTCAATTATATACATTCATTTTATATTATGATGATGTCAAACAATTGTTGATAAGCGCTACTTTGTAGTGCATAACTAGGAGTTGTTACTAGTATTTGGGTGTCATTTATGTGTGTTTAGGACACAATATAGGAGAATGGAGTTTTGGAGAAGAAGTGTTGATTTGGTGGTTTTGAGTGCTTAAATGAAGACTTAAGGAGATGAAGGTGAAGCCACAAGAGAAGACCACAAGCGAGAAGCTGAAGATCGCAACAGAAGCAAAACCACGAGCGCGAAAGGACGAGCCGCGGTCGCGGATCTACACCAGAGGCAAGGGTTTGACAAAGTACAATCTGTGGGCGCGGAAGGATAGCCGCGGGCGCGGAATTACGCCAGAAGCAGCGAGAGCAACAGAGGCCAATCCGCGGGCGCGAAAATATTTCCGCGATCGCGGTTACTGTTCATACGCAGGGCGGAGAGCGTTTCGGGATTTTCTCGTCCGAGATCTTTTGTTTACTTTATTTTCCATTATTTTATTTTCTTTTAATCCGGTTTTTATATTTTAGGTTATTTTTGTTATTATCTTTTTATATTAGGGTTTGCTAGGTTTTTCATATTCGTTAGTTAGCAGCCTTTTCAATTATTCAATTTTCATCACTTTATCGTTCAGTTTTTTCCCTTAGAGTTTTATGCTTTGAAGACTATGAAGAACTAAGCAACATTTGCTTAGTCCGACGATTGAAGCCTTCATTTGTATTTGGTTGTGAGATTATAACTCTATTTCCCTTCCTTTGATTATATTGATTCTCTTTGAGCGTCACCCCATT
The DNA here is from genome assembly GCA_027886185.1 of Rheum nobile. Lineage (NCBI taxonomy): Eukaryota > Viridiplantae > Streptophyta > Magnoliopsida > Caryophyllales > Polygonaceae > Rheum > Rheum nobile. Next base: position 3,882,799 of record WOAB01000546.1, on the reverse strand, counting down.
GATTCTTGCTGATTTGACTAGTCTGATCATCTAGTTGATATTAGTGATTTTCTATTGCTAGGGTTTGGATATTTCTAGTTGAAATCCCTTATCTTGTATAGCAACCACAATTTACAGGAACTAATTGTGAATGTTTATTGTGAAGAGAATTGATTACATGTTGAGTACTGACTAGTTGTTAAGTATTGCATGTATCCTGGTTAATTCATATGCTTACTGCTGCCTTTAGATTGAATCTTGATAGTTTCTTGATTGTTTAATGGTAAGTGTTTTCAGGGCTAGTTGACTTGTCTATATACATAAGATCGGAACAAGAATATTCATTGGTAGGAATTGGACATAATCTAGGATCAACCAATCAAACTGAAGTGTGGATATTTATCTGGCTAAGTTACTTCCCACCCATTGATTACATCTTTTGCATTGATTTACTTTGTTACTTGATACAAACCCAAATCCCCCCTTTTTGTTACTATTGGCATACAACCTTTGCATTTAGGAAGATTACTTACCTCCCTGTGGGATCGATCCTTATTTATCCTACTACATTAGTTAGGTTTTTGAGGTTTACTTTGATACGCATCACGACTTTAACCTCACCACGTTCGATAAACCCATGTTGGATTTGGGTGCATCTATAAATGTATTGCCTCTCTTGCTGTATTAATCTTTGGGGCTTGGACCATTGCATGCGACAAGGACAGTGATTCAATTGGCAGATATGTCCTATATGTATCCCAAAGGAGTCGTGCAGGATATTCTGGTAGAGGTCGATAAGCTGATTTTCCCTGCTGATTTCTTTGTGATGGATACGGGGCAAGACAAACATGCAGCCCCTGTGATGTTGGGCAGGCCATTTATGAAAACGGCGAATACGAAGATTTATGTGAGTAGTGGTTCGCTCACCATGGAGTTTGATGGGGTGAGGGTCAAACACAACATTGATGATGTAAAGAGACACCCTCCTGATTATAACCCCAAGTGTTCGGTTGGTGTGGACAACCCAAGCTGATTTGAAGGGCACCATGTCGAGCCACAACAATAACCAAGGCGCTGCTCGGGAGGCAACCCGAGGTATGTAATTATTTTCATGTCTTTTCATTTCAAATTTTTATTTGTGTTGTTTCGTGTTTAGACTAACCTGCAGGTAGGAGAATCGAAGACAATTCGAAGACGGTGTTTGTCTCGCAACATACGCGAAACCGCGACCACGGAAAATTGTTCGCGACCGCGGTTTCGCCACTGTAAGTCTCCCTACCCCCAAAAAAAATAAAAAAAATAAAAATATATAAATTCTGAAGACACCGCGACCGAGGCCTTAAAACCGTGATCGCGGCCCAACTGTTCTAGTTTTACTTTGAGAGATGGTGCACATCATGCTCCCAAGGAGGAGACAATAGCCCGACATTTTTTATTTGGCACCGATGATGGCCCAGCATTCTACAGCTGATGAGGAGGAGCTCTAGAGCCAACTGTAGATACGACATTTGATATGGAGCGATGGAGCCCGCTACACGATTACATTAGGGCTCCAATTCCGTGTTCGTTGAAGGCTCGTGCAACCCCGTTTCTTTGATGTACCACTTCACCTTATAGTGGATCTATTTGGTTGCACGTGGAGTTTGCTTGAGTAGGACCGCCGCAACACCAGTTACTTGTGTTTTCAATATATGATTTACCGCCAGCACCGACATCCACATCCAGGCCACCTCGGCGACGGTGTGAGTACTTTTCTGCCTTTCCCTGTGCTTCATCTTTTTGTCTTTCATTACATTGAGGACAATGCAATATTTAAGCACGGGGGAGTGGTCTATACTTGCTAGTCGTCTGAATAAAAAAAAATTGAACAAGTCAAAAATATGAAGAAAAAAAAGACAAAAGAATAAATCATGGGCTAAGTCGAAAACCCGAAAGGGCGGCTTAGGCAATAAGAAGGTGGCATGGACCAGCATTAGGCTGAGGTAATAAGAGGTCAAGAGTGATGTGAGTTTTTGTGAGCCCATCTATAGAAAAGTGAAATGAGTGGCTTGGTGAAAACCCGAAAGGGCGCCTTGGCAAAATGAGTGAAAAGAAAAAGAGTGATTATTATGATTCCTCATTTTTCCTATCGTGGTGATATAAGAAGAGGTGATATAAGGAGGATTCGGGTAGGTCACTTTGGGAGGTATAAGAAGATAGACTGGAGCTAGGATTAGATGGTCACTTTCACTCTATGGTGTTCGGGTTAAGCTTGGGGGAAGTACTCTGCTTTCCTTTAAGCTTGTGTGTTGTGTTGATTGTGTTGGTACTGTGGAGATTCATGATTAGATGCAGTTCTTAGTGGATAGTTTTGATGTGCTTCCTGAGACCTTGGGTATTTCATTGGAGGAGTAGGTTTCAATTAGCTTACTCGAGGACGAGCAATGTCTAAGCATGGGGGAATTTGATAAGCGCTACTTTGTAGTGCGTAACTAGGAGCTGTTACTAGTATTTTGGGTGCCATTTATGTGTGTTTAGGACACAATATAGGAGAATGGAGTTTTGGAGAAAAAGTGTTGATTTGGTGGTTTTGAGTTCTTAAATGAAGACTTAAGGAGATGAAGGTGAAGCCACAAGAGAAGACCACGAGCGAGAAGCTGAAGATCGCAACAGAAGCAAAACCGCGGGCGCGGAAGGATGAGCCGCGGTCGCGGATCTACACCAGAGGCAAGGGTTCGAGAAAGTACAATCCGCGGGCGCCGAAGGATTGCCGCGGACGCGGAATTACGCCAGAAATAGCGAGAGCATCAGAGACCAATCCACGGGCGCGGAAATATTTCCGCGATCGCGGTTACTGTTCATACGCGGGGCGGAGTGCGTTTCGGGATTTTCTCGTGCGAGATCTTTTGTTTACTTTATTTTCCTTTATTTTATTTTCTTTTATTCCGGTTTTTATATTTTAGGTTATTTTTATTATTATATTTTTAGATTAGGGTTTGCTAGGTTTTTCATATTCATTAGTTAGCAGCCTTTTCAATTATTCAGTTTTCATCACTTTATCGTTCAGTTTTTCCCTTAGAGTTTTATGCTTTGAAGACTTTGAAGAACTAAGCAACCTTTGCTTAGTCCGAAGATTGAAGCCTTCGTTTGTATTTGGTTGTGAGATTATAACTCTATTTCCCTTCCTTTGATTATATTGATTCTCTTTGAGCTTCATCCCATTGATTCTTGCTGATTTGACTAGTCTGATCATCTAGTTGATAATAGTGATTTTCTATTGCTAGGGTTTGGATATTTCTAGTTGAAATCCCTTATCTTGTGTAGCAACCACGATTTACAGGAACTAGTTGTGAATGTTTAGTGTGAACAAAATTGATTATATGTCGAGTACTGACTAGTTGTTAAGTATTGCATGTATCCTGGTTAATTCATATGCTTACTGCTGCCTTTAGATTGAATCTTGATAGTTTCTTGATTGTTTAATGATAAGTGTTTTCAGGGCTAGTTGACCTGTCTATATACATAAGATCAGAACATGAATATTCATTGGTAGGAATTGGAGATAATCTAGGATCAACCAATCAAACTGAAGTGTGGATATTTGTCTGGCTAAGTTACTTCCCACCCATTGATTACATCTTTTGCATTGATTTACTTTGTTACTTGATACAAACCCAAATCCCCCTTTTTTGTTACTATTGGCATACAACTTTTGCATTTAGGAAGATTGCTTACCTCCCTGTGGGATCGATCCTTATTTATCCTACTACATTAGTTAGGTTTTTGAGGTTTACTTTGATAGGCATCACGACTGTAGCCTCACCACGTTCGATAAAGCCATGTTGGATTTGGGTGCATCTATAAATGTACTGCCTCTCTCGCTGTATGAATCTTTGGGGCTTGGACCATTGCATGCGACAGGGACAGTGATTCAATTGGCAGATATGTCCTATATGTATCCCAAAGGAGTCGTGCAGGATATTCTAGTAGAGGTCGATAAGCTCATTTTCCCTGCTGATTTCTTGGTGATGGATATGGGGCAAGACAAACATGCAGCCCCTGTGATGTTGGGTAGGCCGTTTATGAAAACGGCGAATACGAAGATTGATGTGAGTAGTGGTTCGCTCACCATGGAGTTTGAAGGGGTGACGGTCGAACACAACATTGATGATGCAAAGAGACACCTTCCTGATTGTAACCCCAAGTGTTCGGTTGGTGTGGACAACCCAAGCTGATTTGAAGGGCACCATGTTGAGCCACGACAATAACCAAGGCGCTGCTCGGGATGCAATCCGAGGTATGTAATTATTTTCATTTCTTTTCGTTTCAAATTTTTATTTGTGTTGTTTCATGTTTAGACTAACCTGCAGGTAGGAGACTTGAAGACAATTCGAAGACGGTGTTCGTCTCACAACAGACGCAAAACCGCGACCCCGGAAAATTGTCTGCAACCGCGGTTTCGCCACTGTAAGTCTCCCTACCCCCCTGATGCGCCCCTATCTCCGAGCAGTGTCACAAGTGCCGTGAAGTAAGACATTGTCTTGTATTGGGTCGCTGGACGTCTTGCTTCGAAAGGCCTGCCGTGGAATCCTTGGCTTCAGCCTTGTTGTCTTGCACGAATGGCCTTCGGGGCAACGGCGTGAACAGTAACTTTAGAGGTTTACTGACACGGGATGAGTGCGAGAGCAGCGGCGCTGACACGAACGACTGCGAAGGCGAGTGCGAGGGCGCTGGTGAAGGCGAGGATGAGTGTCTCGACAGCGAAGGTGTCGGCGAGGGTGGAGGCTGTGACACTCGCAAGAGCGATTGCGACAGCGAAGATCGTGACAGCGAGGGCGTCGGCGATGGCGTCGGCGACTGCAATGTCAAGGGCGATGGTGATGCCGAGAGCGACGGCGAAGGTAACGATGGCGTTGGTGATGTCGTAGCGTCGGCTGCGGATGGACTCGAGTGGACTCGAGGGTTGTTAGGCTCAAAAGGGATCGAGCTAAGCCAAAGTGATGGCTAGGGGATATGATCGGCGGTGAAGTCAACCTAGGATTTTGCCGTAGCGTCGACGCGGGTGAAAGGGAAGAGAGATAGAAGTGTTTTGGGTGACGCAGACCTAAGGATGGAGGCGTTGGCTCTCAACAATAACTTAGGTTTCAAAAGGTGCGTAACCTTGTACAAGATCCCTAGAGTGCCTTATATAGGCATTCGGCAAAGTTGGGCCGAGAAGCCAAATGGGCTAGCCCACTATGCAATAGTGGGCACACATCCAGAAATAGAAACCTGCTAAAAATGGAAAGTGCTAATAATAGAAACCTGCTAAAAATGGAAAGCACCTAAATATGGGAACTTACTAAACATAGTAAGTTCCATAACTAGCAAGGCTATAAATGGAAAGTTGCTAAAATAGGAAAGTGTCTAAAAGTGTCTCAAATAACATGCAATAAACCTCTAAGTTCATAAATAGGCAATGCCAACACTTGTGCCTTTGCCAGGCTTCGGCGGCGGCGGTGAAGACGACGACGAAGGTGCGATTGCGGCTCGCTGGGGCAAAGGGTGGCGCGCGCTGGGCTTAGCCTTCTGAGGGTGTCTCATGAAGAGTGCTCGAGCCCGAACTGGAAGTGCTCGGCTGGATCTGATCTGGGCCTTGTATGGTGAGGAGAAGCCTTAAGGCGGGCGCGGACTCTGGGGTGCCTTGGCTTGATACGAGGCGAGTGACAAGAGACTGGGTGTCCTTGGAGATGGCCTTGGCACGAGCCCTTGTCACAGGCCCATTACTCCGAACGGACATGGCCTCTTCCTCCTCGGTGGCCGTCATCGTGGGTAGGGTCGCATCACCCTCCCCCACTTGGGGGTGAAGCGTCCCCACTTCACTGTCCTCGAACTCAGGAGCCATGTATGGTGTGAGATCTGCAACATTGAAAGTGCCATGGACTCCAAAATCTGGGGGTAACGCTACCTCGTATGCGTTGTCGCCGAAAGCTTTGACAATCCGGAATGGACCATCTCCACGCGGTGAGAGCTTGTGCTTGCAGAGGCTTGGAAATCTTTCCTTGCATAGGTGAACCCAAACAAGGTCTCCAGGGGCATAGGTCACCTTGCGCCTTCCCTTGTTGTGTTGTGCCTCATATTGCGCCGAGCGCCGCTCTAATTGCTCACGGGTGCGCCGATGTAGCTCTTGGATTTGATGTGCTCTGGCGGCGGCTGTGACATGCTCTCCTTCCTTCAGCGGCCTTGGCAGCATATCCATAGGCGTCAAAGGGTTCCTCCCATACACAACCTCAAAAGGAGTGAGGCGTGTAGCACTGTGCCTGGACCTATTGTAAGCAAACTCAACAAAAGGAAGTAAGTCCTCCCAACGGGATTGGCCTTGAGCATGGTGCGTAGGAGGGATCCTAGGGTCCTATTGGTGACCTCAGTCTGGCCATCCGTCTGGGGTGATAAGATGTGGAAAATAGAAGCTTTGTCCCAAGCTTCCCCCAAAGTGTCCTCCAAAAGTGCCCAACAAACTTCGAGTCTCTATCACTCACAATGGTCCTAGGCACTCCATGTACTCGAACCACAAACTCAAAGAATAGCTCGGCTATCTCACTAGCACTATGTGTGGTCCTACAAGGTATAAAGTGGGCCATCTTGGAAAACCTATCCACAACCACAAATATAGAGTCACGGCCTTTCCTAGACTTAGGCAAACCCATAATGAAATCCATGGACAAGTCTTCCCAAGGGCCATAAGGAATGGGTAGGGGTGTATATAAACCTTGGGGACTCGATCTAGCCTTTCCCCTCTGACAACTCACACAACCCCCACAATACCTCCTAACTACTTAGCCATGTGTGGCCAAAAGAAGTGTTCTCTCAAGGTGGCCAATGTCCGAGCAATCCCAAAGTGGCCTCGGCCATCATGTGCCTCTTGAATGAGGAGGTGCCTAATGGAAGAACTAGGGATACACAACCTCCATGCCTTGTACAAATACCCCTCATCCACAAAATAGGACTCAAACTCACGACTCTCTAGGCATCTCTCATAGATAGGCTTGAAGAAAGCATCACTCAAATACAAGTCTTTAATCAAAGAAAAGCCAAGTACCTTAGTTTGTAAATGAGTGAGAAGAGAGTACCTACGTGAAAGAGCATCGGCCATAACATTCTCTTTTCCCTTCTTGTGCACCACCACATATGGAAATGTCTCCATAAACTCCACCCATCTAGCATGGCGCCGGTTGAGTGTCGTTTGCCCCTTGAGGAAGCTCAGCGCCGAGTGATCCGAGTGAATCACAAACTCTCTCGGCCAAAGGTAGTGTTGCCACGTCTTGAGCACCCTAATCAAAGCATACAACTCTTTATCATAAGTGGGGTAGTTAAGAGTGGCACCTATGAGCTTCTCACTGAAAAAAGCGATGGGCCTCTTCTCCTGGTGCAGGACGCCGCCAATGCCAACATCAGAGGCGTCGCACTCAATCTCAAAGTGCTTGGAGAAGTCCGGTAACTGGAGCAAAGGCGCTTGGCATAGCGCCGCCTTCAATGCCTCAAACGTTGCCTCATGCTTGGGCAGCCAAACCACAATGGTGCCCTTCTTTGTCAACTCGTGCAGCGGCGCGGCAATGGAAGAAAAATCTCGGACAAAGCGGCGATAGAAGTCGGCCAACCCTAGAAATGATCGCACCATGGTGGCTGTCGTAGGGGTGGGCCACTCCTTGATCGCCTTGACCTTCTCGGCGTCGACTCGTAGGCCCTCCTTGGAGACAACAAACCCTAAAAAATTGGTTGACTCCGAGACAAAGTTGCACTTCTTGAGGTTGGCATAGAGCTTCTCCTCTCAAAGTTTGTTGAACACCTTTCTAAGATGCTCCACATGATCCTGCAAGCTATGAGAAAACACAAGAATGTCATCAAAATAAACCACAACAAACGTACCTAGAAACTCTCTCAAGACATGATTCATGAGGTGCATGAAAGTGCTAGGCGCGTTGGTGAGCCCGAATGGCATCACAAGCCACTCATATAGACCATACTTGGTCTTAAAAGCAGTCTTCCACTCGTCCCCTTCCTTCATCAGAATTTGGTGATATCCACTACGCAAGTCAATCTTGGAGAAGACACAAGCGTCGTGGAGCTCATCCAACATGTCATCTAGGCGGGGGATCGGGTGGCGATACTTCACCGTGATCTGGTTGATGGCGCGGCAGCCCACACACATCCTCCATGTGCCATCCTTCTTTGGCACCAATATCACGGGCACAGCACAAGGGCTCAAGCTTTCCCTGACGTAGCCCTTGTCAAGCAACTCTTGGACCTGGCGCTGAAGATCCTTGGTCTCCTCTGGGCCAACTTTGTAGGCGGCCCTGTTTGGCAACGATGCTCCAGGGACAAGGTCAATCTGATGTTCAATCCCTCGGACCGGCGGCAGACCTTGCGGCAACTCCTCGGGCATGACATCCTCAAACTCAAGCAACAACGCGGCAATGGGCGGCGGCAGCGGCGTCTCCTCGACGTTCTCTGTGCTAGATGTTGGCACAAGGAGAAAACATGGTCTCTAGCCCTTCAGTGCCGGCGTCAAATCACTGGGCCTCGCCAGAAGCAGTCTCGGCTCACAACGGCCTTGCAAACCCGGCGTAGGCGGCACTCCTCTGGCCACTGGCGACTTTGCTCGGACACCAGACCCCATATGATCTCCATTTGTGTTGTAGGGTCCAGTGCTCGAGGCAGAACTGGAAGTGCTTGGCCAGAACTCTGTTGGCCTCTGTTTGGCCTTCTTTGCAGCAGCGTGCGTGGCGCTAGGGTTCGGCAGAGGGCCAATGGAGGCAGCAGTTGTGTCACTGGACTTATTGTATCTAGTGCCCGACCCAAAACCAGAATTGCCAGGATTGGGGTCGAGTCTCTTCGGAGGGCCTGTCGGAGGCGCCTTGTCTTGAGCCGCGGCGGCTTCGATGGCCTTTTGGCGATCCCTCTCCACCTGGTCCTGCAAAATCTCACGGGGAGACATAGGTAAGAGGGTCACGCGTTTCCCGTGGTAGGTAAACACATAAGTGTTTAGATATCCGTCGTGAAGCACGCGACGATCGAATTGCCATGGGCGCCCAAGAAAGAGATGGGTGGCGTCCATAGCAATTACATCACACAAAATTGTATCACTATAAGCACCAATGGAAAAGGGAATGAGACACTGTCGTGAGACAGTGTTACCTGAAGTAGAGCTAATCCATTGAAGGCCGTAGGGCTGCGGGTGTGGCGTCGTCTCCAAATTGAAGTGCTTGACGACCTTGGCATTTCTGTGTTCATTGAAGGCCCATGCAACCCCGTTTCTTTGATGTACCACTTCACCTTACAATGGATCTATTTGGTTGCAGGTGGAGTTTGCTTGAGTAGGACTGCCGCAACACCAGCGACTTGTGTTTTCAATGATTTAACGCTAGCACCGACATCCACATCCAAGCCATCTTGGCGACGGTGTGAGTACTTTTTTGCCTGTCCCTGTGATTCATCTTTTTGTCTTTCATTACATTGAGGACAATGCAATATTTAAGCACGGGGGAGTGGTCTATACTTTCTAGTCGTCTAAATAAAAAAAATTGAAAAAGTCAAAAATATTAAGAAAAAAAAGACAAAAGAAGAAATCCTGGGCTAAGTCGAAAACCCGAAAGGGAGGCTTAGGCAATAAGCAGGTGGCCTGGACCAGAATTAGGCTGAGGTAATAAGAGGTCAAGAGTGATGTGAGTTTTTGTGAGCCCATCTATAGAAAAATGAAATGAGTGGCTTGGTGAAAACCCGCAAGGGCGCCTTGGCAAAATGAGTGAAAAAAAGAAGAATGATTATTAGGATTCCTCATTTTTCCTGGTGTAGTGACATAAGAAGAGGTGATATAAGAGGGATTCGAGTAGGTCACTTTGGGAGGTATAAGAAGATAGACTGGAGCTAGGATTAGATGGTCACTTTCACTCTATGGTGTTCGGGTTAAGCTTGGAGGAAGTACTCTGCTTTCCTTTAATATTGTGTGTTGTGTTGATTGTGTTGGTACTGTGGAGAATCATGATTAGGTGCAGTTCTTAGTGGATAGTTTTGTTGTGCTTCCTGAGAACTTGGGTATTTCATTGGAGGAGTAGGTTTCTATTAGCTTACTCGAGGACGATCAAGGTCTAAGCATGTGGGAATTTGATAAGCGCTACTTTGTAGTGCCTAACTAGGAGTTGTTACTAGTATTTGGGTGCCATTTATGTGTGGTTAGGACACAATATAGGAGAATGGAGTTTTGGAGAAGAAGTGTTGATTTGGTGGTTTTGAGTGCTTAAATGAAGACTTGAGGAGATGAAGGTGAATCCACAAGAGAAGACCGCAAGTGAGAAGTTGAAGATCGCAACAGAAGCAAAACCGCAGGCACGGAAGGACGAGCCGCGGTCGCGGATCTACACCAGAGGCAAGGGTTCGACAAAGTACAATCCGCGGGCGCGAAAGGATTGCCACGGGCGCGGAATTACGCCGGAAGCAGCGAGAGCATTAGGGACCAATCCGCGGGCGCGGAAATATTTCCGCGATCGCAAATACTGTTCATACGCGGGGAGGAGAGCGTTTCGGGATTTTCTCGTCCGAGATCTTTTGTTTACTTTATTTTCCTTTATTTTATTTTCTTTTATTCCGGTTTTTTTATTTTAGGTTATTTTAATTATTATCTTTTTAGATTAGGGTTTGCTAGGTTTTTCATATTCATTAGTTAGCAGCCTTTTCAATTATTCAATTTTCATCACTTTATCGTTTTGTTTTCCCCTTAGAGTTTTATGCTTTGAAGACTATGAAGAACTAAGCAACCTTTGCTTAGTCCGACGATTGAAGCCTTCGTTTGTATTTGGTTGTGAGATTATAATTCTATTTCCCTTCCTTTGATTATATTGATTCTCTTTGAGCTTCATCCCATTGATTCTTGCTGATTTGACTAGTCTGATCATCTAGTTGATAATAGTGATTTTCTATTGCTAGGGTTTGGATATTTCTAGTTGAAATCCCTTATCTTGTGTAGCAACCACGATTTACAGGAACTAGTTGTGAATGTTTATTGTGAAGAGAATTGATTACATGTCGAGTACTGACTAGTTGTTAAGTATTGCATGTATCCTGGTTAATTCATATGCTTACTGTTGCCTTTAGATTGAATCTTGATAGTTTCTTGATTGTTTAATGATAAGTGTTTTCAGGGCTAGTTGACCTGTCTATATACATAAGATCGGAACATGAATATTCATTGGTAGGAATTGGAGATAATCTAGGATCAACCAATCAAACTGAAGTGTGGATATTTATCTGGCTAAGTTACTTCCCACCCATTGATTACATCTTTTGCATTGATTTACTTTGTTACTTGATACAAACCCAAATCCCCCCTTTTTGTTACTATTGGCATACAACCTTTGCATTTAGGAAGATTGCTTACCTCCCTGTGGGGTCGATCCTTATTTATCCTACTACATTAGTTAGGTTTTTGAGGTTTACTTTGATAGGCATCACGACTTTAGCCTCACCACGTTCGATAAAGCCATATTGGATTTGGGTGCATCTATAAATGTACTGCCTCTCTCGCTGTATGAATCTTTGGGGCTTGGACCATTGCATGCGACAGGGACAGTGATTCAATTGGCAGATATGTCCTATGTGTATCCCAAAGGAGTCGTGCAGGATGTTCTAGTAGAGGTCGATAAGCTGATTTTCCCTGCTTATTTCTTTGTGATGGATATGGGGCAAGACAAACATGCAGCCCCTGTGATGTTGGGTAGGCCGTTTATGAAAATGGCGAATACGAAGAGTAATGTGAGTAGTGGTTCGCTCACCATGGAGTTTGAAGGGGTGAGGGTCGAACACAACATTGATGATGCAAAGAGACACCTTCCTGATTGTAACCCCAAGTGTTCCGTTAGTGTGGATAACCCAAGCTGATTTGAAGGGCACCATGTCGAGACACGACAATAACCAAGGTGCTGCTCGGTAGGCAACTCATGGTATGTAATTCTTTTCAAGTCTTTTTGTTTCAAATTTTTATTTGTGTTGTTTCGTGTTTAGACTAACCTACAGGTAGGAGACTTGAAGACAATTCGAAGATAGTGTTCGTATCGCAACAGACGCGAAACCGCGACCACGGAAAATTGTCCGCGACCGCGGTTTCGCCACTGTAAGTCTCCCTACCCCCCCCCCCCCCCCCTCCCCCAAAAAAATGAAGACACCGTGACCGAGGCCTTAAAACCGCGATCGCGTCCCAGCTGTTCGAGTTTTACTTTATGAGATGGTGCGCATCATGTTGTCAAGGAGGAGACAATAGCTCGACATTTTTTATTTGGAACCGATGATGGCCCGACATTCGACAGCTGATGAGGAGGAGCTCCAGAGCCAACTGTAGATATGACGTTTGATATGGAGCGATGGAGCCCGCTACACGATTACATTAGGGCTCCAATTCTGTGTTCGTTGAAGGCCCGTGCAACCCCGTTTCTTTGATGTACCACTTCACCTTACAGTGGATCTATTTGGTTGCACGTGGAGTTTGCTTGAGTGGGACTGCCGCAACACCAGCGACTTGTGTTTTCAATGATTTACCGCCAGCACCGACATCCACATCCAGGCCACCTTGGAGATGGTGTGAGTACTTTTCTGTCTTTTCTTGTGCTTCATCTTTTTGTCTTTCATTACATTGAGGACAATGCAATATTTAAGCACGGGGGAGTGGTCTATACTTGCTAGTCGTCTGAATAAAAAAATTGAAAAAGTCAAAAATATGATAAAAAATGACAAAAGAAGAAATCCTAGGCTAAGTAGAAAACCCGAAAGGGCGGCTTAGGCAATAAGCAGGTGGCCTGGACCAGCATTAGGCTGAGGTAATAAGAGGTCAAGAGTGATGTGAGTTTTTGTGAGCCCATCTATAGAAAAATGAATTGAGTGGCTTGGTGAAAACCCGAATGGGCTTGGTCAAAAGAAGAAGAGTGATTATTAGGATTCCTCATTTTTCCTGGCGTGGTGACATAAGAAGAGGTGATATAAGGGGGATTCGAGTAGGTCACTTTGGGAGGTATAAGAAGATAGACTGGAGCTAGGATTAGATGGTCACTTTCACTCTATGGTGTTCGGGTTAAGCTTGGGGGAAGTACTCTTCTTTCCTTTATGATTGTGTGTTGTGTTGATTGTGTTGGTACTGTGGAGATTCATGATTAGGTTCAGTTCTTAGTGGATTGTTTTGTTGTGCTTCCTCAGACCTTGGGTATTTCATTGGAGGAGTAGGTTTCTATTAGCTTACTAGAGAAAGAACAAGGTCTAAGCATGGGGGAATTTGATAAGCGCTTAATTGTAGTACATAACTAGGAGTTGTTACTAGTATTTGGGTGCCATTTATGTGTGTTTAGGACACAATATAGGAGAATGGAGTTTTGGAGAAGAAGTGTTGATTTGGTGGTTTTGAGTGCTTAAATGAAGACTTAAGGAGATGATGGCGAAGCCACAAGATAAGACCGCAAGCGAGAAGCTGAAGATTGCAACAGAAGCAAAACCGCGGGCGCGGAAGGACGAGCCGCGGTCGCGGATCTACACCAGAGGCAAGGGTTCGACAAAGTACAATCCGTGGGTGCGGAAGGATTGCCGCGGGCGCGGAATTACGCCAGAAGCAGCGAGAGCATCAGAGACCAATTCGCGGGCGCGGAAATATTTCTCCGATCGCGGTTACTGTTCATACGCGGGGCGGAGAGCGTTTTGGGATTTTCTCATCCTAGATCTTTTGTTTACTTTATTTTCCTTTATTTTATTTTATTTTATTCCGGTTTTTATATTTTAGGTTATTTTTATTATTATCTTTTTAGATTAGGGTTTGCTAGGTTTTTCATATTCATTAGTTAGCAGCCTTTTCAATTATTCATTTTTCATCACTTTAACGTTTAGTTTTTCCCTTAGAGTTTTATGCTTTGAAGACTATGAAGAACTAAGCAACCTTTGCTTAGTCCGGCGATTGAAGTCTTCGTTTTTATTTGGTTGTGAGATTATAACTCTATTTCCCTTCCTTTGATTATATTGATTCTCTTTGAGCTTCATCCCATTGATTCTTGCTGATTTGACTAGTTTGATCATCTAGTTGATAATAGTGATTTTCTATTGCTAGGGTTTGGATATTTCTAGTTGAAATCCCTTATCTTGTGTAGCAACCACGATTACAGGAACTAGTTATGAATGTTTATTGTGAAGAGAATTGATTACATGTCGAGTACTGACTAGTTGTTAAGTATTGCATGTATCCTGGTTAATTCCTATGCGTACTGCTGCCTTTAGATTGGATCTTGATAGTTTCTTGATTGTTTATTGATAAGTGTTTTCAGGGCTAGTTGACCTGTCTATATACATAAGATCGGAACATGAATATTCATTGGTAGGAATTGGAGATAATCTAGGATCAACCAATCAAACTGAATTGTGCATATTTGTCTGGCTAAGTTACTTCTCACCCATTGATTACATCTTTTGCATTGATTTACTTTGTTACTTGATACAAACCCAAATCCCTCCTTTTTGTTACTATTGGCATACAACCTTTGCATTTAGGAAGATTGTTTACCTCCCTGTGGGATCGATCCTTATTTATCCTACTACATTAGTTAGGTTTTTGAGATTTACTTTCATAGGCATCATCACTTTTAGCCTCACCACGTTCGATAAAGCCATATTGGATTTGGGTGCATCTATAAATGTACTGCATCTCTCGCTGTATGAATCTTTGGGGCTTGGACCATTGCATGCGACAGGGACAGTGATTCAATTGGCAGATATGTCCTATGTGTATCCTAAAGGAGTCGTGCAGGATGTTCTGGTAGAGGTCGATAAGCTCATTTTCCCTGCTGATTTCTTTGTGATGGATATAGGGCAAGACAAACATGCAGCCCCTGTGATGTTGGGTAGGCCGTTTATGAAAACGGCGAATACGAAGATTGATGTGAGTAGTGGTTCACTCACCATGGAGTTTGAAGGGGTGAGGGTCGAACACAACATTGATGATGCAAAGAGACACCTTCTTGATTGTAACCCCAAGTGTTCGGTTGGTGTGGACAACCCAAGCTGATTTGAAGGGCACCATGTCGAGCCACGACAATAACCAAGGCGCTGCTCGGGAGGCAACCCGAGGTATGTAATTCTTTTCATGTCTTTTCGTTTCAAATTTTTATTTGTGTTGTTTCGTGTTTAGACTAACCTGTCGGTAGGAGACTTGAAGACAATTCGAAGACGGTGTTTGTCTCGCAACAGACGCGAAACCGCGACCACGGAAAATTGTCCGCTACCGCGGTTTCGCCACTGTAAGTCTCCCTACACCCACAAAAAAAACTGAAGACACCGCGACCGAGGCTTAAAACCGCGATCGCGGCCCAGCTGTTCGAGTTTTACTTTGAGAGATTGTGCGCATCATGCTGCCAAGGAGGAGACAATAGCCCGGCATTTTTGATTTGGCACCGATGATGGCCCGACATTCGACAGCTAATGAGGAGGAGCTCCAAATACAATTGTAGATACGACGTTTGGTATGGAGCGATGGAGCCCGCTATACGATTACATTAGGGCTCAAATTCTATGTTCGTTGAAGGCCCGTGCAACCCCGTTTATTTGATGTACCACTTCACCTTACAGTGGATATATTTGGTTGCTGGTGGAGTTTACTTCAGTAGGACTGCCGCAACACCAGCGACTTGTGTTTTCAATGATTTACCGCCAGCACCGACATCCACATCCAGGCCACCTTGGCGACGGTGTGAGTACTTTTCTGCCTTTCCCTGTGCTTCGTCTTTTTGTATTTCATTACATTGAGGAAAATGCAATATTTAAGCACGGGGGAGTGGTATATACTTGCTAGTCGTTTGAATAAAAAAAATTGAAATAGTCAAAAATATGAAAAAAAAAGACAAAAGAAGAAATCCTGGGCTAAGTCGAAAACCCAAAAGGGCGGCTTAGGCAATAAGCAGGTGGCCTGGACCAGCATTAGGCTGAGGTAATAAGAGGTCAAGAGTGATGTGAGTTTTTGTGAGCCCATCTATAGAAAAATGAAATCAGTGGCTTGGGGAAAACCCGAAAGGGCGCCTTGGCAAAATGAGTGAAAAGAAGAAGAGTGATTATTAGGATTCCTCATTTTTTCTGGTGTGGTGACATACGAAGAGGTGATATAAGGGGGATTCGGGTAGGTCACTTTGGGAGGTAAAAGAAGATAGACTGGAGCTAGGATTAGATGGTCACTTTCACTCTATGGTGTTCGGGTTAAGCTTGGGGGAAGTACTCTGCTTTCCTTTAAGATTGTGTGTTGTGTTGTTTGTGTTGGTACTGGAGATTCATGATTAGGTGCAGTTCTTAGTGGATAGTTTTGTTGTGCTTCCTGAGACCTTGGGTATTTCATTGGAGGAGTAGGTTTCTATTAGCTTACTCGAGGACGAGCAAGGTCTAAGCATGGGGAAATTTGATAAGCGCTACATTGTAGTGCGTAACTAGGAGTTGTTACTAGTATTTGGGTGCCATTTATGTGTGTTTAGGACACAATGTAGGAGAATGGAGTTTTGGATAAGAAGTGTTGATTTGGTGGTTTTGAGTGCTTAAATGAAGACTTAAGGAGATGAAGGTGAAGCCACAAGAGAAGACCCCAAGCGAGAAGCTAAAGATCGCAACAAAAGCAAAACGGCGGGCACGGAAGGACGAGCCGCGGTCGCGGATCTACACCAGAGGCAAGGGTTCGACAAAGTACAATCTGCGGGCGCGGAAGGATTGCCGCGGGCGCGGAATTACGCCAGAAGCAGCGAGAGCATCAGAGACCAATCCGCAGGCGCGGAAATATTTCCGCGATCGCGGTTACTGTTCATACGCGGGGCGGAGAGCGTTTCTGGATTTTCTCGTCCGAGATCTTTTATTTACTTTATTTTCCTTTCTTTTATTTTCTTTTATTCCGGTTTTTTTATTTTAGGTTATTTTTATTATTATCTTTTTAGATTAGGGTTTGCTAGGTTTTTCATATTCATTAGTTAGCAGCCTTTTCAATTATTCAATTTTCATCACTTTATCGTTCTGTTTTCCCCTTAGAGTTTTATGCTTTGAAGACTATGAAGAACTAAGCAACCTTTGCTTAGTCCGACGATTGAAGCCTTCGTTTGTATTTGGTTATGAGATTATAACTCTATTTCCCTTCCTTTGATTATATTGATTCTCTTTGAGCTTCATCCCATTGATTCTTGCTGATTTGACTAGTCTGATCATCTAGTTGATAATAGTGATTTTCTATTGCTAGGGTTTGGATATTTCTAGTTGAAGTCCCTTATCTTGTGTAGCAACCACGATTTACATGAACTAGTTGTGAATGTTTATTGTGAAGAGAATTGATTACATGTAGAGTACTGACTAGTTGTTAAGTATTGCATGTATCCTGGTTAATTCATATGTTTACTGCTGCCTTTAGATTGAATCTTGATAGTTTCTTGATTGTTTAATGGTAAGTGTTTTCAGGACTAGTTGACCTGTCTATATACATTAGATCGGAATAGGAATATTCATTGGTAGGAATTGGAGATAATCTAGGATCAACCAATCAAACGGAAGTGTGGATATTTGTCTGGCTAAGTTACTTCTCACCCATTGATTATATCTTTTGCATTGATTTACTTTGTTACTTTATACAAACCCAAATCCCCCCTTTTTGTTACTATTGGCATACAACCTTTGCATTTAGTAAGATTGCTTACCTCCCTGTGGGATCGATCCTTATTCATCATACTACATTAGTTAGGTTTTTGAGGTTTACTTTGATAGGCATCACGACTTTAGCCTCACCACGTTCGATAAAGCCATGTTGGATTTGGGTGCATCTATAAATGTACAGCCTCTCTCGCTGTATGAATCTTTGGGGCTTGGACCATTGCATGCGACAGGGACAATGATTCAATTGGTAGATATGTCCTATGTGTATCCCAAAGGAGTCGTGCAAGATGTTCTGGTAGAGGTCGATAAGCTGATTTTCCCTGCTGATTTCTTTGTGATGGATACGGGGCAAGACAAACATACAGCCCCTATGATGTTGGGTAAGCCGTTTATGAAAACGGCGAATACGAAGATTGATGTGTGTAGTGGTTCACTCACCATGGAGTTTAAAGGGGTGAGGGTCGAACACAACATTGATGATGCAAAGAGACACCATCCTCATTGTAACCCCAAGTGTTCCGTTGGTGTGGACAACCCAAGCTGATTTGAAGGGCACCATGTCGAGCCACGATAATAACCAAGGCGCTGCTCGGGAGGCAACCCGAGGTATGTAATTCTTTCCATGTCTTTACGTTTCAAATTTTTATTTGTGTTGTTTCGTGTTTAGACTAACCTGCAGGTAGGAGACTTGAAGATAATTCGAAGACGGTGTTCGTCTCGCAACAGACATGAAACCTCGACCGCGGAAAATTGTCCGCGACCGCGGTTTCGCCACTGTAAGTCTCCCTACCCCCCCCCCCCCCCCCCCCCCCCCCCCCAAAATAATATAAAAAAAATAAATAAATCTTAAGACACCGTGATCGAGGCCTTAAAACCGCGATAGCGGCCAAGCTGTCAGAGTTTTACTTTGAGAGATTGTGCGCATCATGCTGCCAAAGAGGAGACAATAGCCCGACATTTTTTATTTGGCACCGATGATGGCTCTACATTCGACAACTGATGAGGAGGAGCTCTAGAGCCAACTGTAGATACGACGTTTGATATGGAGCGATGGAGCCCGCTACATTAGGGCTCCAATTCTGTGTTCGTTGAAGGCCTGTGCAACCCCGTTTTTTGATGTACCAATTCACCTTACAGTGGATCTATTTGGTTGCACGTGTAGTTTGCTTGAGTAGGACCTCTGCAACACCAGTGACATGTGTTTTCAATGATTTACGGCCAGCACCGACATCCACATCCAGGCCACCTCGGCGACGGTGTGAGTACTTTTCTGCCTTTCCTTGTGCTTCATCTTTTTGTCTTTCATTACATTGAGGACAATGCAATATTTAAGCACGGGGGAGTGGTCTATACTTGCTAGTCGTCTGAATAAAAAAAATTTGAAAAAGTCAAAAATATGAAAAAAAAGACAAAAGAAGAAATCCTGGGCTAAGTCGAAAACCCGAAAGGACGGCTTATGCAATAATCAGGTGGCCTGGACCAGCATTAGACTGAGGTAATAAGAGGTCAAGAGTGATGTGAGTTTTTGTGAGCCCATCTATAGAAAAATGAAATGAGTGGCTTGGTGAAAACCCGCAAGGGCGCCTTGGTAAAATGAGTGAAAAGAAGAAGAGTGATTATTAGGAATCCTCATTTTTCCTGGCGTGGTGACATGAGAAGAGGTGATATACGGAGGATTCGGGTAGGTCAGATTGGTAGGTATAAGAAGATAGACTGGAGCTAGGATTAGATGGTCACTTTCACTCTATGGTGTTCGGGTTAAGCTTAGGGGAAGTACTTTGCTTTCCTGTAAGCTTGTGTGTTGTGTTGATTGTGTTGGTACTGTGGAGATTCATGATTAGGTGCAGTTCTTAGTGGATAGTTTTGTTGTGCTTCCTGAGACCTTGGGTATTTCATTGGAGGAGTAGGTTTTTATTAGCTTACTCGAGGACGAGCAAGGTCTAAGCATGGGGGAATTTGATAAGCACTACTTTGTAGTGCGTAACTAGAAGTTGTTACTAGTAGTTGGGTGCCATTTATGTGTGTTTAGGACACAATATAGGGGAATGGAGTTTTGGAGAAGAAGTGTTGATTTGGTGGTTTTGAGTGCTTAAATGAAGACTTAAGGAGATGAAGGCGAAGCCACAAGAGAAGATCACAAGCGATAAGCTGAAGATCACAACAAAAGCAAAACCGCGGGCGCGGAAGAATGAGCCGCGGTCGCGGATCTACACCAGAGGCAAGGGTTCGACAAAGTACAATCCGCGGGCGCGAAAGTATTTCCGCGATCGCGGTTACTGTTCATACGCGGGGCGGAGAGCTTTTTGGGATTTTCTCATCTGAGATCTTTTGTTTACTTTATTTTCCTTTATTTTATTTTCCTTTATTCCGGTTTTTATATTTTAGGTTATTTTTATTATTATCTTTTTAGATTAGGGTTTGCTAGGTTTTTCATATTCATTAGTTAGCAGCCTTTTCAATTATTCAATTTTCATCACTTTATCGTTCAGTTTTTCCCTTAGAGTTTTAAGCTTTGAAGACTATGAAGAACTAAGCAACATTTCCTTAGTCTGACGATTGAAGCCTTCGTTTATATTTGGTTGTGAGATTATAACTCTATTTCCTTTCCTTTGATTATATTAATTCTCTTTGAGCTTCATCCCATTGATTCTTGCTGATTTGACTAGTCTGATCATCTAGTTGATATTAGTGATTTTCTATTGCTAGGGTTTAGATATTTCTAGTTGAAATCCCTTATCTTGTGTAGCAACCACGATTTTTAGGAACTAGTTGTGAATGTTTATTGTGAAGAGAATTGATTACATGTCGAGTACTGACTAGTTGTTAAGTATTGCATGTATCTTGGTTAATTCTTATGCTTACTGCTGCCTTTAGATTGAATCATGATAGTTTCTTGATTGTTTAATGGTAAGTGTTTTCAAGACTAGTTGACCTGTCTATATACATAAGATCGGAACATGAATATTCATTGGTAGGAATTGGAGATAATCTAGGATCAACCAATAAAACTGAAGTGTGGATATTTGTCTGGCTAAGTTACTTCTCACCCATTGATTACATATTTTGCATTGATTTACTTTGTTACTTGATACAAACCCAAAACCCCCCTTTACTATTGGCATACAACCTTTGCATTTAGGAAGATTGCTTACCTCCCTGTGGGATCGATCCTTATTTATCCTACTACATTAGTTAGGTTTTTGAGGTTTACTTTGATAGGCAACACGACTTTAGCCTCACCACGTTCGATAAAGTCATGTTGGATTTTGGTGCATCTATAAATGTACTGCCTCTCTCGCTGTATGAATCTTTGGGGCTTGGACCATTACATGCGACAGGGACAGTGATTCAATTGGCAGATATGTCCTGTGTGTATCCTAAAGGAGTCATGCAGGATGTTCTGGTAGAGGTCGACAAGTTGATTTTCCCTACTAATTTCTTTGTGATGGATACGGGGCAAGAAAAACATGCAGCCCCTTTGATTTTGGGTAGGCCGTTTATGAAAACGGCGAATACGAAGATTGATGTGAGTAGTGGTTCGTTCACCATGGAGTTTGAAGGGGTGAGGGTCGAACACAACATTGATGATGCAAAGAGACACCATCCTGATTGTAACCCCAAGTGTTCGATTGGTGTGGACAACCCAAGCTGATTTGAAGGGCGCCATGTCGAGCCACGACAATAACCAAGGCGATGCTCGGGAGGCAACCCGAGGTATGTAATTATTTTCATGACTTTTCGTTTCAAATTTTTATTTGTGTTGTTTCGTGTTTAGACTAACCTGCAGGTAGGAGACTTGAAGACAATTCGAAGACGGTGTTCATCTCGCAACACACGTGAAACCGCGACCACGGAAAATTGTCCGCGACCTCGGATTTGCCACTGTAAGTCTCCCTACCCCCCGAAGAAAAAAAATGAAGACAATGCGATCGAGGCCTTAAAATCGTGATCGCGACCCAACTGTTCGAGTTTTACATTGAGAGATGGTGCGCATCATGCTGCCAAGGATGAGACAATAGCCCAACATTTTTTATTTGGCACCGATGATGGCCCGACATTCGACAACTGATGAGGAGGAGCTCCAGAGCCAACTGTAGATACGACGTTTGATATGGAGCGATGGAGCCCGCTACACGATTACATTAGGGCTCCAATTCTGTGTTCGTTGAAGGCTCGTGCAACCCCGTTTCTTTGATGTACCACTTCACCTTACAGTGGATCTATTTGGTTGCACGTGGAGTTTGCTTGAGTAGGATCGCCGCAACACCAGCGACTTGTTCTTTCAATGATTTACCGCCAACACCGACATCCACATTCAGGCCACCTCGGCGACGGTGTGAGTACTTTTCTGCCTTTCCATGTGCTTCATCTTTTTGTCTTTCATTACATTGAGGATAATGCAATATTTAAGCACGAGGGAGGGGTCTATACTTGCTAGTCGTCTGAATAAAAAAAAAGTTGAAAAAGTCAAAAATATGAAGAAAAAAAAAAAGACAAAAGAAGAAATCTTGGGCTAAGTCGAACACCCGAAAGAGCGGCTTAGGCAATAAGCAGGTAGCCTGGACCAGAATTAGGCTGAGGTAGTAAGAGGTCAAGAGTGATGTGAGTTTTTGTGAGCTCATCTATAGAAAAATGAAATGAGTGGCTTGGTGAAAACCCGGAAGGGCGCCTTGGCAAAATGAGTGAAAAGAAGAAGAGTGATTATTAGGATTCCTCATTTTTGCTGGCGTGGTGACATAAGTAGAGGTGATATAAGGAGTATTCGAGTAGGTCACTTTGGGAGGTATAAGAAGATAGACTGGAGCTAGGATTAGATGGTCACTTTCACTCTATGGTGTTCGGGTTAAGCTTGGGGAAAGTACTCTGCTTTCCTTTAAGCTTGTGTGTTGTGTTGATTGTGTTGGTACTGTGGAGATTCATGATTAGGTGCAGTTCTTAGTGGATAGTTTTGCTGTGCTTCCTGAGACCTTGGGTATTTCATTAGAGGAGTAGGTTTCTATTAGCTTACTCGAGGACGAGCAAGGTCTATGCATGTCGGAATTTGATCAGCGCTACTTTATAGTGCGTAACTAGGAGTTGTTACTAGTATTTGGGTCCCATTTATGTGTGTTTAGGACACAATATAGGAGAATGGAGTTTTGGAGAAGAAGTGTTGATTTGGTGGTTTTGAGTGCTTAAATGAAGACTTAAAGAGATGAAGGCGAAGCCACAAGAGAAGACTGCAAGCGAGAAGCTGAAGATCGCAACAGAAGCAAAACCGCGGGCGCAGAAGGACGAGCCGCGGTCGCGGATCTACACCAGAGGCAAGGGTTCGACAAAGTACAATCCGCGGGCGCGGAAGGATTGCCGCGGGCGCGGAATTACGCCAAAAGTAGCGAGAGCATCATATACCAATCCGCGGACGCGGAAGTATTTCCGCGATCACGGTTACTGTTCATACGCGAGGCGGAGAGCGTTTCAGGATTTTCTCGTCCGAGATCTTTTGTTTACTTTATTTTCCTTTATTTTATTTTCTTTTATTCCGGTTTTTATAGTTTAGGTTATTTTTTTTATTATCTTTTTAGATTAGGGTTTGCTAGGTTTTTCATATTCATTAGTTAGCAACCTTTTCAATTATTCAATTTTCATCACTTTATCGTTCAGTTTTTCCCTTAGAGTTTTATGCTTTGAAGACTATCAAGAACTAAGCAACCTTTGCTTAGTCCGACGATTGAAGCCTTCGTTTGTAATTGGTTGTGAGATTATAACTCTATTTCCCTTCCTTTGATTATATTGATTCTCTTTGAGCTTCATCCCATTGATTCTTGGTGATTTGACTAGTTTGATCATCTAGTTGATATTAATGATTTTTTATTGCTAGGGTTTGGATATTTCTAGTTGAAATCCATTATCTTGTGTAGCAACCACGATTTACAAGAACTAGTTGTTAATGTTTATTGTGAAGAGAATTGATTACATGTCGAGTACTGACTAGTTGTTAAGTATTGCATGTATCCTGGTTAATGCATATGCTTAATGTTGCCTTTAGATTGAATCTTGATAGTTTCTTGATTGTTTAATGGTAAGTGTTTTCAGGTCTAGTTGACCTGTCTATATACATAAGATCGGAACATGAATATTCATTGGTAGGAATTGGAGATAATCTAGGATCAACCAATAAAACTGAAGTATGGATATTTGTCAGGCTAAGTTACTTATCACCCATTGATTACATCTTTTGCATTGATTTACTTTGTTACTTGATACAAACCCAAATCCCCCTTTTTTGTTACTATTGGCATACAACCTTTGCATTTAGGAAGATTGCTTACCTCCCTGTGGGATTGATCCTTATTTATCCTACTACATTAGTTAGGTTTTTGAGGTTTACTTTGATAGGCATCACGACTTTAGCCTCACCACGTTCGATAAAGCCATGTTGGATTTGGGTGCATCTATAAATGTACTGCCTCTCTCGCTGTATGAATCTTTGGGGCTTGGACCATTGTATGCGACAGGGACAGTGATTCAGTTGGCAGATATGTCCTATGTGTATCCCAAAGGAGTCGTGCAGGATGTTCTGGTAGAGGTCGACAAGCTGATTTTCCCTGCTGATTTCTGTGTGATGGATACGGGGCAAGACAAACATACAGCCCCTGTGATGTTGGGTAAGTCGTTTATGAAAGCGGCGAATACGAAGATTGATGTGAGTAGTGGTTCGTTCACCATGGAGTTTGAAGGGGTGAGGGACGAACACAACATTGATGATGCAAAGAGACACCATCCTGATTGTAACCCCAAGTGTTCGGTTGGTGTGGACAACCCAAGCTGATTTGAATGGCACCATGTCGAGCCACGATAATAACCAAGGCGCTGCTCGGGAGGCAATCCGAGGTATGTAATTCTTTTCATTTCAAATATTTATTTGTGTTGTTTCGTGTTTAGACTAACCTGTAGGTAGGAGACTTGAAGACAATTCGAAGACGGTGTTCGTCTCGCAACAGACGCGAAACCGCGATCGTGGAAAATTGTCCGCGACCGCGGTTTCGCCATTGTAAGTCTCCCTACCCTCCAAAAAAAAAATTAAGACACCACGACCGAGGCCTTAAAACCGTGATTGCGGCCCAGCTGTCCGAGTTTTAATTTGAGAGATGGTGCGCATCATGCTGCCAAGGAGGAGACAATAGCCCGACATTTTTTATTTGGCACCGATGATGGCCCGACATTCGACAACTGATGAGGAGTAGCTCCAGAGCCAACTGTAGATACGACGTTTGATATGGAGCGATGGAGCCCGCTACACGATTACATTAGGGCTCCAATTCTGTGTTCGTTGAAGGTACGTGCAACCCCGTTTCTTTGATGTACCACTTCACCTTACAGTGGATCTATTTGGTTGCACGTGGAGTTTTGCTTGAGTAGGACCGCTGCAACACCAGCGACTTGTGTTTTCAATGATTTACCGCCAGCACCGACATCCACATCCAGGCCACCTCGGCGACTGTGTGAGTACTTTTTTGCCTTTCCCTATAACACCCCCAAATCTTAACCCATTTGGAAAGGTATTACCGCCAGTGACCCCAGTGTTTCTTACCAAGATTACCCAAGGCTTTACCGGTTTAAATACAATTTAAGGCATACAATGATACATAATGATCAAAGTATCCAAATCAAAACATCAATCAAATGAAACATGAGTTACGGGATTACATCCCAATCCCGAATAGGCCAAACACAGAGTTTAAACAAAGTACAGCGGAAGGCTTATAAAAGATATTACAAAAAGGGTTGTGATCGTAATGATCACCTGCCCAAGGATCTCAACCTGATTAAAAGCAATTATTAAAACATCCAAAAACAACCGTCGTCTTCATAGTCAATCTAGTCTCCTCATATCTTCGCTCTATCTGATGTGCCGAATCGAACGGATGACACCAGCCCACATGCGGAGAACAAAGTTCGTGGGTTAGTCTACTTGAATAGACTAGCAAGGGTAAAAAGCAGAATGGTTCGAGTGATCGTAACCGTTTACTATCATTGTCCCTCGAATAATAACCGAAGGGACGATACATAACCCGGCACTTTCACGGAATAACAACAAGAGGTATGCACAAGAGAAGATTCTGGAAGACTTAATCTTCACAGAAATCGACTCGAAAAGAGACTCCAAAAGAAATGAGTCGTTAAGGAAATATGACAAATCTGGAATGTTTACAGAATCAAACAACAGCGATTAAAAGCTGACTGAGATGCTTCGGATCACAACCAACCTCACCGCTTACAGCGAATCCAGATCGGAAGGAGAACGTACTACATTCAAGTCTGGATCTTACAGAACCACATAACGATTTAAAAACTGACTAAGATGTTTCGGTTCATGACCAACCTCATCGCTTACAGCGAATCCAGATTGGAAAGAGAACGTACTCTGATCAACAGTCGAGACGAGCTTTCCTAGCTGCACTATTTACTTAGCTGCACTACTCGCCAAAGGTATATTAATTATGTGCACTCGGGCACTTTATCTTATTTAATTCCAAAAACCCACATCACGTTATAGGCTTTTAAATCATCTCATCCATCGGGATAAAGAGATACCGTCGGGAACTAAATCCATGGACGGAGTTGACTTGGGAACTAAATCCCTAAAGTCGGTTCGGGAACTAAATCCCTCGAGAACTAAATCCCTAAGACAGAGTTGACTCGGGAACTAAATCCCAAGAGTCGAATCGGGAACTAAATCCCTCAAGGTGGAGTCGGGAACTAAATCCCTACAAACGGCATTAGAGAAGGATGGTAGGAACTAAATCCTAACCACCAGGTTATCAAGAAACGACTAGCACTCGCAATGAGATACACAGTAGCATTCCTACGAATACTCGTGCTAACTAAACAGTTCAACACAGTAATCAATCACAACAAAGCCATCACGGCCAGAAACAGATAAAATAGCGTTGTTCTAACAATATACAACCTATAATAATATCTGTATTAATCACATATATATATATATAATAGCGTTGTTCTAACAGATATACAACCTATTATAACATCATATTTTAGTTTTCCAAAACAGTTAACAAAACCGTTTCCAGATGAACACCATAATCATTCCAAATTAATTACTCAGATAAACTATTGATAATTAATGTAAATATGGAACGATGAGCAAGAGCGAACCGCCACTTGCCTTAATCCGCAGAATAGTCTAAATACGACAACTGGATTCCGGCTCGACACGGGTATAGATCCGACAGCACAACAACCTTCGAGTCGACCCATAAAAGGAACCCTAAGTTAGATCCGACATAAACAGTACGAATCTAAACACGGCGAAAGAACACGGAAGGAAAGACGCCACGACGACAACCAACCAAGCCAAAGCCACGAAGGCATTCTGGGCACTGGCGGCGGTCGCCGTTCTTGGCGGCGGTCGCCGTGAAGAACACGGTCGACAGAGACGAGAGAAATCTCACCCCAAAACACGAGCGGTTCGGCCTCCTTCGGCTTGCTTTGGCTTCTAACCTCCAAGGCTAACCAAAAGCTTCACAAAGGCACTCAGGAAACACACCAAAGCAACACCGGCGAGACCTTCAAACTCCGGCGAAAACCAACTCCGACGAGAAGGAAATCCGGCAGCGATTCGGGGTTGGAAGGGCTTCAAAACCCTCTCCCAAACACCCCTATTTATAGCCAAACACCTGGGAGCCTCAACCAAACCCTAAGACGCAGCCGAAAGCAAGATCGGCGTGCCTCGATTACCGCCGGTGACCAACGGGCAATGCACACTGGACAAAACACGGCGGGTGCCGTTTTTAGCCTGCGGCGGGCACGCGGCGGTCGCCGTTGTTAGGCCTGTCGCGGCCAGCTAGAAGCTGACATGCTGACTCCTCGGGCCCAACCACGGCGGTCGCCGTTTCTCCCTTTTCCCGCCCATTCAGCTTTGAACGAACCTGACGTTAAACCGGAATAAAAATTATCGTACGCGAACGACAATTAAAATCTAAGGCACCTTGTCTGTATATTATTTCACTGAGAAAAATATTACAGATACAGAGCACATTACAGAATGTCTCAAACTCTCTGTATTAAATCCGACGTACACAACGGGTACTCGGGAAATTCCAAAATTCCCAAAATAACCTTACAAAAATACGGGGTATCACATTCTCTGTCCTTCATCTTTCTGTCTTTCATTACATTGAGGACAATGCAATATTTAAGCACAGGGGAGTGGTCTATACTTGCTAGTCGTCTGAATAAAAAAAATTGAAAAAGTCAAAAATATGGAAAAAAAAAAAAGACAAAAGAAGAAATCCTGGGCTAAGTCAAAAACCGAAAAGGGCGGCTTAAGTAATAAGCAGGTGGCCTGGACCAGCATTAGGCTGAGGTAATAAGAGGTCAAGAGTGATGTGAGTTTTTGTTAGCCCATCTATAGAAAAATGAAAAGAGTGGCTTGGTGAAAACCCAAAAGGGCGCCTTGGCAAAACGAGTGAAAAGAAGAAGATTGATTATTAGGATTCTTCATTTTTCCTGATGTAGTGACATAAGAAGAGGTGATATAAGGAGGATTTGGGTAGGTCACTTTGGGAGGTATAAGAAGATAGACTGGAGCTAGGATTAGATGTCCACTTTCACTCTATAGTGTTCGGGTTAAGCTTGGGGGAAGTACTCTGCTTTCCTTTAAGCTTGTCACTAGTGGAAAAAACACTTTTTGAGGCGCCCTTTTAGAGGCGTACATAGTAGAAAACGCCTCAATAACGACTTAGGCAATCACTTTTTTTTGGTTTTTGAGGCGGATAATTAATTTATATGCCTCAAAAATATTTTTTGAGACGGGAAATTAATATACGCCTCAACAAGTATCCGAAAAAACATTTCTCGCTAAAGTATTAGAGGCGGGCCAGGGTAAGGCCCGCCTCTAATTCTAACTAATTGAGGCGGGCCAAGTAGCCCGCCTCAATTAAAGCTTGTTGAGGCGGGCCTCTTAAAGCCCGCCGCAACAAGTATGTCCAGTAGAGGCGGGCATGTAAGGCCCGCCTCTATTAGACCATTAGTCGTAATGTTAGGCCCGCCTCTATAAGCTCAACCCTAATTAAAAAAAAAACAGATGTTGCTTTCCTTCATTTTCCTCTTCGTATCCTCCTCTTCTCGTCCCGAGCTCCGACGACGATCTCCGACTTCATCGATCTCCTCCGTCTTCCCTACTTCATCGATCTCCTCCGTCTTCCGGACTTCATCGATCTCCTCCGTCTTCACCGAGCTCCGTCTTCCCGAGCTCCGACTTCATCTCCCTTCGCCGAGCTCCCTCTAATACTTCAACACACTCGAAGCCAAGTCAGGTATCAACATCCTTTGCGCCCTCGACATTCACATCCCCTTTCCTTGTCCGTTCGCTTCTCAATGCTTTAGTTTTTCAGTTTTAGGTTCTTACTTCAGTATTTGAAATGATGAATGCATGCTTCTTTTGCTTTGAACTGATGCAAACGAGTATGACTGTTCTGGCGATCTTGCTAATTTTGCATGTGAAGTAGTTTCAATGATGGTAGCGTTTTGGGAAGACTGATTGTATTTGGACATGCTCTTGTGGTTTTGGATATTTATGATAGTCGGGTAGGCAATAAAAGTAAATGAATAAGGCTACAATAATATCCAGTTTGGGTGAAATGACATTCTGCATGCTGATAAGGGCATTGCCTTGAAGGATCGATATTGGGTCAAGGTAATACTTCTACCCTAATTCCTTAGGCCCTTGGCGGGATAGAATTCATAATTTAGGCCCTCGGCGGGATAGTTGAGTTTGCATTTTTTCTTGCTTGGTTGCGTATTATTATCTATTTAGGCCCTTGGCGGGATAGTTACTAGAAATGAGTATTTAATCTTAATTCCTTGCATGTTATTTTGCATTTATTACTAGAAATGAGTCGTCCTTAGATGTACGGTGACCATACTACGACACAATACTTGAGTGGGGTTGAGGAGTTCATTAGATATGCTTTAGCACACCAATGGAGTACGAAAGCCGAAAAAATCTATTTTCCATGCCGTGATTGTAAGAATATAAGGCGGTTTGCTGATACTGATGAGATTGAGGATCATTTATTTCGTCGTGGTTTCAAAGAAGATTACCATGTTTGGTTTTGGCATGGTGAGAAAATACCTGATCGTCTAAGTTCTAGTGTCAATGAGTTTGATGTTCGGGTAGACACTGATAATAGTGATGATGATATTACTGAGAATAATGAGATGGATGATGATGATGACCAAGAAGATGATGAAATGAATGGGATGATGGATGGGGTGAGAGATCACTTGAACGAACGACCTTAGATGTTCGAACAGGTATCAAAGGCTGCAGAGACTCCCTTGTATCCCGGGTGTACAAAATTTAGCAAGTTAGAGGGTGTGTCAATACTTTACAACTTGAAATGTGCTTCTGGTTGGACTGATGGAAGTTTCAACACCTTATTGGAATGGTTAGGTGAATTTTTACCAGAAGGCAATGAGATGCCTATCTCTACTTATTATGCCAGGAAATTGATGTGTCCCTTAGGCTTAGAGGCTATCAAGATAAATGCTTGCCTAAATGATTGTATGCTTTACAGAAACGAACATGAAAATTTGGATGAGTGTCCAAAGTGCGGTGCATCTCGTTACAAGCGTAAAGGGGTAAATTCGGCTAAGAGGGGCCCATCAGCTAAGGTTATGTGGTATCTTCCGATAATACCTAGGTTTCAGCGTTTGTTTTCGATAAAGAAGGAAGCAAAAAGTCTGAGGTGGCATGCGGAAGGGAGGAAGAAAGATGGACTCCTTAGACATCCTGCTGATTCTCCTCAATGGAGAAATATTGATAAGAAATATTCTGAATTTGGTGAGGAGGTTAGGAATCTGAGACTTGCTTTATGTACAGATGGTGTGAATCCGTATGGCACTCTAAGCAGTCAACATAGCACATGGCCGGTTCTTCTAGCGATTTATAATCTTCCTCCATGGTTGTGTATGAAGCGCAAGTATATCATGTTATCACTCCTCATCTTCGGGCCTGAGCAACCTGGGAATGACATAGATGTGTATCTGGCTCCACTTGTTGATGATTTGAAATTACTGTGGAATGAAGGTGTTCCAATGTTCGATGCATACACCAACTCAAACTTTACCTTGCGAGCTATGGTTTTTTGTACCATAAATGATTTCCCGGCATATGGAAACTTGTCTGGGTACAAAACCAAAGGAGAACAAGCATGCCCTATATGTGAAGAAGACATGAAACCTGCCTACTTGAAAAATTACAGGAAAAATGTGTATCTAGGGTATCGGAAGTTCCTTAGTCGATATCACCCTTACCGTAAAAAGAAGAAGGAGTTCAATGGGTACACCGAGGAAGGAGTAGCTCGTACACCTTTGACAGGATCACAGGTTTATGAACGGATTAAAAATGTTGACACCAAATACGGCAAGGGCTTCAAGTCCGTCTCTAAAAAGGGTGTTTTATGGAAGAAAGTGTTTATACTATGTGATAGGTGCAATTTAGTGCACCTTAACTAGCGACTATTGACACATTTTAGATGGAGTTTTGGCATAAGAAGAGGCTAAGTCTGTAATCCAGGAGAAGAGTTGAAGAAGTATAGATATGAAGGTTTTACAGCTTAGTGAAGAAGATAGAGGATTGATGGAGAAGTCTGCTCGGAACTAAAGGAGTAAATTACCTCACTTGGTAGTACTTGGGAGCAGATGAAGGATGAAGAAGCTGGCCAGTGCCGCCCCGCGCCACTGTCACCGCGACCCGGCGAAGATCCTCAGAGAAGTCACCGCCCCGCGGTGGAACCATTACCGCCTCGCGGTGGGAGTGAAGACCGCGCGGCTGACGTGTTTTATTATTATTCCTATTTTAGTATATTTTATTTCCTTATTTTGTTTGCTAGGTTAACTTTCTGAAAACCTATTTAAGGTCTTGTTAATAGTTCGTAGAGAGAGTTCCTCTCCCTTTTTACAATACAATTTTCTAGGTTCTTAAACAATGGATAGCTAAACACTTTTGTTTTGCTAGACGATTGAAGAACTACAATGAATTGGTTGTGAGATTTCTATTCCTTGTTCTATATCTTATTAAATTGGATTGATTCTCTTGATTGAAATGTCTATTGATTTATGTTGATTCTTCTAGCGTAGCTAACTAGGTTTTTCGGCATCTATCATATTGCTAGGATTGCATGTAGGAGTTCCGAGTGCATATCTAGTGGCAAACACAATTGTGCGTATAGGGGTTTCGAGCGTACAATTGTGTGTGAGAATCAATTGCATGTTAAGTAGGGGAGTGAGTACTTGTACGTCTTTCTACTTGCATGTATCCTATATCCTTGTGTGCATTGCTATTGCTGTGTTGGTGCTAGAGTACGCTGACAACTATGAGAATCAGTTGTACTTTATCATTAGCATCGTAATAAGTCTATCGACAACTGTGAGAATCGATAGTATTTACGATTAGGGTGGGAACAATAATAAGATAGTAAAAGAACTTGGAAAGATAGTTTTCAGTGATCAACCGATTGCATTGTGGTGTGGATATTTGTCTGGTGGAATACCTTCTCTCATTATATTTCGTCACTTGTCATAATTGAATCTTTGGTTACATTGCGATTATTCCAAACAAAACAACCCCCTGTTACTTGTTAGTCACACGTTATTACATACAGATAACCGACTCCCTGTGGGATCGACCCTGACTTACTTGCTATACTCTTTAGTGGGTGAATTAGGATTATTTTGACAGGAAAACGACACCGGTTTCCGGCCTTGTCAAATTTGGCGCCGTTGCCGGGAGTCAAATTTTCTGTTTGTGATTATTTGTGATTGACTGTCGTGTGGATCTATCTTACGATCCACACTTTTGCTACTGATTCGCTACTTGTTGAAGTTCATACAGAGACAGGTACGAATGGCACAGACACTCCGTCAATTGACGGAACCAACCTTGATACAGCAACCATTGGCTGTAGTCATTCCACCCCTTGCTGATGGGGTAACTTTTGAGCTTAGATCAGGAGTAATACGGTTACTCCCGAGATTTTATGGACGAAGTGGAGAGGATCCCATTCTTCATTTGAATAAATTCCACAGCGTCCTTATGAGCATTAAGCCAGCCGATGTCACTGAGGAACAACTTAAAATGAGAGCCTTCGGGTTCACTCGTAAAGATGAGGCTGAAGACTGGTATTATCATCTGCCTGGAGGGAGCATAGATTCCTGGACTAAGATGCATAAGGTTTTCCTTGCACGCTATTTTCCAGCTCAGATGGCAAACGCCTTGAAAAGGGAAATCACCAGCATTGAACAAGGTGAGGATGAGACCCTCTATGACTATTGTGAGCGATTCGAGCGACTCTGCACTAGTTGCCCGTTCCATGGTTTTGATCAGAAATCTATGGTGCTCTATGTCTACAACGGGCTGAATGATGATGAACGAAGAATGATTGATGCTACATGTGGTGGTAGTATCCTAAATATGACTCCCGATGTCGCCATGACCACACTTCAAGATATGGCTGAAGGTACAAGGGATTTTAATGAACCCCCGAGGACCAGACTAGTGAGTGCTATTATCTCCAGCGAGTCACATGTGTCGCAAGAAATTGCTTCTTTGAAGGAGGTCATGGTGGGGATAGGCAAGCAACTGCAAGATACCACGATTGCTGAAGTTCATGATGCTGAAGGCTACAGGCCTGTTATAACGCAACAACCTTGCTTTGATTACCCACCAACTACTAGCAACCCCTCCTCAACCGAAGCAATGCTCAATGCCCTAACGATGCATTTTACAACGTATGTGCACGAGACTGCGGCTGACATAAAGAGCATAAAGGAGTCCGTGAGCAGTCTAATCGATGAGGTTAGGGGCAGAAAAGAGGCCAGGAAAGAAACTTCGAATGCAGTAACCCTACGGAGTGGCAAGGAATTACATGTCGCTCCTACTGCTGAAGAGGACGACAACGCTGAGATCGACATTGCCAATGAGCCACTGTCACCGCCCCGCGGCGATTCTCACCGCGACCCGGCGACAGCTCCCAGTAATCCTACGCCATCAACACCACCTCGCGGTGATCCACACCGCCCCGCGTTGAACCCACCGCCCCGCGATGAGAGCCCAGAACTCGCAGATTTCCCTGACGAGGAAGAAGATCCCTATGTACGCCCCAATTTCCCTCCCCTTGGATCTGAGAAACCACCTGCCCCATTTCCAGAGGCACTCAAGGAAAGGAGAGTCATTGATGACAAGGATCTCTTTGACACTTTCAGTAAGTGTGAGGTGAACATCCCACTCCTCAAGCTAGTCAAGAGTGTACCAAGGTACGCTAAGTTTCTCAAGGAGCTGTGCACTGTAAAAAGAAACCAGAAGCTGAAGGGAAAGGAAAAAGTCAAGGTCAGCGAATGCGTATCTGCTGTATTTCAGAGGCGCATGCCAAAGAAGTGCGGAGACCCAGGTATGTGGAGCATTCCCTGTATTATCGGAGACACTAAATTTGAAAAAGCTATGCTCGACCTTGGTGCCTCCATTAATGTGCTGCCCTATTCTCTCTATGAATCCCTTAGACTTGGACCTCTGCAGGAAACAGGTATTGTAATACAATTAGCTGATAGGTCTAGTGTCTACCCTAGGGGAGTAATAGAAGATGTCCTTGTTATGGTCGATAAATTGATATTCCCTGCAGATTTTTATGTCTTAGATATGGAAACAGATACAAAGGCAACTCTTATACTGTTAGGTAGGCCATTTTTAAAAACTGCTAAGACCAAACTTGATTTGCAAAGTGGGACACTTTCCATGGAATTTGATGGGAAGAAGGTGGAATATAATATTTATGAAGCCATGAAATACCCCAAGGAAGACCATTCTTTGTGTTCCGTTGATGTGATCGATTCTATTGCACAAGATGTCTTCGATATTTCTGGTCCTGACGAGTTGATGTCTATTGTTGAAAATAATTTGGATTCGTCCTATGAGGAATACTCTTTACCCTCTAACATGCAGGAAGCCATCGCTCAGCTGGACACTCATGGTAAGAATTCTACAGATCCTTTGGGCATTGGCCCCATCTTACTAAACTCGAGCGAAAGGCTCGTTCCTTCTGTTGAACAGGCCCCAAAGATCGAATTGAAGCCGCTGCCGGACCATCTCAAGTACGCCTTTCTTGGAGCCAATGACACTTTGCCAGTCATTGTGTCTAGTAAGCTTTCTGCAGATCAAGAATTAAAGCTGTTGGACGTGCTCAGGGAGCACAAAACCGCAATTGGATGGACCATTGCAGACATAAAAAGGATAAGCCCCTCCACTTGTATGCATCGTATTCTACTCGAGGACGGAGCTAAACCGTCTAGGCAGCCACAGAGAAGGCTGAATCCTCCAATGATGGAAGTGGTGAAGAAAGAGGTGCTTAAACTCCTCAAGGCTGACATGATCTTCCCTATTTCGGACAGCCAATGGGTGAGTCCAACCCAGGTTGTCCCTAAGAAAGGAGGAATTACTATAGTGGAGAATCAACACGGAGATCTAGTTCCCACCAGGACCACCACAGGATGGAGGGTGTGCATCTATTACCGTAAGCTGAATGCGGTAACTCGGAAAGACCACTTTCCCCTACCCTTTATTGATCAAATGCTAGAACGCCTTGCTGGGCGGCCCTACTACTGTTTTCTCGATGGATATTCAGGATACTTCCAGGTAGCCATTGCACTAGAGGACCAAGAGAAAACCACTTTTACATGTCCCTTTGGCACTTTTGCATACCGCAGAATGCCATTCGGATTGTGTAACGCGCCCGGTACATTTCAACGATGTATGGTTAGTATCTTCTCTGACTATGTTGAGAAATTCATTGAGGTCTTTATGGATGACTTTACGGTGCATGGAACTAGCTTTGATTCATGTTTAGACCATTTGGCGCTTGTACTTAAAAGATGTGTTGAAACCAATTTGGTTTTAAATTATGAAAAGTGTCATTTCATGGTGGAACAGGGGATAGTCCTGGGTCATATTGTCTCTGCTAGGGGTATTGAGGTCGATAAGGCAAAGATTGATGTAATTCAGTCTTTGCCTTATCCTACTAATGTGTGTGAAGTGCATTCCTTTTTAGGTCATGCAGGTTTCTACCGAAGATTTATCAAGGATTTCTCATAAATTTATTCACCCCTATGCGAGCTCTTGAAGAAGGAAGTGACCTACGTATTCACGGATGAATGCAAGAAAGCATTTGATTGCCTGAGAGAACGCCTGACAAGTGCACCCATCATTCAGGCACCTGACTGGTCTCGCCCATTTGAGATCATGTGTGACGCCAGCGATTATGCAGTTGGAGCAGTTCTAGGACA
The DNA here is from genome assembly GCA_027886185.1 of Rheum nobile. Classification (NCBI taxonomy): domain Eukaryota; kingdom Viridiplantae; phylum Streptophyta; class Magnoliopsida; order Caryophyllales; family Polygonaceae; genus Rheum; species Rheum nobile. The sequence goes on along the minus strand of WOAB01000546.1, from coordinate 3,846,835 downwards.
GAAAGTGGGACGGGCATCCCACGTGATTCATTACGCCTCCATGACTCTGAATGGAGCCCAGAGGAACTACTCCACCACTGAGAAAGAAATGCTGGCAGTTGTCTTTGCCTTGGAAAAGTTTAGGCAATACCTCTTGGGAGTCAAGGTGATTATCTACACGGATCACGCAGCTCTTCGTTACCCGATGACGAAGAAAGAAGCAAAGCCAAGATTAATCCGATGGGTTCTCCTTCTCACTGAATTTGATGTGGAAATCCGTGATAAGAAGGGAGTAGAGAACCTCGTAGCGGATCACCTGAGTAGGCTCGTCCATGAGGAAGATAAACTCGGAGAGCAGAGCCCCATACATGGCACCTTCCCATATGACACACTTTTTACACTCGAGGGCAGCTCAAAGAACACTCACCGCCCCGCGGTCACCACCACCGCGACCCGGCGAGTCGTAGCCAGTATGAAGTTGAAGATACCACCGCCCCGCGGCGATGACTACCGCGACCCGGCGGTTGGATTACTTGAGAACCAGGAAAGCTCACCGCGACCCCCAGAGACATCACCGCCCCGCGGTCACATCTCTGGAGTCACACTTTGCCCTGGAGATATTTCTGACTCCTCCTTTCATATTGCCATGGACCTCTTCGGAATCCAGTCTTATAGACCCTGGTACGCAGACATAGTCAACTACCTGGTTCGAGAGGAATTTCCCCCAGACTACACCAGAGCCCAGAAAGCAAAGGTATGCAGAGAAGCTCGCCACTATGTTTGGGATGATCCCTACCTGTGGAAGCATTGCGTCGATCAGGTAGTCCGTCGATGTCTCCCAAACAACGAGGTACAATCTGTCCTTAACTTCTGTCATTCTGAAGCATATGGGGGTCATTTTGGAGCAAATAGGACTGTTAGGAAAGTATTGGAAGCAGGATTTTATTGGCCGCACCTCTTTAGGGATGCTTACAGTTTTTGTAAATCCTGCGACCGATGCCAACGGGTTGGTAACATCACCAGAAGGAATGAAATGCCGCAATCATCATTGATCTTCTGTGAGGTCTTTGATGTTTGGGGCATGGATTTTATAGGACCCTTTCCTAACTCTCATGGGAATCTTTATATATTACTTGCGGTGGACTACGTTTCCAAGTGGGTGGAAGCGAAGGCCACCAGGACTGATGATTCTAAAGTTGTGGCAGGTTTCCTCAAAGAAAATATTTTCTCAAGATTTGGAATACCCAAAGCTTTAATTAGTGACAGGGGAACCCATTTCTGCAACAAGACAGTGACTGCCCTGCTGAATAAGTATCACGTCACTCAGAGAATCTCCACGGCCTACCATCCTCAGACCAATGGGCAGGCCGAGAACTCCAACAGAGTAATTAAGGCTATACTGGAGAAGACAGTAGCAGCCAACCGGAGGGATTGGAGCATCAAGCTCAATGATGCGATGTGGGCATACCGTACAGCTTTCAAAACTCCGATAGGGATGTCTCCGTTCCGGCTGGTATTTGGAAAAGCTTGTCACCTCCCCGTCGAACTTGAACATAAGGCGTGGTGGGCAATAAAGAAATGCAACTTGCAATTGGATGAAGCAGGCGAACTCCGCAAGCTACAAATGCAAGAACTGGAGGAATTACGCCTTGACGCCTACGAGAACTCAGTTAACTACAAGGCGAAGACCAAGCAGTGGCATGACAAGCATATTTTGCGAAAGGATTTCAAGCCAGGAGATAAAGTTCTTCTATTCCAATCTCGGCTCAACCTCTTTGCTGGAAAGCTGAAATCCAAATGGTCAGGCCCATATGAAATCGCTGAGGTGCATCCCCATGGAGCCATAGGCCTAATTAATCCCAAGACCGGCACCATCTTCAAGGTGAACGGCCACAGATGCAAGCCTTACCACGAGGGGTTCGATCCAAACCAGGACGAGACACTACTCCTCGAACACCCTGACACTGAAGCAGGATGAGCCACATCCCACGTCGAGCCAACGACGTTAACCAAGGCGATGTCCGGGAGGCAACCCGGGTTAGTTCTTTTCTCTTCTTTTCCCTAGATTATTTTCGTAGTTTATTTTTGCTTTGTTTCGTTCGCCTGTTACTCACATTTCAGGTACGAAAGTAAATCTGAGAAGAGATGTGGTACTCAGCGTAACCCACCGCCCCGCGACGACTTTCACCGCCCCGCGGTGGATCTCTGGTATAATGTCTCTACTCTAAAAAAATAAAAAATAAATAAATAAAGGGCCTCGAAAAAATCTTAAACGGGTGAGTAATATTTTTATTTCTTGAGTTGGATACGAAGGAATTGACGGTGTCAGTTGAAAACCACGGCTCGGTACCTACCTTCTTCACTTATTACCCCATTAGCTCTCCCGCCAAACCCTATTCCCCCTTCTTCTTCCCCATCTCTCTCTCCGCCAAACCCTATTCCACGATATCCAAAACCTTAGCCCACAACCCTCTCCACCGAAATCGGCCTCCCCCCTCACCTTGGTAGTGGCAGCCCGTAACCCAACCTTGTTTCTTCTCTACCCAGACCTTCTTTTGTGACGATTTCCAACCCTGTGGTGGTTCGTAGTTGAAAGGGGGCGCCTTTTGCTTGTTGGTGTGCTCGGAACAAATTTGGGGTGCTCTTCCGGTGGTTTGGTGGTGTTTGAGGAGGAATAGCACAGAGACCGCCTCGCGTGCAGTATCGTCGCCTCGCGCGAGTCAGATTTTTGAATTTGGAGAAGATGGTGAACAGTCGCCGCCCCGCGTCAACACCACCGCGACTCGGCTCCTGTGCTCAGTTATCATCACCGCCCCGCGGTGACCCTCGCGGTCTGTCATCGGCCGATTGTAAGTGCCCTTTGCTTAGCCTTGTGTCTCAAGAACCTCATTTTTTTACAATGTCAAGGGCTAGGAAGGTGGGGATGACTGAGGAGGAGTTGGAAATATATGATGTGGTGTCGGCGAGACACGTACAGCCGACTCGTTTCTTTGATCGGGGAGCGCTAGCTGAATTGGGTTTGTTAGAAATGACCCAACAATGTCTGGACCGGATGGGATTGGGGGGATTCTTAGACAAATGCGCGCCCACATTCCCTGACCTCTGCTACCAGTTTATAGCCACCTTGTCTCGAAACCACACGCGACGAATCATCGATGGTAGGGAGCAGAAACTCATAGCGGGAATCACCTTCAAATATGAGGGTCGGAGTTATGGTATTCCTATAGAGGAAATCCGGGAGCTGCTGGGTGTGTCGAAACCAGCTACTGAGAAGTGGAGGCAGGGTCCCGACAAGGCGGACCTTAAGGAATTCTGGACCACCGCAACGGGAATGGCTGAATATCAAAAGAGGAAGGAGAGTAGTAACAAGATTGTCCACCCATGCCTCCGCTTGGTCTACACTGTCTTGCTTCGGACATTTTGTGGGTGTATGGAGGAGAGAAAGGTTTCTTTGAAGCGCCTTGGTCTTTTCTCCCCGATGATTGATCCTTTGGATACGATGACCCCTAGATGGGTTGTCATATGGTTGCATGAGCTGCAGCGGATTCGCGAAGGCGCCGCGCAAGATATTGTTTAGGGTGGGCTGATCACCTTGGTTGCGGCGGCCAGGATTTCGATGGACATCATTCCTCAGCCACTCATGCCTATTCGCTACGACATTCCATATCTGCGATGGTGTGGTATGCTGACCATATCTCAAGGGCAGTATCTGTGGTGCTCCTACGGAGGCCACTTATTGCGCCTCCCTCGTCTTTTGGTCTACCCGTGAGATTTCACAGGCTGGTACATCCCGTCTGATGCTGAGCTTATTCCTTCCGACGATGAGGCTGATCCACCGGCTACTATTCCCATGATTATGGATGTCGATCCCCCTGCTTCTGACGTTGCCTCCACATCTGCATCGCCTTCTGAGTTTTCTTGGGACGAGATGTTCATCCGTTTTGATGCCTTCACGCTACGTCAGGAGGCTGCGAACGAGGCGACAATGGCTCGGCTGCGGACTATCCAGGCCGAGATTACACGGGACATCACCGGCCAACTGAGTGCAGCCGAGGCATTTATCCAGGAGCAGTACTTTGGGAGGCACCCATCTCTGCCGTGCCATCCATGGTATCCACCGTTCCAGTGAGTTTTTCTTCTCTCTTCCCTATTTCTTTGTCTTCGTCTCTACATTGAGGACAATGTGTATTTCAAGTGTGGGGAGGGATTTAGACTCATTGTCTATCATATCTAGTGTACAAATTTATTTCATGCATTTCGTACTTGCATTTTCTATTCTAAAAAAAAAACCACAAAAATTTGAAAAGGCAATCAAAATCCTGGGATGAGCTGAAAACCCACAAGGGCGGCTCAGGCAAGAAGCAGGTAGTCCGACTGGTATAGACCAGGGCAAAAGTGGACTGGAGTGATGTGAGGACATGTGAGACGTCTAGTAAAATGAAATGAGTGGCTTGGTGAAAACCTGAAAGGGCACCTCGGCAAGATGAGCGAAAAAGAAGAAGAGTGATTCTAGGATTTCTCTCTATCTATTGGTGAGGCGTCATAAGAAGAGGCGGTATAAGGAGTTCGGGTAGGTCACTTTGGAGCAATAAGAAGCTAGACAAGAGTTAGGAATAGATTCTCTCACATCATTCGTTTTGGTTGTTTGAGGGCTGATTGTTGAGTTGTTGTAGTCATTAGTATCTTATGTTGTCACACTTCCTGAGGCCTTGATATTTGATATAGAGGAGTATGTTTGAGCTGATTTACTCGGGACGAGTAAAGGTCTAAGTATGGGGATATTTGATAGGTGCAATTTAGTGCACATTAACTAGCGACTATTGACACATTTTAGATGGAGTTTTGGTATAAGAAGAGGCTAAGTCTGTAATCCATGAGAAGAGTTGAAGAAGTACAGATATGAAGGTTTTACAGCTTAGTGAAGAAGATAGAGGATTGATGGAGAAGTCTGCTCAGAACTAAAGGAGCAAATTACCTCACTTGGTAGTACTTGGGAGCAGATGAAGGATGAAGAAGCTGGCCAGTGCCGCCCCGCGCCACTGTCACCGCGACCCGGCGAAGATCCTCAGAGAAGTCACCGCCCCGCGGTGGAACCATTACCGCCTCGCGGTGGGAGTGAAGACCACGCGACTGATGTGTTTTATTATTATTCGTATTTTAGTATATTTTATTTCCTTATTTTGTTTGCTAGGTTAACTTTCTGAAAACCTATTTAAGGTCTTGTTAATAGTTCGTAGAGAGAGTTCCTCTCCCTTTTTACAATACAATTTTCTAGGTTCTTAAACAATGGATAGCTAAACACTTTTGTTTCGCTAGACGATTGAAGCACTACAATGAATTGGTTGTGAGATTTATATTCCTTGTTCTATATCTTATTAAATTGGATTGATTCTCTTGATTGAACTGTCTATTGATTTATGTTGATTCTTCTAGCGTAGCTAACTAGGTTTTTCGGCATCTATCATATTGCTAGGATTGCATGTAGGGGTTCCGAGTGCATATCTAGTGGCAAACACAATTGTGTGTATAGGGGTTCCGAGCGTACAATTGTGTGTGAGAATCAATTGCATGTTAAGTAGGGGAGTGAGTACTTGTACGTCTTTCTACTTGAATGTATCTTATATCCTTGTGTGCATTGCTATCGCTGTGTTGGTGCTAGAGTACGCTGACAACTGTGAGAATCAGTTGTACTTTATCATTAGCATCGTAATAAGTCTATCGACAACTGTGAGAATCGATAGTATTCACGATTAGGGTGGGAACAATAATAAGATAGTAAAAGAACTTGGAAAGATAGTTTTCAGTGATCAACTGATTGCATTGTGGTGTGGATATTTGTCTGGTGGAATGCCTTCTCTCATTATATTTCGTCACTTGTCATAATTGAATCTTTGGTTACATTGTGATTATTCCAAACAAAACAACCCCCTGTTACTTGTTAGTCACACGTTATTGCATACAGATAACTGACTCCCTGTGGGATCGACCCTGACTTACTTGCTATACTCTTTAGTGGGTGAATTAGGATTATTTTGATAGGAAAACGACACCGGTTTCCGGCCTTGTCACTATGGGATCTTCCTTATTGGAAAGATTTGTCGGTTAGGCATTGTCTCGATGTGATGCACATTGAAAAAAATGTTTGTGATGCTATAATTGGGACTTTGCTAAATATACCCGGAAAGACGAAAGACAATCAGAAAGTTCGTTTTGATATGAAAGAGAGGAATATTCGACCAGATTTGTGGCCCGTGGTAAAACCGGATGGTAAAAAGACTGTTTCTGCCTCCGGCGTGTTACACAATGTCAAGAAAGGAGAAAAAGGTGTTTTGTGAGTGCTTACATGGCATTAAGGTTCCATCGGGATATTCATCAAATGTAAAACGTCTAGTTTCTCTTTCGAACCTTCGGTTGATTGGTATGAAGTCTCATGATTGTCATGTATTGATTAATGTTTTCTTGCCGATCGCACTTCGTGGGATATTGTCGAAACACGTGAGACATGTTATAACAAAACTTTGCATTTTTTTCAGTTCCGTATGTGCTAAGGTTATTGATCCGGAAATATTGGATGCTCTCCAATATGATATTGTTGAAACTTTGTGTCAATTTGAAATGTACTTTCCGCCGTCTTTCGTTGACATAATGGTGCACTTAATTGTTCATTTGGTTCAAGAAATCAAGTTATGTGGTTCGGTGTTCTTAAGATGGATGTATCCTTTTGAGAGATTTTTTGGCAATTTAAAGGACAAAGCAAAGAATCGGGCGAATCCAGAGGGTAGTATCATTCGTGGAGTCCTTCATGAAGAGATATCTCAATACGCAGCTGAGTTTTTTTCAAGGCTTCATCCAATAGGTCTTCCAAAATCTCGTCATGTAGGGAGGCTTGAAGGAGATGGAGTAATTGGTAAAAATGTGATATCTCCTCCATCTGAAAGGAAGATTAAGGCACATCTTTGTGTGTTACAGCATCTTACAGAGGTCAATCCTTACATAGAAAAGCATTGCCTTGAATTGCAACACAATAATGCTAAATTGAATGAAAGAGCTTTGATGCGGGAACATAATCGCACATTTGTTGATTGGTTTAAGAAGGAAGTAGCTGAGGAACTAAGGAAAGAACATGACGTTTCTGATACGGTCAAGTGGTTATCTCGAGGTCCTCGACTATGTGTTCGGTCTTACGAAGGGTATGATATCAATGGGTTCACATTCTACACTAGAAGACAAGATGAAAAGAGTGTGGTGTAGAATAGTGGAGTGAAGGTAGTTGCATCATCTAGGGTCTATGCGAGCGCTAAGGACAAAAGACCGGTTGATGCGACACAATCGTATTATGGTGTTATCGAAGAAATATGGGAGCTTGATTATAACAATTTTACAATCCCTGTTTTCCGGTGCAAGTGGGTCAACAACCCTAACGGGGTGAAGCAAGATGAAATTTATCCGGGTTTGACATTGGTAAACTTTGACCGATTAAGTGATAGTGACGAGCCATTCATCCTAGCATCACAAGCTAAGCAGATTTTTTATGTGGTAGACAATGTTGATCCTAGATGGCATGCAGTTGCCCAAGGCAAAAGACATATTCTGGGTATTGATGATGTTATGGATGAAGATGAGTATGACGAGTATGATGACACACCCTTGTTATCAACTGTTGTTCAACCATTACCGAAGGAGGAAGATACAAATAATACTAATCATATCGGTACAGATCATAGGGAAGGAATATGGGTTACAAATCATAAATGAATAAGATGAGGTAAGTTATTTTGCTTACGAATTAGTTTTTTTTTTGGAATATTAACAATATCAGTTTCATGAGTGTATTATGTTGATTTTCTAGGGCATTTCAAGTGTACAAGTATCAAGGTGGGAAGTATTTGTGTTTCATGACCGACTAGATATCAGTTTCATGACCGACTAGATAATGTATGTAACTTAACTAACTATATATTGATAGTATTTGTGTTTTTTGTCAATAATTTCTGTGTTTTTTATGCAGCTATATCCTAAGAGGAAGACATCGTATACTTATGAAAAAATGGATGTTGTTTGTGAGCAATGGGCACAGTATTTTACATCGAAGTATTTATTATCGGGTTGAACTTGTTTTTACTTGTCATGTAAACTGTTGTTGAGAACCTAACTGTACTCTGATGAAATCTGTTGTTGTTTTTTTTTGGTCAAATGAAATCTGTTGTTTGTTGTATATTATTCTGTGAATAAAATCAGGAACCTGACTGACTCGGGCGAGTTCTGGGCCGAGTCAGCGTCTACTTGTTGAGGCGGGCTTGTATACGCCCGCCTCTATAAGTATATACGCGCGACTTGTTGAGGCGGGCCTATAGAGGCCCGCCTCAACAAGTGTTTACTTATTGAGGCGGGCCTCCTAAGCCCGCCTCAACAAGTCCCTCATTTTGGCGCCAAAGTGAGGGACTTGTTGAGGCGGGCTTATGAGGCCCACCTCAATAATGTCCTTTTAGAGGCGTAAAATGTCCGCCTCAAAAAGTGTCCCTACTTGTTACAGCCCCCTTAGTTGAAGCGAACGGTGTTCGCCTCAATAAGTGTCCAAAGGCCCGCCTCTATAAGGATTTCTTCCACTAGTGTGTGTGTTATGTTGATTGTGTTGGTACTGTAGAGATTCATGATTAGGTGCAGTTCTTAGTGGATAGTTTTGCTGTGCTTCCTGAGACCTTGGGTATTTCATTGGAAGAGTAGGTTTCTATTAGCTTACTCGAGGACGAGCAAGGTCTAAGCATGGGGGAATTTGATAAGCGCTACTTTGTAGTGCATAACTAGGAGCTGTTACTAGTATTTGGGTGCCATTTTTGTGTGTTTAGTACATAATATAGGAGAATGGAATTTTGGAGAAGAAGTGTTGATTTGGTGGTTTTGAGTGCTTAAATGAAGACTTAAGGAGATGAAGGCGAAGCCACAAGAGAAGACCGCAAGCGAGAAGCTAAAGATCGCAACAGAAGTAAAACCGCGGGCACGGAAGGACGAGCCGCGGTCGCGGATCTACACCAGAGGCAAGGGTTCGACAAAGTACAATCCGCGGGCGCGGAATGATTGCCACGGGCGCGGAATTACGCCAGAAGCAGCGAGAGCATCAGAGACCAATCCGCGGGCGCGGAAATATTTTCGCGATCGCGGTTACTGTTCATACGCGGGGCGGAGAGCGTTTCGGGATTTTCTCGTCCGAGATCTTTTGTTTACTTTATTTTCCTTTATTTTATTTTCTTTTATTCCGGTTTTTATATTTTAGGTTATGAGAATCATTATCTTTTTAGATTAGGGTTTGCTAGGTTTTTCATATTCATTAGTTAGCAGCCTTTTCAATTATTCAATTTTCATCAATTTATCGTTCAGTTTTTCCCTTAGAGTTTTATGCTTTGAAGACTATGAAGAACTAAGCAACATTTGCTTAGTCCGACGATTGAAGCCTTCGTTTGTATTTGGTTGTGAGATTATAACTCTATTTCCTTTCCTTTGATTATATTGATTCTCTTTGAGCTTCATCTCATTGATTCTTACTGATTTGACTAGTCTGATCATCTAGTTGATAGTATTGATTTTCTATTGCTAGGGTTTGGATATTTCTAGTTGAAATTCCTTATCTTGTGTAGCAACCACGATTTACAGGAACTAGTTGTGAATGTTTATTGTGAAGAGAATTGATTACATGTCGAGTACTGACTAGTTGTTAAGTATTGCATGTATCCTGGTTAATTCATATGCTTACTGCTGCCTTTAGATTGAATCTTGATAGTTTCTTGATTGTTTAATGGTAAGTATTTTCAGGGTTAGTTGACCTGTCTATATACATAAGATCGGAACAGGAATATTCATTGGTAGGAATTGGAGATAATCTAGGATCAATCAATCAAACTGAAGTGTGGATATTTGTCTGACTAAATTACTTTTCACCCATTGATTACATCTTTTGCATTGATTTACTTTGTTACTTGATACAAACCCAAATCTCCTCTTTTTGTTACTATTGGCATACCATCTTTGCATTTAAAAAGATTGCTTGCCTTCATGTGGGATCGATCCTTATTTACCCTACTATATTAGTTAGGTTTTTGAGGTTTACTTTGATAGACATCATGACTTTAGCCTCATCAATTGTACATAAGATTGGGATAGTACACAAAATCATACTATTTCTTGTAATATGGGTTCTAAATAATTGATGCTGCTAACGGACTGCTCTAAATAACGAAGAAGTCCTGGAAAGCATGGGCAAAACCCTAGAGCAAACATAGGAGTTTCTCAATTGATATCCTCGCCGGTTAATGAAGCGGTCAATTATAGACTTCCTTTTACTTATCAGAATGGAATTTCCATTTTGAGTGATAAAAGCATGGCTTATATATAGATCTGTCAAACGGGTCAAACGGGTCGGGTTCGGGTTTAAGCATATCGGGTTCGGGTCGGATCGATTACGGGTCAAAATTTACGGGTCGATTATGGGTCGGGTCATTGCGGGTCAGGTATGGGTTCGGGTCGATCCAGCGGGTCGAGAGCGCCCTTGTCAAAATTTTATAAAATGATTACTAAAATAATATTTTAATTAAAACAAAAAAATAATAAATCAAAAAAAAATTATTATGTAATATTTTAATAACAAAATATATTATAATGTTTAATATATAAAATGAAAACAAAATTGTAATGATCCAACGGGTCAATGACCCAACCCAGAAATTTTCGGATCGAACGGGTCGGATTATTTTTTACCCAATACTTTTCGGGTCGGGTCTCGACTCAGAAAACGCGGGTCGGATCGGGTCGAGTTTGCGGGTCGGGTCAAAAATTAACAGCTCTACTTATATACAAATAAAAACCCTCTTGAATTGGGAAATTTTAGTAGATGATGACTTGGAAATTTCAACGACATTGAACCTGTTATGTTTAGATAGGGGAGGAGAAAGGTGGGAAATAAGTTAGTATTAAATTATGGTGGGCCAATTACATAGATGTGTTTGCTTGAGTGTAAATAGCATATAAAGTCCATGATATAAGCCAATTTAATTCGAACTCAAAGCCAATCGACAATAAATAAAGTATATAAGTCAATTTCATTCGAACTCAAAGCCAATCGACAATAAATGAAGTACCTCATTGAATTATATATTGGTTTTAGTTTTAGTCATTTTTTCATGAGAAGAATCCCCAATAATTCCATTTTCATAATCTCTTTCCAAAACTGTACCATTTCCTTGATTTGAATTTAAAATTAAGTTATTTACTTTTTAATGACTAAACTACCCTTAATCCAATTACCCTTATATCAACTTATATATTTCCATCTTTTCACGTTAATGTTGCCACTCCTCTATCATTTTCTCTGCTATTTGCCCATCGTTGTCTGTCGTTTTCCCATCGCTGCCATTGACGGACCACCGCCCACCGCAACCACCGTTCTTGTCTCCACCGTCTGTCCACCGCAGCCATCGACGTCTCCACTCTCTGCCCACCACATCCATCGTTCGCGTCTCCACCGTCTGTCCACTGCAGCCATCGACGTCTCCACTCGTAGAGTTGCGAGATCTTTGATGGATCAATTTTATACGGATCATTTCCTCAATCTGTCAGCAGATGATCAAGAAAAATGTGTCTCGCGACTTTACGACATAGCTCGCTCCGAGGGGACTAGTCTACAAAAGCCGGCTATTGTGAGGCATAAAGGACGACCAATGGGAGCTCTAAACAAAGATACCACTAAAAGACATCCTTCTTCATCGGAGTACATAGACAAAGATACAAAAGGGACACCTCCCAAGAAGCAACGAGGTAGGCCACCAATGCCCACTAGCACACCTTCACGAAACCCTAAAGCTCCTACCACTCCTTTGAGGCCATCTCAGGTTAGAGCTCCCAAGAATTCAGTGGGTCAAATGTTGTCATCACCTTATATGCCTCCATAATCCTTCATTAAAGACTTTGAGCCGTATAAGCTTAAGACGATCTGCATCTGCCATGTTAAGAAGGAGAGACATTTCATTTCGATATGGTACTAATCATTTAATTATTTTATATTAATTATTTGAACCCATGAGTAGATGGTCCTATCAGAGGCGTTATCATTGCCTCCAGTATTTGTCATGTGGGAGCATGCACATGATGCCTCTGCTGCTTATCTGTATGATCCATTTGTTTCTCAGCTGATGGCATTCAGACCTTCTTGCACAAGAAAGAGACGAGGTCGCAAGCCGACTTAAATGCTATTGTACTCGTACATTGTAATGTTATTGTGATCCATGATTGTAATGATATTGTAAGCCGACTTAAATGTTATTGTACTCGCCTTGGCACTTAAGAGATCTCTATTTTTTGTCCCGTCTTTGGAGAAGTATAACTTTTTCTACGTAATCCCGAATTGAGTAATTCCAACGTCAGATTAAAGATCAAGATGTCAACTATAACTCCTCCAAATTTCAGCGCGTTTGGACTAGGGAATCAAAAGTTATTGCGATTCCAAAATCGTGCCGCGGATCAGCATGTTTCGTCCGTCACGTATGAACCAGGGCGTTAAATAGAAATTTTGTTGGTGCGCTAAATAGAAATCGTGTTAATATATTCACATTAGATTGTAGGAATGAAGAGTTAGGATTAAAACACATGGAGTGACAAACTTGTAAATATAACCAATTTTTTTAATTTATTTTTTAAGTATTACTTTTTAAAAATAATTTCTGATATTATTTTTTTCCAAAAATATTTTTTTTCAAAAAAAAATTCCTGAATTTTTTTTTTCCAGAAAATTAAGTTTTTTCCCCAAATATTTTTTTTATTTTTTCATGAATATTTTCTTGAAAAAAAATTAGTACCATACACTTTAACATACTACTCACGCACTTTAATATATTTACATATATACTTAATTTTAGATCACTAAACATGCACTTTAATATACTTACACATACATACACTTAACTTGGAATATTGAGCATCCACTTTAACATAATTACATATGTACTTTTTAACATATTAAGTATGTACTTTAACATGATAAATATGCACTTTAACATACTAACATATGCACTTTTAATATAATAAACATACACTAGCTAAAAAGTGCATTTTTAATATACATGTTAAACATACACATTTACATATTACAGCATGCACTTTATCATATTAAATATACACTCTATGTGAGCATTAAAAATGTGCTTATATATGCACTTTGAATTCATTATAGATACACTTTTGGTGCTTATTTATGTACTTGATATACAATACAATATAATTAAATAAAATACTTTTTTTTTAAATACGAAAAAAAAGTTGAAAAAAAATTTTGATTTTTTTTTTTGATTTTTTTCTTAAAATCTGAAGAAGAAGAAGAAATTAATTTTCGGGAAAAAAAAATCCAAAAAAAAAAAATTGAATTAATTTCAAAAAAAATCTTTTTTAATAAAAAATATTATGAAAATAATAATATTTACAATTTTGTCACTCCAATCTTATTCATCCATCTCTTAAATCTTATGGCCCTAATTACTCCTCACTTTACACCCTAAGATCATTATGCACTTGAACCCTACCACATATATATATATATATAGAGAGAGAGAGAGAGAGAGTGCGGTTCCTGTGCGGAATATCCGTATAATATAAAGTGTGAAATTTTCCTAGCCGTTAGATGTGGAGCACGAAGGACTCGGATTGTGCCACGTCAATGAGCTGGAGAATGTTGAAACAAAGAGCAACTTCATTTAGCATGTCATCGGATGTAATTAATTGGAACAATCTACCCTCCTCAAACCCGAATAAAATAAAATCAAAGACGCTCTTCAATTCATTTGAAACCCTATCTCACAATCTTCCTCAAACACTCTCAAAGAAATTTGAATCGAATCTCGATCCAAACTCTCTTTCGTCTCCAAATCTCTTCCAAAATCATCGTCCATCTGCCAAAAGAACGATTGCATAAAAGATATCGTGAATTTGCACAGAAGAACATCCGAAAAGAACAAAACGATTTTGAAGAATATATACATGGCAAAAGGGGCAAAAAGTTCGAAAGGGAAAGGAAAATCCTCGAAAGGTAAACAAAATCACTACTCAACCCCTAAAATTTACTTTACTGATAGTTGTCTGCTCAGATTTAGGGTTCTAAGTTCATATCTAGCGTTGTCTGCTCGGATTTAACTTTTTTGTGCTTGGATTTGGCCTTTGTGTGCTCCGATTTGGCGTTTTTGTGCTCGATTTTAGCGTTTGTGTTCTTGGATTTGACTTTTTGTGCTCGAATTTTCTTGGACCAAGATCCTGCTGGTCTTTTGAATGTCTATTGGTGTGTTGTTTGTGGTGTGTGATGTGCATGTTTTTGCATTGAGAATTAGAAATTAAAGCTCTGGTGAAAGAAAAAAACCAACTAGAATCTGTTAAGGCTTCCATTAGTTGAGATGTCATGGTTCAATGAAGCATTGAGTTTTTTCAGTGTTACTTTCATGTGTGATTTTAAAATTGTATTTTTGTTTATTATGTGGTTGGTTTAGTTCATGTATGTGGTGCATAGATTAATATATTAATATTACAAGAAGACAGAGGTTTCTTAATGGTAAACTGGCATATATATGGTCTTTGTAACATTTGGATTTCGTCCATGTAGTATACGAGGGTAAGACTGTGTTTGTAGCTCTACTGAGCATGAATTATGTATATATATGAGTGCTTTAATAAGAGTTGTTTGTGCATAATTATGATTTATCTGTGCATAAGCAAATCTTCTACAAAAAAAACTTTATTGACTATATTGAATTGATTTCTATAGCATTGCTTTATTGACTATAGCATTGCTTTAAGAAAAGTTGTTTGTGCATAATTAAGATTTATTTGTGCATAAGCAAAATCTTCTAAAAAAGACTTTATTGAATTGATCTCTAAGGTGCATGAATTACGTATAGCAGTGCTTTAATAGAGTTGTATGTGCATAATTAAGATTTATATGTGCAATTGTGCACAAAGCAAATCTTCTGCAAAAAATGACTATATTGAATTGATTTCTAAAGTGCGTGAATTATGTATAAGAGTGTTTAAATAAGAGTTGTATGTGCATAATTATGACAATTATCTTTCTATCTTTATATTTTCCTAAACAGATTTCCTTATTGTTATGTTGTGATATTGAAGTGGCAGGATAAATGTTGTGTGGTGATTTAGTGCATATCTTAGTTTTCATACTTCGGTATGCACATTTAATAGCAAAACATGCACCTTTTTTATATTTATGCCATGATAATACACTAGAGGAACCTAGTTAGGAAAATGATGTTGATCTGCAGTGCAGTTAATGTTCATATTCTTGGTTAGCCTCTTCTCAGGGTTGCGTCTTCTAAGAAATTTATTCATCTAATTACAAGCAGGGGCGCCCAAACATGATTATTTGTCTTGTATTTGTATATTTATCACTGGTGTGTAAAGATATCCTGAGTTAAAACTGTATGGATAACATGTTTTCATACCTAGTTTGCTAGTTTACACTTCACATTGAAGATCTGCGCTTTTTACCGACTCGATTAATCATCCTACAAAAAATAAGATACATTAGGAAGTTATTTTAAGATCGTCATGACTATTGCATGTTGCCTAAAATGCATCGCTGCCTAGCAATGCACAACTACACTAGTTCAAAAAATAGGATGAGATTACGCACTTTAGACACCAATGTATGCACATTTAAAAGTAAACCTTGCACTTTCAGGACAAATTTCATAATGAGATTTCTTTTCATGACACATGATTTCTTTTCATGAACATAGATTGAAAAGATCATCCTAATTTGCAGAGGGACCTCATGTTCGACTATTTGAAGAATGCGATGGTGCACAAAAAAGGCGAATGCCCTCCAAAGCATGAATGTGTATCCATCATTACTCGACATGCAAGGAGGGACAACTACACTCAAATCAGATTCAGGGCTTTATCCATTGAGGTCTATGGAGACATATCATGGGGTCCAGGATTAGAATCATGGACTAAGCTCAAGGAATGACACCAAGACAAATGATATATTGACGAAGAAGTTTGTCCATGCTATGTTGACATCGAAAATTAATGAAGTGAGTGACCAGGTAAAAAGTGGGTGAAACAGTACAAAGAAGACTGCAAGTGGAAGAACAAATAGCTGATTTGTGGTTGAACTATTGGTTGGTTGTATTTTTTTTGAAGAAGTGTTATGTACATGTAAGAAATGGTCGAACTATTGATTGGTTGATTGAATGTTTTCTAAAAACTAGATGCAGGTTGAATGTGAACTTTGATCATGTTTTGGGGATACTAAAATTATAACACCCCTAATTTATACCGGAGATATTACATGCCAGTGACCTCAGACTTTACCGTCCAAAGTCACCCCAGGCTTTTCCAGAACGATTAAGCTTAAAAACATAACATAATTACATATTAATGGAAATATTAAATAGCGGAAGACTTTAAATTACACAGCGGAAGACTTTAAAGAGCCAACTTATAACATGGCTAAATTATGAAGATACATTGAAGTAACACTTTAACAATCTTAAAACACTTAACAGCTTAGAACACTGACTTTTAAATCTTCGTCTGCAAGCTTCTTATCCTTCAATAGGTTACTTAAACTCCGGGAAACAACTCCTGATGTGCCGAATCGAACGGATGACACCAGCCCACATGCAGAGAACAAAGTTCGTGGGTTAGTCTACTTGAATAGACTAGCAAGGGTACAAAGCAGAGTGGTTCGAGTGATCGTGACCGTTTACTATCATTGTCCCTTGAATAAAAACCGAAGGAACGATATATAACCCGACACTTTCACGGAATGATTAAGCAATTAAGATATGCACTGAAGAGAAGACTCCAACTGAAATGAGCCTTATAGGAAATTATGACAACTGCTAGGGAACATTAAAGTTACACACACCAATGATTTAAAAGTTGACTGAGATGCTTCAGTTCACAACCAACCTCATCGCATACAGTGAATCCAGATTGAAAAGAGAACGTACTATGATCAAAGTCGAGACGAGTTTTTCTAGCTGCACTATAACTTAGCTGCACTACTCGCCAAAGGTTTATTAATCATGTGCACTCGGGCACATATCTTATTTAATTACAAAACACACTTTACTGGAACACGTTAATGTTATTAAGAGCGGCACACAGCTTAAATCTCAGGGTGACAATCATGTCGACCCAAATTAACACAACACATAAACACACACACGCACGCGCACACACGAGGCTTAACATTATTCCGAGAACAACGGAGTTATTATTACACAGGGTGATCTTACGTTCACCCAGATTACACTGCCACAGTGCTTACACTTAAATTTACAAGATGATAGTTACGTCCACCCCAATTGCACTAGCTAAGTGCTTAATACACAGGACTGCAATTATGCTCATCCAATGGCGCTTGCAAGGCGCTTAAAACACTTCAGATCCTTAAAGGTGGATAAGAAGCATAGGTCATGACCCTTAAATTATTATCCAGAAATTAACCCGAGGAGTATTACGATTTAAAGAAACGACAAATCCTTATTTGGATTAGCGTTCCTACGAACATTAAGTTATAAAGAAATGACTAATCCTTACTTGGATTAGCGTTCCTACGAACACTCGTGTTAACTAAACAGTCTAACACAGCAATTAATCACATTAAAGCCATCCAGGCAATCAACTTAAACATAGAGATAATAGAAACAGCTAATCCTTACTTGGATTAGTTTTCCTATTAACCTGTATGCTATTCTAGCATTAAGATTAAATTCACAATAATACCATCACGGTAATTATCACATATAATAGCGTTGTTCTAACAGATATACAACCTATTAAAACATTACTTTAATCACGTTTATTTATGAAATTAGTTCCCAAGCAAAACAACAGTTCACTCCAATTTAATTAACAATTAAATAATTGATAATTAATGAAACATGGAATGATTAAGCAAGAGCGAACCGCCACTTGCCTTAGTCCGCAGATCTGGAACAAAGCAGAGACAACGGGATTCCGGGCTCGACACAGGTATAGCTCCGACAGCACAACGACCTTCGAGTCGACCCATAAGGAAACCCTAAGTTAGATCCGACATAAACTAGTACGAATCTAAGTAAAGACGAAAGAAATCGAAAGGAACGAGTCCATAACGACGACCACCAAGACCAAGCCAACAAAGGGGCTTCTGGCCACTGGCGGCGGTCGTCGTGTTCATCACGGCGGTCGCCGTGAAGAACGGTGGCCAACAGAACGGTGAGAAAACTCACCAATACACACACGAGGGTCACTCCTTTGGCCTGGCTTTGGGTTCAGACCTCCACTAAGCTTCCAAAGGGACCTCTAGGCTACAGGAAAACACACCAAACAACACCGGCGATTGCTCCAAAGAACTCCGGCGAGGGCAAGCTTTTCCGGCGAGACAAATTCTGAGATTGAGCTTCTGATTTTAGCTCGAATCCGACCCCCAAGCCTCTCCTTTTATAGCCACGGATCGAGGGAGCACAATGATGGCCTGAATGGAGGCGTGGCGGGGCTAGTTCGGCGTCGTCAGACGTTCGCCGGCGACCTTCGGGCAAGGACCTCCGGACAACAACGACGGTGGGCACCGTCATAAATGCGGCGGGCGCCGTCATCAATGCGGCGAGCGCCGTCATCAATGCGGCGGGCGCCATCATCAATGCGGCGGGCGCCGCCATAGGCCTGGCGTCCCCAGCTAGGAGGAGACTCGCCGGCTCCTCGAGCCCAGCGATGGCGGGCGCCGCCATTCCCACGGCGGCCGCCGCCACCCTGGCTTCGCCTCCTCATCTCTTAGACGAAAACGATGTTAACCCGAGATAAAATTATCGTACGCGAACGAGTAATTAACATCCAAAGTACGTCATCTATATTTTATTTCACTGAGAAAAATAATACAGAGATATAGCACATTACAGAATGTCTTAAACTCTCTGTATTAAATCCGACGTACAAAACGGGTGTTCGGGAAAAATTCCAAAAATTCCCAAAATAACCTTATAAAAATACAGGGTATCACAAAAATAAGAAGACTTTTCTTGATCAATTACAAAAGACAACAAACAGGCAAAAAAACACTTCTAAAAAATCAGCTAAAGTATGAAAGAAAGAGCTAAAACCTAAGCTAATGTAACATCCCAGGCCAAGCTACCCCAGCCCACCAAGCCGCCCAGCCACCCAACGGTGCCGGCGCCGGTACTGGTGCTGCCTGGTTGTCCAAGGGCATGCAGCCCACACACCCAACCCTTCCCCCATTTAAATAGGTAGGTTGTTGCCCACGGGGATCGAACCCGAGACCTTTAGATATAAGGGCAATGCCTTACCACTTGTATCACCAATTGCGCTGCAGCACAATTGGTGATACAAGTGGTAAGGCATTGCCATTGTATCTAAAGGTCCCGGGTTCGATCCCCGTGGGCAACAACCTACCCATTTAAATGGGGGAAGGGTTGGGTGTGTGGGTTGCATGCCCTTGGACAACCAGGCGGCACTAGTACCGGCGCCGGCACCGTTGGGTGGCTGGGCGGCTTGGTGGTTTGGGTAGCTTGGCCTGGGATGTTACAAAAAAGTACACTTTTATGTTGGATAGGGGCCTCCGAGCGCATTGGCCCAGCCATTTCTATCCCCCATGGCTCGCAGCCCATGTACCCCAACCCTTTCCCCAAACTGGGTAGGTTGTTCGCAAGGCTCGAACTCGAGACCTCCCGCTTTAACAAGTGGCTTAACGCCCACTTGTTACCAATTGCGCTACAGCACAATTGGTAACAAGTGAGTGCGAGGCTACTTGTTAAAGCGTGAGGTCTCGAGTTCGAGCCTTGCGAACAACCTCCCAGCCATGGGGATTTGGTTGGGGTACATGGGCTGCGGCCCCATGGATAGAGAAATGGCTGGCCGATAAGGTCGGAGCCCCTCTCATTCAAAGTGTACTTTTTTGTAACATCCCAGGCCAAGCTACCCCAGCCACCCAACGGTGCCGGCACCGGTACTGGTGCCGCCTGGTTGTCCAAGGGCGCTCAATTGGTGATATAAGTGGCAAGGTATTGCCCTTGTATCTAAAGGTCCCGGGTTCGATCCCCGTGGGCAATAACCTACCCATTTAAATGGGGGAGGGTTGGGTGTGTGGGCTGCAGGCCCTTGGACAACCAGGCGACACCAGTACCGGCGCCGACACCGTTGGGTGGCTGGGCGGCTTGGTGGCTGGGATAGCTTGGCCTGGGATGTTACAGCTAATGTTTTCTTGGATTGACATTTAATAAATGTTCCATCCTATCATTCAAAAATTATCCCAATGAGGAAAAAAGTCTAAAAAACTTGCCTAAACGATGCACTAACAACTTTAATTTAAAGTTACTTCTTTCAGGACTAAAAATAAGCAAATCTTTGATTTTGTGAAATGACTAATCCTTACTTGGATTAGCGTTCTTATGAACACTCGTATTAACTAAACAGTCTAACACAACAATTAATCACATTAAAGCCATCCAGGCAATCAACTTAAACATAGAGATAATAGAAACAGCTAATCCTTACTTGGATTAGTTTTCCTATTAACTTGTATGCTATTCTAGCATTAAGATTAAATTCACAATAATACCATCACGGTAATTATCACATATAATAGCGTTGTTCTAACAGATATACAACCTATTAAAACATTACTTTAATCACGTTTATTTATGAAATTAGTTCCCAAGCAAAACAACAGTTCACTCCAATTTAATTAACAATTAAATAATTGATAATTAATAAAACATGGAATGATTAAGCAAGAGCGAACCGCCACTTGCCTTAGTCCGCAGATCTGGAACAAAGCAGAGACAACGGGATTCCGGGCTCGACACAAGTATAGCTCCGATAGCACAACGACCTTCGAGTCGACCCATAAGGAAACCCTAAGTTAGATCCGACATAAACTAGTACGAATCTAAGGAAAGACGAAAGAAATCGAAACGAACGAGTCCATAATGACGACCACCAAGACCAAGCCAACAAAGGGGCTTCTGGCCATTGGCGGCGGTCGTCGTGTTCAT
Organism: Rheum nobile; assembly: GCA_027886185.1. Lineage (NCBI taxonomy): Eukaryota > Viridiplantae > Streptophyta > Magnoliopsida > Caryophyllales > Polygonaceae > Rheum > Rheum nobile. The sequence continues at coordinate 3,825,809 of WOAB01000546.1, read as the reverse complement.
CACGGCGGTCGCCGTGAAGAACGGTGGCCAACAGAACGGTGAGAAAACTCACCAATACACACACGAGGGTCACTCCTTTGGCCTGGCTTTGGGTTCAGACCTCCACTAAGCTTCCAAAGGGACCTCTAGGCTACAGGAAAACACACCAAACAACACCGGCGATTGCTCCAAAGAACTTCGGCGAGGGCAAGCTTTTCCGGCGAGACAAATTCTGAGATGGAGCTTCTGATTTTAGCTCGAATCCGACCCCCAAGCCTCTCCTTTTATAGCCACGGATCGAGGGAGCACAATGATGGCCTAAATGGAGGCGTGGCGGGGCTAGTTCGGCGTCGTCAGACGTTCGCCGGTGACCTTCGGGCAAGGACCTCCGGACAACAACGACGGCGGGCACCGTCATAAATGCGGCGGGCGCCGTCATCAATGCGGCAGGCGCCGCCATAGGCCTGGCGTCCCCAGCTAGGAGGAGACTCGACGGCTCCTCGAGCCCAGCGACGGCGGGCGCCGCCATACCCACGGCGGGCGCCGCCACCCTGGCTTCGCCTCCTCAGCTCTTAGACGAAAACGATGTTAACCCGAGATAAAATTATCGTACGCGAACGAGTAATTAACATCCAAAGTACGTCGTCTGTATTTTATTTCACTGAGAAAAATAATACAGAGATATAGCACATTACAGAATGTCTTAAACTCTCTGTATTAAATCCGACGTACAAAACGGGTGTTCGGGAAAAATTCCAAAAATTCCCAAAATAACCTTATAAAAATACGGGGTATCACAAAAATAAGAAGACTTTTCTTGATCAATTACAAAAGACAACAAACGGGCAAAAAAACACTTCTAAAAAATCAGCAAAAGTATGAAAGAAAGAGCTAAAACCTAAGCTAATGTAACATCCCAGGCCAAGCTACCCCAGCCCACCAAGCCGCCCAGCCACCCAACGGTGCCGGCGCCGGTACTGGTGCCGCCTGGTTGTCCAAGGGCATGCAGCCCACACACCCAACCCTTCCCCCATTTAAATGGGTAGGTTGTTGCCCACGGGGATCGAACCCGGGACCTTTAGATACAATGGCAATGCCTTACCACTTGTATCACCAATTGTGCTGCAGCGCAATTGGTGATACAAGTGGTAAGGCATTGCCCTTATATCTAAAGGTCCCGGGTTCGATCCCCGTGGGCAACAACCTACCCATTTAAATGGGGGAAGGGTTGGGTGTGTGGGTTGCATGCCCTTGGACAACCAGGCGGCACCAGTACCGGCGCCGGCACCGTTGGGTGGCTGGGCGGCTTGGTGGCTGGGGTAGCTTGGCCTGGGATGTTACAAAAAAGTACACTTTTATGTTGGATAGGGGCCTCCGAGCGCATTGGCCCAGCCATTTCTATCCCCCATGGGTCACAGCCCATGTACCCCAACCCTTCCCCCAAACTGGGTAGGTTATTCGCAAGGCTCGAACTCGAGACCTCCCGCTTTAACAAGTGGCTTAACGCCCACTTGTTACCAATTGCGCTACAGCACAATTGGTAACAAGTGAGCGCGAGGCTACTTGTTAAAGCGTGAGGTCTCGAGTTCGAGCCTTGCGAACAACCTCCCAGCCATGGGGATTTGGTTGGGGTACATGGGCTGCGGCCCATGGATAGAGAAATGGCTGGCCGATAAGGTCGGAGCCCCTCTCATTCAAAGTGTACTTTTTTGTAACATCCCAGGCCAAGCTACCCCAGCCACCCAACGGTGCCGGCACCGGTACTGGTGCCGCCTGGTTGTCCAAGGGCGCTCAATTGGTGATATAAGTGGCAAGGTATTGCCCTTGTATCTAAAGGTCTCGGGTTCGATCCCCGTGGGCAACAACCTACCCATTTAAATGGGGGAGGGTTGGGTGTGTGGGCTGCAGGCCCTTGGACAACCAGGCGACACCAGTACCGGCGCCGACACCGTTGGGTGGCTGGGCGGCTTGGTGGCTGGGATAGCTTGGCCTGGGATGTTACAGCTAATGTTTTGTTGGATTGACATTTAATAAATGTTCCATCCTATCATTCAAAAATTATCCCAATGAGGAAAAAAGTCTAAAAAACTTGCCTAAACGATGCACTAACAACTTTAATTTAAAGTTACTTCTTTCAGGACTAAAAATAAGCAAATCTTTGATTTTGTTACTTATTTCTAGTAAGATTTACCAACTTTGTCACAACTCCTAATTAATACATAATGCTTCTAGTAACAACTAGTTTCCACCTTCAAGTATATATGTCAACATACAAATGAGTATGTTCATCTAGAATTTGTAAGTACATAAGATTATATCAATTGTCAAATAAAAAATATAAATAAGTTGTATTGTAAGTTGCAAAGTAAGATAACAAGGCAAGTACTACTAAAAACATTCTACTTTAGTATCCTGTCTCATCAATCACGGTTCATTGTCATCCATATGTGCTAAAACAATAAAATATATAAGCAAGTTAAGCATTCATAAGAATATGGGGAAAAAAACAAACAAAGCAACATGCTGATTTCCAAAAATCCACTCTAACACAGGGTGAAAAGCAAAGGCAGAAGCACCAAGTAGCTTGATTGTGTTATCAACTATAACAAGGGAATACATATCTTTTGGACAACGAGACAAATAGTACATTGTTTGCCCTTCTTGCGATAATTGAAGCACATAGTTCTCACACGTATCCGGCTCAACAAATGAAGAAGCAATCACACCACCACCACCCACGCCACGACATTTGACGCAGTAGAATCAATACTAGAGGAAGAAGAAGGCCCAACTAGAATTATATATAATAGATGAAAGTGCACGAATAAGGTACAATTGGTGCAACATTAACAACTTTTCCAAGGAATGAACAAATACAACAGAGGAAGAAGATGCGTCAATCAGCGAATATTTAAAATGCGTGGAAGTGCACAAATAAGGTGCAATTGATACAAGCATAAACAGAGCCGAAAAAAAGTTGAAGTGCATACCTCCATAAAAAATCAGAGGAAAGCAAAAAAGAAGTAATCTGACATTGAGAATTTTGTGCAAGGGATCCAAATCAAATTTTCTTTCTATTGTTTTTCTAGGACCAACATATATGAAAAACTAGCATTTTCAGAGCATCAAATTAAACTCTTCCATAACGATACAATGAAACCCTAATTCATGAACAACAAAAGAAATTCGACGAAGAATGAAAAGAACGAAGTTTGTAGACAAATCAAAATCAACGAATTAGAAGAAGGAATCAAGAGAACGAGTGAATACCTTGATCCATGGCGTCGAGAGTGAAGAAACAAGCCAAACAAAGCAGATTGCAATGGCGGATTGCGTTTTCCTGTTCAAGAGGGAGACGCAGACAGAGGGTTGGAGAAGGAGGGGCAAAAGAGGAAAACGAAATAAAAAGTGAAAAAAAATTACAAGTTTGCCACCGCACCATATGAAAAGTAGGGGTGAGCATGGGCCAGAACCCGAACCGAAAAGCACGAACCCGAAAAGCCCAAAAACATGGGACCGAAGACTGAACCGAACACTTCGGTTCGGATTCGGGTCGGGTTCGGGCTAAACAGTGTCCGAAGGGGAAAAAAGGCCAAAAATACACTAAAACCCGAAATCCGAACCGAACCCGACCCGAACCCGAACCGACCCGAAACCCGAAATGTTAAAAAGTGCAGCCCGAAACCCAAACCGAAGGAGTATGGGTTCGGGTTTTTCGGGCCGGCTTCGGTTCGGGCTTCGATTTCGTCGGCCCGTGCTCACCCCTAATTAAAAGGAGGAGCAATATCATCCCTTCGATCAACTCAATATGACGGTTGAAAGACCTCCCCACTTTACACCCAAACAACCCTCTCCATATGATCCAAACTATATATGTAACACCCCGGGCCAGAGGTGCTACAGTGCTATAGTCCTGAAGGACTATAAGGCGATGTTAAAAGAAAAGAAATCCAAAACTCTTCCAATACATAAAATCATCAATATTGAAATCCCTGCTCAAGATTTAAAACAACACTTAAACTTGTCATCCAGTTTAATGCATCAATTTAAATCCAAAACAACGGAAGCGAATACAACATTTTCAAATCTGATGCAATTCTAAATCTTTCACTGTGAAGACACATCTGTGATCCCGAACCCGCTTGTTGCTGTAAAGCTGCAAGCCTGATTGACTGGGGGACCCGATACCCCAGCCAACCACGGCACGTAAATCGAAGTTGGTTAGTCTCACGAAAGACTGGCAAAACTCCTCAAGCCAAAACAGTTTAACACCAGAGAATTATCACAACAACCAACTCATGCCAAAACAACATGACACACATTATATATATACATATATATATAATATCATAACTATATCATAATCATATCAACCAACCAAGACCAATCACACGTCAAAACACAAACACCCACTACCACATAACCAATCAATTACCCATTCTTATCCAACTCTATACTATACTAACCTCTTCAATCCAACCTCAACATCATCACAAGCATAAACGAATAAAACGATCCAATCCAACTTTCTCTCCAATACTAATACCTCAATCATCAACCCTATGAAACATATGCATATATCTTACTACTGACTTACAACCAAGACTAATCAATTATACTGAACTCCCTACTGCACTAATACATCCAATTAACCTTCACATTAACAAACACATAAGCATCAACGAAACAATCATCACATAATACCAACATAACAAAACAACGATCCAGGCCAGCCACCCTTCCGGTGCCGCCTGTTCGTTAACATAGACTGTAACTCATACATTCAAACTCAACCCATGTTGGCCCACACCCTCAAGATGGGAAACCAACCTGCACATTCAATCCACACAACCGACCTTCATACTCCACTAACTGCCACCAAACCCCACCAGCATAAATCCACATCACCATTTGCTACAATAGCTAATATTTAACAACAAGTCAAACTAGCCAGCAATCAATATCCAACATAAAACCAATAACCAAACACACAGACAATATTCACCAACACAACCAACATCCAACACAAAACCACTTAATCAAGTACGCAATCAACATTTAACACATAATTAACACATAATATCTCCCTCCTCCGTCTCACCACCACATCACCGGGTGAGATAATTCCAACCCACCACCAGGTGAGACTTTCATCACCCAAAACCAACTATGACCATTAACCAACGTAAGGTCACACCCTCACGTGGTCGGGTGAGGCTATCAATCACCCCGGCCTAGCCTAAACCAACGGAGGTCACACCCTCGCGTGGTCGGATGAGGTCACACCCTCACCCTGGCTCCATAACCAACCAACCAACACGCCTAGCCTGAACCAACGGAGGTCACACCCTCGCGTGGTCGGATGAGGTCACACCCTTACCCCGGCTCCATAACCAACCAACCAACACGCCTAGCCTGAACCAACGGAGGTCACACCCTCACGTGGTCAGATGAGGTCACACCCTCACCCAGGCTCCATAACCAACCACATCTCATTCAATCAAACACAACACGAGACAATTACTAACACACCCACACATTCACACACACACACATATATATTCAACCACGTAATTCTACATCCAATAATCCAGCACATAACCAATATCTGCCAACAATCAAGCAACAACCAATATTCTACACAAAACAGTAACCAAGCACATACCAATATCTGCCAACAACCAAGCAAACAATCAATACCCAGCACAAGACCAATAACAAAACACACAACTGGTATCCGATGCATGACCAATAATTATGCACACAATCCAACACACAACCGCCAACACACACAGGTGTCGACAAACACACATATTCAACCAAGAAATTTCACAACTAATAATCCAAATTAATTTACTCAGACAAGGCTAAATCAATTACTGAATCAATATAGGGACAAAAGTAATTTTATAAAATATACGAAGGGTTAGCAAGATTTATCTTGCCTCAAACTCGACAACCACGACCTCAGAGATCTCCAACCAACTCGAACGAACCTGCGAAATCAATCCGAGCAAATCTCAGGCATTAATTAACCCATACAATCCACTACTAACAAAACCCCCAAATTCAAACCCTAAAATCATACCTTCAAAATTTTCAGTTAAGCAAACCCCACACACAAATCAACCAATATCAGTCCAAACACCTCCAAGCTTTGAACGCAGCCCTCGTCATCTTCCACTTCTGCCCATGTAGAACAACAACAACAATCGCTCACAAATTCCTTCAATAACTGAACCAAAAATCTTCCCAATTTAACAACTCGCTTAGCTACCAATTAAGCCCCAAATTCAGATGGAATCAGCTTACCCAAAACCTTACAGCAGTTGCGGCCTACCTCGTCGGTGGCTAACCTCTGTCGTCGGAACTGGGCATCACATCGCCGGAGCTCACATCAGCAACAGTAGAGGACAGCAGCAGCCACTTCGCACAGCAGCAGCAGTCCGTGGCTCGCCTCATGGAAGGGAAGAGGTGGCCACTGCTGGTTCGGGCTTCTCGTCGTCGGTGATTTCAGCCACCAGCAGAACGCGGCAACAGCTTCACCCAAACGCAGCAACATCAGCTGGTCATGGCTCACACACCAGTGGTTCGCAGGCAGCAGCTACACACGCAGCAGCTCTCGGCCTTCAGCAGCAGCGACTCGTTGCTCTTCTTCTGCAACTGGTCGTGGCTCGCTCAGGGGAAGGAAGAGGTGGCCATGGCTGGTTCGAGCTCACCGACGGGAAGAAAATGGCGGAGCACAGAAGGAAGGAGGAGGGAGCACAGCTGCTCAGCAAGCTGCTCACCGAAAAGATAAGGGTTTGCCCCCCTTTTTCTGATTTCTTCCCAAATTTCTGTGTTTAAGAGATCCAAAAATTTTATTTACCATTGTGCCATTTTTATAACCTTTGGGGTATTTCAATATATATATATAGAGTAAGGATCATATGAGGAGACTTCCTATAGTAGATAGTAGGGAATTATATAGAGCGTTGATGTTTTTGATCTTACGGTTAATATAATAGCGTTCATGGAAATTACTATACAACTTGTTCATAGGAAAACACTATCACAAAATTAAAAGAAAAATCCTATTAGGAAATTACCCAACTCGTTTCCTAAAATCTCTCCCGTGAAAAGATTTTGATTGTGTGGGTGGTTTCCTAAAAGTAATAAGCCGTTTTTTTTTATAAAAAAAAAAATCTCTTCATTCTTTTTGGACTCTTTGTCTACTCTCTCCCTCAATTCTCTTGCGTCGATCCTCCTTGTCGCCAGATTTGTTCTCCCTCTCAGTTTCGCAGATCTGTTCATATGTGTTGTAATCGATTGGGAGTTGTTGTTCATTGAATATTGTGTGCTTCTTTGTTGTTCGAATGAACACTTGTTCATTGTAAAATTAACTAATGAACAACTACAAAATCCAATATTTTGTAAAAGTTGCGCATCACAGATCTGAACAACGTATATAATGAACAACTTCAAATTCGTCTTATTGAATAAGAAAACAAAGGAAACACTGAAAATATATCGCATATTTTATAACCTAATGAACAACTAAGCCTAATAAAATTTGACTTATGAACAACTAAGCCTAATGAACAACAAAGAAAAATGTGGTAAACAAGATGAACAATTCGATTTATGAACAACTTTATATAATGAACAACTTCAAATTCGACTTAATGAACAAGAAACAAAGTAAACATTGATGTCGTCTAGGGCAAGATGAATGAAAATATATCATATATATTGTAACCTAATGAACAACTATACAATTCACGATGAACAAGAAGACTTCAACGTAAAAGTTGTGGATTGCATATCATAGTATATTTTGTGACCTAATGAACAACAATAACTTTCAAGATGAACAAGAAGAACATTAACGTAGAAGTTGCGGTTCCAATATTTGAACAACGTCATATACTGAACAACTTTAAATTCGACTTCATGAACAAGAAAACAAAGAAAAATCTAATAAAATTGAAAGAAAACATAAACAACGTGAACAAGCTTTTATCCATTGCAATTACAACCGTTAAAACACCCTCATCTTGTTGTTCATGATTGTTCACTTCGTCATTGGTGTCTTCTGAAACTTGAATTTCTGTTTCCATATCAAAATCACCACACAAACCCAAACCATTAAGATTTTGAAAATCACTCATGAAGGTTTGTAAGAGATGGAAGCAATCAATATTGAAGCAATCGTCTAAATGCAAATTGGTGCAGCATAACCATAATATCCAAAAAAAAAGCGATAATTAATGAAGTTAGGTGTGATGTGAGTTGTGATTCCCTACTTCACAAAACATGTTAATTTATTTGGTTAAATCTCTACCCTTGGATTAGTTTAATCTAATGGATAATAACACTCCCCACTATTTACCCTATCACCTATATGCACTTGAACCTACTTCTATATATATATATAAACCTATGAAATAACTTGTGTGCATATGAAAATAATCGATGTGTACATATGAAAATAACACATGTGTACATATGAAATATAAAAGAACCCATGATATGCGTTTTTTCACATAAAATTTGCTCGTGTTGAATTTTTCCATTTTAATTAACGCGTGATTTTTTGAGATTTGACGATTGTGGTGCATTCTTACTCTCATCCTAGAAGGTCGTCTGCACCTGATCTCGGACCATTTTCATCTTGTGATTTTAATCTTTTCTTATTCCAGATGCGAGAAGTTTGTAACGTCACACTAACAGGCTTGGGAGGCCCAGTAGGTATACTTGTTCATATACGGGTTGGCCCGCCCGTCCCGTCCAACCCACCCGGAAAATAGGGCGGGTTTGGATAAGAGGTTTGTCCCTTACAGCCCGATCCGTCCCGACCATCAATAAAATGGGACGGGTATGGGTGAGGTGTATGGCCCGTCGGGCCGCCCGGTCCGGCCCAGTCCATATTATTTATATAATAAAATTAAAATATATAAATATAAGTCATATATATTATATACTGCAGTCTCTTAACCGAATTAATTTATTTATGCTCTATTGATGTTAGTTCTTGAAGATCAATTTGTTTAGGGGCAGTTGTATGTTGTTAATATATTAAGGATCTAGATTTTTTTTAGCCAAATTTTATTTGGGTGTGCTTATGTAATTTACTTTGCATTCTCCACATCTTCATGTTTATGCTCCATGGTTAAAACTAAATGGAAAATCAGTAATTCCGATTTCTATGAAGCAATTCATGTATGCTCCACGTTGCTACATATTTTATGAATTCTGAAACTTCAAAGTATGAGTGAGAGAACTAATAAACAAACCTAAATCAATGTTGGTTTTCATGAGGGCTGGCTCGGTGGACAGCCCGGCTCGCCCTCAAGGGCGGATATGGACAACAAATATAGCCTATTTTTAACGGGCGGGCTTGGCCCGACCCACATATTTGGACAAAAGTTATAATTTGGCCCAACATGTGTCCAACCCGAACCCGCATTTGAACAGGTCCACCAGCAAGTATAGAGGCATAGGATTTGTCTGGGATGGGCCCCCATGGCCCATACTAATAAATTCACATCCCCATCTTGTGTTGTCGTGTGAAGTTCAATTGTAGGTTTTACTGATAATAATTGTCATTTTAGCTTTTGGCACAATTATTAAGAAATGTAATACTTAAGCTAAAACACTAAATTTTACAATTTAAAAATTACTCACATCATTTCTAACCAATGTATAAGAGAATTTGCATACAAAGTGATAATATGTGTTTTTTCAATAACATATCTCGTAAGTGTCAATAAATCATTACCTAAAACTCTAAAATTATAAATATTTCTTAACAAAGAATAGAAGGCTAAAATAATACTTATTTCTAACGTAAGGATTACTTGTTATTTTTAGCTTTTGACACTATTTTGAAATGCAATCATTAAGCTAGAACGTTACTGTACAATTTTTTTTCAAATTTTTACAAAGTAGTAATTATTCACCTCATTTCTAACCAATAAATAAAAAAATTATATAAAAAATATCAATATATACAAGATTTAATAACATAACTCATAACTCATCGATAAATTATCATCTAAAACTCTAAAATAATTATTATTTATTAATAAAAATATAAAACTAAAAATATTTATTACCGAAACACTTGCAGTCAAGAATGCTCTAGTTAAAGTCTATGAATTAGGTCTTAACAACATTCATCTTGAATGCGATAACCTTACTATTGTGAACGTTCTGAATAAGATCTGGCAATGTCCTTGGGATATTGAAATTTTAATTTCTGATATTCTTTGTATTTTACAACTGTTTTCTTCAATACAGATCTATCATGTCTTTTGAAAAACAAATATTGTGTCTGACTGTATAGCAAAATTGGGTCAACAGAGTTCCTTGAAAGATATTCAAGTCAATTTAAAGCTTTTAATTCTCATTCAAGACTGAGAAACGTCTTCTATGTGATTTTCAATCTAATTTTTACCTTATAAAAAAAAATCCATTTTTGAGTTTGATGTGATCGCATTGACTCCACCACGCCTGTCGACCTGTATATATAAAAGATGCGAACCGGGTCTGCAATCTGATTTCCCAACAATTTTGATGACGTGCATCACATCATTTCTGAATCCTGATGGAACAATGCATGATGATGTTCACCTCTACGTCTCAAACTTGATGACGTCGTACACCTAGCCTAGCCTAGCCTAATTTTATTTTTCTTGAAAAAATCCCTATTACTCTTGTTTAATTTGTTCTTATAAGTTTTTTCTTAAAATTTTTGTTGTGAAATCTTCTGCAAAATACAAAAGTTTCAAATTCCTGAATCATAGGAGTAGTAATGATGACAACCCTAAACTAAAATTAACGTGAGTTTTATATCGTTAATATCTTTAATTATATATTAATAAAAATTATGATGACAACCCTGAATCATATCAAATTCCCATTTTAATCGGATACATTTGTCGATGTGAGTTTTATATCGTTAATATCTTTAATTATATATTAATAAAAATTATAATTTTTTGATATTATCAAAATACTCGTTGAGACGAATCAAACAAGACTCCACATGACTATGTTTTTTCTTATATATTAAAAAAAATATTAAAGATTTCTATAAATAGTATACAAAAGTCAAACAAAAACATCGTAAAGAGAGGACGGAAGGAGTACTCCAGTAGCATTGAACTCATCTACCAATACTGCAGCTTCTCTTTAACAGAAAGGTGATTTCTGTTATTAACTGCTAAAATTGACTGATAAAACTTACTATTTCATACTACTTATTAGCTGAACTCACTACTCAATTTTGAATCTTCTAACATTAAATAAAAGGTAACTAGTAAAATCAGTGGATAATCATGCTTAATGTGTGCTTTAGAGCTCATAATCGATGAACCTGAGAAATAGGAACAATGAAGTGAGATTTGGAGGTTTCTCTCCTTCTATTGGCTTGAGGAAAAAGAAACTTTCTCAAATGAAATTCTAGGCCTTACATAGTACAGAAGCCAACAGCTCCACAATTACAAAACCAGTACACTAATTCATTTAGTATCTACACTCAATTCAGGGAACCAGCATAGCATGATAAACAAAAAAAAAAAAAATCATAGCCATCAACTTATGAATAAGAATCTAGTGGAGGGTTTCAGGGCTGGAAGAGCTTATCCTTGCACTTGCATTTCCATGAGAGGAGATAGTAATTCTCTTCATCTTGTGGTGTTAATTCTGGTGATGAATTGTGGATCTTCCTAATCCTATGAGGAGGAACCACAAGAACAGCTTTGCAAGGAATGCAATTCATACACTTATTTATGCATCTTGGAGGCTTTGAACCCAACACCAATCTCATCATCTCCTTTCCTTGACTCATATTGATCAATCTTCCCACTGTCCAAAAACACACAAAATAAGAATACAAGAAAAAGTGTAACTAGTTGAGTTTATTTTTCTCTTTTCTCCTCTGCTTTACCTGATTTGGATGGAAGGGTTGCAAGAGTCAGGAAGCAAAGGGTAACGATGAGTGCCCATTCAAACTGGTGCTGTATTTTTCTTGGTAATGCCATCAACCAACCTGATCTAAAATATGCAATGTGAGAGAGTTGCAGAGACAAATGAAGAGGGAAAGGAAATAGATAGATATATAATGCCTGATGGTTGTATTGTGCTTATGCATCAGGTATTCCATATATAGTACTCCAGGGAAGAGGATTCTCTTCTGCTTTTTGGATAGATAAAATTAATGAAAATTCCCATCTGCCAACATATTTACTGTATTTTGTTATCAAGATTATATGAAAGCAATGGCAGGTTGTGGAGGGTCCCAGTTTTATTGGGAGGGGAAGGGGATGCAATACAAAAAACTGATCTACATTTTTTGCAACTGGGGAAATGATCATATTTAATAGGATAAATTACCGGAAATCATCCGTCCAATAGGCCATATTGCCCAAAACCACTCCTATAAATCGATATTACCGTAAAACCACCTGAATAGTCTCACACGTCCTTTTTTTGAATATTACTATATTAATTTTGGGTTAAATAATATTACAAACTTAGATTTATAAAATAAATAAGTTTGGGTAATTTTTTAGAAGCTTTTAGGGACATTTTTGCCATAACTTGGAAAGTTGGGCAAAATATTGCAATTAAACCAAAAGTGGGGGGCGACCCCGGTTACTGTTCATCGTCTCCCCCAAAACAGCCCATCTCCTCGGCCGAGTTCTCCACAATCCGTTCGATTAAGGTATCCTTGTAGCTTGGATCAGAAGGCGTAAGATCTCCATGAAATCGGGATGAATAAGTCGCGGACAAGATCGAATTTCCTCGTTTAAGGCAATAATTTTATCCGAAAACAAGTAATGGTAAATCGAAGAAATCGGGGCCAATTCTAGATCGTTTCTATTGATATTTTATACAATTTTGAAGATCTTTCCAACCTCTTTTCAACCCCTATAAATAGGGTTGCAATCATTGAAATTTGGTCATCCAATTTCGAGATCAAAGCCGCGAGCCCTAGAATTTTCGAAGCCTATGTTGTCGTCCAATTTTCGGCCACCACTGAGCACCTCCACCTCAATTGTCGCCACCAATAGTTGCGTCGGGAAGCCACCTTCAAAGGCCCTCTTGCCCCGCCGTCGGACCTTCACCGTCGAGGCCGAATTTTGGCGTTGAACCGCAGGTGCCGCCGCGAGTCGTTTGGGAATCTCCGGCTTGGTTCGATTTTCAACCTTTTTATTTTTTTTTATTTTTATTTGGCTTAATCATGGTTAATTAGATTAATCTAGATTACTGATATTATTTAACCCAAAATTAATATAGTAATATTCAAAAAAAGAGTACAGGTGATGGGTGGTGATTTGGTAACGGCGTCCGTTATTCGGGTGGTTTCCGGTAATATCGATTTATAGGGGTGGTTTTGGGCAATATGGCCTATTGAATATAACAGATTTTAGACGGAATCAGGGGATGGGTGGTGATTTGGTAACGGCGTCCGTTATTCGGGTGGTTTCCGGTAATATCGATTTATAGGGGTGGTTTTGGGCAATATGGCCTATTGGACGGGTGATTTCCGATAATTGACCCTATTTAATAAGCTTTTTTTATCAACAGTGTCTTGGTATGGCCATGGTTTCTTCTTTTCGGGTGCTGTGATTGACATATCTCACCTCACTGCAGAGATGCAATTTGTTTGGTACTCTATCCTTATCATAATACTTGTCTCTTTAGATTTTTTGCATATATATTAAAGAGAGTATGAAATGTACAAATATATTGAAAATTATAATGACATAGAGGCACGCTCCGGTAAAACGGAAATTGTGATAAAACGGAAGTACTAATCTGGAGCGTCAGATTGATGTTGATGGATGGTTGGATTAATGGGTTATAGGAGATATATGGTAGAGCCCTAACCACCAAATCTAACCTAATAAGGATATTATTAATAAGAAATAATTAATTTTGGTTGTTATAGGAGAGAGAAAATAATACAATATTCTCTTTCCTACTCGATTTTGCTCTCATTCAAATATTAAAAATTTAAATAGGAAGAACATTTCTAAACGTTCGTGAATATCGTTAATATGTTCATGAATATCAATCATTTGTTAATGAATATCATTTATGTTTGTTTGAATATCGATTTCTATTTAATAAGTGAAGATTTAATATCTTTAAAATGTGAATATCATCACTTAAATCATGAATTTCACCACTTGATAATATGAATATCACACTAAGTTACATAAATATCTCAATTAATCACATGAATATCAAATTTACTTACACGAATATCACCACTCAATTTATGAATATCACTACTCATTTTGTGAATATCGCCCACCACCCAATTACATTAATATAGTCACTCAAGTACATGAATGTCATCAACTAACTACACGAATATCACCACCCAATATCTTCGAAGCTTTGATTCATGGCGGTAAGGTTTACCAATGATATTATCGCGTCGATTTTGGGTCGTACAGTCGTTCGATCAACCTGAATATGAACATTATTATAATGAATATCAACAATATTATTATAATGAATATCAACAACATTATATTGAATATCACATCATAAAATTTGAATATCAATTATTCAACGCATAAAACCTCCTGAATATAAACAACATTATAGTGAATATCACATCAAACAATTTGAATATCAATTGCAAACAGTACAAACAACACCATCAACAAGCAATTTGAATACTATAATAGCGATATTCATTCCATATGTGATGATATTCACGTATTTTATACACATAGTCATACAAGTAAGTAGTCGATATTCATAAAAACAGTGTCAATATTCAGAGTTTAATTCGCACATGATAATTATTCAAAGTTTAGGTGAATATCACATCATAAATATCAAATATTCAATGCATGAGACCTACATCCAATATGAATATCAAAAGCATTTGTATGAATATCACATTAAACAATTTGAATATTAATTACAAACAATACCCCAAAACACCAAAACTGAAACTTTCTAGAACAAGCTGTCAATTAAACACAATAACACCTTCTTCAGAGTAGTAAGAACTTACATTCATGATTCTCCTTTGATGTTGAAAGTTTCAACCCAGATACCACGGACTGCCCTGTCGAATTGCACTTCAACTTCTGCAAGAATTGATAGTAGCTTTCCAGAAATTCAGCGTGACTTCAACTTGCTAATTCTCTTTCGTCTGGACTCGGAATTGGGTGATTCCAACTCCCAGAGTTAGATCTGTAAGTCTAATTTCGTCCTTCAAAATTGGAGAATTTTCTGAGTTGTAAATCAAAAGATATGGCATTTTAACTGAGAGGTCGCTGAGATTTTCGGGAAGGAATTGACAGCAACTTTCCAGAAATCTAGCGTGACTTCAACTGGCTCGTTATCTTTCGTCTGGACTCGGAATTAGGTGATTCCAACTCTCAGAGATAGATCTGGAAATCTAATTTCGTCCCTCAAAATTGGAGAATTTTCGGAGTTGTAAATAAAAAGATATGGCATTTTAACTGAGAGGTCGCTGAGATTTCCGAGAAGGAATTTAGCGAGATGAGTTTATGGGTGAAGGACGTGAAGATGGGGATGGATTGATAGAGGGAGAGAAGTTGAAGACGACGGCGTGTTGAAGCCCTCCTATGTGGCCGATTCCAGTCGGAAGTTGAAGACGATTCAGTCGAGGTCGAAGGCGGCGGCGGCGTGTTGAAGCCCGGCGGCGTGTTGAAGCCCTCCTCTGTGGCCGATTTCAGTCGGAAGTTGAAGACGATTTCAGTCGAGGTCGAAGAGGATTCCAATCGAGATCGATATTAACTGGGAGGGAGAGAATAAAATAAAAAAGGAAGGGTATGATCTCTTATAATTTAGGTAAAAAAATTCCTAAATTAATGGGAATCATGCGTGTTCAATTCCACCATATAAACATGCACCCAATTACTTTTAATCACAACCATTCATTTATTTGTAATTCAATGGCTCTTAATAGTACTTCCGTTTTACTCTAAGAAGCCGTTTTACTAGAACCAAATTCTAATGAGATATATGTAAAGTAGATGCAAAACATATCAAAAAGACAAATATATTGAGACAAAAAAAATGAAGTTTCAAAACTTATTCTCTCACATGTGATTGTGAACCAATGTCTCATATAACACCAGTATTATACAAAAACTAAAGGAGACAATTAGAAAATGCGCACATGTGTAAATGCAATCCCCCATCTTGTTTTGAAACTAATGAACAGATCCGAACCAAAATCCAGGATGAACAGCATGTTTGGTCTCTGGAGATTTGTAATACTGCTCACTTTATACTTTTTAGTGGTTGTTTCCCCTTGAGAACTGGTGAGAACAGGTCCAAACATGAGGTGAAATGATTAGTATCCAAATAAAGTCTCTTCCCAAGAAGAAAACACTGTGTTTGTACTAGTACAGTACTCCATTAGCAAAGGAGTTTTCTCATCATTGATTGCCCCATTAAGAAATAAGATGAACTCTGAAAACTAATGTTTTTGGTTTGGCGGGTCTCTCTCATCTGTATCCACAGAAGGTAGCCCCCAAGATTCATGTACTTGGATTTCTTGGGCAATAAAACCACCCCATTTTTTTACTGCATTTTTTTTGTCCCTGTTGTTTCCGATGCATGTTTGAAATTGAATGCTTTTGTATTGTGTGTTGCCTTTCCTCTACAAAATCATATTTACTGCTTTCATTTAGTATGAATGTAGTAATGCTTGTGGGGACAACTGCTCATGGAATTGCATTTAAAGCGGATGATGAGATCTCATGGTGGGACTCTTGGCATTCATCACATATCCGGCCACTAATTCAATGATGGCATCTCATGTAACCCGTTTTTATGAAAATGAAAGGTAATTTACAGGATTATATACCTCCCTCCTTTGATCTTCAGCTTTCACTTGATCTTTCATTTTAGATACAAACCTATGTTTACAACAATTTCAAGATACCTTGCAAACCCAATAAAAAAATGTGATGACATTATTGAGATTTTAGATGCGTAAAACGAAATTTCAGAAAATGAATTCCTAACATCTAACCAAGGATCTCATGCATAAACCAAATAGATCATAGATAGGAAGAATCAAATACCTTTTGATGCGTATTTCAACCTGTTGGAATGGAGAGAATAGAGCCTCACGTGAGACTCCTCTATTTGGTTCACCCGAGCTTGGATCTGGATCGCCTAGGACTCGGTTGCTAGAGCGAGGAACGAAGGCGAACGAGGAGAGTTCCAGGGAGAAGGAGGCGGCCGTGTTTCTCTTAGTGAATTAGGGTTATGGGATTTTCCTAAAAGTCCTCATTTTATATTGTCATGTGTAGATATCTTATTTCCTAAATAAGTATATCTTTTATTATTAATAATAACTCTTTATTATTAACAAACCTTGTCTCCCAAGTTATATCATATATAACTTTATATCATATACCTTATATAATATGTCTCCCATTAAACTAATACAGCCCAAACTCTAAGGGTGTGACCTCATAGGACCCGATAATAATAGCAATAGACTTTACGACATACTTTATAACATATAGTCTATAAATCATAGTTGGCTTCTAGCAAAGCACTATGACTACCTAAAATCACCGGATTAAATATCTCCATAAATAGTCTCACTTCATAATCAGTAATTGCACCTTTGATTAAATGACACAATTCCTTCAATCCCCCACTTGTCCTTAAAACAAGTGTGCAATGTTAAAATTCCTTTGTCATAAAGTGTCTTATCTGACTATATGATGAAACTCATCTTTACCGCCAAATACGTTTCTTGAACTCTTGAGATCAAACTGTCAGTACGGATGATTACTAATAATCCATCTGAGTATGGCCATGCGTTTTCACAGTTTTCTCTCTTCAAGTGGTCGAGACACCAATCATTTCCAAATGTATCGTTGTATACATGGAATAGGAGGACATATTCAATCTTGTAAGACTACAGCTCTCACTCAACTTTTGGCAATCCCAATCACTGCCTTTATAACTGCCTGTTACGGTCAGCGTTTGACAGCGTCAAAGACATACCAGCAGTCAAATGATAACTATATCATACTCATGTCTAAGGAACTCACTAATCATGAATAATCCTAGAACTCCGCAGTAAAGTTCCGATGAATCCTAAGATCGGTATGTCCGATGTGTATCGGTATACACATCTATGTAATCGATTAGACATCTTCATGTCCCTATAACACATGAAACCTGGTGTTATCAATCAATCTCACATATGGTCTTCTGATTAAGTCATTTGTATCCAAGTTAACAACTTAGACCATGGACTTCTAACAATTTTATAATTTCAGTTCACTTAATGGGGTTTCATTCACCAAAACAGTTTTGATGAACCCATTTGATAACTATTAAATTGTTTTGATACTTTATCTAATCCCAATCAGTGATTAAATAATAATATGAAATTCATATATATAAGTCAAGCATAAATGTCTGTAATAACAATAAACAAGGTTTATCATAAAACAAACAATGTCTCAAAAGAACTCTCTAATGTGTCTGAGTCCCTTGGCCCTAGTGTGACTGTCATACTTGGGCCTAGACATGGTCTTGGTAAAAGGATCTGCAGTGTTGTCGTATGTGTGCACCTTGCACATCCTCACATCTCCACTATCAACATAGTGTCTGATCATGTGGTACTTCCGTAGAACATGTCTGGATTTGGAACTCTTCCAACTGACGGCTCCTCCATTCAGAATGAAGACATATCCAGATTGAGATTCAAAATCATCTTTGTCTATCTGAAAACTTGCATCAGTATAGCCCTTGACGATCAGCTCGTCATCACCTCCAAATATCAAGAGATCATCCTTAGTCCTTCATAAGTACTTCAGGATGTTCTTGGTTGCACATCAATATGCATCACCCAGGTTTGATTGGTACCTACTATACATACTCAAAGCATATGCAACATCTGGGTGAGTACAAGTCATTGCATACATGATGGATCCTATGGTTGAGGCATAGGGAATCCTGCTCATCCTTTCAGTCTCACCAGGTGTCTTAGAACACTGGTTCTTGCTGAGATATAAGTCATGCTGCAAAGGCAAGAACCCTTTCTTAGAGTTCATCATATTGAATCTATCAAGGACCTTATTTACATAAGTTCCCTGACTTAGACCAATAAGTCTCTTAGATCTATCTCTATAGATCTTAATGCCTAATATGTACTCAGCCTCTCCCAAGTCCTTCATTGAGAAATTCTTCTTAAGCCACTCCTTAACTGTCTCCAGCATAGGAATGTCATTCCCAATGAGTAGTATATCATCCACATAAAGAACTAGGAAGACCACTTTGCTCCCACTAAACTTCTTATAGACACAGGACTCTTCTTCACATCTGATGAAGTCAAATTTTTTTACCACTTCATCAAAACGAAGATTCTAACTCTTGGATGCTTGCTTAAGTCCATAAATGGACTTCTTAAGCTTGTATATTCTCCTAGGGTTTTCTGGATCCTCAAAACCTTCTGGTTGCATCATGTATACATCATCTTCTAAATACCCATTTAGAAAAGCGGTCTTAACATCCATTTGTCAAATCTCATAATCATGATAAGCGGCAATTGCTAGGAGTATCCTAATGGACATGATCATAACGACCGGTGTGAACGTTTCATCATAGTCAGTACCATGAACCTGTCTAAATCCTTTGGCAACTAGTCTTGCCTTATAGACAGAAACGTTTCCATCCTTGTCTGTCTTGATCTTAAAGACCCATTTGCATCAAATGGGTTTTACCCCATCAGGCAAATCTATCAAGTCCCATACTTGATTTTCAGACATGGAGTCCATTTCGGATTTCATGGCTTCCAGTCATTTCTCGGAGTCGGGGTCCGCCTTCGCTTGCTTGTAGGTCGCAGGCTCACCGTTCTCTAAAAGTAGAACGTCAATGCTAGCAGTCAAGACGTAATCCTCATAACGCCTAGGCTGCTGCCTTAGCCTGTTTGATCTCCAAAGTGGTCCAACAATAGGAGAGACTTCAGTTGCTGGGTTGACCACATCTGTATACGGGACCTTAGGTGCATCATCAACTTGAGGAATTGCACCTTGAATCTGGGCGGTTTCCCTTTGAGAAGATATGCCTCCAAAGTCAAGTTCCTCAGTGACATCATCTATGTCCTCGTGTTGTTGGGTTTGTTGCTCAGCTTGAATCTCATCAAGCTGAACATTTCTCCCATTTGGCTTCTTGGAAAAGAAATCCTTTTCCAAAAAGACACTATCCCGAGCAACAAACACTTTATTCTCAGCGGGATTGTAGAATTAATATCCCCTTGTTTCCTTGGGATAACCTATAAAGAAGCATTTGTCTGATTTGGGTGCTAGCTTATCAGGTAGTAAACGCTTTACATAAGTCTCGCATCCCCAGACCTTCAGAAGTGACAAGCTAGGAACTTTTCCATACCATATCTCATGTGGTGTCTTGTCAACTGATCGTGACGGAATCTTGTTTAGTGTGAACGCAGCAGTGGTGAGGGCATATCCCCAAAAAGATGTAGGAAGATCAGCAAAACTCATCATTAAGCGGACCATGTCTAACAATGTCATGTTTCTCCTCTCAGATACGCCATTCAACTGTGGCGTGCTTGGTGGAGTCAATTGTGTCAAAATGCCACAACTTCTCAAGTGATGGTCGAATTCTTGGCTCAGATATTCGCCCCCTCGATCTGATCGGAGTGCCTTTATCTTCTTGCCAGTCTGTGTCTCAACTTCATTCTGGAATTCTTTGAACTTTTCAAAGGACTCAGATTTATGCTTCATTAAGTAGATATATCCATATCTACTAAAATCATCAGTAAATGTAATGAAGTATTGATAGCCTCTCCTAGCTTATGTGCTCATAGGTCCACACACATCGGTATGTATGAGAGCTAAGAGCTCAGTAGTCCTCTCACTCGTACCAGTGAAAGGTGACCTTGTCATCTTGCCCATTAGACATGACTCACATGTTTCAAATGATTCTAAATCAAATGACTCTAGGCTATCAACTGTTTGGAGTTCCTTCATGCGTTTGATGCTACTGTGACCCAAGCGACAATGCCATAGATTGGCTTCACTTATATTCGACTTTTGCCTCTTTGTATCAACGTTATAAATTTCAGATTTGAGATCCAGCATGTATAGTCCACTACTACTCACATGGGCTCGAGCATAGAAAATATCATTCTTATAAATGGAAAAACAATCCATAATGACAAATTCATAAGCCTCAAGGTTCAAAACTGAAATTGAAATCAAATTCTTAGTAATAGAAGGAACAAAATAACAATTATAAAGTTCTAAAACTAAGCCAGAAGGTAGAGGTAGACTATAATCTACAATGGCAAGTGCAGCAACCCTTGCTCCATTTCCAACGCGGAGATCTATCTCACTCTTCTGCAACCGTCTCCTATTTCTTAGTCCTTGCACATTCGAAATAATGTGAGAACCACATCCTGAATCTAATATCCAAGAATGAGACTTGATTGATAAGATTTCAGTAACGTAAATACCTGAAGTGGAGAATGTTCCCCTCTTCTTTTCTTCCAGGTTTTTGTTACTTGCCTTATCCTCATCAAATGAGGTGGCAGTCAACTCTGGGATGGGGGTTTCAAGTACATCCTCTTGTCCCTCAGACCTGAGACTGATTCTCATGTCTTTCCCAATCAAGGAAATTTGTGTCGTTCAACTTGTTTTTCTCAACAATTGAGCGGAGAGTGAATTTGAGGTGTTCAGAAGACATAGTAACTACAAAAAACGGAATAAAACATACAGATAAATTATGCTTGACATGCAAGAACTTAAAATTTAGACAAGCTATAAACAGTAAGTTATTGCACATTCTACTCAATTATCTTTTCCCTTAAAATGATTCCAAGATCCTATCTTAGATGAAACTCGAGCGTACTAAGGCATTTCCCCAAGTCTCATGTAATCAAGATAAGTAAACTCGTTACTAATTATAACACCTTATAATTATTGGTTGATGGTCACATCTTATGTAAGACTCATCCTTATGCCTCAAGATCCAAAACTGAGCCTTTTGGTCTCTTGTTGAGTGTAACCATACCAAGGCAGCATGCCCCTATTAGACATACTCGCACTATCCCAAGGTCAAGGAAGGACACCTCGCTAGGGCAAAAACTATTCAATGAATCCCAAGGGCCTCATGGTTATGATATGGAAATGCATTATCTCAATATTCTGTTAAGGGACTTAAGCATGCAATGGTTGTTTATTTACTAGTGAACAAAATAGCATAAACAAACAAGCAAGCATGCAAAGTGGGAAATAATAAAGCATTCAAGTAACGCAGTAATTAAATGTGATCCTAGTATGGTCCCTAAAAACCAAAATTAAAGATCTAATCTTCATGGGTCTTGTTACTCCTGGATCTCCATCCTTAGTACCCTCCATGGATCTACATCCTTTGGTCTTCTTAGGATCTTCTTCTTCTTGTCTTACATATAATTGGAATAAACTCTCTTGCAGAAATTTAAATTACAAAAATACATAACG
This sequence comes from Rheum nobile, assembly GCA_027886185.1. Taxonomy (NCBI): domain Eukaryota; kingdom Viridiplantae; phylum Streptophyta; class Magnoliopsida; order Caryophyllales; family Polygonaceae; genus Rheum; species Rheum nobile. Next base: position 3,803,331 of record WOAB01000546.1, on the reverse strand, counting down.
ATACGCAGATCGTGTACAAGAAAAACATAACGATGCGCATATCGTATTTATCTATCCTAATGTGGGCCATACTAGTCACCGCATGCAATAATATCAAAATAAAATATACATGCAATTATAATATCATATTATATAGACAATTTAAAAACATCCAATGTTAAATTAATCATCTCATGATAAAATAATATTATATCATTATTTTGATTCAAATGAAATTAATATGTAGCATTAATCATAATTAATCATTAAATTGCAATATTGGATAAGATATGCATCAATTAAAGCAAAATATCAAATATCCTAATTTAAGTAAGTGGGAATATTTCCTAACAACTTTTAGGAAGATATATTTTAGACAATATCATATATTATCTAATTTGTCAACCAAGATCTTATCTAGTTCTTTTTAGGACAATCCTTTATTGTAAAATTTACCCAAAGCGAGCCATGTGGACCATGTCAGACCGTGAATCGGTCCAACGCGAGCCACATGCCCAGCATGTCGAGCCCTCGGCTGGCTTCACTCGAACCGAACCCAGTTCAGTTTGCGAGCCAGGCGAGTCCAAGCCGGTTCGGTCAAACTGAAACAGACCATGGATTGCTCGAACCCGTTCGGTCTTACCGAACCCTATGTGTCTGGTTCATGTCGGTTCAAGCGTGGGCTGGTTCGGCCCTGTTCGGTTCGGTCAAATACCAAGCCGATCTGGTCGAGTCACCCAAGTCGAAAAACCAGCCGAGCCCAGAACACGTAACCGCGACCGCGGTTCAGTAACCGCGCCCGCGGAAACTTCCAAGCCCAGATCCACGACCGCGGAAAAATGCGCAATTTTTTAAAAAAAATAATAATTCAAAACCCAGATCCGCGACTGCGGTTCAATAACCGCGACCGCAGATTTCTTTCTGGAGCAGTTGATCGATCCGAATCGAACGCGGCAAAAGTCATAACTTTATTCATGGGTAAATTTACAACTTTTTATGTAGAACAATTTTACATGCATATTCAAATTGAAAGTTCTAAACTTTGTTAATCCAATCGATCAAAATCTAAATTTTTAATCATACAAATTTAATCTACATATCAATTTTCCATCTAATTGAATCAAGATAATCATGAACATGCATCAAAATTTAAAAACTTTAAATTTGATCTAATCAATTTATGCAAGAGGCAACTGATACCACTGTTGGGATTTTAGATGCGTAAAGCGGAATTTCAGGAAACGATTTTCTAACATCTAACCAAGGATCTCATGCACAAACCAAATAGATCATAGATAGGAAGAATCAAATACCTTTTGATGCGTATTTCAACCTGCTGGAATGGAGAGAATAGAGCCTCACGTGAGACTCCTCTATTTGGTCCACCCGAGCTTGGATCTGGATCGCCTAGGACTCGGTTGCTAGAGCGAGGAACGAAGGCGGACGAGGAAAGCTCCAAGGAGAAGGAGGCAGTCGTGTTTCTCTTAGTGAATTAGGGTTATGGGCTTTTCCTAAAAGCCCTCTTTTATATTGTCATGTGTAGATATCTTATTTCCTAAATAAGTATATCTTTTATTATTAATAATAACTCTTTATTATTAACAAACCTTGTCTCCCAAGTTATATCATATATAACTTTATATCATATACCTTATATAATATGTCTCCCATTAAACTAATACAGTCCAAACTCTAAGGGTGTGACCTCATAGGACCCGGTAATAATAGCAATAAATTTTATGACATACTTTATAACATATAGTCTATAAATCATAGTTGGCTTCTAGCAAAACACTATGACTATCTAAAATCACCGGATTAAATATCTCCATAAACAGTCTCACTTCATAATCAGTAATTATACATTTGATTAAAGGACACAATTACTTCAGACATCAAATTAAATAAGGTGCAGTGGCCCAATAAAATCAAAAGATGTGAGGAAGATTTATGATGTTGAATAATGGGAAGAGACCGGTGAATGCCTTGCAATGCAGGCATTTATTGCTAGTAGGTTTGGTTACTTAATTTGACGTACCATGTGCTTCTTGAATTCTCCGAGTTGTGATAGTCGCAACTTTTATGGATTTGGCCTTCGCCTTCATTTGTTTCTAGCCTTCAAAAGGATCTTCCAACTACTACTCCGTACAGTATTAAACACCATGGCAACCCAATCAAAAGAAACATCATAACCTTAGGATTTCTAGGTCTAGTTGACAGAAGAATATGTAAATGCTGGAAAGTTTGACAAATAAGCGGCCTACTTTGAACGTATCTGAGGATCAGATTTTGGGTTAGAATTCCGTTCATTATTGTGTTTCGTCTAAAAGGTAATTCTTTGGATTTATTCTTTGATTCAGGCCTCTTGCCAGACACTTTTGGGACAAAAACGTAGACTTTGGATAAAGATTCATGTTTATACATCGAGTCAAATTGTTCCAAACCCATTTCGTTGTTGTCAGAAAAGACGTGCAGCTCTCAATTTTAACTACACAATGTTTCAGAAAACACCAAATTCTTTTCTCAAGTGACATTTTTGCAGTTCGATCTTCGGGTCTAACTTGCAAAGAATTGGAGACGGTAATCACTGATCAGATGTTTACTGAGAATCACACATTTCTGTATTTGAAATTTCAGACTTTCTGCACATATGCACAATCTTGCAAAAGGCCTCTTGTTAAACCAAAAGTGTGACTGACATAGAAAACTACAGCTTGATTCCACTCTGAAAGACAAAACTCTAACAACCCCTAAACTGACCAACTAGAACCTGTGTAACATCTATGACTCTTTCCTTGAAACCAAGCACCAGACCTTCACTAGAGCTGTGAACAAAGCCCAAGCTAGAAAACATGTACAGACTCCAGAAGCATAGAACAGACCCTGGAACACCGAGAAGAATAGAGGAAAAGCTTGTCCAAGCGTACCCGCCAAGAAAAACTCCGAAGCTAAAACATCTGCAAAGCACCCACAAGAAGAAAGACTGAACCAGTTTCAGTGCAATGAAAACCGACAAACAGGACGCTTGGAACCAGCACCAGGTGATTGCATTTCTCGGAGGATTACGGCTAAGAAGGTGGGCATGGGAGAACAGGCTTCACCATGAGGTAGAAGCCTGCTAAAAAGGGTAATCAAGTGTTTTAGCCATAACTCCCGGGAGAACGCCCCAGTCGCTGATGTAACAGCAGATCCCGTCATGGAAACCGGAAAAAAATGGACTACAAAGATGGATATGTATGCATCCGAAACTGGTTCTTCGCTCCTTGCAGAGTTGGATGTATGCAGAGTTCCTCAGTATATCCTGATCAAGTTCAGCGCCTCCTTGATGATCTGATCAGTAAATTGTGTCACATCTCCACAAGTTCTCAGTTAATAGATCAACTGCGGCGCTGCTCAAGGAATTGCAGTGCTTGAGATTCAAACCAACAAGGCTTTCTCCCATCTTGATGAGAGAAGGCACGCTCTTGTCTGACAGTGCACAACCCGCCAACGCAAGGATTTGTAGGTTCAGCTGCTCTGCTGATGACAATGTAGTAAGCCCGTAGTCAGTGATTGCACAATACGACATGTCAAGATCACCAAGCAACTGACAGCTCTCAGCAATGGCAACTAAGCTCGCGTCTGTGAGTTTTCTACAGCCACCAAGGCTCATAAGCTTGATGGTTTCACCGTGCATCCTGACAATGGCCATGATCACTTCATCAGACAAGTTGAAGCATCCATTCAGGTTCAACTTCACAAGCCCTGCCTTACACCTTCCAACAAGGGAGAGAAGGCCCTCATCTGTGATTCCATATAATCCGCTTAGATCGAGTTGGCGAATCTCAGGGCACATCTTCCCCAAGATGGCAAGGCCAGAACTGCCAAATCCTGGGCAGTTCCGAATTGAAAGAGACCTCAGAGATCTGCAAGGCGTAGTAGGCACAGGGTCTCCTCCTAGAGCCAGTTCTTTTAGTCCAACACAACTCACAAGAGAAAGAGCTCTTATCTTTGACTGGCAGACAGATAAGGCTGAGATAACCCCGGACTGAGTGATCCTGTGTACCTCTTCAAGGTGAAGACTTTCAAGAGACACCGCAGATTTAGAGAAGGCTACCAAGCCGTGGTCAGACACAAAGCAACACTTTCGAAGATGGATCTGCTTAAGTGCGGGGCAACCGTTCCCGATGGCCTCGATGCTTAAATCTGTCATTCCCAAACATGCGGAGACTGCCAGAGACGCGAGAGACTGAAGACCCCGAGCATTACCCATGACCCAAAATCCTTTTTCACTAACATTCTTGAGATTACTCAAAGTGAGGTGGACTATAGACTTGCCATAGTGACCAATAACAGCAAGAGAGAAATCTGTGATGCTTAGACCATTCAACTTGAGCTTTGTTAGAGATGAAGAAGACAACAGGTTTGCAACCCCTTGATCACCAATCAAAGGGCAGTCCTTGATAGAAATCATTTCAAGCTTAGAGCAACGCCTAGCAATCGTTTGTAGGATATCATCTCCGATCCTCGCGCAAGATTCGATTGATAGAGTACTCAAGTTTGGGCAACTTTCTGCTATGGCAATCACCCCCTTGTTTGTAATGGATGGGCAGTGGGATAGATCAAGCTTTTCCAACAGAGGACACTCCTTCGCTATCTGAAACAGACCTTTATCCCCGACTGATGAAACATTCCAAACAGAGAGAGATTTAAGAGTCGGGCACCCTCGGGCTATGGCTGAGAGACCGTAGTCAGTGACAGCACGGGAGGAGTTGCTTCCTCGAATTGAAAGCTTCCCCAGCCCTCCACGGTTGGCTGCTCCAACAGCCATTGCTTGAAGCCTCAGATCTGTGGCCTTCTTTCCTTCTAGACACCTGGATAAAGAGCCCTCTTCCACCTCCCCAGAGGAAGCCATATTTGCCTCACCAAGATCCGCATTACAGATATCTGCCTTCCGGATACTGCTCAACATGGAAAGCCAGTGCTTTGAGACAGAGGCACAAGTGCTCCTCTCTTGGGCCGGCAACCGTCTCAAGATCTCAAAGAGGCACTCATCTGGAAGAGCCTCAAGTGATGGCTTCTTCTCCTGCTGCACTTCATCTTCCCAGACTGTGAATGGGGCGCTCATGCGCAGTCTCTTGCGAGGATGGCAATACACATCCAGGTGGAATAAGCTTCCACGACGGAATTCATCCTCTCCTGCAGAATCAGACAACATATTAAGATACTGCAAGCAAAGGTGTTTCTATTGCAATAGGAAATACCATCTCACCAAACTCCCAAAACAAACAGCGTACAAATTGAAGGATTTATATGGCTCCTAATTCCACAACACAAAATACGTATTTCTGTATTTTGGCAATTCCCCTTCCCCTTTCTTATGCAATTTACAAAATGGTTTAAACTCACAAAACTTCAAACATACGGTAGTTTCCCACATAATCTGAACCAAATCAAAACATAACTTGTGTTGCTCTATACAGACCTCAAATTCATTCCAATCACCAACAATTTCCGTTACACATTACTAAATTTCATAATCCACCCATTAAACAAACACAAATAACTCTCACATCATCCTTTCAAACCCCACAATCATGTATTCAATCAATAAAAAAATATCAAAATCCACATCCGAAACAAAGAGGGGAGAAAAAATACATACCACTGTAATTGACGAGGGCCGGCATTGGAACAACAATGCACACGAAGCAGGAGCTAAAACCAAAAGCAAGCACCAGGAAGAACACAAACAGCAAGAAAACACTTGTAAAAGCTCCCAATTCAGAGCGCATTACAGTGCACCAAATCCCCTCCCTCTGGAATCAATCTGTCAATCGAACGATCGATGAAGAGAGAATGGAGCAAGAGAATAAAAAAAAACAGTAGACGTAGAAGAGAATGAATTTGGAAGTTGGAATTGGCAATAGCAAAAGAAAGAGTTTTATATGGTTTGGAAGGAGATTCAGAATTTAGCCCTTTTCAGATACATTGACAGGAGACGTTCTTCCTAATCCCTCCTCTGGCCCCGTTCAATGTATCCTTCCTTTCTGACGTCATTCACCCGCGTCCCCTTCTTCTCTCCTGCTAGTTGTTATGACAATTCAGAATTTTTAATTTACAAGGAAAATGAAAAATATCAACTTGGTCTTCTGAAAATCTAAAATACTCTAGATGCTTTTAACCTAGAAATAAAATTAAATATATATATCATGTATCCATCAAAAAAGTACATGTAATACATGTATGATCATTATCGTCAATTTAGAAAAGAATAAGAAAGAAATAATCCTCTGACCTACTCCGGATTTTTTTTTTCATTTTAATAGAATTTAAAGGTGCATGGAACAATTAAAAATTCTTGATAATTTCATTGTTATAATTTCATTGTTATTTCTAGGTTAAAAGCATTTTTTTTTTCATTTTAATAGCTTTTGTGTTGTACTACTTTGCTTTTGTTGGGCTGACTAGTGTGTAGATTGAGTTGTTCCAGTCGCGGTCATGGTTGTGTTGAGGCTCCTGAAGATCCATACGGCAACGTCAGGGTGGTCGAGACTCCTAAAGATCCTCTATCATGAGTGGGGGCAACGTCATGGCTGTCCATTTTTCATTTCCCATGATTGTTTTCCTGTTTTGACCCGTCGTCTAGTGGTGGACTCGCCTCTCCCTCTAGTCTTGTAGTTCGCTTCTGTTTTATTGTATTTTCATTAGTTTGTCTTGTTGTACTAACTGGGTTTTCAGTTGTCGATTTATCGGCCTCTCGAGTGATCCGACTTTTGTCGGTCATTCGAATTTTTACCTTTATAAAAAAGAAAAAGAAAAAATCTTGAGCTCCAATATCTTCACAACTTTAAGAATTTTTATTTTACAAGAACAATATCTTTATAATTTCATTCAATGAACATGAACCGTCGCGTTTTGTTAATTGACTGTTTTTAAAAATTATTATGCTATTTAGTTTAAAGTTTCAATGAAGAACCTTCGCTTTTTATCCACTATTTATTTAGTTAATTATTATCAGCACCTTTTTCTAGCATTCCGTTGCTTATTTATTATGATCAAAATATAGAATGCATAATTTAAAATCCCATACAAAAAAGTGATTACAGCTGTAGATTGTTTCTATAAATTGCGATTTAATTAATGAAACCATTGCTATCTAATGAGTAATGACCATAGAAAGTCGATCCTTTCATCTTTCACTTTTGTGAATTTAATAAATTTACTAACTTTGCTTGATCGTGTACTTCCAATTTGTACTTGGTTCAAATGAATCTCATAGTTTTAGTAAGGTTGATACTATATATACGACATTTTTCACTTATATACACGATAATCTGTACGTTAAGACATGGCATACGCCATGTCTTGGCGTATAGGTGAAAATACGTATAATTGTAAGATTATTCGTTTTTTTTTAAAGTATAAATCTCTACGTCAGATTCTGGCGTACAGATTGAGCCAGCTCATATTAGGGTCGGCCCAACTTCTAAATTGTTTTTTTTAAATCTGTTGTACGCCAGATGCTGGCGCAGGATTTTAAAAAAAAATCATATTTTGGGCGCACCTAAGTGAACAATTTTTTTTTTAAATCTGTATTTGACTCTAGTAATAGACGTTTTCAAGTAATCAGGGTTACATGGCAATAAATTTGTTTGTATCATGAGGTTTCAATATACTTTTATTCATGTATGTTTCTTCACCAATTCATTTGATATTAACTGTTTGTTATTATTATTCTCGAAAATCACATATAACTATGGTTATATCTTATAGTTATATCCAATTTGGTTATATCTTATAGTTATATGTTACGGTTATATTCTTTAGTTATATACTATGGTTATATCCAATTTGGTTATATCTTATAGTTATATACTATGGTTATATCCAATTTGGTTATATCTTATGGTTATATCCTATAGTTATATACTATGGTTATATCTTATAGTTATATCCAATTTGGTTATATCTTATCGTTATATCATATAATTATATATTATGGTTATATCCAATTTGGTTATATCTTATGGTTATATCCAATTTGGTTATATCTTATAGTTATATACTATGGTTATATCCAATTTGGTTATATCTTATGGTTATATCCTATAGTTATATACTATTGTCCTATAGTTATATACTATGATTATATCCTATAGTTATATACTATAGTTATATCTTATAGTTATATACTATTGTCCTATAGTTATATACTATGATTATATCCTATAGTTATATACTATGGTTATATCCTATCACTAGTACAAAATTTAACTTAGATATCACTAAAATTAGGGCGCTATAAAAAAGCGTAATAAGAAACAAAAAAGCTTAGCGGTTTTTTTTAAAAACCGCTAAGACGTACAAAAACGCTTAAAGTGTTCAATTTTATAGCGTTTTTTACAAAAAAGCGCTAAGAGTTCTGAAACACTCTTAGCGCTTTTTATAAAAAAAACGCTATAATACATTTCAGTTTTTTTTTTTAAATGTAAAATATTCTCTTAGCGTTTTTTTGTAAAAAGCGCTAAGAGTTTTGAAACACTCTTAGCGTTTTTTGGTAAAAAACGCTATAATAAATTTCAATTTTTTTATTTTAAAAATGTTAAAACATTTTCTTAGCGCTTTTAAACAAAAAGCGCTATAATAAATTTACCAGTAAAAATTTTGGGGCAATTTTTTTTGCCTTGCCTCTTCCCGCTACCCTATTTCATCTCTCGCGCCCTAATTTTTGCCTTACCACATCTGCGAAGACGACGATCCTTTAGATTCCTCTCTCCCGTGGTTTGCCTCTCGCCCCGTAGCCCCTCTTTTTCTCTGTCGCCGGCGGTTTCCTCTTGCGCCCCGTAGCCTCTCTTTTTCTCTGTCGCCGACCGTTTCCTCTCGCGCCCAAGCTTCCAGAAGCTCATCTCGGCGGCTCATCTCGGTATCGTCTTCGCAGAAGCTTCTTTCGTTGCCTTCTCTCGGTGGCTTCTCTCGCCGGTGCGTTTTCTTGCTGAATTAAACTCAATTAGTTTTCGTTGTTACAATTGCTGAACCAAACCTTGCTCGTGGTTGTGCTATTGCTACACCAAACCTTGATATTTGTTGTTGCGTCTATCTCCTTCCCATGAGCATAAGCAAGCCCTAATTTTAGTATCAAATACTAATCTGAACTTACATTTCTCAATTCAGATCTGGCTAGACACTTCTGCAGATTCTGATGTTCTGCTGTTGTTGATTATATTGATTGTTTCTTCCGATTATGTTGTTGTTGTTGATCACTCTTTTGCATTTGAAGTTGTTCTTATGTTGTTGTTGTTGGTCACTGTTTTTACATTTAATTTGAAGTTGTTCTTAGATGTGATCTCGACCAGTTTCAATCTACACGCTTTTTCTGATTTTTTGTAAGCTCAAATATTTACAAGTCTTTCAAAGTTTTTTGAACTTCTTTCAGTTTAAAATTTTAAAGTATCTGTTGAAAGAAATTTGAATGCACTGCATTGAAAGTATATATAATTTCTAGCTTTTTCAGTTTTGAAATATCTGATGCTGTTGAAAGAAATTTTAACTTGTATTTATGATCTCTTTGGTGAGAATTTTATGTTTTGGAGATTTTGAGATTGATTTAATGGGTGAGTGGTAATTTGAATATATATGGGTGCACAAGGGTTTGTTGAAGCACCGGTGCAGTTCCTGAAGTCATCTGTTTATGAAAGGAATGCATTAGCTCAAGAAGTTGGTGCTATGGCTCTATTTAACATTGATGTCAAGAACAACAGGTTATTTTCGTTACTGACATATGTACAACTTTTTACACGCTTACTTGACTGCAGAATTGCATGATTAAGAGTCCTTAGCAAATGTGGTGCTTTACTGAATGTTTTCCAACATTGTTTCCTTGATCAATATCATTGAAAGGAAATGTGGTGCTTTACTGCTTTTGTTCATTAAGAGTCATTAGCCAATGTGGTCCTTTTTGTTCAGTAAGAATCAATAGTGCATTGATTCGAACTGTTGGATGTCATAATTTGATGGATTTTCATATTTTGTCATGTGTTTAAATGTAGGCAATTCTTCATAGGTTTTTATCTCTTCCAATGTGATTGTGGTTTGTGTGGTTATCCAAATGTGAAATTGAAGCTGAATGTTTTCAAGCAAAAATACTATGATATTCATAATAGTAGACATATATATAGGTTACTCTCTTCAAGGGATTAAGGAATGCTTGACATATGATTTCTACTACTAGATTATGTTCCCTGTTACTTGTCACTTAATACAAGTTGTTACTCTGATCACTTGTATGATTCAGCTCTAACTTGTTAGAAAATTTTACTGGCATGTTTGTAAACTTGGGCCATTTTCTGTAATTAGTGATTAAGTGCGGGTGAGGTTGTTAGGCCATTGCAGAGGCTTATAAGGAGCTCTATCCTTTTCTTCTTTATCTTTTTCCCACATCTCTTTCATTTCTATCCTTTCTTCCATTGTTATGGAGGATTGAGCTATTGTTGTATCCGGGATACAATACTATTTATCATTGGAATTTATAATTTAGCATGTTTGATTTTGACTATTGATAGTTGTATAGTATGCATTATAACAACTGAGATCTGTTTGTTACACCTTGTACTTGCTATTGTGAGTTTGACTCATACTAGATTAGATTAATATTATAGATGTGTAGCACATATTCCACTGGACTTCTTGTTGTCTGTCTTACTGGGTTTGTAGCGTAAGTGTTTGATTACCATGTACAACTCGTGATCCTTCTTGTTGATATAAAAGCTAACATGTACAGCTCAGGTTTTCTTAGTAAAATTTGAGTAGCTATGGTGTAGGCTTTTGAGTTCTCCATTGTGTTTGCATTGGCACTGGCATTCTTCTTTCTGATAGAAACTAGCTAGTTTGTTCAAAGCATGAAAATAATGAAACCAACCATTTATCCAATTCAGCTTCACGTCCTTGTGGAATATGAGACAGTGGAGGCAGCAGAGAAAGCGATCAGTAGATATGTCTTTTATGTTATAGTTATGCATATTATTGATACTAAGCTTTGATAAATAATAAAGTTCTATCTCCTCTACAATAAAATCTGGCAGGTTGTCACTTTAAATGATGAAAAGGACTGGAGGAATGGCTTGCATGTTCAACTTCTTCAAAAGCGAATGGTATGGTATTGCATTGCATCGCATTCTTCCTCCTGTGTAACACTGAATAACGTCTTTTCTTTGCTGCAGGCATATGGTTTGGGACGAAAAGCATGGAAGGGATCTGATGCTGACAAGGTTAGCCATACTAGGCCAGCTCCTATAGCTAATGAGGATAATCACAAGACAAGTGAAAGCCATGATGACACACAACAAGTTCAAGTATGCATCGCAATTGCTCTGCTTGTGCTCTTTGACTTTATCATTGCAATGACTCAACAAAATTCTCTTTGCACTTTCAGGATGGGGAAGAAGAAAAAGATGGAAAGAGAGGTCAAAACCGTAGATCAAAGGGACAGAAACACCGGGGTAACGACGGGATGGGTATGTAGACGAATATACTTTTGAGTATCTTGTTAACACCAAAGCATAATTTTAATTTCATTCTCTTGTTTCCTTTGTACATATTTAGGTCATGGAAGCATTACTTCTGCACACATAGAAGCTGCAAAGCCGCCTCCTGGCCCTCGCATGCCTGACGGAACAAAAGGGTTTACCATGGGTCGCGGACGCCCTCTGGTGGCAACTCAAGTTTAGTGCAATGTTGGGTGTCACGTTAAAGTATGTCAGTTACGTGGCTATGTATGTAGTTTTATAGTAGGGAATGGATTTTTGAGTAAATTGGTCTTAGCTCACAAGGGGAAAACTGTAAATGGATGCCCTTGGAGTTGTGGGTTTACAGGATGGATTACAAGCGAAGGTCTTTGTGGAGGAGGTGACGGTGTGTTTTGGTAACTATATGCTCATCATATCGAACTACTATATTTGAATGCACTTTTCTTCTCGTTCTGTTAATTTTCATTTCAATGTTGTTTTCATGAAATTCCATTGCCACTTTATTTGTAGACTGAGCATCAAGCTTGCATTCATGTATGAAAATGTGGTGTCGTTATGGTGCATTATTGAATTCTTGCAGAGCTTATCCACCAAAATATAGTGGTGAGAATACTTTTAATTGCTTGAGTGTAAGAAGTTTTGGTGTATCCTGTTGTACACTTCTCTTTTTTGAATTTTAGATAACAGCTATTTTCTAGATCCGTGTTACTAGGTTAGCTGCAATTGCATTTGTTGGACTTTTTTTTTAAAAAAAAATGAAACATATATTATAGCGGTTTTTTGTAAAAAACCGCTATAATATATGATAAATTATAGCGTTTTTTTACAAAAGACCGCTATAATTTTTTTTTTAAAAAAAATTGGAACATATATTATAGCGGTATTTTACAAAAAACCGCTATAATATATGATAAATTATAGCGGTCTTTTACAAAAGAACGCTATAATTTTTTTTATAAAAAAAAATTGGAACATATATTATAGTGGTTTTTTGTAAAAAAACCGCTATAATATATGATAAATTATAGCGGTTTTTGTAAAAAACCGCTATGCGTATTTCAGTTTTTTTTATATAAAAAAGCAAAATTATAGCATTTTTTTTTAAAAAAGCAAAATTATAGCGTTTTAAAAAAAAAACGCTATGCGTGCTTTTTTTTATAGCGCTTAACTAATAGCGTTATTAATAACTATTAACACACGTGCTTAGATAGCGCTTGGATTAGCGCTATCCGCTTCATAAAAAATCACTATCCCAAGGTATTTCTGTACTAGTGTATAGTTATATACTATGATTATATCCTATAGTTATATACTATGGTTATATACTATGGTTATATTCTTTAGTTATATACTATGATTATATCCTGTAGTTATATACTCTTATTATATCCTATAGTTATATAGTATGGTTATATCCTATAGTTATATACTATTGTCCTATAGTTATATACTATGATTATATCTTATAGTTATATACTATGATTATATCCTATAGTTATATACTATTGTCCTATAGTTATATACTATGATTATATCCTATAGTTATATACTATGGTTATATCCTATAGTTATATACTATTGTCCTATAGTTATATACGATTGTCCTATAGTTATATACGATTTGGTTATATCTTATGGTTATATACTATGGTCATATCCTCTAGTTATATACTATGGTTATATCCTATTGTTTTATCTTAAAGTTATATCCAATTTGGTTATATCCTATACTATAGTTATATAGTATGGTTATATACTATGATTATATCTTATAGTTATATCCAATTTGGTTATATCTTATAGTTATATACTACGGTTATATTCTTTAGTTATATACTATGGTTATATCCTATAGTTATATACTATGGTTATATCCAATTTGGTTATATCTTATCGTTATATCATATAGTTATATACTATGGTTATATCCTTTAGTTATATAGTATGGTTATATCCTATAGTTATATATACTATTGTCCTATAGTTATATACTATGGTTATATCTTATAGTTAAATACTATAGTTATATCCTACAGTTATATACTATGGTTATATCCTATAGTTATATACTATTGTCCTATAGTTATATATTATGGTTATATCTTATGATTATATCCTATAGTTATATACTATGGTTATATCATATAGTTATATACTATTGTCATATAGTTATATATTATGGTTATATCTTATGGTTATATACTATGGTTATATCCTTTAGTTATATACTATAGGATATAACCATAAGATATAACCAAATTGGATATAACCATAGTATATAACTATAAGATATAACCAAATTGGATATAACCATAAGATATAACCAAATTGGATATAACCAAATTGGATATAATCAAATTGGATATAACCATAATATATAATTATAGGATATAACGATAAGATATAACCAAATTGGATATAACTATAAGATATAACCATAGTATATAACTATAGGATATAACCATAAGATATAACCAAATTGGATATAACCATAGTATATAACTATAAGATATAACCAAATTGGATATAACCATAGTATATAACTAAAGAATATAACTGTAGCATATAACTATAAGATATAACCAAATTGGATATAACTTTAAGATATAACCATAGTTATATGTGATTTTCGAGAATAATAATAACAAACAGTTAATATCAAATGAATTGGTGGAGAAACGTACATGAATAAAAGTATATTGAAACCTCATGATACAAACGAATTTATTGCCATGTAACCCTGATTACTTGAAAACGTCTATTACTAGAGTCAAATACAGATTTCAAAAAAAAAATTGTTCACTTGGGTGCGCCCAGAAGGGAATTTTTTTTTTTAAATAAAATAAAATAAAAAAATCCTATACGCCAGATGCTGGCGTACATCAGATTTAAAAAAAACAAATTTAGAAGTTGGGCCGGCCCTAATATGGGTTGGCCCAATCTGTACGCCAGATTCTGGCGTAGAGATTTATACTTTTTTTTTAAAATAAAAAATACGTATAATTGTAATTATACGTATTTTCACCCGTACGCCAAGACATGGCGTACAGATTATCGTGTATATAGGTGAAAAATATCGTGTATATAGCAGGCTCGTTTAGTAACTTTCACTTTTGTGCATTAGGCTATTCCAAAAGAGAAAATGCACAAGAAAAAAAAGACGTGTGTCGGTTACACCATGCTATATATACTGTTATAAAAAAATCATATTTTATATGTTTAATAATACTTGTTATTTCAATAAAAAATAATAATTATTAACTAAAATATCACTCCATCGGTGTTGCAATACTTATCTTTTTAGACAATTACACATTTTTTTCGATAATTTTGCACAGTATCCCTAAATTTAAGCAATTTTCGCAATATAACGAGACATATGATATATTTGGCGTGATCCTTCTACTTTCTAATGTTTTTGCGAAATACCCTTCCCGCTAATACCACGTTAAGAAACGTTAGTTTATAAAATAAAACAAAAAGAAAGAAAAGCAGAAAAGGACGAAGGCGAAGCGAAGTTTGGAAGTTGGAGCTCTAGGGAGGAAGGAACGCAACGCTGGAGGCTGGAGGTCGACCCGACATCAGAAGTGAGGGCGTTGCGAGGGAGGTACAAGGGGCGGTGGCTAGTGCAAGCGAACACGGACGAGAAGCAGCGGCGGTCTCTTGGTCGACGAGGGAGGAAGACACCGCTGTTGTTGGTCGGAGAAGCGGCTGGTGGGAGGTGTTGAAGGTGGTCTAGCGACATTTTTGTGATGATTTGGCGTCGTTTTTATGATGGTCCGAGAACGTTGGTTCTTTTTGGCTGCTCGACTCTACAAAGTTGCAACAATTTGAGGTAAAATTTAGAGGTTTTGGTATGAATTTAGGGTTTCAAAAATTTTAGGTTCTTTTATTAATTAGACATTTTGAATCGAATTAGGTATTTTGATCAAGAAATTGAGTAAATTTCAGAGAGAGGCTTATTACAGAAACAAAATGAACTTAAGTTCTTGAGTTTGTTTGATGATTTAAGGATGTAGGGACAAGGTGAATTTGGGGCTTAGGGTGGGTATGATAGAAATGGGTTTGGAAATCGGATAAACCTACTCACTAGAGTAGAGAAGATGGCAATAACTTTTCAAAGCTTACTTATAAATATTTATCATGTGTACGCTACTTCAAATTGTTATTATCACCTGCAATTGCTTATGATAAATACATGAATACAGTAGCACAATGACTGTCGTTGTCTCCCTTGTCATCCACAGTCTTCGTCGTCCACAACCTTCGTGTTCGCACAAATAGCCTTCGAGCAAAGCACCGCCAAGACATCGCCTCTTAGATGCCTAACCACATCCGACACCAGGCTTCATCGTTCACCTCGTGAAAATGGCGAACAAGTGCTGGGAAGTTGAAGTTCTCCAAAGTGTCGGGTAGATGTAGATGTAGATGGGAGAAGAAGAGGAGAATGTAACTTCTATTCTTTTGTTTTATGTTAAGGGATCAACGTTTTTTTAATGTTTTTTAACGGGAGGGTGTTTCACAGATAATGTCAAAATTTCAGGGGTACCACTCGAAAATGACAAAATCTCTGGGTATTTTGCGAAAATTGCTAAATCTCAAGGGTATCATACGAAAATTCCGTTTTTTATAGGTCTTGATCGCCTGGTTCGACCGGTCGGAACCGCTCTACGTCCAGACCGAGGTCACAACATCAATATTTCCATACACACGCCTCCAGCAGGAATCGAACTCGAGACCTCTTGATAGAAAGCTTAATGGAGTCTAGCGCTAAACCACTAGACCAACTAAATGTTGATACAATTACACATATATAAAGGAGAGTATGAAATACACAAATATGTCCCTATATTTTACCAAAAGAAATTTGTCCCTACTTATTACTTTATTTTGTTATTTTTTATAATACAATTACTAACAGTTCTTCTCTAGTTTATTATGAAGTGTTAAGGGCATATATGTACGTTGTGGCTAAATACATTGACTACATATACAGTGCATAGGCACATATATTTAGCATGTGCCTGTGCCAAGTAGGCACGTACAAGGACAACGTGCCCGTGCCATTTCATTACATGTCGGGTCACTAGTGAAAAAATTCTTTTTGAGGCTCCCTTTTAGAGGTGTACATAGTTCAAAATGCCTCAACAACGACTTAGGCAATCACTTTTTTTGGTTTTTGAGGCGGATAATTAATTTATACGCCTCAAAAACATCTTTTGAGGCGGGCAAATTAATATACGCCTCAACAAGTATCCAAAAAAACATTTCCCGCTAAAGTATTAGAGGCGGGCCAGGGTAAGGCCCGCCTCTAATACTAACTAATTGAGGTGGGCCAAGTAGCCCGCCTCAATTAAAGCTTGTTGAGGCGGGCCTCTTAAAGCCCGCCTCAACAAGTATGTTCAATAGAGGCGGGAATGTAAGTATGTTCAAGACGACGTCGGATCTTTGCTAACCCTTCTCTTTCTATCAACCCCAGTGTCTCTCTCGTATCTAAATCTCCGCTGCGATTCTTCCATATCCACTGTCATTAGTCCTTACTAATGGGAGCCAAGTAATTCGTCTTCCTTCATCTTCATCTCTCTCGTTTACGCTTGTTTATGCGCTCCGTGTGTTGAATCTTGGTGGCAAGTAAGAGTTTTGTCCCCGAGGGAGGAAGCGAGCAGAGAAATTGAAGGTGCTGGGCAGGAGCAAACCCTAAGTTCAGAGGGTACCAAGAGGAAGATTGTGGAGGACTTTGAACTCGCGAGGCAGAAAGTTCTCGAAGTGGCTGCTCGACTCAACACCGCTGCCGAGCATAAGCGCCCTCGGTTCGACTCGCCCGATGCCGCCTATGCTAATTCCGCCGTATCCCATCCCTCCTACCCTGGTGAAATTTCTGTCCTCTCGTTTTAATGCAACCTGGATTTGTTGTTTGTGGAGTTCTCATTGTTGGACGTCATTTTGCAAAAAAATGTTGGGGGAAAATTAGGGTTTTTATCATTTATGTTCATGCTATGACTGAAATTGGTTGTTATTAGCCAGGGAGATAATTTCATATCACGAGAAGGAAGCTTGAAAGGGAAAATCACTTTACGCTTTGATGGTCCATCACATTGTTGTGCAACATGCATATGTGTAGTTGAGTGGATATTTCACTGGCAACATCCTTTCCTGTGGTGATATATCTCTCCATGAAATGTTCCTTGCATGCGATAATATATTTATCAACAATATCATATAGTTTCCCTTGCTATCTCTTTCCTGATGATGTTTCATTATGATTCTAGTATGTGTACTATCAAGTTTTCCTTTTCTCTGTACTGCCTTTTTTTGTGATGAACTTCAACTCTTTCTAGTCATATTATATATATGAAATTGACATATTGATCTTCCATTTCATCTCATTTCCTCCATACCTTTGAAAATAACAATAATAATAACGTTTTCATGTGATGCATGCAAGTCAATATACAAAAAAGCATCTTCCGTCAATGATTTTTTCTTAGACATATTTCAGTATTTACTGCTCAAACCGGTCAATACAATGGCTCACAAGGTACAAGCAAGAAAATTCACATTCCGAATGGAAAGGTTAGTTGAGATGCCATATACATGATCTTCTGATTTCTCTGAAATAAAACGGTGATTTTTCTTTTCTAAGGTTCCTCATGTTGATATGGTTTGCGAACAGGTTGGTGTGATCATTGGTAGAGGTGGAGATATGATAAAAAGTCTTCAGCGTCGCTCAGGTGCTAAAATCCAGATAACCAGAGACTCGGATACTGATCCAACTTCATTGACAAGGGAGGTCGAACTGATGGGGACAGCAGAACAAATCAGTAGAGCTGAACAGCTAGTTAATGAAGTGATAGCAGAGGTGAATGCTGTGAGGCTAAACTCTGTTAGGCCATGATCTTATCTATGATGAAAAATAGTTGACTGTCTCTGTGTACTATACAGACAGATGCAACGGGGATTTAGATGGTTCATCCGAAAATCTCATAATTAATCCCGTCCAATCTGGAGGTGAACAGTTCGTAATGAAAGTTCCTAGTGACAAGGTATGTGTAGTGGTGTAACCATCTTTTAGGTGGAGCTAAAAGCTGATAGCAAGTGCTAAACCTTTTTTTTTCAGGTTGCTTTGATTATTGGTAAAGGTGGTGAAACTATTAAAAGCATGCAGAGCAAATCTGGAGCACGTATACATGTCAGTACTTGTTATGACTTACAGTCAGTATTGCACATCTTTTGCTTCACTTTTTTGATGAATATTTCTTAAATTTTGTTTTATCTACTTGTCGACATTGTTTATTTAGCAGTTAGAACTTAGAACTATTATTGAAGAAATGTAGATATGGTAGCACCATCCTTGTATGCGTTTGTTTTTATCATCTACTTTATCCATTTTGTTAATTAAACATGTGTTCATATTCAACTACTGAATATCCAGCTTTTGTGTAATGAGTCACAAGAGGAACTGATGCTGTACTATTGATTGTTCAGATGAATGTTTCTTATTCTGTATGACTTCCATCTTTGTAGGTAGGAAGAGTTCAAAATCAAATGAAAGTGAATCAAATGACGAAAATATGTCCAAGAAAGATTTGGCTCTACAGTTAGCCTTGGAGCAAATTAATAAGTCATTTGGGAAGGGGTCTATTATGTTGCTTGGTCGATCCCCCACCCCCGGACATGTACCTGTAATTTCAACTGGATCATTTGCTCTGGATATAGCATTAGGTATTGGTGGACTTCCAAAGGTATCTTCTGAAATTTTGTATCCTCCTATATGTGACTCTAGACAGTGTGGTTGTTCTGTAGCCTAAACTCTGAGGAGTTGATTGACAAGTGCACATACAACATATCTTTTATTATGCAGATATTTACTGTAATAGCCCAATTTGTCCCTCTTTTCTTCATGTGATTGCTGAGGCTCAAAAGCTTTGAGGTTATTCTAGCTGCCTGCTTTGTTGTGAAATTATTAAAGAAGTTACTGCAATCCATCTTTAAGATAATGTAGTAGATAACATTTAGGTAGTGTCTTATACGTGTAAATTGTTGCTTTTTTTCTGGTGATTGGAGAGTAAAGTATCCGTATTACTATTGTTTAGACATTCTTTCTTCCTTTAAAAAACTATAGGGGCTAGTTTGGCAATATTCCTTTGTATTGCTGCAGTGTTCAGTAGACTGGTCCTGTATTTTCTTGTACACTATGTTTTAGCTATTCATTCAATTCAGGTGATATAGTTTATATGTGCAGGGTATGAGCTTCCTGTATTTTGCTGAAGCTTTAGATGATTTGAGCTGATTTTTTTTTTTAAAAAAAAAAAATGGGACCCCGGTATTACAAAAAATCGGGGTCCCATTTTTTTTAAAAAAAAAAGATCACGGACCCCGGTTATTTTGAAATACCGGGGTCCGCCTCTATAAGTACATAGAGACTTGTTGAGACGGGCCTATAGAGGCCCGCCTCAACAAGTGTTTACTTATTGAGGCGGGCCTCCGAAGCCCGCCTCAACAAGTCCCTCATTTTGGCGCCAAAGTGAGGGACTTGTTGAGGCGGGCTTCGGAGGCCCGCCTCAATAAAGTCCTTTTAGAGGCGTAAAATGTCCGCCTCAAAAAAGTATCCCTACTTGTTGCAGCCCCCTTAGTTGAAGCGAACGGTGTTCGCCTCAATAAGTGTCCAAAGGCCCGCCTCTATAAGGATTTTTTCCACTAGTGGGTATCCGATTTTGGCACAGTCACACTATATGTGTACGTGCCTATTTTTTTAGCTAACTTAAAAAATATCAAAATACTGTAGCACGGGCACATGATCGTGCTACAGTAAACAAAAAAATTTTAATTTTTTTTTTCTTAGTTTGATTATACTAAGAAAGTATATGTAATGCAATCCTCACTTGATTATCATATTATTCGAATTTCGATTATACTAGGTGTAATGTAAACCTAACTTCATTATCGTATAATTCAAATATCGGTTATACTAATTATATTGTAATTCTAACTTCGTTATCGTATTATTCGAATAACGATTACACTAAGTATAATGTAATCATGAATTCATTATATTTGTAACACCCCCAAATATTCCCTTAGAAAGGCATTACCGCCAGTGACCTCAGACGTACTGTCCGATGTCACCCAAGGCTTTTCCAGTTGATATAAATCATCGAACAACAGTTATGATACAAAATACCATAACTTTCATTTAAACCAAAGTCTCGGAATTACAACATAATTCCAAATACATCAGAAATACAGCGAAAATCTTTACACAAAACATATTTAACACAGCGGAAGTCTTTTAAATAACCAACAAAGGGTCTTGATCGCAATGATCATCCGCCAATGATCTTAACCTGAATAAACTTATCAAAAACACCGTTCGCCTCTATAGTCGTTCTAGCCTTCACGGGATGGCAACTTATCTGATGTGCCGAATCGAACGGATGACACCAGCCAACCATGCGGAGAACAATTACGGTTGGTTAGTCTAATGAAAGACTACGCAAGGGTACAAAGCAGAGTGGTTCAAAGTAGACGTATTAGGTTAGACTCATCGTCTCTCGAATAACAGTCGATAACGATAGTCAACCACCATACTCCTACTAGAATACATGAAAAGACATGATCAAGAGAAGATTCTGGAGACCGAGTCTCACAGCAATCAATCCCAAAAGAAGACTCCAACGAAATGAGCCTTATCGAAAACATGACAAATGTTGGGGAACATTAATAATCACAGAATCACAGTATCGCATACGAGCAATTTAAAAGTTAAGACGAGTTTTCCTAGCTGTACTATCGCCTAGCTGCACTACTCGCCCAAGGGTATATTAATTATGTGCGACAACGGCACTTATCTCATTAAATTCCAAAACACACATCACGTTATAAGCTTTTAGATATATGTTTCGTCATGAGGGACATATATCGAAGGGAATCCTTCCCAGGTTTGTGACACTAGCTAAGTGCACCACCTCTATACTCGGATAGAGGACGATCATGATCCGCCAGTTGGTTTCAGGGTCTCCGATGCCCTCTCAACCAATAATTATCAAGAAACGACTGGACCCTAGGGTCTCAGTAATGTTCCTACGAATACTCGTGCTAACTAAACAGTTCAACACAGTAATAATCCACATCATAGCCATCATGGCCAACAACAAAAACATATATCTATACTAGCGTTGTTCTAGCAGATATACAACCTAGTATAATATCATGTTTTAATCATATATATAGTAGCGTTGTTCTAACAGATATACAACCTATTATAATATCTCCTTTTAATCATATCATTTAACAAAATTGTTCCCAACGCAAACAGTAAATCATCCCAAATTAATTAACAACTAAACAATTGATAATTAATTGAAATATGGAATGATGAGCAAGAGCGAACCGCTACTTACCTTAGATCCGCAGAAGCTTAAAGACGACGATGGGATTTCCGGGCTCGAAACAGGGACAAATCTGGCAACACAGATTCCTTCGGATCGATCCATAAAGAAATCCTAAGTTAGATTCAATATCCATGTATATGAATCTAAAAGAATACGAAAAGAATCGAGGGAGTCAAGCCTCGCCCAAGACCTCACACCCAAGAACACATACTCGGACAAGGCTCGCCGCGGGTGCGGTGGAGCCTCTGCCGCGGGTGCGGCCAGGTTACAGTGGCGAAGGTCGTGACAGATTTTCGATGGAGAACTCACCCAAATCAATTCGTTCGACTTTGATTCGTTCTTGGTTTGATCTCCCAACACCTTAGGCCTTTGAATACCACTTAGGAGTACCTTTTTATCACTCAAAGGTATCTCGATCACCTTCTCACACCAAGCTCAAAAGCTTGAACAACAATGGAGAAATTCAGAGGAGGAAGGTGAAGTGCCCTTTGACTTCTGAATTCAACCCCCTTTTATAGCCCATCAGTGAGCTTCCTCAGAGGGGACAAGCAAGGAGACCAGCTGGGAACAAGGGAACAACAAGTGGAGCAACTTGCTCGGCCAAGGATAAGATTTTCAGAAATCTTATCGCGACGAAGATGGCTTGCACCGCGGGGTGCGGTGGCGACTCTGTTGCCGCCTCCAAATTTGGCCTTCGCCGCGGGTGCGGCCACTTGACCGCGGGGTGCGGTCAAGGCCATTCTTCACCCTTTTGTCCGATTTAAATATTGGGTTAATCTTCTTAACCCTGGGTTAAATATATTCGTACACGAACGACTATTTAACCTTAAACATACGTCAACTGTATTTTATATTACTCGGAAACAATATTACAGAGATCAAACATATTACCGAATGTCTGAACTTTTCTGAAATTAATCCGACTTGTAATACGGGAGTTGGAAAAATTCCAAAATATCCTTATAAAATGAGGGATATTATAATATTATTATTCGTTATCGTATGATTCAAATATCGTTATACTAATTATATTATAATCCTAACTTCGTTATCGTATTATTCGAATAACGATTATACTAAGTGTAATGTATTCCTAACTTCATTATCATACCCTAGAAATCATAGGGTAAGCAGGGTTTGGGATTTAGAGTTATCAAACCCCAATGATTTTCATAACCTATAATGTTTGTATAACCAGTATTCGAATAATATTATAATGAATTCATGATTACATTATACTTAGTATAACCGATGTTCGAATAATATGATAATGAAGTTAGGATTACTTTATATCGTATTATTCGAATATCGGTTATACTAACTATATTGTAATCCTAAGTTCATTATCCTATTACTCGAATATCGATCACACTAAGTGTAATGTAATCATAACTTCATTATCGTGTTATTCAAAGAACGGTTATACTAAGTGTTATGTGATCCTAACTTCATTATCGTATTATTCAAATAACGGTTATACTAAATATACTGTAATCCTAACATCATTATAGTATTAATCGAATAACGGTTATACTAAGTGTAATGTAATCCTAACTTCATTATCGTATTAATCGAATAACGGTCATACTAATTGTAATGTAATCCTAACTTCATTATCGTATTAATCGAATAACGGTTATACTAAGTGTAATGTAATCCTAACTACATTATTGTATTATTCGAATATCGGTTATACAAACTATAATGTAATCCTAATTTAATTATCCTATTATTTGAATGATGGTTAATCTAAGTGTAATGCAATCTTAACTTTATTATCGTAGATCCTAATTTAATTATCCTATTATTTGAATATTGGTTAATCTAAGTGTAATGCAATCTTAACTTGATTATCGTATTATTCGAATATGAAGTTAGGATTGCATTACACTTAGTATAACTGATATTTGAATAATACGATAATGAAGTTAGGATTACATTACACTTAGTATATCCGTTATTCAATTAATACGATAATGAAGTTAGGATTACATTACACTTAGTATAATCATTATTCGATTAGTACGCTAATGAAGTTAGGATTACAATATATTTAGTATAACCGTTATTTGAATAATACGATAATGAAGTTAGGATTACATAACACTTAGTATAACCATTCTTTGAATACCACGATAATAGCGTGACCGATATTCGAGTAATAGGATAATGAACTTAGGATTACAATATAGTTAGTATAACTGATATTCGAATAATACGATATAATGTAATACTAACTTCATTATCATATTTTTTAAACATCGGTTATACTAAGTATAATGTAATAATGAATTCATTATATTATTATTCGAATACCGGTTATACAAGAATTATAGGTTATGAAAATCATTGGGGTTTGATAACTCTAAATCCAAAAACATGCTTACCCTAGGGTTTCTAGGGTATGATAATGAAGTTAGGATTAAATTACACTTAGTATAATCGTTTTTCGAATAATACGATAATGAAGTTTTGATTAAAATATAATTAGTATAACCGATATTTGAATTATACGACAATGAATAATAATATAATGAATTTGTGATTACATTATTCTTAGTGTAATCGTTATTCGAATAATACGATAATGAAGTTAGGATTACAATATAATTAGTATAATCGATATTTGAATTATACGATAATGAAGTTTGGATTACATTACACCTAGTATAATCGATATTCGAATATGATAATCAAGTTAGGATTTCATTACACATAGTTTCTTAGTATAATCAAACTAAGAAACTAAAAGAAAAGAAAAATAAAAATTTTAAAAAAGTAATTTTTTTTACTGTAGCACGGCACCGTGCCCGTGCTATAGTAATTTGATTTTTTTTTAAGTTAGCAAAAAAAAAACAAGCACGTACACGTATAGAGTGCCCGTGCCAAGATCGGATACCCGATGTGTAATTAAATGGCACGAGCACATTTTCCTTGGACGTGCCTACTTGGCACATGCTAAATGTACGTGCCTATGCACTGTATATATATTTAGCAAATGTATTTAGCACTATCCTATATGTAAAGTAGATGCAAAAAATACCAAAAAGACAAGTATATTGAGAAAAATAATTAAGGCTAGAAAGACAAGTATTGGGATATGGAGGGAGTACAATTTTTTTAAAAAAAATTACAAAGTAATAATTACTTATATCATTTCTAACCAATAAATAAAGAGAATTTGCATAAAAAATGTCAATATATGTAATTTTCAATAACACACTTTGTCATTTACCAATAAATCATTACCTAAAACTTTAAAATGACAACTATTCTTAACAAAAATCAAAGGATAAATCGACATCTATTACCGAGCCAAAATAGTACAAAAAAATCTTTTTACGTGAACATAATTTATCCAAATCCGGTGGGTTGAAGTGGAAGTGGGCACTTCAACTCCATTTTTCCTTAATGTTAGAGGGTAATATTAAGCAAATTGCTTAATCTTCAACTAAATTCAACCAACTTCATCTCCTCCTTCATTCCAACCGAACAGACAACAAATTTTATAAGAGCCCTTTTCAGTTATCCTTTCCTATTCATAGTTGAGACTTGAGGGTCTAAATTAGAAATGAAATAATATTCATCTCAGTATGACGTTAGTATGTCAAATATTATATGATAACTAGTTCAAATTTCGTACTATACAAGTGGAATATTTTAATCTATAATGAAATATTAAAACTATATTGATAAAAGATATATAAAACTGTTGTAATACGAGCATATATTGTTAATTAATGACCATAGAAGTTCCATCATCTTTCATTTTATATTGTGAATTTAATAATTGTTCGTGTACTTACAATTTGTACTTAGTACAAATGAATTTCTTGGTTTTGCATCTAAAGTCTAAACATTAGGCAGTTTCAGAAAAAGAAAATGAACAAGGAAAATACGTGTATAAGTTTCGGTGTTTCACCATGCTATATAGTGTTATTAATACAACTAGTATAGTACACGTGCCTTGCACGGATTTATTTATTTTTTTTTATATTTAAAAAAATAGTATATCAAAATTATATATTTAATTGATATAGAATTGTTATAGAAGTAGATGAATGATAATATAAAAAAAATTGAATACAAAATATTAAAGAGATTGACAAAATATTATTGAAAGAGAGACGAAACTATCCATAATTTTATATATAGTAAAAATTGGCTAATTAATTTTGAAGAGGTGATAGCCACATCCCTAACGTTAATACTATTAAAACGATAAAGCATAATCAAAATGTTCATCTAATACATGAAAATGAAACTCTAAACATAAAATCTCGTAAGATGTTCAAAATTGCTACAAATTATGAAAAACTTCCTTATATATTACATTACTACTTGGATATTATATAAGTAATAATGATCGTGTGTCAAACACTGGGCAAAACTTTCGATGACTTAGTTGACCAATATCACAATTAATAATGAAATTATTAATAATGATTTCTCATTATTATAAAAACAGTAATTTACTCACATTAGCACTAAAAAGCTCGATAATTACTACTGAAAAAACCATTGTCAAAATATTTAACCTTTTAGCAAGTGAAAAGTGAGCTGTGGTAACAAATCATAACAACGTACAATTATTTCCTAGTGCCTAATACTTCAAAACCCCTTTCAAATCAAAACATTTTGATCCATTTATCATGATATTGTCATATTGGTGCAAATTTATTAGGTTAATAATCAAGAAAGTGATTTGGTGGATTTCTAGTAATATAGTTTGAAGATATGCTTATCGATTGATATATTAGTTGAAATAAAGAGTTATAAATGGAAGTTTAGGATGAAAATATATTATTCTAATTTGGAAAGAGGATATCTGCTAGATGAATATCATTTTCAAAATTTTCATTTATAATATAAAATGAGATCTAATAAGTAAATGAGATCTTTAGTAATAGTATATAGATATAGATTACGTACAAAAAAATATATGGCTGAGAATATTATTTGCTACATTTTTGGAAAGATTAGAGTAAAAAAAATATCTATATTATATGCATATTCGACTAATATGGGTAGTGATTTTATTTTCTTTGATTTTATTAGATTTTCGAAAAAACAATTGAAAAAATGAGAGTTTGACACGTGATAAATTCAATGTCGTGATGTCACGTGACAACAAATGAATTTGGTTCATTTTCAAAGCGTCATGTGATGTAGTTGGTATTTTGCTTTAGTAGTTATATAGTAGATTCTCGTACTAGTATTTTGATTTAGTAGTTATATAGTAGATTCTCGTACTAAAGATTTTGTAGTGTGAGATGAACATATAATTTGTCCAAATTCAATGCGGTACCCTTAGTAAAAACGAAATCTTTAGATCAGATTAGATGACGTTAACATACATGTCAATGCTAGCTATATAACGGGTCTTTATGGTTGTGTGTACGTACATGGGCACATTTAAAACTACTTGAAATTTCTTATTATACATGTGAAATATGTTAATTCAGAATAAAAAAAATAAAAGTGAAAATATGTAAGACTAATATAATTTGAATATTTATTAGGCCGTGTACGTATTTTCAAACTATATAAGAGTGTTTTTGCACCTGAAAAATCTCAGTTCATTGTATATAACATATTACATGTGAATTATTATGCACAAAAGGTGCGTAACAGTACTCTTTCTAAATTTTTCTTATGAATCGGGGAACTCCATGTACCTTAGGTACGTATGCATTAAAAAGATGTTGTGCATGTAAAATTCATATATAGGTACATTTAGATATTTTTATGGGTGTTTTTGAATACTTCAGTGTGACCTGTCAATTAGGTCGGCGGTTCGAATTCATGTTAAAATAGGTTCATATTGATCGGGTTATTTAAATTTTTAGGCTGATCAGGTCAAATCATAACGAGTTTTGATGAATTCTAAGGATCTTTTATGCGTCGCTTCTTTGAAGTTATATCAACCTTCATCTTCTTGGAGGTGCGTAATTGTCTTTATCAAGGTGGCAAATTTGGAGCCGTTTGAAGGAAAGAAGAATGTTGAATTTTCTTGATTGTCTTTTAGGATTTTGGATAAAGGATAATTAATCAACTCTCTCTAGGAATCCACTAAAAGAGATTGAAAGATCCGACAACTCTTGGATAGATCCACCAACAATTGACGAGGTTAAATATTTGAAGTCACAAGATAGCCCCACTCGAGCCTCTAGGATTCGAGATTTATCGAACTCTTGGATAGATCCACCAAGGATTCGAATAAAACAAGCTTTTGATAAGGCCACAAGATCGGTATTGGAATCCACCAACAGAATAAGAATAAGAAGAAATTAAAGTGCTTGAATCAGAAATTCAAAAACAAAAAAATAATGAAACAAGAGAATTTGTTTTTCTCTTCAATCTTGTCTACTTAAACTAGATTATAGGCATGTTATTTATAGAATAAAACCTGGCAAGTATTGCAACTTTTCATATGGTCGACGCGGCTTTGATGGCAAGACTTTTCACACGACCGTCTTGATGGCAAGACTCTTCACACGAACATCTTGATAACAAGCTTCTTCACACGACCGTCTTGATGACAAGACTCTTCACATGACTTTCTTGATGACAATACCCTTTATATAATCGACTCAATGACAGGATTCTTTAAATATCCGATTTCATGGCAAGACTCTTCATCTTCAACACCATTATGCGACAAAGTTTTATTAATATTAATTGATGGGCGTCTTTTTCGAGTCTTCTTTCTAGTGTTCTTCCAAGTCACCTCCATAATCACATCAGGTTTGATGCGGTTTCAGTTTGACCCGATAGATAAAAAGTGTCTATTTTTATACAAAAAATACTAATAAATATATATAAAAAATATACAATAATATTCATGTAAATGAAATGATACATGAAATATTGGGTCGGATCGAAACCAACCAATTTTTTTTTGAGTAGAGTCTTTTAAAACTTATTGATTTTCGAATAAAATTTCGCACGAGTTGGGCCTGGTCATATTTTATAGGTCTACTAATGTAATACATAAAATCATAACAAAGATGAAAATAGTTATCGAAGAAAAACTAATAACGGAAAAAAAGTTGGCTTTCAAAAAAAAAAGGGAAAAAAAGTTTAAAGATATATTGTAGAGGTATTCATTACTAGTATAGAACCCGTATCTTGTACGGGTAATTGTAATTTGAGAAAATCAAAAAACAAATTATGATTGAATTAAATTAATGTTATATCGAAGTATTTTTTAGAAAAATATAATACTCGCTGGATCATTGAAAATAATATGCTATGATATATAGAAATTTATGTAGACTCATTTAGAGAATAGTTAATATAAAAATATTATAATGATTATTAATCTAAAAATCTCGTTAAAATTATTCCCGATTTACAAATTATTTATACGTGGGATATATAATAGATGGTATTTTAAACAATTTAAACAGATTTCAAACAAATAATTAATGCGTGGTTCAGAAAAAAACTATTAGATTAATAATTATATCTTTTGAATAAGAAAGCCAAAAATATTCATAATATGTATAACACATGTTTGGATTATAGTAGAATTTTTTTATAGGAAAAAAATTTGACAAAATCGTGAACATGATTCTCTTTATGATGAATATTAAGTATTATAACAAAATCTTTATTTTATGTTTTTTTAGTTTGATATTTGAACAATTCATAATCAAATTTTCAAATCTTAACTACTATATTATACCTTCAAATCAAGTTTTTGGTTAAACATGGATAAAAGTGAGGTGAAAATAAAGTGAGGTGGAGATTTTAAAATTATAAAATTAAAATTATATATGTATAGTTAATGAAGAACGCCAATGTAAATCTATAAAAAATAAATTATATTAAAATAAGATTTATGTTTTTCAAGATAATATATATAGGTAAACAATGGGGATCCGAAATTGTTGTTACATCCTCAATGATACTTGTAAAAATCACAATATAAAACAATTATTTCTTAATGATTACGAAAATAATAATATACTAAAAATTAGTTACGAAACCAATATTTATCATAGCAAGCTATGATAAATATTTCATGATTTTAAGGGGATATGAGACCAAACGAACGGAAAAGCAACAAAATAATTTTGATATTTTATGAATGGCTTAAAAATGAGATGCAAATTTCAATGACCTATGTTCGATGAATGGAGATGAAAAAGACTACTTTCTCTTGTAAAATGGTCATCACTCTTACGTTGCTTAAATAATAGGATTGCTTCACATGATTTTAAGGTAATGGTTACAAAATATATTATACCACAAATAAAATTAATAACGAAAAAATTAAAAATTAAAGACCTTAATAAAGCAAAAAAAAAATGAATGGTTAAAAACTTAGGTACAAAATGAAAGAAATTACATATCTCGAATGGGCATGAGCATAGTATTGAAAGACGAAGACACAAAATTTATAGCCTCGTGCAAATTATTCAGGATTTCCTTTTTTAAAATAATTAAGAGGGAGTATAATTTAGAAATTTGTAAATCAGTTTATTAAGGATATTCAAAATTTAAAAAGGATTTGGTATAATAATATCTTTGATATTTTAACTTTTTGTTAAGATAAATATATGAAATAATTCAAAAAAATATATATAAAAAAAATCATTACAAATCATCCAGATAAATCACATTTTTTTAGTTTTTTCCAATTACGTAATGGACCCATCTGCAGTTTTAAAATTTTGATTTTTATTTATATCCTTACTTCTAGAAAACGATATGTAAAAAGTTATTTGAATAATTAATTAATTAGTAGTGGCTGATTTATGTAGGTATAAAGTTATCTCAAATTCAAATACTTTTAAAATTTGTATACGTACTACATTTTAATTTACTTTTGATAATATGTATAATCATATGAAATTGAAAGTTTATTACGACAAAGATTTACCTGGATTTTTTAGTTAAACATTTTGTTTGAGTTAACAAAATTTTCTTGGTAATTTATAATTGATATTTTTACGGTTTGTTAGTGAATATTTTCTTGATGATTAACAAACTCAATTTAAAATTTTAAAACTGAAAATTTTATTTAGCAAAATGATAAGTAATAAGCCCACGGAAACATTGTAAAATCGGAAAATGGAGACCATGTACTTTTTATAGAAAATTATAATCAAATAAAAATTGTTAAATGAGAACGTACAATATACCAAATTTATTAAAAATCTGATATGATATAATTGTTGTTAAGATGAGTTGTTAAAATTGAAAGGTTTAGAAGAAAATCTCAAGATTATATAAATTAATTTTGTTAAGATACATTTGTTTGAAATTTCACTAAATTGTTAATAAAATATGTATGTGTAATAATATAATATAGTGGGTTGAATTATAAAAGCACATGTACTGTGAGTTGAAAATTGTATATATTGTATGATTTGGCCCATAAATTATATATGCAAAGTCATAAAAATAACATTACTAATTACATAAATGAATATAAGATGTATTTTATAAATAAGTTTAGCAGGAAATCTATCATATATTAGTTTGACATATATAAGCTTATATTTTACAATTTGTAGAAATCAAAATTTATAAGAAGCGTATATAAGCATTCAACAAAGTTGTATATAGTTTTTATATGCTTGAAATTAGGTGTGATTAGATATTGCGATTTAAATTGAAATATAATGTTAAAAAAAAGTGGATTAATAACAAATGACATGTATGATTTATAGGGCCAGAAGCATTCTGATGACTCAAAATTCAATAACTGGCAGTTTCTATTCGCACTATAATTTTTACCTTTTCGCATTACAAAAGGCTACGCCAAATGTTGGCGTACGCCAAATACGTGCGAAGAAGGCCAAAAAGGGGGGAATACGTATAAATTAAAAAAAAAGGAATAAAGAAGCTACGCCAGATTTTGGCGTACGCCAGAATCTGGCGTAGATGCTTTGTAGGGACTTGGGCTCGTTTTGGAAATTGGGCTTCTGCGCCAGAATCTGGCGTACGCAAGATTCTGGCGCAGAAAAAAAAAATTTTGCCCATAATCATGTAGAAAATTTTAATACGAGTCCGTACATATAAAATTCGTCCAAAACGGACATCGTTTGCCCCTCCAAAAGCCCAAAATATGATGGCTGTCCCCATGGCCTATTTTGGCCCAATTTCTCGTATTTCAGGTTTTCACCCTTTTTTTCTATAATCCTTCCTATTGAGCATATTGGAAGGATTATAGAAGAAATAGGTGAAAAACTGAAATACGAGAAATTGGGCCCAAATAGACCCAATAGTAATGATTGTAGAAGAAACGGGTGAAAAACTGAAAAACTTCTTATTGGGCCCAAATAGGCCCAATAGGAAGGATTATAGAAGAAATGTGTGAAAAACTAAAATACGAGAAATTGGGCCCAAATAGGCCCAGTAAGAAGGATTGTAAAAGAAACAGATGAAAAACTGAAGAAAAAAAATGAAAATTTGGGCCCAAATAGGCCCAATAAGAAGGATTATTGAAGAAACGGGTGAAATACGAAAAATTGGTCTCAAATATGCCCTGTTTATAATTATATTTCATATAGTTATACTTATATACTATAGTATTTCATTATATTTCATATAGTTACACTTATATACGATAGTATTTTATTAAATTTCATATAGTTACACTTATGTACTATAGTATTTCATTATATTTCATATAGTTACACTTATATAATATAGTATTTTATTAAATCTAGTATACTTAGACTTATATCCCATAGTATTTCATTAAATTTCATATAGTTACACTTATGTACTATAGTATTTCATTAAATCTAATACACTTAGACTTATATACTATAGTATTTTATTAAATTTCATATAGTTACACTTATATACTATAGTATTTCATTAAATCAAGTATACTTAGACTTATATACCATAGTATATCATTAAATTTCATATAGTTACACTTATGTACTATAGTATTTCATTAAATCTAGTATACTTAGACTTATATAATATGGTATTCTATTAATTTTCATATAGTTACACTTATGTACTATAGTATTTCATTAAATCTAGTATACTTAGACTTATATACTATAGTATTCTATTAAATTTCATATAGTTATACTTATATACTATAATATTTCATTAAATCTAGTATACTTAGACTTATACCCCATAGTATTTCATTAAATCTCATATAGTTACACTTATATACTATAGTATTTCATTAAATCTAGTATACTTAGACTTATATACTATAGTATTCTATTAAATCTCATATAGTTACACTTATATACTATAGTATTTTATTAAATCAAGTATACTTAGACTTATATACCATAGTATATCATTAAATTTCATATAGTTACACTTATGTACTATAGTATTTCATTAAATCTAGTATACTTAGACTTATATAATATGGTATTCTATTAAATTTTATATAGTTACACTTATGTACTATAGTATTTCATTAAATCTAGTATACTTAGACTTATATACTATAGTATTCTATTAAATTTCATATAGTTATACTTATATACTATAATATTTCATTAAATCTAGTATACTTAGACTTATATCCCATAGTATTTCATTAAATCTCATATAGTTACACTTATATACTATAGTATTTCATTAAATCTAGTATACTTAGACTTATATACTATAGTATTCTATTAAATCTCATATAGTTACACTTATATACTATAGTATTTCATTAAATCAAGTATACTTAGACTTATATACCATAATATATCATTAAATTTCATATAGTTACACTTATGTACTATAGTATTTCATTAAATCTAGTATACTTAGACTTATATAATATGGTATTCTATTAAATTTCATATAGTTACACTTATGTACTATAGTATTTCATTAAATCTAGTATACTTAGACTTATATACTATAGTATTCTATTAAATCTCATATAGTTACACTTATATACTATAGTATTTCATTAAATCTAGTATACTTAGACTTATATACTATAGTATTCTATTAAATCTCATATAGTTACACTTATATACTATAATATTTTATTAAATCTAGTACACTTAGACTTATACCCCATAGTATTTCATTAAATTTTATATAGTTACACTTATATACTATAGTATTTCATTAAATCTAGTATACTTAGACTTATACACCATAGTATTTCATTAAATTTCATATAGTTACATTTATGTACTATAGTATTTCATTAAATCTAGTATACTTAGACTTATATACTATAGTATTCTATTAAATTTCATATAGTTACACTTATGTACTATAGTATTTCATTAAATCTAGTATACTTAGACTTATATACTATAGTATTCTATTAAATCTCATATAGTTACACTTATATACTATAGTATTTCATTAAATCTAGTATACTTAGACTTATATACTATAGACTCTATAGTATTCTATTAAATCTCATATAGTTACACTTATATACTATAATATTTCATTAAATCTAGTATACTTAGACTTATACCCCATAGTATTTTATTATATTTCATATAGTTACACTTATATACTATAGTATTTCATTAAATCTAGTATACTTAGACTTATACACCATAGTATTTCATTAAATTTCATATAGTTATATTTATGTACTATAGTATTTTATTAAATCTAGTATACTTAGACTTATATACTATAGTATTCTATTAAATTTCATATAGTTACACTTATGTACTATAGTATTTCATTAAATCTAGTATACTTAGACTTATATACTATAGTATTCTATTAAATCTCATATAGTTATACTTATATACTATAGTATTTCATTAAATCTAGTATACTTAGACTTATATACTATAGACTCTATAGTATTCTATTAAATCTCATATAGTTACACTTATGTACTATAATATTTCATTAAATCTAGTATACTTAGAATTATACCCCATAGTATTTCATTATATTTCATATAGTTACACTTATATACTATAGTATTTCATTAAATCTAGTATACTTAGACTTATACACCATAGTATTTCATTAAATTTCATATAGTTACATTTATGTACTATAGTATTTCATTAAATCTAGTATACTTAGACTTATATACTATAGTATTCTATTAAATTTCATATAGTTACACTTATGTACTATAGTATTTCATTAAATCTAGTATACTTAGACTTATATACTATAGTATTCTATTAAATCTCATATAGTTACACTTATATACTATAGTATTTCATTAAATCTAGTATACTTAGACTTATATACTATAGTATTCTATTAAATCTCATATAGTTACACTTATATACTATAATATTTTATTAAATCTAGTATACTTAGACTTATATCCCATAGTATTTCATTAAATTTCATATAGTTACACTTATGTACTATAGTATTTCATTATATTTCATATAGTTACATTTATATACTATAGTATTTCATTAAATCTAGATTTAATGAAATATTATAGTACATAAGTGTAACTATATGAAATTTAATAGAATACTATAGTATATAAGTCTAAGGGTTTGTTTGGATCCCGCAAATAATACATTATCTTGCATTAAATTGATGATTTAATGCAATTTAATGTAAGATAATGCATTTTAATGCATTCTGGTGAGGAATCCAAACAGACCCTAAGTATAATAGATTTAATGAAATACTATAGTACATAAGTGTAACTATATGAACTTTAATGAAATACTATAGTATATAAGCGTAACTATATGAAATATAATGAAATACTAAAGCATATAAGTGTAACTATATGAAATATAATTAAAAACTGGGCATATTTGAGCCCAATTTTTCGTATTTCACCCGTTTCTTCAATAATCCTTCTTATTGGGCCTATTTGGGCCCAATTTTTCGTTTTTTTTCCAGTTTTTTATCCGTTTCTTCTACAACCCTTCATACTGGGCCTATTTGGGCCCAATTTCTCGTATTTTAGTTGTTCACCCGTTTCTTCTATAATCCTTCCTATTGGGCCTATTTGGGCCCAATTTTTCGTTTTTTCAGTTTTTCACCTGTTTCTTCTACAATCATTACTACTGGGCCTATTTGGGCCCAATTTCTCGTATTTCAGTTTTTCACCCATTTCTTCTATAATCCTTCCAATATGCTCAATATGAAGGATTATAGAAAAAATGGGTAAAAACCTGAAATACGAGAAATTGGACCAAAATAGGACCATGGGGGCAGCCATCGTATTTTGGGCTTTTGGAGGGGCAAACGATGTCCATTTTGGACGAATTTTATATGTACGGACTCGTATTGAAATTCTCTACATGATTATGGGGCAAATTTTTTTTTTGCTGCGCCAGAATCTTGCGTACGCCAGATTCTGACGCAGAAGCCCAATTTCCCAAGTCCCAAAAAGCATCTACGCCAGATTCTGGCGTACGCCAAAATCTGGCGTACGCCAAAATCTGGCGTAGCTCCTTTATTCCTTTTTTTTTTAAATTTTATACGTATATCTACGTTTTTGGCCTTCTTCGCACGTATTTGGCGTACGCCAACATTTGGCGTAACCTTTTGTAGTGCGAAAAGACCAAAAACGTAGTGCGAATAGTCGGCTCGTTAATATATATAGTGATGGGCCATAAAATTTATTCGGGTCATTTTACTCTAAATGGGCCATAAAATTTGTATGTGTAATAATATAATATAGTGGACTTAATTACAAAAGTACATGTATTATGAGTTGGAAATTGTATATATTGTATGATTTTATATAGGTCAAATTATATATGCAAACACATAAAAATAATATTACTTATTACATAAATGAATATAAGATGTATTTTATATATAAGTTTAGTAGAAAATCTATCATATATTATTTTGACATATATTATAAGCTTATTGTATGTGTAATTTGTAGAAATTAAATTTTATAAAAAAGTTGTATATAGTTTTTATATATTTGAAGTTAGTTGTGATTAGATATTGTGATTTAAAATTTTAAATATTTGAAGTTAGTTGTGATTAGATATTGTGATTTAAATTGAATAGAATTATTAATTTAAAAAAGTGGATTAACCATAAATTGACATATAGAAATTGTGGGGCCATAATCAATATGATGACTCAAAATTCCTCTGCTTTAATATATATATAGATCACATTGCAGAATTCCCCTAATGATCGGTTAATTGATAGTTGTTGATATTGATCAATCAGTATATATAGTTAATTGATTTCGATACGGATTTGAGCTTATAATTTAAAAAGTACATAAATCCCATAAAACACGGTACGTAATTGCTAGTAATGGGACCCTTGATACTAGAGAATTCTTTGATCGATTTCATGAAAAGAGAGTATATGTTTTACTATTCAAAATATATTGTTTTTTATATAAAAAATACTATAAGGAGGATGTTATTTTTTTTTGGGTGAAAATATAAGGAGGATGTTATTCATCAACAGATAACAGGCAACAGCGCTCTAGTCATTAGCCAATTTGACTCTAGCTCCTCTATTTGTTAGTTTAATAATGATACGAAAAATTAAGTTTGTAAGGATAATAAAATATAATATCAATAAACATGAGTACGTACGTGTACGTGTGGAAATTTAAAATTGCGAATTGGATCTTACCAAAAAAAAAAGCGAATTGGAGGAGGCGTGTATCTGGAAGAAGGGAAATTTTCAAAGTCGTGTTTGCATTGGGTTGGGAATTAGAACGAGAAGAAAATATAAATAATACTGGAATATAATATGTGGTTCTTTTCCCTTGGACAAGAATGAGGAAGGCATGGGGAGCGCCGGCCCTAGCTGGCTGACGAGAAACCCTTGGCCATCGCCCCCTTGGCCACCGCCCCCGACGAACTCCGCCACCACTATGGTCCTCGCCTTACCGGCATTGCCTCACCGGCACCAGTAGCACAGTCGAGCCGCCGAGCCTTCCCAGATCCGGTCCCGGTCCGTGCGCCGTCGTCGGATTGCTGCTCCCGACCCCTCTCGCCTCCTCGCCGCCGTCTCCCCTCCTCCGCTGCTCCGACCGAGGGCCGCCCCTCCTCGCCGCTCTGACCGAGCCTACCCCGGCTGCACCCTTTCTTTCCCCCCTCCAGATCCGGTTTCTCCCCCGCTCCCCCCCGGCTCGTCCCCGCCTCCTTCGCCGCCGTCCTCCCTTCCCTGCCCCCGCCGCCGCCTTCCTCCTCTTCGCCCCCTGTTTCCCTCGTCTCCCTCCTTGTCTTCCCCTTTCCCCTCCTCCGCTGTCCTTCGCCTCCTCTGTCCCCCGCCTTTTGTTTCTTTCTTTTGTGTTTTGTTGGTTGTTGTTGTGGTTTTCTCTCGGCTGTGCAGGTTACCTTGGTTGATGGGATACTGTTGTTTCGGTTCGAGATTTGACAGTGGTCGTGTGACCCCTGGTGGTTTCTACTGACGAATGCCATCAGATTGTGTCTTATCTCTTCTTTCCGGCTGCTTCAAACGACCTTGTTGAAGTTTTTTCAACCCTTGTTTGAAGACTTTCTCTTTGTTTTGCCTTTGGTTTGCTTGTTCGGTTGTTTTCTGTTGTTTGGTTGTGTCTGTTATTCTTTTCTGTATTTTCATTTCTGTTTGTTGAGTGTCGTTGTTGTTGGTTCGCCGTTTGATCGGCCTCTCGAGTTTTCAGGGATTTGTCCTGAAATCTTGAATTCTTACTTTATAAAAAAAGAAAAAAAAAAAAAAAAATGAGGAAGGCATGCAACGAATTCACATTCATCTCCTGGACCGAGGCTAGTGTTATTTTAATATTTATTATAGTTTATAACATTATATAATATAGTACATGTACATATACAATGGTCGGACCAGAAAATATGTGTATCTAATAGTCAGTTGGGTGCTGATGATTAAGTAGACCGATCATCGATGATTAATTTGTTAATTTGAACTTTCAATCCAAATCCAATGTACGTACGGCCGACCCAAATTATATGGGATCGATCGATTTCGACGGAATTAAACACGTACATTGCATAGGTTAATTATTCTATACATCGTAGGTACATAAATTATTACTATTATTGCAGTTTTTGTGATTAATTTGCTTATGAATACTATAAGCATACTTCATCTCTGAACGAATCAAGATCTAATAGATCGAGATAGACCGTCATTACAACGGTAGGAAACTTGAACAGAGACTAAAGCTCAGTAAGAAGTTGAAAATATATGTGTATTGTCTCATGTGTCTAACAGGTGTTGTACAAGCTATTTATACATGAGGTTGACTAGACCTAAAAATCACAACTTGGACACAAAAAAGGTATGTTGTTGTTCACCAAGTGACTTGGTAAACAGATCCGCGAGCTAAACATTAGTGTGAATGTGAGAAGGGGCCAATAATCCTTTAGTGAAAAATATGCAAATGAACCTTGACATGAAGTTGATCAAGGACATTGTCAATCCATACCAACTCACTAGAGGTAGTTGACAAGCTCATGTACTCATATTTAGTAGAGGATTTGGCAACGGTCTTTTGCTTCTTCGTTTTCCATGTCACCAAGGATGAGCCATGGAAGAGGCAAAATCCAGTTAAAGAACGGCCACTAAATATACAATTCCCCCAGTCATCGTCACTAAAGGAAGTTAAGGACAACTCAGAGGCAGAGGAATAGAATAACCCAATGTCAACAATGCCACAGAGATATTAAACAACATGGATTGCCGCCTGATAACGAGGAATGCGAGGAGAACTCATGAAATTATTGAGGTGTCGTGTAAGATTGAGATAAAGAAGACGACCTACCAATCTGCAATAGTTTTCTTGATCTTCCATTGGTTGTCCTTCATCAATAGACAACTTCAAGCCACGTGGTAAAGGAAATGGAGGTGGTTTGCAGTTCATCATATTGTTGTCATGAACAAGGTCAAGAATGTACTTCCGAAGAAGTTCTTAACACTTCTAAACCAAGGAAATAATGAATAAGACACAAATCCTTGATTATAAAGGTTGTGTGCAAGGCCTCCTTGACCGTTTGAATTTGGTGCAAATCATCACCAGTTAAGAGCAAGTCATCAACGTATACTAGAGCAACAAAATGACAATAGGAACTTTCTTGAAAAATATGGAATAATCAAAGTAAGATTGTTGAAATCCCAGACAAGAAACTTTATGAGCTCCCGGTTCCAATGGCGTGAAGCCTGCTTTAATCCATATAGAGAACATTTGAGCAAACACACATGAGAAGAAGAAGACACAAAATATCTAGTTGGATGTCCATGAACACCTTCTCATCAAGGTAGCCATGAAGGAACATTTTATTTACATCAAGTAGATGAATCTCCCAGCTTCTGATAGTGGCAAGAGCAATAATCAATCTCACAGTAGAGAATTTGGCAATATATATAGGAAAAACGTGTTTGTAATCTTTCGCTCGGCCGAAAATGCTCCATCTAGATTCTTTCTCCTCCCCGTCGAGAATCAGAAAACATTCATTGTTCGGTTGATTTCAAAATACTTCAATCGGTACGCGCAAGAAATAGGCCAATTCGGAAACCTTTTGCTCCATTTCTCGTGGAGTCAAATTCTCATCAGTACGAGTCAAAGGAACGGCCCCTGGCCTCTGATTTTTAGATAAAGGTCACGACGAGGATAAATACCCTCTTTAAGTTCTATTCTGATAGACTGAATATCATTTATAAGGAAACGAAGGAAGATGTGACAATTTTTTCCCGAAAATCCCCAACAAAAAATATACACTATTCCTTCTTTTTTATCGAATAGATCATAACCACTACCTACATTCCACGAAATTGTGCACCACAAATAAGAGCTAATAAAGAGACACGTGATTCCATAGAACAACATCACGATCCCCTGTGGGAATTTTTTTTTAATGAAGGGGTAATTTTCATTCAAGTGTAAGATAACTTACAAAAGTCCTATGTGGCCCTAGGTATTACAAGGATCTCCAAATCTCAAGCTTCACAATCAACTTTCTATACTCATGGTTTTTCTTGAGCCATCTTGCTCGAATATAATTTCTTAAATGATCAATAATAGCACTAGAACACTCACTAGGACTTATGTTTGAGTTCTTGAAGATTTTATAATTTCGGGCAGTCCAAATGTAGTAAACCAAGGCTAAAGGCCCAGCAGAAATTACTACCAAGATAGCTAGAAGTTCCAACTATAAAAATCCTAATGAACCTAAAAAAATGATAAAGGCCTAGCATAAATTACTTGTTTTTCGAGACCCCCTTATTAGTTCTATCCATATACATTCTGATCGCCAATTTATACTAATCTAGTTGCATTTAATTTGACTTAATTGAATTGATAGAATAACCAAAATGAATTTCACTTATACTTATACTTTACTTAACGTTATTTTGTTTATGATTCCTTTCACTTGATTGTACCCTTTGGGAACTTAGTGTGCCTTGTAGAACTCTATGGAACCATCAAGGCAAAACTTAATCTTGTAATCCACTTGCATCCAATAGGACATTTGTCGTAACTCTGTGATGATCCATGTGTGGCTGTTTTCTAAAGTTTTAATCTCTTTATTCATGGCCTCAACCCAATTAGGGTCATTTTTTGCTTGAGAATATGCGATAGGCTCTTGAACATACAAAATTTGAGCTAAAAGTGACACATGATTTGCAAAATAATGGGACAAATATCCCCACTGAGCAGCTAGAAAAGTAGGTGAGAGAACATCTGATTGTGGAAGGGTAAGACAAATATAATCTTCAAGTCTTTTGGGGAGAGATGTCATTCGGGTCGAATGCCTTAAAGGTGAAGAGGGTTGACTAGAAGAAGGCGTTGGTGGTACAAAAGAAATGATAGGTATATTGGGGTCTTGTAGAGATGGTGATAAAGAAGTAGGTGAGTCAGAATGAGGTAGAGGGTTATTGATATATGAAGGAACATTTGAGGAGCTAGGTTGTAAAATAGAGGGTGTAGGTAGATAGTCATTGAACATAGTCTTCTTGTTAGATAAAATGGCAGGGTTTACAAGAGGTAAGGACTTAATCGGGGTAGGTGAGATAATGTTTAGGTGTAGGATGTTTAAAGGGGATATATGTTCAGGGAACAATAATTCTCTATTGATAAATTTTTGTTTTTATTTTCAAGGTCAAATAGTCTATAAGCCTTCTGACCGAAACAAAAGCCAAGTAGGAAGCATTTCCTAGCACTTGCAACAAACATATCACGAGGTCTGTGAATGTTTAAGGCATAACAAAGACAACCAATAATGCTGAAGTGATCATATTTAGGATACTTACCATACATTAACATAGTGATTTTAATTGCAACACATAAAAAGGCAAAAGGTTGATAATGCGAGTGGATGCCAACACACAATGACCCTAGTAATGTAATGATAATCCAACATGTAATCGGAGAGCAATATCAGCCACAATCAGGTGCCCGAGTTTATGCTCAACTCACACATTTTGATGGGGAGTAAATGGAGCAGAACGTTGATGAAGTATGCCCTTAGGTGAAATATAATCTTGAAACTGCTTATGTACAAAGTCAGCGCCATTGTCACTGGGAATGGCTTTTACCTTGACTTCAAACTAAGTTTCAACAAACTGAACAAAAATACTGAACACTTAAAAAAAACTACTGCTTATTACTGAGTAAGTGTGTCCATGTAGTTCTACTAAAATCATTCAAAATTGTAAAAAAGTAATTCGCACATGTGATAGAGGAAAACCTATATGACCTCACAAATCAATATATAGTAACTCAAAGATTTTGTGAGTAGCAGATACACTTGATGTAAAGGGTTGTCTATGTTGTTTGGCACGGACATAAACTTCACAAGAGTTATCAAGGAACTCAACATCCGAAACAATTTGTTTCAGTTCATAAAGGGACGTCTGTCCCAACCTAGCATATATCACATCTACGCTAGGTTTATTACAATTAGGATTCCATCCTTCTAAGTATAGGTTAATACAAGTAAATGAAGATTTAGATAATCATTTAGTGAAGAAGATCGCAACCAATATAAGCCACCAATCTTCTTCACATAAAGAACCTCTTGACCGGTCTTATGGTCTTGAAACATACAACGATTCTTGTAAAAAATAGCGCCTAAATCATTGTCATCAATCGAATGCCCCACTAACAACAAATTGCAATGAAACTCTGGTGCACTTAGCACATTCTTGAGCTTAACAAAATTGGAAAACTCAATATCTCCAATTTCATAAACCAATTTATGACTTTCATCAAGCAAATTTTTAACAGATTTAGACAATTTTCTTTTATGTATAAGGAATCCCTCAACATGAATCATATGATCTGAAGCCCCAATATCAACCATCGAGCTCATGCCATTTTGACATACAAAGTTAGATGAGAAGAGGGCAACATAAATACCTGCAAAAATTATTGTTGGAAGTCTCAACAATTCCCTTTCCCCTTCATACCTCGAATAACTTCTTGGCAAACAACGTACATTTTTTAGGCTAGCATCCATTTTTGACTTCTTGCTATCCGAAGTCTTAGCATCCAGTGGATTGTTAAAATATTATGCAACATTTTCCATAGGTGATCACTTCTTTTCTCCATAATTACCAGTATTGGAACCCCCAATATCTTGAACATTGGTCCACCGTATGTCCTCTCATCTTGCAGTGAGAGCATTGCC
Organism: Rheum nobile; assembly: GCA_027886185.1. Lineage (NCBI taxonomy): Eukaryota > Viridiplantae > Streptophyta > Magnoliopsida > Caryophyllales > Polygonaceae > Rheum > Rheum nobile. Next base: position 3,759,936 of record WOAB01000546.1, on the reverse strand, counting down.
TTTTTATCTTATTCTTCTTGTATTTTTCATTGGACATCCAACTTTCTCTTAGTATGTTAGCTGCCAAAGCACAAGATTCTTGTCCTATCTGAGGTACACTAGTGATCATCCTGTGTTGTTCAACATGTTGCACAAAGTAGAACGCTTTATTGACCGAGAAAAGTAGATTTGTAGATAATATGTGATTTGCACTGATTTAAAGAATTCATTAAGGCCAATTAGGAACTGCATCACCATAATAGCATTGTCTTTATGAAGAATCTTCTTTTGTAAATTACAATTGTATCCTTGCATTGCACTCCATAAGCACTTGGGACTTTCATCCAATTTTTGGATCTCATCCCAAATCTTATTCACGCGTCCATAATAGTAAGCTACTAACGCATTTTCTTGAGTAAGATTTTTCAGCGATCGTCGCAATTGGAAAAGCAAGGGTACGTTGGATTAGCCATACCTCTCAGTGATCTCCTCCAAAATTGTCAAACCGAATTCACATACATGAATTAATCACCTAAGGAGCCTTCTAGTGAGTTCACGATGCTGCACCAGACCATGTAGTTGGCGCGCACCCATCACTCAAAATCAAGCGATTCTTTCGCAATATCTCCATGGATCCATTGATAAATCAAAGCTTGCATTTTGATCCCAACACCATATGCACGACTCTTCTCCATCATAGGAAATTTCTTCCATTGAACATACTAGTCATCAATCTTGCTCCATAATGACCCGAATTGGATAGAGCAAGAATCATTGTCATTCATCTGATCTCTATTGTCAATATTCATTCTTTCTCTAAGAATCTCATTCACGTTGTCATCCATGATTCAAACAAGAAATAAAAAGAAAGGCTCTCAAAGGAGTAGAAGATCATATCTAAAATAGGAGAAAGAGAAAAAGAATGCGCAAACAAGATTGCAAGTCAAGGAAACAACTCTTGATCTAAAACTAATCACTCTGATACCATATGAACGAATTACGATTGAATAGATCCAGATAGACCGCCATTACATCAACATGAAGCTTGAACATAGAGACTAAAGCTCAATAAGTGTAATAAGCCTCGTTTCTACATAAGGGTATGAGTGTAATTTTATTTTTATGTTTTATTTTAATAAAGACTAAGGCAATTATTATAGTAATTCAAAAAAAATGGAAATTTATTTTAACATTATGTTAATTTTAATTTCAATAAATTTATCAATTTAACATAAATTACTTAAATTGAGATTACCAATATGTTAATTATGATTTAAATATGGTTAAATTTATGAGAACATGTGATTTAAGATTTGAACTATCCTAAGTTAATTTTATTTCATCTTAAATTTGTTAAGAAGTATTATTAAACTTAAGCTAATTTCATAAAATAAGTTTGGGATTTTTTTTGTAATTTTCTAAATTTAAAGTAGGGGTATTTTTTCCACTACTTGAAACGTTGGGAAAAAAAATGTAGTTAAGCCAAAAAGCAGGGCCCCGACCGTGAACATTGCCACCTTCTTCCTCATTTGCCCAGACATGCTCAAGCTTGTCTTCCATGGCGGAATTGGGTCGATTTTTGACTCGTTTGCTCAAATTAATCCATGGGCGTTGTAGATAAGGACGTCAAGCATCATGGACCTCAATTAATTGGCGTGATTAAGGGCGTAAATTTCAAGATTCAATCCGAAATCAATTATCGTCGTTTTGGTCATTTGAAGTTAATTCTTGAAAATTCGGTCATATCCGAATGAACTGGAGCACGATTGTTGCGAGATTGTGTCAGAAACGTTATGGGCTATTCTTCCACTATAATTCGACCCCAAACATTGCCAAATCTCATTCAATTTCACCAAAAACTCTCTCGGTTTCGTTCGAACCTCCTCCTCTGAAATCCCCGTTCGCCGTGGATTGAGGTGCCATCCGACTCGCCTCGACGCCCCGCATCCAGCCGCGCTGGTCCCGCACCGCCGCGCTGGTCCCGCACCCGGAGACATGCCGCGAGCCACTTCTCCGCGCGTGAACAGTAGTCGGGTAAGAGGTTGAAGATGAGGGCAATTTCGTAATTTTGTTTTTTTAATTAATTTGGGTATTTTATTATAATTCGGTTAATTTAATAACTAATTAGGGTTATTTAATAATTAAGTGGGTAAAATATATAATTAGGAATATTAGTTTATTTAATTTAGTTGGGTTAATTTTAATTAAGGTTTTAAAATTACCTAATTAAGTTAATGAGGTAATTAAATTATAAAATGTGCACATATAGTTTATAAATATTACACTTATTAATAGGGGTTAAAATAAAATAATTTTGATCAATTTATTTTAATTAGGTTGTTGATTTATGATTAAAGGAGATAATCATAATGTTATTCGACAACTGATTTAGTTGAGCTTAAATCAATTTAAAGAGGAATCGATACGAGTAACGTTCAATTTCCGTTTATAAATAAATTATCTAATTTCAATTTATTTTTGTGTAAATTGGGTACGTCTCAGAATCACTATTGGGAATAAAAATGAACCATAAATCCAGTTCGTTGGTTAAGAGCAACTTTTTCTCGTACAACGTTACGCTGTTCAATCGACAACTTAATTCGAGGCAAGTGACAATTCGCTCTTGCATTTATTCCATATTTTTCTTAATTGACAATTAATTAATTGTTTGAATTAAGTTGCGATAAATATTGTCACATTGTGTTTGAGAACTTGTGTGTTATAATGGTGTGATAAAATACGAATTATATACTAGGTTGTATATATTGCTAGAGACGACACTTTTGAATATATTATTATTGTCGTAGGGTGTGGAGTTGTATGCTTAGTTAGCACAAGTATTCGTAGGTATGCTATATACCTCTCGAGGTTTAGCTGTTTCTTTTATAACAATATTAGAAGGATTTTTCCCTAGTAGTTTTGGTCATGACCGTACCATTATTCGAATATAACTGGTGGTGCAGTTAGTTAGTGTCGTTATTCGGGATTTGTCCCATGATATCTCTCTTATCGAGATGGTGTGGATTAAAAGCTTTTAACGTAAATGCACATTTTGATATTAAATAAGATAAGTGCTTTTATGAACATAATTAATAAACTTCGGGCGAGAAGTATAACATGGAAACCGCTCGGGCTCCTGTCTAAGTAAGTCTTCTTTCCAATCTGAATTTGCATAACATGCATGCGGTGAGGTTAGTTGAGGACCCAATTAGTCAAATGAGTCATTTTAAAAACCTTAGTGTGTAATAATTATAAATGTTCCCAAACATTTACATATAATTCCTATAAGACTGAATTTCATTGGAGTTTTCTCTTGGATCATGTCTCTTCGTATGTTTCAGTGGAAGTATTGTAGTTATATACGTTGGATTATGAGTATCATTCGAGAAACAATGGTAGTACTATATACGACTACATAGAACCTCATATAAAATACTCTTGCATAATCTTTCATTAAAATAACCAACTTTTTTCTTTTCCTTGCATGGTTGGCTGGTGTCATCCGTCCCATACGGCAAATCAGTCGTTTGTCTCAGGCTATCTCGAAGTAACGAATCAGAGGAGAAGGCTTGTAGTTGAAGTTGTGTATCGAAGTATATTTTGAAGTTGTTTTAGGTATCGATCTAATCTTCTTAATAAATGTAATAGGCAATAATATATAGATAACCTAGTCGTGTATTTAGGGTTTATATAAAGTCTTCCGCTGTGATTTCAAATTATTTTGTAAAACTTGTCTTCTCAATTTACAAGAGGAAATTTTAATACAGATTGAGTATTTGTTTCACAAGTCTTCCAATGTTAATTCTTTTGTTATCAATGTATTTACCCATAATTGTTCGGATTAAAGCCTAGGGTGACTTTGAACATTAAAGTCTAATGTCACTGGCGTGTGACACTATCGACATAAGTCGGGGTACTACAATAAGGAATTGGAAAATATATGTGTATTGCCTCTATGTGACAAATTATGTACAAGCTATTATTAGGTAGACTTTCGAATGACAATCTGCAGCATGAAACTAAAAAGGATTTGACCAAGTGTATTCAAAGCCTCGGTTACAATTGGAATAAAACAAAAGTATGGAACCCAAACTGTACAAACAACACTAACAATACAACAAGAGCAAAAATGAACAAGAAAAGACGTAAAAAATTGTGATGGAAAAAATCACTAGACAAGTTTTTAAAAATTAATTTGGATGGATTTACAAAACCAAATGGAGACTCAACCTTTGGAATCATATTCAGAATTAACAAAGGGAAACAAATATTAATCAGTGCTGATCACTGTGGAAAATCTACAACGATCAAAACTGAGGTATTGTTTTTCGCAATGCCCTACTAAAGGCAAAAGAAGTTAAACTTGAACACATTGAAATTGAAAGCGATAATCTTACAATTGTTAATGTCCTCAGTTATATCTGGCACTGTCCATGATAAATCGAGATTATTATCTGCACATATCCTATTTTGTTACAATCTTTTGTGACAATACAGATTTTCATATATTTTGTGAGACCAATGTAGGGCTGACCATGTTGAAAAACTTTGCCACTCACATTCACTGAAAGATATCATGACAATCTCAGAACTTATGATTCTCATCTAAAATGATGTTATAGGCTGATTTTTAAATAAATCTTGATATCAGTAAAAAATAAATAAATAAATAACATGAGGTAGACTAGTTCTAACAAACTAACTTCTTTGAATGCAACGGTCATTTGAGAATACACAAGGCGCCTTATTATTGACTACTCAGACCTTGTTAATCAACGTTCCAGACTTGTTTCTATTTCTGATGTTCAGCAACGCTGGATACCACCAACTTTAGGTGTTATGCAAATCAATACCGATGTTGCTATCCTTGCAAATGGGTTATGTGGCTTGGGTATGGTTTGCAAAAATTCTGATAGTAGTATTATTCAAGCTGTTGTTAAACGTACTTCAGGCTCTTCTGATGCTCTCATGGCTAAAGCAATGGTTTTAAGGTTTGGATTGACTACTGCTTTGTCACTTGACAAGGATCCCATCATAGCTCAATCAGATTCCCTTTGCCTAATTAATTACCTTAATTCTCGAGTTGTTTTGTCCTTTTCATATATCTTACATATTAGCACTGCTTTTCCTTCTATTTTGTTTTGACATGCTCGCAGGACAGAAAATTGTATTGCACATAAAGCCACGAGACTTGTTCCGGAGGATGGTTGCTCACAAGTAGACATGTTAATTGGGTTGAGCGGATCGGGTTCGTATCAAGCCGAGTTCGGGGCAAATCGGGTTCGAGTCGTTAAAATTTTCGGGTTAATCAGGTCGGGTTGTAACGGGTTTGGCCTGGGTTTGGGTCGACCCAACGGGTCAAAAATGACCGTTTATATGATTATCTATCTATATATTAAAGTTGATATATTTGTCACATATAATACCTCTTTTATACAATTTCTGCTATTTTCCAACCCTTTTAAAATAAAATATCTATATATCAATGCTCAAATTTAAATATAATTTTTTATCTATTTGTTTAAAAAAGATGAGTTGAAAACCAATAATATATCCTTCGGCGTACATGTAAAATGAGGAGAACATAAATCAATATAATCCAACACTTTTGTTTTGTATTAGCTCAATGTATCCATTTGAATTAACACCTAAATAGTGAATGTTTAAATTACTTATATATAATAATTTGATATGAGATATACAAGTTTTGTTATAAAGTTCACAAAGTGATTTATTATTATACATTAACAACATAGTAATTAGTCAATTACAATGAAATACTTTATCTATATCGTTTCGTTATTTGAAAACCGATCATAAATTACGATAAATTTGATTGTACAAAACTTATTCAATTAACGACCTCTCCTTTACACAATTTCCTCTCTTTTACATTCAAATCTATTTCACATAAAACCAATTTTCTCTAATCTTCTATCTTAATAAATGCTTTTAATTAATCTTTTTTTAAAACTCTTTTTTAACCCTTTTAAAACAAATTATCTATTTTATCAATATTCACATTTCAAAATACTTTTTTATCTATTTGTTTTTAAAAATATGAGGTGGAAACCAACATATGTCATTCGGCATACATGCAAAATGAAGAGAATATAAATAAAAAATAATGAAACACTTTGGTTTTGTATTAGCTTATTGTGTCCACTTGAAATAATACCTAAATAGTGAATGTTTAAACTACTTCTATATAATGATTTGATATGATATATAATTATACAACTTTTGTTATAAAGTTCACAAAACAATTTTGTTTCATTTCATTTTACATTAATAACATAGTAATTAGTAAAGTATAATGAAATACCGAATATATCGTTTGGTTATTTAAAAACTGATCATAAATTACGATATATTTGATTGTACACATTTTTTAAAGTACACTAATATATTAAAAATATCACCTAATCTAATTATAAATAAAAACATATGAAATTAAACATGCCACGGACCTGTGCATAGCACGGGCGCACATATAACTAGTTATAATAATTTTTAATTTTAATAAACTAATTAATAATAAACTAATTAATATTACTAAAACAAAACATACTAATGCCACATGACTCCTCCACTTTCAATTTGTCACATGTAGACTTGTCAATCGGGTCGGTTAAGTCGGGTTCGATTCGGTTATTTCAGGTTCGGGTTGAGAACGGACCGGGTCATTTCAGATAACAAGTCAAGCCGGGTCGGGTCATTATAGGTCAGCGGGTGGTTCGGGTAGACCAACGGGTCAAGAGCGTCATTTTTTAAATATTTTGTTCACTATTTAAATATTATTAAATAGTTAAAAACTAATTTAAAAATATGTCAAAATAAGTTGAAATGAACTAAAATAATAATAATATTATTAATTATTTTAATGTAATTGATATTAGTAGACCAATATCATATTATATTTTTAATTTTAATTTAATTTATATTAATTTATAAATTTATGCATTATAAAATTATATATAAGTACAACAATGTTATTTTTAGGATAATTGAGCATATTACCATTATTTATATGTCATTTATCATATATATTTTATGTTATATTTTATTAATACTCCACATTTATTCGTTAATCGGGTCGGGTTCGGGTTGGTCGGGTTCGGTCTCGGTAAATTCGGGTTCGATAAATTCGGGTTACCAAAAATTTTGGTCAAGTCGGGTCCAAAAGCGGGTCGGCCAGGTCGATAAAACGGGTTCAGTCACTTTTTGACAGCTCTAGTCACATGTCATTTTCTCCTTTTTTATATTTTTTAGATAAATCTAATTTTATATTAATGATTTCTATCATATACCTACTACTAATCTTTTCTTATTTACATACAAAACAATTAGGGAAATTGCAAATCAATTATGAATCTCTTACAATTTCCTTGTATATTAACTATATTATCCTAAACCTATGTTGTTTAAATTTGTTAATCTAATTTTCATATTAGTTCAAATATATTAATTAGACGTAGTTCGGTACACTTGATATGCATTTCTTGAGTACGTATATTTTCCATATTTATTTATACTATTGTAAAGGATCTATTGATTTGGATACTATTTTTTATTCATTATAATAAGTTTGTTAAAATTTTTAAGTCGTTAACCAACGTGATTTAATTGATTTGAAATGACAATAAACTTTTCAGTCATATTAACTTTATTATTAGTACTCACTAAAGAAACTATAATTCTAATATGCAATGCAAGAGTAATGTTCGACCAAATTTATCATCAAGACTTACTAATTTTTTACAAAATCCACCATAAATATTGATCCGGAAATTCATCTCATGAAGTGAACCAATATTTTTGTACATACAATCCCATTGTATACCGTCATAATTTTATAATCTTCTTTTTCTTTTGGAAAATTACCTAAATTAGATAATAAAAATAGTATATGAGAAGATATTGGTTGACTAATTAATCATCTAAATTAAAGAAGAAGAAAAATAGTATTTGAAAAGTAATCATCTTTAAAAAAAAAAGAGTATATGTTGTTGATTTTATTTACATAATATAATTATTTTGTGAAGAAAATATTCATAATTAATAGTTATATTGATTGGCTAAATATCATACTTATTTAATATCTATCTATATCTATATTCTATATCTATCTATCTATACATAGAGGGACGCTCAGGTAAAACGACTGTTATGGTGAAACGAGTGAATAAATGAGGAGCGTTGGATAAAAGAAGATGAATGGATGGATTGATAGGTTGTAGAGATTTTATGGTGGGTGTGTTACCATAAAACAAGGGCCACAAATATGCAGTTACCTACAAAAATGGATGGAAAAAAAAGTCTAAATTAGGAGAGAGAATATCAAATTTTACTCCTTGAACGACGGTGGTCTCCCAATTGTAGTTTCTACGTCTTCTTCGTTTGCTTCCCTGCTCTACTCCATAGCCTTCCACCATAACCAAAGGCGAAAAATGCCATTCTCAATTGCCGGTCTTGAACATGGAAAAAGGTTAGTTCATGTTAGTTCATTGTTTTATGATATTCAAACCGTTCTTTGTGATTTTTATGAATGATTTAATTTTTAGGGTTCTTTTTTGAGTTCTTGTTAGTTCATTGATTACTGATTTTGACAAGCATGTATGATTTAGCGGATTTTGGGTCTACCTTGAACGACTTTGTTTTTTCATTGATATGCATTCAATTGGTTTCGATTTTCTGATGCCATTGTGATTAGATAATACGCATATTTAGTGGAAGTTTATGCATATCAATATATTCAATGAATTGAAAGTATTCCGCATATCAACATGAAAAAAATGAATACTGTTATATGTAATTTGCATATCTGTTAAATATGTGAATATCAGAGCACATCATTTGAATATCGTTCAAGTATTATTGAATAACTATTATTCGTGATCTTGGTCGTATATATACTGATATTCATAAACAATGAATAGATATGCAGTATGTGGTAATTGATATTCCAATTTAAAAATCATATTCACAATCTCTGAAAGTTAACCGTATGCATATCGACACGTAAATTGTGAATATTGTAATATATAATTTGCATAACTGTTAATCTTAGTGGATTTAGGGTTTCTATCACCGCCTTCATCGTATATATACTGATATTCATAAAGACTGAATAGATATGCAGTATGTGGTAATTGATATTCCAATTTAAAAATCATATTCACAATCTCATACTTAACAATATGCATATCGACACGTAAACTGTGAATATTGTAATATATAATTTGCATAACTGTTAATCTTAGGGGATTTAGGGTTTCCGTCGCCGCCTTCATCGTATATATACTGATATTCATAAAGACTGAACAGATATGCAATATGTGATAATTCTTATTCATATTGGATTGAGTGTTCCTCTGTACATGATGTTCGTTTTTTTTTATCTCTGAGTAGATATGCGTTCCTCTTCATCGAACAATGATGTTGATGTTTCTAATGATGGGCTATCAGACGAAGAAGAGGCTGGTTTCGTGTATGGTACAGAGTGTGTTATTGACCCCAACGACAAAAACACAAAGCATTGGGTTCCTCTATGTCCCCTTTCCATGAAACTGGTGCTTGGAAAAAGCTTCAATTCCCTGGATGAAGGAGATGCATTCTATCGTGAATATGCATCCACAATTGGTTTTGATGTTAGATCAAGCACCTCGCACAAGTTCATCCGCTCAGATGTTGTTAAGATCAAATACTTTGTGTGCAATAGGGCTGGATTCAAGAATGTAGCTAATAGTACAGGCAAACGTATGACGACATCTAACAAAATAGGGTATGGTGCAAAAATCTCTCTGAAATGTATTGATGGCATTGCCTACGTGGTTAACAAATTTATAGAGAGACACAACCACGATATGATACCGAATACAACAAGGCATTTCCTCAAAAGTAGTAGGAAGATGGACATTAGACATCAAAAATTATGATGAGCTATGCAAAGGCGAACTTGGGGCCAGTAAGGTCTTTTAATCTCTTAAAAGAGATGGTTGGTGGAAATGGGAACATGAGGGCGATGTCAAGGGACTTCAAGAATTTCAAGCGAGATCTAATGTCGCACATCACAACTGTTGATACGCAAATGGTCATCAATAGGTTTACGAAGAAAAAGGAGCAATGCGATGCCTTTTACTTTGAGTATGATGTGAATAGTGAATAATAATTAACGAGGTTATTCTGGGCAGATCCGATCTCACTTCGGAATTATGCTGCTTTTGGAGATGTGGTTTCCTTTGACTCGACCTACAGAACAAACAGGTACTTTAGTGTAGAGAGTTTGATAATTATATATTTCTTGTATTCCGATATGAAAAATAATTTAAGGGATATGCATACAGGTACTATATGGTATTCGCACCATTCATTGGGGTTGATAACCACAGGAAAAGTCTTATGTTCGATACAAGATTTGTCATGAAGGAGGACGTGGAATCATACGAATGGCTTTTCATACACTTTCAGAAAGCAATGGGCCATGCACTAAAGATCCTTGTGACAGATCAGGATCCTGCGATGAAGATTGCTATTGAGAATGTATTGCCCCAAACCAGACATCGTTTATGTATGTGGCACATCATGGAGAAGGTGTCGAAAAAGGTTGGTGCAAAAAATATTAATTCAAAGGATTTCAGAAAGAAGTTGGACAAGTTGGTTTGGGATAATACACATACAATCTCAGAGTTTGAGGAGGGATGTAAAGATTTTGTGGTCGAGTATGAGCTCGATAAGAAACCTTGGTTTAGTGATATGTTTGATCTACGACGCTATTGGATCCTAGTGTATTTTAATGATATTGTGCTTGGTGGTCTGCTTCGCACAACATCGATTTCAGAGTCTCAAAATAGTTTTTTTGGTAATTATTCAAACATGAACTTTAGCCTTATGGCGTTGTTGATGCACTTTGATAGTGCAATGGAAACCCAACGTTATAACCAAATGAGGAATGATATCGATTCAGACACATGGACACATGTATTGAAAATGCCATTGTTGATTGAGAAGCATGCTTCTGAGGTGTATGCGGTATACCCTGAAAATCTTTGCTCTGGTGCAAGAAGAGATTACCGTAACGTGTTTCGATTGTTTTATCACTAATGAGACACCAAGTATGATATTTATAATGTAGTCTGATATTCAAGTATTGCATTAACGTATTCACTACAATTTGTTTCTTAAGAGAATTGTTAAAGTGCATATCTTGCACACCAATGCTAAGTGTTATGAATATCGAGTAGGGAATTTTGCATAACTGTATGTATGACTTGAAAGCGACATGTTATTCAATTTTTTGTTTTTTGAATGTTGCATTGATATACATTAGTTCATGTAGCGATGTTCATATTTTGTCAATAGATATGCAGTTCGTTATAGTTGATATTCGTTGTTTTAACAAATGGTATTCATGCGCAGGTGAAGACCAAGTGACGTATACAGTAAAGGATGGGAGTGGAGATTTATTCCAAGTAGATCATCCATTGCGTTACAACATCACTACGTGCAGCTGCATGATGTTCAACAAAGTTGGTTTACCGTGTCATCATATTTTTACCGCTTTGAAATCGTATGGTTATGAAAAGGTTCCTGAATGACTAATACTAGACAAATGGAGAAAAGGTGTTGCGATAAGGGCAAAGAGCAGTATTCCTAATGACGTATAGGATCAAAGTGTAAAAGTAGAAGAGAAACAAGCTATAATTAACGAATTATGGTCAGTAATATATTCTTGTGTTGGAATTGTGAAGGAAGACAATGAGAAGATAAATGATTTGTTGTTAACATTGAAGAACAAGAAGTCAGATTACAAAGCGGATGATAACTCTGAAAACAGGGAAGAAGGAGTAAGAGAATCAATGGTTGAGAGCTTTGCGGGAATTAGTGCATCGGATGAGGTCTACATTCAACCTCCAGGACAAGCGAAGAACAAAGGAAGCGGGAAGAGGTACAAAGATGGAAAGGAGAAGGCTATAGCCGAAGCTGGAAAGAAAAAGGTTGTAGCCGAAAATGCAAAGAAAGACATGAGGAAATGCAAAAAAGTGCAAAAAGTATGCCGGTCTTGATAGTAGAAATTGCAAAGAAGATGTCTAGTTTACTAATATGCGAAATTATTATTTTGATATTCACATTATGTATTGCGATATTCATTAGCTATCGGCATTAGTAATTTGGTATTTGGGCATTTGTTTCACGAGTTTATTGATGCTATTAAATCATATGTTTTGGCAATAAAGGTGAAGTGATTAAATATCTTTGCGTATTTCATACATTCATATTGTCTACTTAACTTGTTTAATCGAAATGCCCAAACTATACCGTTATACAATTCATGTATCATGAATACCATAACATATAAATTGCATACCGACAAAGATTTGTGAATATCAATAACTTGGTAATGCAAATTTGTACATTCATATAGTCTACTTAACTTGTTTAATCGAAATGCCCAAACTTTACTGTAATACAATTCATGTATCGTGAATACCATAACATAGAAATTGCATACCGACAAAGATTCATGAGAATCAATAACTTGGTAATGCAAAGTTGTACCTGAGTAGTCAAATACATTGCTAGGTAGTTTAATAAAACGTCTAAGTAGTCATACGAAACAGTAGCAAAAATTGTACTTTAATAAACTATAAGTTTATAATCTAAACGTCTAAGTAGTCCTACAAAACATGAACAAATTGTACTTTAATAAACTATAAGTTGATAATCTAAACGCCCCACTACTATGTATTCTTCCTTTCCATTTGATTTGCTTTCCTGAGATTATGGTTGAAGTGCTGCATAATATCTGTAGCCTCTTCGATGACGACGTCTTTCAGATTGTTCATCTTAGACGTAATAAGGGCATGGAGATACATATGGCGCAATGGAATAATACACTTCTTAGAGTTAGGATTAAATCCAGTTTGCCAATTCTTCACCCACTGTCCAAAATATGTCTCCATATGGCGCATTAAATATACCCCGCAGTCAACCTTGTTTGTGTTATCACGCCACATCATTTTCAGAATGGACATACGACCTCTGGTAAAACCACTACACCTTATGCCAAGATTCATCGAAGCCATGTATTCAAAGAACATCTTGGACTGTGGACGAACATAACAAACAATTCGAAGCCATGTAAGTTATAGTGGAAAAACAATTCAAAATTTATTGATTTGAGTGATATCTTATTACCAGTACGGGCATTGTGTCACCATATTTTGCTACCGGGTCCTCATCACCAGCTGTGGAATTATCAATAATCTCTATCTTCGAACGCATGAAGTTGAAGCATACCAAATAAAAAATGCTCATGTTTCAGTATGGGGAAGAAGACATGTAATTGCAACAAAATGTTAATTGATAAATATCAATAAATCATTTGTAAACACGCTAATGTGAAATAAATATCGTGGGATGAGTGATTACCAAATCTGGATCCACCAGAGATGAATGATTGAGACTCGCTACCAATTCATCCATCCCAGATTTGAATATGGAGAACTTTGAGGTGTATTCAACTTTGTTCGGGTTGGCGAGAGGTCCAATTTGCTTATGCAAAATGAATGTGTACAACATTTGTGGGTGGGTAAAACTAATACTACAGTTGATATCGATAAGGATTCAGTGAATATCATTGAACAACATGTGAATATCACATTGTAAAAACTGAATACCTACCAGAGTTGATGGATGAACGAACAACCGTGTTGCATTTGTATGGTTTCGAGCCTCTTATAAATCATTTAAATATATGCACCACAAGTCAACAATGTTAATTGAGACAAAGGTGGATTCTTTAAGTGACCGGAATTCACTCGCATCAAGTGTTCAACCATTGTAGTCAAATAGGACTTCCCTGATAACGGAGAGACAATAGAAAAATCTAATAGAAGCGTAATCATTGAATGCAACATACTTCAGTAGTAAACACTAACCCATCCTCAGCATGAGTAGCAACATACAAATATAATGCATGCTGTTCTTTAGTTATCGTTTTTCTTGCGTTTATAATCCTATTGAACCATGAGTTCTTTTTTGTAGCCGGTAGCTTAATGTTCCTTTTCGCATTTTGTTGGACACATTTCATTGGTGTTACAAAATCATCGTCGTCCTCTTTGCCGTCCATTTGTGCCGGAATTGGAAGTAACGTTTTGGTAAACTAATACGTAACGAATATGAAATACTATTGCAAGAATATCATACTACATAAAAGTTGAATATCATCAAAGCAATTATGAATATCATTTATTCATACAATGAATACCAAACATCTAATTTGCATACGGACACAGAAAAGGTGAATATCAGTTACGGTCTGCTGAACATTACATATATTAAGTCGTTACAAAATTCGTATTGTTGTCCACAATACCACCCAATCTAAGACTGTTGAACATTACATATATTAAAGCATTACAAAATACGTGAAGATGTCCACAATACCACCCCAACTAGATCTATAATCGTTAAATTATATGTAGACAAAATTTTGGCTTTAAAGCCATCCAACCATAATGTTTACCCTTGACACCCAGCTTAATTCACCCAAAATACAATTTCACGAATTTAGACCTTAAGTGTGAGCATCATCATTTTCTTCTAACCCTATTACTCCTCCTCAAGCTTACCGGATCAGTTTGTTGAACGGTGAGATGCTTTCCTGGACGGCCACATGTTGTCTTCTTAGCCACAACTTTCTTAACACTGGTCTCAACAACTTTAGGTTAAGCTGGAGCGACAACTTCAACATGGGGATGCTCAACAACGATGTCATTCAACACCTCTGTAACCACTACTTTTGGATTTGGTTGGCCCTGTGCAATTTGCATATGTAGGTTAAATAATATCATCAACTCTAAAAAAGGATCATTCACACCCACACAAAAGAAAAGCACATTAATATTAATGTAGCATGCATATATATGTTGAGAAATAGCAGACTTAAATTACACATAGCCTGTATATGCATGTGTGAAGCATGCATAACACACCCATTAAAATGAATACCTAAACATACAATCTACATATCAGTGTGTGAAGCATGCATATCACACCATCAAAATGAATATTATATGAATGGTTAACAACTACTTAGATCATGAATACCTAAGCATACAATCTGCATATCATTGAAGGAATCATGAATATCAAACCAGTCAAAAAATGTGAACATAGTATGCAAACTGCAAATTTAAATGATTGGATTTATAAAGAACCTCAAACGTATCAGTTGTGATGACATTGTCCGGTCCCTCATTTCATGAGGTTGCTTTATACACCTGCATATTCGTAATTTAGTTTGCAAATCAGGAATTTTAAAGATTGAATGTGACTTTAAACGTTTCATTTGTGCAAGTCAGACACATTTCATTGGTGTTACAAATCAGGAATTTTAAAGATTGAATGTGACTTTAAAGATAGAATGTGACTTTAAACGTTGCTTTAGTATGCAAATCAGGAATTTTAAATGATTGGATGTATAAAGAACCTCAAATGTGACTTTAAACGTTTCATGTATAAAGAACCTCAAGCATGCATAACACACCCATTTAAACGTTCATTGCCTCCTCTCCTGTGGTGGCTTCAAGAATCTTAGATTGATCCTCAACAACTACTGGAATATCACTTTCATGGAGCTGGACTGGTGGGTCAACTTCGCTCATTCCCGTATCAACCTATGGAATTTTTATAACTAATATTATGCAAACATTCAATAAAATAAACAAGTTTGCTTTGCATGAAAAATAAATGTGCATGAACCTGAGGCCTATGAACATCCACTACGACCGTTGGACTGGACTGATGCACTTCTTCGGTATGGCCCGTATCTGCCTGGAAAAATGGGAGATCGTCATTAAACCCGCATTCATCATTCTCGCGCTTGATGATGTCATTCCGCCTAGACATCGCAACCTCGATCTTTTCAACCACCTTTATCAGCTCCAGACTAGTCCAAAATGGGTCTTGAGATTGCTATAGCACATTCCCTACTTGAGTGCATACATCAAAAGGAGCCTCGTGCAGAGAATCAGATCTGGAACCCAGCAATGCCCTTGCCGACTCAGTGAGTGCAATTGACACTTCATCGTCCTTGCACTCAACAAGAATGTTCTTGGTCCTGTCGGCTATCCTAACAATGACATTTGCCACAATCTTCAAATCCTTCACCATACCTTTGTTGAACTCCTGTGAAATTTGATAAAGACAATTTATAAACAAAATTATCGTATAAGTTCACAATGTATCTGTTGAAAGAAGGTTCCCTCAAGGAACCTTAGGTGTTTTGATGATGATAAACACCATGCATTTGATGGTTTGTTCTTAAGTATTATTTTAGGGAACAACAGAAAGCATGCGAGTTATCTGGAGAAGCTCAAAGGAACAATGGTTATGACCAATGGATCAGTCATCCTAGGGAACAGTGGGAACAAGAGTATCAGAGCTCAAGAAGAAGAGAAGGAATGGAGATTCCATGGAACATGGAAAATAGAGCAGAAAGCTGTCAATGTTCCCAGTGAAGAGGCAAATCGCGAGATATTGCGTCTAGGGTTTCAAATGTTTGCTTGGAGCACAAGGAGACGTTCAAACAAGGAAAGTGAAGATTATATCTTGCAGTTAATGGGTCGGAATTATCATGGAGAGATAAGATCTATTTATGGAAACAAGATAATGTCAAGTTGGAAGATATTGTTTGTGGTATTTTAGGAAGTTGTTTGATGGAAAGATATAATGTTATTTATGGGATAATATATCAGATTAGACCATAAATAAATTATATTTTCGTCATCCTTTGGAGGCCTATAAATACAAGGAATTATCAACCTAGTTTGACATGCTTCCAAGAGAGAAAGATGAGCATCCAAGAGAGACGACACTAGGAGTTTTGAAGGTTTCTAAGTAGCCATTAGAGAGCAAGAACACAACTTGGAGTTCAAGAGACGAGTTTCAAGGATGTTGGCTCAAGGGAACATCAGAGCCGTTCCTACGTGAAGGAGAGTTGCGATCTTTAGGATCTTCATAGGGAAAGTTTCTGAGGTGAAGAAGGTAACTTTTCAGTGATTTTGAGTTTGTTGTGAGTTGATAATACGTGCTAAGGGTTGTTAAGCTTAGAGAGTATTCTAGTAGGGAAATCTAGTTTACGTTGGATCTTTACTTGACTTGTGTAGCTCGTGTTTATCAATAAAAGAAGTAGACTTTGAAATCCTACTAGGGTAACACCTAGAGGTAGAGGTTTTTCCTTGTCAACAAGTTGGTTGATTTGGTTTTCCTCTCTACGTGATTGTGTTGCTATTTGTGATATTCCGCTGTGCAAAGGTACCGTTCCCTATATATGAACAATACTTTACTTTGTTACTAACACTTGGTTTCGATCCAACAATTGGTATCAGAGAAAGGTTGCTCTAGATTTGTGTTAGTTTTCAGGAAAATATGAGTACCCACGACGGGAATAGTCAAGGCTACTCAATGGCGCGTCCTCCTCTCTTCGAAAGAGAGAAATTCGGTTGGTGGAAGAAAAAGACGGAGATCTTCATCAAATGTGAGGACTTGGATCTTTGGGACATCGTTGTTGATGGACCAGTCGTTCCTTCCGTGAAGAACGATAAAGGTGAGACCGTTCCCAAATCAAAGGGTGATTGGGATGACGAGGACAAGAAGGTGATCTCTAAGAACCACAAGGCTATGAAACTGTTTATCCATGCATCATGTGATAGTGAGTATAGCAGGGTTTCGACTTGCACAAGTGCTAAGCAAATATAGGACATGTTGTGTGCAACTCATGACGGTTCCATTGAGGTTAAGAAAAACAAGATAGATCTTTTTGTCAAACAATATGAATTGTTTAAGATGGAAAATGATGAGTCCATAAAGGAGATGTTTGCCCGTTTCAATGTTATTGTTAATGAGCTAACTTGTATGGGAAAGGTGTACACCACTGAAGATCAAGTTCGAAAGGTGATGCGGAGTTTACCCAAGAAGTGGATTCCCAAGGTAACGGCGATTGAAGAAGCCAAGGATCTGAGTTCCTTACCTTTGGAGCACCTCATAGGATCTCTCACTTCTCATGAAGACAAGCTAAAATCTTATGAAGATGAAAGTCCCCAGAAGGGAACGATGGCCTTGAAAGTTTCCACAGCGTTGAAGCAAGTAAAGGCGGGCAAGAAAGACAATGAGGACAAGGACCCAGAAGTGGCTCTCATCATGAATGCTATGAGGGGCCTCCTCAACAAGAAAGACAAGGATCACAAGGATCAAGGCAAGTCTTTTAAGAAGAATCCTAACATTGTTTGCTACAGGTGTCAAGGAAAGGGGCACATTGCTAGGGACTGTCCCCAGAAGAAGGAGTCGGAGGATGATGATGACTCTTCCAGGAAGGAAAAGGGCAAGGGAAAAGAGAAAGCCTTTGTTGCCACATGGGGAAGTGATTCTGAATCTGATCCGGAGTCATGGGCAAATACCAAGTTGTGTTTGGTAGCTAAGGAATAATGTGCTTCTGATTCCGAGGATGAGGTAAGCAACTCTGATATTTACAATGAATTGAAGGGTTGTAGCATACGTTCCTTGATAGTCTTTATTGAGAAAGTTTATAGGGAAAAGGAAGAGTTGAGTGAACAACTTGATGCTACTAGTTGTTCCTTATCTTGTGATGAGTATGCTATTATTAAATCTAATGATGAAGATCTGAGTTTTAAGAATAAGGAACTGCATGCTAGAGTAAAGAGTCTTGAGAAGGAAAAGTTAAAACTTTTAGAAGACTTTGAGAATGCTAGTTCTAAGGAGGGAACTGTTCCATTGATGAGCTTGTTTTTACTAAGCTTAAGAATGAGAAAAAGCTGTATGAGATGCGGTTTGTTGAGGCACAACCTGGTGTCGAGGCTGAAGACAAGGAGGAACCGTTCCTTCTACAAAGGAAGTTGCAGAGTGCCAACGACCGGAACAAGCACTTGGAGGCTAAGGTAAGTCTTCTTGAAAACAATGGTTCTACTAACCAATCTTGGTATGTAGGAACGAAAGCGCACAAGATTTGGCTTAAGCAAGCCACTAGGAACTGTACCGCTGGTTTAGGCTACGTTGCTCCTAAGGCGAAATCAAGTGCACAAGGTGAAGTCGGAACCAACCAAGGCCTGAGAAGAAGGCACCACACAAGGAAACATGGTTTCAAGGAAGAAAGACTCCACCACAGCAGAATCCTAGGCAAAGCTATGGGAGATGGGAACAGCATGGGCACTATGCTTTCAGGAACGATCGCAGATTTCTTACATCAAGGAACAATGCCCAACGAGTGCAACAACCCAGGAGAGGTAAGTTTTCTAATCCTTATGTGCATTCTCGCTATATGGATTATGAAACTGTTGAGTCTTTTGGTGCTAGGACTAACTAAAGGGAACCCAACTTTGTTTGGGTGCCCAAGAACAAGACTTAGCTTGTTTTGCAGGTAGGTGTGAGGGAACAGCCTAGAAAGAGGCGTTTCATGGAGATTAATTCCTCGCAACCTATAGGAACAGTGAGTTGGGAACTCACTTGTAGTTTGGTAGGAAGTGCTGAAGCTTAGGGGGAACGATTCCCAGTTCAGACATGAGACAACCAGTTCAGGGGGAATGATGCCCTGGAACAGTGAGGTCAAAGCGATTGGGAACTGTCCCCTGGAACCAAGGAATAAGATAAGTATCTTTGTCACAAGCATGCATGTTTACTTCGTGTTTACTTCATGTTTATGTTGATCCCTTGGAATGTATCTAGGAATGAATTTCTTAGACTGACTAGCTTTGACTACTTTCATAAGTACCCCGATGATTGGCTAGAGAAGATGAGTTAACTAAGAAGGAACTGTTACCTCATGTTGCCATGTGTTATGTGATTTCGTTTTGATGTTTTATCCTCTGAGTTATTATTCATTCTTGTGTGTGCGAATGTATGATAGCATGATTTAACGTCAACATGGGTGTTAGAAAACATTCTTCTTTCGGCCCAAAGAAATCAACTTGATCTTTGAACCCTCATCATAAGCCGGCATGATAGTTGATTTCAAAGACCCACCCTAGCTGAGTCCAATGATGTTTGCCTCTATGAGCCCTTCTTTGTTGAGTCCACAACGAAGGTAAAACATTGGATGGTACAAAAGGCCTACCGAATTTTGATTTGGACTTCTTTGTTAAATTTTCTTAACCTTGAAAATATATAGTCCAAATGTACCTTTATATCTGTTAGATATGCCATGAGGTTGTTTCGGTTGAGGATCTTGAAGATTCCAAGAGCTTGGGTGAAAGTTCAATTCAAAGGGAACACTACCCATTGAACATTGAAGATTGGCTGAAGTTGCAGAAGAGGGATCGTTCCCTCAACAAAAAGAAAAAGAAATCAGAATGTTACCTGATGAAAAGAAGAAGAAAAGAAGAAAAAAATTCCTTAAAAAAAAGGGAAAGAAAAAATATCAGAATGAAGAAAAGTTCCAAAAGGAACAGTGCGAAGATGTGTATAAAGATGTTCCGAAAGGGAACAGTGCGACAAAAGAAGCCATGAAAGGAAGTTTTGCTTGAAGATGGAACAGTCCAAGTGTGGAAAGTAAAGGTCTTCAACTAGGGAACTTTGTGGCATATCTAGCACATCCCTTCTCAAAAGAACCGAGCAGTTAATATCCTTATCTCTTGATTCTTTTGTAACGTTTTCTGATATGTGTGATGAAGTTGCTTCTTGATGATTGTGATTATATGTTTTTATCACTTATTGCATGCATAGTAACTTTAAGTGGAGAACTCTTGATGAAATTTATGTTTCATGTGATAATCTGATGTTCCGTTCTTTTAAGGTTTTCAAGGTCTTTTTGATGATGTCAAAAGGGGGAAAATGTGGAAGGAATTCAGATTAGGAGGTTGAAGAGTTCGAACTTGATATATTTCTTAGGGGGAACTTATCCATGTTTGTTGATTGTGCATGTGCATATCTCTTATTTTGATATCGCTTTATTGTGCATTTTTGAAGATGGGTTTGTCATCATCAAAAAGGGGGAAATTGTTGAAAGAAGGTTCCCTCAAGGAACCTTAGGTGTTTTGATGATGATAAACACCATGCATTTGATGGTTTGTTCTTAAGTATTGTTTCAAGGAACAACAGAAAGCATGCGAGTTATCTGGAGAAGTTCAAAGGAACAATGGTTATGACCAATGGATCAGTCATCCTAGAGAACAGTGGGAACAAGAACATCAGAGCTCAAGAAGAAGAGAAGGAATGGAGATTCCATGGAACAAGGAAAATAGAGCAGAAAGCTGTCAATGTTCCCAGTGAAGAGGCAAATCGCGAGATATTACATCTAGGGTTTCGAATGTTTGCTTGGAGCACAAGGAGACGTTTAAACAAGGAAAGTGAAGATTATATCTTGCAGTTAATGGGTCGGAATTATCATGGAGAGATAAGATCTATTTATGGAAACAAGATAATGTCAAGTTGGAAGATATTGTTTGTGGTATTTTAGGAAGTTGTTTGATGGAAAGATATATTGTTATTTATGGGATAATATATCAGATTAGACCATAAATAAATTATATTTTCGTCATCCTTTGGAGGCCTATAAATACAAGGAATTATCAACCTAGTTTGACATGCTTCCAAGAGAGAAAGATGAGCATCCAAGAGAGACGGCACTAGGTGCTTTAGAGGTTTCTAAGAAGCCATTGGAGAGCAAGAACACAACTTGGATTTCAAGAGACGAGTTTCAAGGCTGTTGGCTCAAGGGAACGTCAGAGCCGTTCCTACGTGAAGGAGAGTTGCGATCTTTAGGAGCTTCATAGGGGAAGTTTCTGAGGTGAAGAAGTTAACTTTTTAGTGATTTTGAGTTGATAATACGTGCTAAGGGTTGTTAAGCTTAGAGAGTATTCTAGTATGGAAATCTAGTTTACGTTGGATCTTTGCTTGACTTGTGTAGCTCGTGTTTATCAATAAAAGAAGTAGACTTTGAAATCCTACTAGGGTAACACCTAGAGGTAGAGGTTTTTCCTTGTCAACAAGTTGGTTGATTTGGTTTTCCTCTCTACGTGATTGTGTTTCTATTTGTGATATTCCGCTGTGCAAATGTACCGTTCCCTATATAGGAACAGTACTTTACTTTGTTACTAACACTTGGTTTCGATCCAACAGTATCCAACTGAATTAACTATACAACTATTACCTCTACTCAAACATGTTATGCATATCAATATGTGTATTTTGCATATTAATATTGTTATAATCAACATCATCAAAACTACAAAGTATACACAATAATATAATCATGTTGGATAACTATAACATCCTTATTCAACATGATACTATGCATAATAACCTATGTATTTTTATCATTACTAAATCAAGAACATATGTTACATATACATATATTCAGTTTTGTAAATTCTATATAACTCTTAAATTAGGCATGAAAATTAACCTTTTTGGGATTTGATTCCTATACCGGGCATGCATCATCTAGCCTCTTTTTGATAGACAACTAGGGCTCCAAATTACCATCCCCAAACACCCCGTGACTCATCTCAATCTCTTCTCTCTCAGCTACAAGCTCTTCGGTCCATCCGACAAATGCGGGGAATTTTCTTGGAATGATTCGCTTTGAGTACAAGACCACACTGTCAAAGTATAGAACCTGAAGAAAATAAAAATATTCTGCATATCAATGTAGGGAAAATGAATATCCAACCCAAATAATTGAATATGTAGACCCACATATCAAAACTCAAATATTATTCATACAATGTATATATACAAACCCACATACCATCAAGAAGTAGAGTGGGCCAGTAAATTAGGCGTCAGGAATCATATCCCACTTCTTCTTGGCCTCGATAAGACAACTTATAACGAAACCACACCAGTTCATTGTCCTCACGCCATTGAGCTGCTCTAAGCCACAGATGAGGGATTGGTTTGCAGCACCGCTTTGTGTTGGCTCGACTATACAAGAGTGGAACAGGACAATAAAATCCCGTATGAAGTCTTCACTTCCTTTCTCGATTGACAACATATGGGTACCAACATGATTATATCTGATGCTGTGCAGCTTCATATCAAATTTCTTCCTCCATTTCTCTACCATATCCATCTCAACCAAAGGGTCGAGCTTGATTATTTCAACGGGGCCACGTGGAATGCCCATGCAAATCTCCACATCACTATATGTGACATCCAACACAGAACCATCTGGGAGCAAGATTTTTCCCTTCATTGCATTATAACTCTGAACCAACCACCTACACAGAAAACTGAAGAAAACACAATATATATTTTATTACAACGCTTAAAAAACAGCTCAAAATAAATGATCGAATCATGAAAATATCCATAATCATGATTGAAGCATGCATATCACACTCACAAAAATGTATACACAATCAACAATATGCATATGTTAGTACAATATGGTTATACAAAATGTATGCAAATCATGAATGTCTAAATATATAGCATGCATATCAATGTAAGAAGTATGAATATCACAACCACACAAATGAAAATCACATACACAATCGACAACTTCTTAGATCATGAATACCTAAATATATAGTCTGCATATCTATGTAGGAAGTATGAATATCACAACCACACAAATGAATATCACATAAACAATCGACAACTTCTTATATCATGAATACCTAAATATATAATATGCATATCAATTTACGAAAAATGCATATCTCGCCCACAAAAATGAATATCATATGCATTGCCAATAAAATAGTCCATTATTACAAATTGCATATTATACAAGTATATTTGAATATCATACATAGACATTTAACATATCTATTGAACAAAATATTAGTATAAAAACCATGTACCTCGGTAACGGGAACGATGTCATCCTTAAAAGTCTCCTAAATCCAAACTTCTCTACACTTCTCTTTTGCACGTCGTTCATTTCTCCGATGGCCCAAACGAAATATTCAAGGCATCCACAGTGTTTGATACCCTTAAAACCATCATTTTCCTTGACTTTCATACGAGGGCATGCGACTTCTTCATATTCTTCCTCAACCATCTTAGCCTTGCCCTTATCCAACCTCTTTTTTGATTTCAAACCTGGTACATGACAAATATGATGTATTAGTCAGTGTTTATTAATCAAAGATATCATTTAAAAATAAGAATCATAACATTCAACTTGTAAATATAATGTACCAGCATCATCTTGCGCAGATGGTTTAGATGCTGCAGCCTTTCCTTTCAACCGCTTTAACTCGGCCTTTTAAATGTTGGCCAGTGTTTCATCTTCATCGTCAAAAAGTGCTTCTACAATGATCTAGAAAAGGATTAATACATTGACGAATAAAAATTTGACTTTATGGTTCAAATGAACATTGGAATTAAAAAAGAAAAACATATATACACTAAACACCTAAAATTCTCATACCTCTTGCTTTTCTTTTAGCCTTGTTCTTCTTCGATTTTTTGACAACATCCTTAGTTGGTTTGTCCTCCCCATCAAATTCATCGAATATTTCTTTTCTGGTGGTCTTGCCCTTATCACGACAAGCAACGATTTTCAACCGTCTCTTTGCCTGTGGATTGGTTCCAATCGGTGAAGAGCCATGAGCTTCTTGTGATCCAGTGTCCACAACTGCTTCGGTAAGTTGTTCGGAAAATGTGTCATGAGCATCCTTTGTGGATTCTCCGTCCGACTTCTTGGAGGGCAATCCTGTACAAATCATATTAATAAGTTTAATTGTATATAACATATAAGAAGGAATGACTATGGCTTAGACAAAAATGCAAATGTCATAGTTAGAAATACATTGCATATCTGTCCGGATGTAGTGCATATCAATTAGAATACAATGAATATCAATTTTAAAAAAGATGAACAACATATTAATCTAAGATGGTTGCTAATCATATGAATACCAAACATTAAACAATGCATATCAATGAATACATTACTTCGAAACTATACAAATAAAAAGAAAAGAAATACATTACCTTTAACAAGCCTTCTTCGCTTGCCACCCTTTGTTTTCGGAGACATTGATTCTCTACCCAACAAGCCTCTCACCATGAACAGAAACCTAAGAAGACATGGAGTAAAATTAAAAAGCAACCTCCAAATCCAACAACAAATGAATCAACTTGAAGGTTTCAAAATTCGATACACATGTTGAGAATGAATGTAACGATTAAGAAGACGATGATGATGATATATGGGGAAACCAATATATACACTACACATATTCTGCATATCAATGTATGGAAAATGCATATCCCATCCACGCAGTTGAATAGCAAAACACAGTCTAAGCATCAAATCTCATTGGTTTTATGCATTTTAGTAGGCGGTTACAACAAACACCAAACAATTAAATTGGCTCCAATCTCAGAACCAAGATCCACAGTTGACAGAGTTTATGCATTTTAGTAGCCGGTTACATCAAACCCCAAAACACAATCTAAGCACGTCCAAACAACATACACTCAAACTAGCTCCAATTAATCTGTTGGGTTTTGAAAAGGCAAAACCCTAAAATCCCCAAAATCACAAACCAACAGATGCCCTAAATTCAATGGCAAAATCGAACGAAAAACAACATATGCCCTAATTTGTGCTAAGAACAAACATCTCACTCGTTACAAGTCCTAAATTCAAAAACGAAATCGAAAAAGTTGTAATGGAGGATGGATGATCGAAAAGAACAAACTTGGGGGACACTCAAAGTTATACCAAATGTTCTAATCAACAAGAATAAAATCAAAGTAGAGAAATTTACCGCTTTCTGTCGAGATTCGCGGTTGGAGAACCTTGGGGGAGTCGACGACCACCGGCGCGAGAAAGAAAAAGTTGAAGCTTGAGAAACCACTTTAATGGAGAAGGTTGAACTTCGAGAGAGAGAGATAGAGAGAGGGGGTCTTCGATCGATCGAGAGAATGGAAGACGAATGTGGGCTGGGGTGTGAACTGCGGTGCTGGAGCATCGAAAGCGAGAAGACAACGCCGAGAGAGAACTTCCGTCAATAATGGAGGATCGGAAATTGTGGAATGAGGGAAATGGAAATGGGAGTTGAAAGGACGGTAATTGTGGAAAGAGGGATAATTGATATCCCGTAAAACTAGGAAATAGGAAAAATCTGGTGTGGGTGATTCTACTTCCCAATTCTGTGCCCACCTATATTAAATCTCAGCCCTTCCTTCTAGTCTAATCCAACACTCTATATTTATCCATCCGTTTTACTATAAAAGGCTGTTTCACTAGAGCGTGAATCTCTCATATATATATATATATATATTAAGGAGATGCCTAAATTCTACTTGTCAACAATACATTCATTTCGCCTAAATGTCATCATCGTGTTCAATTCACACACGTGTCACCCTCTGAGAGATGCCACATCATCTTGTATTTGACAAAAAGGTAGAGCATTGGGCTCCATCTTAATAATACACTAGTGTAATACCCGTGCCTTGCACGAGATTTGTTTATATTTTTTTTTACATTTGTACAAATTTTTTTTTTATTATCGATGAGTCATTAGTTCAATGATAATTTAATTAGTTATTTAAATAAAACATGACAGAAAAAAAATATTCAAGATATACCAAAAACTAAATTATATAAAGAGAGACGGCACTCTCCATAACTTTATTAATAATAAAAATTGGCTAAGTAGTATTTCAAACAGGTATAGCCATACCACTTACATCAATACTACTAAAACCATAAAAAATAATAAAAATGATCATATAATACATGAAAATGAAATGAACAACATTAAATGTGGAACGATGTTAAAAAATGCTACAAATTATTAAAAACTTCCTTGTATACTACATTGGTTGTAGTATTATACCTCTTCTTATCTTTGTCGCAAATCAATATCTTCAAACCTTTCTTGCTAGTCACCCTTGATGATGCAACATAAAACTGGCCATGACTGAAAACAGGGCGTGGAAGATACAAACCGACATTTGCAAAAGATTGGCCCTGGCTTTTGTTTATGGTCATAGCAAAACATACACTCAAGGAAAATTGTCTTCGTTGAAACTTGAAAGGAAATGAAGTGTCTGATGGTGACATTATCATGCGAGGAATCAACACCGTATGTCTGATATTGTTTCCTGAAATAATTCTTCCTTGTATAACATGACTGCCAAGTTGCGTGGTTATCAATCTCGTCCCATTGCATAAACCTAAAGATTGATCAATATTTCGGAGCAGCATAATAGGCACCCCAACCTTTAGTTTGAGTACATGATTTGGCAGACCATAACATCTAATACTGTTCAAATAATCAGACGTATAAATAGTCGCATCACTGTCTTTAGCAGAACCTGCCGCCTTGTACAGACTATCCGAACTGAGATAGATCTTTTCATCACCAGGCAACGAAGTCAATATATACTCATTAACTTTATCTACCGCTTCATTTGTTGGAGCAAGAATTGCTCATTCTTCAAAGTATGCAAGAGACAACTGATCTTCCATTAGAGAGGGATACACAGATTTAACAACTGCTGGAATCAGATCTAAGTCATAATCCTTGACCAATAGTTCATCGGGGATTTCTATTTGTGCTTCTCCATCATTGTCAACATCTGCAGTCCCATCTCCGATGCTTAATATCCATTCAGAAAATTCTTTTGCCTCTTGGATCTGAGATTCAGATGTACCTTGTTGAATCCTCATATTCCTTGTCAGCGTAAGAACTTTGCAATGGTCCCACAAATAAGAGGAATTAATGGTGGCAAAAACAACATCTTGCCTGCTCCCTTTTGAGATAACGGGTAGGATTTGCCTAAAGTCTCCACCAAATACTACGATTTTCCCTCCAAAAGGTTGCTCTAAACTAAGGGGATTTGTTGCTCGTAAAATATCTCTTAACGTCCTGTCTAAAGCTTCAAAACAGAACCTATTCGTCATGACAGCTTCATCCCAGATAATAAGTTTGGCGGCACATATCAACTCAGAAAGTTCAGTACTTGAACATATATGACATGTTGAATCCTCATTAACTTGCAAATGTATTTTAAACCTCAAATGAGCAGTTATGCCGCCAGGTATTAGGAGAGCTGCATTTCCACTTGAAGCAACAATAAGGACTATTTTACCTTTTGACCGTATAGCCGCCGAAAGTTCCCTCCATATATAAGTTTTGCCTGTAACACCATAACCATATAAAAAGAAGACACCCCCGTTATTTGATAAAACAACATTCATGATCTCATCATACACCCCTTTTTGCTCCATTGTAAATCTAGAAAGTAATTGTGAATGTTCCTCGTCTAGACATGATTTATCATATCGAAGTTCATCTTGTATAAGCTTGTTGAAACCTTCAGATATGAGGTTTGAATCTACAGAAGGCATGGTTTTATAGTGACTCAAACTACTACCATTTCGTCGTAATAACTTGTCAATTTCGGCAAGAGCGTAGTTTTGTAATTGATCATCTGTTACATGCAAATCTGCATATACATAGAATTCACATGTCACTACAATTAAATGAGTACAATATATTCCCCCAAAAAGTAGATCAAATGCAGTTACGATTATGATCAAGTAAACAGCGTTAATGAAATACATACCCTTAATTCGTAGAATTCTCCTCTGTTTATCGACAATGTCATATGCCAGAAGCTTCCATGTTTGTTCCCAAACAAACTCTGGTTTTGCCATGCAATCAGACACCAAAAGAAATACAAATAGACTCCTAATGTAGTTTGTTGATCCCCAAAAACTTGCTTCAGTTATCCCGTCAACATATTCTCTGTCATCATCTAACAACCCCAATGCATAGCAAGCTTCTTTAAATGTACTATAAACTGAACCCTCAACAGTCCTTAAATCTTCGTAGCATATTGGTCCTTTTATATGATTCAACAAAATTCTAAGATAGTACTTCTCGCCACTACCAGGAGCTATGTGATAAATCCTTCCAACAGAACCATGCCTGTCATGTTTTTTCCAATGCTTAGATGAAGCTACCCAAACAAATTTCTCTGGAAATTCGAAATACGTCAAATCTTTAGCTTTTGGAAACTTTTTGTTAGCCGCCATCCATTGCAGAAACATTGATTTATCACTTTCATGATCATTTAAGACGGCATCAATAGGATCATCATCATCAAATAAAACGCTTTCCTCACCGGGAAGGTGCAAATTCAAACGTTGAACAGCAGGAGTCCTGTAATGAATATCAAAGGCAAAAATCCTCCAAGCCGCTTCACACGCCAATACATAGCGGGCGGTGTAGTAGTTTTTTATTTCATCCATGCAATTATCACTGACATTATTTGCATCAGAGTTTGTAATTGCAACAGTGACGGGATCATGCCCTTTGTTTATGTACTTGAACATATACTTGATAGAGCCCGATCGGTTGCACCATTCAACATTTATATATGCATTGTATTTTAGGAGAAGAAAGGCATTGTAAGGAACCACATACCGATTTTCAAGGGGAACTCCACTCTTTTATATCGTTCTACCATCGTCACGTCTTCTGTAAATAGGGTACCCGTCTTCATCAACAAAAGTCTGATCAACAAATTGTTTTGGAAAGTACTTTCTACACTTTCCATCAGCCATACACGGAGACGATGGTTTAGAAGCTCCGCATGGACCATGCATCATGAAATTTGTCACCACGTTGAATAAATCAGCATCCTCAGTTGGGTGTGGAATTTCAGCCGAGATGACCGTATCAATATCTGTAGTAGTTGGCAACTTAGATTCCTTATCCAGAAACAATAAAATATGTGCATGAGGCAGACCACGCTTTTGGAATTCGATTGTGTAAATAACTGCAAAAGATCCATAAGTCAAAGTTATATGTTCAACTTATTTAATACATTTTAAAAAAGGAAAAACTAATACATTTAATAGACATGTAAACAAAATAATATATTTTATACACATGTAAACAATAACTAAAGTGAGGACAGTAAAAGAGACGTTACCAGAATTAACCTTGCCAAATATTTTATTAACTTTGAAATCTTTGATCATGGACTCCAATTTCATGTGGAATACTCTACATATAATGTCTGGCCGATCCTCTGGCTGTAGACCCCTTTCTTCGCAAAACTTTACAATTTCAGGCCATTTTGAATTGCATGTGAATGTTATGAATAGATTTGGATAACCATGGTGTTTACATATTGTCATTGCATCTTGATAGTTCTGCTGCATATATCTAGGACCGCCTATAAATGAAGATGGAAACACTATTTGCTTTCCAGATGATGCCGGTGCTGTATGACCCTTGCTCGTTGTTGCGACAAGATTTTTATATAAATCAGCCCGTATGTTCTTCTGATGAGTTCGATGGTAGTTCAACCTTTCTGATTCAATCATTGTATAAACATCAACCAAAAATTGTTGAAACAACTTTCTAGATGACCTCAGAATTCCGGCTTTGCCTCGACGCTCGTGGATTCGAAACTGACAGAATTCTTTTAGCGTAACCCTTGACCTCTTCCTTGCAGAAGTGTTGCACCTTTCACTTAAAGCAATGTCAGGTCTATACCCGTCCTCACCATAAGGGAATGCCAACGGATATTGAAGCGCAAGGTACGAAGGATGTAATTCGTGAATCCGTTATAACTGACCAGACCTTGTATGAAGTATAATGTCCCTGGGCTCAAGATTTGTATCAATATCACCAAGAATAAGAGCAGCAACCTCTGAACTCGTTGGGAGATTATATCTCCGACCATTAGTGTTTCTTTTGCTAACCAGTCGCAACTTCATATCTGTAACACCTTCATCCTTAAATCGATCTCTGGCCATTCTAAATTCTTTTGCATGGGGGTTGTGTTGATCTATCATCTTTCTCAACTCAATCACAAGCGATTCATCAACTTTTTTGACTCTAGATCTGGCATAAGTAAAGATCAAAGTAATGACTTAATATTAAAGAATAATGTTATATAACTATAAGTAGTAACAAAAAAAAATACGTAATTGACATACCTTATCGCATTGATTCTGTTTGAATCCTCGTTTTCAGTATCATATATATAGAGTTGTGAAAACTTTGGAGTTGTCCCCGACACTGGTAACAAACTCCCTATTCTGTGAAAATTCTGTCCATGCATTCGGTAACAATAAGTTCCACGACCTTTTGTGATGGGTGAGACCTTTCCTCCCAAATAGGTGAAAACAAACATCATATTGTAAGCTATAATATTCTCACAAAATTGTTTGCTTTTTGGATGCTTATTTGTCAAAAGATTATTCAACAACGGCGGTGGCTCTTGTAGCAATGGGAGCTCAATTTTTCCTTTCATGCAACATAAGGAAGAAATATGACATATATCTTCTCTTGAAGGATCTTTTGTGGTTAATCTTTCAGCATGCCATAGCAATGCCCCACAATGCAGACATTCATACATTGGTTTACCGTGATCGAGGTATTGCACTATAACATATTAATAACGTTAAACAATAAACAAACAAATGTTACAAATTTAGCAAATAATACAACAGACTTACCTGGTTTACCAGTATGATTTCTTGTTGTTCTATTCATCACTGCAACGGGATCTGTACAGCAGACTATTGTTATAAAGAGATTAAAGGTTGAATAAATAAATTGTAACATATAATAAATATGCTAAAAGGTGCTTATTTTAACTTATATTATTGACATTACAATCTATTTGTAACAATCCTAATGTAATGGAAAACATGATCCTATTATGGATACAAAAAAAATGATATTAATTATAAAATTACCTATATTTGGTAATGTAGATGAACACTCTGCCAACGCAGATGAATTAGTAGTTCCTGAAATTAAAATATGTAAGTGATCATATATTTTGAACAATGTCGGAATGTATATAATATATGCATATCCAATTAGATGAGAGCGTAAATTTCATTAAGGATTTACAATAAAATTAAGCGATTTTTGCTAACCTGATTCAATTAGTGGTGTTCCATGTCTCTTATGCCTAATCACATTCATTCTCAACATCCTCTTACGTCGAGCTAATTTGTCAATGGAAAACAATTACAAATATTGAAATGCAATAAATCACTCAATTAATATTTATTGATTACCAACGTACCTTGTTCAACATTTGTTATGTCAACTTCATTAGTAAGACTTGCGTTGTGTAAATGAGCTGCAAATAAATACATATATCATACTACACATAGTGATGTAAGACAAAAGTAATATAATACTTAATAACACGGCTTGATAAAACAATAATTTTGGTACCATAGTTTTCCTTGTCATTTAGTCTTATAGGTAGAACTGAGTTAGTAGCGATTTGATCCGCTATTGGTAAATGCAAATTCGTTGGCGTAACATTAGCGAACACTACATAAAAACACATATATTAATTTATTTTATTATACAAATACATATAATCAAAGATTATAAAATAACAACTATGCTGTAAGCCTAATCACTTTTTATAAAGGTTGAACAAATAAATTGTAACATATATTAAATATGGTAAAAGGTGCTTATTTTAACTTATATTATGGAAATTACAATATATTTGTAACAATCATAATGTAATGGAAAACAAGATCCTATTATGGATACAAAAAAAATGATATTAATTATAAAATTACCTATATT
The DNA here is from genome assembly GCA_027886185.1 of Rheum nobile. Taxonomy (NCBI): domain Eukaryota; kingdom Viridiplantae; phylum Streptophyta; class Magnoliopsida; order Caryophyllales; family Polygonaceae; genus Rheum; species Rheum nobile. Next base: position 3,727,384 of record WOAB01000546.1, on the reverse strand, counting down.
TGGTAATGTAGATGAACACTCTGCCAACGCAGATGAATTAGTAGTTCTTGAAATTAAAATATGTAAGTGATCATATATTTTGAACAATGTCGGAATGTATATAATATATGCATATCCAATTAGATGAGAGAAAACAATTACAAATATTGAAATGCAATAAATCACTCAATTAATATTTACTGATTACCAACGTACCTTGTTCAACATTTGTTATGTCAACTTCATTAGTAAGACTTGCGTTGTGTAAAGGAGCTACAAATAAATACATATATCATACTACACATAGTGATGTAAGACAAAAGTAATATAATACTTAATAACACGGCTTGATAAAACAATAATTTTGGTACCATAGTTTTCCTTGTCATTTAGTCTTATAGGTAGAACTGAGTTAGTAGCGATTTGATCCGCTATTGGTAAATGCAAATCCGTTGGCGTAACATTAGCGGACACTACATAAAAACACATATATTAATTTATTTTCTTATACAAATACATATAATCAAAGATTATAAAATAACAACTATGCTTAGTACAATAATAAATACAGTAGAATGGTGCCATTACTTATTTGTGGTAGAAAAGATGAGAATCCTGACAATATAGATGAATTCCTTGTACCTTCACATTTAAGTATTAAATGATTATTCGTTTTGAAAACCTCAAACTTAAGACAATGCATGCATAAAAGTATATAAAATAATATATTTCATTAATAACTAACCATTAACAGTAATAGCTAATGGTGTAGATTGGGTAAGTACAGAGTTGCTAATACTTCCAAGTACATTGCCTGCACAAAGTTTGTTAAAATAAAATATACATGACTTATTAATTTAAACTAATGGTTTTTTTATTCCTAACCTGATTCGTTTAGTGATGTTCCATGTCGCTTATGTCGTATGACATTCATTCTCAACTTCCTCCTATGCCGAGCTACGTTGTGCATGAAAATAAATATCAATTATTATCAATTAAAAAATCACTCATTAAATATAAAATTTTACGAATAACATACCTTGTTCAACATTTTGCAAAACAATTTGTTTTGGAAGCAAGTCATTGTGCAATTCAACTGTAAACATAAAGGTATAATATTATAATCAACTAAAAGTATTAACAAACATAAATTTTGGAACTTTATATAACGGAAATTACCATCACTTATATGTGGTACATTATTTGAACCTCCTGTCAATGCAGATGAAGTTCTTGTATTTGAACATTAATATATTAAGTGATAATAGATTATTAATTAATTCAAACGTAAGATCATAAACTGTAATAGAGAATGTTGTAGGCTGGGTAAATATATAGTTGTAATATTTCAAAGTATATTGACTTCATTCATTTTGGTTAAGCAAGAACTAAATTAATTTTAAATTGTAATTAAATATGATATAATTTCTTCTAACCTGATTCGATTAGCGGTGTTCCATCCCGCTTATGCCTTATCATATTCATTCTCAATTTCCTCCTTTGTCGAACTAATTTGTGCATGAAAATTTAATTCAAATAGTTAAAATACATAAATTATGCTATTTCATACAACTTTTAAGAATACCATACCTTGTTCGACATTGTGCATATGATTTTGTTCTGTAAACATGACATTGTGCAATTGAACTACAAATAAATAGTTATATCATAATCTACTTATTATAGATAATAAAACAAAATTATTTTTGATACTTCATAAAAAGGAGAGTAACAACAAAAAAATTATACCGTAATTTTCTTGATCTCGAACACTTATAGATAAAAATGAATTATGAACGTTTTGGTCACTTCGGGGTAAATGCAAAGCCGACGGTGTGATATTTTGGTGTACTGCATAAATACATGGATATGTGTTACAAATTTAAAGCATAAGCAAAAAAACCAATACCACAATTTCATGTTTTCATAGTTATAAAATAGTTAAAATTTGTTAAAATTTAATTTACAATCATGAAATTAAAGATATATTGTATTATATAACATCAAACATTTATTAAAATATACATGTTCAAATCGAATTAACTAAAGACTTTATCAAATAACATTACTAACCATTTGAAATGTCGGCCATGGAGATACGATCACTAACGAATGAATTGGGACTAACTTCAGGAATACATCCTGCATAATGACTATTTATATTCAAGTTCATATTTAAATTTATTGAAAAAATTGTGAAAGAATTGAATGCAATTTATTCACCTGATCGATTTGAAATTGTCCGTTGTCGTTTATCTCTAATAACAGTCAATCTCAACGCTCTGTTATGTCGAGTTAATTCGTCCATAACAAAATCACCCTGCAAAATCATATATCTATTCAAATTAAAACTTATATATTTTTTACAGTGTAATCAGATGTAATACTCAAATAGAAAAAAAATATTTATTAAAAATGTCTCTACTTCTATATGTAAACAGTTAAGGAGATGTTTATAGTTTTTTGTTACATGACTTATAGCCAAAAAAACAGATATTGTTGCCAGGGTTTCGAAATATAGGCCTAATACATACAAAAATAGAGATTATGTACTTATTAAAATATAATAAATAAACATTATATAATTTGTTTGTATTATGGTTTTGTACATTACATTTGTTGGAAACAAGATTCTGCTTTGGAGATCTGGAAGAACAAACCTACGCTGTTGATGAAGAAATTTGGAAGACTATTGTGGCAAACTCCATAAACGATAAATGTAAATTCTTCATCTCTCTCTCTTTTACTTTGTCTGGAATTGCACGTGATATTTGAAATGCTTAAATTTTCACTATCATGATTCTAATAAACTCAACTATAAACCGGTTTCTTCTAATTCTTTGATTTCATACATTTGATCAAGACTGTTCTTCATGTTTTTTTTTGTGAAAAAAGAATTGTTTTGGAAGATTTATTTTTATGAGGTCAAATCTCATATTATATGAAAACCGTATTAAAATATGATATTAGATAAAACCGGTCCTACATTGTAATAAATATATCAAACCCGGTCGACTTTAATATTTCAACATTTTCGGATTCTTATTAAACATTGTGGGCCTTTTGACCCAATTAATATGTAAAACAAGCGTTACAATTAAGTTTAGCGGCCCACAATAATTAATGTTACTGTTGTAATGGACTAATTGGGCTTAAATTGAGTTTAGCGGGCTATATGTCACAGATTTGAAAAAGTGTAAATAAATTCCTGTAAAATATTTTTACGGCACAATGATGGGCTTATTGGCCCAATTATATTTTAAACCAATTTAATGACACTGCAACGATTCTAATGGGCCAATTGGGCTTAAATTTTAAGGCTCAAATTACATTTATCGAAATTCACTTAACATATTTCCGAAACTTAACCAAAGTCTCTCTCTCTCTCTCTCTCTCTCTCTCTCTCTCTCTCTCTCTCTCTCTCTCTCTCTCTCTCTCTCTCTCTCTCTCTCTCTCTCTCTCTCTCTCTCTCTCTCTCTCTCTCTCTCTCTCTCTCTCTCTCTCTCTCTCTCTCTCTATTTAACATTACCATATCACTATATATCTATATATTTCTAGAACTCTGTCTTTATATCTCTTAGTATGAGATTTACTGATATCTAATTTTTTTAATTCTTTCTCTGCGAGGGTTTAAACCAAACACACTTTACACCAACGAAGGTATACATATAACAAATACACTGCCATGAAGGAAGAAGTTATGGAAGACTCTCTACCAAATGTAAGTGTTTAAATTATATCTATTAGTCTCACATTGAAATGCATAATTCATTCTGCATAGATATTAAAAAGTTTATTTGTATGATTCTTGTTTGCTGTAAATGAAATATTTGTTTTTTACATGTTTTTTTATAAGTGTTGAATTGAAGAATGTTGAATTGAAGACGAAATAAAAACTAAAACTCAACACTAAACAAACTACAAAACACAGCCTAAAAACAAAAAAGTAATACAATAGTATACATGTAACAATAGCATATGGAATAACAATATCATATGGAATAACAGTGAAATTGAATTTCGGAACTTGAACTTCAATCTTTTGATATTCTGAAAGGTAACACTTTTCATCTTGCCAAATCTTGAGTTTACACATTTTTTAGAGATTATAACTCCTATTCTAATTACATAATATCTGAATCTTTTGCATGCATTCAATGAAACATAAAAGCTCCGTTTAAATGCTTCTGAAAGGAATCTAAAATTGATATCATGTGTAACCTAAGGATGAAACAACTGTCTTACATATAACAAAGTAAAAAAAAAACTGATGTGCACATGTTATATTGAAATACAAATTATTCTAATATATACAGAACTATAATATTCATGTAGCAATAGTATATGTAATAACAAATGTATCTAACCTTTGCAAATATTTTCCTATCTATGATTCCAGGTTTGCACTCCAGCTGTAAATGATAAGAGCATTGAAATTTAAATTAGGAATCTCAATATCAATAGTTTCATATTCTGAAAGGTAAAACTTTTCATATTACCAACTCTATAGTTTACATAGTGTATTTATCAGATTCTAACTCATTTTCTAATTAAAAAATATCTGATTCTCTTACATGCATTCAGTTCAACATATTAGCTCCAATGTAGATTCTTCTGAAATGGGATTCATAAACCTGATATCATGATTATCCTAAGGATGACAAAGCTCTAAAGGTATGTGTAATTCTGATGTATAATTTACTACTATCAAACATACTCTTTTGGTTTACAAAATAATTACTGATGTGGCACAATTAATTTTTCACTAATAGGTGTAATATATAAAAAATCCTGATATCAGGTTATCATCTCAAGAAGTCAGATTTCCATGTTATGCACACACAATCAGGTCACGTTTATCTGTTTGATAATTTTTAATTGGATATTAAACAATTGCATACATTTTTTTCAAACTATAACTGATGTATTCTTGTAACAGTAATGCATGGTGCAAATTTGGATGGACACAAACAACATTGTCATTTCCTAGGAACATTTATACAATATAAGTAAAGGTATGAGTACGATATTAAAATTATTTATGTATGTTCACTAATTTGTAATCGTTACTGATCATAAAATTTATTCCATTATAGGTTGAACCATATAATCTCTAATATACATCTCCTAAACGGATTGGAGTTGTACTATCAGGTCATGGTTTAATACTGTTAATATTTATACTTAACTGATTTACTTGATGTGTTTGTACTTATTATATAAATTGTTTATGATATAGGAATCATTTGGGAACTTATGCTGATCTCAAAAGAAAAAGTGGATAATCATATATATATATATATAGAAAAAGAAGAACTAAAGGTATGTATTATATACTAACTTTTAGTGTAGTAATATCTGGAAATTGTATATGAAATAGTTTAGATGTAAATAATTACTATGACTTGTTCATTTGTGGTTCAAAGCATCCAAAAAGCTTTATGCAAAACCCATGCTGACCATTATTCACACTAATTAGATAAAACTGTTAATCTTTAACTGATGCTGGTTTGTTTAGGTTTTAAAGCATCCAAAATTTAGGTTTTAAACCCATGCTGAAAATTTAGGTTTAAAAGTATCCAAAATTTATGAACTATGCTGGTTTGTTTCAGAAATTTACACAACTCATGTTCAAATATCAGAATAAACTAAAGCAGCCTACTTTAGGAAGAAGTTCTGTACATCTAAACAAACACAAAAAATATTCATAAATAATACAACTTAAACAATCAATATACATGTAAGAAAACTCCACAATACATCTGACATTCACGATAAACAGCATCTTAGGTTTTCTCATAAAACCACATCCCTCACTCTTTGTCGAATCTCACAGGATATATAGAAGTTATAATTATTACGATTATATATCTATGTTAATATATGTTAATAAATGATCTTCCATATATTTACATATACCCGACCTCTTATAATACATAGAAGTTTTATATACTATCCTTGTATGTGTTTTCCAATGATTCTAAGTGAAATATATGTGCTCACATAAAAACTTACAAATTTATGAAAATTAATTATTTTTGTCTACTTACAATTTAGATCAATCTATAATTTCCTTACCCAAATTCAGACTAATAATAACCTAAGTAATTTTCAATCAAACGTTTTAATATTTTGTTTGATGAGTACAACTTAATTCCATAACACCATTGCATAATGAATTCTGCAATACTTCAGATAATAATATGTTTTTTTCATTATTGGGCCAATAAATTTCAGTTTAAATTGGATCACAAATGATCTTGATAATGTTTAATATACCCAATACGCTAAGAAATATATATTTCAATATTAATTACTATATATAGAGATAAACATATGAAACATTTATGTTTTTTCCAATTTAATTTTTTTATTAATATATCATTCACTTGGACAAATCTATTATTCCCTTAGATAGATTGCAATGCTTAAATAACTACACGCTTTTCAGATATTGAAATTTGAACAGTTTCATATTTTTTCTAAATAATACATTTCATATTCAACTTGATAACTATACATACTTTATATGAATATATTATTCCCTTAGTGAAATTGAAATATACAAGTAAAATAAACTATAAAATAGAATTGTAATGTCACCACTAAATGGAAATAATCTTAAGACTATACTCTTCTCAGATTATAAATTTGCACTGCTTCAGATTATACTGTAAATAATTTATAACTCAGTTTCTAAATATTGTAATGATTGGATTAATAAAAAATATGAAGTAATAATTTATTTTTGATTGTTCATGTATAACCAAACAAATTCATTTACAATCAAACAGAACATTAATAATCATTTAAATATCCAAACAAAATGGTAATTTGTTTAGTAAATGTATTTAAGAAATGCAATATAACGGACAATCACTTGTTCTAAAAAAGAAATGGCATAGAAAAATTCTAAATATTCTAAATAACTTGAAAATAATAAAAAACATGACAAATTCTTAGCAACTTATTCTTCATATTCTTCTTCAAAAGGCTCCTCTTCTTCCTCTTCCTCTTCTTCATGAACCTCTTCTCCTTCTTCTCCTTCTTCATCTGACAAATTAATAACAACCTGCCTCCCATTCAAGTGTTGCCAAGGTAGACGATTAATCTTTGCAAATTCATCCAATACACTCCAAAATTCAAGTCCGGATATTTCATACTCCATATCGTAAATACATGAAAGTTGCCATGCTAAAACGCATTTACTACTGAATTTCAACATATACTCTCGTCCTTCACCTTCAATCCATATATTTACATCACTATTGCGCCATGTGATGTAATTATGTTCTTCGTTAGACAATGAATCGATACGTAAATAACGATCATGGCCATATTGTAGGAACATTTCTTCAAGCCCAGTTTCGTTCAATTCAGCCTGTGTAAGAACAATAATCATAGGATTATAGGATCCAAACGTTGAATGAAAATCTGCCTCTTCAGTTGGACCAAAATAGCATGCGACATTCCTTACTGCACAATTGAGCTGTTTGTTTGGGAACAAAATAGGGTCTCTCTCGTATATGAAGGGACAATATAGCTTATTAACTTCGTCTAAAGCATGTTTAAACCTGTAACAAATAAATTGAATACATTGACATGTACATAATAACTCATAGTATATAAATACAAACCAGTAGTATATATTAACTAATGGTATACTTTCACTTAAAACATTGTCTTACATTTACAATGGAATCGCAGTGACATGTACATATTAATGCATATTATATAAATACAAATCAGTAGATACATGTATTATGACCTAACGTATGAATACAAAAGAATTTTGATAGGAATAATGTATTAAAACTATATTAAATAAAAAACAGTACCTTTCTGCTGCAATAGCAAGAACAATTGGCATAGAAATCGAACATTTGATGTAGTTCACCTCGTCAGATAGATCAATAGGTAACGAAATTCTCATGTAGATGTTATTAGCCATACGTGGAAATATGAAAAAGTGACTTTCGGGTAAAATGTCGGAAAGAAAAACAACATCAATATGAACTGAGATGTCATGAGCAATAGGATGAACCATGATTGCTTCTTAGAAAGAATATAAATGGTAAAATGAGATTCTGAACGTGATGTGTGAAACAAAGTAAGGGGCTATGTTTTATAGTGTACCGGTCTTAAATTTTAAGAAATAATTAAAAGATCTTATCACATTTATAGATACATTATATATGTGGTCGTAAATTTTGAGAAAGAATTAAAAGATCTTATCACATTTATAGACACATGTAGGGAAAATGTATACTTTGACATATACTTTAAAAAAGCGTACATATATGAAGATTGAAAAGATATACTATAAATTTATATACAGTTTTTAAACTTTTCAGGGATGAAATCAAATTTAAGGAGACATATTGGCAAAATGTATATAAAAATATACTATTTATTTCCATGTTTTAGCTGACTTGAAAAAAGTAATAGAAAGAAGACGTAATATTCCTAATGCAGCATATTATGTAATATTTTATCAGATTACTTTAATACATGTATTCATTACAGAAAATATACAAACAACCCTAAGTTCTTTCTTATTTACACGTACAAACTAATACGTACACCCTAAAAATGTATAATAAATGTAAGAACAGACTGTTAAAACACCATAAGCATATTCTGCAGAGTATGCTCGCTGCAGAGTATGCTCTGAGAGGGTGTTAAGAGTAACCGCTCTTCTAATACCATCTCCAAGCATATTCTACAGCGAGTTGTTTCAGCCTACTCATTTTTTGTGAATACTTAAGTAACGTTCAAGAAAACATTGTAATGTTTCAGCATAAAAAAGTGTTTCTTTTTATTAAATTTCATTTATGATTTTTAATAATCAAAGTGTATAAAAAATCAGAAATGAATGTTAATACTAAAATTGCATATCTGATTCATAACTGATTGTTAATCAATAAATTTAATACCTTAGTTTTTTATGATACTGAATTGAATTTCATTCAATGGTTTAGCAAAAAACGCAATAACCACACAAAAGTATAACATGATGAAAGAAAAAATCGACCATATAAATTTCATTCAATGGTTTAGCAACATGATACCAATATAAAAACTGAAACAAAACACACATGAATTATCTGAAAAACTAAATAGTGTACTGGCTCAAATAATAGAAAAAACAATCTCATTTAGTCCAACTTTTCCTTCTTCACTTTCTTTAGAGTAACCCTCTTCTTCGTGATTGATCCATCGCCATGATTCGTAATACGACTATCTTCAGATTTAGTACTCTCCTCCTCAGATTTGCTATTTTCCTCATCATCAATGTTTATATAGTCATGCTTACGGGGTGTCGCCATTTCATTTGATGACACTTTTGACACCACATCATTCTCTACATCGAGTGATTCCTGATTTTCCTATAATAAGCAAAAAAACTTGATCAATTCAAGTACCCAAATCTGAAAATTAAAACAAATAAAATAAAATGAAGAATACATACCTCTAATTCTAAACTGAATTGTTCAAAATTTTCAATCAAAGTCAAATCATCGGTCATGTTTGTTACTGTGTATGCCGTTGCTGATGGAAGTCTACTAATATTAAAATGGGAAATGAGAACCCTAAACAACATTTTTTTATTTAACAAAACATTTAGATCGTCTGGGATGATACTAATGTCCTCATCCTGAAAATAAAAATGAACAAAAATGAATTTACGAAATAAGAATCATTATGCACGTATCACTTCACATTTTATATACTTAATTTAAGACCCAATAATTTACCTTATCACTTGACTCAATAATGCTTGTAACTGATTTCTTCAAAAACTGAGTAACTTCTCTATCAAATATAGTCAATTGAGCAGTCCCAGATCCATCAATAACATTAACTTGAACACAAAATCTGCACAGAAAAAAACAAATTTAAATAACTCATTAAACAAAAAATAGTAAAATTCATTTATGGTAAATTAATTACCTAGGAATTGCATAGTTCACAAATGCATCACATTTATTGCACCAAAACTGTCCTTCTTGTGCTTGCACTTTGCTTTTACACCGTTTGCATGAATTATAGTACCATCCATATGAATCTTCAATATGGTCAATGGTGGCAAGAACAATAGCTTGGAGAACCTTTAGGAATGATCAGTGTAATAATAAATAAATAATCTGAAAACTAAATCTTTAAAAATAAATGTTCAGTAATTTAACAACTCATAAATAATCTGAAAAACTAAATATTTACATATAAAATGTTTAGAAACTCAACTATTCTTAACTTACCGTTCCACGCTCATGAAGATGTTCATAAAGTTCATCCAAGGTTTTTCTTGCACTCACATCCAAGAAAATATCAGCAGAAGAATATGATCGCTCACTTGATAGTTGTATACAACTATTACCACATTTTGAAGCAGATTGTTTTGATATACTAAAGTTTAAGAAACAATATAGTAAATTATTTATAATTAATATAACCAAATATCTAAAAAGAAACAATTTGAGAAACAGTATGCTGAACAATATAATAGATTATTTACAATTAATATAAACAGATATTTAAAATAAAATATCAGAATAAACCTTTTGAACCATAATGTTTTGATACACTAAAATTTTACATATATATACTTATATTATTTACAATTAATATAAACAGATATGTAAAAAGAAAAATCAGAATATACCTTTCCTTGAATTTTGAAATCTCGCTAATACTTTCATCGTCAAAATACACCCTTGTGCCATAATATCCATTTGACACATTAGGTGAATTATTCCATTTCCCAAGCTTTGCGAACTGAACTATAACAATGACCGTATTTTGATTTGATGCGCCAATAAATGGACGACATAAATCAGCAAATCATCCCATAGAGTACAATTAATGATATTGTTCCTATAATATATAACCAATATAAAAATTAGAAATCATCATTTTTATAAACAGTAAATGTTTAATTTGTGTAATGACATAAAAAATTAATAAAAAAGGATAAATAATTAATACCTTGCATCTATTAATTGCAAATTAATTCTTTTACCATCTTTGCCATTGCTTTTAGTAAAGGTCATTATTTGATCACCAATTCCAACCAATTCACCAATAACATCTACACATAAAATGTACAATGTTAATGAAGCATATTAGACACATAAAAACAAAATCGTTAAAGGATTTTAATATGAATATATTCAAAAACGACTTACCGTAAACATATCCTTTATCCAATGACTCGTCGATGATTTTTTCAAATTCAGTAAATTTGAATCCATGAACATAAACAGAAATGGTCGAACATAGTTTAATGGTAGTGTTGCGATAAAATATGACCTTGTACTTGTGATCAGAAAACTTAAATGGTATATCATATAGGGCAACTCCGAAATTTGAAATCAAATAAGCACCTCCTTCTTTCAATAAAGATAAGCTAACCATAAAAGCTTCTTTAATGAATGCATGAATTTTGTCACCCTGAAAAATAATATCAAAGAATTCTAATCAACATATTTAAGTTTAATTGCGAGATTAGGCACACAATTTTGTAAATACACAAAACAATCTGTTAACGTATAAACTACTAATCAGTACCTTTTCATCCATTAAAATTAGTTCAGTCATTCCGTATTGAGTTGGATCGTCTTTCTTTGGAACTTTAAATAAACGGATTACACGAACCTTAAGTTCATGATTACATCGGGTACCTGTAATATCCTTCACTTATTGTATAATTTTTGACATATCTACAATACGGAATAAACAATATTCAGTATTTATATTAAAATGAACATAAAATCTGAATTACAACAAAAAAAATTGAATTTATGAAATGGAATCAGTTTTTAATACAACAAAATTTAAACCCTAACTGAAAACTACTTGGTATACTTTCTGCACCTACTTGGTATACCTTCAAATCGGTATTTTATTTAAATGCACAGCATGGTATTTAATAAAGGACGAAAGCAACTGTTTTTACCTTGTATATGATTTCTGGATTTACTGGAAAAACACTGAAACAAACAAAATACCTCTATATCAGTATATATATCAACATATACATTCAATATCAGTAGATGACATGCTCTAGCTTTATTAACTACTGAATTCTTTGATAAAATGGTGTGCTGCTGACTATTAAGAAAAGCAGAATACGTATTCATTTACCCATACCTGGAGGCTGAACAACCGAAAGTAGTATAGGGGATGTAGTTTTTATAGCCTGTAAAAGCTTTCAATTTATAGTCCAATATTGTGCTGAAAAGAAAGGAATATTAGGGTTTTAAATTTTTGGAAATATCGTTTGGCTGCTATATATATATTACATGTAAGTGAATATATTGCAATTGCAATTACCATTTTGAATTTATTGTGTATTCACATATGTGCTTGGGGTATTCTGCAGGCTCATTCAAATGTAAGGTCACATATATTATTGTCTTCCAATATTTGCAGGTAAGTGAATATATTGCAATTACCATTTTCAATTTATTGTGAAGATACTGCAGATTTATAATATTGTATAATGGTTGTTTAAAATGAATTTGCATTACAATTATGGACAGGTTCTGATTTGCAGAATACGATTTGAGCCAATATTTGAAGGTTTGATATTATCTTGAATCAGAAAGTGCCAAAAAAATTATGGAGATACTGCAGGTTCATAATATTGTCGGTAAAATCAATCTTCATTATAATTATGGACAGGTTCAGATTTGCAGAATGCGTTTTGGCCAAATTTAAATTCTGGTTTATGGTTTGGTTTGTTGAACAATTTAGTTTCTGGTTCTGTGTTTGGTCATAGTTAATTTCAGTTTCATTTATAATTTGTATACTAGAGAAATTTATTTCTGGGCAGGTTTTTTTCATTTGTTGTGTTTTCTGGGCATTTCAATTTATGGCTTGGTTTGTGGGCATCTCAATTTATGGCTTGGTTTCTGGGCATTTAATTTATGTTTTAGGTTAATTTTGTTTGTTTATATCGACAAATTTGGTGAATGTGCGCAGTTTCTATTATTTTAATTTGCTTATGATTTAAAATTTATAATGGTTTGTAAAAATCATATACTGCACAATTCTGCTATTTTTATTGATTGCAAATTATTCATGCTTATATTTGATATTATATGCAAAATTCAGAAATATATCGGATTATAATAGTTTATATTTGGAAAGATTTGCAATAAAAAAATTAGGTTTGAATATTAATTGAATAATTTATAGAAAGCTTTACAATCTACCAAAATCAAAATCGAACAAAGAAAATCATGTTAAATAAGGCCAAAACGATGGATTATATTAAACTACCAAATGAAGTAAAAAAATGACACGTGTACCACGAAATTCCGCGACGACACGTGACAACGAGAATTTCGGATGCATTTTCGGGGCGCATGCAGTGCAGCCGTAATTCTGCTTTAGTTATTATATAGTAGGTTAAGACAACGAATTATTTAGGCATAGTTTCTATGGTATGAAATCACGAATTTCATATCTCCATGAACCTTCTCCGACTTCATCTCCATAAACCTGCTCCTGTATATGGCACGAATTTTATATCGTCATTAATCACCTTCTTTACATGGCATGAACTCCATCTTCATGATCCTACTCCCGCTAGTAGGAATCTTCCACGTAATTGTCAATTATAATCAATGCTATGAAATAAATTTCATATCTCCATGAACCTTCTCTGACTTTATCTCTGCAAACCTCCTCCTGTATGTCGCACGAATTTTAAATCTTCATTAACCTCCTTTTTTACATGGCACGAACTCCATATCTATGATCCTCCTCCCACTAAATATGCCTCATTATATTTGTAACACCCCGGGCTAGAAGTGCTACAGTGCCATAGTCCCGAAAGACAATAAGGCGGGTGAAATAAAAATTTGCAAACATATCCCATACATAATATATACCAAAAGCAGCACAGCGGAAAAACCTGTCCAAAGTTGAAACCATAATCAACTTAACATACAGAAAGTACTACAATTTACAAACCAGAAACCAACAACCAAAGACCAAAAGTCAAAAGCCAATACAACAAATTCGACCACTTCAAGGTCCAAAACCAAAACGATACATACAATCAAGTCAAAGTCTCAAACCAAAAGTAGAGTTCTCGACTCCAAAACCGACGGTGATCAGGATCCTCCTTGCTGTCGCTAAATCTGCAAAAGCCTGATTGACTGGGGGACCCGATACCCCAGCCAACCACGGCACGTAAACCGAGGTTGGTCAGTCTTTTGAAAGACTATGTCAAGATTAGCCAAGCCAAAACAGTTCAAACAACATACAATCATATAAGATATATATAACGTCACAAAATCCAACCAAAACAACCAAGAGAGTACTCAACTCTCAAACGCAAATAACTCCAACATAATCCATTCTAACCCAATCAACGATAATCCAAACACCAGACCCATACTCAATCAAACAAACCAACTACCACACCGACACTCAACAACAATCACATATAACCATCAAATACACAATCACACCTTAAACCAACTATCCAACCACACGTCAAAACACAAACATAACACGCTATCACATAACCGATCCATTATCCATTCTTATCCAATTCTGCACGATATTAACCTCTTTCAATCCAACCTCAAACTCATCAGTACTCAAGCATAAACGAATAGAAAGATCCAATCCAACTTCCCTTCCAATACTAATACCTCAAACAACAACTCTATGCACATACACATATCTTACTACTGACTTACAACCAAAGCTAACCGATAATACAGAACTCACTACTACACTAACACAACAAAATCAATTACCCTTCACATCAACAAACACATAAGTATCAACGAAAATAATCATCACATAATACAATCATAACCAAAATAACGATCCAGGCCAGCCACCCTTCTGGTGCCGCCGGTTCGTCAACCTCGACTGCAACTCATACATCAAACTCAACTCGTATTGGCCCACACCCTCAAGATGGAAACCAATCTATACACTCAAACAACACGACCAACATTCATAATCCATCAACTACCAACAATAACCATACCAACATAAATTCACAACCTTGACCAGTTACAATCAACAACTATAACACACGTAAATTCACCACCACAACCAATGGCCAACAATGACCACAACCACAACTAATAACAATCAACGTCCAACATAAACCAATTATCAAACATACAACCAAATTACCAACACAACCACTTAATCAAGTACACAATCAACATTCAACACATAACCGACACACACAACCATCAACACCTCCAATCCAACCTCCGTCTCCACCACCACATCACCGGGTGAGACAATCCACAATACCTCCGTCTACACCACCACATCACCGGGTGAGACAATCAACACACACTTTCCGGATGGGACTTTCACCATCCAACCCTTGGCCCGTAACGACGTAGGCGTGCACCCTACGCGGTTTGGTGAGACTATCATCACCTGACCCTTCGACCTTCGGGGGTTCATACCCACCGAGGCCCTCACATATAAGGAATTTCACCATCGAACAACATTCCACCACCACACCGATACCAATCAAATAAAATCATATATGACAATCAATCAAATATCACATACGGCAAAGGTTAACACATATTCACATACACACACAATCCAACACACACACTCACACATTCAATCCAACACACACATACGATCCACCACACCCACACACACACACACATTCAATCCAATACACATACACGTGTCAACAGACACTCACACTCAAGCCAACACACACACACGTGTCAACAGACACTATCAGCAACAATCACAAACACATAATCACACCTTAACACACCTCATCACACATCAACACATTTCACCACATTTCACCACATATCAACACATTATCACACACCAACACATATTATCACACATCACAACCAAGCAATTATAGTAAATTCTAACCAATTAAAATAGCTCAAGCAACCATAATTTAATTATGACATAAGCTAAGCATAAATCAATTATAAAAATATATAAGTTAGGCAAGGATCCTCTTGCCTCAAGTCGAACCGCAACGACCCCAGAGGTCTCCAAACCACTCGAACGAACCTGCGAAATCAATCCGAGCAAAACCCTGGCGTTAATTACTCATACTAATCCACAACTAATAACACCCCAATTCAAAACCCTAGAATCACACATCCAAAATCAATTTAGCAAACCCCCAATTTTCACCTTATAATCATCCCTAATTAATTAGGAAATCACACCCCAAAATCCATCCAATTCAGTCCAAAATTCAGCAAACAAATCAACCCCATTTCAGTCCAAAATTCAGCCACGCACATCAGCCAAAACGGCCCCAAAATTCAGCAAAGAATTTCAGTCTCCACAGGATAACAACAACAACCAGCCACAAATTAAATCAACAACACAAACCAACCTTTACCTCTACGTTGAACACACAGTCGCCACCGGAAAGGGCTCCTCGTCGTCGGAACCACAGCGGGACACGAGCAGCAGAACAACGACGGCAGCAGCACCTCGGACAGCAGCTCGTTGGTGGCCATAACTCAGCCCCGGAAACACCACCTCTCGCCACCGGAAAGCTGCAGCACGACGGCCTGCAGAACCACAACAATAAGCTACAGCACATACAGCAGAAGAAGTTCGGCTCGCCGGAGAAGAGCAGCCACGCGGTCCAAGATGGCTCGCCGGAGGGGAAGCGACTCGGCTGGGCACGGAGACAGTCAGATTCGGGAGGAGATGGCTGGGCACAGGAGGGAGTGCTTCACGGGAGAGACGACCACTGAACGTTTTTTTTTTGGGATTTAATCCCCAAAATTTTCCATTTCACCCCTTTATAAGCAAACCCTTAATTAATTTACCATTTTGCCATTATCCACTTATTTGGGGTATTTCAATATTTATATAAAATTGATGAGGGAAATTCCACATTTTTCTATTTATTTTTAATTAACTATTTTCTCCTAAAAAAGATAATCAATTGTGGAAAAAAAACATATTTAATAGTAGTCTTTTATTCATTAAAAGGCTTAACGGGCCTATCAATTAATAAGCCCATAACGAAGCTAGCTTATTCAAGCCCAGGTACAAACACCTTAGACCTAGCTTTCTTTCTCATTCTCTATTATGTTATTCTTCTTCCTTTTGGCTGCCACCATTGTTGAAAGATAGCTTTTTGCATGACTTGAGCGTCGGAGGGGCTTTAGGGGAGATTCAACCCGCCCGTTGACTCGTTTTGTGGTTTCAGGTTCATCTGAAAGGTTAGTTACTTCATCTGGAGTGCAGAGATAATCGGATAGAGTCGTTCCAGTTCGAATCCGCAGGGAAGATCAGATTCCTACTTCTACATTTGGCGCCGTGTGTGGGAACGACGACGATGGTTGCTGCTAGGAGAAACACCAACACGTCTGGATCGGCAAACCCGCCTACTGATGGGGCCGTATAGGCCGAAGTCGCGCAGTGACAAGCGGAGTTGGAGGCCGCGGTTACCGAGAAGGACCGCCAGATGGCGGAGCTCGCTGAAGCTTTAGCGAGCTGTGACCGTGAGATGCAATTGATCCGGGAAGAATTAAGCGTAGCGCGCAGGAGGGCAGAGCACTCTGCAGGGAAGCGCCAGATTGATGATTCGCACGCTGTCAGGGATGGGCGCATACTTTCTAGTGTCCTGGAGGTCCCGGAAGGACATGTGGTCCGAGACGAGGATGATCGTCGGGATCATGCTAGTAGGGTTCCCAAGAGAGGCAGGGAACCCAGTCGCGAGGACAATTCACGCAGTCAACCACGTGAAGGAGCTGGAAGGTATTGGGGAGGTTTTCGGTCCTCGTAGTCGGCGTCTAGGCCGAGTCGTGGCCGTTCAGAGTCACGCCCGTCGCAACCATGAGCCGGGGCACGCTAGCGTTCATGCTTGAGGCGACGTGAGGGGTGAAGTGGCCAACGCTCAGAGGGTCGTCGATCCCGGTCCCGTTCGTCCGTGCGCAGGGAGAGGTCTGTATCTGCTGAGTCAGGCCGTAGATCCCCGCGTCGTCCAAGACATTTAGAAGAGGCAGAGCGGCGTCTGCTTCGTCTGCTTGACAACCAGGGTGAATCTTTGATTAACGCGCAAGAGCAGGCTGAAATCAATCTTGCGCGTATGACATCTACACCATTCGCCAGATTCATTCGTGAACATCAACCCCCAGCTAAGTTTTCTTCTCCATATTTTGAGCTTTATGATGGAAAGACCGACCCTGTTATGCATATAGATTCCTTTACTCATAAGATGGCTTTGTGGGTGTCTAATGATGCTTTGATGTGTAAAATGTTCCCTGCGAGTTTAGGCAAGACAACTGCTAAATGGTTTCATTCATTAGAGCCTAATTCTATCCATGCTTAGGATCAATTAGCAAAGAAATTTGTGTCCCACTTTATTGCGAATAGTAAGGAGCCTACTTCTATGGATGCATTATTTGATTTGAAAATGCACAGGGGGGAAACTCTTCGGCAATTCGCTCCCAGGTTCATGGAGTGCTATGCTGATATGGAGGGGTGCCAAGAGTCAGTTGTAGTGATAGCTTTCAGACTCGCCCTCCCGCGTGACAGTAAGTTGCAAGAGAGCCTGGCGTTGAGAATGCCAGCAAGAGTTTCTGAGTTGCAAGAGCGGGTCAGGTAGTATATGAAGTTGGAGGATGATGCAAAGCCTTCACGTGATAGGAGATCTTCATCTCCCCCCAGCACACCAAGGGGGCGGTGATAGGAGGAAATCTGCGTCCTCTAGAGACAAAGGCCTTTCGCCCGCTTCAGTTCAGCAGGCTGTGCACACAATTTTCAGGATGCCTATCTATCGCATCCTACCGCAGATTAAGGAGAAGCCATTCTTCTCTTGGCCGGCTAAGATGAAAGCAGAGGCCAAGGACAGAGACATGTCTAGGTATTGTTCTTTCCACAGGGAGAAGGGATACCTTACCGGAGAGTGCAAAGCTTTCAAATCTATGCTGGAGAAGTGGGTTTCTCAGGGGTTCTTGAATGAGTTTGTTGACTCGAGCGCCAACTCAGGAGGGAATCAAGAAAAGCAGAATAACTCAGATGCATAGGGTGAAAAGGCAAAAGATGTGCAAAGACAAGTGATTCATGTGATTGAGTCGACAATTAAGCAATCTGGAGCGTTCAAGCATGATTATCGCCAGAAGTGTCATGCCTTAGAGGTGATGAAGGAAGATCAAGTGCCCGTCAAGAGACAAAAGTTGGAAGATACAATGTTGCTAGCTTTCTCAAACGAGGACCTATACGGGATCCAACTCTCGCATAACGATCCGTTGATTCTTACAGTGGAGATATGGGCATTTGACGTGCGCAGAGTGTTGGTTGATTCTGGGAGCTCGGTGGACCTCATGTTTTTTGATACGTTCAAGAAGCTCGAAAAGAAGCAGGAAGACCTGATTCCTGTTTGTTAGGAAGTGAACTTTTGGGAACTGGAACTCCAGTTCCCTACCTAGTTCCCTTCCTCAGTTTTCATAGTTTTGACGATGACAAACACTTTGCTACTAATAGTTCCACATGTGTAGATAAGCAGGGAACTCAGGTTCGAGAAAAGAAAAATAGAACTACTGACGCCATACTTGGGAACTGGCGGAAGGAACTGAAGCTTGCTGGCGCCAAAAACACTTGGATAAATATGTGAAGGCGGCGGCGAGCTGTTTAGGGTAGATCTTAGTTAGAGAGAGATCTACAAGATCATATCCTGTTTCCATATATTTTAGGAGTGTAAAAGATTATCTTTTATGGAAACAAAACGTGTAAAAGTCGGTAGAGATAATATTTGGAAACAAATGTTATCTTGAACGATTTCTTTTGGTTATTTTATTTATGTGATTCGGTTATTGGAGATTTACTCTCTCTAGTAATTAGGTCATATAAATAAAGTGATTAAAACTCTCTCAAACACACGCATTCACTAAGAGAAGAATTCTGAGTGCTAAGAAGAAAACGTGCCAAGTTCTTTGAAGAAGAACTAAGTAAGTTGCTTGCTTATTGTTTGCTTGGTTAGGTCGAACTAGGTAGAGAGTCTTTAGTGTGTCTAAGACTTTAAGCTGTGTGTTCTATTCTAGTTGATTGTAATCGAAACATTAATACAAGAATAGACTTTGAAATCCTCTTGAAAGAGAGGTAGTGGATTTTATCTTGGATGACTAGTTGGTTATCAAAGGTTCCCACTCTAAGGAACTTGTCTTGAATCTGCTATTGTTTACTTATTCCGCTGCTTAGGGAACTGGACTCCCAATTCCCTTGTTAACTAACAACATACGATCCTACACTGTTTCAACTCAGTTATTTGGTCTCGGGTCCCTTCCAGTGTGGCCATTAGGAATGCTGCGTGAGACATTGACATTGGGGGAGAAGGCGGTGACAACTGAGTTCCTGGTTGTTAATGCACCGTCTTCATACAATGCTATTTTGGGTCGCCCATGGATACATCTCATGGGAGCTGTGCATTCAACTCTGCATCAACTAATCGTCTTCTCTCATTCCAGAAGAGTTGTCAAGATACGAGGAGACCAGAGCGCAGCACGCCAGTGCATGGGAGTCAGGGCAGCTCGTGCATACGTCCATATGGTGCATGCCGCGCCCCAGGTGCTGGACGAGGTGGGCAAACCTCCAGCAGACAAGTCGGCGGAGTCCCTGCAAAAAGTCCTGGTAAGTCCTTCTGAGCCGGATAAATATTTTTTAGTTGGGGCTAACATTTTAGGTGATGAGTTGGAGTCCCTGTCTGGGCTTCTAAGGAGAGATCGGGTAGTTTTTGCATGGAGCCCGTATGAAATGCCGGGTCTAGCACCAGATACTGCTTGCCATAAATTGAGTGTTCGACCAGATGCGAAGCCTGTGGTGCAAAGGTCTAGGCGCTCCTCAGTGGAGCATTCTGATGCAGTCGTGGTTGAGGTAGAGAAATTGTTAGAGGCCGGGGTAATCAGGGAAGTGCAGTATCCAACTTGGGTAGCTAATACTGTGGTGGTCAAGAAGAAGAGCGGGGATTTGAGAGTATGTGTTGATTTCACTGACTTGAACAAGGCGTGTCCTAAAGACATGTTCCCTCTCCCTAAGATCGATCAATTGGTAGATGCTATAACAGGTCATGCAAGGATGAGCTTCCTGGATGCTTATAGGGGATACCATCAAATCCCCCTATTTGAGGATGATCAAGAGAAAACTGTGTTTTTGACTCCAAGAGGGATCTTTTGCTACAAGGAAATGCCCTTTGGTCTCAAGAATATCGGGGCCACTTTTCAGAGGACTGTCATCAATCTATTCTCAGATTTCCTCGGTGATACAGTGGATGTGTATATTGATGACATGGTAGTAAAGAGCAGGCATGAGGTTGACCATTTGAGAGACCTCTAATAGGTATTTGATGTCATGAAGAAATATAATTTGCGACTCAATGCTTCCAAGTGTGCTTTTGGAGTGAGTTCAGGGAAGTTTCTGGGGCATCTAGTGATGAGGAGAGGCATTGAAGCCAGCCTAGATCAAATTTCAGCAATTCAGGCCATCAAGAGTCCGAGTAATGTGAAAGACATGCAGAAGCTCACAGGAATGGCTGTAACGCTGAACCGTTTCATTAGTAGATCTTCTAACAGATGTAGCGCCTTCTTCAAACTGTTAAAGGGGGATCGTATATTCCAGTGGGATGATGAGTGCGAGCGTTTGCTGTCAGAACTCAAAGCTTATTTACAGAGGCCTCCTATTCTCATGGTTCCTGAAGGTGGGGAGGAGTTGTTCCTCTATTTAGCAGTTTCAAAGAAGGCAATTAGCGTTGTTCTTATCAAGGAAATGGACAGAGTTCAACACCCGGTTTATTATATCAGCAAAACGCTTTTAGATGTAGAGACGCTGTACATTCCTATGGAAAAGTTACTCTTGGCATTAATGACCGCAACAAGGAAGTTGAATCACTACTTCCAGGCTCACCCGATTGCAGTTATTACTGCGTTTCCGCTCAAGGCTTTGCTTTCTAGTTCGGATTTGTCTGGCAGAGTGGCACGTTGGGCGGTTGAACTGGGGCAATACGAAATTCGATTTGTTAGTAGAACAACAATCAAGGGCCAAATCCTCGCAGATTTTATAGCTGAGTTTATGGGGCACATCCCGGGGCCAGAAACGCAGGTATGGTCATTACGTGTTGACCGCAGTTCTCCTTGGGAGTTGCAGATTCACGGATCTAGCAACAGAAAGGGAGTCGGCTCGGTTTGGTGTTGACTTCTTCAACCGGGGAAATAATAAGAACTTCGGTAAAGCTGGGGTTTGAGGCCACTAACAATGAAGCTGAGTACGAGGCCCTAATTTTGGGCTTGATCGCAGTCCGGAACTATGGGGGTAGGGAAGTGGTAGTCTACTCCGACTCCCAATTGGTTGTGAATCAGGTTTCAGGCGAGTATGGAGCGAAGTCTTCCCGAATGTTAGCTTATTTGGAGAAGGCTCGGAGCCTTTTGTCAGGATTTCAAGAGTTCAAAGTCCTCCAAATCCCTCGTGAGCAAAACGCAGTGGCAGATGCACTAGCCACCTTGGCCTCAACCAGCGCTGGAGAAACGGGGACATGGGTGCACATTGACTTGTTGGAATCTCCAAGTATTGAGGCCGAAGAGGTATGTCAGGTAGACTCTGAACCTAGCTAGATGGATCCAATTTTTGATTATTTGAAGCATGATATCCTCCCGGCGGATAAACGTGAGGCGCGACTTGTGCGCCTTAGAGCAGCCCATTTCTGGATCTTGCCCCAAGTGTTTTTGCGTAGGAGGTCTTTTTCAGACCCATATCTGAAATGTGTTCCGCCCTCAAAGGTGGAGAATTTCCTCTATGAGATTCATGAGGGCGTATGTGGAATCCACGCTGCAGGAAGGAGTTTAGCTTTCGGTGCCAGGTCCCAAGGGTACTGGTGGCCATACATGCAGAAGGATGCAGAGTGCTATGTTCGAAAGTGTGAGAAGTGCCAGAGGTTCGCCAAACTCACCCACCAGCCAGCGATAGATTTACATCCACTCACGAGCCCATGGCCATTCTCGCAGTGGGGACTTGACTTAGTTGGGCCCTTCCTAAGGGCCCCAGGCAACAAGCGTTTCCTAGTCACATCCACAGATTACTTCACCAAGTGGGTGGAGGCGAAGCCGCTGTCAAGCATAAGAGATACTGATATCAATAAGTTCATCTGGGAGAGCATAATTACCATTTTGGCATTCCATATTCATTAATATCTGACAATGGAACTCAATTCTGCAGTGTTGTGTTTAAAGATTTTTGTGTAGGATATGGAATAAAGAACTTCTACTCATCTATAGCTTACCCGCAAGCAAATGGGCAAGCTGAGACCACAAACAAGGCAATTCTTGACGGGATCAAGAAGAGACTGGACCAGGCTAAGGGGCAGTGGGTGGAGGAGCTTCCAGCAGTGCTCTAGGCATATCGAACCACACCTAAAAGGTCCACAGGAGAGTCACCCTTTCCTCCGAGCAAGCTTTAGAAGCCAACCTTGACTTCCTCCATGAACGGCGTGAAGTGGCGGCCATAAGGACTGCCGCCTACCAGCGCGAGATCGTGAGGTCCCATGGCAAGCATGTCAAGCCACGTGGCTTTGAAGTTGGGGATTTTGTCCTACACAAAGTTCTCACCAACACCCGGGACTCCACAGAGGGCAAGCTATGACCGAACTGGGAGGGGCCATATCGCGTGATAGCTAGCCCCAGGAACGACTCCTACAAGCTGGAGGACATGGATGGCAAGGCGGTGCCACGCACCTGGAACGCCTTGAACCTAAGGAGATTCTACATCTGAGCACATTCTAGGTAGGGGGTACTCTTTTTCCTCTCTGTACAGTTTTTTCCTATGAGATTTTCCTGCAGAGAGGTTTTAACGAGGCCTCCAAGGTTGTTCCCCTAATACATTCTTTTCTTCATGTTTAGAGATGTTTATGTTATGACATTTTGAAATTACCCTATTGCAATACATTATGTCTTTGATAGCACATACACTTGAAACTCCTCAGCACAGGAAGCAAGGCATGTCAAATGCATGGGGCAAAAGGTCAACCAATTGCCCAACAACCAAGCCCCTTGGCATGCCAAGGGCCGCTAAAGAGCGTAACCGAGTTCGTAAGTTGCAACTCACTTAGGCCGAGTCACGGGCTACAACGAGTCAGTAAGTTGCTCTCTCCTGTAACCGTCTCGGATTACAACCAAGCCCCTTGGCACGCCAAGGGCCGCTAAAGAGCGTAACCGAGTTCGCAAGTTGCAACTCACCTCGGCCGAGTCACGAGCTACAACGAGTCAGTAAGCTACTGCTCTCATGTAACCGTCTCGGATTACAACCAAGCACGAGTCAACGAGTACCGCTCAAATAGGCCGCGACGTGGGCCATGGCGGGTTGGTAAGTGCCGTATCCCCATGACCACTCCAGATTTCAACTCAACGTTCAAACGGGCGACGAGCAAACGACCCGAATAAGGAAAAGTAGTAACCGCACAGGCTGTGCGTTTTACCGCACATGCTGTGTGGTGCCTTCGACTTGTCAATTACAAAGAAAATGCAGAACGCACGACCGTGCGTTTTACCGCACAGGCCATGCGGTCTCCTCGATTTTTTCCGAGAAATCAAATCACCGCCTGCACGGCCGTGCATTTATCCGCACAAGTCGTACGGTACTCCCGGCTTTTCAACCAGAAAATAAAGTGCCCACCGCACGGCCGTGCGTTTTTCCGCACAGGCCGTGCGGTGCTCTCGGCTTTTCAGCCAAAAAATTAAAAGTGCCAACCGCACGGCCGTGTGTTTTTCTGCACAGGCCGTGCGGTGCTCTCGGTCTTTCATCCAGGAAAATTAAATCGCCGATCGCACGGCCGTGCGGTCCCCTCGAACTTTTCCGAAGAATTGGATCACCGCCCGCACGACCGCGTGTTTTTCCGCACATGCCGTGCGGTGCTCTCGACTTGTAATTTATGATTGGGGCCTGAACGGTTCACTTTGTCGGTTCTCCGGACCCGAAGCCTCCGAAGATCCGAGGGGCAAAATGATGAGGGGAATTCCATATTTTCCTATTTATCTTTAATTAACTATTTTCCCCTAAAAAGGATAATCAATTGTGGAAAAAAAGCATATTTAATAGCAGCCTAACCGACATGATATGTCAAAAGATTTAGTTATAAAGACTTTATGTAAAAAAAGATTAAATAAAACATATGTCATAAAATTAAGATTAAGAAACATGATATCCATATCGAATACTTTCCAAATAAACTAAAATCTATATCAGATTTTTTGCGTACAAATTAATATTTATTTATCAACACAATATCCAAATCAAAATTCAATTATGTTATTTTGATTTTTTTTTCTAGATTTAAAATTCAATATCTCATCGAAATGATATATTATATATACTAGGATAATTTAAACGTTGATTTAATTAATATTATTCAAATATCTCAAAAGTTTTAAGTAGATATTTATTGTTTGTGGAACAACATTATTTCATAAATAATTTAAATAATCTTAAGGGACTACGTATTATCATATTTTTTAACTAATTTGTCACACTTTTATATTTCTAAATTTACAAGGTTACCCATTAATATGATTGGTTTGAAGCCTTGATGATCTAATCTACTATATAATACTAGAGTAAACCCTAGCTAAGACCACTTGTCATTTTGACACCGCACTACATCATTTATTGCGACATGTCTACTCCATAACGTGCCACATCACTATTTTTTTCCTTTTATAATTATTATAATATTAAATATTTACTGATTTCTTTTTCAACATATAAATTATTCACATTTGACTCTGGTTCTAATATTAATTATTTTCTAATGGTCTCTTTTAATATTTTTCATTTAAATAGTCATATTTTATCAATTTTTCTTTTAATTCATTTATTTCTAGGTATAAGACCTAATTTAGCATATTATGTATGTACGAAATTACATTGATTTTTGTTAATGGATTATTAGTAGAGATTTCTTTATGTTATAATACTTATATTAATTTAATTTGTGTCACTAATTAGATTTTGTTATTTAATATTTTTAAAATGTGATATCGATATCTGTTTAATAACTAAAAATAATATCAAAAACATTTACTCAAGCATCGGGCATGGCACGAGAACTAAGATAGTTATTTAATAAAGTATATTAAAATATTTAATATAAATAAAATATATTTAAATATTTAATATAAATAAAATATATTTAAATATTTAATATAAATAAAATAAGATATATATATATAAAATAATTGGAACCGTCGAGCTTAGATTCGCGTTTGGATCGGGTTCGGGTCATTCTTGACCTAGTGACTTTTGGATTTGCTGTCGATCCAAAAAATTCAGATCGGGTCGAGTTGGTATCTCCAAGTCAGATAGGTATCTCTCTTGAGTTCGGGTTCGGGTACTTCGAATTCGAGACATGTGTTTGATGTAAATGTCCCTCTAGAAGTAGTCTTCTGCCTTAAAAAAAACTACTTGCCTACTTGTACACACATCGACATGCATATCTAATATGTACATGTAATGTACATTTATATTCTCTTTCTTGCGTTTTTGTCTTCCTTTTTACATTTTTTTTTTCTTTTTGTATATGGAGAGATGGCCGGTCTATAGTGTGTTATTTCAATGTATATGAGCCTCAATTTGATATGTAGTCCGATCATATATAATTTTATAATTAAAATTGCGAAGATCGGGATCAGCTTATATTTCACTTAATTAACTAAGAAAAATGATAAATTTAAATACAGTCACGAACATGATGATGAGAAATTGCTCGGGGCGTCAGTTTATAAGGGGTCTCATTTTAAGTTTAATTATAAATTTATCTCTAAATATATATAAGGACACGTTCCGATGAAATGAAAATTCACAATGAAGCATGAGAAACAATGTCTTCATTTCACAGTAAAACATGAAAAACAATGTGAACCATATATTTAGGGATAATAAAAGGCTATGATGAAATGTTCATCTAATATACTTGCATCCTATCACACTAAACCACCTCTCGTGGTCAAGGTTTTGATCATTTACTGTTGATTGGCATTGACCTTTAATATTGACTTCGTGCCAACTTTTTTATTAAAAAACTAATCTCCCCTAAAAAAGTTTTTTTAAGTTCTTTATACTACAACAAACAACAACAACAACCCAATGGATTGACCCGTCTGCGACGGATGTCTGGGGGAGTCAAGATGGTTCCATCCGAACCCCGAGACTAGTCAGGTGAATGTATCCTCGAACGACCCACTAAAAAGAGCGAGAGTGGAAAAATGAGTATAAAGGGAACCGAAATAGAGAAATAGAGAAAAATAGAAAAATATGTAGAAGAGATTTAGAGCGCCACATGGATCCCCTGTCCGACTAACCCTCTGTAATGCGAATCATATCCCTCCAAAAAGACCTGTCCTGAGCCATAGACGCTGTGAGAGACAAAAAGGCGAGGTCTTTTCTAATGACCTCTATCCAATTCTTCTTAGGTTTTCCTCTGCCCCGACGAAACTGTACTGCCGCTAACTCCTCACATTTGCGCACAGGCGCATTAGTAGGCCTCCTCTACACGTGCCCAAACCAACGTAGTCTAGATTCTCGCAATTTATCCTGAATAGTAGCCACTCCAACTTTTCCCCGGATAACTTCGTTTCGGATTCTATATAGCCTCGTGTAGCCACACATCCAGCGTAACATCCTCACTCTGCTACCATCAACCTCTGCTCCTGCGCCTTAGTTATCGGCCAACATTCTACACCATACAAAAGGGCTGGTCGGATCACTGTCGAAAAGAATTTTCCTTTTAGCTTGAGAGGGACCTTCTTGTCACACGCCCTTCTCCATCTAAGCCAACCCGATTGAATTCTATGTTGTAAATCCGCGTCAATACCTCCGTTACTCTGCATGACCGAGCCGAGGTACCTGAAACTCTCTCTCTTCTGTACAATATGCTCCCCCAACATCACATCAGACTCATCCTCTTCAACTGGACCAAAACTGAACTCTACATACTCTGTCTTCGCTCGACTAAGCTTGAATCCCTTTGTCTCCAAAGCATTCCTCCACTCCTCCAATCTTGTGTTAACCCTTGCTCTAGATTCATCAACCAAAACAATATCATCAGCGAAAAGCATACACCAAGGGACCTCCCTCTGCAAGTCGCTCATCAAAACATCCATCATAATCGTGAACAGAAAAGGGCTTAACGCCGACCCTTGGTGCAACCTGATGTGACCTTGTCCGATGGAAAGACCAAAAATCGTTGTCAAGGATCGCTTGAATGCGTATTGGGGCGAAACAACTCTTCCGGGAGAAGGACAAACGGACGGACGTACGGAGAAGAAGAACCGGCGGTGGCTGTGGGGAGATCGGCGGCAGAATTCTGGGGGAACGAGCGGCGGCGGAAGGGTGTTCGTGTGGTGGTTGGTGATCGGCGACAACCTATGGTGGAGGAGATGAGGCAGCCGTGAGGTGTAGGGGGAATTAGGGTTTGTGTTTTGGTTGCGGATAGATGATGGGTAACCTAATTAACGCGCTAGGATAGTTCGACTAGGAACGCGTTAATTATTGACGTCAGGGCCCGGGTTTCAGGAGATTACTCAACTGGAAAACAAAGCTCTATTTCGACGTAATGGAAAATGAAGACAAAAGTTAATATTTATACTAGAGAGTTGACCTAATGGGCCAGACTCTCTAGGTACTAAATCTGGCAGCCTATTTAATACAAATGGAAACCACCCAGAAATAGCAGCTGATAAAAATAGAAATAATGTTCATAAACGTACTAAACAAGTAATATCTCGATCGGACTGGATGTAACTGTAGAGGAGTCAGTCATGGATAAGCTGACAAGACACATAAGCTCGGGCGCTGTAGTGATCTGGCCGTGACTGGCTACAAGTCTGGTTACCAAGGATTGTGTCGCTGCTTGGACACTCTTCGCTCTGGAACGGGTGATCGGACCCGTAGGCGGAAGTCGCATGGCGTCTTCCTCCTCTGTAGCTGACATGAAGGACTAGGTCACATCACCCTCCCCCACTTGAGTGTGAAGCGTCCCCGCTTCACGCTTATCATACTCAGGCTCAACGTATGGTGCTAAGTCAGCGACGTTGAACGTCAGATGCACCCCATACTTGTCTGGGAGCTCGAGCTGGTAGGCGTTGTCACCAATGGCCTTGACGACTCTGAAGGGACCATCACCTCGTTGGTCGAGCTTAGACTTGCGGACGGAAGAGAATCTCTCCTTCTGCAAGTGAAGCCAAACCAAGTCGCCCGGGGCGAAGATCAAGCGTCGCCTGCCCTTGTTCTTCTGGGATGAGTACTGCAGTGCACACCGCTCTAGCTGAGTGCGTGTCCTCCTGTGTAGCTCCTGAATGTGCTCAGCCAACTTGCCAACAACAATGTTCTCCTGACCCTACAGCGGGTACGATGTCATGTCCAACGGCGTCAGCGGGTTCCTTCCGTATACGACCTCGAAAGGAGTCAGCTTTGTCATAGAGTGCTTGGACCTGTTATAGGAAAACTCAACTGTAGCAAGTAAGTCCTCCCACCTTCGTGGGTTCGCCTTGAGAACCGTCCAAAGGAGGGCTCCCAAGGTACGGTTGGTCACCTCCGTCTGACCATCCGTCTGTGGGTGATAACTAGTAGAAAATAGAAGCTTGGTGCCTAGCTTACCCCACAAGGTTCTCCAGAAATGGCCCACAAATTTGGTATCCCTATCACTAACAATAGTTTTAGGGACACCATGCAAGTGCACCACATGCTCAAAAAACAAACCAGCGATGTCCGTAGCATTGTTGGTGTTCTTGCAGGCAATAAAGAGTGCCATCTTAGAGAACCTGTCGACGACGACAAAAATGCAATCTCTACCACGCCGAGACATAGGTATCCCTGTGATAAAATCCATCGAAAGATCTTCCCACAGGGCTGTAGGAATCGGGAGGGGCGTGTAGAGACCATGTCTACCGGAGCGTGCCTTAGCCTTTTTGCATGTCACACAACTCTGGAAATACCTGGTAACACTTTGGGCCATCTTTGGCCAGAAAAAGTGTTCCCAGAGTGCTGCTAGGGTCTTAGACACCCCAAAATGGCCACGGCTGTCATGTGCTTCCTGGAGCAAGAAGTGCCTGACAGAAGATGTAGGAATACAGAGTTTCCCAGCCTTGTACAGAT
The DNA here is from genome assembly GCA_027886185.1 of Rheum nobile. Lineage (NCBI taxonomy): Eukaryota > Viridiplantae > Streptophyta > Magnoliopsida > Caryophyllales > Polygonaceae > Rheum > Rheum nobile. The sequence goes on along the minus strand of WOAB01000546.1, from coordinate 3,697,270 downwards.
ACCCGTCATCTAGGAAGTACGTGTCATGCTCTCTGCTGATTTTACATTGCTCAAAGATGTCCTTAAAGAAAACATCATCAGTATACAGATCCTTGAGCAATGCAAAACCCAATAAGTGAGACTGGAGATGAGTGATGAGCACGTACCTGCGAGAAAGGGCGTCGGCAACCACATTCTCCTTACCTTTCTTGTGCATGATCAGGTACGGAAAGGTCTCCATGAACTCGACCCACCTAGCATGCCTGCGGTTGAGGGTCGTCTGGCTCTTCAGATAGGCCAGGGCAGCATGGTCTGAGTGTATCACAAACTCACTCGGCCAGAGATAGTGCTGCCAAGTCTTCAGAACCCGGATCAGTGCGTACAACTCCTTGTCATACGTCGGGTAGTTCAGCTGAGCACCCGAAAGCTTCTCCGAAAAGTAGGCGATCGGACGCCTCTCCTACAGCAGGACTCCTCCGATGCCGAAGTCGGAAGCGTCATACTCCACCTCGAACCGACGAGTGAAGTCAGGCAACTGTAGCAAAGGTGTGCGACAGAGGGCTTCCTTCAGGGCGACAAATGCAGCATCATGTGGCGGAAGCCAGGTGATGGACGCCGCCTTCTTGGTCAACTCGTGCAAAGGGGCGGCGATGGTGCTGAAGTCGCGAACAAACCTCTTGTAAAAGCCGGCCAGCCCTAAGAACGAGTGAACCTGGGTGGGGGTAGTCGGAGTAGGCCACTCCTTGATGGCGCGTATCTTCTCTTCATCCACACATAAGCCATCCTTGGAAACAATATAGCCAAGAAAGTTTGTAGATTAAGAGCAGGAAATGAACTTACCCTTATTGACATACAAGCTCTCCTTCCTCAAGCAGTCTAACACCTGTCGAAGATGGTCAATATGCGCAGACAAACTACTAGAAAATACAAGTATATCATCAAAGTAAACGACGGCAAACATCCCCAAAAAAGACCGTAAGACATGGTTCATGAGTCTCATGAACGTTGATGGAGCATTGGTCAATCCAAATGGCATGACTAGCCACTCGTATAGACCATACTTGGTCTTCAAAGCTGTTTTCCATTCATCGCCCTCCTTCATACGAATCTGATGATAGCCACTCCGAAGATCAATCTTGGAAAACAAGGTGGCACCATGCAGCTCGTCCAGCATATCATCGAGACGTGGAATGGGATGTCTGTACTTGATGGTTATCTGGTTGATGGCGCGGCAATCCACACATATCCGCCAAGTCCCATCCTTCTTCGGCACCCGAATCACAGGAACGACGCAGGGACTCAAACTTTCCCGCACATCACCCTTGTCCAAAAGATCTTGGACTTGTCGCTGTAACTCCTTAGTTTCTTCAGGAGAAGCTCTATAAGCAGCACGGTTCGGCAGTGAAGCGCCGGGAATGAAGTCGATCTGGTGCTCAATACCATACACTGGTGGCAGACCGGGTGGCAGCTCGTCATGCATAATATCCTCAAAGTCTTGCAAAACAGACAAAATAGCAGGCGAGAGTGCGGGCTCTACCGTAGTAGTGGTACAAAGGCGAGGAATAAGAAGGAAACAAGCAGACTTGCCTTGAAGTGCCGGTGTGAGTTCCCTGTGATTCGCCAGAAGAACGCGCTGTTCACAGGTTCCATGCAAGGTAGACGCAGCAGGAGCGGATGGTGCAAAAGTCCTTCCAGAAGCTGCAGAAGGCGAAGACGCAGGAAAAGAAGCAGAAGACGCTGACTCGGCTCCCTGACCCGGTCCACAACTCGGTCGAGTTGTAGACCAAGTTGTGGTCTGGTCTCCTGACTCGGCCTTGTGACTCAGCCGAGTTGTGGCCCGAGTTGTGGTCTGTGACCCTGACTCGGTCGACAACTCGGTCGAGTTGTTGCCCGAGTTGTTGGCTGCTCTCCTGACTCGGCCGAGTTGTGGCCCGAGTTGTGGTCTGTTCCCATGACTCAGTCTGGGGCTCGGCCGAGTTGTCGTCTGGAGGTCTTCGCGGGGGATGCCGTTGCAGGATGAATTCCGGCGGCCTCCAGTGCCTTCTGGCGTTGGCGCTCGGCCTGGTCCTGTAAAATTTCCTGCGGGCTCATGGGTAAGAGAGTCACGCGCCTCCCGTGGTAATTGAACATGTAAATGTTCAAATACCCGTCGTGAAGCACACGACGATCATATAACCATGGACGTCCCAGAAGCAGATAGATAGCGTCCATGGCGGTAACATCACAAAGCATAGTATCGCTATAAGGACCAATAGAAAAGGAAACAAGACACTGTTGCGATACTTTGTTACCTGAGCCATCGGAAATCCACTATAGACCATAGGGAGTGGGATGTGGAGTCGTTGGAAGGTTGAAGTGGCAGACAACCTTCTCGTTGGTGATGTTGCAGCAAGAGCCCCTATCAATGATCACGCTCAACGATGCATTCTGAAGTCTACACCGAGTATGAAACAAATTCTCCCGCTGCTCAGCTAGGTCACCCTCTTTGATGCTCAGAACGCGTCGTGTGACCAACGCAAAGTGGCAGGTCTGGTCGTCATGGTGGTCGGATGTGCCGACCACACAGCCCTCAGCATCGGCTGTGTACACAGCTGCAGGGTCGGTCTCAACGTCGTCCTCATCAGCGTCGTCGTAGCTCTCATATCCTGCAGATTGGGTGGAAAATAGGACCTTCTTAGCATTAGGACAATCCCTCATGTAATGTCCTCTTCCACCACACTTGAAGCACTCCAAGTCCCGTGCACGGTCAGAGTGGAAGGGCTCGGAACTTGGCGGCTATGTACGACGCGCAGTAGCAGGCGGGGCGGATCGTTGCGTCGTGGGAGCGGGCGCTGTACCTGTGCTACTATGATCCTGTCTAGGCGCACTAGAGGTAGAAGTAGAGTTAGTGCCTAAAACAGAAGGAAAGGGTCTAGAACCATACCGGGAAGATGTCGTGGGCTGCCATGGTCTCTGCCTCTGGCGCTGTTGGTGGAGGTAGAACTTCTGCGTAGTGTGCACGACATTGTTGAGGTCCCGAATGGGCAGAATGTCAACCTGATCCTGGATAGGCTAGTTAAGCCTAGTAATGAACCTTGTGCGCAAGGTGCCCGGAGCAACACTAACGCCAGCCTTGAAGTACATGTCCTCGAGGCGAGCGAAGAGCTCCTGAGGGAAATTTGTGCCCTGTCGCGCACGAGCGATCTCAGTCCGCATCTGCTCCTTGTAAGTGGAAGGCATATACTTCCGAGTCATGATGTACACGAGTTGATGCCACTCAGTAATGGGTGCCCAACCCATCCGGTAATGCTGCTGCGTAATACGTTGCCACCACGTCTGTGCAGCTCCCTCAAAATGTAGAGTCACGAGATCTACCTTCTCATACTCAAGGACAGTCAAATGACGCAGGAGGTGCTCTATGTTCTGCACCCACTCAAGAAAGACAGAAGGATCATATAAGCCATAAAAGTTTTTGATTTTTACCTTCACGTCTCGGCGTTGGACAGGTAGATGTGCCTGGCGGTTGTAGGGTCCGCCAAGTGCTCGACGTGACGAGCGCCATACTGTGGGGGCAAGCGAGCAGGTTGTCGCGGTCGTTGTGGGGCTGCAGCTGGGCGCTGAGGCTGACGAGCCTACTGGTGTCGCCCATGCTGGACAGCGTGCCAATAGGCCTCCTGATTCTGAGGCAGCAAGGGAGGCGGCACATAGCTGGACCGCTGGTGTTGAAGCTCAGAGGGATCCTGGAGAGGCGGATGAAATTCGTCAGCATATCCAAACTAACCCTCATCCTCCTCAAGGTCGTACTCATCAAACTGATCCTCCTCATCAGAATAAAGAGGAGTGCGGGCACTCTGATGTTCCTGGAAAGCATCAATATCAAACGGCACAGTAGATGGCCGTTGTTGACGTTGACGCTGGCGCTGCTGCAGATGGGAACCAGACGGCTGGCAGTGGGGGCGACCTGTAGTAGGCTGTAAGGTTGGTGAGCGGCCTTGCCTATGTCGACCACTGGAATGAACCTGATCGTCCTCATATTCCTCTTGGGAACTCTCATCAGCGGCCTCTGCAACGTCAGGGTTCTCTTTCCGGATCACTACCTGCGCAGACCGTCGTTGTCGACGATGCTGCGGATCTACAATGCTTTCTCTCTGCGATGCCAGATGTTTCAGCTGGCCTGGATCCGATGTGGAGGGCAACATCACAACTTTATCCTTCGCCTTTTCCAGGGCTAGGGCGCACAAATCATCTGCCTGTAGCTGACCCTGAGCAGGAGCGATCGGAACCGGTTGCTGGCGAGAGTACTCGGCATTCTGACGCTAGAGTTCGGCTATCTGCGCGTCTCTTGCTTTTTTGTCAGCAAGCAACTCTCGGATCATCTTTTGTTCCGCAGTCTCTGTTCCTATCTCGCGGGTGGTATCACCTTATGACATGGTACCTGACAGCAAGAAATGGCAAACCACAGGATCAAGGCGAACAACAACAACAATAGAGAATCAACAAATAGGTAAGCAGAACCGAACTCAACAAGCAATCACTCGGTAAACTAATCTAGCTGGCCGTGTGGGCGGTTATGAGCAGGCTAAAGCAACTCACACAACAATCAACAAAATCAAGGCAGTGCTCAACAAAGAAAATGTCAAAAGTAGATATGCAAGGATATAAGCACACAAGCAAGCACAACACAGTCAACCAAGATATGCAACCTAGACAGTGAAAGGTAGAGAAGACGGTAAATGAATCACTTGCGAATGCGGTTATTGAAGGTGCCAGAATCAAGACCGGGTTCTCCCTTCCTGCACTGCGAAGAGACGCACTTGCCTTATTTTGGCTTCTGTGGTCTCGGAATTTTTTATTTTTTTTTTATATAATCTGCGAACAACCCAGTTTTTTTTTTGAAACTAGGGTTGTTTGCTACAATAGATGCAGAACAACAGTAGAAACTTTAGCAGAAACTCATGAACAACTGCAAACACGCACAGCAGCAACAATGCAGTAAAAAAAAAGAAAAATTCTGGGTGTAGTGATTCAAGTGTGAAGAGAAGGAGATTGAGAAGATGTAGATTTTTGGCGCAAACAAGGCAAACACAGTTGCAAACAACTATCTAAACCTATATGCAAGCATATCTACCATAAACACACTAAAAAACCAAGCAAAGAACACCAGAAAATTGCCGAAAAAAATGTGTGAGGGTTCGGCTGTGCATAAATTAATTTTTTTTGTTGGTTTTTGATGATGGCCGAAATTATCAACCACCAAACCTAGGGTTTTCTTGTGTTTTTCGATTCAGATCTGTAGGAAAAAAAAATATTTTTTTTGGTTCCTAGAGCAAGATCTAGGGTTTTTGTTGATGCAGGAATTGATTTACGGAAGCGAAGGAGTGATTGAACGAAGAGTTGGAACGACTTACGCGATTCGTAGGCTCTGATGCCAGTTGATGTGACCTTGTCCGATGGAAAGACCACAAATCGTTGTCAAGGATCGCTTCAATGCGTATTGGGGCGAAACAACTCTTCCGGGAGAAGGACAAATGAACGGACGGACGGAGAAGAAAAACCGGCGGCGGCTGTGGGGAGATCCGCGGCGGAATTCTGGGGGAACGAGCGGCGGCGGAAGGGTGTTCGTGTGGTGGTTGGTGATCGGCGGTAGCCTATGGTGGAGGAGATGAGGCAGCCGTGAGGTGTAGGGGGAATTAGGATTTGTGTTTTGGTTCGGATAGATGATGGGTAACCTAATTAACGCGCCAGGATAGTTCGACTAGGAACACATTAATTATTGACGTTAGGGCCCGGGTTTCAGGAGATTACTCGACTGGAAAACAAAGCTCTATTTCAACGTAATGGAAAATGAAGACAAAAGTTAATATTTATACTAGAGAGTTGACCTAATGGGCCAGACTCTCTAGTTACTAAATCTGGCGGCCCATTTAACACAAATGGAAACCACCCAGAAATAGCAGCTACTAAAAATAGAAATAATGTTCATAAATGTACTAAACAAGTAATGTCTCGATCGGACTGGATGTAACTGTAGAGGAGTCAGTCACGGCTAAGCTGACGAGACACAGAAGCTCGGGCGCTGTAGTGATCTGGCCGTGACTGGCTACAAGTCTGGTCACCAAGGATTGTGTCGCTGCTTGGACACTCTTCGCTCTGGAACGGGTGATCGGACCCGTAGGCGGAAGTCGCATGGCGTCTTCCTCCTCTGTAGCTGACATGAAGGATTGGGTCACATCACAACCCCACTTTCACCTAGAAGTAAGCAGAATGACCCCCTGGTGTGCAGACACTGGTCTCTGAGTCCTCGTACATATCCTTCAAAATCCTAATAAATGTTTCTGAAATCCCTTTAGCTTCCAAGCAATCCCATAGAAGGTCTCTAGTCACTCTATCATAGGCCTTTTCCAAATCAATAAAAATCACGTGCATATTCTTTTTCCTCTCTCTGTAAAGCTCTATAAGGCGTCTCATCAGATGGATAGCTCCCGTCGTCGACCTGCTGGGCATAAAGCCAAATTGGTTCTCCGAGATGCTGACTAACTCTCTCAACCTCCTATCGATAACCTTTTCCCAAATCTTCATAGTGTGGCTAAGGAGTTTGATCCCCCTGTAGTTGCCACAAAGTTGCACATCTCCCTTGTTCTTGTAGACTGGCACCAATCAACTGCGCCGCCACTCAGCCGGCATCTTTGAAGTCTTAAGTCCCCAAACACTTCCAGATCTCCATCGGAATCTCATCTGGACCTACAGACCGTTTGTTCTGCATCCTCTGCAAAGCAACCTTAACTTCTCCTTGGGAAATACGGCGACATAGGGTACTATCGGTTGAAATCCTGAAGTTAAGAGTACTTGCAGGATATGAGAAACCCTCGTTCAGTAATCCGACAAAATACCTCTGCCACCTATCCTTGATCTTCACATCCTCTACCAAAACTTGTCCATCCTCAGCCTTAATGCAACGCACTCTATCCAAGTCCTTATGCTCTTCCACTCTAACCTTAGCCAGACGATACAAAACTTTCTCACCACCCTTCTCATCCAAGGCATTATAAACGTGCTCAAAAGCCTTATCTTTGGCCTTTGCCACAACTCTTTTGGCTTCTCTGTTGGCCACCCTGTAAACTACTAGACGCTAAGCTCTCTCCTCCACAGTGACACTGGATCTCCACTCCTTGTAGGCTTTATGTTTGACACTTACCTTACTTTGGACTTCCTCATTCCACCACTCTGCTCCCTTTCTGTAACCTCCCCTTCCTCTAGACTTTCCGAACACCCTGCCTGCCGATTCCCTAATACAGTCTGACATCCTACTCCACATCTCATCTGCACTAGCCCTAACTTGCCACGCCTCTCTTACCTCTGCTTCCTCACAAACCCTTTCCCTAAGGAGGGGTCCCGTAGTATCTGACAAACACCACCACCTGATTCGGGGGTGGAGCAAAGGTTTTATCAGTTTCTTGCAACCAAGCACCTCAAAATCCAATAGCAATAAATTATGTTGTGTCGTCAAACCCTCAAAAGGAATAACCTTGCAATCCCGACATCTACTCTTGTCCACCGCCTGGACAAGAAAGTAATCAATCTGAGTCTTGTTGGTAGCACTACGAAAAGTGACTAGATGATCCTCCTGTTTCCTGAACCAAGAGTTCGAGATTACACAACCGAAAGCCGCAGAAAACTCTAACAAGTCCACACCATTAGCGTTCCTGACACCGAAACCAAAACCTCCATGAGCCCTCTCATACCCGTCGCTGTCCCGACCAATATGCCCGTTGAAATCACCCCCAACCACAAAATGCTCAGACTGGGGGATGCTTCTAATCAACTGTAATACCCCGGATTTATAATCCATTATAAGGATTAGAGTGCTACCCATGTCAACAAGAGCTCTTCCTTTTCCTGGTTCAAGTGAGGACAAAGAACTAGGAAGTTAAGCGTGCTAGGGCGGGAGTAGTCTTGGGATGGGTGACCTCCTGGGAAGTTCCTGGTTGGCATGGGGATAGCGTTTCTAAGGCTGTGGGCCTTACATCAACCCATCTAGCTCTTCCCAGAAAACTCTCCTCTCCTCCTCGTTGAGCCCTGCATGAGGGGCATAAGCGCTGATGACAAATAAGACGGTACCTCCAACAACTACTTTGACTGCCAAAAGTTCTTTATACTATTTTTTATACTATTTTTTATTTGACTGCCAAAAGCCCTGATGACAAATAAGACGGTACCTCCAACAACAACTACTTTGACTGCCAAAAGCCCTCCATGAGGGGCATAAGTTCTTTATACTATTTTTTTTCCTTAATGAAAAAACATTTTAAAGGTTGAACAATAACTTATAAAAATTGAACAATATGCATATATTTTTGAACGATTTGATTTGTTCAACAGAAAAATGTTCAAATTTATTGCATAAAAGTTTAAACTTATGACGATATTGAGTTAAACATGCAATACTTCCTTAAAGTTTAAACAATTGTCCAGTAAACTTGAACATTAGTTTGTAGGATATTCCAAACATAATACTAATAAAAAAATTAAAACTTTAAACAATTGAAATTGTTCAAACATAAATGAAAAATATTCAAATTTAAGAAAATATAAAGTTGAATATTACTTCATTAAAGTTTGAACATTGTCCAATAAACTTGAACTTTTGTTTATAACAATATTCAAACTTATTAGTTATTACAACTCAAATTGTTCAAACATCAAATTGTTCAAGCATAAATGAAAAATGTTAGATTTAATACATAAATGTTCAAATTTAGAAAGCATAGAGTTGAACAATTATAAAATGACTTTGAACAATTGTTTAATAAACTTGAACCTTTTCTTGTAAGATAGTTCAAACTTAATACAACTCACAATCGTTCAAACATAAGAGAAAAAGTGTTCAAACTTAACACATGATAACAGGAATTTGTCGTTCTAATTCCTACTATGCAAAATATCCAAACAAACCCTAAACCGTAGTCCTAGGTAAGTAAAGGTCAAATCCACAGGGAGGCGGATTCTATCTTAGTATGCAATTTATATGTCAATCCAAAGTAACCAAAGGGGGGTTTTGTGAGTTTAAGTAATCTAAGCATGCAAAAGTAAACAAGCGAAAGAGTTGTGAAATCAGTGATGGGAAAAACACTTAGTCAAACAACATCCACTGCTCGTATGACAAGTTGATCATAGATAATCATTCAAAATCTCATGCAATGGAAATTCCAATTCCTTTTCAGATATAACTAATAGCACAACCAGATACTATTAGCACTAACTAATTAAACAACCCTGAAACTATCAAGATTCAGTTTAACAGCAGCTTTACGGATAGGAATATAGTTGGATACAATTCTAGCATAAAACAACCAGCTTTTATCCTAGAATGTAAATCAGTTCTCTTATGCATAAGACTAGCACAACCAGTTACTAGTACGATGCAGTTGCTACTCTGAAATAGATATGCTCAACCAGTAACAATCTAAATCTAGCAATAGATCAATAACGACAAATCCTAGTTGATCAGACTGGAGAAAATCAATATCAATCATAAGCAATCAAACAAGAGAATAGATAAAATCCATGCAATAGATTAAGAACGAGAATCTCACAACTGAATCCAAACGAAAGCTTCAGCGTCTGACTAAGCAAGAGAGGCTTAGTTCTTCATAACGTAGAATGTAGAAATGAGAAGTAGAATTAGGGTTTAGAGATAAAGAAAACAAGTCTTTCTCTACCCTTAAATACTAAAAACATTCAGTCAAAATTAACCTAAAAAGAAATTACTAAAACGTAATAAAATAATCCAATTAAAACATATAAGGAAAAAGTGACTCGGCGGCCTTCAGACATTCACGGCGGCCGCTGCAACCTTCACGGCGGGCGCCGTAATTGCGGCGGGCGCGGTTCCTATGTCGTAGTCGTGGTCGCTAGAGGGGAATTGGCGGCGGGCGCCGTCGCTGTTCTTCGGTTCAACTCCTGCGAGACTTTCGTAGAAACGCCATAACTTTTGATTCTCAACTCGGATTGCGCTCATATTTTGAGGACTTGCAGTAGACTTCAGGATCTAACTCATCGAATTGGAATCACTCCATTTGGACATCTGAGTAGAGAGAACGAACCAATTGAATTCAGCCTACCGTTCTTCTACTCTTCATTGCACTCCCTTGGCGTCTTCTACTGGTGGCTTCCTCCTTAGTGTCTCATATGATCTCCAAAACCGCTAAAACACCTCCAAAAACACCAACTTCGCCCCCAAACACCATACACATGAATCTGTCTAAATCTACCCGAATGGCACCAATAAATCCTCTAATGACTCTTAGTTAAGCCCTACAAAGTAGTGCTTATCAACACAACTCTAAATTATTCAAACATATACAAGAATGCTCAAACTTAATACATAAAAGTTCAAACTCATACAAAACTTTGAGTTGGACAAGAGTCGACTTTATATACATTGTAAATACAAGTGCTCAAATTTGGCAATTGTTGAATTATAATCAACAATTGTTCAAATGTATATTGCAATTGTTCAACTTTATATACATAGTAAATACAATAGTTCAACTTTAAAAATGGAATTGTTAAACTTCAAGACTTTAAGATACAATTCTTCAATTTTATATACATAGTAAATACACTTTTCGACTCTAAAAATAAAATTGTTCAACATTAATAAACAATTGTCCAACTTTAGGATACAATTATTTAACTATATATACATAGTAAATATAGTTTTTCAGTTTGAAGGTATAATTGTTCAACTTTAAGATGCAAGTGTTCAACTTTTATAAATAATTGTTATGATGAAAACGTATAAAAAAAGAAAAAATCAAAAAAATTAACCCAAAACTTTTTGTCAACATTGACCGGTCAATGATAGTCAACACTTACCGTCAATGATCAACATTTGACAGATGATCAATTAATAAGATTGGATATGATAGAATGTATATAGTTGTTCTACTTTTTAGATATTCGTCACTTTTCACCATATTTGTGCTCCTAATACAAAGCAAACTATATATATATATATATTTATAGATTTAGGCGCTAGTGAAACAACCTATTAGGATAAAGCGAGTGGACGAATTACGGACGTCGGATGAAGAGGAAATAAACAGATGTCATTGATTTGAGGGATGTGCAAATTTAGGACGGTGGTTTGCACACACTAGATTATCTCACAAGCGGATTTTATGGGATCCACTTTCAACAAACCTTCCCAAATTCTCATACGGACGATATGCTTCCAAAATTACCGCTTCCATCTTCTTCCCCTTTCAATCGCCATTAAAGATATTCCTCAAGCTCCACATCAGTGTCATCTCTGAGACCTACTTGCCGACCATCGTGGACTTCTATACTATCGTTTTCACCGATTTATTCTACCTAGAAACACGTAACCTCCTTCCGCTTCGAGTTTTTCTTTTCAATATGCTATTTCACTTATGAAATTTCATTGTTTCAGGTATGTTTTTGTTTACAATTTCGATCTTTATGCAAATTAGGTGTTGATTTGTTACGTATTATTGTCTTGTTGATTATATGGTTTAGTAATTTCCAAAATTTCAATTGTTTATCATTGATTTTGTATGAGATTTATGGGGTAATTGTTTGAAATGTGATGGATTTCGAGTTCTAGGGTTTATGTTTGCACAAATCCGCCATTAAAGATCATATCCCCAACTGATCAACCCTTTTTTAATACCCGATTAAATCTCATCGTCTCTAATTGAGAGTTGTGTGTATTTGTTTGAGATTTGATGGATTTAAACTTCTAGGGTTTATTTGTTGGACAAATCCGGTATGAATATTGTTGATATTCATACGAGATCAATTTTGGTGTTATTTGTATTGTTTGCAATTGATATTCAAATTGTTTGATGTGATATTCATACAAATGCTTTTGATATTCATGTTGGATGTAGGTTTCATGACCTGTATAGTTGATCTTCAAATTTCATGATACGATATTCAATATAATGTTGTTGATATTCATGTTGAATCAATTTTGGTATCTTATTGGTGTTGTTTGTACTGTTTGCAATTGACATTCAAATTGTTTGATGTGATATTCATACAAATGATTTTTGATATTCATACTGGATGTAGGTTTGATGCTCTAAGAAATTGATATTCAAATTCTACGATTTGATATTCACTATAATGTTGTTGATATTCATGTTGGATCAATTTTGGTGTTTCATTGGTGTTGTTTGTACTGTTTGCAATTGATATTCAAATTCCACGATTTGATATTCACTATAATGTTATTGATATTCATGTTGGATCAATTTTGGTGTTTCATTGGTGTTGTTTGTATTAGTTTGCAATTGATATTCAAATTCTACGATTTGATATTCACTATAATGTTGTTGATATTCATGTTGGATCAATGTTAGTGTTTCATTGGTGTTGTTTGTACTGTTTGCAATTGATATTCAAATTATTTGATGTGATATTCATACAAATGCTTTTGATATTCATGTTGGATGTAGGTTTCATGATTCGAGTAGTTGATATTCAAATTTTATGATGTGATATTCACTATAATGTTGTTGATATTCATGTTGAATCAGTTTTGGTGTTTTGTTGGTGTTGTTTGTACTGTTTGCAATTGATATTCAAATTTTTTAATGTGATATTCATAAAAATGCTTTTGATATTAATGTTGGATGTACGTTTCATGCTCTAAGTAGTTGATATTCGAATTTTATGATGTGATATTCATTATAATGTTGTTGATATTCATGTTGGATCCGTTTTGGTGTTTTTTTGGTGTTGTTTTTATTGGGTGCAATTGATATTCAAATTAATTGATGTGATATTCATAGAAATGCTTTTGATATTCATGTTCGGTCAGTTTTAGGGTTTAGGGTTTATAGTTTGCGGTTTAGGGTTTATGATTTATAGTTTAGGGTTTATTTCTTTAAGGATTAGGGTATAGGGTATAAGGTTTATTGATTTAGGTTTTTATTGGTTTTAGGGTTTATTGGTTTTAGGGTTTAGGGTTTATTGGTTTAGTGTATAGGGATTAGGGTTTAGGTTTAGTGTTTAGGGGTTATTGGTTTAAGGTTTAGGATATATGGTTTATTGGTTTTAGGGTTTATTGGTTTAGTATTTAAGGATTATGGTTTAGGTTTAAGGGTTAGGGTTTATTGGTTTAGTGTTTAGGGTATAGGGTTTATTAGTTTAGGGCTCTTTTGATATAGAATTATGTTCAAGTATACATAGAACATGTAGAGTTCTTTTTCTCTCTTATATCCTTAAATATCAATATTCACGTTTTTGTTGTTGATATTCATGTGTACTTTATGATATTCAGGAATCTAGACGCAAAGTTCATCGGTTTTGCCAACAAGAAGCCCGAAATTTCAAACATGAAGTGGCATGACGATAAAAATAAGATTGATTGTGGGGTATTCGCATATGCCATGTGGGCACACCTAGGTCAAGGTGTAAAGTATTGTAAAACTGCATTCAAGCATAATTTATCAAAGTACATGATTGGATATTCTTTGAAGTTATATCAATGTTTTCAAATGATCCTACCAGTGTAAAATACAACAATCGTAACTCTATGCACGACGTATGCATGAATATCAAATGTAACTCAATGAATGTCGTACAAAAATTCATGAATACTATCAATTTAGTTAAAGTGAATATATGAAACACGAATCTTATTATCAAACATACAAGTTTTCCTTGCAAAATTTCATACCGTATGTTTGAAAAATCACTTATAAATTCATGAATATACAAACACAAATCCAATCATAGTAATACAAACATACAAACTTTGATAGGCAAATCACGAATTTATGGATCACGTATATGAATATCTAGTATTGGGATAAGAATATTAGATCATATATAACACATGGTGATGTGACCTTGCCCGACGGAAGACCACAAGTTGTTGTCTAAGGATCCGATGAATGCGTAGTAGGGCGAAACAACTCTTCGGAAGTGAAATAGAGGAGACGGCGGGCTGTAGGGCGTCGGGAACACCGGCGGCGGTAGGGTGGAGGTGCGGCGGTGATGGAGGGAGGCGCTACAGAAAGGAGACATGAGGGGCGGCGGCCGTGACTAGGGTTGAGGGTGTTCGGTGGCTGCACTAGTGGAGGAGGTGGAGCAGCCGTGAGGTGTAGGGAGAATTAGGGTTTGTGTTTGATTGCAGATAGTTGATGGGTAACCTAATTAACGCGCCATGATAGTTCGACTAGAAACGCATTAATTGTTGACGTCGGGGCCCGGGGTTTAAGGAGTTTACTCAACTTGAAACTTAGGCTTAATTTCGACGTGATAGAAAAGAAGACAAGAGTTCTTATTTATACTAGAGAGTTGACCTAATGGGCCAGAGTTGACCTAATGGGCCAAACTCTCTAGTTACTAAATCTGACGGCCTATTTAACACAAATGGAATCCACTCCAGAACTAGCAGCTACTAAAAATAGAAATAATGTTCATAGAAAGTACTAAGTAATGTCTAGAAATAGTAAGTCTCCTAAATCGAGCTCAGACTGGATGTAGCTGTAGAGGAGTCAGTCACGGCTAAGCTGACGAGACACAGAAGCTCGGACGATGTAGTGATCTGGCCGTGGCTGGCTACAAGTCTGGTCACCAAGGATTGTGTCGCTTCTTGGACACTCTTCGCTCTAGCGCGGGTGATAGGACCTGTAGGCGAAAGTCTCATGGCGTCTTCCTCCTCTGTAGCTGACATGGAGGGTTGAGTCACATCACCCTCCCTCAGTTGCGTGTGAAGCGTCCCCGCTTCACCCTCATCATACTCAGGCTCAACATATGGTGCTAAGTCAGCGACGTTGAACGTCGGATGCACCCCATACTTGTCCGAGAGCTCGAGCTGGTAGGCATTGTCACCAATGGCCTTGACGACTCTGAAGGGACCATCACCCTGTTGGTCGAGCTTAGACTTGCAGACGGAAGAGAATCGCTCCTTCCGCAAGTGAAGCCAAACCAAGTCGCCTGGGGCGAAGATCAAGCGTCGCCTGCCCTTGTTCTTCTGGGCTGAGTACTGTAGCGCACGCCACTCCAGCTATGTACGTGTCCTCCTGTGCAGCTCATGAATGTGCTCAGCCAACTTGTCAGCAACAATGTTCTCCTGGTCCTGCAGCGGGTATGGCGTCATGTCCAGCGGCGTCAGTGGGTTCCTTCCATATACGACCTTGAAAGGAGTCAGCTTCGTCGCAGAGTGCCTGAACCTGTTATAGGAAAACTCAACTAGAGCAAGTAAGTCCTCCCACCTGCGTGGGTTAGCCTTGAGAACCGTCCAAAGGAGGGCTCCCAAGGTACGGTTGGTCACCTCTGTCTGACCATACGTCTGTGGGTGATAGCTAGTAGAAAATAGAAGCTTGGTCCCTAGCTTTCCCCAAAAGGTTCTCCAAAAATGGCCCACAAACTTGGTATCCCTATCACTAACAATAGTTTTAGGGACACCATGCAAGCGCACCACATGCTCAAAAAACAATCCAGCGATGTCGGTAGCATTGTTGGTGTTCTTGCAGTGAATAAAATGTGCCATCTTTGAGAACCGGTCGACCACTACAAATATGCAATCTTTACCACGCCGAGACATAGGCAACCCTGTGATAAAATCCATCGAAAGATCTTCCCACGGGGCTGCATGCCGAGGAGGAGCTGCATACTGACCGTATTATGGTCCGGCATATGGCGGCGGGTCGCGAGCAGGCTGTCGCTGACGCTGACGCTGATGGCCGGCGGCGGGGCGCTGGTGCTGGCGAGCCGGCTGTCGGTTGTCGTACTGGACAGCGTTCCAATATGCTGCCTGATTCTGAGGCAGGCGAGGAGGTGGAACATAGCTGGTATGGTGCTGCTGTAACTCAGGGGGATCCTATAATGGTGGGTGAAAACCATGAGCATACCCAAACTGACCCTCATCCTCCTCTTGGTTGTACTCATCAAACTGGTCCTCCTCATCAGAATAGATAGGAGTGCGGACACTCTGATGATCCTGAAATGCATCAACATCAAACGATATAGCAGTAGATTGTCGGTGACGATGCTGACGCAGAGGCTGCTGAAGATGCGAACCAGATGGCTGGCGGGGTGGTCGACCTGTAGGAGGCTAGAATGTCTAAGAGCGGCCTTGCCTATGTCGACCACTGGAATGAACCTGATCGTCCTCATGTTCCTCTTGGGAACTTTCATCATCTGCCTCTGCAGCTTCAGGGTCCTTCTCCCGGATCACGACCTGCGTAGACCGTCCTTGTCGACGACGCTGCGGGACGACATTGCCTTATTTCTGCGACTCTAGTTATTTCAGCTGGCTTGGAGTCGATGTGGATGGAAGCATCACAGCTTTACCCTTCGCCTTTTCCAGGGCTAGGGCGATCAACTCATCTGCCTGTAACGGACCCTGATCAGAAGTTATTGTAGCGATCGAAGACGGTTGCTGTCGAGATAAGAGCTCTGCATTCTGACGCATGAGCTCGGCTATCTGCGCATCTCTGACTTTGTTGGCAGCAAGCATCTCTCGTAGCATCTTCTGTTCAGCAGTCTTAGAGCCTGTATCACGGGTTGTATCACCTTCTGACATGGTACCGACAACAAGAAATAGCAAAACCGAACTCAACAAGCAATCACTCAGGAAACTAATTTGGCTGGCCGTGTGGGGGTTACGAGCTGGCTAAAGCAAGTCACACAACAATCAACAAAATCAAGGCAATGCTCAGCAAAGAAAATGTCGAAAGTAGATATGCAAGGATATAAGCACAGAAGCAAGCACAACACAGTCAACCAAGATATGCAACCGTGACAGTGAAAGAGATAGAAGACAGTAAATGAATCACTTGCGAAGAGACGCACTTGCCTTATTTTGGCTTGTGTGGCCTCGTTTTTTTTTTTGAATTGAAGGTGCCAGATTCAAGACCGGGATTTCCCTTCTTGCACTGCAAAGAAACGCACTTGCCTTATTTTGGCTTGTGTGGTTCCAATTTTTTTTTTACTGTAAGCTGCGAACAGCCCAGAAATTACAGAACAAAAGTTAAACAGAGAACACGAACAGCAGAACCAGAAATTACAGCAGCCAGAATTCAGAAATTCAATTATTCAAGTGGGAAGAAGAAGTAGATTCAGATGATGCAGATTTTTGGCGCAAACAAGGCAAACACAGTTGCAAGCAAACTATCTAAGCCTATATGCAAGCGGATCTACAGAAAACACATTCACGAACCAAGCAAAACACAATAATTTGCTGAAAAATCTGTGTGGAAGGTGCGGTTTTGTCCAGATTTTTTTTTTTATTTTGATGATGGCCGAACTGTCCAGTAATTATTTTTTTTGTTTGATTGTGATGATGGCCGAATTGCTCAACCACCAAACCTAGGTTTGGTGGTTGGGCAGTAATTATTGTTGCTTTTTTCGAATTCAGATTGCAAGATTGTTTTATTTTTTTTGGGTTCCTAGAGCAAGATCTAGTGTTTTTTTATACAGGAATTGATTTACGGAAGCAAATGAGTGATTGAACGAAGAGTTGGAACGACTTACGCGATTCGTAGGCTCTGATTCCAGTTGATGTGACCTTGCCCGACGGAAGACCACAAGTTGTTGTCTAAGGATCCGATGAACGCGTAGTAGGGCGAAACAACTCTTCGGAAGTGAAATAGAGGAGACGGCGGGCTGTAGGGCGTCGGGAACACCGGCGGCGGTAGGGTGGAGGTGCGGCGGTGATGGAGGGAGGCGTTGCGGAAAGGAGACGTGAGGGGCGGCGGCCGTGACTAGGGATGGGGGTGTTCGGCGGCTGCACTAGTGGAGGAGGTGGGGCAGCCGTGAGGTGTAGGGAGAATTAGGGTTTGTGTTTGGTTGCGGATAGTTGATGGGTAACCTAATTAACGCGTCAGGATAGTTCGACTAGAAACACGTTAATTGTTGACGTCGGGGCCCGGGGTTTAAGGAGTTTACTCAACTTGAAACTTAGGCTTAATTTCGACGTGATAGAAAAGAAGACAAAAGTTCCTATTTATACTAGAGAGTTGACCTAATGGGCCAAACTCTCTAGTTACTAAATCTGGCGGCCCATTTAACACAAATGGAATCCACTCCAGAACTAGAAGCTACTAAAAATAGAAATATTGTTCATAGAAAGTACTAAATAAGTAATGTCTAGAAATAGTAAGTCTCCTAAATCGAGATCGGACTGGATGTAGCTGTAGAGGAGTCAGTCACGGCTAAGCTGACGAGACACAGAAGCTCGAACGATGTAGTGATCTGGCTATGGCTGGCTACAAGTCTGGTCACCAAGGATTGTGTCGCTGCTTGGACACTCTTCGCTCTGGCGTGGGTGATAGGACCTGTAGGCGGAAGTCTCATGGCGTCTTCCTCCTCTGTAGCTGACATGGAGGGCTGGGTCACATCACATGGCCAATGCTTATTAATGCAAAATGTGTGAATATCGCTACTTAAAAAATGAATATCTAGAATAAGAATACAAATATCTAAACTACATGTCTTCTTTGCAATTCCTATGGTCATGTCTCGCATACTTGTTGCACCTCTTGCATTTCCTCGATCATGGCCTTATTCATTTTGAATATGTCTTAACAATTCCTGAATATCATCAATAAGAATATGCATATCAATACAATGCGAAGGACCGTGAAGGAACGTGATATCTAATAACACTGGTTACTTATAACGGATTTAAAAACGAATATCATTTTCTACTAAGTGCATATCTATTCACAATTTGTGAATATCAACATGAATACGACAAAACTTGAACAAGACTAATAAATATTCAAAAAACCTTGGACGATATTCACAAATTTAGTGTCAGTATGCACAATGTTCACTTTCAACTAAGTAGATGCGTAATCAACATAGAGAATACGAATACACAATTTCTTGAATATCAATTATAAAAGAGTGCATATTGTACATATCTTGATATTAAAAAACCAAAGAACGATGTTCAAAATTTTACATATTGATATACACGAACTTCCATTGAATATGCGTATGAACTAAAATCACAATGGCTTGCATATGGCTTTAATTACAAGTATCCGAATATCATAACATATGGTATGCATATCGAATCAAAGCAGACGAACATAAATCCATACAACATCGAAACCCTAAATCCATTAAATCATAATCAGTGTGCAATGAAATCGGCATGGATTATATAATAATCACGTTCAATATTCATCATTCAACAAAATTACATCAAAATCAATTGAATATCGTTTGAAACACACGAACAACAACCCATACATCCACGAAACCCTAAATCATAGTTTATATTCTATGAAACTAACAGGTTTATTCAAAATATCATAATCGATATTGGAAAACCACAAATCAATCAACTAACCTTCTTCCATATTCAAGATCGGTGATGGAGGATTATCGCTTTCGCGTCTGGTAACGGTGAAAGGCGATGGAGTTGGCATACGAAGAAGACGAATACGAATATGGAGTTAGGGAAGATCGGTGTTGTTCAACCGTATGAAGATGATGGAGTGACGATGCTTGTTGGATTCGATTGATTTTTTTCGCAAATTGGAGCTCTTGCAATGGTGGATTGTGGGAGACGAACCAGATCTGGTGGAGGATTGGAGTTGGACGATCTATGCACTCTCTCTCCAAATCTCCTCTAACTGCCTAATTTGGAGGTGGTTATTTTCTAAAATTCAGAAAATATGTTGGGATATTCAATCCCATGTTTCACGCCTCCATACACCCTCAATTTCCTCTCCTAATCCAGTCATCCATCACCTCCTAAATCATAGTTTATATTCTATGAAACTAACAGGTTTATTCAAAATATCATAATCGATATTGGAAAACCACAAATCAATCAACTAACCTTCTTCCATATTCAAGATCGGCGATGGAGGATTATCGCTTCCGCGTCTGGTAACGGTGAAAGGCGATGGAGTTGGCATACGAAGAAGACGAATACGAATATGGAGTTAGGGAAGATCGGTTTTGTTCAACCGTACGAAGATGATGGAGTGACGATGCTTGTTGGATTCGATTGCTTTTTTTCGCAAATTGGAGATCTTGCAATGGTGGATTGTGGGAGACGAACCAGATCTGGTGGAGGATTGGAGTTGGACGATCTATGCACTCTCTTTCCAAATCTCCTCTAACTGCCTAATTTAGAGGCGGTTATTTTCTAAAATTCAGAAAATATGTTGGGATATTCAATCCCATGTTCCACGCCTCCATAAACCCTCAATTTCCTCTCCTAATCCAGTCATCCATCACCTCCAATCCGACCGCTCCAGGTTTATTCACTCGTTTTACTATAACTTTCGTTTTATCTAAGCGTCCCATATATATATATTACAAATTATCGCTTGAGACAATGTTTGTTATTTTGTATAAACCACTCTTTCCTAGTACTTTCTTTTATTCGACCAAAAAATGCTTTCTTTATTATTAAAAAATCTATCTAAGGTTCAAGTTCCTCAATAAGTAAATAAATGTATGAGAATTTGTCTGTTTGGATCATAATAAATGGTGCCGAAATTTACAATTTGATATAGTTAATGCATTTTGATTAGCTTTTACATATTGATTGTTACTAATTAGCCATGTTAAGCCTTGGTGTTTGTTTGGTTGTCCGTCAAAAATCCATGAATTTGAAAATTTCAGGAACTTTGTTCCAATATATATATTTGGTTGTACTTTCTCTAAAATTGGAGAATTACACTTATCATGATGGAGGTGGGTAAGATGCACTTCCACCATTTTTATTTCAAATATTTGTTTTCTTGTTTTCCTTTTAGATTATAAATCTCTAATTTATCCATGAATCAAATTATTAAATTTAGTGGATAAGGGTTGTAAGAGTAATTTTATATAAATTCCCATGAATTTTGAAAAACCAATAAAATGTAGTAATTTAATTGATTAGAATTAATTTTTAACCTAACACATTTTTCAAAATTCTAAGAAATACAATACCATGGAAATATAATTTATGGGAATTAACTTCATAAGAATTGTACTTCCCGTGTTCAACCAAACGAGCACTTGGTGGCTATTTCTTTCCTTTTTTTTGCCAACGAACTACATTTTAGGATTGAATTTGTATATATATTGAGTTGAAGGGTGATTTTGTATAAGTCAATCATACTTCTATATTTAAACGTTTTCTCCAACCTATGTTTCAAGGGCATATGTTAAGACTTTTTATTTTTGGAAAATATTTCCTAAAAAGAATGTTTAAAACCCGTTAAAAAGATTAAAATTCCTAAAATAATATAATCTAACAAAATTTTCATAAGAAGCTACTTAACCTATACCCTTAGAACACTGGTTAGAAAAATCGATATTTAACATATTATGTTGTATATATCATATTAAATAAAATTTTACACTAAAAGGTAAAATAATCATTGTATTATAGAGTATTATTATTATCACATGAAATTAATTTTTGCTTTAGAAGAAGGGGTAAATGCATAAAACCACCCCTTATTTGAAATTATTTGCAACAAACCACCCTTTATAAAAAAAGCTTGCATAAAACCACCCCTTATGTATAATTTGTTGCAAACAACCACCCCAACTCTTATTTTATCAAATAATTTAATTTAGCTATTATTTTAGTTCATAGTTTATACACTTAAAAATATTATGCACATACAATGTAATATATATACACATTTAGGCAAAAAATTATACACTTTAAAACACATATACTTTTGCAAAATATGCATAAATTCCTCTAGTTTATAATTTTTTGCCTCAATTTGCATATATTTTACGTCGTACGTGAATCGTTCGCATTTCGCACGGGAGTGACCATTATCACATGACCCGTTCCACAATTTTAATTATATTAATATTTTTATTTAAAAGGTAAATATGACTTAATTAAATTTGATAATATTATTATTTTTACATCTTCAAAATCATTAAGAGAATGGATAAAAAAAGAAAAAAATCACACGGTCCATAATTGAGACCAAAGTGGTTTGGACCAAATCGAAACGGGAATGAAGTGAAATATTTTGGTCTGGTCTTCGGTCTAGGTTTTGGAAGAGTTTTGAGTCCATTATGGTTTACACCGATAACATCTCTTGATTTGTGGTGTTTATCTTGTTCGCATAAGAGTACATAAAAAACAATAAAAGTTGTTAAGTTTATTTTGATATTTTAGTATATGTAAGATGATAATAAAAAAAGTAAGAATATGGGCAGTTGTTTGCAACAAAATATAAATAAAGGGTAATTTTTTTTATAAAGGGTAATTTATTACACAAAAGTGTAAATAAAGGATGGTTTTGTGTAGGGCTGTTCAAATCTCGACCGGACCGGAAAACCTGACCGGACCGGACCGGTGAAAATACGGTCCGGTCTCCGGTCCAGATAATTTCCTTAATCCGGTCCAAACCCGTAAAAAAACCGGTCTGGACTGGTGGACCGATATTTTTTTTTAATTTATATGTTTTTTTTGGAGATTTATATGTATTTTTTTATAGATATTTTTCTTAATTTAATAAGTTAGGAGTATATATGTTATTTAGATTTATTTTTTTAGATTTTAAATATTTTTTTTTAAAAAATAAAATCCGGTCTAAACCGGTCCAGGACCAGACCGAAACTGAACCGGACCGAATAGTTCCAGTTCGATCCAGTCTCCGGTCCAGACTTTTGGAAAAATCCGGTCCAGACTTTTGGAAAAATCGGGTCCGGACAGGATGAACACCACTATAACTTTGTGTATTTACCCCGTAGAAGAATTTAGTTTTCTGGTGTGTCCAATTCTAAAGTTAGCACGAAGCCCGAAAACACAACGATTCTGATTATATAATAATGTTAACTGCCAATTAGCATATAATATAGAACTTTATTGCTAGACTAGATTAATAGTATCATCGATAAAGTCCGTAAATTGATAAGTAAATAAATAGATAAGGAATTCTAAATTTGTTTATTATTTATAAATACTTTATTTTAAAAACCTACTTTTATATATTTCAATAAACGTGTAATAAATTAGTTTATTTTTTTCACCACTCACACTTTTCTAATAAACTGCATATATATCTATAAAAATCACATTTTTATCAAATATATTTTTTTATACAATCCTATTTATCAACAAAAAAACTCTTTATATACTGTCTCACCTAACGAATCCTAAAATGTTAGATTTAGAAAAATCTAGACCTGGGTAAACCCGGGCTAGCCCGTCCGGCCCGGTCCGCCCACCCGTGTAAACGGGAGGATATGGACAAGCTCGTAAGCCTTAAAGGGTCGAAAATACCCGGCCCGAATACCGAGAGGGCCGGGTAAGGACAAAGGGTCAAGCCCTATAGGGCCGGTAAGCCCGACCCGTATATAAAATATAAATATTATTTATATATATAACATTACATTATTACTACTCCTAAAAAATAAAAATAAAAACACTTAAACTAAGTAATATAAAAGCTAAATTTTTAAGGGTTACAAACTCCACTCCACCCCTCGTTCTCACACGTGTGTAGACTTTGATATTGGATAATTAATGTTTTTTATTGTAAGGTGGAAATACTATTTGGACTTATAAAAAATTTGATATTTTTTTAATTATGAACATGAATTATAAGATGTCAATTATAAACAAAATCGAATACGGGTCCCAACGGGCTATCCGGACCCGAGAATCCGAACAGGCTTGGACAACTGTCCAAGCCCTTTTCACGGGCTCAGCCCGACCCGAGCTCGGATAAACGGATAAAATTTCTAGATCAAGCGCAAACCATATTCGGCCTGGGCCCGGAGATGCCCAAGTCTAGAAAAATCCTATCTTCCAATATTGTATAGATATTTCAATATAGTGGCGAACTATGATCTAGCTAGCTAGCTACTTGTCTGAATAATGAGTGCAACTTGCCAAATGCAGCAATATTTGATATACTCCGTAGTAAGGATGGGCATCCGGTCCGGTCCGGACACGTACGGTCCGGACCGATGGATCGTAAATATTTTAAAGTATGGACCGTGGACCGGATTAGACCGGACCGTTACGGTCCGGACCGAAAAGACCGGATTTCATATTTTTTGGCATTTAAATTGTTTGATTACGGTCCAGACCGTAAAAATTATGGACCAAGGAGCTTGAAGAGGAGCGTCGGATGCTTGTCAACGCACAAACCCGACCGATCCCGGAAATCTCGCCCAAGCCATAACGGCCCGATCTTCAGCAACGGCGGCCGATTTAAGTGCGATTTAGAAGCCTCCTTAATGACAAAGATCCCAAGGATTATGCTCAAGAATTAAGGACAAAGATCCCAAGGATTATGCTCAAGAATTAAGGGGAAGATCCCATTCAAGCGGTAACAAGACCGACGAAGAAGAGGGTTCGATAAATAGGTCACAAAGAGGCTCAAAGAAGAACTCAAGTCACAATGATACTCATTATCTCAGCTCTCAAAGGCTTACTGACCTACTTGTTCTCGTTTAGCTCTTTTGGCAGTAGTACTCGACCGCCAAGGATCGGACGCTAGTTTAGCCGGTCAGACAAGGCTTGATCTTTTGCATCTAGAGGAGTTAAGCTGTACTTTGTCACATCTTATCATTACATAGTCAGAATATCATCACATAATCTTGTTCTCATTTCATACTTACTTGATTGTTCGTTTGGTTTGGATTTATTGTGTTATTATTATACTATCCGATCGACTCGTTACCCCGTCTAAGGCAATTTAGGTCGATAGATCTTTTCACCCGAAAACAATTTGGCGCCCACCGTGGGGCAACTAGCCGATCACCATCTCAAAAATCCTCCAACCATGACTGTCAATCTACCTACCGACGTCGAGGGATCACACCCCGGAGGCAACTCCCAAGCTCAAGGAAACACAACCGAAAATCCAACTCTAGACCAACTCCAAGAGCTTGCCCAAAAAATGACCACCCTCCAAGATGACCTCATCCAATAACGTTAGAAGATCGAAGCTTTGGCTGCCTTGTCCACCCAATTCGAAGCCGAGATCGCACGACTAACTCGTGAAAATGAGTCTCTTAGATCGCAGGTACAATCGTTGGCCTCTGGATCCAGACAGGTGCCCGTCTATAGCAGCGTCCAGACACGCCTCAACATGGATAGCGTCGAGCTGACTCCCGCAAGCGTCCGACATCCCGGACATGTTGCTGGTACGTCTCGGGTTCCCTTGGTCAATCCATTTTCGACTAACAATGTCACTTTCTCTACATCGATCGGGTCAACAGGGATCCGAATCGATGAGTCACAGGTTACCAATCCCCCCGATATGTTGACTCTCGTCCAACAAATGCTTAGTCAGCATATGAGGACGCTCGACGATCGCATCGCTACAATTCCTGGAGTTCCACAACCAATCGAGAAAGAAGCGTCGGACGGATACGAAGAGTCTCCGTTCATCGAAGAAATCGCCAGATTCGAGATCCCTAAGAAGTTCAACCTTCCTAGCATGACGGCTTTTGATGGAACCAACGATCCAGACGATCATATCTCTCTCTATAAACAAAATTTAATGACTGTATCCGTTCCAAGGGAGGGCCATAACGTTGTCATGTGCAAAAGCTTTGGCACTACTTCGCGGGTCCTGCACTAACTTGGTTTATGCGTTTGCCTCAGGGTACGATCACCTCGTTCGCGGATCCGGTAAATTCCTTTAAGGTCCAATTCGCTAGCAGTCAGAGACTCGAAAGGCAGTCAAGCGATCTCTATCGAATCACCCAAATGTATAACGAACCTCTCCGAAGCTATCTTAACAGGTATAACAAGGAAAAAGTCACGATCTCCGAAGCTATCCATCGAAGCCTTCAGACAAGGTTTGATCAATAACAGCGATCTCTATAATGAGATCACCAAGTACCCGTGCATAAGCTTCAAAGATGTCCAAGCCAAAACCATGGATGAGGTGCGCTTGGAAGAAGATCGCGAATCGCGAAAGGCGTCCCATGGGCCCGACCACTCCGATCGCAAATCCTCTTCCGACAACCGCCGAGACAGAGGTTATCATCCGTACCCTCATGGTCGGAACGAGCAAAGTCAGGTGAACTTCTTTCAAGACAGGTCTCAAGACTGGAAAGACGGTCCGACGTTGCCTCCCAAGGTTCAATCTTACAACTTCAATGTTTCCGTGTCGGAACTCGTCAAAAGTTTCGACAAATATGGAAAAGAAGTAAAATGGCCCCGAAAGAGCGACAGACCGGACGTCAAGAAGGACATGAATAGGTGGTGTGAATTCCATGGCGACCACGGTCACTCGACGGATGAATGCATCGCGCTGCGCAAAGAGGTCGCTAGGTTACTCACGCAAGAGACCTTGCGCGATGTGATCTCGGAGCGAGCCAAAGCCACCATGGAAAGACGAGATTAGGTAAAACACGACAAACCCCCATCTCCTATCCATACAAAGGTCATCAATACTATTTTAGGAGGCTCGGACGTATGTGGAAACACGTACTCCGTAGCAAAAAGGCACGCAAGAGAAAGCAGAGGGAACAAACCCGAGGTACTAGAGTTCAGGCGATCCAAGGTCGCTGACCTCCCAACGGTCACCTTTGACGAATCCGACGCTGACGAGTCGGGAGATCATCATGACAGTCTAATAATCTCTTTATCTATTGGAAACTGCTTGATACGTAGAGTACTAATCGACACAGGAAATTCGACCAATCTCTTGACCTTAGACGCCCTCAAAGGGATGGGTCTGGGCGAAGGTGATCTTCTCAAGAAATCAACTCCCTTAGTCGGGTTTAGCGGCAAAGTCAAGCACACTATCGGCAAAATCGTCCTTACGACATACGCCGGAGGAGTAAACCGGCAAGTAAAATTCCTAGTCCTAGACTGTCCATCTCCATACAACTGCATTCTCGGCAGGCCTTGGATACACGCAATGAAGGCGGTACCCTCAACGTACCATCAGACCATCAAGTTCCCTACCAAGTGAGGAGTTCATAAGATCAAGGGTGACCAAAGGATGGCCAGAGAGTGCTACGTCGCCTCCATGAAGAGCGCGGTTGAACCAAAGATCGCGTAGCAATCACAGTTCGGCCAAGGACCTAGTCGATACATCGAACCAGAGATGGAAAAACTCGATGAGATTGCACTAGATCCTTCAAAGCCAAACCAAACGGTAAGGGTCGGGTCGGATCTGGATGACTCGACCAGACGACAAATATTGGATTTCCTCCGGTCTAATGCTGACTGCTCTGCGTGGTCGCATGATGACATGGTCGGAATATCTCCAAACATCATTACTCATAAATTAAATGTAGATCCATCTTACCCTCCTGTGAAGCAAAAGCGCAGGAAATTCGCCCCCGAGCGGAACAAGATCATCGATGACGAAGTTAGAAGCTTGCTAGAAACGGGAAAAATAAGAGAAGTCGACTACCCCGATTGGCTAGCCAACGTGGTTGTAGTCCAAAAAAAGAACGAAAAGTGGAGAGTCTGCATCGACTTCACTGACCTTAACAAAGCATGTCCCAAGGATTCCTTCCCACTTCCTCACATCGACGCCATGGTCGACGCGACAACAGGACACGAAATGCTATCCTTCATGGATACATTTAGTGGTTATAATCAGATCCTCATGGAACCAGAAGACCAAGAGAAAACGACATTCGTCACAAACCAAGGTATTTATGGTTATAAAGTGATGCCCTTCAGACTGAAGAATGCAGGGGCTACGTATCAACGACTAGTCAACAAGATGTTCAAAGATCAGATTGGGGACACAATGGAAGTCTACATAGATGACATGCTGGTCAAGTCAAAAAAGAATAAAGACCACACCAATCATATCCGCGACGACTTTGAGATACTGAAAAGATATAACATGAAACTAAATCCTATGAAATGCTCTTTTGGAGTGTCGTCAGGAAAATTCTTGGGGTACATGGTAACCCAAAAAGGAATAGAGGCCAACCCAGAACAGGTCAAGGCCATCATCAACCTTCGGTCTCCTCGATGCATCAAGGACGTACAGAAGCTGACAGGTCGGATAACAGCTTTAAATAGGTTCATTTCGAAGTCGTTGGACAAGTGCAAACCTTTCCACGACGCTCTCAGAAAGAACAAGTCCTTCCAATGGACAGAAGAACACGAGGCAACATTTCAAGATCTGAAGAATTACCTGGCCAACCCCCTACTATTAGCAAAACCTAAAGACGACGAGCCACACTATTATACCTAGCGGTGTCGGAGTCTGCAGTGAGCGCAGTGCTGGCCAGAGAAGAAGACGGCAAACAGTCACCAATCTATTACATTAGTCGAACATTACTCCCGACAGAAACAAGGTACTCGTCATTGGAAAAACTCGTCCTAGCATTGGTAACAGCCTTGAATAAACTTAAACCCTATTTTGAATCACATACTATAATTGTTTGCACTAAGCATCCCATGAAAGCAATCATGAGGAAACCAAAATTCACAGGACGAATGGCCAAGTGGGCCATACACCTCAGTAGTTACGAGATCAAGTATGAGCCTAGAATGGCGATCAAGTCCCATGCATTGGCTGACTTTGTGGCAGATTTTAGCCCGACCCTAGAACAGGAAGCCATCAAGGAAGCAACACAATTGCTCGCGATAGAAGAAATAGGTAAATGGGAGCTCCACACAGACGGAGCATCAAACGCTAGAGGATCAGGACTGGGGGTCGTGCTGAAATCACCACAAGGGGACAAGATAGCTCATGCCGTAAGATGCGAATGAGACGCGACTGACAATGAAGCTGAATATGAAGCACTCGTATTTGGACTCATCTTGGCGCGCGACTTAGGAGTCCAAGAAATCGAAGTCATTTGCGATTCCCACCTAGTCGTAAATCAAATTCAAGGGTCATACGCTGCCAAAGACAATAGAATGATAGCCTATTTGGACGTGGTCAAGAAACTAATCAACCAATTCCAAAAGTTTGACATCCGACAAGTCCCCAGAGATCTCAACGCTCAGGCCGACGCACTAGCTAATCTAGGGTCCGCCCTAGATCCGAAGGAATTCCCCAACATTCCATTGGCACACATCACGACACCAGCAGTCCCAAAAACACCCAAGGAACAGAGCACACCATTGGAAGAGCTTGTCGCAATGGAGATAGGCGACCGACCAGAAGAAGACGTTGTCAACAATCACGACGACTGGACACTACCTTACGTTAGATGGCTAAAAGACAACATCTTGCCCGATGACAAAATAGAAGCAAAAAGGCTAAAGGTACAAGCTCTCTCCTTTGACATTATAAGTGATGTCTTGTTCAAAAGATCTGCCATATGGATACTATTAGGAAATGGAACTCTGGAACTTCAGTTCCCCTGAGAGTTCCTTTCCTCAGTTTCTCTACTTTTGAAGATGACAAATATTATGATACTAATGTTTTATCTCAAAGATGTGCTTTAAGGAACCATAGGAATATACCGAAGGCAAGAAAGCCAAACAGGACAAGAGAACCAAAGGAACAAGACAAAGGAAGGAACCCAGAGGAACCCAGGTGTGCCCAGAAACGTAGCATGCGAGGTTGCGATTCCCGAGAAATCTGGGAACACCAAACCTCGGACAAAAGGAGGTGAAAGCGACTTGAGAGAAGCTTCCAAAAGCCTGCCACTATCCAAGAGCAAGACTCCAAGACACCTAGAATGCCGAACCTCGTACAGAGAAAGGTGAAAGCGACAGGACATGGAACCTGTCGCTGTCCAGAAGTCAGTTCCCAAGCGCCCAGAGTGTCGAACCACGGACAAAGGAAGCTGGAGAATGACTTGGCTGAAGAGGTTGACTAACCTAGAAGGATTCTGAGCTGCCTAGGTTGTTTGCACATGCCAAGAACAACGTGGACCAAGGAGAACCACTTATCCTAGGGCAAGCTCAATCTGTGGGAACCCAGAGAAGATTAAGCTGCGAAGAATCCTCTATAAAAGGAAGACTAACTCAAGGGTTATCTTCAAGCACTGAAATACGAATCACACTCAATAGCAAACATCAAAGTGTGAACCTTCAAACAAGATCATTGATAGGTGCAATTTAGTGCACCTTAACTAGTGACTTTTGACACATATTAGATGGAGTTTAAGTGGAGAATTAGGCTAAGTCTATTACTTAGGAGAAGAGTTGGAGTTGTACAGACTTGGAGGTTTTGTAGCCTAATGAAGGAAGTTGGAGATGTTGAAGAAGATCTACTCAGAGCTAAGGGAGAAAACTACCTCGCTTGGTAGTACGTTGGAGCAGATGAAGGATGAAGAAGTTGCCCGCATCGCCCCGCGGCACTGTCACCGCCCCGCGGTGAAGATCCTTAGGAGAAGCGCCTCGCGCCAGAAGAAGCCACCGCATCGCGGTGGAGCATTACCGCTTCGCGGTGGAATGAAGACCGCGTGGCTAACGTGTGCTGTTATTTCCTATTTTGATATTTTATACTTTATGTTTTAGTTTTATATTATTTCCTTATTTCGGTTATTAGGTCAACTTCGAGAAACCTATATAAGGTCTTTTCGTTAGTTTTGAGAAGAGCAGATAGTTACGTTCTTCTTCCTTAATATAATTTCTAGGTTTTTCAAGTAATGGATAGCTAAACATTCTTGTTTCGCTGGACGATTAAAGCACTACAATGAATTGGTTGTGAGATTTCTATTTCCTTGTTCTATATCTTATTAAGTTGGATTGATTCTCTCGATTGAATTGATTATTGATTTATGTTGGTTTACCTAGAGTTGCTAACTAGGTCTTTCGGCATTTATCATATTGCTAGGATTGCATATAGGGGTTCCGAGTGCATATCTAATGGCAAGCATGTTTGTGCATATAGGGGTTCCGAGCGTATATTTGTGTGTGAGAGTCAATTGCATGTTAAGTAGGGGAGTGAGTACTTGTACGTCTTTCTACTTGCATGTGTCCTATATCCTTGTGTGTATTGCTATTGCTGTGTTGGTGTTAAAGTACGCTGACAACTGTGAGAATCAGTTGTGCTTTATCATTGGCATAGTAATAAGTCTATCGACAGCTGTGAGAATCGATAGTATTCACGATCAGGGTGGGAACAATGATAAGATAGTAAAAGAACTTGGAAAGATAGTTTTCAGTGATCAACCGATTGCATTGTGGTGTGGATATTTGTCTGGTGGAATACTTTCTCTCATCATATTTCATCTCTTGTCATTAATTGCATGTTTGTTTACGTTACGATTATTCTAGACAAAACCCCCCGTTACTTGTTGATCATCCATAATTGCGTACAGATAACCGACTCCCTGTGGGATCGACCTTGACTTACTTGCTATACTCTTTAGTAGGTGAATTGAGATTATTTTGACAGGAAAATGACACCGGTTTCCGGCCTCGTCAATCATCAAAGCAAACCGAGATCAAGAGGAACCAGTCAAGGAATAGAAGAGCTGAGTGCTAAGTTTCTGTGACTGTAAGTGATAATTCCTAGGTGCGAAGGTCTGTTTCTTGGATTGATTATTGATTGTGTTAAGTTATCTAGGATTGCCTAATTGTGTGTAAGGCAAAAAAACTGTGTGTTTGTTCCTAGGATAAGCTGTAACCAAAAGAGATAAGAAATCAAGAAGTAGACCTTGAAATCCTTTCGAAAGAAAGGTAGTGGTTTTTATCCTGGATTGCTAGTTGGCAATCAAAGGTTTCCACTATAAGGAACTTGTCATTTGTTTGATTATTTATTTCCGCTGCGAAGGGAACTTAGAATCGATATTCTGAGTTCCTTAAGTTACTATCTAACAATCACGATCCTACAATTGGTATCAGAGCAGGAAAAACTCTAGATCTTTGTTAAGTTTGCATATCATGTCTCAACCAAGCAAGTTTGAGCTCGGAATCTCCACCAACAAGCCACATCTCCGAAAGAAAGGAGAAGAAACATGGTGGGAAAAGTGCATAGAAAGCCACATCAAGACCAACGACTACCAATGCTGGAGGATAGTCGAAAAT
Source organism: Rheum nobile (assembly GCA_027886185.1). Classification (NCBI taxonomy): domain Eukaryota; kingdom Viridiplantae; phylum Streptophyta; class Magnoliopsida; order Caryophyllales; family Polygonaceae; genus Rheum; species Rheum nobile. The sequence continues at coordinate 3,665,409 of WOAB01000546.1, read as the reverse complement.
GGAGATGGCCATGTCGATCTCACCATGAAGAAAGAAGACTGGAAACCAGAACACTATGTCATCATGGAGAAGAATGCCAAGGCCAGGCAGTTCATCCTCAATGGATTGGACAGAGAGGACATGGACAAGGTCATAGGCATCAAGACGGCCAAGGAGATGTGGAAAGCTCTCAAGGAGATGCATGAAGGAAGTGAGGAACTAAAGCAAAGCAGAAAGTTTGCTTTGGAAGGAGAATACCACACCTTCAAAATGATGGAAACTGAGACCATCTCAGAGTACTACTCCCGCTTCAACAGATTGATTGGAAAGTTGACAGCGGCGGGAGTCGATCTGGATGAAGTTTCCAAGTCCCTAGTGGTCATCAATGGACTCAACTCCAAGTTCACCCTTCTCAAGGGAATCATGAAGAACACTCCAGGCATCCAATCCCTTCCCTTGACCCAAGTCATAGGGAAACTGGAGGTTGAAGAAGGAGAGCACACCAAAGCCAATGCCGACAAGAAACTGGAGAAAGGCATTGCCCTCAAGATCTCCAAAGCATTCTCTAGGCTCGAAATGGAGGAAGAGAACTCAGACTTAGAAGAAGAGAAGGACGAACTAACAACCCTCTTCACAAAGAATATCAAAAAACTCTTTGTGAAGGGAAGGTTCCAAAAGGGCAGTTCCTCCCACAATGGACCCAGAAGAGATCTTAAGAAAGTCTCTTATTACGAGTGCAAATAAAAGGGACACTATGCTAAGAACTGTCCCAACAAGGAAGACTCCAAGGAAGAAGAAAGACCTCAGAAAAAGAAGGCTCTCGTAGCCTCATGGGGAGAAGACTCAGATGAGGAACTGGATCTGAGTGGCTTCTCTGGAGGAAGATGTCTCATGGCAAAAGGAGACTCAAGTGACTCAGAAGACCTTGAGGTAACTTCTGACGATCTCTTAAAATCCCTAGCTGATTGTGATAAGAAACAACTTCTTAAGATCATAAAGAAACTAGGAAAGGAAACCAGTTCCCTTCAACAGAAACTTGATGACTGTGAAGATGAAATTGCTTGCTTGACTGTTGAGAATTCTGTTTGGAGTAAGAAACTTGATGAAACTGAGAAAGACCTAGCTGAAACTCACTCCAAACTCATTGATATTAGGAATGTGCATGCTAGTCACCTTAAAACTTGCAAATCTTGTGATGAAACTAGCATAGATTCTGTCAAAGTTCCCTTGCATGCTAACTTACCTAGAAATGACATGCTTTAATCCATAATTGATAGATTGAACATTCTCACTGATTCTATTAATGAAAAAACGATAAATCAAACTATTTTTGTGAGACAACGTCATGGAATAGGATATGTCAACAACAAAGGGAACAATGATGCTGAAAATGAAAAGGCTAGGCGAGAACTTGTTGAGATGAATGAGAACCTCAGTACTGCTCTTGCCACTTCTCGTGATAGGAATCAATTCCTATCAGAGAAGATCATGGTTCTTGAGAACAAGGCTGAGGTTGCCAAACGTCTAAATGAAAGTTCTCAAAGTCCTAAGAAGGAACCTAATGGAAAAGAAAAGATGGTTCCTAAAAACCAATGGTTCACCAATTCCTTTGCTCACAAAAGATATATTGACATGGCCCATAGAAAGGTTAGAAACAATGTTGATTTTAACAAAAGTAAAACTGAAAAACCTTTTAGGCCAGGAAAAAGGAAAATATGGACATGTTGTTTACAATCGTTTGTGTACCTACTGTGGTAAGAATGGTCATTACAACACTGATTGTGCTAAGAAAAGGAACTTTGAAAATGAGAAAAGTACTCATTACCATGAAAGGAATCAGTTCCCTGGTTATTCACAGACTCGCAATGCTAATCCCCCCAGTAAAGCCAAGCTTCGCTGGGTTCAGAAATCTTAGTTCCCTTATGTGCAGAAAGAAGAGAGGCAACCTCAACTATGGTACATCGACAGTGGTTGCTCATGTCATATGACTGGAAGAAGAAATCAAATGACCTCTCTTCAACCTCTCCAAGGAGGGAACATATCCTTTGGAGACAAAAGCAAAGGGAAAATCTGTGGAATAGGAACTGTGAAACTCAACGATCACATTCAGGTAAACAAAGTTCACCTTGTTGATAATCTTGGTTTTGACCTAATAAGTGTGTTACATCTATGTGATCAAGGAGACAATGAAGTTAGATTCAGATCAAATGAATGTTCAGTCCTTGACTCCTCGGGACAAATCATCCTAAAAGGGAAAAGATTCAACAATGTCTACATAATTGATCCATCCTTTGTTCCCAAGGAGAAACTTTGTCTCTCAACTGTGAATGACCAAGCTGATTTGTGGCATCAACGCCTCGGTCATGCTAGCACCAAGCTGATTCAAAAGCTACACTCAAAGGAGCTAGTCAGAGGGCTGCCAAAGCTAAGTGGCACATCTAAGGAACTGTGCTCTGACTGTGTAAAAGGGAAACAGGCTCGCAGTTCCTTCAAGTCCAAAACATGGTAAGCACCTCAAGGCCTCTTGAACTCATCCACATGGATCTGTGTGGACCCATGAGAGTTCAGAGCCTAGAAGGGAACAAGTATATCTTTGTCCTTGTCGATGATTTCTCTCGCTTCACTTGGACTATCTTTATTAAATCTAAGAGTCAAGTTATTGACCGCTTTAAAGATCTGGTTCCCTTGTTAGAAAAATCTCTTGATTGTTCACTCAATGCTATTCGGTCTGACCATGGTACCGAATTCGAAAATGGAGAATTTCTAACCTTTTGCAGTGAGCATGGAATTGATCACAACTTCTCTGCACCATACACTGCTCAACAAAATGGAGTAGTGGAAATGAAGAACTGAACTTTGAAAGACATGGCTCGGACTATGCTGATTTCAAGTGGACTCTCTCAATCATTTTGGGCTGAGGCGATCAACACAGCTTGCTACATCATCAATCGAGCCATGCTTCGCCCAATCACAGAAAAGACACCCTATGAGCTCCTAAGAGGAAGAGTTCCCAACATCTCACATCTGAGGGTGTTCGGATGCAAGTGCTTTGTGCACAACAATGGGAAGGACAATCTTGGCAAATTCGACCCAAGAAGTGATGAAGGAATCTTCATTGGATACGCCTCGGGTAGCAAGGCGTACAAAGTCTTCAACAAAAGGACTAAAAAGGTAGAAGAAAGTGTTCATGTTATTTTTAATGAAAAATCACTTGGAAAGATTGTGCAGAACACCACCAATTCCTTTGAAGACCCGTTTCCCAAGTCATATCAAGAAGATCCAGATGAAGATGTCACTCCACCCAGTTCCTGTCCTGCTGCTCGGAACCCTCCAATGGCTCCTCCACTAGTTCCCATGAATAATGAACAACAATCCATTTCTGGGAACCATGAGCATGACGACAACATCTGTGGAGACTTCAATGACTCATCTTCCCACATGATCTTCAATGGAGAAGGTGATTCCAACCAGGAAGCTGAATGTTCAACTCAGAATGTCTCCACATCAAATGCTCTAGCTCCCAACAGAGAAAGAAGAATCATCAAGCCTCCAGTCAGGTTCGAACATCTCACCTTCTTTGCCTTCAATTCCTTTCTACCTATTGTGGAACCAAAGAACATAGGTGAGGCACTAAAGGATACAGACTGGATCCAAGCTATGCAAGAATAGCTCCATCAGTTTGAAAGGAACAAAGTGTGGCATCTAGTTCCCCGTCCCAAGGATAAGCACATCATAGGAACTAGATGGGTTTTCAGAAACAAGCTAGATGATACAGGAACGGTGATAAGGAACAAAGCAAGACTGGTTGCTCAAGGATACAATCAATAAGAAGGCATTGACTATGATGAAACCTATGCTCCAGTGGCAAGGATTGAAGCAATAAGGTTGTTGATTGATTTCGCATCACACAAAGGGTTCAAGTTGTTCCAAATGGATGTAAAGACGGCCTTCCTAAATGGAATTCTTCAAGAAGAAGTCTATGTCAAGTAACCACATGGTTTTGAAGACGATGATCATCCAGACCATGTCTACTTCTTAGACAAAGCACTGTACGGCCTCAAGCAAGCTCCCAGAGCTTGGTATGATCGACTTGCCCAGTTCCTACTCTCAAATGGCTACAGGCGTGGAGTTATTGACAAAACTCTCTTCATCCTAGAAGAAAAAGGTAACATCTTAGTGGTTTAAATTTATGTAGATGATATTATTTTTGGTTCCACTGACCTGTCCCTTGTAGACAAGTTCAAAGACTTGATGAGCAGTGAATTCGAAATGAGCTTAATTGGGGAACTCACCTTCTTCCTCGGATTACAAATCACTCAAAAGGAAGATGGTATTCAAATTCACCAATAGAAGTATGTTAGGGAACTACTAAAGAAGTTCAAAATGGATTCAAGCAAGCCTCTCTCCACTCCCATCTCCACCATTGCTCATTTGGACAAGGACCACTCAAGTCCTCTAGTGGAAGAGAAACTCTATAGAGGTATGATAGGCTCACTCATGTACCTAACCGCTAGTCGCTCAGACATTGTTTTTGCTGTTGGCTTGTGCGTCAGGTTCCAATCTTGTCCAAGAGAGACCCACTTGGCTGCTGTGAAGAGAATACTCCGATATCTTAGGGGAACTGATTCACTCTGTATTTGGTACCCCAAAGAATGTCCCTTTGAGCTGATGAGTTTCACTGATGCTGATTATGCTGGATACCTGGTGGATAGGAAGAGCACCTCTGGAATGGCACAGTTCCTAGGCCCTTGCCTTGTGTCATGGGGTTCAAAGAAACAAGTCTCAGTCTCCCTCTCCACCACAGAATCCGAGTACATCGCGGCTGCCTCCTGCTGTTCCCAACTTCTCTGGCTAAAGAAACAACTCGCGGACTTTGGTATGTCTTATGATCCCCTCTCTATTCTTTGTGATAACACGAGTGCTATAAACATTTCAAAGAATCATGTGCATCACACTAGGACCAAGCGTATAGATATAAGACATCATTTTCTTAGAGATCATGTTGAGAAAGAAAACATCATTATGAAATTTTGTAGAACTGAAGATCAGGTTGCAGATATATTCACCAAAGCCTTGAATAGAGTTTCCTTCAAGAACCTTAGATTGGAACTGGGAATGATTCCTATAACCTAGTAGTGACCTTAGTTTAAAGGCTCCTTTCCAGTTCCCCTGATTGACTAGTTTAAGATTTTTCACTTGTTGAGTCTTGATATCTATGTGTTATATTTTTTGCTACAAACCCTCTTTTCCATAATGGTTTCTTAAAAAGGCTTAGATAAATTTTTCTAGTTCGTATCTTTTGGTCTTCATTATTCTTTCAACTTCTCCATTGTTCAAGTTTCTTTGTTGGCCCAAAAGTCACAATCTGATCATATTCTAACCCAACAATACAAGCCGAAATAATGATTGTGTACTATGACCCTCCCTTGCCTCATTGCACAATCTAATTCCCTATGATCCTCTTCTTAACCCTCTCTAGGAATTAGTGTGTGATGCGATAAATGGCTTTCCCCGATTTATTTTATGGGAACGTACTTTCAGGTCCTATGTCTTAAAACCCCACATCAAAGGTTCCCATATATCCCTCTAGCACACTGAAAATATCGCCAGAAAGAAACTAGGATGGGCTACCCCTTAAACGGCTAGTAAGAGAATTGCTCCTCTCAAGACAGTATTTATGGCAATTCTCACAGCGTCAGAGACGTCTTCTCAGCCTTGAACAGTTGCCATTTTTGAGCATTTTATCTTTGAATTTGTGATCGTTGCAAAGGCGCAAAAGCTTCAAGAAAATTAGCCGTTTCAACTCTTCAGAGTTCCCAGAAATATCTCCAATGGCTTGATTCTCAACGGCTCCAAAATTGCTCAAAGGTTATTTAAGGTTTCCTGTTTGATTGAGCCGAGCACTCTGTTCTCTCACGCCTTCTCTCAATCTCATGTTCACCTGTCTCTCTCAAAACACAAAGCTCCTCAAATGGCCAAGAAAAACCTCAATCTTAACCTTGCTCAATTGGAGGTAATCAGGCCGATAAGATGACAACAGGCCAAGATGAAGGAACTGCATAAAAGAAGGAAACTGAAGAGGAGGCCACTACGCTGCCATAGGAACGTCTCTCCTAGTTCCCAGTGCTATAACATCACAGTGTGCTAGTAATTCCCTAGGGTCCTACTCCCCTCTTCTATCCTTATTTTGTCTAATGTCAAGTTGGTTATGCTCTTTTGTTTCTCTTTCCTCTATGCATCTATGGGCAATGTTCTTGACTTTAATGATTAATGAAATCTTATGGTAATGTTTCTAATGCATCATTTGTCTTTGCCTTAAGTTTCTATTATGGTCACTGTCATGGGTTTAACGCAAATTGTTTATTTCACATTGATATCCTATACTTGATAAGTAACTTGATCTTTTCGATGATGTCAAAAGGGGGAAGAATGGATATGAACCTTGAATTATTGGAACTACTGGACTATTAGGAACTCTGAACCCGTTCTACTTCTAAGGGGGAACTTGAATAACTTAGTTCATCTGCTTAGGGGGAATTTGCAACCATTGCATGTTCTCTCATTATTTTATAACGTTGTAAATCCCTTAAATTCAACTGGTCTCATGAAATTCAAAGTCATATTATGTTGCCAGGTTCCTTGTATTTGTCATCATCAAAAAGGGGGAAATTGTTAGGAAACAGAACTCTGGAACTTCAGTTCCCCTGAGAGTTCCTTTCCTCAGTTTCTCTACTTTTGAAGATGACAAATATTATGATACTAATGTTTTATCTCAAAGATGTGCTTTAAGGAACCACAGGAATATACCGAAGGCAAGAAAGCCAAACAGGACAAGAGAACCAAAGGAACAAGATAAAAGAAGGAACCCAGAGGAACCCAGGTGTGCCCAGAAACGTAGCATGCGAGGTTGCGATTCCCGAGAAATCTGGGAGCACCAAACCTCGGACAAAAGGAGGTGAAAGTGACTTGAGAGAAGCTTCCAAAAGCCTACCACTATCCAAGAGCAAGACTCCAAGACACCTAGAACGCCGAACCTCGGACAGAGAAAGGTGAAAGCGACAGGACATGGAACCTGTCGTTGTCCAGAAGTCAGTTCCCAAGCGCCCAGAGTGTGGAACCTCGGACAAAGGAAGCTGGAGAATGACTTGGCTGAAGAGGTTGACTAACCTAGAAGGATTCTGAGCTGCCTAGGTTGTTTGCACATGCCAAGAACAACGTAGACCAAGGAGAACCACTTATCCTAGGGCAAGCTCAATCTATAGGAACCCAGAGAAGATTAAGCTGCGAAGAATCCTCTATAAAAGGAAGACTAACTCAAGGGTTATCTTCAAGCACTGAAATACGAATCACACTCAATAGCAAACATCAAAGTGTGAACCTTCAAACAAGATCATCAAAGCAAATCGAGATCAAGAGGAACCAGTCAAGGAGTAGAAGAGCTGAGTGCTAAGTTCCTGTGACTGTAAGTGATAGTTCCTAGGTGCGAAGGTCTGTTTCTTGGATTGATTATTGATTATGTTAAGTTATCTAGGATTGCCTAACTGTGTGTAAGGCAAATAAACTGTGTGTTTGTTCCTAGGATAAGCTGTAACCAAAAGAGATAAGAAATCAAGAAGTAGACCTTGAAATCCTTTCGAAAGAAAGGTAGTGGTTTTTATCCTGGATTGCTAGTTGGCAATCAAAGGTTTCCACTATAAGGAACTTGTCATTTGTTTGATTGTTTATTTCCGCTGCGAAGGGAACTTAGAATCGATATTCTGAGTTCCTTAAGTTACTATCTAACAATCACGATCCTACATATACTTCTACGATGCCTCAAGACTCCCGAGGTCGAACGCATCTTACAATGATTACATGAATGAGAGTGTGGCAACCACACTGGAGGACGAATCCTCTCAGGCAAAGCCCTACGAACGTGATACTACCGGCCCACGATGAACAGAGACGCGATGGAATACACCAAGAAATGCGACGCCTGTCAACGACACGCACCAGTTCTGCACCAGCCCTCAGAAGTCCTCCATCTGACTCTAGCCCCATGGCCCTTCATGAGATGGGGAATGAACATCGTCTAAAAGCTGCCACTTGCATCGGGCCAACGAGTCTTCTTCCTCGTCATGACAGACTATTTTTCCAAATGGGTCAAAGCAGGAAGCATATCGAGAGGTAAAGGATCAACATGTCATTTCATTCATAAAACGCAATATCATGTGCAGATTTGGCATCCCATCAGAAATCGTGTGCGACAATGGCTCCCAATTCATCAGTCATAAGACTCGAGCCTTCTGCGACCAATGGAACATCAAGCTGGTCATGTCCATACCTCGATATCCACAATCCAACGGACAAGCCGAATCTAGCAACAAAATCATCATCAACAACCTCAAGAAACGCCTCATAGGGGCTAAGGGAAAATGGGCGGACGAACTCCCCCTCATCCTCTGGTCCGACAGGATTACTCCAAAGAACGCGACTGGACAATCGCCGTTTTCACTCGTCTACGGAAGCGAAGCGGTCATTCCCGCCGAACTACTAGTCCCGACAACCCGCTATGGACTCCAGACGCATGAACAAAACGACATCGAGTTGGCACACAACTTAGACACGGTCGATGAAACTAGGAAAAGAGCCAGAATTAGGATGGTCAGGTGCCAGCAGCAAGTCGCAAGAAGTTACAACAAGAACGTCCGGGCCAAAGTCTTCAAAGTTGGTGATTGGGTCCTCAGGAAGACATTCCAGAACACCAGAGATCCGACCGACGGCAAACTCGCACCCAGTGGGAAGGTCCTTACCTCATCAAAGAAGTAGTCGGACAAGGGGTGTTGGATCGTTAGAGTTACGTCTGAGGGAATAAAGGCTTTGTTCCCACAGAAGGTGCAGCGGAATAATATAGCAAGAAAGATAAGGAACGAACTCACGATGTATAGTGGAAACCCTAATTAGCCAACTAGCTAATCAAAGAAAAACCACTACCTTCAAGCTTCTCGCTTGAGAGGATTTTGAAGCGTCTACTTGTCTTATTCATTTCTTGTTCGATTACACTTGTAGCATGGACTCCAAACCCTAGACTTCCCACCTAGATTTGGAACTCACTTCTACAACGGTGAATACGAACTCAACCATCAAAGACTCACAAACAACTTCACTCTCTTTTTCTTCTCAAATTGTTCTCAGTTCATCGTTGTCGATTGGTTCATAGAAATGAATCCACACTCCTATTAAATACACCACGACTAAAACCTAATCGTAACAAGATAAAATCTTTCTAAACTTGGTAACAAGAAGATCTACAATGATTTGAAGAATATTATTTTAACCGCTTACATTATCTAAGGAAGGAATTCCTAAGATAATATAATCGGCTAAAGATAACAATATTCTCTCTCCAAATATCATTATCTTAGGAAAGATTTCCTAAGATAACGCATTCGGCTTCTCTCTCCATATCTTCTCATTCGGCGAGATCCTTCCAGCCGAAATATCTTATCCTTGACCGCGTGATCTTCCATGATAGTTTCCATAATCTTCACGCTGGATATCTTCCAATCCATTCGCAGCTTGATTTGTGTTCGTCACTGATGTTCCTTGAGAGGTAACAAAGCATGTGGAGATCACTTTGTTCCCTCTGCACTCCTTTGCTGCAATGGTTCCCTGTGATAATTGTTTTGTTCCTGAAACACTTAATTACCAGATTAGTTGAATGTTTGTTACCATCAAAACCTAAGGAATTCAACAAATTCCCCCTTTTTGATGGTGACAAACATCCATGACAATAAAACATACATATATGAGATAAAGACAGTTGTATAGAGAAAGGTCCACACTTGGACACCATAGTTCCCCCTTAGTCTAGCAACATATGAAACCATGTTCTGTTCCCGCTCAACCAAAGCTACCTGTCATCTTCCCCATTTTGGCATCATCAAAAACATCAGTAAAGAGCAAGAGAAAATGAGCACAACAAGATAGACAAACAACCCCTTGTTCATTAAAGTAAAACAACTAACTTAAACACCGTGCAAACATAAACAAAATATGCAAAATAAACCAAACATGATCAACATGCCACTCGGTGCAAACACACAAGTCAGAAACAAAGAAAATCAAGCTAAGAGGGATAGATGTGCTAGGGAACAAGAGAGGAGTAGGAAGGCGGGAAAGCGATTCAGACACCACTGGGACCGGCCGATGGAGCCGATGAGTGGAGGGTAATCAGCGCGCGCACGTCCGCCATGAGAAGCCTTTGTTGTTCAGCCATATTAGTCACTGCCCGTCACAGGCTCCTCAGTTCCTTCCCCAGATAAGATTTTTCCTTTTGTTCCCCCTCAGAGACAGCTTCCTCAGAATCCTCATGCACTTTAGAGACGACAGGCACACTTCCCACTTTAACCCACCCTTCTCCTTCTTGAAGAACGAACTGCATCTTATGCAGATTGCTGATATCCAAAGGACGGGAAAAGACGCTCGATTCCGCTGACGAGTTGTACACCTTGTGATACTCCAAAAATTTCTTGACAACTCTAGGAAACGGAAGAGCATGCATGTCTGTGTTCCTGGCGTGTGCCATATGCTGCATCGTTACCCTTGGGAGACAAATTGACTCCTTCAGTAGCAGGGAAAGAAGGACCACATCCAGAATAAGCAATTTATTGCGCTTCTGTCCCCTTGGGGTAACATTGCAGATGAGATAGTGGAATAGCACCTTGTTGATTGCTGACATCTCTGAGGTATCAAAGCCCCCAAACTCGGAAGGATCTTAAACACCTGCCACTGCACAAACTGCCTCAGTGTAGGGGAAGTCCTTGGGCCAGCGGCCTTTTGGGTACCCCTCGTAGCCTTCATGAGGAACCCCAAGAGCAACACCCAACTCGATACTTGAGAACATGTGGACAGTTCAACCTATATTGTAACTCCCCAGAACGGCATGGGGTCTGACCTCAATCACGAAAGTAGAATAAAACTCCCTCAACAAAGCTTCATCAACCCCTTCTTCATGGAAAAATAGATGACCCCATTTATGGGCTTCCAACATCACATAGACCTCCTCCAGAGCATTTTCCTTGAGGAAATCAGGATCAACTAGCAGCTCCTTAACCACCGACTTGTGGCTGACATCCTTGACTTCATCAGACTCCTCCTTGGCCTTGGGCTTGGCAGTCTGACGTCGTTCGCTTTTGCGAACCGGAGCTGTAGAGACCTTAGCCTTTTTGGCTTTGTGCCCAGAGAGGGGTTCTGACTCCTCATCAGAACTGAGAGGGATTGCCTCGGCTGCCTGCTTCTAAGCACGAGTTCTGCGCTTGGCGGTGCAGCTCATCTTCACCCTTCCAGAGGGTTTTGAGACCTTAGGAGGAACCTCCTTCTCAGCATCCTCAGACAGTTCCCTGGCTAAACTACGGACAACCCCTTGAATTTTCTGCTTAAGGGCAACATGCTCCTTTGTCGCTGTTGGTGTGGCTTCTCCAAGAAATTCCGCAGTGTCCTCTTCAATCTGGGTAGGATGAGTGGGAGAGGATTGGACTTCCTCTCTTTCATTTGAGGAGACGGCGGTTGGAGCGGCCGGGGATGGTTTATGGTTAGGGTTTTGAGGAGCGGGTTGAGGAGTAGGAGAAGGTGGGGCTGTGTATGGGACCATGATGGGTTTGTCAGGTGTTGGTGATGGGGGAGGGGTGACTTTGGTGGCTGCTTGAGGGGACGATGGTGTGTTTGAGCAGGAGGACAGGGACTGAGTGATGGCGGCTAGGAGGGCTGGGTCAGTTCCCATTGCCAAGAGTTTGGTTAGGAGGGTTTTGAGGTCTTCGGCGGCGGCAGCAGAGAGGTTGGAGTGAGAGGCCATCTTGAGAGGTAAGAGATTAGGGAGGACAAGAGAGGGTGATAGCAGGTGAGGAAGTAGGTAAGTGAATAGTGAGAGGAGATTACCTTGGGAGCCGAGATATATAGCCACCACGAGATCTTTTCAGTTGCGAAATATAACTTCAAATCTTACCAGTTTCCAAAGGATGATTATCAATATCTTCACCTTCCCAAAATAATCCTTCAGAATTTCATCCAGATTCAGCCAAACTCAACTACGAGGCCCATTTAGTTTCTCGGCCATCAAATCAGCCCTAATTGCTCAACACATCCCAACGGCAGGTGCAGGCCATAACTCCCTGTCACATCGATCCACTCACAGCTGCAAGCCTCAGAGAGACGATTCGTTTTTCCGCCAAACCAAAAAGGTAGTAATGTGTGATGTTGGGGGATAGTTACCAGAGAGGGTACAAAGAACAGCACACGAAAAAACATATGACATTTTTGATAATTTTTAATCATGCATGAGAGGCTCCCAGATGTGGATGATTAGAGGGGCTCATAGGAAGCATCAAACATGATGGCTAGGGTAAGCTGTAGAGTCAACAATCATTTGGGCTTATAATGAGGGAACAATGCATCAAGTTGACTCTTTTGGGCCGAAAGAAAGCTGATTCATGTGTTATTGTGATAGCATAGATGATCATGCAAGAAATTCAACACATAAGTGAAGCAAAAGTACAGATTTAAGCTAGTTGTTCATTTGATAACCAAGAGGATGAATGCAGATCAAGACATGATGAATAAACTTTCACACTTTATCATGTAATTTAGCCAATCATCGAGGGAACATATCAGATAGACATAGTAAGGGAAGACCATACCGGGTTTCTTACGGCACTATACGAAGGGTTCCCTATTTCGTGCCTTGGTGAAGATGTTAGCGATTTGAGCCTTGATTCCGCAGAAATCCATGGACACTAACCCTTCCTTCACACAATCACGAAAGAAGTGATGTCTTGTCTCAATATGCTAGGTACCTGAGTGTTACACAAGAGACACAAAGAAATTAGTGCATGTAACCACAAGCTTTTCCCTTACCTTTGATCACCAGGTTGTTGAGTCCCAAGAAGCATGTAGAAGTGAGATGAGACATACTTTATTCCCTATCAGGTAACTAACAAGTACAATCAAAATACCGGAAACTTTCCTCTCTTCAGCCTGCATAGAACGAGTTAGTTTTTGCGAACCCAGACAAGCTTAGGCTTTCTGGGTATGGGAGCAACATATTTGATTTTTGGAGGTTTAGCATTCACTTTCTCCCTAGCAGTGCAAGCAAGATCCTCATTGTGTTGCTTCAGGAGGCACTCATGTTTGTAGTGGCCGTAGTGCCCACAATACCAATAGACCCTTTGACACTTTAGCTCGACATACTTGCTCTGTCCAGGCCAAATTGTTTTGTTAGCAATCCTAGAATGTAAATCAATATTATTGGACTTACCGCTTTGAGATTGCTTCAACCAAATGGCATGAGCCTTCTTGTCCATGGTACCAAGCCTTGTTCCCATTTGTCGAATTTGAACAGTCTTTGCTATTGTTCCCTCTCGAGGAACTTTCCCCTTTTTCTTGAACTGGTTGTTTTCCTTCGACTTTAGTGCTTTTGGACTTGGTGCCATCAACAGGAAGCTTAGGTTGATAACCAATTCCAAAGCGAGGTGCTTCCTTCTTTTCTGTTTTCTTTTCATTCTTGGCTGCAACAAACACAATACTTTGTGGCTTGTCCTTTTGTTCCTCACTGAGTTTAGATAGATCACTAGACAGTTTTGCATAGCCTAGTTTTAACATTAATGACTCGGACTCAAGTGAGGAGACAGAGGATTCTAGAGACATGATCTTCTCAGTGAGTTTAGGACACTCAATGCACGGACTTGAAGAAGAGGATGGAACTTTCTCAAGTTTGAGCACTTTGTCTGCCCAACCTTTATTTTCTTCGATCAAACATGAGATCGATTCATCCATTTTCTCAATTTGCTCACTGAAAAGACTATTCTCATGAACAAGTTTCTTAATGAAGGAAATTAAGCTTTCTTTTGACTTACTTTTCAAGTTTGAGACGAGATCAGATTCAGTTACCTCATCCTTGTGCAGACCGCCTTTTGGTTCATCGGTGTCTTCTACGACCATTAAGCAGACATCCCTAGAGTGTGATAATTTTTCATCATCTGAGTCTGAATCACCCCAGGTTGCGACCATTGCTTGCTTCCCTTCATGAGCCGGAGAAGACCTGCCTTTTTCTTGAAGCAGTTTCTGGCGAGATGTCCCTTGTTTTGACAGTGGTAACAAATGACATCCTTCATGTCTTTGTTCCCTTCAGAGGAACTCAACGTATCCTTGTTTCGAGACCATATCTTCTTCATGGCTCTAGTGATGAGAGCAACATCTTCATCACCATCCTCATCTTCACCTTTGACTTGAGATAAGTCAAAGGCACGTTCCACCTTTAAGGCAATGCTTTTAGCCTTCTCTTCTCCTTTCTTGTTCATCTTGTGGTTGTAGACAGACGCGCTGCTTTCAAGCTTCGCGACAACCTCTTCCATAGTGAGAGTTTTGACATCAGTCTGCGAGTAGAGAGCGAGAGCGATCGCATCCCACTGAGAGTTGAGGCCTTGCATGAAATGGTGAGTAAGCTTCCAGTCTGGCATTTCTTCATCAAGGAACTCTAGTTGACCTACGATCCCTTGGAACCTGGAGTAGAATTCTTGAATGTGTTCATCCTTTCCCTGAGAGATTTGATCGTACTCCTTCATCAAGGAAAGAATCCTGTTTTTCTTAGCATCTTCATTTCCATGATGGAGGCGTTTTAGAGCATCCCAGATCTCCTTGGCAGTCTTGTAGCCAATGATTTTCTTGAGATCAGAGGGGAGCAGAGCCATGTGAAGGATCTTCTTAGCTCTGTTGTTCTTCTCCAGCTTCTTCCATTCCTCATCAGTGTAGTCAACCCTTGGCTTCGGCTTTGTAGCATCTTTATCATTAGGGATAGCTATGGGGCCAACTTCAATGATTCTCCATATCTGTCCATCGAGGGAACAAATATGGGACTCGATTTGTTCCACCCACCAATCATACTCTCCGGCCTTTAGAATCGGAGGCTTCCAAAATGAATCTCCAATAGCATTGCTTGACGACATCTTTCCTGCAAAGTCTATAACGAAAACAATCTAGAGCACCAGGCTCTGATACCAATTATTGGATCATTAGAGTTACATCTGAGGGAACAAAGGCTTTGTTCCCACAGAAGGTGCAGCGGAATAATATAGCAAGAAAGATAAGGAACGAACTCACGATGTATAGTGGAAACCCTAATTAGCCAACTAGCTAATCAAAGAAAAACCACTACCTTCAAGCTTCTCGCTTAAGAGGATTTTGAAGCGTCTACTTGTCTTATTAATTTCTTGTTCGATTACACTTGTAGCATGGACTCCAAACCCTAGACTTCCCACCTAGATTTGAAACTCACTTCTACAACGGTGAATACGAACTCAACCCTCAAAGACCCACAAACAACTTCACTCTCTTTTTCTTCTCAAATTGCTCTCAGATCGTCGTCGTCGATTGGTTCATAGAAATGAATCCACACTCCTATTAAATACACCACGACTAAAACCTAATCGTAACAAGATAAAATCTGTCTAAACTTGGTAACAAGAAGATCTACAATGATTTGAAGAATATTATTTTAACCGCTTATATTATCTAAGGAAGGAATTCCTAAGATAATATAATCGGATAAAGATAACAATCTTCTCTCTCCAAATATCATTATCTTAGGAAAGATTTCCTAAGATAACGCATTCGGCTTCTCTCTCCATATCTTCTCATTCGGCGAGATCCTTCCAGCCGAAATCTCTTATCCTTGACCGCGTGATCTTCCATGATAGTTTCCATAATCTTCACGTTGGATATCTTCCAATCCATTCGCAGCTTGATTTGTGTTCATCACTGATGTTCCTTGAGAGGTAACAAAGCATGTGGAGATCGCCTTGTTCCCTCTGCACTCCTTTGCTGCAATGGTTCCCTGTGACAACTGTTTTGTTCCTGAAACACTTAGTTACCAGATTAGTTGAATGTTTGTTACCATCAAAACCTAAGGAATTCAACAAGGGGCATATCGAGTAGAAGACAAGGACGGACAAGCGATCCCGAGGAGCTGGAACGCTACACATCTAAAGCTATATAACTTCTAATCTCGTTTGGTAAGACACAAGAACCCCATCATTTTCTACATATTATTTGTCATTATGACTCGACTCTATTTCGTGAACCTAACGCTTACGTCTAGCAAAGACATGTTCTTATGACCATGAGTGCAAGAAAACACAAACAGAAGCTGGATCCAGTCACACACAAAAAAGCGCTTACACTACATTTACACGATCGATCGGAATACGAGGAGATGAATACCAGAGGTACGTCGGCATACCATCTGCCTTATACAATACATAAGGTCAACACCTTATTACATTTACGCAATAAGACATATTGCTCCCCTCCTCGGTATAATAAAAGTCATGAATAAACAAAAACAACATACACATTTGCAGGCCTCCCTTTTCTTTTGAGACACGAAAAGCCCTACTCGACGGAGCACACAGGCAAATCCAAAAAAGTCAAGACATCATGACCGTCTGTCTCAAAAAGGGTCTGACAAGCAAATTAGACGTAGAACAGAGACAATCTTTTGTAAAACGGAGTACGCCTATTTCTTTTTACATGAGCGCGACCCGCGATGATGGACGGGTCGCCAAAATATATTGTCTGCCTACACACAGGTAGGACTTCAAACATTCCTAAAAACATTTTATACGACCCGCGATGGTGGACGGATCGCCAAACCAAGAGTATTTACCCACACACAGGTAGGGCCACAAGTCATTTACAAAAGATTCATAAAAAAGAAAGATGAAGAACTAGCAGTCAGGAGTCGCATCATTACCTTCGGTAGGAGTCGGGTCGGACAAAGGCTGGGGCTCGGACGGTACGATGGGAGTGGCATCGCTGGAGCAAACTTCATCTTCGCCGGCGCTCTCGTCAGGAGACTCCTCTTCAATACCGGCGAGTCGAAACAACTCCACCCCTGGATTCCCCTTAGGAAACAAGGTATCCATGTTTCCTTTCTCCGTCTTCAAGTCCCAGGCCTTATGCTTGCCCTCTTTGAACTCCCCGACCATTTCGACGCGCGACTTCAGTGCATAGAAGGTGCCAACATCACATGCAATTCGACCAATGTCGATCCTAGCTTGCTTGACTTTCTCCTCGACGTTGATCTGACTCTTATTGAGCTCTTTCCGACAGCCCTCTAACTCATCTTGACAAGCCTTCAACTCCCTAGCGAAACGACGTTCGGCATCCTTGAGTCGACTCTCAGCTCCCTTCACCTTAGTCTTCAATGCCGCCAAGTCGGACTCTGATTTGGCAGCCCTTTCCTCAGCCTTGGAGACCATCTCCTTCACACCAGAATAGGCACCCAAGAGGAACTGGAAGGTCTAAAAGACGTAAAACAAAGAAAATATATGAGAAACACCATTCGACAGAAAAAGCAAATCTACAAGACTTGACAAAAGGCTTACCTTCAAAGCAGAACAACCGGCCTCGCCAATACAGTCCAAAGGTGAGACTCCGTCGACTTCAGATTTCAGGGTCGGGTCCTGAGCGTGGAACAGATCAGCGATGGACCACCCGACCAGGTGAATCTTCTCAATGCCAGAAGGGAGAGCCGATTTCTTCTTCGGAGTGTCCATAGCAATCTTCTCGACACTGGGAGAAATGACCGCCTTTCTCTTGGCACCAACCTTCGCTGTGGGAGGGGATTTGACAGGCGTCGATTTACTCGACGAAGCTCTGGTCGCCGCCAACTTCTGTTCAATTAAACCTTTCCTAGACACGCCCTTCAAACAAGCGCTCGACCGGCCAGCACGAGATGCTATCACACCAGACAGAACACAAATTATGAATATGGCACATAAACATATGCGATCCAAAGAGAAGACTTACACTTGACATGAGAAGATGAAGGGGTCGACATGACGTCTTGAGTCGTTGGACCATTAGACAGCAAGTTGACATTCACGAATTTGTGCTCCGACAACGGAATCCCAAGCAAAATGTTGGTTAGACCCTCCGACTTAACGTCGACCTCTAGATCCTCAGGCTCAGGAACTACATAAAAAGAGAGGTAAGCAAGAAGTTAAAACATATCTGACAAAGTGAAAACTAGAAAAAAGTGCTACTTTCGACCCGCCACTCTGTCAGCAAGAACGAGCAATCATCCCCCTTTTACATAGACGTCTGCTCGACAAAGAAGAATTTCGACCCCCATCCATGATCGTTCACATCCAGATTCGACACCAGCGGCTTCCGACCCTAACGGTTACGCAACTGAACCCGGGAAGAGCTCTTTGACCCCAGGGCATAGTTGTACCACAAGGCATCGAAGTCAAAGTCAGCCCCCGACTTCGAGTTCAAAAGATCCAAAACCCTAAGAACCCGCCACGCCTGTGGCATGACTTGACACGGCGCAAGCCAAAGTCGCCAAGAAGTCACATACGAGGGGAGTGAATGGAAATTTGTGCCCGATCCGAAATGGATAAGCATAAAAACAGATCCACCCCTCGTACCTGGCGTCTGCCCTTTCGTCCGGATACGGAAGGCTCGCGACCGTCTCTGGTGGAAAACCGCCGACTAGGAGAATTTGCTCCAGATCCGCCTTCGTCACCGTCCCCGTCATGGTGTCAGCCTCCTTCAACAGGAAAAGGGGGAAATCGTCATTTTTGCTCGAGCGAGTGGCAGACGATTCGGCAGAATTACTGGAAACCATATCTAATATGGTGAGAGGAGGAAATCGGAAAGTGATCTTGAAAGATTCTGAAAACCTACCAAAGCAAGAAATAGAGAGAATCAGGAGAAAAAGATGAAAGAAAACCACCTTACTTCGAATTTATGGAGGGAAGGCTAGAAGCCTAGGCTGTCCCATCACGCCGCGCAATCGTCGCCACGTCAACCCTTGCCTGTCGCGTCAAAACGGATGGTGGAGATCGTGCAAACTAGAAAGTCATCTTGACTCTCGCCTGCAGCTGAGTCCAAACGACTTGGGGCTATTGTTGGGCCCATCATACTCTGATGGGCCGTGCATAGCAAACTGGGCCGCCTTACATTGGAATTGGGCCAAGGAGCTTGAAGAGGAGCGTCGGATGCTTGTCAACGCACAAACCCGATCGATCCCGGAAATCTCGCCCAAGCTGTAACGGCCCGATCTTCAGCAACGGCGGCCGATTTAAGTGCGATTTAGAATCCTCCTTAATGACAAAGATCCCAAGGATTATGCTCAAGAATTAAGGACAAAGATCCCAAGGATTATGCTCAAGAATTAAGGGGAAGATCCCAATCAAACAGTAACAAGACCGACGAAGAAGAGGGTCCGAGAAATAGGTCACGAAGAGGCTCAAAGAAGAACTCAAGTCACAGTGATAATCATTATCTCAGCTCTCAAAGGCTTACTGTTCTACGTGTTCTTGTTTAGCTCTTTTGGCAATACTACTCGACCGCCAAGGATCGGACGCTAGTTTAGCCGGTCAGACAAGGCTTGATCCTTTGCATCTAGAGGAGTTAAGTTGTACTTTGTCACATTCTTATCATTACATAGTCATAATATCATCACATAATCTTGTTCTCATTTCATACTTACTTGATTGTTCGTTTAATTGGTTTGGATTTATTTTGTTATTATTATACTATCTGATCGACTCGTTACCCCATCTAAGGCGATTTAGGTCGATAGATCTTTTCGCCCCAAAACAAATATATATATATATAGAATTAGGATCAAGTGCATAGAACTCTTAGGGAAAATAGTAGGGAGAATTTTCAGTCATCCAATTTCACATCTAACAGTTGATAATAAAGAATATATAAATATGTAGAACGGGTTTGTTTCACACAATCAAAACGGAAAAAAAAATTAAAAAGGTAATATTAATAATAATAAAAGATGTGGAATAGTTACATACCCAAATCCCATAAATTTCTCATATTTTACCAGTTTCACTTTTTGTACTTTCCATGCTTATCCTAAAGCGGCTCTTCGCTTAGTGGCGATTTTTGAAACTTGCTCATGGTGTTCATTCGGTAATGGTCGGTTTAAGTGGAAAGTGTTGTTCTATTAATCGTGTATACTTGTTCATTTACATGACTTTACTTGTTCTGAACAACTAGTAGTTGTTCATTTGCATGAGTGTTCTTGTTCATTCGGTAATGATAGACTTAAGTAGAAAGTGTTGTTCAATTACATGAGTATATGTTGGAATGGAACTCTTTGGAACGTCAGTTTCCATGGAGTTTCCTTCCTCTGTTTCTCTTGTTTTGACGATGACAAACACTTGAACTTAACTGCCTATTCTAGTGTTTAATCTACAACTGAAAAGATAAGGGAATCAAGTCCAAGGTGAGCGAAGATCGTGATCAAGGGAACTGGATGGGAACCGCATCGCATCAGCGTATCTGAGGAAATCTCACAGAATCTCCGTGAAGATTTTCTTGCCGTTTCTGGACGCCTTCAACCGAAGATCTTAGGCTTTTTTACACATAGAGTATCTTTATATGATTGTGTAAATTAGGATTCGGTTTAGAGTATATTTTATCTTATCTTTGGTAAGAGATAAAATATTGCATTTTGGATTTATGGAATGTTTTTTGTTTAAAGAATATCTCTTCCGAGATCTTTCCTTAACAAATACATTGTATAAATACTCTATGCTGCTAGGGTTTTACTTATGCCTTTTGACGAGCTTGAGAGTGCATCTGTGAGACAAAGAAGAAGACGAAGTGTTCGAGTTGAAAGTGTTGAAGTAAGTCTATTGTGTGTTAATCTGTGATTTCTAGGGAACTAGGTTTAGTCTTAGTGAGATAGTTCGGAAGTTGTAATCGCATATTAATATACAATTAGACTGTTTGAAATCCTCGAAAGAGGGGTGGTTTTTATCCTAGATAACTAGTTGGTTATCAAAGGTTTTCACCTTAAGTAATTGTTCTTGATAACTTGTTTACTCGTTATTCCGCTGTCCATAGGAACTGAACACACTTGTGTCTCAGTTCCCTTAAAACTAACGCACAGATCCTACAGTATACTTATTCATTTACATGACTATACTTGTTCATTTATATGAGTGTTCTTGTTCATTGATGATATGGTTGTTAAATTACATGAATATACTTATTCATTTGCATGAGTATAAATGATGTGGTTGTTCATTTGCATGAATGTTCTTGTTCATTCGATAATGATCGGCTTAATTAAGTGGAAAGCGTTGTTTAATTACATGAATATATCATTTACATGACTATACTTGTTCGTTTGCATGAGTGTTCTTGTTCATTCGGTAATGATGGGCTTAAGTGAAAAGTGTTGTTCATTTACATGACTATACTTGTTCATTTATAGGAGTGTTCTTGTTCATTGATGATGTGGTTGTTTAATTTTTAATATTTGATTTGTAACATATGACATTGGACGAGGTCTCCTCAGTCAAGAGTTGTTCATGTGTCATATTTGTTTATGCTGTAGTGGTTTGATATTTTGATTTACGACATATAATTTTGGTGATTCAAAGGTGGGAAAAAGTAGTGTTTATGAAAATAAAGATGGTGAACGAACAAAATTGTAGGAGATCAGTTAAGATCACGATGAACAAAATCACCGATCGTAGAAAAGAATATAATATCTTTTGAAATTATAATCCTGTACGTAGAGGTGTACGGTTAAAAAAAAGGCTTTTATCTACGTTGAATTTCTTTCGTCCAAAGACTCAAAATCTTCCTTATTATTTATTGGAAAGAATCTCCTCACTAGAACCTATATCATAATATATATATATATATAGATTCAAGATCAGGTGAAACGGCCTCTTAGGGTAAAACGGAAGTACAATTAAGGGTCTTTAGATTAGAACCAAATCAATGGTCCAGATTGGATGTAAGAGGGTGCACATATTATACAATAGGAGGCACACACCCGATTGAAACAAATCAACGTGATTTTTGGGATATTCTTAACCGAGATCGTTCACTTTCCATTTTCACATTCACACAATCTCCCCTAATCTCTCTTCATCTTCAACCTCTCGAGTCGTCTTTGTCTCCCCAATTTCGTCTCACAGTCATCACCATCCAAACCGATAGGATCAGGAAGTTGAAGAGGATCAATCCCTCTGTTTCTCTCTCTTTTGTCTCCCGGTTCTTCATCCACATGCCGTCTCAGATTCACAACCAATTTCTTTCAATTTTTTCGGTTGCAGATTTTAATTCATCTCGACGATGACTCCTCCGCCGTCGGACTGGCCGGCATGGAAGAGAGACGGCGAGATCGAGAGCCGTTGGCCGCCGACGGAGTGGAGGATCTACGCGAATTGCGGTTCGGTGATCTGTTGAATTTGGGGGCAGGGTTCGCCGGCGCGGGTCTGGTGTGGTCGCGGGTGGTGGCGAGGGGGATGACTCTGACTCCGGCGTCTCTTCAGGATTGGTTCGCGATGCTGTTTTTCTAGGTTCGAGATGGAATCCACGAAGCAGAGAATCGAGGTGAAGAGAACGAAGTTGAACAAATCAGAGAAGAAAACCAAAGAAGGGGAGAAACCAAACATCAATGCCTGGTAATTAATTTACCAATTTTACTAGTTCAAGCTTCTTCTTTTTTCCGAATTTCGTTAACTAATTAATTAATTATGCTTATCCACGTTGAGGAGAAACTTCGGTTGCTTATCCATGTTACCTAGTAGTTTTTATGCATATACTTGGAATATTTTTTGGAGAGATGTAATTGTGCTGCATCAAGTGCGCGCACTTAAAGATTCTGATTAGATTATAAATAAAGGGATTGATTTAGTCTTTAATATAGGGTGAACTAAATTAGCAATGATACTTGCTAGTGCTTTGAGATGAAGACAAATCTTTGTACTCTTCTTGGTATGAAATTGGTTGAAACTATGTCAAAAGTTTTACTTTCTGTCCATTGTTTGATTTCATAAAAAAGTTATCTTTCTGTTTAGGTTTGTTTCCCCAACTTACTACTTTAGTATTAAACTCTGAATATTGACACTGTTTTTATGAATATCGACTACTTACTTGTATGACTATGCGTACAAATTACGTGAATATCATCACATATGGAATGAATATCGCTATTATAGTATTCAAATTGCTTGTTGATGGTGTTGTTTGTACTATTTCCAATTGATATTCAAATTGTATGATGTGATATTCATTATAATGTTGTTCATATTCATGAGGTTTCATGCGTTGAATAGTCGATATTCAAAATTTATGATGTGATATTCAATATAATGTTGTTGATATTCATTATAATAATGTTGATATTCAGGTTGATCGTGCGACTGTGCGACCCAAAATCGATGCGACAATGTCATTGTTAAACCTTACCACCATGAATCAAACCTTCGAAGATATTGGGTAGTGATATTCGTGTAGTTAGGTGATGATATTCATGTACTTGAGTGACTATATTAATGTAATTGGGTGGTGGGCGATATTCACAAAATGGGTAGTGATATTCACAAATTGAGTAGTGATATTCATGTAAGTGAATTTGATATTCATGTGATTAATTGAGATATTCATGTGATTAATTGAGATATTCATGTAACTTAGTATGATATTCATATTATCAAGTGGTGAAGTTCATGATTTAAGTGATGATATTCACATTTTTAAGATATTAAATATTCACTTATTAAATAGAAATCGATATTCAAACAAACATGAACGATATTCATTAACAAAATATCGATATTCGTGAACACATTAACGATATTCACGAACGCTGGAAAATCATTAAACGAGGAGAACGAATTTAAATCTTAACGAATTTAAAATAATCTTCCCATTTAAATTTTAAATATTTAAAGAATCTCATTCTCTCTCCAATCTGCAGATTTACCATATTTTGTAGGAACAACTTTCTATTTTGTATGAACATATTTTCGCAATTCAATAAATAAGGTAGGATATTCAAATCCGGTGCCTTGCATCCCCATGTGGCTTCTTTGTTCCATCAAATCCATCCATTCAAAATCTTCAATCCAACGCTCCTTAATTGTACTTCTGTTTTACCATAATTATCGTTTTACCAGAGCACGCCCCTATATATATATTTAAAACTAATATAGAATCTATAACTATATATTAAAGTTCTCCTATTTAGAGTCATTAAAGCATTTTTAGGAAAGTTGTATAGGTGTTATTTTTTATTTTTTATTATATTAAATAACCAACAAAATCTATATTTCTATATAAAAGCAATTTATTTTTGAACCACTAAAACGATTCTGAACCCACATTACTCATGTGTCAAATTGTAGATATTAACAAAGTTTGATGTTAACCAACCAGGTATCTTAAATTTAAATCAATATATCGTACATTATTTATGTTTTATTTACATGACTATCATATTTGATTTTAACCAATCAAACTTTTCAATTTAATATACGATATTAGTGAGGTTTTTTTATTGTTAAATATAGCAATTCCCATTTAATATAATATTTATCTGTTATTAAAATAATATAAATCATAATATCACTATTTTTTAGCAAATCTTATTTCTAAGAACAAGACAATTTAATCTTATTTCTAAGAACATGACAAATCTTATCATAGTTCTACTCTTCTTTCCAATATAAATCGTAGTATTAGCTACGTTACTACTTCAGTTGCAATTTTACACCATAAAATAATTAAGAACATGTCAAATGTAAAAACAAAATTTCTAACCTATGCCTGAGGGCATAGGTTAAGCAATTGATTTTTCTTAGTTGAAATTATATTAAAGATTTTAATATTTTATAAAAGGGTTTAAGCATTCCTAATTTTTAGGGAACAATTTCTAAAACGAGAATTCGTAACTTGTGCCCTGAGGGCATAGATTAGAAAAGCTGATATAAAAAATATTGACATTAATTATTTAATATATTTAATCAATGTTCTAAAAGTCGCTAGGCAAGAGCTGGGCAGTGACAGGGGGCCTAGCACCTAGACGGATTAAAAATTAATGCCTAATCCATATAATTATTTTACTACGTTCTCAAAAATCCATTAATGTTTATAAAACTATGTTGGGATGGGGTTTGATATTTTATTATGAGCCTTATTTTACAAAGCATAACCCAAAACTATATTCTATACAGCCGTCATCTCCTAAGATATTGCTGCTTCCACAACATCGGAAGCTTCTTCTCATCCCCCCCCCCCCCCCCCCCCCCCCCACACACACACACACACGAGGAGGCCCAACGTCTTGCTTAAGAGGCCATGAGTCGACAAGGCATATCCATGCAGCCCCCTAAAACACATTGGCAGACAAACGCACCCATGGGAGTTGACGTATCGATGCCTATGTCATATCCTCCACCGTCGTCCTTTGTGCCTCCCACAACCATGTTGTCTCCTTCAGCAGTGTGTTCTGGAGTTGGGTCACCTTGGCCCATAAGTGTTCCCTTGGCGATCCAACAAATGGCTTATAATCATCATATGGCTAACCCTTCCAATGAACTGCCTCGCCCACACATGCGCGTGCCTACTATGCAACCCGGTGGCCCATTTACACGCCCCCTCTTGTAGCCAAGGCGTGTCCCTATGGCGGAAGCTCCTATGCAACCCTATCTCCAGCCAAGGAGAGAGAAGCCCTACCCACACCGCTAAGGATACGAGCCTGTTGTTTCAGACCATGAGGGATCGCTTGCACCACCTCCACACCGACAACACCATGACGTCTAGGTGAATATTCCTCCTTTTGCAGGTACATCCGATCCGGAGGTTTACTTTGAATGGGAGTTGAAGACTCAACAAGTCTTTGACTACTATGGTTATGGAGAAGCCGAGCGAGTTAGCCTCGCTACCATTCATTTCACCGAGTTTGCATTCCTTTGGTGGAATGATGAGAAGGAGACAAGAGAGCGCAACCTTGACCCTTCTATTGATTCATGGACTGCCTTGAAGGATGCTATGAGAAAGCGATTTATGCCCTCCAACTTTGAGCAACAAGTGCATTCCAAGCTAGAGCGCCTACACCAAGGCAACCAGACACTAGACAAGTACTACAAGGAACTTTGTCACCTCCTCGTTTGATCGGGACTTAGGCTTCCTGACAAGTATGTATTGTCAAAGTTTACCTTTGGACTAAATCATGAACTTAGTGTGCATGTAGACTTGCAGAGGTTTGATCATGTCCATGAAGCCTTACACTATGCTACACAAGTGTATGACTCACTTCATAGGCGACGTGAAGTTGGAAATGGATCAAAGAGATGGGATTCTAGTTCCTCCAAAGGTAGAGAGATCACCAAGGGGCCAGAAGTAAAGCCTATCACCAAGAAAGAAGCACCGCCCATGGCCTACAACGATATTAATGCTCGCACTAGAGATATTAGGTGCTATAAATGCATGGAGCAAGGACACATGGCAAAGGATTGTCCAACCAAGAATCAAGTGCTAATGACGGCTCAAGGAGAGTATGAGTCGGCCGAAGAAGAAGATGTAGAGCATGATGAGGAGCTAGACGAGAAGTTGCAAGAAGAGGAGGCCATGGAAGTCTATGCCGCTCAAGGGGAATGTTTCATGGTTTCTCATGTTGAGGATTCCATTGATGGACCCTTGGCGCCGCCCCCTCTTAATCAATGGCAAGAATTTGTGCTCCAACGTTCACAAATCTTCTACCACAAGTGCAAGATAGAAGGTTGTGACAACCGTTACCTTGTTATGGTCGATAGTGGAAGCGATCATAGCCTCATTTGTAAATCTGTGGTCAAGCAACTTGGCCTTGAAACATTTCCTCAACCCGTGCCCTACACTATGAGATGGATCAATGATGAAACCCAAGTGACCGTGACAAGGAAGGCCTATGTGAAGTTCGAGGTAGGGTCTTACTCGTACACGGAAATGTTTGAGGTGCTTCCCCTTACCGCTTGTGATTAAATTGGGGCGTCCTTGGCAATTTGACTTGGATGTCACCCATGAGGAACGACGAAATATTATCCGCTTTGTGAAAGATGGAAGACGTCATTGTTTAGAGTCTTTGACTCCTGGACAACTCTACCGAGTTAGGAGAGAGGCTAGAGAGTTGCACCATGCTATGGTCATCACCACTCATTGCCCAAGATACCACCGCATGCCCCATGAGTTATTCATCCCATCCAGGCGCCCTAATGGAAGTGACTGGCAAGTGAGACTTCTCCATGATTCTTTAAACCTCCACAACAACCTAAGGGAGTACTCTTGCCCTCTTTTCTTGTCGTGAACTTCAGTCTTAGGCTGCATTTTCAAGAATTTCATGGTTTCAAACTTTCTTGGAATAATGTCTACTTTCTCCCATGCTATATTTCCAAGTTTGAAACAGGGGATATGGTACGCATTAAGAGGGGAATATCCATAAAATTTTGTTTGTCCATGCAAGTCATTTAGGTCAAGTTCATGTGTGTCACAAGCGTCATGAGTATCTTGGAGTTTTTAACTTGCCTAATGTCTTGTGCTTTCAAATTGTAGGTGGCCAGGATTTGAGGTCGAATCCTCTTCAAGGAGGGGAGGATGATTTGATTATGGACCACATCAAGGCCCATCCCAAGCAAGACAAGGCCGAGACTTCAACCAAGACCGAGGAGCTTGGACCGACGCCGCTCAAGTTAGGGTTTGTCAAACCCGCCAGGCCAACTTCATCAAAACTGAGCCGCCAACTCACCATCCTTCATGATATGCCTAATGAGGAGCCCATACCAAAAACCAGGCCATTTGGAGCATGAATGCCTACGGAGTTGCGAGGAGGCCTAAGGAGCGCCGAACAAGCAAAGGAGGGCAACGGCCATCTCCTAGATCGGGTCCAAACGCGCCGCACACATGGGGGTCCAGGAGGCTCATATGGACCCAAGGAAGCTACGGACCAAGTTTGGCTCAAAACGCACGAGCGGATTGAGCTATGGCTCGATGAAGCTCTTTGTGCCGCATACACCAACGCCAAGGGTGACGGGCCTTATTTTGGAGCTTGATCATGAGAGCTGGTTCTATTTTGTTAGGCTTGGGTTTTGGACCATTTTGTGAGGCCTAATTAGTACTACTTTTGCCTATTTAAACCCCACCAACTCACTTGTGCAAGGGTTGAAAAATTGAGATCAAAACTCTAAGTTACCTTGTTGTCTTGTTTTTGCTTCAAATTCCAGAATTATTTCAATTCAGTTTTCATCTTGTTCTTGTGTTTTTATCAAGAGCTTTGGCTGATTATTTGGTGGATCTATCCAAAAAAATCATTCAAGTCTGAACTCAAAGCCTTGTTGGTGGATCTATAATTCGATGTCGCGTGTTCATCCTCTTTAAGCCTTGATGGCCATATCCAAGTCAAGAAGAGTCTTTCAATCTTATTGTGTGGACTCATTTGAGGATTTGTTAGCATATCCCCCACTCTCCCAGTCACGTGAAGATCATCCTCCATTTCCCACACAAAGTCATCCAAAATCCACTTCAAGAAGTAGACGTCATCCAAGTTTTCTCTTCTCTTTCGTGAGATTCAAGCTTGTTTCAAGAACCATTGTTCAAGGATCCTAAGGAGCACACCACATACATCATCACTTCCTTCTTGACAATGTTGAGAAAGGTACCATTAAAATGGATCATTGTAGGACAAAAGATCAAGTTGTAGATATTTTCACCAAAGCACTAGATAGAAAGCCATTCGAACATCTAAGGATGCTTCTTGGCATTATCTCTCTAAACTTAGGAATTCCTTGTCCACTATTCCCTTAATGATTGGCTAAATTGATCTTAATTAAACTAGAAACAACACCTTAGTCACTTAATACTTGATAAATCTTGATTTGTGATGATTTGCTATGTGCTTTGTATTGCTTCATATTCTGGTTATTTTCAATATAGTCTATGGAACGATGATAACTTAACATTGCATGATTACATTTTATTAGAAGCTGACGAGGCTAAAGTCGTTATGCCTATCAAAGAATCCCTAAAAACCTAACCAAGTATAGCAGGCAAGTAAGGGTCGAACCCAAGGGAATCAAAGGATCTATTTCTATGTAGGAAAGTAAGTTACCAACCAGGAACTAGGGGGGATTATTGTTTGGTTTTCTATAACTAATGGATTAAAGCAGGAAATGGTTAAGATTGTTGTAAATATGATTGTGAGGGCGCTTCACCTAACAGATATCCACACTTCAGTATGATAGGTTGATCATTGATTATCTCAAGTTCATTCAACCCTATGATTGTTCCTATTCCGATCTTATGTATATTAATAGGTCAATTAGCCCTGAAAATACTAACTATTAAACAATCAAGAAACTATCAAGATTCAATTTAACAGCAGTAGTAAGCATAGGAATTAAGCAGGATACATATAACACTTAACAACTAGTCAGTATTAAACATGCAATCAATTCTCTTCACAATAAACATTCACAACTAGTTCTTGTAAATTGTGGTTGCTACTCTAGATAAGGAATTTCAACTAGAAATAACCAAATCCTAGCAATAGAAAATTACTAATATCAACTAGTTGCGCAGGCTAGCGAAATCAGCAAGATTCAATAAAGATAAGGTCAAAGAGAATTAATACAATCCAAAAGAAATAGAACAAGAGTAAAAATCTCACAACCAAAACAACTGCAGGCTTCAATCGTCAGGCGAAACAAAGGTGTTTAGTTCCTTCTCATGGTTTGTGAGAAAAAAACTAGGAGAAAGAGAAAGCGTAAAACTCAAAACTGCATAATTAATCTCAAACTAGGGTTTTCTAAACTTAAATACCTACTACTACTAATAATAATATAATCATAAGTCTAAAAATCAAATACTGAAACTACAAAATGGAACACATTACTGATTCCCGGCCCATGATCCGCGACCGCGGCCAGAACTTCCGCGGTCGCGGATTGGCCTCTGTAACAGCTCTCGTCCAGTGATGAATCCGCGGGCGCGGGTGTGATTTCCGCGGGCACGTGTGTGATTTCTGCGGCCGCGGATTAGCTCCTGTTTCCGATCTTCAGCGTCTCTTCTGCATCCGAGGCTCCAGCTCCAAGTCTTCTGTAATTATCTATATTTCTTCACTTCAACTCTTCTCTTCAGAATCACATAATTGCCTCTAAAATGCCTCCAATCCTCTCCTAAACTATGCTAATAATTCCTAGTTACGCTATACAAAGTACAGCGTATCAGAAGCCTAGGCAACCAATTTGATATTTGAACCCTCAGTATAAGCTACCATGATAATTGGTTGCAAGCCTACCCTAAACCGTGATCCAGGTAAACGTTCCATATGATCTTACTCGTGTTTGTGTTTAACTGGGTTTCATTATTTGGATATTTTTTGTTCCCTACCATGATACTTGTTTGGATATCTTATTATTTTGTGTGAACCCTACACTATCCAAACTGGCCTTTTAGATCCACTCGTGGTATTCAGAGAAGGGAACAAGATGATATAAATTCAGGGACAATAGAGTATGGAACATTGAACATTGACTATGGGAACAAAGAAAGGAACCTTGAGATTTATGCAGGTGAAGTTTGTCACAATAGATATGTGATAACTGTGATTTGGCAAGGCTACAGAGAGAGGAACTTTGTTCACAGGAATCCGGGTAAAAAGTAAAAAAGGACTGTTACCATAGGAGAGAGAATAATCTGGTTAGGGGAATTAACTCAAATCCGGACGATCTTTGGTCATTCTAGACAAACAGATATTATCTCCGACACTCTTGTATTTGGACTGCAATTATCAAGTTTGTGGACAACTAGACTTAAAGAGCTACTCTCAAGACGAGGGATGATCTTCTTGCCATTCAAATCTCATTGGGCTCCATACAAGTATGACTGGAAACAATGGCATGTATTTGACTAGTTCAGTTTACACCCTCCTCTGAGGACCCTTGACTCCGGTTGGCTGGCATTCCAGTATCTGTGGTGCATTGAACATCCCCCGATGTAGCATTATCTGCTAGATTTCCCTGCACAAATGAATGCGAACTCTCTCCAGGCTTCATCAATGGGGAATTGTCTAAAGCCCCACCTACCGTTTCTGTAATGTTGCGCAAGAAACTGAAGATCATCTTTCGAACTCTTGTTCCATCATGAACTCCATCCTTGACAAGCTACTAAGTTGGTTTGGCATCCACATCATGTATATGGACCTTGATTTTTTCCTCCAGTGGTTCACAACTGGAACTATTTACCAAAATAAGCAAAACAAGCAAACTTATTCTAGATATATGCTCACTTTGAAAGTAATTCCCAAAATAGGAACACTTACTTACTTTTGCACCCTTTTATTTGTGATATTCTAGTCTTGTTTCCCTTTACTCTTACATAATTGAGATCTAAATAGATATGTTTCGAATAGTTTAAAATTTTACCCCTGCATTAACAAGGTCTTGATATATTTGGTATCAGAGCCTAGTTGTTATCACTGTAGCAGTAAGTTTTATCTATTATAATTAAACCAAAACTAGAGATTTCAAAAAAAAATCTGATAAAGGAGCCCCTCATATTAAACATCTGAAATCTGGTCAAAATCACTATGAAGTGGTACTGAACACTCTGGTTGATGAAGTTGAAGAGATAAGAATTGAACTATTTAAATTAAACAAAGAGATTATAGAGTACAGGGAAAAATTTGATTCATTTATATTAGCACTATAAGAAGAAAACAAAAACTTTGTAATTGTCATTACCAACGAAATTTGTCACCTAGGAGCAAACCCTATTGCGGTAAAACTTAAAAAGACAACATATTTTCTACATCAATACCCTTTTCAGAATCAAAATCCACAAAAAAACATTTGACCCAGCATAACTCTTGAATCTATAAAGAAAGAAGAACCAGAGAGTGAATCAAAATTCAAACAATAGCCCCTAATCATAAGATATAATAATGAAAGAACAAAGCATTATTAGTAGTGAAGAATCTGATTGTAATATAGACGAGAAAGAAATGTATGTAACACCCCTAAATTACCTTAGGAATATTACCGCCAAGGACCTCGGAACACATATCCGAAATCACCCAATGCTTATAGTGTTGATCGCAAATATATAAAATAATACGAACAATTATAAATTAAACCAAAACTGTCTTACAAACGACGTTGCTAAAGATGACAACTTAATAATGTATCAAAAGTAACAACTGCCTTAAACCTTGTTGTCAAAACAAATATCAAATGCCAAAAACAATTGCCTTCAATGTCGACATCCCGCGTCTTTAACTTGGGAAGCTTTACCTGATGTGTCGTATAGGACGGATGACACCATCCAACCATGCAAGGAAATAGAAAGGTTGGTTAGTCTAATGAAAGACTAAAAAAGGGAACAAACAGAATGTGTCTCTGTGATTGTATCTAGATATCATCATTGTCTCTCGAATAATAGTCGGTAGACGATACATAACTCGGATGCTCTCACTGAAATGATAGAAAGAGGTATGCACCAAAAGAAGACTCCAAAAGATTGAGTCTTATAGGAATTATGTATGTTTGTTTAGGAACATTATATTTATCACACAAAGTTTGAATAACGACTACTTGAATATTTGGGTCATCGACCAACCTTACCGCATAATGCGAATCCAGATTGGAAATAGGACTTACTTTAAACAAGAGTCTGGGCGGGTTTCACGTGTTGTACTTCTCGCTCGAGGGTATATTAATTATGTGAAAACAACACTTATCTTATTTACTTTCAAAACGTGCATTAACGTTAAGGCTTTTAAATCCACAGCAATCTCGATACGAGATGTAGAATGTGACGAATCCCGCATATCGCACTAGCTAAGTGCACCACCACTTATATTCGAATAAGGGTAGGTCATGCCCAAAATGTATTAGGGAAATAATCCTGCTAATACCAAGTTCTAAAGAAACAGCTAAACCTCGCAAGGTAACTAACGTTTCTACGAATACTCGAGCTAATTAAGCAAACAAGTCCACACCAAAATTCATCTAACACCCTACAATAATAAAATATAAATAAATATGAGGGTCGTTGCTAGCAAATATACAACCTAATAAATAAGGTTCACTTACACAGTTACACACCAATTTAACACACAAGTTCCCAAACGAAAATTAAGAATATTTATCCCAATTTAATTAGCACAATATTAATTGTCAATTAAGATGAATACGGAATAAATTGCAAGAACGAACCACCACTTGCCTTGAGTTATGAAGGATTTGCACGGCGTAACGGAGATGGTATTATTTAAATAGCAAATTGGCTATCTGCTTTATTTCCGTTCCAAAAGCGATTCCGATATGTACCCAAATCACACAAAATAAATAAATTACAATTATATAGTTTATTCGATTATGAAATTTGAAGGACACAAGTCTCGATTTTTAATTGAAATTATTTGACTCTGAATAAATCAATGTCAAGGCTTTTCAATAAAATGATTATTTATACGATACTAAAATCAATTAGTCGTATATTCTAAATGATCATAACAAAAATAAATTGATCCAATAATTTATTTATAATCCTACTAATTTCTAACCCAACATATTATCTAGAGGAAGTGTTATAATTTAACAATTCATAATAAAAGATAATATTAAAAAATTCTATTTTAATTTTATTTTAATACAAATAAAATTAATTTAGCCTAAAATAATTTATAACTAATCCAGATTAGTATAATTAGTCAAGATTAATTAAAAACAAAACAGTAATTAAAATCAAAATCGGACGAACACCCTATCGGAAATTCGCGGGTGACACTTGCCGAAAAACGGGAAAATTCGCCTTCGTCGGAGCACCACCGGGGCTAGGGTTAGAGTGATTTTGAAGAGGACTCCTTGGTGGATCTAGGGGTGGCACCATCCCGAGAATAATGTCATATGGAGTCATGGCTATGCAAATTAAGTCAACCTTGAATTTCCGACCCTGAATGGTCACTGGAAATTCCGACAACCGCCTGGTTCCTACTAAATGTTCCCCATTGGGAAGATTTACCACGGATGTTTTGCAAGCCTCGTTGAATTCTAACCCTAACTTATTCACACAATTCTCTGAAATAGAAGAATGTGTATCACCAAAATCAAATAATATGTAGACTGATGTAGAATGTAGGTATAAAATACCTTGATCAACATGAGCGTTTGGTCTATCGACTTCACGCATCTCGTAGAGCCGCTGACATGACTTCCTGATGCAATCAGAGCTTTCCCCTTGTTCTCAACAGTAGACTGCGTAGCAGTGTTAGCAGTCCCTGCATGCATTTGCTGAGGTCGGTTGTTATGGCTAACCGACCCTTGTTGGGACTCAGCCTCCTGATGTCTTCGCTTGGGGAAAAAACCCTACAGATGCCCATTCTTCCCACAAGTGAAGCACGTTATCTTCCTCTTTGTGCATTCATTGCTCTTATGTCCATGTGTTCCATAGTTGTAACACTAAACATAGCCCTTACTTTGACCCGAGCGATGCGTAGAACCAGACTAGGTCATCTTAGTCTTAGGGCGACTAGACTTAGAGAAGTTTGATGGTGGAGCTGGTTGTTTGAACCCACCATTCTGTTGGTTGTTACTCACTGACCTCTGTCGGTTATGCTTCTTAACTGACTCTTCTAGAGTCACTTCTAACTTATAAGCAGCATACTGCTCTAGAGTAGTACAAGCATGACGCACCATCAATGGCTTGATGTCTGGGTTCATCCACTCATAGAAATGTCAGATCTTCTGTTCCTCAGTAGCCATCTCACTCCCTGCATAATGCAGTAGGTGGTTAAACTTCGCGCTGGAGCAATCACATTCAACCCATCAATCTTCAGGTAAAAGAATTCCATGTGCTTCTCCTCCCACATATCCCTAGAGAAGAAACGGCCAGTCATCTTGGTCTTGAACATCGACTAAGTCAGCTCGGGATGATCAGTTAAGCCTGTGCTTTTCCACCATTCGCTTGCCCCATTCTTCAGCTGTAACGAGCCAATATGCACCTTCTCAGCTTCAGTGCACACTATGTTCCTGAACAGACGTTCCATGTGCATGAACTAGTAGGTACTTTGACGGGTTCTTCAGTAACGTCATAGGAATCGGGCCTCATGGAGTTGATCGCTTTCAGCGAACGACCATAGCTTCCTCCATCTTTCTGAGCAAGTATGGGAGGCGCGATATTCATTGGCTCCTCCACATCAGAATTATCCTAAGGAACTGGATTCTCCTGAGTTTGTTGAATCCCTAGTCCATCCATTTCTATGACCGCTTGCATCACAATCTGCTCGACTGCCTCGACAACAACAGCGTCAATGACATCGGGAGACTACGTTTATAAGATAGTTTGTTGAATCCCTGGGAGGCATTGCTTGGTCCAACACCTTGACAAGTAGCATTCCTAGTGTTCACCATCTGGTTGCATTTACGTTTATAAGATATAACCCAATCAATTATTATACCGCTTAGAAATATAAATCTCAAACGCAACAACTAGAGATAACCATCTAATAAAGTTGTCACTTATTTTTGAAGGAAAACACCCAATTCAAGTCAAACAACACTTAAGAGGTTCAAATAGAAAATAACATCGGGAGACTACTGCTCCTTTATTATTCATAAGTGGAAACACTAGAAGGAAAACAACTAGTTGACTAAGAGTCATTGCTTTTTCTTGGGGTCTCGAAACAAGTCTCCATATGCCTTAGCCGACACAATCCTCTTCTTCAGAGGTAACTCTTCCCCCGACTCTTCTGATGGTCTCTTTGATTCCTTACACTTCGGAACACTCGACCTCTCAGTTGGCACTGATGGATGACAAATTTTGTCCATAAATCCAACTTGAAGCTCTGAGGCCTTCAAATGCTACACTGAATCGATATCCATCAGCTTTCTGGAATGCTCTATGTCGTGCAGCACTGACTGGACACATTCCACCAAACATTTGAGAGTTGACTCAAGACTGTGAGCTTCTTCTTTCATGTCGTCCAATGACTCCTTCTAGCTCTTCATATGCTACTTTAGCACTGGGATGCTCACTCGAACATGTTGATGCACAGTGCTTCCCGAAGCAAAGTATTGTTCCCAAGGTCGAGTCCTCCTTCTCATCCGTTCAGTCGTCTCTTAGATAAAAAGGCGAGCCTCTGAGTTAGTCATCCCATCAAGCGTCCCCCGAGTGATCGGACTTCTCGAGGGGTCCAGGAGGTGAATAAACTGAAGAGGGAACCAAATCAGCTGGAGGTGTCCTCGGGTCATATTCCTCCCACTGATCATTGGCATATCCATTGGACTCATATGTGGCTGGAGACCGAGGTGAGAACTGCGGCGTCTTGCCGTCAGACAGTTGAGTTGGTTCAGGCTGAACTTGCTCCCCATCACTCACATAGTCAGGATCCTCAATCGGATCCTCTTCCTCTGAAGCTTCCGGGTTAGAGGAATACTTGGATTGCACTTGCCCTTATCATTCACCCACGTAGTCAGGATCCTTAATTGAATCCTCCTCTTCCTATGTGGCCTCTTGGAGAGGGGACTGCTTGGATTGCGCTTGCCCTTCTCCTTCACTCTCGTACTTGGGGTCCTCAGTCGGATCCTCCTCTTTAGTGGCATAACTACCACCACATCCTCCATAGCTACCCTTGGCAGGGTGAAGTGCACCACAAGGCTGTCATTCTTGACAGTAGCAACAGAATCTGGCTCGGCCTTGAGTGTCAGAGCGGTAAAAGATTCCTCCAAGGCCTTGAGCCGAGACCTCGTGAAAACCATTGTTTGAAAGAGACAAGGAAAGGTTAGAACTTTCCAATAGAAACTACACTTTCTATAAGTAGGCATGAGTAGATGAAACTACTATTGCTAGAAAAAGTTTGAAAAACAATTTTCACACAAAACTACGAATCCAACTTTGACTCGTCTTTCAAACCCGATCTTGTCTTCCATTTCAAACCCCTTTATAGGAAAGTATAATATTACACTTTTGAAATAATCCCCACCAAATAGTTGTGGTTAAATAACCTTTTTAAAGGCATTTTTATCTTAAGCCTTACATAGGGCCTATAGGAAAGAGAAAATTTCACACCAAGTTTTTGTTTTATAAAACACAAAAGGTTTAAAAATTTTGAATTTTAAAACCTTTAGCTCTGATACCATAATTGTAACACCCCTAAATTACCTTAGGAATATTACCGCCAGTGACCTCGAAACACATATCCGAAATCACCCAAGGCTTACAATATTGATTGCAAATATATAAAATAATACAAACAATTATAAATTAAACCAAAATTGTCTTACATATGACGTTGCTAAAGATGGCAACTTAATAATGTATCAAATGTAACAGCGGAAGACTTATATAGTAATATCAAAACTCCTTAAATAGGATCTTAAACCTTATTGTCAAAACAAATATAAAAAAACAGCTGCCTTCAGTCTCGCGTCTTCAACTTGGGAAGTTTTACCTAGTGTGCCATATAGGATGGGTGACACAAGCCAACCATGCAAGGAAAGAGAAAGGTTGGTTAGTCTAGTGAAAGATTAAACAAGGGCACAAACGGAATGGTTTCATGTGATTGTATCCAGTTACTATCATTGTCTCTTGGATAATAGTCGGTAGACGATACATAACTCGGATACTTTCATTGAAATGATGGAAAGAGATATGAACCAAGAGAAGACTCCAAAAGATTGAGTCTTATAGGAATTATGTATGTTTGTTTGGGAACATTATATTTATCACACAAAGTTTGAAAAACAACTACTTGAATATTTGGGTCATCAACCAACCTCACCGCATAATACGAATCCAAATTGGAAAGGGGACTTACTTTAAACAAGAGTTCGGGCAGGTTCCACGTTATATTTCTCGCCTGAGGGTATAGTAATTATGTGCAAAACGACACTTATCTTATATAATTTCAAAACGTGCATTATCGTTAAGGCTTTTAAATCCACAACAATCTCAATACGATATATAGAATGGGACAAATCCCAAATATCGGCACTAGCTAAGTGCACCACCACTTATATTCGAATAAGGAAAGGTCATGACCAAAAAGTATTAGGGCAATAATCCTCATAATACCAAGTTATAAAGAAACAGCTAAACCTCGCAAGGTAAATAGCGTTCGTTCGAATACTCGTGCTAACTAAGCAAACCAGTCCACACCAAAATTCATCTAGCACTCTAAAATGATAATATATATAAATACAAGGGTTGTTGCTAGCAAATATACAACCTAATAAATAAGGTTCGTTTACACATAAGTTCCCAAACGAAAATTAAGAATATTTATTTCAACTTAATTAGCACAATCGATTAATTGTCAATTAAGATGAATACGGAATAAATGGCAAGAGTGAACCGCCACTTGCCTTGAGTTACAAAAAGTTTGGACAGTGTAACGGAGATGGTTTCTTTTGAATAGCAAATTGACTCCCTGCTTTATTTCCGTTCCAAAAGCGATTCCGAGATGTACCCAAATCACACAAAATAAATAAATTATAATTAGATAATTTATTCAATATTGAAATATGAAGGATTCAAGTCTCGGATTTTAATTGTATTTATTTAACTCTAAATAAATCAATTTAGGAAAACTTCATTTCCCTCCGCAGTGAGGGTTTCCAGCCTTCGTGCTAGTTCTACACTGCATTTGGCTGGTGTTTTGGCCTTCGCTTTCCTCCTCTGCACATCACCGATGGGTTTCTCTGCTCTGTCTGATGGGGGATCGATCGTCGTTTTTCTCTCCTCTCGCCGCCGCCAGTTCTCCACCTCA
The DNA here is from genome assembly GCA_027886185.1 of Rheum nobile. Taxonomy (NCBI): domain Eukaryota; kingdom Viridiplantae; phylum Streptophyta; class Magnoliopsida; order Caryophyllales; family Polygonaceae; genus Rheum; species Rheum nobile. The sequence goes on along the minus strand of WOAB01000546.1, from coordinate 3,626,828 downwards.
ACCGGCCATCGGTTCTCCTCCTCAGTTCTTCTCCCGCTTTTCCCTGCGCTGTGTGGGTGTTGTGGCGTCTTCTTCCGGGTATGGATGTCATCTTTGTGGCCTCAGTGGTCTCGATCTCCCCTGGCTCTTTCTCCTCTGTTCTCGTCTCTACTCATCTCCATGTATTATGGTTGTGCCGTTTTGTGTTGTTTTGTCTTGCGTTGTGGGGATTAGCTAGAATTGGAAGACTTGTCCATCCTTCTCGTGCCATGGTTGAGGTGTTGTTGTTTTATTTTAGGTTGATTTTGATTTTGTATAGTTGTTTGCTATGTCTTTTGTTCGTTGTTTTCCTTACGGTGCTAGCTGTTATTCGAATTATAAGGCTGGTTTTGGCTTCTCTTGTTCTGTCTAATGGATCTTTGATTATGGTAGGGAGTAAATCTTTAAAGCCTATCACAATCATTAATCTATTAGATTCAAGGGTTGTTTCATGCGGCCTTCTTTTGCTAGCCTTTTGTGTTCTTAGTTTTTTGTTTCCTGTTCTTTTGTTTAGCCTCTCCTTGCCTGTTGCGGCAATGGTAGTCTTATTTCATATCTCTCTACTGTCAAGTTTTTTGGCGTGTAACGGATTCTCTGTTTTTCCATTAATAATATAGTTCCTATTTCCTATAAAAAAAATCAATTTTAAGGTTTTTCAATAAAATGATTATTTATACGATACTAAAATCAATTAGTCGTATATTCTAAATAATCATAACATAAATAAATTAATCCAATAATTTAGCTATAATCCTACTAATTTCTAACCCAACATATTATCTAGATGAAGTGTTATAATTTAACAATTCATAATACAAGATAATATCCAAAATTTCTATTTTAGTTTTATTTTAATGCAAATAAAATTAGTTTAGCCTAACATAAATTTAACTAATCCATATTAGAATAATTAATCAAGATTAATAAAAAACAAAACAAAAATTAAAATCAAAATCGGCCGAACACCCTATCGGAAATTTGCGAGTGACACTTGCCGGAAAATGGGGAAATTCGCCTTCGTCGGAGCACCACCAGATCTGGGGTTAGAGGGATTTTGAAGAGGACTCCTTGGTGGATCTAGGGGTGGCACAAATTGCAAAACAAAGGAAGGGAATGGACTGATTTCTCTGTTGAACAACCACCACTTTTCTTCTAGGGTTCATGATCTTTGGCCTCGAAATTGGATAAATCTAATCCATGGGTGAAGCTCTATTTATAGGGTTTTGATAGATCTCCGAAAACCCTACAAATTGATAAAAAAAATTGGGCAAAAACAATCCTGAATGGGATCCAGTTTGCCATAAAAATGTGGAACTCGTTCGTGTAATATCTTGTTGCCTTTCGGCTAAAATCCGATCTTGTTTGGGGATGAATCTACCCAATTTTAGTGTGTATGTGAATGATTTAGTGTTACCTAAGTTGCCCAAGCCTTAATTTCCAAAAGCGCACAAAAAATATCCCCAAAATCCTCCATGGAAGGTAATTTTCCATGTATGAAGGTTGGAGGTTGAAGACAACCCATTTCCATTAATTGCGCACGGCCCCCCTATGGCAATATTACATATATTTGTCCAACTTTCCAAGTTGTGGCGAAAATGCCCTTATTTCACTTTTCAAAAATTTGAAAAATTACTCAAACTTATTTATTTTTATTATTCTAAGCTTATACAATTATTTTAACCCAAAACTAAGATGTAGAAAAATTAATTTAGGTTAAAATTAAGCTTAAGTCACACTTTCTTATTAAATTAACCATAATTAAATCTTTATAATCTAGGTTAAAATTGATAAGTTTATTTAAATTTAATTAACACAATGTTAGAATAAATTTAAATAACCCATAACTTAAAGTTATAACAACTTAGGGTGAGAATCACTTATCTATTTCCCTTTTTGGAATAATGAAATAATCCCTTATTAGACATAGAGTTGGAAATTACATAAACACCCTTACTTAAAAATGAAGGATATTACAATGTATCAACAAATGGGATTAATAAAGTTAAAAAATATGGATAGTGTTTCATTAGAGGAAGTTAAGCAGCGCCTAGACAAGAAGATAGGTAATGAGATGGAAGAGGAAATGACACCCTTATCATCAGAGGAGATCAATGAAGCCAAAATATCTTATTATAGAAAGGAAGAAGAAGGTTCTTCTAGTTATCAAAGACCTAATATGAAAGCCAAAGAATTCCTAGAAAAAATTGCTATGTTCGGGGTAAGAATTATGCCCAATTGCGGACCTAATAAAAAGGAAATTTCTTTAGAACCTATCAGTGAAAGTGGCTAAAAATTGAACCTAGAAAACTTGAGAAATAGAGAAGATGTTTTAGATTTCTAGAAGAAGAGCATGATGAGTGTCTTAAATATGAACACATAATAGGGAGCATCTAATTTCTTGAATTATATTGAGCATAGTCTATATAGGATAGTTGCCGACTGGTACGAAGGAATATAAGAAACTATAAAAGAGCGATTAAGAGCAAGTGAGTTCCCAACTATGATGTTTAGAATGCTTTGCCAAGCAATAGAAGAAGAATTTGTCGGAGAAAGAGATGAAAAGGATAAAAGACTTATTGAATGGCAAAGAAAACTTAACACACTCGAAATATGCAACATGAAATATTTGGATAGTTATATCTCAAAATTTGAGCAATACTATTATAAAATAGGAGATAATCTAACTAATCTTCAAATGCTCTTTGATAAACTTCATATGCCCATAAACGAAGAAATTAGTGATGGATATCTTGAATGGAAAGAAAGATATAATTCTAGAGATACCCTAGGAAACATAATAAAATATATAAGAAGATGGGTTGAGAAAAAGTGTCGTGAAGTTAGAGGTACCCAACAAATGAAAAGACAATTCTTAACTTGTTGGGATTTTCCTAGTGAATTGGGATGTGATAAACGAGATAAACAGAGGAATAGAATATTAAGAAAAATCTATAGGAAGAAAAGTTTTAATAAACAAAGAGGACAGATATATCGCAAGAAGTACTATAGGAAGCCATTTACAAAGAGGAGGAGGTTTTTATGGAAAAGCTTCTTATTGTCCCGAAAAGAAAAAAATTGCAAATGTTGGGCATGCGGAGAAGCATGACATTATGCTAATGAATGCAAAATAAGAAAAACAATAAATTAGCAAAAGCACTAGGAAGTTTAGATTATATTGAAATATCCAAAGATGAAGCCATCGATTTAGCCTTAAACAACAACAAAAAAATCGTAGAAGTATTGGAAGAAGAAGAAGAAGAAATTGAAGATTCAGATTACGATGTAATTAATGAAATGACGCAAGGAGAGAGTTCAAACTTCTCAAAAGAAGTGTTTGCAAGTAGAGATGAAATGACTACATTAGCTCAAGTCCAAGAAGCAGAATCATCGATAGACGAGGAGCAAATGGAAGAAATGAAAAAGTCAGAAGTAGAATTCCCAATCATTGTAAAAGACCAATTTTTTAAGAGGCGTTTATTTCCAGTATTTTCAAAATTCGTATGCGCAGAAATAGTAGGAGATATGGTTATTAAATATATGTTTGTGTGTGGTATAAAAAAGATAAATATATCTTTGTGTGTGGTATTCAAATAATCATCACTCCTCTTCAAGATTTTGGGAAAAACATACATTGCATTAACTTTGTGTGTTACATTAGGCACAAAAGATTTAGTGATCAAACCATTAATGGGATCATATGCAACCTAATCCAAGGACCAATTTCATGGATATGTAGACCAAATTATCACATTAGTGTCGAGGATCAGTTTGCACCAAAATTTCTAGCTTTAAAATTATTAACAGAAAAGATTAACATGCATAGAGGAACTTGTCCTTTACGACTGAAGTGGAAGGTAGTATATAAACTAGAGAATAGCACAAATCCTCCCTTAGGAGCCAAATGGTAGAGGCAGATAAATACGAAGTTAGTGGACCCGGTCAAAAGGATATGCCCGTTAAGGTAAAACCTGAACAAATTAGCTTGAAAACTATATGGGTCAATGCTTTTGAAAACTCTTCCATAGCTAATAATGAAAAAGTACTAACCATTGATGAAGAAGGAAGAATTCATACAAACTCTTGTCCACCTTCAAATCTCCAAAGAAACATGAGCCTCTCTAGAAGTCAAAGTTTTAGGGCCAATACTAATTCCCACAATCAAATAACCCATCCTACAAGAATTCAAAAAGATGAGAGTCACTATACGAAAAATGATGAAATAGCTAGTTTGTTGGCTGCTTTAACTAGAAAATTGGAAGTAAATAACATGGGACGATAACTGAGAGAACCAACTAGACATAGCATAGATCTAGGATCCATAACAAGTTCAAGCTCTAGCTCCTTGTTCTCACCAACTTTTTCACCTTCATTACAAGGAGAAGCCTCTACATCTAAAAATATGATATGGTTCAAAACTAGAACCATAAGTGAACCTGTTTATGAAGGAGATGAATAAACAAATATGGAAATAGAAGAGTATTTGAGGGTTACTAATCCAAACAACATCTACATCCCTATCATTATATGCATAGAAGGATTCAATCATTATGAAGTATGTGTATTCATAGATAGTGGTTGCTCTATATGCTTTGGAAAGAAAGCTTTATTTCCTGAATTTATGTTGAAGCCTGCATCCAAACATGTCTAAGTCAGGATTGTCGATAGTAGTATTATGATTCATTCTGAAGTCATTAGACTTACCTATCATGATAGGAGAATATATTTGCGTAATTCCTATTCTTTGGGCTACCGAGCAAACATCACATGATATGATAGTAGGAAATACCTTTCAAAGTTTATATTCTCCATGTACTCAAGATTTAGATCAAATGATGTTCACTATAAATGGAAAATCTACATGGGTCAAGAAGATGAATCAAGCTTATACCCATAAAAAATAGACTTTATGCGCAGTAAGCAAGGCGAGGAGCAGATCATTATTCCTACACATTGAGAATTTGCACTATCTATAAATGAGCTCACAACGAAGGGAGAAATTATTAAACAACAAAAAGAGTTGTGTAAAGAATAATATTCAAAAGATCCTTTGGGATTTATATAAGTCAATTGTTAAAATAGAACTAATAGATTCTAAAAGTATCATTAGAGTCAAGCAAATGGTTTATACCAATAAAGATCAACAAGAATTTAAAGATCAAATAGATGAGTTGTTAAAAAAGGGAATTATTAGAGAAAGTCATAGTCCTCATTCTAGTCCTGCTTTCATGGTTAGAAACCATGCAGAACAAAAAAGAGGTAAAGCTAGAATGATTATCAATTATAAAAGGCTTAATGATAATAATGTCTTTGATGGATATTATATTCCGAATAAAACAGTATTGTTTAATACTATACATGGTGCCACCTGGTTCTCAAAAATGGATTGTAAGAGTGGATATTGGCAAATTAAAATGAAAAAAAGATAGTATTCCTTTAACAATGTTTAGTGCACCACAGGGCCATTACGAGTGGATAGTTATGCCATTTGGATTAAAGAATGCCCCACAAATATTCTTTAAAAGCCTTAAGCATTGTTGTCTTGTTTACATTGATGATATCTTAATCTTTTCAAAAACCTTAGAACAGCATATGCACGAAAAGCGATAACCCCGGAATGCGTAAAACATGGCATACTATTTGGACAAAAAATGCATTTATGTTGAACAAGAAGTTGAGTTTCCAAGACTAAAAATTAAAGCTAGAGAAATAGTATTACAAGATCATATCTTGAACAAAGTGGAAAATTTTCCTGATAAGATATAGGATAGAAATCAACTAGAAAGATTTTGAGGATGTCTTACCTATGCATCTAATTTCATAAAAAGACTTAGCTAGGCTTAGAAAGCCTTTACAAGTTAACCTGAAAAAAGAGGAAGTTTGGAATTGGACAAGTCAAGACACTAAAGTAGTTAAAGAGCTTAAGAAACGATGTATGAATTGGCATGTGCTAACATTACCCAATGAAGAAGATGAACTTGTTCTCTAGACAGATGCTATTAACTACCATTAGGGTACTATTTTGAAAATAAAGAAAGATAACAAGCTTTGCATGTACATCAGTGGGAGCTTCAACAAGGCTGAGTGCAATTACACTATTATGGAAAAAGAGATACTTGCTATCTTGAAAGTAACTAATAAATTTATAATCTTTCTCGCTCCCAAACCTTTTACAATTAAAACTGACTATAAAGGAATATTAGGGTTTATTCAAAATAACCTTGATAATATGAAAGCGCAAGGGAGAATCATGCGTTGTGAATTGGCACTTAACTAGTATTCTTTTAGTATCGAAGATGTGAAGGGATCAAAGAATTCATTGGCGGATAGACTAACGCGAGAACTTGAAAATAAAAATAATGTCCAATTAGTCAAAGGCCTCAACGAGAAAGAACAACCAGAAGAGTCAAGTTATTGGAAAATTTTATCAGAATTATGGATTCGAGGATATCCTAGAAGAAGAAATGAGAGAGATGGTTCAATCTGCAACCAAAATCTGCCTCTCGTAGGCAGAAAGAAAAAGAGTTTGCTAAAAGAAAGAAGTATCATCAGGGATGGATGTAAGAATATTGGAGCTAGAGATAACCAATAAAATGCGTTAACTTCCTTGGGAGCTCTAGGAAAAGTTGAAGGGTCATTGAAAGTACAAGAATTTTCCAGAATGGTACTCATACGTGATATGCAAAGAAGGAGGTCCTTATTATGATGTTTAGGAACAATGAGAGACGATGATCTTCTTTCCTAATAACTTTGGAGTAAGGGGAATTAGTTTACCAACGAATTAGAAAGATGATATTAGGATCCTTAAATCATGGACATATGGAATGTGTAACATAATCTTTGGAGGAAGACCATTACCATGGACCGCATTAACAAAAAATATTTCACTAATTTTCAAAGGTATGTGTTTGATAGAGTCTTCAAGTTGGAAGGTGCAAATGAATAAGTTTCATCAATTGTGCTATCATCGAAGTAGAAAATGGAAAATCCAAGTCACCACATTATTTGTTGAGGTTTATCCAAGAGACATATAAGTTTGCTGAAGATCCAATTACCAAGAGACAACCACATATGAAGAATCCAACTAAAGCCAGAGCCATGGTACTATTCTACATTTATGAATACCTCTTTCAATATAAAGAAAGTGATTGCTTTATAATCAAAATTGGAAACACTACAACAATCCTCTCAAATGTATTACGTCCTTATTTCCAAGAAGCTATTGAGTCGTCCGAATCAATATCAGAATACTTGAGAAACATAGAAGAACGAATTTACCTATCCAAGCATGGACAAAACTTTCTTTTGGATACTTTAATGTCTTGGGACGAAGTTTATTAAAAAAATCTCATGCAAGAGCTGGAAATGGAACTCGAAGACTGTGAAGATTGGGAAACGAACGTTGGAGAAGAAGCCATGTACAACATCAAGTATTGCATGGATTAAAAAAACAATATACTTCACCTTAGATTTGCAAAGCCATTTGAATAACCAAAAGGAATCTCTGAAAAATGAGTCAGCTATCTTTTAATGTGCTTTCTTTAAGCTTTTTTACTTTATCTTTTATCATGGCACTGTTTGCCTTATCAACTCTGCCGGGGCATAAGATTGTACAGAGTCTTGAAGGGCATCCTATTCTCTCTCAAGCTCTAAAAATACACCCCTTATAAACACTAAAGGGCATCAAGGAAAAAACAGAGTGAGAGTAAAGTGCAAAAATCTAAGATAAATCTTGGAAGAGAAACAAAGAATTTGGAACTTGAAAGTGAATTAGAGTTCCCTCACTCTAAGTTCGAAATCTTCTATGAATCTCTTTATGTATCGGAGTGTTTAAGTGTTTGTATTCAGTGTGTTTTGTGTACATGTTATCATTTCCAGTTCAATAAAAGCTTGTTTTTAGTAAGGGAAAGCTACTTTATCGAAAGTTGTGTCGTGAATAACCACTTTTCTTGATCATAAATCATTCATCCACTTAAATAGATAGGTTAAGTTAAAAACTACGATTTGAGGTAGGAAACGAAACAAATTTGTGTTGTGCTGAGCTAAGGGAGTCCTGGTTGAGGATTAGCAACCCCTAGAAATCCGGAAGCTACAGGAACGCTGGAGGTCCAGTGATACTACGCTCAGGTAACGGTCAAACCTTTTTAATTTAAATTTCTTTAGTTTACGGAGCATGGTGGGCTTATGACTACAGAAAACATGTTATTCAAGATATAGTTAGTAGATTATGGTAGTTAGTATCATTAAAAATCATTAAGTGAAATCAATTATTTTATTTTGGGTAATCTGTGCAAGTTTAAAAAATGTATATCCTGATTTGTAATTTAGCCTAAAGGTTGGGTCAATTTGAAAATTAGAGTGCCTACATTGAGAAAACGTTTCCATCAAAGCCTAAAGAGGAAAATACTTTTTCTAAAAAAGCCTATTGTAAGAATTAATTCTTCACAGTTGGGCCAATTGGCAATCGTTTTGTCTTCCAGGTTTGTTGTGCCGCCATCTCAGCCTTCGTCTACTACACTTGGAGCACCAGGAACATAATCATCTTTCAAGGAAAGACCTAGCCTTCACAGTTGATGAATGCACTCAACAAATCATGCATGCCGTGAAGCAGCACATCCATGTGAACTGGAGTAGGAACAACAATACATCACTCTCATGGCGCAACATGCTAGGGATTTAATTTTTTGTCTCTCTTTTGCCATCATGTTGGCCTTCTTGAGTTGATCTTTTGAGCGCGTTAGCACCCTGGTGTATTTTGGTCGGTTACTGCTTTGCTTTAACCATTGTAAATCCTTTACCCTTCCAATTGAGTGTGTTGGTCGGACAATATTGTCATTGCCTAGGAGATTGTTTGCTCGATGCAAAAGAAGCAAGGAGATAAGGGTTGGATGCTCCTAAAACTTGATCTCGAAAAGGCTTACGACAGGCTGCGCTGGGACTTTGTTGAGGATTCCTTGTCAGATGTTGGCTTTCCCGCTGAGTGGGTTCGATGGATTCGTGAGTAAATTTCTTCTACCTCCATGGGATTGATTTGGAATGGGGAGGTTACTGAGCCTTTCGTCCCGTCTAGGGGTATTCGCCAGGGGGACCCCATATCTCCCTACTTGTTCGTCCTCTGTATCGAACGGCTTAGCCAAATGATTAATATGGATGTTATTAATGGGGATTGGAAGCCTATCTCTGTGGCTCAGGGTGGTGATCAATTCTCTCATATTCTCTTTGCGGATGACATTATGTTATTTGCTGAGGCTTTGGTGAGTCAACTGAACACTATCTTGGGTATTCTCAATATTTTCTGTCGATCTTCTGGCTTGAAGGTTAGCTCTGAGAAGCCCCAGATTTTTGTTTCACCTAATATGGGATATGGGCTTGTAAGACGCCTCTGTGAGATCAGTGGCTTTGCTGTCACCCTCGACCTCGGGTCATATCTTGGCATGCCTATTATACATTCTCGTGTGAATAAAGAACCATTTGGGCCTTTACTGGATAAAATTGCCGCCAAACTGACTGGCTGGAAGAGTAGGTTGCTGAGCTTCGCGGGCTGGGTCACGCTCGCCAAATCTGTTTATTTCCTCACTTCTGGTGTACACCATGGCGACGGTGTTGCTCCCCTCCTCTGTGTCTCATCGGATCGATTCTCTGGTCAGAGGCTTTCTTTGGGGGAGCTCGAAAGGTCATCGTCGTATGCACCTTGTCTCCTGGTCTGAGGTGTGTAGAGCTAAGCATAATGAGGGTCTTGGTCTTAGATCGATGGTGGATTTGAATCTTGCTCTTGTCGGTATGCTCGGGTGGCGTTTTCTTTTGGAGGAAAATAAACCATGGATCGATGTGATTAAATCCAAATATGTAAGGAACGGGAATGGATCTGCGCAAGGGTCTCACATATGGCATAGCATCAAGATGGGTGTGAAGAAGGTTATTTTTCCTGGTTCCCGCTGGCTTCTTGGAGATGGAAAATCAATTCTCTTATGGAGGGATGTATGGTTGTTGGATACATGTTTGTTGGAGGTTGCTATTCAGCCTGTTAGTGAAGAGCAACTTGAGCTTGTTGTTTGTTCATTCTAGAATGCCGATTCTGGGTGGTGTTGGGAGCATCTCTCGGGTTTGCTCCCGGCTATGGCTCTGATGATGCTTGCGGCGGTTGCCATCTCGTTTGAGCCGGATGCACGTGATGATCTCAGCTGGCGCCTCACCTCTCATGGTAGTTACACGGTGGCGTCGGGGTATAATTTGATTCATGCTGAGGGTGGTACTGCTGATGGACGTGTGTTTGCTGCCATCTGGAATCTTCAAGTGCCGGAGCGCGTGAGTGCATTTATCTGGCTGGTGATTCATGGGACAATCATGACTAATGAAGAGAGAGTGAGAAGACATCTTGCTATTGGGGATTCTTTTATTTTATGCCCGGACTCGGTGGAGTCTCTTGATCATCTCTTTAGGCGATGTCCTGCCGCTAGTATGCTCTAGAGTAACTGTAATGTTCCTGCTTTGCTGTCCAATTTGTTTGCTGATAACTATGCTTGCTGGTGTCGTATTAACCTTACATCGTCGACTGTTCTTGATAGTGTCAGCCCGTGGTCGGCGGTCTTCGCTTGTGCCCTTTGGTGGTTATGGAAATGGCGGAATAAGAAGGTCTTTTCGGGTAAGGATTTTCAGGGGTGTAAGGTGTCGTTTGTGCTAAACTACGCCTGTGACTATGCTAATGCTCTGATTTCTTCTAGCTTTGGTAGATCTGCCCCCAACTCTAGGTCCGAGGTCTTCATTCGCTGGGTGAGACCGAATGATGACTGGGTTAAAATTAATATTGATGGTGTTGTTAACGCTCCCCGTGTTGCTTCTGCTGGTGGTGTGATTTGCGATTCTGATGGTTGCTGGGTGTGTGGGTTTGTTCATCATATCGGTAGTTGCTCCGTGCCTGCTGCGGAGTTGTGGGGTATTTTGCAGGGCCTGCAGCTTGCTTGGGATCGTGGATTCCGGAGGGTTATTCTTGAGTCTGATTCTCAACTTGCTATCTCATTGATTAATTGTCGTGCTCTTGATCGGTGTCACCCCCTGTCCAGCCTGGTTTACCATTGCCTAGGCTTTCTTCGAAGGGACTGGTCTATTCAGTTCCGTCATATTTTTCGGGAGGCGAATGCTGTCGCTGACCAACTTGCTAGTTTTGTTTTGTCTTTCCCCTTAGGTTGTCATATTTTATGCTCTATGCTTAGTTGTGTTGTTTCTCTTGTTTCTGTTGATGTTCGGGGACGTGCCCTTACTCGTATGACTTTATAGTTTGGTTTTTGCCTTTCAATAAAGTTTTGAAGAGTATTGTGTCTTCTTTGACAAAAAAAAACTGTTTTCCCTTTCTCGTTCGGTACGTTTGTTTACGTTATAGACTCCAATTTATCAGTTATTGGCAATATTCAATGTACTCGATCGTTAATTAATTAACAAGCATAGCCCATTGTTACATAGCTAGAGTAATATATTGTGGTTGACAATTGTTGATGATACGTATCAACCACCAAAAACCTATATCTGTGGGTTCAGATCGAGAAGTAGAAAAAATCGTGTTGCAAAGTGTCTAATTTGTCGGATTTGGACTGTAATTATATTAGTTCTATTATCATGACCTTAATAGGTAATTAATTAATTTGGTTACGTTGAATAAGCTGCTGGGTCCATGAATGATTGCGGGCCACTTTAATTATGTTACTGTAATATATTATCCAATTAATGGGAATCGAACTTGATTTTGATGTTCTAACGTAACTATACAATGTATTGAACATTGTACGATCAATTTTGAATTTATGTATGTGATGTGAATACGTAGTTGCATGAAGTTACGCAAATTACTTTATTTTTTATAATTAATATAGTCAATTTTGTGGAAGAATCAAGTGAATTACATGTGCACCTTGTTACGTGGCTTAATTTGTAACCACCACCACGTATCATCCGTAATCACCACATCGATCCTCTTGAATTTGATAAATTGTGTTCATACTTCATGCTATGAATCTTTTCATTTCCAAAAAATATTACTACATCACCCGTCTAGAAATACTTGTCTTTCTAGCATTTCTCACAATTTTTAAGAAATTTATAAAAAATACTAGTATACCCTTACTTAGGCTCCGTTCGATAATACACTCATTTTTGCTTAAATATCTTTCTTCTCCTTCCTCGTGTTTTTTCTGCAAAAATAAGTAGCAAGTGGTCTGTTCGGCTGAACATACTCATGAAAGCTTCAAAATACATCAGATTGCTTCTATCTACTCAAAAATGGCCAAAAAAAAGTTGGATCTCCATACTTTTGTTACTTCTCTTGTACTTCTGGAGCATTTCTCTACTAGTACTTCCCTTGTTGCCCCCGACATCTCCCAAGCTTGACGACTCGCGATTGTTCTTGCCCCCGACATTTCTCTACTGGTTTCCCTTGACGACTCGCGATTGTTCTTGCCCGAAGCTCACTCGTTGTAGGTATGTTCACGAGCTCTCTTCTCTCCCCTCGCTCTTCAGCTTCCTCTCCTCCCCAACTCGCTTTCATCTTCCTCTCCTCCTCTCGCTCTTCACCTTGACCACTCGCTGCAAGTATTTACGTTTTGCCGATCTTCCACTTGTTCTTCTTCCTCGATTTTTCCCATAAAATGGCTTTTGATTTTAGGGTTTCGTGAGTCCCATGGATTTCGATTGGATTGAATCCATTTTGGGTTCAATCAATAGATTTTAGGTTAAAACAATTTTAGGGATTTCAATTGGATTTTTAGGGCTTTTGATTTCAGGGCTTATGATTTTAGGTTAAATCGATTAAATGGCTTTTCATTTTAGGGTTTTGTTCCGATTGATTTCGATTTGGAGCTTTACGACTTTTGATTTTAGGGTTTCGATTTTAATTTTAGGGCTTTTGATTTTTTTTTTTGATGTGATTTTAGGGCTTTTGACAGTTATTTAGGGCTTTTAGGGTTGCGATTTTAGGGCTTTTATGGTTTACATATTAGTGCTTTTGATTTTAGGGCTTTTAGGGTTTTGATGTTAGGGCTATTAGGGTTTAGATTTTAGGGCTTTTCGCTTTCAAGAGGGTTTCGATTTTAGGATCAATTTAGGGTATATTAATCATATCTATAAGATCATTGGTCCTGCAATTTCTTGATGTCTTCTAACTCATAACAATCCTGTTATTAAACCTTGTTGTAGTTTAATTACTGATCTATTTGATTGTTTGATTCAGACCTACAGACTGTTTAATAAATTATGCCTCATCTTGAATCCTAAAGCTTATATTTACTACAAGGTTAAATGTCCCAATCCTTTGATGATTTGGATCTACCAGTTGGGCGTTTTCCTGTGCGGCAAAGCTAACCAATATGACTACCTTTCTGACACTTCCATGTGCTTTTTCTTCTGCTGTTATAATCTCTACAAGGAGTCTAAGAATTTCATCCTTTACATCATATCACTTGGGTATCATTGTTGGCCGGAATATGTAAATCTCTTATCTACTACCCTCATAAGGTCTTCTAAAAATAAGCTAAATTGTGCTAAAAAATGGGTGCATTATGTTCCTATATAGGTGTCTCTATGACAAAGCATTTTACTTTATTACCTACTATTGTTACCACTCGCCTGCTATCTTGATTGCAATATGTTTCGTGAACTATAGTTATCAATTTTGCATATACACCAATACTTACTTATTTCCTAAATCTTTGTACATTCGAGATTCATGTTAAAAAAAATTGGTACTTTGTACATTCGAGATTCATGTTAAAAATTATTGGTACTTTGTACATATTTTTTTTAGGAATGTCGGAATCTAGAGAGTACAGAATTCGAGTAACATGAATGACCTTGAAATCTTATCTCAGCAGTCATACCAATGAGTGCCTAGTTTTATCTTGGAAACGATGTCTGATTATAGTGTGTCCTCCCCAAGAATGCTTTCGGACGACCTCCGGGTAACAATACCCTTTTCTAGTTATCCAATTGTGCTTTATATTTTCTACCCTTCTGTCTTCCAAATTATGGATTGTTTGTGGTAGTTTGCACTCGAAGTCATTCTTCTTTTTCTTTACTCTTTGTTTACTGGAATATGGTATAAGTTGTATTGCCCAAAGCACTAATGTATTCTTAAATACAAGCATGTGAGGACGGATTTAGGGAGGAACTTGCATTGCTCAATGAATCCTCAGGAAGCGCGTGGGCTGCGTGGTTGCAGACCATTGCTAATAAATAACGAGACCGTATCGAAGAAGCCGAGCTAGACATTGCAGCTTATATAGTCAACATTAGACAGTTGCGGAGAATACTAACAGCGCTTTGGCGGACAGACTAGCCGGTATAACCACTGCACATGTCCTTGTTTGCTTGGAGCGAGATGGTTTAAGAAGGTTAAGGATGATTGCGATATACATCACTGTTGTCCTTGCGATGGTGATATTTCTTGGTTTTCTAGTTTATGTTTGGCGCATTCTACATCCGTAGGGTGCAGACTGCAGAATGTGATGGTATTAGGAGTCATGCTGTTGTACTCCATTTTGGAACTTTATGCTAAGTTAGGTGTGTTGGCATGCAAGTTTGCCATTTTGTATAAAACATGTGCATGGTGTTGTCACTCTCAAATTAGGGTTATCTGCTAGTTGGCATAAACACTTGGTATTGTAGAAAAATACTTTCAGTGGATGCCATTTTGTAATTGTAAGGTGCTAAACATATAACTTGGCTTTTCTGCATCAGGTTCTCTCTTGAAGTTTTGCATGTTATCTCTTGAAGTTTTGCAGCTTCTCACTTGAAGTTGATTCACTTTTGGATGTGAAACATTGTAGTAACAGCAGATGACTGGATGTGTTTTTATCAATATGTACAGTTGATTTGAAATTTTCTTATTCACCAACGTTAACCTGTTGTAGCTGTTTCTGTTGGAAATGCTTCAAAATTCCCCACTTTGATAGAGATGTAATTGAAGCATTGCCATAATTTGTTCCTAGATGTGTTATATTTCGATCCCCTCACAGAGAGGGTTGTGGTTGTTTCAAGTTGTTTGAATTTCATGATTCTTGATGAAGTATATGGTTCTCTACGGATTAGGGTGAACTTGTTGTGGAGTAGGCTTGCAGATTTTTGGTGTTTAAGGAACCCTTACTAAGTACTCGATCATGTGAATGCCCTCATTCTTTGTATCTGCAAGTATTTATTGAGCTCGGACTATAATTAAACAGTAGGCTTGCACATTCTGTAGCATTGGATTCGGTTGCACAACCTGCTAAATCATCTGCATATTCTTCCTTAAAAAGTACATCAGTTTCTTCAAGCAAGAACTACACAAGGAATTTTAATTATCAACGTCATCAGTTTGGTCCATAGTTTTCTTCCATCCATCTCATCTGAGTGTTACAAACTTGTATTTAATGAGATTCTATTTTCTGAAAACATATATCCCATGAGGTCAAGTTCAGGAATTTTAATTATCGACGTCGCCTTCTTTATAGCAGTAAAGGTGCTCACAAGGATTATTTGGTTGAATCCTTTGGTGCTCTTATGCTTCTATGGCAAAGTACATGATTGTTGTATAAGCTTATGTTAATCTTCTTATCTGGTTTTCCATGAAAGGATTGTTGTTGTTGCAGTTGCCATTTTAATCTCATGCTTAGTAGGCAGGTGTTGTGCAGTGGCCAAATTAATGGTGTGTTTGGTTCACTTACTTATCCAAGAGACACAAATCTTTGGTTGTGTTTTGTTTGCAGATTGTCATTTTCAGTTCATGTGTTCACAAAAGTGCAAGTGGAAGATTGGTGAGGCTAGATCTTCAGTCTTCACTAATACATTGTATTAAAACACAAATCAATTATATCACTCACATTTGATCTTCATATTGATACTAGTATGAGATATCCTCATATCAATACCAAACCAACAACTAAAGAAACCCTTAGTCAAACCAGTTCATACTAATAAGAAAATTATCACCCCTACACAAATATGCAAGAAAGTTTACCACCCCTAGAGTGGGATTTGTTCACATTTAACATAAATAAACAATAAATATATTTTCTTGGGATTTATCAAAACAAAAGTACCCTAGAAAACCATAAGAGTGATTTCTACTGGTTTACCCTAAATAAACATCAACCTTGTACCCTATAGGGATTTGTACGGGTTTACAACAACACTAGATGCTCCAAAATGATTTCTCATAAAGCCAGATATCACTAATCATCAAAGAAACCTTGCTTTGTTGTTCCAAATTTCACGTGCAATTTCAGCTCTTAATTTGCACATGCCTCTAGGAAGTTCGCCAGTACCTTCATCTTCTCGTCCTTGAAAAACTTCTTCCAATTCCTCATCGTCTTCAAATAGTGCATCGTGGTGCTTGTGCTGTAGAATGAAATTGTGGAGGCCAAACCAACCTAGAATAAAGTCGTTATGTGTTGGAATACTATAGCTAGGCATAGCATTTAAAATCTTCCATCTCTTTTTTAGGACTCCGAAGCATCGCTCAATGGTTGTTCGCAACGAAGAATGAATGCGGTTGAATCCTTCTTCAACATTTCTTTGAATCTCCCTCTTGAATTGTGATTTATGGTATTTCACTTTAGTATATGGCACCATGTACCCTTCTCTATTCGGGCATCCCTTGTCAAGTAGATAATAACGATCTGAAAGCCAAATGAAATGACAACATATAAACGAATTTGTGTTAGATGAACAATCAAATTAAAACAAGCTAGGGTTTAAAGAGGTTACCTGTCGGTGGGTGTACTTGGCATTTTTACATCATGGTCGAACACTCGCGCATCATGCGCACTCCCTTCCCACCCGGTAGAAATGAACATGAAATACATGTCAAAGTCGCACACGGCCATGACATTAAACTAGCAATATTTTTTCGTCCAAAATGTGGATATTGCTCGTGCAATGGTATAGACGCAGTTATGTGAGTCCCATCAATGCATCCAATCTCCCCTACAAGTTCCATTGACGGGTTAATTATAAAAGAGCTTTATTAGTAACATATGTTAAT
Organism: Rheum nobile; assembly: GCA_027886185.1. Lineage (NCBI taxonomy): Eukaryota > Viridiplantae > Streptophyta > Magnoliopsida > Caryophyllales > Polygonaceae > Rheum > Rheum nobile. The sequence continues at coordinate 3,609,808 of WOAB01000546.1, read as the reverse complement.
ACCCATCAACCTTGAAATTCTCTAATTATTGCTTTTTTTATTAATAAGCATAAAAACTAAAGCAAGATAGTAAGCAAATACCTTTAAAATGCCATATTTGTCTTGTGATTGAATCTTGTTAGGAACTGTAGTGAAATTTTAGTCACGAGGTTGTAGTAGTTTTCGTACGAGACCCTGGAATCCAAATTTCCGCAAAACTAATGCATCCAAATACTTGATGAACTACTCGACTAACTGTATCTCCTGATATCTGAAAATGTTCAAATGTAGATCTGTTGGACTGTCCTTGAGAAATTATGTATAGAAACACTCCCACTTTTTCTAACACTGTCATATTTCGAGAAGATTTTAACCCGTATTTCTCTAACTCCTTGCACAAGTTATGGACGACATGTTGTTCCATTCTAAATGCAATCATGCACCGCACATCTGATTTTGAGTCTAAGATTTCTCTCATCCACATGATCCCAGTCAATTCTGAATCAAAACAAGGGACCTTAATGATGTACCTTCATTGGTAAGCTGTTAGAAGTTGTACATTCATGTCCAACCACAGCTTGCAACGAGGATACCACTTCTTTCGGACCTCTCTTTTGGAAAGTTTGCACTTAACTTTTTTGAGTTGGTCAGCCATAACTTAGGGTCTATAACACCCTGTAACAGTTGAACAAGTAATCGATATTAAAGCATACCCTAAACCTTAAATGAACATATTATACCATAATATAAACCTTAAATGAACGTCCAACTGATAATTAGCAAAGCATACCTAAACATCTTTTTTAAGAAAACATCTTAACACTAAACAAATCTCCAAATTTAAAGAAATGTCAACAACAACATTTAAAGCCACAACAAACATGTAAACACTTCTGCAAATGCAATGATAAAACACTTTTGCAAATACAAAGCAACGAGTGCATCTACGCTTTGTGGCCTTTGCCCTCCCTCGCATACTCGTGAGCCAACCATTTGACCCTGAACTCATCGGTCTTTATCTTCAAAAAATCCGACGTCTATTTTCCTTGTCCAGCTCAGTCATGGCAAAACACCAAATGCCAGAACCCTCATCCAAGAGATTATTATCAACAAGTCGGTCGAGCACCTCAACAACCTCGTCGTATTTGTTGTCATCCCTTGTGGTGCTCGCCTCAAAATCACTCTTCATCAATGTCAACATTTGTTTACCAGTTTCTTCCACAGAAGCAAGTTGTTAGTTATATAAGGTGGCTGAAGGCGATTGCCTTTTCCTTTTTTCTGGATAAGCCTTTCAGCTGCCATGCTATGGGATTTGCCTTTTGATTGTAATTACAGCATTCCTAGTGTCCCATCTATGCCCGGTTGAGTAACCAAGGTTTGCATAAAGTCATTAGTGTCCTCTTCAGCGTCTTTTTCCAATTGACGGTCAAGGAGATCATCATCCTCAGAGTGGATAATAACCTCATCATCAACACACAGAGGAACCGAATCAAGTTCCATTAATGCAGCAATAGCGTGCTTCCCAGACGCCACCAGTTCAGAATAGATGTCGTCCCACAGGTCACGAATACGCATCACTTAACTCCTGAACAAATTCATTGAAAATTAATATAAAATTTAAGCAAACATGTATGGAAAAAGGAGGAAATGCATGAAGATAAAAGTTCTCAATTCAATTTTAAAGAAAAAGTGTTGTCAAACAAATATTGAAGGACAGTGCATTGCATAATTAGTAAACATGTTCATAGATGTCAATGGCAATTACTATAGAAACAAGCAGGCAAACTAAGTAATGGAGATAGGAATTTAATGGCCAAACTACATGAAAGAAGTTAAATGGAATTAGGATCGTATGTCGTATCTTTCTTTTCTTCTGCCACCATTCTTCATCCACAATAATATGACCAGTTGATTCATCCCATCCTACACTAGTCTCCATGTGCCTTATCTTTCCCCAGTTGGTCCATATTTTCCTTTGAGTGAAGTATTTATTTTGGGCAGTTTTAGGCGTTATCGCTATCTTTGCTTTCATCTCAAATTCTGAACATATCTCAGCCCAACCGAAGGGCACACCATACCCATTTTTCCTTTTTATAAATCTTAGGACTTTCAAAAAAGTAATGATATGAATATGCTCATGGCCAGTGGGGTGCATACCATGCAAGAGGAGCCAATGTCCAAGACCAAGACCAAGGCGAAGGCCACCGGCCAAACCCTAAAAGTGCGCCGGCAAACCCTAATGGCCCGCCAAGCCACATGGAGGTTCCTCTCGGCACATGTCCAATTCTCTCGGCCACCAAGACTCCCACAACTCCTCCAGAGTCACCTCAGACCATTGGAGCCCTTGGTGCCGAGCCAAGTCAACTTTTGCCGAGCCCTAGGTCAAACCCTAGTTTCACGGCCACGCGTGAGGAGGGGTATAGGCACGAGCCCACATCTGGCTCAATCACTCGAGCCCGAGCTGACCCACCTCACCACCAGCTCAAGGGAGGTCCTTTGGCTCAGGGAGTGCCAAGCCAAACCGCGCCCAGCCCGGGTCCATGCATTGCAGCCTCTCCGCAAATCTCGGCGCCGGCCACACCACACCCGGGTTAATAGCCCACATGAAGAATTGAAGCCATTTGCACTTTCCGAATTATTTCCGATTATTTTCTTTGGTGATTAAACATTTTTAGACTTAATTTAAATTCCCTAAACTGCCCATTACTTGTGTTTTGATTAGTGGGAACGTGCTAGCTTAGTGCTTTCTTTTTAGTGATTTTCTTTTAATTGTTTTAGTAACCGGTTGTTAGGTTACTTAGGCAAACTCCTTGGCATTTGTTTTGGCATGTTTAGTCAGATTGAATCAAGAGAATTCCCAGTTTCAAAGCTTTTATTTTCGTTCTTCAACTTGTGAGTAAAATCGGGTTGAATCCCTTGAGAGAATTGAGTGAGTTGTATCTCAAATCCCTCTAGGTCTCTTTCTTGTGTTTGGTGCGTCAAATCCACACATAAGAGAGTGCTTATCCATCACAATCCATTCCCCAACCGATCGTTCCATCATCATCCCACAAAAACCCTAAAAATTGCCGAAAGTGCCCTAGTTCTTCAACCTTGGAGATCGGCCATTTTCGACTTCACCAAGAGCAATTCTTGCACAGAGGCTTCCATAGATCCGAAGGGATATCATTTGGTATCAGAGCTACGTAAGTATTGCTCTCAAATTTGCCTTTAAATCTATAGAAAAATTGGTACCTTACTTGCTCTCCATTTTCGTGTCTTTGCATCATTTCATACGTAGTGTTCTTAGGTTGTCTTGCATTTTCTCATTGTGTGTTTGCATTTGAGTCTTGAGTCTGCATAGAAGAGAAAGGGGTCAAGATTTTCAGATTGTTTTAGGAGTTTTTAGCCGTGCATCTTTAGAGAGAGAGGTTAGGATTTCCTTCCTAGATTTTAGGGTTTTCTTGTTTCGGTTGTTGCATGCATTTGAATTTCAAATTTTGGCTTCCAATTTGCATGAACCAGCCGAGCCCTTATTAGTTCATTTAGTTTAGGTTAATTTGAGTCTTTTTCATTCGTATTTTGCATATAATCAACCTAGGGTTCTTTCTTGTCTAACCGAAGCAAAAATTCACTTCAACTTGCGTAGGAAAAGCCTTGAAAATTCCTAAGTGTTGATTCCGATTTCAATTATGTAATTTTCAGTTTATCAAGTTGTTCTAGTGTCAAAAAAAAAAAGGAGACGAAAGATCAAAGAAGAAAAATCGGAAAAGTCAAGCCTACAACAAAAGAAAAAGACTTGGCTTGTAAAAGTGGTTGTTCAAGTTTGATATCTTGTGTGAAATTTTCTTTCTTTTGGATACATTGTGAAGTTGTTATTTTGTGAAGAATCGGCCAGAATTGTCATCAACTTTGTAAAGGAACTTTCAAAGGCTAAGTACTTGCATTTGTGTTGTGAAAGTTGTGGACTTTAGCACAAGGACTAGCCTAAAAGTTGTGGTGCAATTTTATCTTGTCTTTGGTCATATTGAGCATATTAGACAGCCTACCTTGACCTATATTTTGAGCTAGTAAAGGTTGCGAATTTTCCTTGATTTAAAAGCAAATTTGTGGCTTGCTTGCTAGCTTAGGTAGCATTTGTTGTTCTTCTATCTTGTGGGCTATTGTGTGGTATTGCTTGTGTGTAGGAAGTCATGGTGAGATTCAAGGATAAGAATGTGGCTGTGGAGGACCCTAAGGAGGCTATGGAGGTGACCTTGGAAGCCATACTCTTGGCTATCCAATCGTCCAAGGACGAGACCGAAGAGCGTACGCGCCAAGCTGAGGAGCAGACCCGCCAAGAAATACAAGCCTTGCGAGATGAGCAAACAACCTTCATGAAGACCATGGTGGAGAAGTGGAGGTTGTCCCACAGTCCATCTCCGAGCCTACATCAAGGTGCGCCTCAAGGAAGTGGAGCCCAATTCCTCCCAATGGTCGAGCCATCAAGCGGCATTCAAGAGGTCCAAGTGACCGTACCGCTTCTAGCTCAAGAGTTGGCGAACGTGTCTCTCCGTGAAGGGTTTTATCACCCTCCACCGAATGTGGCTGCCTCAAGGGAAGAGTTCGGTTTGGTCTCTAATACCTCTTCTCCTTACATTGCCCCTTTTACTACTAGTATGGTTCCTTTGTGCACTAACATGGCAGGACCAAGTACTACTCATAGAGGAGAACCAAGAGGAGCGCTGAACGCCATCTATAGAGAGGAGCCAAGAGGAGTGCCGAATGCATACAATGGGTATCAAGACCCGGGAAGGAGGATGGATGGAATAGGAGGCATAGGCCGAGGCCAATACCAAGGTGGGAGGATGCCCTACGCACCCCGACGAGCTTATGAAGACTATGATGAGGACTATGGTGGCCAACGTGAGGAGTTTGCATATGATCAACAACGGCCTCATGGTATCAAGTTAGAGGTACAATCTTTTGGTCTTCAATGTGATCCGGAAATTTATCTTGATTGGGAGCAAAAGACCGATCAAATTTTTAGGTACTATAACTACTCGGAAGTTCAACGAGTAGCTATAGCGACCATTAAGTTTGAAGGTTTTGCTTACCAATGGTGGCTTGGGGACAAGGAGGAACGAGAGTACCTCGGAACCCCCCAAATCACTACTTGGCAAGCACTAAAGCAAGCTCTCCGAGATAGATTTGTCCCGGAAGACTTTTCGGATAGGGTACATGAGAGGTTGGAGTTGTTAGAGCAAGGGAATAAGACCCCGGATGAATTCTATATGGAGCTAAAGACTTTGGTCTTTAGGTCTAGACTTAGGGTTCTTGAGGGGTATCTTATTTCTAAGTTTATTAACAACCTTAGCCCCGAGCTCCGAGCCATAGTGAGCAAGCAACATTTTTCTAGTGGGACCCCTATGGAAGAAGTGCTTCATTATACGAATCGTATATATAAGGCACTTCATTCAAAGCGTCCCCAAGCTCAAAGCTCACGGCCTTGGCAAAATGCATCGAGTGGCTCTAAGGGACCGCAACCTATGCCAAGACGCTTAGAACCCACTAGAGGTGACAACTCAAGTCACCCTAGAAGGGAGGCCCCTAATTCGGATCAAACCCAACGAAAGGAGGGGGAGACCCGGGCTAGGGATCTTAAGTGTTTTAAGTGTCTCGGCCATGGCCACTTTGCCAAGGATTGCCCCTCAAGAAGGCAAGTTCTTCTCAACACTATAGGGGACATTGAGTCCGAAGATGAATGGGAGGAAGAACTTGTTAAGAATGAGGATGGTTTGGAAGAATTGCATGTTGTGGCCGCCGAGGGTGAGTGCTTTTTGGTCAAAAGAGCACTAACCATTTCGGAAGGTCCTAGTGCACCTAGTCAACATGAGACTCTCTTTCACACTAGGTGTATCATTAAGGGAAAGGTGTAATATCCCTCAATTTTTAGTAAGGATATTCGGGTAATTTTTCCCAACCCTCACTAATTAATTATTTCGCTTTCAGTGAAGTTTGGATTTTCTGAAATATCCATGATATCCCAAATAATTCCCTGAATGGTATAAAATACATTCGATGTATTTTCGTAATTTAGAATATTTGTTTGAAAACAAACAGATAATTCCCGGAATTAAATGTCCATCCCCATTTTAATATTCTAAACCTTGTCTCCCCTACGCTTTTCTCGAGCCTTTCCCCGGCTTAGCTTTTCTCGAGCCTTTCCCCGGCTTAGCTTTCTCGAGCCTTGTGTTGGTCGGAGTAGCTACCCTCCTCTTGGGCTATATATGGAGGTGGTCTTGAAGGCTTGAAGGACACGAAGGTCAGACCTCTCGATCTCCTTCTCGTCTCTCGTCCCTGCTCGCTCACTCCTCTGTTTCGGTCTTCCGCCGGCGAAGCGGAGCCCGATCTCCAGTTCGCCTCCCATTCGCCTCCCGTTGAGTTGTTGCTGGTGTCGCTGCCCCATCTCCGGCACCAAGGAGCCCAGTGAAGTCGTCGAGCCGCCCCGCCGTGCTCCGCTGAACCGCAGCTGTAGCCATTGGAGCCCTGTTCGCGTCCCCGGTTCAAGCTCGCAACCGCGCAGCTCCTCCTCCTCCGCGCTAGGTCGTGGTTGCGGTGTAGTTGTGGTGGCTCAGACCCGGCGTCGTCTCCCTCCCAGCTCCTTCTCGTCGTTGCCCTTGCTGAGCTCATCACCCCGGTGTCGACATAGGCCCCGGCGAGCCACTGTTAAAGGTGAAGCGTTCGTCTCCAGTGCGTGCTGCGGTGGTGTCGTGGTGCTCTTCCTCCCCGTTGGCGCCGCTCCATCCCCGGCGTCGTCTGTGTCGAAGACGAGAACCCCCCCTGTTGCCCCTCTGTTTTTCTTTCACGTGAAATGGATGGTTTGAATTGGAAAGATGATGAACAGTGGCCGTGGGGCCCTTCCTTTGCTTTGTTTTGGTATTGGGCCGAGAAGCCCATTTACCCTTTCAGTCCAGATTCGACTCGAAATCATTCGAGCGGTATAATTTCGATACCCTTTCGTCCGTATTTTTTCTTAGGAAAATTTAATAAATATTTTATGATTTATTATCATAGAAATTTATTAAATATAATTCCTTAAATTCGTCCAGTCATATTAATTGATAGATAATTAATTTGTCAGTTAGAACGTGATCGGCTGGATTGCGTGTGGACTCGTACTCTGGTAGAAATATTCTGAAGCTTAAGCCATATCCTCGGAAAGGATATTTTCGATAGTTGTCTCGTCCAGATTCATCGCCGAATCTATTCCAGGCAAGTGGCGGTTCGCTCTTGCTCATCGTTCCATATTTACATTAATTATCAGTTGTTTATCTGAGTAATTAATTTGGAATGATTATTGTGTTTGTCTGGAAATGGTTTTATAAACTGTTTTGGAAAAATCATATAATAGGTTGTATATCTGCTAGAACGACGCTATTATCTGTGATCGCCTTCCGGGCATTTATGTGGATTTATCCTGTACTATTATTGTGCTATAACTGTTTAGTTAGCACGAGTATTCGTAGGAACGCTACTGTGTATCTCATTGCGAGTGCTAGTCGTTTCTTGATAACCTGGTGGTTAGGATTTAGTTCCTACCATCCTTCTCTAATGTCGTTTGTAGGGATTTAGTTCCCGACTCCGCCTTGAGGGATTTAGTTCCCGCGGGATTTAGTTCCCGCGGGATTTAGTTCCCGATTCGACTTTTGGGATTTAGTTCCCGAGTCAACTCCGCTCCTAGGGATTTAGTTCCCGCGAGACTTAGTTCTCGATTCGACTCTTGGGATTTAATTCCCGATTCAACTCTGCCTTAGGGATTTAGTTCCCGAGGGATCTAAAAAGATTATAACGTGATGTGGGTTTTTGGAATTAAATAAGATAAAGTGCCCGAGTGCACATAATTAATATACCTTTGGCGAGTAGTGCAGCTAAGTAAATAGTACAGCTAGGAAAGCTCGTCTCGACTGTTGATCAGAGTACGTTCTCTTTCCAATCTGGATTCGCTGTAAGCGATGAGGTTGGTCGTGAACCGAAACATCTTAGTCAGTTTTTAAATCGTTATGTGGTTCTATAAGATCCAGACTTGAATGTAGTACGTTCTACTTCCGATCTGGATTTGCTGTAAGCGGTGAGGTTGGTTGTGAGCCGAAGCATCTCAGTCAGCTTTTAATCGCTGTTGTTTGATTCTGTAAACATTCCAGATTTGTCATATTTCCTTAAAGACTCATTTCTTTTGGAGTCTCTTTTCGAGTCGATTTCTGTGAAGATTAAGTCTTCCAGAATCTTCTCTTGTGCATACCTCTTGTTGTTATTCCGTGAAAGTGCCGGGTTATGTATCGTCCCTTCGGTTATTATTCGAGGGATAATGATAGTAAACGGTTACGATCACTCGAACCACTCTGCTTTTTACCCTTGCTAGTCTATTCAAGTAGACTAACCCACGAACATTGTTCTCCGCATGTGGGCTGGTGTCATCCGTTCGATTCGGCACATCAGATAGAGCGAAGATATGAGGAGACTAGATTGACTATGAAGACGACGGTTGTTTTTTGATGTTTTAATAATTGCTTTTAATCAGGTTGAGATCCTTGGGCAGGTGATCATTACAATCACAACCCTTTTTGTAATATCTTTTATAAGTCTTCCGCTGTACTTTGTTTAAACTATGTGTTTGGCCTATTCGGGATTGGGATGTAATCCCGTAACTAATGTTTCATTTTATTGATGTTTTGATTTGGATACTTTGATCATTATGTATCATTGTATGCTTTAAATTGTATTTAAACCGATAAAGCCTTGGGTGATCTTGGTAAGGAACACTGGGGTCACTGGCGGTAATACCTTTCCAAATGGGTTAAGATTTGGGGGTGTTACAGTTGTGGTATCAGAGCCAAAGGTTTTAAAACGGGTTTGGGATTTTATAAATCATTTATCCGTTTTTGAAAATGCTTTAAAAGGGCTCTGAATTTTCAAAGTGAAAAGAATTTCAAAACACCGTTCATAGTCATGTCTTCTGTACAGTCTGATATAGTAAGCTTGCTTCAATGTCTAGAAAGACTAATTCATTCCCCGTTGCCCCGTTAGATATGGGTGCATTCTGTTCTCTTCAGAGGAACCCGGGAGAAGCCGAGGTGGTTTCGTCATCTCCAGTTAGGCTTGATTCCCAGTTCGCTCGTTGTGAGTTGAGGTTGTAGAACCTAGTAACTCGGTTTGAGTCCATCAATAGAAATTACCAAATTGATCTATTCTAAGTTGATTTTATTACGATAAATATATCAGAATGATATTAATGTGATAAAATCCTTGGAATTTGATCGGTGAACAGATGGTGAACACAAGGAACGTTATCCGTGCTGGTGCTGGGCCGAGTAATGACCCCAGACCAAACCCGAGGAATGTTGCAGACCCATCAGGAGAGCGTGAGTCTGTCTTCAATAATAATCCAGGAGGTAATGGCCAAGCTCAGGCCGACGCTCCAGTAGTGCTCGATGCAGCGACAGTCGCAGCAATTCGGGGGATTGTTCTGCAAGCAATCACCGAGATAATGAGGCCAATCGCACCTCAGGCACAAGGAGTGCTAGTACCTCCAGAAGTTCCGAGGTTTGAGGAACAAGAGAACCAGGTACTACAGGGAGGCATGATCAGGAATAGAGGGGAGTATGGCCAAGCTCTGAAGGCCATTAACTCTATGAGACCTGACAACTATGATGGAAAAGAAGAGCCAGTCAGAGTGGCTCATTGGTTCTCACATATGGAACGGTTGTTTCGTAATGTTGAGTGCACTGAAGCGGAGAAAGTGCACATAGCTTCTCTATAGTTGAAGGAAGAAGCCAGTGAATGGTAGGAGAGTATCGGCTTAGCTGATAGCCCGGTGTTGACCTGGTCAATGTTTAAGACCAACATGACGGACCGTTTCTTCTCTTGTGCTATGAGGGAGGAGAAACACAAGGAGTTCTTGTATCCTAAGACGGATGGATTGAAGGTGACCGAGCTGGCCACTAAGTTTAATCATCTTCTGCAGTATGCTGAACCAGAGATATCCAGTGAGGCACAGAAGATCTGGTACTTCCATGAATGGATGAACCCAGATATTAAACCATGGATGGTGTACCACACATGCTCTACTCTGGAGCAGTACGTGGATGCGGCCTACAAGTTGGAAGTCACACTGGAGGAGTCTGCTCATAAGCGGGAGAAGCAAGTTAAGGGAAAGGGTGGGCAACAGGATCGCCAGGTTGGTTCATTCAAACGACCGACATCGCCTACCAAGTTTGAGAAGTCTGGTCGTGCTAAGACCGAGACAACTCAGTCTGACTCTGCCAGGGGCTCAGGTTGGAGCAGCGGAGTGATTCAGTGTCACAATTGTGGTGCATCTGGGCACAAAAGTTTTGCATGTCGGAATGAGAAGAAGGCGTGTTTTGGTTGCGGGAAGGAAGGGCATATGCAGAGGTTCTGTCGGCAGGAAATGCAGAAAGGAGCGGAGTCTCATCAGGGGTCTGTTAATCCAAACAACAGACCTAGGTTTAAACCAGCAGAGACTTCCAATCCTTCGATGCAGACAACTGCGCAGGATAAGAGGAAAGCCCCAATGACTTCTGGAAGTCAGGGTCAACGTCTTTACGTGATGCGTGAGGCGGATGGACCCTATGCTCCTAATGCTTAGAGTACTTTGTATTGGCATTACACTTTTGTTAATGTGTTGTTGATGTGGGTGCTACCCAGACTTTAATTTTGGATGGTTGTAAGTTAAGTTGTGTGTGCAACGAGGTTGTGAACCTTTTGTTGTAACTCTTCTTATATATGAACCTTTGGTTTATACCAAGTTAATGTTTCGTTGCTTGGTATGGGGTAAGGTCTCGTGTTCGAGACTCACCAACAACCTCTTAGGAGATGGCTGCCTATTAATTAGGTGGAGCTACCAAGGATGGGTTGAGATGTATGGACAGCGGCTCATGGCAACAGTGGACGCTGGTAATGGCTGGGCCTGGGCTCGGAGCCACTAGTGAGTCGTCTGTGAACCATGTAGTGGGCTGGTCCAAGATGGTGACCATTTAGTGGGAACCAATCGTATGTCGGAATTGTCGATTACCATCAAGGGTAAGAAATTCAAAGTGATTTGACCTAAATAACCATGGTTGACGGAAGCGTCATAAGGCAGTGATCGACTTCAGTTTTGATATTCCTGTGGTTAGAGGATTTACGGGTGTCTTTCCAGAAGATATTCCTAGATACCCTGAATCGTGTTGTGGAGTTTGCAATTGATCTCGAGCCGAGTACCACGCTGATCTCTGAGGCACCGTACCGGATGGCTCCTGTTGAGATGCAAGAGTTGAAGAAGCAACTCAAGGATCTTCTTGACAAAAGTTATATAAAGCTGAGTGCATCACCTTGAGTAGGAGTGCCCTAGTTTTATGTGTCAAAAAGAAAGATGGACCGTTTCGACTTTATTTTGACTTTCGAGAGTTGAATAAAGTCACGATCAAGAGCAAGTATTTGTTGCCAAGGAGTGATGATCTGTTGGATCAACTATAGGGAGCAAAAGTTTTCTCCAAGATCGACCGGAGATCTGGTTTTTATCAGCTCAGGATTCGTGAGGATGATATTCCGAGGATTGCGTTCGGACGAGAGATGGTCACTACAAGTTTGTAGTCATGCCATCTGGATCTACGAGTGCTCCAGCAGTTTTCTTGAACCTAGTGCATCGATGTTTTAGACCAGTACTTGAATAAGTTCATAGTGGTCTTCATCAATGGCATTTTGATATTTTCCCGAGCAAGGAAGCTCATAGGGAACATCTGCGGATTGCTTTATCGGTCCTTAGACCAAGTCGACTGTACACAAAGTGGACTAAGTGCGATTGTTGGATCTAGGAGTGGCTTTCTTAGGCCATGTGATCAATAAGAATGAGGTTATGGTTATTCCCCAGAAGAGTGAATCAGTAGTTGTTTGGAAGCGGCCTCAGGGTGTGAGCGAGGTGCGCAGTTTCCCAGAGCTTGCTGAGCATTATAGACGGTTCATGGAAGGATTTTTTTTAAGATCACTCCACCTATGACCAGTCTGTTCCGCAAGGTCAACAAGAAGTTGTCTGGGATGACAAGTGTAAGACCAGTTTTCAAGAAGTTGAAACAGTGTCTGACTTATGCACCAGTTTTGGCGTTGTCGGAAAGAATGATGGCTATATGGTCTATAGTTAATGCTTCGAGAAATGGGTTGGGATGTGTCTTTGATGCAGAGGGGCAAGGTTATTGCATACGCATCTAGACAATTGAAAACATATGAAGCAAACTAACCAACACATGACCTAGAACTAGCAGTAATAGTATTTGTATTGGAAACTGAGGTTACTTGGGTAACCCAGAGGTCAACAGAGGTTTTCCACCAGAAGATTCTCCGTGTACATGGCATTCATAAGACCATTGTATCGGATCAAGGTAGCTTAGTTCGAAGCTTTGTATGGTCACAGATGTAGATCTCAGACTTGTTGAGATGAGAAGGCCGACAAGATTCTACTTGGACCAGAGTTGGTCGAAAGGACAGTTTCAGTCATTGCTTGATTAGACAGAGATGTTGACCGCTCAGGGTCGACAAAAGTCTTACGCAGATCAGAAGCGTAGAAGTGTCAAGTTCGAGGTTGGTGCCAAAGTACTTGTCAGAGTATCGCCATCCAAGGTGTTTTCAGGTTTGGTAAGCGTGGGAAGCTTAACCCTCGCTACATGGGACCATTCAAGATTCTGGATAGAGTAAGATCTCTAACGTACCGTTTGGCATTGTCGCCATCGGCATACCCAGTGTATAATGTGTTTCGCGTATCCTTGCTAAGGAAATTCGTGCCAAGATGAGTCTCATGTGTTAAGCTATAAGGACATCGAGATTCAGGCAATGATACTTGAGAGGAGATGTCAGTGCGTATTCTCGAACGCCGTGTGTAGCAACTGTGCAACAAGATCGTACTGTTGGTACGAATTCTGGGGTCCGAGTCTGGGACAGAAGAAGTTACTTGGGAAACCTGAGAAACTGAGGCGGATATGCTTAGACGCTTTCCCGAGTTGTTTTCGGCCAAGTTTCGGGGTCGAAACTTCTTTTAAGGGGGAGGTGATATAATATCCCTCAATTTTTAGTAAGGATATTCGGGTAATTTTTCCCAACCCTCACTAATTAATTATTTCGCTTTCAGTGAAGTTTGGATTTTCTGAAATATCCATGATATCCCAAATAATTCCCTGAGTGGTATAAAATACATTCGATGTATTTTCGGAATTTAGAATATTTGTTTGAAGACAAACAGATAATTCCCGGGATTAAATGTCCATCCCCATTTTAATATTCTAAACATTGTCTCCCCTACGCTTTTCTCGAGCCTTTCCCCGGCTTAGCTTTTCTCGAGCCTTTCCCCGGCTTAGCTTTCTCGAGCCTTGTGTTGGTCGGAGTAGCTGCCCTCCTCTTGGGCTATATATGGAGGTGGTCTTGAAGGCTTGAAGGACACGAAGGTCAGACCTCTCGATCTCCTTCTCGTCTCTCATCCCTGCTCACTCCCTCCTCTGTTTCGGTCTTCCGCCGGCGAAGCGGAGCCGGATCTCCAGTTCGCCTCCCTCTCGCCTCCCGTTGAGTTGTTGCTGGTGTCGCCGCCCCATCTCCGGCACCAAGGAGCCTAGTGAAGTCGTCGAGCCGCCCCGCCGTGCTCCGCTGAACCGCAGCTGTAGCCATTGGAGCCCTGTTCGCGTCCCCGGTTCGAGCTCGCAACCGCACAGCTCCTCCTCCTCCGCGCTAGGTCGTGGTTGCGGTGTAGTTGTGGTGGCTCAGACCCGGCGTCGTCTCCCTCCCAGCTCCTTCTCGTCGTCGCCCCTGCTGAGCTCGTCACCCCGGTGTCGACGTAGGCCCCGGCGAGCCACTGTTGAAGGTGAAGCCTTCGTCTCCAGTCCGTGCTACGGTGGTGTCGTGGTGCTCTTCCTCCCCGTCGGCGCCGCTCCATCCTCGGCGTCGTCCGTGTCGAAGACGAGAACCCCCATGTTGCCCCTCTGTTTTTCTTTCACGTGAAATGGCTGGTTTGAATTGGAAAGATGATGAACAGTGGCCGTGGGGCCCTTCCTTTGCTTTGTTTCGGTATTGGGCCGAGAAGCCCATTTACCCTTTCAGTCCAGATTCGACCCGAAATCATTCGAGTGGTATAATTTCGATACCCTTTCGTCCGTATTTTTTCTTAGAAAAATTTAATAAATATTTTATGATTTAATATCATAGAAATTTATTAAATATAATTCCTTAAATTCGTCTAGTCATATTAATTGATAGATAATTAATTTGTCAGTTAGAACGTGATCGGCTGGATTGCGTGTGGACTCGTACTCTGGTAGAAATATTCTGAAGCTTAAGCCATATCCTCGGAAAGGATATTTTCGGTAGTCGTCTCGTCCAGATTCATCGCCGAATCTATTCCAGGCAAGTGGCGGTTCGCTCTTGCTCATCGTTCCATATTTACATTAATTATCAGTTGTTTATCTAAGTAATTAATTTGGAATAATTACTGTGTTTGTCTCGAAATGGTTTTATAAACTGTTTTGGAAAAATCATATAATAGGTTGTATATCTGCTAGAACGACGCTATTATCTGTGATCGCCTTCCGGGCATTTATGTGGATTTATCCTGTACTATTATTGTGCTATAACTGTTTAGTTAGCACGAGTATTCGTAGGAACGCTACTATGTATCTCATTGCGAGTGCTAGTCGTTTCTTGATAACCTGGTGGTTAGGATTTAGTTCCTACCATCCTTCTCTAATGCCGTTTGTAGGGATTTAGTTCCCGACTCCGCCTTGAGGGATTTAGTTCCCACGGGATTTAGTTCTCGTGGGATTTAGTTCCCGCGGGATTTAGTTCCCGATTCGACTTTTGGGATTTAGTTCCCGAGTCAACTCCCCTCCTAGGGATTTAGTTCCCGCGAGACTTAGTTCTCGATTCGACTCTTGGGATTTAGTTCCCGATTCAACTCTGCCTTAGGGATTTAGTTCCCGAGGGATCTAAAAAGATTATAACGTGATGTGGGTTTTTGGAATTAAATAAGATAAAGTGCCCGAGTGCACATAATTAATATACCTTTGGCGAGTAGTGCAGCTAAGTAAATAGTGCAGCTAGGAAAGCTCGTCTCGATTGTTGATTAGAGTACGTTCTCTTTCCAATCTGGATTCGCTGTAAGCGATGAGGTTGGTCGTGAACCGAAACATCTTAGTTAGTTTTTAAATCGTTATGTGGTTCTGTAAGATCCAGACTTGAATGTAGTACGTTCTCCTTTCGATCTAGATTCGCTGTAAGCGGTGAGGTTGGTTGTGAACCGAAGCATCTCAGTCAGCTTTTAATCGCTGTTGTTTGATTCTGTAAACATTCCAGATTTGTCATATTTCCTTAAAGACTAATTTCTTTTGGAGTCTCTTTTCGAGTCGATTTCTGTGAAGATTAAGTCTTCCAGAATCTTCTCTTGTGCATACATCTTGTTGTTATTCCGTGAAAGTGTCGGGTTATGTATCGTCCCTTCGGTTATTATTCGAGGGACAATGATAGTAAACGGTTACGATCACTCGAACCACTCTGCTTTTTACCCTTGCTAGTCTATTCAAGTAGACTAACCCACGAACATTGTTCTCTGCATGTGGGCTGGTGTCATCCGTTCGATTCGGCACATCAGATAGAGCGAAGATATGAGGAGACTAGATTGACTATAAAGACGACGGTTGTTTTTGGATGTTTTAATAATTGCTTTTAATCAGGTTGAGATCCTTGGGCAGGTGATCATTACAATCACAACCCTTTTTGTAATATCTTTTATAAGTCTTCCGTTGTACTTTGTTTAAACTCTGTGTTTGGCCTATTCGGGATTGGGATGTAATCCCGTAACTCATGTTTCATTTGATTGATGTTTTGATTTGGATACTTTGATCATTATGTATCATTGTATGCCTTAAATTGTATTTAAACCGGTAAAGCCTTGGGTGATCTTGGTAAGGAACACTGGGGTCACTGGCGGTAATACATTTCCAAATGGGTTAAGATTTGGGGGTGTTACAAAAGGTGTGTAGTGTCATCATTGATGGTGGCTCATGTTGCAACTTGATTGATCAAGAAGTGGTGAATAGATTCAATCTATTGACCACTTCTCACCCGTAACCCTACACACTTTGTTGGTTGAATTCCGACAAGCCCCTTAAGGTCAAGGACCAAGCCGCCATTCAGTTTGCTATAGGAGATTATGTGGATGAGGTTGTGTGTGATGTTTTACCCATGACCGCATGCCACCTCCTCCTAGGTCGACCATGGCAATTTGATAGGGGTGTCATCCATCAAGGCGTGACCAATGAGTATTCTTTTATCTTGAATGGTAAGAGAATCACTCTACATCCTATGATGCCCCATGAAATCATGGCTGACCATGTGGCTAGGGAGCAAAGAAAGGCCGGCCAACACATAGAGCAAAGCCAAGGTAAGAAAATGGCAATTGGAAACAAAGGTGGTGCTTCGCATCATATGCTCTTGGCCACGCCTTTAATGCCCTCATTTGTTGCATGCCCTTCCTCTTTCACTACGTTTTATGAGGCTAACCCTATTAATGTGAAGGATGTGGTGTTGCAAAGTTTGTCTTGTAGTCCTATTGTAGGTCAAGGAGGTGTACCGCCCAAGGAAAGCTATTACTTGGAAGGAGAAAGGGACTTCGACGAGCTGGATTCGAGGTCGAATCCCTTTCAAGGGAGGGAGGATGATATGAATATGCTCATGGCCAGTGGGGTGCATACCATGCAAGAGGAGCCAATGTCCAAGACCAAGACCAAGGCGAAGGCCACCCGGCCAAACCCTAAAAGTGCGCCGACAAACCCTAATGGCCCGCCAAGCCACATGGAGGTTCCTCTCGGCACATGTCCAATTCTCTCGGCCACCAAGACTCCCACAGCTCCTCCAGAGTCACCTCAGACCATTGGAGCCCTTGGTGCCGAGCCAAGTCAACTTTTGCCGAGCCCTAGGTCAAACCCTAGTTTCACGGCCGCGCGTGAGGAGGGGTATAGGCACGAGCCCATATCTGGCTCAATCACTTGAGCCCGAGCTGACCCACCTCACCACCAGCTCAAGGGAGGTCCTTTGGCTCAGGGAGTGCCAAGCCAAACCGCGCCCAGCCCGGGTCCATGCATTGCAGCCTCTCCGCAAATCTCGGCGCCGGCCACACCACACCCGGGTTAATAGCCCACATGAAGAATTGAAGCCATTTGCACTTTCCGAATTATTTCCGATTATTTTCTTTGGTGATTAAACATTTTTAGACTTAATTTAAATTCCCTAAACTGCCCATTACTTGTGTTTTGATTAGTGGGCACGTGCTAGCTTAGTGCTTTCTTTTTAGTGATTTTCTTTTAATTGTTTTAGTAACCGGTTGCTAGGTTACTTAGGCAAACTCCTTGGCATTTGTTTTGGCACGTTTAATCAGATTGAATCAAGAGAATTCCCAGTTTCAAAGCTTTTATTTTCGTTCTTCAACTTGTGAGTAAAATCGGGTTGAATCCCTTGAGAGAATTGAGTGAGTTGTATCTCAAATCCCTCTAGGTCTCTTTCTTGTGTTTGGTGCGTCAAATCCACACATAAGAGAGTGCTTATCCATCACAATTCATTCCCCAACCGATCGTTCCATCATCATCCCACAAAAACCCTAAAAATTGCCGAAAGTGCCCTAGTTCTTCAACCTTGGAGATCGGCCATTTTCGACTTCACCAAGAGCAATTCTTGCACAGAGGCTTCCATAGATCCGAAGGGCTATCAAGGACGAGGAGCATGGAGGGAAGGCTAGAAGCCTAGGCTGTCCCATCACGCCGCGCGATCGTCGCCACGTCAAACCTCTCCTGTCGCGCAAAAACGGATGGTGGAGATCGTGCAGACTAGAAAGTCGTCCTGACTCCCGCCCGTAGCTGCCTTAAGTCCAAACGACTTGGGGCTATTGTTGGGCCCAGCATACTCTGATGGGCCGTGCATAGCAAACTAGGCTGCCTTACATTGGAAATGGGCCAAGGAGCTTGAAGAGGAGCGTCGGATGCTTGTCAACGCACAAACCCGACCGATCTCGGAAATCTCGCTCAAGCCGTAACGGCCCGATCTTCAGCAACGGTGGCCGATTTAAGTGCGATTTAGAAGCCTCCTTAATGACAAAGATCCCAAGGATTATGATCAAGAATTAAGGACAAAGATCCCAAGGATTATGCTAAAGAATTAAGGGGAAGATCCCATTCAAACGGTAACAAGACCGACGAAGAAGAGGGTCCGATAAATAGGGCACGAAGAGGCTCAAAGAAGAAAAAAAGGGACAGTGATACTCATTATCTCAGCTCTCAAAGGCTTACTGACCTACTTGTTCTCGTTTAGCTCTTTTGGCAATAGTACTCGACTGCCAAGGATCGGACGCTAGTTTAGCCGGTCAGACAAGGCTTGATCTTTTGCATCTAGAGGAGTGAAGCTGTACTTTGTCACATTCTTATCATTACATAATCATAATATCATCACATAATCTTGTTCTCATTTCATACTTACTTGATTGTTCGTTTGGTTAGGATTTATTTTGTTATTATTATACTATCTGGTCGACTCGTTACCCCGTCTAAGACGATTTAGATCATAGATCTTTTCGCCCCAAAACATTTGCCAAAACCAAAGGAGTACCAAGTGGAAAAATGAAACTTGGGACACCAACCGAAATTATCTTAACTACATGGGTATTAATAGGACTTAAAACATGTGACCATTGCTAGTCTTTATACAATACCTGAACCAGACCGGAACCGTGGAACAAGACCGGTCCGGTCTGGTTTAATAATTAATGTAGTTGTACCCTTGTGGGTTTTTTGTCGTTTACTCTTGTTGTGTAATATACAAGATTAAGATAGGTTATTGTATAAAAATGTTGTTATTAGCTAGATGAAGTTTTGTTATAAGAAGTTTAGTTTAAGTTAGCTTAAACAAAGTAAATGTAGACATTAACTAAGTATATATATTCTTATTGTAATGGTAAAAAATTAAACTGTGTGAAAATATAGTTTTTAGTGTTTATTAGCTTAGACAAAGTGAACTGGACATTTATTAAGTAGATATAGTCTAATTATAATGGTTAAGAGATGAAACTATGTGTGAAATAAGTTTAATAACTCGATACAACATTTTGACAGGGCAAAAAAATTTAGTTTGATGTAGTTAATTAATGGATTAGACAAAATAAACTATGCATAATATAATGTTACAATAGATTAAGAGAGATTAAGGTACAAGTAGTACCTTAGAACACTAATGTATTGTTATAATAGATTATGAGAAAGTAAAGTACAAGTATTACTTTCGAGTATTAAGGTAAAAATACAATGTAACGTGACTATGATATACTTGTATTATCTTATAGTAGACTTGTATTTTCTTAAATTACACTTAGAGCTGTCAAAACATGATCCGATCCGTTTTATCGTACTGACCGAGCCGCTCTTGGACCCAACCCGACATGGCTGAAATTTTTAATAACCCAAATTTATCGAACCTGAATCTAACTCGAAAATATACGACCTCTCAAAAACCGAGCCAACCCGATAAAACCACCCGACCTGAATTTTTAGGGTCGAGACCCGACCCGAAAGTCACTTGGTCAAGAAGAACCCAAACCTGACTCGACCCAAACACGTTATTTCATAAATATTATCTCATTTATATTTAATATTTCATATATTTTTTATAATAATATAATATTAAATATTTCATTAAATTTATTTTTTCATAACAATCATAAAAAACGGGCACTTTCGACCCAACGGGTCGACCCGAACCTGAGACAAACCCGTTACGACCCAAATTTTTTTACGACCTGGTCGATTCAAACCCAATTTAATACCCTGGATTTGTAATCCTTTATGACGGTTAGATTGCTATCCATGTCAACAAGAGTTCTTCCTTTTCATGATTCAAGTGAGGACAAAGAACTCTGAAGTTAAGCGTGTTGGGGCGAGAGTAGTACCAGGATGGGTGATTTCCTGGAAAGTTCCCCGGTTGGCATGGACTAGCGCTTCTAAGGCATCGGGTCTTACAAATGGTATTAGAGCTAAGTTTTGGGATACGAGTGGACTTGGCCTGGATGGCGTCACTTGACCTAGAGGGTGGTTTTGGGCTTGACAAGGTCGTCAAGGGTTTAAGTGGGGTGATTGTAATACCCCGAATTTGTAATCATTTATAAGGATTAGAGTGCTACCCATGTCAACAAGAGCTCTTTCTTTTCATTATTCAAGTGAGGACAAAGAACTCTGAAGTTAAGCGTGATGGGGCAGGAGTAGTACATGATGGGTGATCTCATGAGAATTAAGTCCCAGGGTTGGCATGGACTAGTGCTTCTAAGGCCTCGGGTCTTACACCACCAAAGTTGAGATCGAAGAGGCCAGTGGAGTTAAGAAGGTGTTACTAGCTCTCTTGTGTCAGAAGGCCCCGAGGTTGCAATTTCAGAGGTTTTTCAGAGTGGGAGAGAACACAATTGAAGTCGTCAATGGAATAGGCGAGGGAGGTGAGATCATGTCAGAGAAGGAGGCGACTCGGTCTATCATTGAAAGCATTAACTAAGGTCAAGAGGAATGAAGAGTTAGTGGAGGGAGAGGTGGCAAGACAGTGAACGAGTTGATCAATAATGAGGATACAAGAGATGGAGATGTATGTAGGATTCCAAAACAGCCAGATGTGGCCGTTAGTAGCGGGAGAGGAGTTAGAGATGTTGAGGTATTTATGAAGGAAGTTGTAGAGAACAAAGGGAGATTTGGAGGATATTCTAGTTTCAAGAAGGCCAATGACGGAGGCCTTGGCTTTATGTAGAGCATTCAGAATTTCTGTTTTTTAGAATTGGTTTAATCCTCTAAATATTCCAAGAGAGAATAGTGTTGGTGATTTTAGTGTCATCAAGAGACCGTTCCCATATAGGGAATGGTGCCATTTAGTGTGATCGAGATTCATACGACACTATAAGATCTCACTTAGCTACATCACGGGTTTGGAGGTGTGGAGTACACACTTGTGTAAGCATACTTGAGATTCTGAGGGAGACATTAAGGATATGTGACGTTACCCATATGGGAACAGTGCATCAAAGAGGTTAATTGTATCTTTAAGATAGATCGACGTTATGTAAGGTTGAACGAGTGGTCGTTCCTTGGAGGGATCAGCCGTTCCCTAGGTGGGAACGTCATGTTCCCTGAGGCATGGTTAAAGTTTCAGCACATGATATATGTGTTGTAACCGCCTTTGTAACTGTCAAAATAACCGCCTCTTAACTACCTTAAATCAGTTGATAATTGATAGAAGTAGTTGGATATTCTTGAATACGGTTGGTGGCGGTTGGAACGGTTGGTAACTGTTAGTAACCGTCGTAACCGTTCCATGTAACCGCCCAAAAGCCTATATAAAGGCATTTCGGTGATAGTGTTGGTACATCAGATAAAACACATGAGTTCTCTATCTGAGTTGAAGTCATACTCCACAAATACATAAACATAGTTTAGTTCCCATCAAGCCTTGAAGGGAACTAGAGGATTTGTCTTATCTCACTTCAGATTTTGCGGATTCCCTAAGGCTTAGTAACGGGCAAAATTATGATTTCGGAAAGTGTTCTCACGATTCAAATCTTATCTGAGTTACAGCGTTCATTGATTTTTCCCTATTGAAGCCGAAGTCAACATCAAGAGAAGATCAAGACTTGCAGGGAACAATCCCCTCAACGCACATTGTTCCCTTATTCAGCATACATTGTTCTTACAATCGAAATCAGAATTTTTGGATCAATGACGTCTGTTCGTGAGATGACAACGAAGTTCTAGAAGTTGGAAAAAATTGATGGGATGGACTTCCACCGTTGGCAAAAGAAGATGCATTTCCTCTTGACCACCCTCAAGGTGGTGTACGTCCTATCCACGCCCACTCCGGAGATAGTCGATGATGAAGAATCACTTGAGGCCGTGAGGAGAAAGAGCAAGTGGGAGAACGATGACTACATTTGTCGGGGGCACATCTTAAATGGTATATCCGACTCCCACTTTAATGTGTACCAAAATGTTGAATCCGCCAAGGAACTTTGGGACTCTCTAGAGTTGAAGTATATGGTTGAGGACGCTTCAAGCGTAAAGTTCCTTGTGAGCAACTTCAATACATATAAAATGGTTGACTCACGACCGGTGATGGAGCAATACAATGAGATACTCCGTATCTTGGGGCAGTTTGCTCAACATAAATTGAATATGGACGAGTCCATTTTTGTGTCAAGCATTATTAACAAATTGCCTCCATCATGGAAAGACTTCAAGCACATGTTGAAACACAAGAAGGAAGGTATTTCCCTTGTGGAACTTGGAAGCCACTTGCGTATTGAAGAGGGCCTTCGTTCACAAGAGAAAGGAAAGGAGAAAGAGACTCTCAATTCTTCCACCATTAATATGATGGAAGAAGGTTCCCATAAGGGTAACAACAAGAAGGGCAAGAAAAGGCCGTACAACAACACAAACACCGGTCCCAACAAGAAACCCTCTCCAAAGAGGTGTTGGAACTGTGGGAAGCCTGAACATCTTAAGAAGGATTGTTGGGCTGGAAAGGGCAAGAAGGGCAACATTCCCAACCAGTCTGCTCAAGGTTCCAAGGACCAAGGGCAGAAATCTCATCAAGGTCAGAAAGGAACAGTTCCCTCGAACGGAACTGTTCCCTCTTTAGTAACATTTCCTGGTTTGGACTTTGTTCCTAATTTTTCTGAGGCCTTCTTTGTGCAAGATGATGAGATAGCATGGTGGGTTGACTCGAGTGCTACCACACACATGTGTAGGGACAAGTCAATGTTCAAGATCTTCATTCCCTTGGATGATGGACGTGTCCTTCATATGGGAAACGAGTCAACTGCCCCCGTCTTAGGCAAAGGCCAAGTGGAGTTAGAGTTCTCTTCTGGGAAGACTTTAATTCTAAAAAATGTTTTGTACGTACCCAGAATAAGGAAAAATCTAGTCTCTAGTGCTATCCTAAACAAGTTAGGCTTTCGGCAAGTGTTTGAAGCCGATAAATATATATTATCTAAGGGCGGTGTTGTAATACCCCTCAATTTTTGTAAGGGTATTTGGGTAATTTTCCCAACCCTCGTTCTGTAATCGTGACGCATTTGGCGTATTCGGAATTTCTGTAACTCCTTTAACCTCTGTAATAATCCTTCGAGCGTTATTATATACATTCGATGTATTATCGAGGCTTGGAATATTTTTATGGATGCGAGTATTCAATTTCGGGGTTGAATCCGTGAGTAAAACCGCGACCAAGGGTCTCGGACGTGAACGCGGCATTTCCGCGAATGCGGCATTTCCGCGAACGCGGCATTTCCGCGACCGCGGATGAGCTTCCGCGATCGCGGAAAACTGACTCAGCATCGTCTTCCTCTTTCCTTCGCGTTACGCCGATTGGAGCTCCGCCATTACGCCGGGGGAGGCCGAGCGATTCACCTTCTCGGCGTTGAGCTCCTCCAGGCTCTATAAAAGGAGGTCGGGGGTGGATTGATTCTTCATCCACAGCTCCCATAATCTCTCTCTTTCTCTCATTCGAGCCTCGCCGGAGTTCGTGCATCGTCGGAGTGTTCGCCAGAGCTTTTGGGGTGGTTGGCGTGGTGCCTTGGAGGCTAGGAGTGGTAGCATTCGTTCGAAGCCAAGGCATTGTCGTCGTCGCCTTCTTCGGTGAGCCTCGAATCGATCTCAGGGTTGCGTTAGGGGATGATCCGCGACCGCGGCCATGAACACCGCGATTGCGGCTCTGCCCAGAAATCCGCAACCGCGGAATCCAAACCGTGACCGCGGCTTGCGTTAGCAAGCGCGATCGTGGCTTGGACAAGCCCGGTCATGGCTTTGACCCTCGTTTCCTTTCGATTCTTTCGTTCGTTAATTTTTATCCGTGCGTATCGATATTAACTTAGGGTTTCGTCGTTTCGTCGTCGTCGTAGGAATCCGTAATCAGATTCCAGTTTCTAGATACCTGGAACCCGACAGCTTCGTTCGTCTCGATTAAGGAAAGTGGCGGTTCGCTCTTGCTTATCATTCCGTGTTTTCGTTAATTATCAATTATTCTAATTGTTAATTAAATTGGGATGAAGTGTTGTTTTCGTTTGGGAACAGATTTTATAGATGTGTGATTTAAAATGCGATATTATAATAGGTTGTATATACTGCTAGAAACAACGCTATTATATATGTTATTATCGTGATGGTATTGGTGTGGATTTTATGTGCGAACTTAATTATATAGTTAGAACGAGTATTCGTAGGAACGCTATGTATCTCATTGCGAGTGCTGGTTGTTTCTTTATAATTGTGGTGCGTAGGATGTCCAAGCCCTAACACCCTTTCCTAGTCATGACCTACCCCTATCCGAGTATAGGGGTGGTGCACACAGCTGGTGCCAAACATTCGGGAAATGCTCCCAAGATATCTCTCATTTCGAGATGATGAATTTATATGATAAAAGCTGTAACGTGAATATACGTGTTGGAATTAAATAAGATAAGTGCGATTATGCACATAATTAATATACCCTCGAGCGAGGAGTACAACGTGGAAACTGCCTGGACTTCGGTTAGAGTAAGTCCTCCTTCCAAATCTGAATTCGCATTGTGCGGTGAGGTTGGTCGTGGACCCAAATGGTCAAGTCATTTTAAACGCTTGTGTGAAACTATAACGTTCCCAAACACTTGTCATACCTTCCGATAAGACTCAATCTTTTAGGAGTCTTCTCTTCATACGTTCCCTTAAGACTCACTCTTTTGGAGTCTTCTCTTGATCATACTGTTTCGTATCTTTCCGTAGAAGTATTGAGGTTCACTGTCGTCATCGGTTATTATTCGAGAAACGACAGGTGTAACCTAATACGACTATTTAGAACCTTTCTAGTTTACCCTTGCATAGTCTTTCATTAGACTAACCAACCGGTTATTTTCCTCTGCATGGTTGGCTGGTGTCATCCGTCTCATACGGCACATCAGGTAAACTTCCTTTTCGTGAAGGCTAGTACACGACGTTGAAGGCAGATGGAGGTTTAAATAGTTTTCCAAGGTTGAAGATCCTAGGCGTGTGATCGCTCCGATCAAGACCATTATGATATTTATTATTTAAAAGACTTCCGCTGTATTGAAACAATTCCGTATTTGGTCGTAATTGACATTTACAGATGTAATTTGTGACGATGGTTTGAATAATATATGAGTATTTAATAAAGTTTTGTATTGGTATATGATTGTTATAACATGTTTAAGCTTTGGGTGACCCTAGATATGTAATCCGAGGTCACTGGCGGTAATACTTTCAAGGAAATATTTGGGGGTGTTACAGGTGTATTTGTAGGACGTGGTTATGGATGTAATGATATGTTTAAGCTAAGTATTAGTAAAGTTATGAATTCAGCTTACATGACTTGTGGTCAAGGTTCTAGTTCTTCTGAACATGTTGTTCCCTTAGTGGGAACGGCCCCTTCAAAGGGTGTTGTTCCCTCGGAGGAAAATGTTTCCTCTCTATGGCATGCTCGACTAGGACATGTTCATTATAAACGCATGCTTGATATGTCTAAAAATGGTTTAATTCCTCCTTTTGATATGAGTATAGAGAGGTGTAGAACTTGCATGCTTACTAAGATAACAAGACAACCGTTCCCTAATGTTCAGAGAAGTAGTGCTTGATTTGATACATAGTGACTTATGTGATTTTCATGCTTCTCCGTCCTTGGGAAATAAGAAATATGTTGTTACTTACATAGATGATTATTCTCGTTATTGTTATGTATTTCTATTGCATGTTAAGGACGAGGCCCTAGATAAATTCAAAATTTATAAAACTGAAGTGGAACTTCAGTTGGGAACATTGATCAAAAGATTGCGCATCGATAGAGGTGGTGAGTACTTTGACCCAGAATACTTCCAATCCATAGGAATCATTCATGAAATCACGGCTCCCCATACACCGCAACAAAATGGTGTGTCAGAAAGGAAAGTCGAGTTCTTAAGGAAATGGTCAATTCCATGCTTTCCTACTCAGGTTTGAATGACGGATTTTGGGGTGAAGCCATGTTGACGACTTGTTACCTATTGAATAGGGTTCCTAATAAAAGGAACAAGACTATCCCATATGAGCTTTGGTTCCAAAGGAAGCCAAATCTGAATTATCTTCGGGTTTAGGGATGTAGGGCGGTTTTAAGACTACCCGAACCCAAGCGGAAGACTTTGGGTGAAAGAGGTGTTGAATGTATCTTTATTGGATATGATGAGCATTCCAAGGCATATAGGTTCTATGTTATTGAACCTAACAAGTCTATTTTGGTTCACTCTGTTATAGAGTCAAGAGATGCCATCTTTGATGAAAAAAAAATTTCATTGAGACCTTTACAAAAAGTCATTGTTCCCAGTAATAATGGAGACAATGATAGTGTTCCCAGTACTAGTGGCAACATTGATATGGATGTCCAACCTGGGAACAGTGAACCAGAGATCCGAAAGAGTAAAAGAGTAAGGAAGGGAACGTCATTTGGCCCTGAGTTCCATGTTTACTTGGTAGAGGGAACAACGGATGAAGTTGGATCTCAATACTTGTATTGTTACAATATTGAGGATGACCCAAAGATGTTTACTGAGGCAATGAAGTCTCAAGACATTTTCTTTTGGAAAGAGGCCATAAATGATGAGATGGATTCCATCATGGGGAACAATACATGGGTTTTAGCTGATCTCCCCCTGGCTGTAAGCCATTGGAAAGTAAGTGGATCTTCAAGAAGAAGATGAAAGTGGATGGAACCATAGATAAGTTTAAGGCCCGATTGGTTGTTCAAGGATTTAGACAAAAGTATGGAACCGACTACTTTGATACCTATGCACCGGTTGCTAGGATTACCACCATTAGGCTATTGATTGCCTTGGCTGCTATTCACAAGTTGGTTATACACCAAATGGATGTGAAAGCAGCGTTCCTTAATGGGGACCTTGAGGAAGAAGTGTATATGAAACAACCCGAAGGGTTCGTTATGCCCAGACAAGAGCATAAGGTGTGCAAATTGGTCAAATCTTTGTATGGGCTAAAGCAAGCACCAAAACAATGGCATCAAAAGTTTGATGAGGTTGTGTTGTCCAATGGATTCAAACTGAATCAATCCGACAAGTGTGTATATAGCAATTTTGATAATTCTGGGAACGGTGTTATAATTTGCTTGTACGTGGATGACATGTTGATCTTTGGAACGGATCAAAGGCAAGTAGACCTTACAAAGGCATTTTTGTCATCACAATTCTCCATGAAGGACATGGGGGAGGCCGATGTTATCCTAGGGATTAGGATAAGGCGGGGAACAGAGGGTTATCATTGTCACAATCTCATTACATTGAGAAAGTATTGGAGAAATTCAATTGTGATAAGTACACTCCTTTGAAAACACCATATGATCTGAGTGTTAAACTGTTCCCTAACAAGGGAAATCAGTTATGCAACTTGAGTACTCAAGGGTTATTGGGTGCTTGATGTATGCCATGAAAAGTACTAGGCCGGATATTGCTTTTGCAGTAGGGAAGCTTAATCGCTATACTAGTAATCCTAGTGCATATCATTGGCAAGCGGTTCGACGGGTACTTCAGTACCTTAAGGGAACAGTGGGCTTTTGTCTTACTTATAGTGGATCACCCTCGGTGTTAGAGGGATATTCAGATGCAAGTTGGATCACAAATGAAGAGGATCATTCTTCCACTAACGGGTGGGTATTCCTTGTTGGTGGGGGTGCCATCTCATGGGCTTCCAAGAAATAAACTTGCATCACGAGTTCCACCATGGAATCGGAGTTTGTTTCCTTTGTCACTGCTAGGAAAGAAGCGGAATGGCTAAGGAACTTGATAAATGAAATTCCATTATGGGAAAAGCCAATTTCACCTATATCAATCCATTGTGATAGCGCTGCAACTTTGGCTAAAGCACATAGCCATGTATACAATGGGAAATCACGCCACTTGGGTGTGAGGCATAGTGCGATAAGAGAGCTCATTACGCATGGGGTGATTTCGGTGGATTTTGTTAGATCACAACAAAACTTGGTTGACCACTTGAAGAAGGGGTTGGCTAGAGACTTGGTTTCCAAGTCGGCTAAATGGATGAGATTAAGACCCATATAGCTTTCTAGCGGTGGGATACCCAATTCCTTTCCAATTAACGTTGGGAACGAATTCAATGTGGAAAGCCTACACCTAGAAACTGAGAGCACAAATGAACAGTCCCTAAGTATGTGCTTTGTTCCTACAAGTTTAGAGGTTGAAAGCAATTTCTTAATAGTTCCTTTGAAAAAGTGCAGATTGTAGGTGCACGATTGAGGATGCGTTCCTTAAAAGGATTTACTTATATGGGCGTGAAGATTGGCCGCTTCATGAAGTTTGGGTTGACTTCAAAACGCTTACGAATGGATAAGGACTCAAGGCCATTAAGAGAATCAAGTTAGACTACAGAATTGTATAGTAGTTCATGTGTGTGTTATCTTCATGCATCCAAAGAGGTTGATTGGTTCAATCCCTAGGACACCATGATTCCCCGGTTTTTGAAATGTGTAATTACACTAAGACATAAATTCAATCGTTTCGATATTTGTGTTTATGCATGAGTTTGGGATGAAGACTTGCTTATTTTGTGAATCAAGGATTACACTAAAATGGGGGAGGATTGTTGGTGATTTTAGTGTCATCAAGAGAGCGTTCCCATATAGGGAACGGTGCCATTTAATGTGATCGAGATTCATACGACACTATAAGATCTCACTTAGCTACATCACGGGTTTGGAGGTGTGGAGTACATACTCGTGATGAGGAATCGACCCCGCCATTAGTGCCAATCTTTGATGGACCGATCACTAGGTCAAGGTCGAAGGAACTGCGTCAAGAGCTGGAGACATTTATGGCACATGCACTATCACATGACGAAGAGGACAAGTCCAAAGTCAAGGCGTTGACTTTAATGGTCAACGTTACCTATGTTTAATAATCTTATTAATTTCTGCATTGGTTATTTTTAGGATTATTATTTAATTGTTTTAAGCTTTCTATTTTCGGATATTTCGGAAATATTTGTAGCTTTTGGGAGAGCATAGGGCCGGCCACTCTTAGGGTTATTTAAGGCTCCCTTGTCTTCTTCCTTAGGCAGATTTCTCATATTGTTAAAACACAAAAACAGAGCTTGGTTTTTGCTTTGAAAACTCGGCTCCCCGTGAGAGTCTCAATCGATTGTTCTTTCCTACTTAGTTGTTTTCGTCTTTGTCAAGTCCCTCTGGAGTTGGTGATTTCGTACATCATAAGCAATCCTCTCCGTGCTCCAAGTTCGTCAGCGATTCTTGGTTGTGTGGCGTTGTAGAGATCGGGTTGGTAGATCGTTCGACAAGGTTCCTTGCTATCAAGCAAGCGGGTTTTCTCGTCGTTTCTATTGGTTCTTTCGAATTATCCTTCATTTGTTTCACTTCCGCCATTCTCTAATCTCTCGTGTTTTCTTTGTTTTGAGATCCGTTGCCTAGATCCATCTCCTACACGGCTAACCCCGTATCAATTGGTATCAGAGCTTTACGGTTTCGGATCGCCTTTGACGGTTACCAGATTCATCATCAAAAATTGGATCTTCCTGTTTCTCAATCGTCAATTGAATTTCTTTGTTTGAGTCACATTAGTGAATTGATTAGTCTGACTGATTGTTTGCTTTTGTTTGTCTTGGAAAGGAGTTCGTTGTGGTTGATTGTGACTACGAGGATCCACAAAAACAGTACCAAAAACCGTCCCAAACCACAAAATTTTTTTTTCGGCCCCCTCCCTCCATTGTTGAACGTGCCCTAGCTTGGCGAGCAAGACAACCGAGGCGTCCAGGTTCGTGCTCGCGCAAGAGATCCGGTTGCTACAATTTTGGTAATCTTCAAGATACTTGCTTGATTTTCTAGAGATTTTCTTTTAATTCTATGGCGTAATATCCCAGGAAAAATAAGTTGCCTCAAAGAAATACAAAAAAAAAAAGGAATTACCGAAAAGAAAATCAAAAAAAAAAAAAGGGAAGGCATCTGGGATTTTCGTACTTACAATTTTATCTCTAGGGAAATTTTGTTAGATTACCAAAGTTAAGTTGTAACAGCAAAGGAAGGTTCCAATTCAAAAAAAAAAAAAAAAAAAATTCGAACCTCACGCTAGGTCACCGCCGTTTTTCCTGTGTTCGGCCGCCGCCTCCCCAGCCTCACCTTCACCATCTCGCCGCCGGTTCGCTCTTCTCGGCCATCGCCTCGCACCCCCCCCCCCCATCCCCTTGTCGTCGCCGAATTCCTCGCGGCGCCGATCGACCGCCTCGCCCTCGCAACCAGCCCTCCATTTTGCCCCGGATCTGCACAGCCCAGAAAACCCCGCCCCACCGCCACCTTCTTCTCCGACCCGGTTCTGCAGTGCCCGGCGCGCGTTCTCCCTCGCGCCCCGGTGTCGCCGGCGACTTTGCCCGCCCAGGCCGGTTCTGCAGAAGCACCGCCGCCGCCCCCCTCTTGTCTGAACCCCTTCCTACCCTTCCACCCCCTCTAGTCACTCTCGGCTCCGACGGGCTTCGTTCCGAGTCGACAAAGGTACGTCTTTCTGACTTGTCATTCGCATTTCTTGAGTTCGAAACACATATATAGCCCCATCTTTAGTTGCATTTCGTTCTTGTAACTATAGTTGTGTCGCTTTCCTTGTTGAGTCGTTCTCTAGTCTCGCTTTTGTTTGAGTCATTTTCGTCGTACATCTACTTGTCTTGTCTACTACATCACTGCTTGACCTTGATTTGTTGCGTACCATGAGCACATAGAGAACTTGTCATTTACGAGCCTAACTTCACAGGTTGTACAATCAACGAGTGCAAACACTTGAGAGTTTTTGGTTTTACTAACCTTAACGTCTTTCTGTGTTCGTCTAAGTGGTGATCATGTCAGGTTCCGGTGATGAACAGGTTTCCGCGAATGGTTCCCCTGCCGATATGCAAGCCATTCTGCAACAGTTGGCTTCTACAGTCGCACAGTTGTCGGCGAAGTTTGACGCTTTGGAAAATCGCCCAACTCCACAACCGGCTACGCAGGAACACATTGGCCCATCAAATGGCGCACCTCTTCCGGCCACCGAGCCCTTGGTCGACCAAGCCATGGCCTACCAAGCGGCGATGGACGAGCGTCAGCCGCCGAGAGCACATGGCACCAACCGCATCCGTCCGATTCAGCATCCCGCGCCTCGTGACAGGTTTGATTCACCTCCTTCGTCTCCTCGTTCTAGTTTATGGGGTGATGATGATATGCAGGACTATGAGCGCGAGGAGTGTAATGAGTGGCGTCCTTACCGCCAACGCCATGACCGTGAGCCGCATCGGCGTCGTGAAGCCGAGCAAGACGGCATTGGACGGATCAAAGTGAAGATCCCGGCTTTTGATGGAAAGTGTGATCCAGACGTCTACCTTGAATGGGAGACGAAGATTGAGCAGATTTGGAGTTGTCACAATTTTCCCGAAAATAAAAAGGTACAACTCGCTGCTCTTGAGTTTACTGGTTATGCTTTGGTTTGGTGGGATTCTGTTGTGAAGGCTCGAAGACAAGCCATGGACCCTCCGGTCGCCACATGGAACCAGATGCGAGCTATGATGCGGGCCCGCTTCGTGCCCCACCACCACAATAGAGTTCTCCGAAACCGTTTGGAGACTATGAGGCAAGGCTCCTTAGGTGTTGAAGAGGTCTACAACAATATGCAGATAGCCATGGCACGCGGCAACGTCGTCGAGGATGAAGAAGCCACGATGTCCAGGTATCTTCGTATTTTGCATCCTCATTTAGCTGACACTATAGAATTGTATCCCTATTCTACCATGACAGATTTGCTACACCAAGCAATTAAAGTGGAGAGACAATTCAAGTCCAGCTACAGCCAGCAACACCGCACGGTGCCACAACGCCAAAGTTGGCGTCCCGACCAGCAGCAGGGCCGCAACAACCACCAGCGCAACCGCCCCGCAGCCGGTCCGCCTCGCGGCAATGAGCCAAATTCACGTGGTGCGCACCCCTCTCCCTCCACCGCACCACAGCAGCCCACACGGCCCGCCCCTACAGCTTCACGAGGTAACCCTACTGACCCTCCTCCTAGAGCTCGAGATATCACTTGCTTTAAATGTCAAGGAAATGGTCATTACATGAAAGATTGTCCTAATACTCGTGTTTTGATGATTAATCATTTGGGTGAGTTAGAGTCTGAGTCTGACACTGAGCATGATAATTTAGTTGCTAGCAATGATATGAATGAGCATGCCGATGATGATGATTTGGATTTTATTGAATATGAGCATGGTGGTTCATTAATTGTTAGGAGGACTTTGCATGTTAATCAGGCTCCCTGTGATGATAATCAGCGTGAGAATTTATTTCATACCAGATGTCTTGTTAAAGGGAAAGTGTGCAACATGATTATTGATGGTGGTAGTTGTTGTAATATTGCTAGTGTTGAATTAGTTAATAAACTGCAACTCCCTACTTTTTTGCATCCTAGACCTTATAGACTTCATTGGATGAATGACTGTGGTGAACTCAAGGTGAATAAGCAAGCTAAGATCACTCTTAAACTAGGAACTTATGAGGATGAAATTTTATGTGATGTTGTTCCTATGCAAGCTTGTCATATTTTGTTGGGTCGTCCTTGGCAATTTGATAGACATGTTATTCATGATGGACGTACTAACCAGCATGCCTTTGAGTTTCGTGGTAGGAAAGTCGTGTTGAAACCGATGACGCCGCTTCAAGTGGCTGAGGCTTATGATAAGAAACGAGAGGCCGAACGTAAGGGTAAGTCCCCAGCAGACCCATCCACTGGCACCCCACGGACTGACCTTACCCTTGCCTCTGCCCCTAGCCGGGTGCTCCTAGCCTCCAGCCGAGACCACCTGGTAGATTACCTTCCCCCGGACGTCGCCCTCATGTCCCTTTGTCAGGCCTATATCCTGTTAGGTGACGACGACCGAGCTACACTCCCAGCTTCTATCCGGACCCTTTTAGATGAGTTCCTTGATGTCTTCCCGGATGAGATACCCCCTGGCCTACCCCCTATTAGAGGCATTGAGCACCAGATTGACCTGATTCCCGGTGCTACCCTACCCAACCGGCCTGCCTATAGGATGAACCCTACTGAGACCCAGGAAATCCAGAACCAAGTCCAGGACCTTCTGGATAAAGGGTATGTTAGAGAGAGCCGTTCCCAGTGTATTGTGCATGTCTTACTCATCCCCAAAAAGGACAATACGTGGCGTATGTGTGTTGATTGCATGGCTATTAACAATATTACGATCAAGTACAGGCACCCAATTCTGAGGCTCGATGATATGTTGGATGAGCTCCATGGCGCCTCCACCTTCTCCAAGATAGATCTTCGCAGTGGCTACCATCAAATCCGGATGAAGGAGGGAGACGAGTGGAAGACAACATTCAAGACGAAGTTTGGTTTGTATGAGTGGCTTGTTATGCCTTTCGGTTTGACTAATGCCCCCTCTACTTTTATGCGTCTTATGAATCATGTCTTGAGATCATTTATTGGTAGATTTGTTGTAGTTTACTTTGATGATATTCTGATCTACAGCAAATCTCTGGAAGCACATGCATAGCACCTCAGGGAAGTTTTATCCACTCTCAGAGCTGTACAGTTGTATGGAAATCTGAAGAAGTGTGATTTTTGCACTGACAGAGTTGTGTTTCTTGGTTTTGTAGTGAGTGCTCATGGACTGCAAGTTGATCAAGAGAAGGTGCAAGCCATCCGTGACTGGCCGACCCCGAAGAACTTAGGTGACGTGCGCAGTTTCCACGGCCTGGCTGGCTTCTACAGGCGGTTCGTTCGAGACTTTAGCACCATTGCAGCCCCGCTGACAGAGATCACTAAGAAGAATACTCTATTTCGATGGGGTGAAGCTCAAGAAAAGGCATTCCAGGCTCTCAAGGATCGTTTGACACACGCGCCATTGCTAGTTCTGCCTGACTTCACTCGCCCCTTTGAGGTGGAGTGTGACGCCTCTGGCATTGGTATTGGAGGAGTCCTCATGCAGAAAGGTAAGCCTATTGCCTTCTTTTCTGAAAAGTTGAAAGGTGCATGCTTGAATTATTCTACTTATGATAGGGAATTATATGCCTTGTTTAGAGTGTTGAAAACTTGGCAACACTACCTTTGGCCTAGAGAATTTGTGCTTAAAACTGATCATGAATCCTTAAAGCATTTTAGGAGTCAAGATAAGTTAGATAGGAGGCATGGTAGGTGGATGGAATTCATAGAAACATTTCCCTATGTCATCAAGTATAAGAAAGGAAAAGATAATGTAGTTGATGATGCCCTTTCTAGGAGACATACACTCTTGACCACTTTGGATGCTCGAGTCCTTGGATTCGTTTATATTAAGGAGTTGTATGATATGGATGCTAATTTTGGTGTGATTTATAAGCATTGTGTGGAAAAGGGTTCATTTGATAACTTTTTCTTGTTTGATGGATTCTTGTTTCGAGTTGATAAGGTGTGCATTCCTGTTTGTTCTCTACGATTATTACTTGTTGAGGAATCCCATAGGGGTGGATTGATGGGTCATTTTGATAGAGATAAGACTTATAACATGTTGCATACTCATTTCTTTTGGCCATACATGCTTAGGAATGTAGAGAATTTTATCAAACGTTGTGTTGAGTGCTTACAGGCTAAATCTAAGGCGAAACCACATGGTCTTTATACTCCCTTGCATATTCCTTGCTATCCTTGGGTTGATATTAGTATGGATTTTATTGTTGGATTGCCTAGGACTAAGAAGGGGAGAGATTCTATATTTGTGGTTGTTGATAGGTTCTCTAAGATGGCTCACTTTATTACATGCCATAAAACTGATGATGCTAGGAATGTTGCTGATTTGTTCTTTCGAGAGATTATTCGGTTACATGGTGTCCCTCGTACTATTGTGAGTGATAGGGATGTTAAATTTCTGAGTTACTTTTGGAAGACATTATGGGGTAAACTTGGTACTAAGTTGTTGTTCTCTACTGCTAGTCACCCCCAGACAGATGGCCAAACTGAGGTCACTAACCGAACATTGGGTACTATCCTTAGGACTGTTATTAAATCTAATCTGAAAAATTGGGAAGAAGCCTTACCACATGTTGAGTTTGCTTATAATCGGACTATTCATTCTTCTACTAATATGTCCCCTTTTGAATGTGTGTATGGTTTGAATCCCCTAACCCCTTTGGATCTTAAGTCGTTGCCTTTACCGGAACGAGCAGACTTTGATGCTGATAGACAGGTTGAGTTCATGAAGGAGCTGCACGAGCGGACTAAGGCTCGTTTGGAAGCTACTGCGGCGAAGAACGCAGCCCGAGCTAATCACGGACGGCGTCAAGTGTTGTTCGAGCCCGACGACTTGGTGTGGCTACACCTGCGCAAGGACCGGTTCCCGGAGCAGAGGAAGTCGAAGTTGTCTCCCAGAGGTGATGGACCGTTCAAGGTGCTGAAGAGAGTAGGCGACAATGCCTATGTGTTGGAGCTGCCCGACGACTATGGCGTGAGCCCGATATTCAATGTCGGGGACCTCACTCCTTATGCAGCCGCTGATGTTGATGACTCGAGGACGAGTCCTTTTCAAGAAGGGGAGAATGATGAGGAATCGACCCCGCCATTAGTGCCAACCTTTGATGGACCGATCACTAGGTCAAGGTCGAAGGAACTGCGTCAAGAGCTGGAGACGTTTATGGCACATGCACTATCACATGACGAAGAGGACAAGTCCAAAGTCAAGGCGTTGACTTTAATGGTCAACGTTACCTATGTTTAATAATCTTATTAATTTCTGCATTGGTTATTTTTAGGATTATTATTTAATTGTTTTAAGCTTTCTATTTTCGGATATTTCGGAAATATTTATAGCTTTTGGGAGAGCATAGGGCCGGCCACTCTTAGGGTTATTTAAGGCTCCCTTGTCTTCTTCCTTAGGCAGATTTCTCATATTGTTAAAACACAAAAACAGAGCTTGGTTTTTGCTTTGAAAACTCGGCTCCCCGTGAGAGTCTCAATCGATTGTTCTTTCCTGCTTAGTTGTTTTCGTCTTTGTCAAGTCCCTCTGGAGTTGGTGATTTCGTACATCATAAGCAATCCTCTCCGTGCTCCAAGTTCGTCAGCGATTCTTGGTTGTGTGGCGTTGTAGAGATCAGGTTGGTAGATCGTTCGACAAGGTTCCTTGCTATCAAGCAAGCGGGTTTTCTCGTCGTTTCTATTGGTTCTTTCGAATTATCCTTCATTTGTTTCACTTCCGCCATTCTCTAATCTCTCGTGTTTTCTTTGTTTTGAGATCTGTTGCCTAGATTCATCTCCTACACGGCTAACCCCGTATCAACTCGTATAAGCATACTTGAGATTCTGAGGGAGACATTAAGGATATGTGACGTTACCAATATGGGAACAGTGCATCAGAGAGGTTAATTGTGTCTTTAAGACAGATCGACGTTACGTAAGGTTGAACGAGTGGTCGTTCCTTGGAGGGATCAGTTGTTCCCTAGGTGGGAACGTCAAGTTTCTTGAGGCATGGTTAAAGTTTCAGCACGTGATAAATGTGTTGTAACCGCCTTCGTAACCGTCAAAATAACCGCCTCTTAACTACCTTAAATCAGTTGATAACTGATAGAAGTAGTTGGATATTCTTGAATACGGTTGGTGGAAGTTGGAACGGTTGGTAACCATTAGTAATCGCTTGTAACCGCCGTAACCGTTCCTTGTAACCGTCCGAAAGCATATATAAAGGCATTTCGGTGATAGTGTTGATACATCAGATAAAACGCATGAGTTCCTTATCTGAGTTGAAGTCATACTCCACAAATACATAAACATAGCTTAGTTCTCATCAGAAGCCTTGAAGGGAACTAGAGGATTTGTCTTATCTCACTTCAGATTTTGCGGATTCCCTAAAGCTTAGTAAGAGGCAAAATTCTGATTTCGGAAAGTGTTCTCACGATTCAAATCTTATCCGAGTTACAGCGTTCATATCGTTCCCTATTGAAGCCGAAGTCAACATCAAGAGAAAATCAAGACTTGCAGGGAACAGTCCCCTCAACACACATTGTTCCCTTATTCAGCATACATTGTTCTTACAAATAGTTGTACTATCCATAAAGAAAAGTTGTTGGGGGAAAATAGCTCCTTGAGCTAGAGGATTCAAGGCATTGTGATGTGGGGGTTAGAGTATGTTGAGGACGATAGATGGTTATAACAGGGAGGGGTGCGAAGTGAAAATGGGATCTTGAAGAGTAGATGGGTTAGATTTTTTAGTAGGAGTGAAGGAAGGGAGTTGAGAGCTCATAAATGTGTTTGGGGGAGGTTTAGAATGAGTTGCTAAATTGGGAGGGAGGGGATTGAGAGCTCATAAATGTTTTTGGAATTATTTCAGAGAAGGAATTTCAGTGGCACAACTCTTACATTCTGGGGCAATGTGACCAAAGGAGAAGCATTTGTTACAGTGAGCAGGAGCTAATCATATCAAATTTGTTGAATGGTTATTGTGCCCCCTGAATTGTGCAGTCGGATCTCTCTTTTAAGCTTATCAGAAGCATTCAATTCAACTAGAATGCGAGCAAATGAAATCCTCTCTTCAATAGTTGTGAGTTTGTCAGTAAAGAGAAGCTTTCCCAATGCTAATTCAATTTTCCTGAGCATCTTTTCATACCAAAATTCAAGATTCAATCCAGGAAGACTAATCCAAACCGGGACAGATTCCAGGAAAGTCAGGGCCATTTGGAGACTAGTGTGCCATCTGTTCAGAATGATAGGCCTATTTCCGCCAAGCTTCCATGGACCGCAAGAAAGAATGGTCATAAGGTCTTCTTCATTGGCAAACTTAAAGACAAATAGACCATTGTCGTTTAGGAGGATCTTCGGCATATTAGATTTGGGTTCCCGTGTGAAATGCGAAGCGATCTCGGTCGTATAATTTTTTTTTATTTTTTTATTTTTTGTCAACAAATTTTATTTTATTTTTTTCGTTTTCGTCCCCTGATCATTCTGGATTAGCCTATATAGAAGGTTCACAAATAAGCACTAAATGTTCATTTATTTGTACATTCACGTTCACAAATAAGCACTGAATGTTCAAAGACATGTGTTGGAACATGATTATGTTATATGTGAACTTTTACGACACATAAAATGAACATGTAGTACTTATATGTGAACGTCAATAATTGTCTATTCCAGAACGATCAGAGACAATAAAAAAAAATGTTGACCGAAAACAAAAAAAACAAAAAAATTACCGTATTTACGGTTATGCCACCGCGTCACTATTCACTCTTCCCCCCCCCCCCCCCCCCTCCCCTTTTTTTTAACAGTACCGCCCCTTGAATATTACCCCCCAGATAATGAACATTATCGCCTAGATAATGAACATGTGGTGTCAATTTATGAACGCGACCATTTCGCATTTCGCACGGTAAGCATATTTCGCACCCGAAACGGACTCGTGAAACATTTACCCATCTTGTTGCCACAAAACGTTCCATAACATTAAATGGAACTTTCTCACCCAACGGGGCACCAGCCAAAGAGAGGTTCCAGATTTGTACATGTTCAGTGATATCATCATCGGAGTACTCGATGTCTCCATTGTAATATCTCTCATTTTTAATTAAGGGTATTTATGTCATTTTCAACTCTATTTCTAATGAAAGAATTTTGGTATTTATTTCTTTATTCCAAAAGGGGAAATAGATTAGTGATTCTTACCCTGAGTTGTTACAACTTGAAGTTATAGGTTTTTTAATTTTATTCTAACATTGTGTTAATTTAAATTTAAATAAACTTATAAATTTTAACATAGATTATTTGAATCAAGATTAACAAAGTTTTAATTAAGGTTAAAATATCGTTAATTTTATAAGAATGTGACTTAAGCTTAATTTTAGCCTAATTTATAATTTCTTACATTTTAAATATGGGTTAAAATACTTATATAAGCTTAGAATTATAAAATAAATAAGTTTGGGTAATTTCTGGAATTTTTGAAAAGTCAAATAAAGGCACTTTTGCCACAACTTAGAAAGTTGTGCAAAAATGTGCAATTTGGCCAAATTAAGGGGGGTCGTGTGCAAATAATGGTTGTCTTCAACCTCCAAGCTTCACACATGGAAACTTACTTTCCATGGAGGATTTTGGACACAATTTTGGTGCGTTTTTGGAAATTAAGGCTTGGGCAATATAAGTAACACTAAATCATTCACATACACATTAAAATTGGGTATATTCATCCCCAAACAAGATCGGATTTCACTCGAATGGCAAGAAAATTATACACGAACGCGTCATTTAGTTTTATGGAAAATTGGATCCGATTCGGGATTGTTTTGGGCCAAATTTTATATCAATCTGTAGAGTTTTTAGAGATCTATCAAAACCCTATAAATAGAGTTTCACCCATGGATTATATTAATCCAATTTCGAACCCAAAGATCACGAACCTTGTTGAGTTGTGTCATTTTCTTATGGAATCCATTTTCGAAGCTAAAATTGTGTTTGGGAATTGTGTGTTAAATTGGTGTGAAATGAACCTTATATATTTGGTGTGGACTTGTTTGCTTAGTTAAAACGAGTATTCATAGGAATGCTATTTTACCTTGCGAGGTTTTGCTGTTTCTTTATAACCTAGTATTATGATGATTATTGCCCTAGTACTTTTGGTCATGACAGTACCCTTATTCGAATATAAGTGGCATGCACTTAGCTAGTGTCGTTATTCGGGATTCGTCTCATTCTATATCTCATATCGAGATTGTTGTGGATTTAAAAGCCTTAAGGTAATGCATGTTTTGAAATTAAATAAGAGAATTGTCGTTTTGCATATAATTAATATACACTCGGGCGAGAAGTACAACGTGGAACCCGCCACGACTCTTGTTTAAAGTAAGTCCCCGTTCCAATCTGGATTCACATTATGCGGTGAGGTTGGTCGAGGACCCAAATATTCAAGTAGTTGTTTTTTAAACTTTGTGTGATAAATTAAATGTTCCCAAACAAACATACATAATTCCTATAAGACTCAAACCATTGGAGTTTTCTCTTGGTTCATACCTTTTTCTATCGTTTCAGTGAGAGTATCCGAGTTATGTATCATCTACCGACTATTATTCGAGAGACAATGATAGTAACTGGATAAAATCACATAGAACCATTCCTTTTGTGCGCTTGTTTAATCTTTCATTAGACTAACCAACATTTATCTTTCCTTGAATACGACACACCAGGTAAAGCTTCCCAAGTTGAAGACGCCGTACGTCGACGTTGAAGGCAACTGTTTTAGTATTTTAATATTTTGTTGACAATAAGGTTTAAGATCCTGTTTATGGAATTTTGATATTTCTATTAAGTCTTCCGATGTTACTTTTGATATATTATTAAGTTGTCATCTTTAGCAACGTCGTTTATAAGATAGTTTTTGGATTAATTTATAATTGTTCATATTATTTTATATATTTGTGATCAATAATTTAATCCTTAATTGATTTCGGATATGGATTTCGAGGTCACTTACGATAATATTCCTAAGGTAATTTAGGGTGTTACGTCCATCTTTATACCCATCTTCAAATTGCAGCGGAGATCGTTGTCGATTGCCCGCGACAACTTCACATTAGAAAGTAGAGTGGCGCCCTCCAGAGGAATAAGGGGGAGGGTGTCGCCCATTAACGCCTGAATTAGGAGATCTGTTGGTGGGATGTTTGGGAATCCACTTGAAGGAACAATTATTAGGCAAGGATTTGAAAATAAAGGATGGGGGTTGGGAAGGGGGGAGAGGTAGTAGGTAATCTGAGGTCAAGGGTTCAAAAAGAGGAGAGGTGGCGATGCTAATATCAGCAGAGCTAGAGAGGGGGCGCAAGTTCGACTGGTCCAAGAGATAGAGGTTGAGGCAATGGTGTTAAGGAGACCGTATAAGGTCAGAGGATAGGGATTTTTTGAGGGATTGCTTACATAGAGACAAATGGAGGTGGGGGTTGAGAGAAAGTGGGGACATCAGGGTCAAAGGAGGAGTATAAATTGGAGCTAGCTCCTTTGGAACTGGGATTGATTCGAAAGGGGGAGCCGAAGAAGACGACAGAGAAGAAGCACGAGATGGCAGCAACTCGAAGTCAAGCATAATTTCAAAATTAGGTTGGTCTAGCACGATTGGGTTTTTGAGGGAAGAACGAAGGATCTTGCCATTAATCCCCTTGATGGTTTCATCCCAGACGGGTTCGGTTGAGGGTTCAAACTGGGTGTCGGACGACTAAGGTGAGGGAAGGGAGGTGGTGGAGGGGGGTTGGTTTGGTTTTGGGTTTCGATTTTGGGGGTGGGGGAAGATTTGATTTGCCGTTGCCATTGGAGGCCTTGGAAGACGACGGAGTAGAGGGAGTGGTTTTCCGGCGCCCCATGGTTCTCTGTTTTCGGCGAGAGGCACAAAGAACCGGGGCCCGTAAGGGGCAGGTCAGTGGCAAGGAACCCTAGCATAGCTTGACGGCGGCAAGGAACCAGGTCAAGAGATTGCGTTTTTATGTTTCTTGAGAAATTTATATTTACTGATTGATAAAAAATCAAAAATCAAATACTTTAGTTTAATTTCAATTCCTTAATAGTTGTATTGAAGGCTGAAATGACTTTCGTTTGGAATAGATATACTTGTAATTGTCGGTTTTTAAATACATAACATTTTTTTGATAAGGTAAGAATTCAATTTACCCTACATAATAATATTGGGTAAATCGAGAGGTCGGTAAATCGGTGCCGGACATGAAATAACAAAACAAATAAGGAAATTACAACAAAGCAATTAAATAGCCTAAACGATCTAGGGAGAGTGGTGAGTAAAGCATTATCAAAGAAAAGTGCTACCAGAAAATGGATCAGACAGGATCAATCTTGCGAAAGTGATGAATGGACCACCATGACATTGCCCCCATCTAAATAAGGGATTTTCAGGAGTCTCGACCACAATGATGTTGCCCCTACATAATATATTCAGGAGGCTCGAACACGACCATGATCCCCACTGGAATAACTCACTTTCCACCCTAGTTCAGCTCCGTAATTGATCGAAGAATTGAAATCCACGCTGATTCAAATTAAGCTTGTAAAACAACCATTGTTTGTACAAATGGGCTTTTAGCCAAAGCCCACTAACAAACAAAGAGTTGAATTCCATGTGTTACCCGACTTTAATCTGTTGGGGTTGATGTTGTGTAGACAAGTGGGAAAAAAAATTACTCTTTAGTCACATCAAAAACCAACTCATGTTAAAAAAATGACTCCTACCACGCTCCCAAAAACGCCTCTTGAAACCCTAGCTCATTGGCCGCTGACGACATCTACTGCTCTAACCTTGACCCCCAAAATATTTCGATCCTGCTAATCTAGCCTCTAAAAGCCCTAATCTTGCTTCCCTTGAGGCAGATCGGCACCCCTTCCATCTCAATCATGTTTCTGATCTTTCTTCCCGGGCGTTTTTGGGAGATATTCCTTTCTGGGTTGTCTATCCGACCTGCTCCAGATTCTCATCGTCTCCTTGGAGTTGAATCTCGACCTTGATTCCTACCTTCACCGCCTTTCTTCCTGGTTCATGTTCGACCGCAAGATGTAGTTTAGCTGGTGGGATTTGGCTCAAAAGATCCGTATCTTTGGCCTTCACTGGGTGGTTGGCCCGACCAAGAAGCTTACTAGAGTCAAGTTTGACTCGGTTTACCGAAGTTTATCCAGGTTATGTTGTTCTGAACCTTTCCTCCCTGATCTTCCTTTCGTATTTTTTGTTTCGTTATCTGTTTTATGGGTTGTGCACTTGATTAATTCTGACTCTGAACTTGATCCTGATGTTGAAACTTTATTTTCATTTAAAGTGACTATGTACCACCTGAACCCTTATTTCCTTGTTTCGTTGATGATTTTTGGCATTTGGTTGTGGATCTGTGATTCTTCTTCCCAATGCATCATCCTCGTTTCTCCTTCGTCTGTCGATGTGAAGGAAGTTGTATGCCGTATCCCCCCTTCCGGATCTAGTTTCTTTGACCAGACTTTTTACTCGGGCTCTTTCACAGGCAGCAGTTTAGGCACCTTTGGATTGCAGTGCTTTTACCTCCATCTTTGGCTGCCCCTCACTCTTAACTTTGCTCTACTCAATGACAACTTCTGGCTTTTTGTTGTTAAGCTGCTACTTCAATTCCTTTTTGTTGTGGTTGGTTGCATCACTTTAGCTTTTTGCCTTGTCAACCCTTTCAATGTTAAGGTAAGTTTCTCTCTGGGTTTCCTTGATATATTCTCCAATAATTCTAAATTGTTTTTTGGATTACAGTCCTTGAAACATAAAACACAAGCCCTCATGAACAATCAGATATGGCAATCTGGAGTTGACTTTTAAGTCAATAAACCAGCACTATGAAAAACCATGGAAACAAAACAAAAAATATCAACCTACCCTTGAAAAATCAGCTATGGAGGTTAACCTCAATGACCAATTATGATATCAGGTTTATATTACATATTCTAGTGTTTAATACTGAAACGTGGGATGAAAATCGTTATACCCTTTTGATTCTCCAAGTATATATATGGTCCTCACAAACTAATGTCTGTATTGTCGGGAAAATCATCTTCTGGCACCTACAAGCCAACTATGAAACCATCAGAAAGCATGATGACTTGAATGGGGTCAGCACCAAAGAATTTACACAATGGATCCAAGCTGCAAAGAAGAACACAATCTGCTGGAATCTGTGCCGCGACAACATGTTTCACCAATGTATTTGGTTTTTAAAATATTTGTAGAGTGCTAACATTAGTAAAAGTATACACCAATGTTACTTGGCCTTTGTCTTTTGTACATGGCCTCTTAAAACTGAGCCCTACCTATTGTTGTTTAATCTCATAATGTCATTGAACTGCTGTTCATACAGGATTTCTAAGTTAAGACACATATTACATCACCATCCCATGACCATTATTTGTATAAACCTACTATTAAGATACAAATTGTTATTGTTTTATCTGTATAAATCAGTGATTAACCAACTAGAGGTTGTCAATTGTTGCGTTCTGAACTGCAATATAGTTCCAGCATGTACAATAACAATGATTAAGGATAAACTACTGAACAAGGAACAACTTCAGCATAAGAATCAAAGGATGTTAAATATCACGTGTGAATCAAGGAACAACAGAATCAAAGTCCTTCTAAAAAACTCACCCAAACATCACATAAATCAAAAAGCTCTCTTTATTATTTCCTACTATGAGTACTCCCACAATGTTACGTCAAGTAAGACCCCTGATTGTCTACGGATATGGGGCAACATTACAAATGGTTTTTTATGAAGATCTCAACTTGGAACTGTCATGGGATTGGTAAAACAACTATCTGGATGGACCTAGAACCCTTCTGTAAGATTGAAAGGATCCAATTACTAGTTTTATTTGAAACAAGATCAAATAAAGTACCTAGTGAAAAAGTATGGAAAAAAAGCAGAATTTGATCAATTCCACTGTGTCCCGGCTACTGGGTTTTCGGGTGGAATCTGTGTTATGTGGAAAACATATCAACTAGTCAATGAAATACTTGAAATAGATAAGATTGAAAAAAGATATGTTAGTATGTTGTACACCAACTTGTG
This sequence comes from Rheum nobile, assembly GCA_027886185.1. Taxonomy (NCBI): domain Eukaryota; kingdom Viridiplantae; phylum Streptophyta; class Magnoliopsida; order Caryophyllales; family Polygonaceae; genus Rheum; species Rheum nobile. The sequence continues at coordinate 3,565,156 of WOAB01000546.1, read as the reverse complement.
TACAAATACTAAAATACTGATAATTCTAACTTATGCTCCCCCGAATGAATCAGGGAAAAATGAATTCTGGGAAGCGATAATCACCTTTACTAAAAACAATACATATTCGTATATTGTTATGGGTGATTTGAATGAAATACAAGACCCAATTGAAAAACTAGGAGGGTCTTCTCCACCTCTAACAAAATTCACTAGACTCCGACACTTTAAAAATGAATGTGAATTATTAGATATTCATTTCCAAGGCAATGCATTTACATGGAGAAAGAACAAAACAGAAGTAGACAATATCTATGAAAAGTTGGATAGAGTCTTAATTCATCACCAGAAATTACAATGGTACCCAGATATTTGTACCAAACATTATGCTTTTACGAGCTCTGATCATTGCCCTATATCAATTGAACTAGCTTCAGCAAATTCATTTAAAAACCAACCCTTCAAATTTGAGAAGATTTGGATGACAAGAAAGGACTTTAGAAACGTTGTAAAACAAGTCTGGAGAACAAATTATCACGGATCAAGAATGTATGATCTAGTCTCTAAGACAAAATTACTAAAGAAACATGCCAAACTTTGGAATAAAACGACTTTTGGTAATGTATTTACTCAACTCAAAGATATAGAGAAACACATTTCTGAAATACAAACTAATATCTGTACAAATGCAAATAACAATGAAATTTAAAAACAAAAAAGACTCATTGAAAAAAAATAAAAACTACCAACTTCCAGAAGATATTTTGGAATCAAAGAGGTAAAGTTAAACACATTAAATTAGTTGATACTAACTCGAGTTATTTTCATAAAATAGCAAGTGGAAGATGAAACAGAAAAATTATTAAGGAAATAAAGACACAAGAAGGAACTAACATTATTGGAGAAGAAAATATCAGAAATGACTTCATTACAAGATTTAGAAGTGAAGAAATGAATGATGCTTTACTATAAGAATATCTTGAACTAATAAACCCTGAAATATCTATGGAAGACAATGAAGAATTAACTAAAAATATCACTAATGATGAAATTAAAAAGGCAGTTTTTGACATTGGCACAGACAAATCTCCAAGTCCTGATGGAATGATAACAAAATTCTATCAAAAATACTAGGATATAGTGGGACCTTCTGTGATTCAAGCTGTGAAAAGTTTTTTCCTTTCAGGAAGATTACTCAAACAAGTCAACCATACATTTATATCTCTAATACCAAAATATGATAATCCAAATTCTATAAACCATTATAGACCAATAAGTCTATGTTCTATAATTTATAAAATTATTTCCAAAATTCTAACAAGTAGACTTAAAAAGACTATGGAAAAATTAATCCACCCTCTTTAGGGTGCATTTATAGCCAATAGAGCTATCCAAGATAATATCTTAATAGCTCATGAAATATTCCACTCTTTCAAGTCTAAACAAGGAGTTGAAGGATTCATAGATCTAAAGTTAGATATGGAGAAAGCGTATGACATAATTAAATGGAACTTCATTATAAAAATCATGGAGAAATTTGGATTTCATTCTAAATTCATAAACTGGATTAGAGATTGCATCACGACAGTGTCATTTTCGGTACTTGTTAATAATGGAGCAACGCAAATATTTAAACCAACAAGAGGACTCCGACAGGGAGATCCACTTTCCCCATTCCTTTTCATTTTAGGATATGAAATTCTAGCCAGAAAACTACAAAAAGTTGCGGATAGACCGAGAAAACCTATTGGTTTCCAAATTTCTAGATTGGGAACACGAATCCCGTTCTTGGCTTTTGCGGATGATATTATGATATTTTCCAAAGAAAAACAAGAAAATTGTAAGAAATTAATGATATTTTGGATGTTTATTGCAAAATATCCGGCCAGAAAGTGAATTTTCACAAATCTGCATTCCATGTGACAAAAAAAGTAACAAACAATAAAAAAAACTAGCGATACAAGGAATTCTCACAATTACAAATATGACATCTCTGGATAAATATTTGGGGTGCCCGGTCATTAATGGCAGAGTGAATTCTAATACCTTTGCTGATCTGTTAATTAGCACACAACAACAACTAACGAAATGGAAGGCTAATTCTCTATCTCAAGCAGGTAGAACTACCCTCATCAAAGCAAATCTTGCATCAAGACCGAATTACCTGATGCAAAGCTTTATGCTTCCCACACAAACACATAATGAACTTGACAAACTAAATAGAGGCTTTTTTTGGAACAAAGACCCTTCGTATAAACCTCTGATAGGATGGGAAAAAATATGTCAACCAACTGAACAAGGAGGGCTTGACTTGAGAAAATCAAAGGATATGAATAAAGCATTACAATTTAAATTATTATGGAAAATTTTGGTTGAGTCGGATAATTATTGGGTCAAAATTATTACTGAAAAGTATTTGAAAACAGAAAAACTTACAATATCATAAAAAAGGACATTGCTCATGGCAATGGTCCAAAATGTGTGCCATCATTGACGAATTCAAAACATGACTTATTTGGCAAGTGGGGAATGGTAGAATCATCAGATTTTGGACTAATAAATGGCTTTCTACGATTCTTCTTTGCGACATTATTAACATGCAACCAATACCTAACAAAAATGCATTAGTAGCAAATTTTATGCTTCCAAATCGCACCTGGAATAAGGAAATGATTGAACAATATCTATCAACGGACTTAGTTAAGAAGGTAATTTTTACACCAATACCTTTAAACAATATACATGGTAGAATGTACTGGGAAGCAAGCAAAAGTGGTTGGTTCTCAATGAAATCTGCTATGGATATGCTTATTAAAAATAAAAGATACACATCACATGATACTTCCTGGATTTGGAAATTGGACACTTATCCTAAAATAAAAAACTTTCTATGGAAAATCATGAAAAATGGCTTACCAACAAAAGCAAGACTAGCCGAAAAAAGGAGTTGCAATTCCACCGGGTTGTATCATGTGTAATACACAAAATGAAGATTCTAATCATCTTTTATTACAGTGTAATCATACGATGAAAACTGTAGAAAAAATGAACAAGCAAACGTACAGAATTATAAGGGCCTTAAACATTAGAACAAAAAAAAACCTATGAAATTGTTGAGGAAATCCAAAATAAATTGGACCGATCACAATTCATTGAACTTGCAGTGTCATGGTGGGGTATTTGGTTCTACAAAAATCAACAAAGCTTTGGCAAAACTAACAATGACAATGATACATAAAAGGATGTACCACTTTATATTAAGCATCAAATCGACAATTGGAATCATACCAAAAAATGGAATACAGACTGTCCGGCGGATACAAATCCAAAGAATACAAAGTGTACCAAAAAGAGACAAAAAATGACAAAATGGAAACAACCGCCTGAAAACATCATTAAAATAAACATTGATGAATCTACAAAAACGAATGGTAAATCTAGTTACGGATTTATCTTTCGTAATAGTAATGGTAAACCTATTCTAATTTTCGGTGAAAAATGTGGAATCTCAAACACTCTTAAAACAGAAACCTTAGCGGTTAGGAATAGGGCTGTTCAAAAACAACCCGGGCCGGAAAAATGGATCGGACCGGACCGGACCGGAAAAGACCGGACCGGACCGGTGAAATTACGGTTCGGTCTCCAGTACATGTTTTTCCATTAATCCGGGTCCGGTCCGGTCCGGTCCAAACCCGGATTTTAACCGGTCCGGACCGGTGGACCGGATTTTTTTTTTAAAAAAAAAAAAAAAAAAAAATTAGGAGTTTAAATATTTTTTTTATAGATATTTTTCTTAATTTAATAAATTAGGAGTATAAATGTTTTTTATATATTTTTTTAGATATTAAATAAGAATTTAATTTATTTATTTTTTAAAATGAGGACCGGTCTAAACCGGTCCGGCATTTTGAAAAAATCCGGTCCGGTCCGGACCGGATGAACACCCCTGGTTAGGAATGCTTTACTCAAAGCATATGAACTGGTATTACTAACATTCAAATGGAATGTGACAACCTCACTATTGTTAACGTAATAAATAAGATCTGACACTGTCCTTGGGATATTGAAATTTTAATTTCTGATATCATTTGTCTTTTACAACTGTTTTCTTCAGTGCAGGTATGTCATGTCTTCCGAAAAACAAATGTTGCGGCCGATTGCATCGCAAAGCTGGGTCAGCAAAGTTCTTTGAAAGACATTCAAGCAAATTTAGAACTTTTAGTTCTCATCCATAAGGATGATATAGACTGAGAAATCGTATCTTCCGTAATTTTCTAGTTTAATTTTTAGTCTATCAAAAAAAACTCATGTTCCGCACATCAGCTATGTCGTACAGTAGGTTTAATAGAGTAAGGGTTCAAAAATTGTAAAAGAATGTATCATGTATGTGTTCAAGCGTACTCAATACGCTGCTTTTTATATTTTTATCAACTTAGTTTGTTTTTGATTTACAACTCATTGTTCATCTTCTCTTTCGTAGAGTCAATGAGCAAGGAAGTGGTTGTGCAAGCGTGGTTGGATCTGACTGATGGTGGTTCAGCGAGGGTCGACCCGATAATCATCATGCTTGAACAACATGAAGCCTTGCTATGTGGGAAATATCTGTCAACTTTTTTTTTGGCCTTTTTATTGTTTGGTTTCAAAAGCTTGATGAACAAGCTCCTTTTTCCCCTTTGTCTTTTAATTTGTCCAGCATCTAGTATAGATGTTGTTCTTTGCGCTTGGAAAAGCTTCAAGCTGAGTTAATCACTCACGGATTGACATGGGAATTAATTCTCACAATAGGCTTTTTTATAGAAATATTTCCTCTTTCGGCTATGTTGGAAACTATTTCTTAATATAGATACTCCAAATTTTAGATTGACCCAACCTTTAGGCTAAATTATAAATCAAGGTATACAATTTTTTAAACTTGCACAAATTACTCAAAATAAAATAGTTGATTTTACTTAATGATTTTTAATAGTACTAACTACCATAATTTACTAACTATATCATGAATCACCTGTTTTCTGTGTTCATAAGCCCACCATGCTCCGTAAACTATATGAGTTTAAATTAAAAAGGTTTGACCGTTACCTGAGCGTAGTATAACTGGACTTCTAGTGTTCTTGTAGCTTTCGGATTTCTAGGGGTTGCTAATCATCAACCAGGACTCCCTTAGCTCAAGCACAACACAGATCTGTTTCGTTTCCTACCTCAGATCGTAGTTTTTAACTTAACCTCTCTATTTAAGTGGATGGAGGATTTATGATCAAAAAAAGTAGTTATTCACGACATAGCTTTCGATTAAGTAGCTTTCCCTTACTAAAAACAAGCCTTTATTCAACTGGAAAGGATTACAAGTACACAAAACACACTGAAAACAAACACTTAAACACTCAAGTACCCAAAGAGATTCATAGAAGATTTTGAACTTAGAGTGAGGGAACTCTACTTCACTTCCAAGATCCAAATTCTTTGTTTCTCTTCCTAGATTTTTTTCGGATTTCTGTACTTTTTTCTCACTCAGTTTTTTCTTCGATGCCCTCTAATGCTTACAAGGGGTCAATTTATAGAACATAAGAGAGCATAGGATGCCCTTCAAGATTCTTATACAGTCTTATTCCCCGACAGAGTTGATAAGGCACACAGTGACATGACAAAAGAAAAAGTAAAAGCTTAAGGGGAAAAAAACAATAAAAGATAGCTTACTCCTTTTTGAGAGATTCCTTCTGGTTCTTCACATGGCTCTACAAATCTAAGGTGAAGCATATTGTGTTTTAATCCATGCAATACTTGATGTTGTACCATCCTTCTTCTCCAATGTTTGTTTCCCAACCTTCACAGTCTTCGAGTTCCATTTCCAGCTCTTGCATGAGATTTTTCGAATAAACTTCATCCTAAGCCATTAAAGTATCCCAAAGAAATTCTTGTCCATTCTTGGATAAGTAGATTCCTTCTTCTATATTTCTCAAGTATTCTGATATTGATTCTGACGACTCAATAGCTTCTTGGAAATAAGGACGTAGCACATTTGAAAGAATTGCTGTAGTATTTCCAATTTTGATTTTAAAGCAATCAGTTTCTTTATATTGATAGATGTATTCATAAATGTAGAACAATCCCATGGCTCTGGCTTCAGTTGGATTCTTGATATGCGGTTGTCTTTTGGTAATGGGATCTTCAGCAAACTTATATGTCTCTTGGATAAACCTCAACAGATAATGTGGCGACTTAGATTTTCCATTTTCTACTTCGATGATGGCACAATTGACGAAACTTAGTAATTCATTTGCACCTTCCCACTTGAAGACTCTGTCAAACACGTACCTTTGAAATTTAGTGAAATATCTTTTGTATAATGCGCCCCATGGTAGTGGCCTTCCTCCAAAGATTCCGTTACACATCCCATATGCCCATGCTTTAAGGACCCCAATATCATATTTCTGATTTGCTGGTAAACTAATTCCTCCTTCTCCAGAGTTATTAGGAAAAAAGATCAATGTCCCCCATTCTTCCCAAACGTCATAATAAGGACCTCTTTCTTTGCATATTACGTATGAGTACCATTCTGGAAAATTCTTGTACTTTCAATAACCCTTCAATTTTTCCTAGAGCTCCCAAGAAAGTTGAAGCATTTTATTGGTTATTTCTAGTTCTAAGATTCTTGAATATACATTATGACTTGCTAACTTAAGCCTCCAGCGACACCTTGAACTAATGGTTTCATCTAAAAGAAAAGTTGCAAACTTACTGGGAGGTGACACCCATCCCTGATGATATTTATTTATGTCAGCAAACTCTTTTCTTTCTGCCTCCGAGAGGCAGATTCTGGTGGCAGATTGAACCATCGCTTTCATTTCTTCTTCCGGGATATCCTCCAATCCATAACTCTCATAAAATTTTCCAATAACTTGACCCTTCTGGTTGTTCTTGCTTGTTGAGGCCTTTGACTGATTGGACATTATTTTTATTTGCAAGTTCTCGCGTTAAACTATCCGCCAATGAATTCTTTGATCCCTGTACATGTTCGATATTAAAAGAATACTGGTTAAGTGCCAATTGCCAACGCATAAGCCTCCATTGCGCTTTCATATTATCAAGGTTATTTTGAATAAACCCCAGTATTCCTTTACAGTAAGTTCTAACTGTAAAAGGTTTAGGAGCGAGAAAGATTATAAATTTATTAATTCCTTTTAAGATAGCAAGTATCTCTTTCTCCATAACAGTGTAATTGCACTCAGCCTTGTTGAAGCTCCCATTGTTGTACCTGCAAAGCTTGTTAGCACAGGCAAATTCATACATCGTTTCTTAAGCTTTTGGACTACTTTAGTGTCTTGATTGGTCCAATTCCAAACTTCCTCTTTTTTCAACTTAACTTGTAGAGGCTTTCTAAGTTTAGCTAAGTCTTTTATAAAATCATATGCATAGGTAAGACATCCTAAAAATCTTTCTAGTTGCTTTCTATCCTCTATTTTATCAGGAAGTTTTCCAACTTTGTTCAAGATATGATCTTGTAATACTATTTCTCCAGCTTTTATTTTTAGCCCTAGGAACTCAATTTCTTGTTCAGCATAAATGCATTTTTTTCTGTCCTAATATTATGCCATTTTTACGCATTCTAGAGTTACCGCTTTTAGATCATGCATATGTTGTTCTAAAGTTTTTGAAAAGATTAAAATATCATCAATGTAAACAAAATAACAATGCTTAAGGCTTTTAAAGATTTTATCCATCCTTCTCAAGAATATTTATGGTGCATTCTTTAATCCAAATGGCATAACTATCCACTCGTAATGGCCTTGTGGTGCACTAAAAGATGTTAAAGGAATACTATCCTTTTCCATTTTAATTTGCCAATATCCACTCTTACAATCCATTTTTTAGAACCAGGTGGCACCCTGTATTCTGTTAAACAATACTGTTTTATTCGAAATATAATATCCATCAAAGACAATATTATCATTAAGCCTTTTATAATTGATAATCATTCTAGTTTTACCTCTCTTTTCTTCTGCATGGTCACTAACCATGAAAGCAGGACTAGAATGAGGACTATGACTTTCTCTAATTAATCCCTTCTTTAATAGCTCATCTATTTGCTCTTTAAATTCTTGTTGATTTTATAGGTACAAACCATTTGCTTGAGTCTAATGATACTTTTAGAATCTATTAGTTCTATTTTAGCAATTGACTTATCTCTATCCCAAAATTTTAAAGGATTTTCGAAATATAATTCTTTACACAACTCTTTTTGTTGTTTAATAATTTCTTCTTTCGTTGTGAGCTCATTTATAGATAGTGCAAATTCTCTATGTGTAGGAATAATGATCTACTCCTCACCACGCTTACTACGCATAAACTCTATTTTTTGATGGGTGTAATCTTGTTTCATCTTCTTGACCCATGCAGTTTTTCCATGTATAGTGAACGTCATTTGATCTAAATCTTGAGTACATGGAAAATATAATCTTTGAAAGTTGTTTCCTATTATCATATCATGTGATGTTTGCTCAGTAGCCCAAAGAATAGGAATTACGCAAGGATATTCTCCTATCATTATAGGTAAGTCTAAAATGACTTCAGAATGAATCATAATACTACTATCAGTTATCCTAACTTGGATAGGTTTGGATGCAGGCTTCCACATGAATTCAGGAAATAAAGCTTTCATTTCGAAGCATATAGAACAACCACTATGTACGAATGCACATAATTCATAATGATTGAATCCTTCTATGCATATAGTGATAGGGATGTAGATGTTGTTTTGATTAGTAACCCTGAAATACTCTTCTATTTCCATATTTGTTTCTTCATCTCCTTCATAAACATGTTCACTTATGGTTCTAGTTTTGAATCCTATCATCTTTTTAGATGTAGAGGCTTCTCCTTGTGGTGAAGGCGAAAAAGTTGGTGAAAATAAGGAGCTGGAGCTAGAGCCTGAACTTGTTGTGGATCCTAAATCTATGATGTGTCTAGCTGGTTCTCTCAGTGTTTGCCCCGTGCTTTTTATTTCCAATTTTCTAGTTAAAGCAGCCAACAAACTAGCTATATCTTCATCAACCTTATAGTGATTATATTCTTTGTGAATTCTTGTAGGAGGGCCTGGAGGGGTTATTTGATTGTGTGGATTAGTATTGACCCTAAAACTTTGACTCTTGGAGAGGCTCATGCTTCTTTGGAGATTTGAAGGTGGACAAGAGTTTGTATGAATTCTTCCCTCTTCATCAATGGTTAGAACTTTTCATTTTTAGCTACGGAAGAGTTTTCAAAAGCATTGACCCATATAGTTTTCAAGCTAATTTGTTCAGGTTTTACTTTAACATGCATAGCCTTTTGACCAGGTCTACTAACTTCGTATTTATCCGCCTCTACCATTTGGCTCTTAAGTGGAGGATTTGTGGTATATTCTAGTTTACATACTACCTTCCACTTTAGTTGTAAAGGACAAGTTCCTCTATGCATGTTAATCCCTTCTGTCAACAATTTAAAAGCTATAAATTTTGGTGCAAATTGATCCTCGAGACTAACATAATAATTTGGTCTATATACATATCCATGAAATTGGTCCTTGACTTAAGTTGCATATGATCCCACTAATGGTTTGATCATTAAATCGCTTGTGCCTAGTGTCACATATAAAGTTGATGCAATGTACATTTTCCCCAAAATCTTGAAGAGGAGTGATGATTATTTGAATACCACACAGATAGATATATTTATATTTGTTTATCCTTATTATGTTTTTGTATGTTTTTCCAGTTGATTAGGTTTATTTCAATAGCTTGATTTTCATTGTTTTTAATAACCATATCTCCTACCATTTCTTCGCATACGAATTTTGAAAATACTGGAAAGAAGTGCTTCTTAAAAAACTGTTATTTTGCAATGATTGGGAATTCTACTCCTGGCCTTTTCATTTCTTCCATTTGTTCCTCATCTATGGATGATTCTGCTTCTTGGAGTTGAGCTAATGTAGTCATTTCATCTCCTGTTGCAAACACTTCTTCTGAGAAGTTTGAACTCTCCCCTTGCATCATTTCATTGATTTCATCGTAATCTAAATCTTCAATTTCTTCTTCTTCTTCCAATACTTCCACGATTCCTTTATTGTTGTTTAAGGTTAAATTGATGGCTTCATCCTCGGATATTTAAATATAATCAAGAATCCCTAGTGCTTCTGCTAGTTTATTATTTTTTCTATTTTTGCATTCATTAGCATAAGTCATGCTTCTCCGCATGCCCAACATTTGCAGTTTTTCTTCTTTTCAGGACAATAAAAAGCTTTTATGAAAAACCTCCTTCTCTTTGTGAATGGCTTTGATGAGGGGTTTGTCGTAGACTCCTATCAAATAACCTCAAAAACCTAACTAACGTAGTAGGATAAATAAGGATCGATCTCACAGGGAGGTAAGCAATCTTCCTAATTGCAAAGGTTGTATGTCAATAGTAACAAAAGGGGGGATTTTAGGTTTGTGTCAAGTAACAATGTAAATTAATGCAAAAGATGTAATCAATGGGTGAGAAGTAACTTAGCCAGATAAATATCCACACTTCAGTTTGATTGATTGATCCTAGATTATCTCAAATTCCTACCAATGAATATTCCTATTCCGATCTTATGTATATAGACAGGTCAACCAGCCCGGAAAATACTTACCATCAAACAACCAAGAAACATCAAGATTCAATCTAACGGCAGCAGTAAACATAGGAATTAAGCAGGATACATGCAATACTTAACAACTAGTCAGTACTCGACATGTAATCAATTCTCTTCACAATAAACATTCATAACCAGTTCCTGTAAATTGTGGTTGCTACACAAGATAAGGGATTTTAACTAGAAATATTCAAACCATAGCAATAGAAAATCACTAATATCAACTAGATGATCAGACTAGTCAAATCAGCAAGAATCAATGGGATGAAGCACAAAGAGAATCGATATAATCAAAGGAAAGGAAATAGAGTTATAATCTCACAACCAAATACAAACGAAGACTTCAATCGTCGGACTAAGCAATGGTTGCTTAGTTCTTCATAGTCTTCCAAGCATAAAACTCTAAGGGAAAATAATGAACGATGATGTGATAATTTGATAAGGCTGCTAACAAAGAGAGGTAAAATAACCTAGCAAAACCTAATTCCTAAGATAAGAAATAATATCTTCCTAAAATATAATAACCGGAATAAAAGAAAAGAAAATAAAATAAAAAAAGTAAACAAAAGATCTCGGACGAATTGTCAATTTCGCGTCAGAAAGGAAATCCGCGACCGCAGAAAATCTTCCGCGCTCGCGAAAATGCCTGTGTCAATTTCTCGCTCCTGTCTTCAATCCGCGACTGCGGTCATCCATCCGCGCCCGCGGTTCTGGCCTGCCGCGATCTTCTGCTTCTTCCTTGCGGTCTTCACTTGGTGGCTTTCATTGCTCCTCAATGCTTCAATACTCCACTAAAATCTTCCTTTCCACCACTTCTTCTCCACAACTCCATTATCCTAAATTGTCTATTAAACCCATACAAATGGTACCTAAAAATCCAGTAACAACTCCTAGTTACGCACTACAAAGTAGAGCGGATCAATTTCCCCCATGCTTAGACCTTGCTCGTTCTTGAGTAAGCTAATAGAAACCTACTCCTCCAATGAAATACCCAAGGTCTCAGGAAGCACAGCAAAACTATCTCCACTAAGAACTGCACCTAATCATGAATCTCCACAGTACCAACACATCAACACAAGACACAAACTTAAAGGAAAGCAGAGTACTTTCCTCAAGCTTAACCCGAACACCATAGAGTGAATAAAAATATCTAATCCTAGATCCAGTCTATCTTCTTATAACTCCCAAAGTGACCTACCCGAATCCTCCTTATAGCTCCAACACTTATGTCACCACGCCAGGAAAAATGAGTAATCCTAATAATCACTCTTCTTCTTTTCACTCATTTTGCCCAAGTGCCCTGTCGGGTTTTCACCAAGCCACTCATTTTATTTTTCTATAGATGGGCTCACAAAACTCACATCACTCTTGACCTCTTATTACCCTAGCCTAATGCTGGTCCGGGCCACCTGCTTATTGCCTAAGCCGCCCTTTCGGGTTTTCGACTTAGCTCAGGATTGTCTTTTATTTTTATTTTTTTTCTTTCTCAGACGACTAGCAAGTATAGATCACTCCCCCATGCTTAAATATTGCATTGTCCTCAATGTAATGAAAGACAAAAAGATGAAACATAGGGGAAGGTAGAAAAGTACTCACAACCGTCGCCGAGGTGGCCTAGACTTGGACGTTGGTGCTGGCGGTAAATCAGTGAAAACACAGTCTCTGGTGTTGCGGCGGTCCTACTCAAGCAAACTCCACGTGCAACCAAATAGATCCACTGTAAGGTGAAGTGGCACATCAAAGAAATGGGGTTGCATGGGCCTTCTATGAACACAGATTCGGATCCCTAGTGTAATCGTGTAGTGGGCTCTATCGCTCCATATCAATAATCATATATGCAGTTGGCTCTGGAGCTCCTCCTCATCAGCTGTCGAATGTCGGGCCATCATCGGTGCCAAATAAAAATGTCGGGCTAATGTCTCCTCCTTGGCAGCATGATGCGCGCCGTCTCTCGTAGTAAAAATCGGACAGCTGGGCCGCGATCGTGGTTTCTTCAGAATTTTTTTCCCTTTTTTTTCGGGACAAGAGATTACTTACAGGGGAATTTCCGCGGTCGCGGAAAAGCTCTGGGTTCCATACTCTGTCTTTGAAACTTCCTGCATGTTTAGTCTAAAAACGAAACAAAAATAATGATAACTTAAAAAGGAAAGACGTGAAAGGAATTACATACCTCGGGTTGCCTTCCGAGCAGCGCCTTGGTTATTATCGTGGCTCGACATAGTGCCCTTCAAATCAGCTTGGGTTGCTCACATCAACCGAACACTTGGGATCACAATCAAGAGGGTGTCTCTTTGCATCATCTATGTTGTATTCGACCCTCAACCCATCAAACTCCATGGTGAGTGAACCACTACTCACATCAATCTTTGTATTCGCCGTTTTCATAAACGGCCTATCCAACATCACAGGGGCTGCATGCTTGTCTTGCCCCGTATCCATCACAAAGAAATCAGCAGGGAAAATCAGTTTATAGACCTCTACCAGAACATCCTGCACGACTCCTTTGGGATACACATAGGACATATCCACCAATTGAATCACCTTCCTTGTCTTCTGTAATGGTCCAAGCCCCACAGATTCATACAGCGAGAGAGGCAACACATTTATAGATGCACCCAAATCCAGCATGGCTTTATCGAACATGGTGTCACCTATCTTGCAAGGAATGCTAAACATGCTAGGGTCGCTGCATTTCTTGGGCATCCGCTTTTGCAGCATAGCGGATACATTCTCATTCATCGGGATCTTCTTATTCGTTTTCTCTTTTGTCTTCCTCTTGATCTTACATAATTCTTTCAAAAAATTTGCATAACGAGGAATGCTCTTAACCAGCGTGATTAACGATAAGGTTTCAAAGATGTCCTTATCGTTCTCCGGCCTTCTGTTGTCCTTCAATGCTTCAGGGAATGGCGTGGGTGGCTTCAGCGAACTAAGCAGAGGAAAGTATGGGCGAACGTAGTCGTCGTGGACGTCAATAGGTAATCCACGGTCACGGCTATGGGCCCGCGATTGCGGCATTTCTTCAGAAATTTTCCCCTCGTCTAGAGACATTTTTGCGGTCGTGGATATCTGGCCGCGGTCGCGGAAATTCTTCAGAAATTTCTCCGCCTTCAGAGACGTTTCCGCGGTCGCAGAAATCGTGCCGCGGTCGCGGTTCTTCTTCAAGGCTTCCGCGGTCGCGGCTTTGCATCCCGCGGTCGCGGTTTTCGTTCTGTTGTCCTATAATCTCCTCGTCAGTAAGCAAACCGCGGTCGCATATTCTGACCCGTGGTCGCGGTTTCTCCTCTGCAGCCTCCAACACTTCATTCAATTTCGGTCCACTCCTTAGCGTCATCGCACTCACGTTCTGCACTGGATTCAATTATGTCTATGACGGGAGTTTATGCGCATCCCAGCCTCCAGTTTGCTCACGCCAGAGAGATCTGCCCTATCTGCTTCTCCAGATTTTGAATACTAGACTTCATCTCTTGATTATGTTAGACCATAGTGTTTGCCAACGTCGATACACTCTGAGCGAGAGACTTGATCATGTCATCACCGGAAATAGATGAACTTGCACTCTGGCCTTGAGGTCTAGGGTCATATTGTGCTCTAAATTATTGTTGACCTCCGGGCCGCTGAAATTGTTGTTGCTGCTGTAGGAACTGTGGCGGCCTCTGGTGGAACTACTGGTCATCACGGCCTTGAGGAGGATTCTGCTGGTTCTCGTACCTCAAATTAGGGTGATCTCTCCACCCTGGATTGTAGGTGTTGGAGTACGGGTCATATCTTGGCCTTGGAGGACCGTAACCTCCCATAGCATTCACTTTAGCAGTGGGTTCCTGCAGCGTTGGACATGCATCTGTGGGGTGCATCATGTCATAGCATATTCCACAAGACTTGACTTGTTGCTGGTTGCCTTTCATCATAAGCCTACTCATCATCTCCTTCATCTCAGCCATATCAGAAAGTAGTGAGGATGATGGATGAGAGTATGCGGCCTTAACTGCTTGAATGCTCGCTCTCTTGCTAAACTGTCTTGAGCCCTCAGATAGCTCAAAGAATATCTCGAATGCTGCAGTCGGCGTCTTGTTCAGAATATTATCACAGGTTGCGTTCACCATTCTTCGCTCATCATCAAGAAGTCCACCATACATATATAGAACGAGGTCTTGGTCAGAATAACCATGGTATGGACACGTTGATATCAACCTCTTGAACTTCTCATAATACTCATACAACGTCTCAATAGCATATTGTTCGATGTTGCTAATGTTTCTCTTCAAGATATTGAGATTCGTTGTAGGGAAGTATTTCTCCATGAAGGCTTTCTTCATCTTCGCCCATGTATCTATGCTTCCTGGGGCCAAATAGTAGAACCAATCATTGGCTGCATCCTTCAGAGAGAAAGGAAAGGCCCTCAGTTTGATTTAGTCCTCAGTAATGTTCATTGGCTTCATGCTGCTGCAGACAGCATGGAATTCAGAGAGATGCTTGTTGGGATCTTCTCCACTCATCCCATGGAAGTAGGGTAATAAGTGAATCATCCCAGATTTAAGCTCAAAGTTCACGCCATCAGCAAGCTCCGGAAACTGCACAGCAAGCGACTGATGTTCTAGATTAGGTGCCGTCAACTGCCTCAAAGTCTGTTCTGCGTCAGCCATCTCGAGTTGCGTGTGGGCTGCTCTACGGTTCCTGGAAAGTGTCCTCTCAATTTCTGTATCAAGATCTAAGATTGGAGAGTCAGTAGCACGTGTGTGGACCATAAGATAGATCCACACAATAGTTGGCACACAAACAAACAAACAAACAAACAAACAAACAAACAAGAAAAATTGAAACTTTGCCTCCCCGGCAACGGCGCCAAATTTGATGAGCGGTTTGTCGTAGACTCCTATCAAATAACCTCAAAAACCTAACTAACGTAGTAGGGTAAATAAGGATCGATCCCACAGGGAGGTAAGCAATCTTCCTAATTGCAAAGGTTGTATGCCAATAGTAACAAAATGGGGATTTTAGGTTTGTGTCAAGTAACAATGTAAATTAATGCAAAAGATGTAATCAATGGGTGAGAAGTAACTTAGCCAGACAAATATCCAAACTTCAGTTTGATTGGTTGATCCTAGATTATCTCCAATTCCTACCAATGAATATTCCTATTCCGATCTTATGTATATAGACAGGTCAACCAGCCCTGAAAATACTTACCATCAAACAATCAAGAAACCATCAAGATTCAATCTAACGGCAGCAGTAAGCATAGAAATTAAGCAGGATACATGCAATACTTAACAACTAGTCAGTACTCGACATGTAATCAATTCTCTTCACAATAAACATTCACAACCAGTTCCTGTAAATTGTGGTTGCTACACAAGATAAAGGATTTCAACCAGAAATATCCAAACCCTAGCAATAGAAAATCACTAATATCAACTAGATGATCAGACTAGTCAAATCAGCAAGAATCAATGGGATGAAGCACAAAAAGAATCGATATAATCAAAGGAAAGGAAATAGAGTTATAATCTCACAACCAAATACAAACGAAGGCTTCAATCGTCGGACTAAGCAATGGTTGCTTAGTTCTTCATAGTCTTCCAAGCATAAAATTCTAAGGGAAAATAATGAACGATGATGTGATAATTTGATAAGGTTGCTAACAAAGAGAGGTAAAATAACCTAGCAAAACCTAATTCCTAAGATAAGAAATAATATCTTCCTAAAATATAATAACCGGAATAAAAGAAAATAAATAAAGTAAACAAAAGATCTCAGACGAATCGTCGATTCCGCGTTAGAAAGGAAATCCGCGACCGCGAAAAATCTTCCGCGCCCGCGGAAATGCCTGTGTCAATTTCTCGCTCCTGTCTTCAATCCGCGACCGCGGCCATCCATATGTGCCCACGGTTCTGGCCTGCCGCGATCTTCTGCTTCTTCCTTGCGGTCTTCACTTGGTGGCTTTCATTGCTCCTCAATGCTTCAATACTCCACTAAAATCTTCCTTTCCACCACTTCTTCTCCACAACTCCATTATCCTAAATTGTCTACTAAACCCATACAAATGGTACCTAAAACTCCAATAACAACTCCTAGTTACGCACTACAAAGTAGAGCGGATTAGGCTTCCTATAATACTTCTTGTGATATTTCTCTCCTCTTTGTTTATTAAAGCTTTTCGATCTTCCTATAGAATTTTCTTCATATTCTATTTCTCTGATTCTCTCGCTTATCACATCCCCATTCACTAGGAAAATTCCAACAGGTTAAGAATTGTCTTTTCATTTGATGGGTTCCTCTAACTTCGCGACACTTTTTCTCAACCCATCTTCTTATATATTTTATTCTGTTTCCAAGGGTATCTCTGGAATTGTACCTTTCTTTTCATTCGAGATATCCATCACTAATCTCTTCGTTTATGGGCGTAGGGAGCTTATCAAAGAGCATTTGAAGATTAGTTAGATTATCTCCTATTTTGTAATAGTATTGTTCAAATTCTGAGAAGTAATTATCAAGATATTTCATGTTGCATATTTCGAGTGTGTTAAGTTTTCTTTGCCATTCAATAAGTTTCTTATCCTTTTCATCTCTTTCTCCTATAAATTCTTCTTCTATTGCCTGGCAAAGCATTCTAAACATCATAGTAGGGGACTCGCTTTCTCTTAATCGTTCTTTTACAGTTTCTTCTATCCCTTCGTACCAGTCGAAAACTATCCTATATAGAATATGCTCAATATAATTCAAGAAATTAGATGCTCCCCATTCTGTGTTCGTATTTAAGACACTCATCATGCTCTTTTTCCAGAAATCTAAAACATCTTCTCTATTTCTCAAGTTGTCTAGGTTCAATTTATAGTCACTCTCACTGATAGGTTCTAAAGAAATTTCCTTTTTATTAGGTCTATAGTTGGTCATGATTCTTACCCTAAATTTAGCAGTTTTTTCTAGGAATTCTTTGGGTTTCATATTAGGATTTTGATAACTAGTAGAGCCTTCCTCTTCCTTTCTGTAATAAGATCTTTTAGCTTCATTGATCTCCTCTGTTGACAAGGGTGTCATATCTTCTTCTATCTCATTAACGTCTAATGCCATTTTACATATCTTCTTGTCTAGGTGCCTCTTAACTTCCTCTAATAGAATAGTATCCATATTTTTTAACTTTATTAGTCTCATGTGTTGATACATTTCTTCCTCGTCTGTATTGTAGTCAGATTCTTCACTGCTAATAATGCTTTGTTCTTTCATTATTTTATCTGACGATTATGGGCTATTCTTTGATTTCTGATTCACTCTCTGGTTCTTCTTTCTTTGTAGGTTTAGGATTTATGTTGGGTACGATGAACGTCTTTTGTGGATTTTGATTCTAAAAAGGGTATTGATGTAAAAAGGATGTTGTCTTTTTAGGCTTTATCGCAATAGAATTTGCTCCTAGATGACGAATTTCGCTGGTAATGGCAATCACAGACTTTTTGTTTTCCTCTTTTAGTGCTAATATAAAAGAACCAAGTTTTTCCCTGTATTTTTTAACGTCTCTGTTTAATTTAATAGTTCAGTTCTTAGTTCTTCAACAACTTCATCAACCAGAATGTTCAGTACCGCTTCATAGTGATTTTGACCAGATTTCAGATGTTTAATATGAGGGGCTCCTTTATCAGGATAAATTTTTGAAATCTCTAATTTTGGTTTAATTATAACAGATAAAATGTATTACTATAGTAATAATAACTACTACGGTGATAATAACTTGGCTCTGATACCAAATCTAACAGAACTTTCTTAAAGCAGGGATAAATTTTAAACTTTTCGAAACTTATCTTTTTGGATTTTAATTATGTAAAAGTAAAGGACAACAAGACTAGAATATCACAAATAAAAGGATGCAAAGAATAAATAAGTATGCTTATTTTGAGAATAGCTAAGCATATACCAAGAATAAGTTTAGTTCAAAAGCCTACTTTGATAAATAGACGAGCTTCCTACGTGGAGATAAGAAGAAGACGTTCATTGATCCAAGAGTTCCGTTTGATGAAGTGAGGTTGAGTATTGGAGTTGGCAGAGTGGTCGAAAGAGCCAACAACAACGGACGGGAGGAAGCGAGAGGGTTGACTTGTGGATCGGGTGCCGACATAAGGGTTGGTGTAGGCAGAGCAAGGTGAAGGAGACAAAATTAGGGTTTGAAATTTGGGGGTTTGGTCCCAGATTTGGAAATGGCTGGGTTTGATTCTTCTAAAAAGAATTGGTTTAAGATTTTGCTTTAACCTTCAGATTCTCATATTTCTCTTCAAACTCTCATCTTGCTTTTTCTTCCAACAGAACTAGTCCAAGATCTTGTATTTTATTTGAATATAGTTGTCATTGGAGGGTTAGTCCTAAATTGTTGTTGCTTATTGTTATGGGGGTTGCCCCTGAAAAAACGGTCCCTAATTTATTGTTTGTGATTGTATGGGGTAGCCCCTAAAGCAAGGGATCCCTTTGTAGTGATGATAGGGATCCCTTTGTAGTGATGATAGAAGTTGCTGGAGATTTTTTAGTTGATTTATTGTTTGTGATTGCTGCACTGATAAGCCTCAGGAAGCAGTATTTAGTTGAGAAATTTTCCTTTATCCATTGAAAATGGAGGGATGAACTTACATTAAAGCTTTAATTCTGGCTTAGGTAACACACTGTAACATATTCAACATTTTGACTTTTCTAACAATAGATTAGAAAAGAAAATTTAGCAGTCATTTACAGCAGAAAATTGCTGCAATAAGAACAGCCCCACACACTCACAGCAAAAGTTAGGGGATCAAAAACATGTCATTATGACAACATTCAATTACAATATCAATGACAAGATATAAATTTTGTAGTTAAGGTTAAAATCAAGAATTAACAACTTAGCTGGATGATCAGAGATTTAGTCTATAGCTGTAAAACAGAATTTAACCGGTTGGCTGAGAAAATGTGCTCGAACTTTGGCATTTAGCAACAAGTATTTTCACAGCTTTCATAGCATGAGTACGGTATTTATATAGTAGCCAAGTTCACAGCAACCACAAAAACTGGCACGGGAGAGAGATCAGATGCGTTAGCAAGGTGTATCTACAAGAACACAACCTGATTCGCACTTACTGATGTTTTGAGTTGGCGTTACTGGATATCTCATTTCATGTACAAGTCAGTCCCAATTTTGTATTTTTCAGTCATATAATCCTTCCTCGTCCCACACGTCTACCAGAAACTCCACCATCTCCTGCCAAAGAGACTTGCATAAAGTGAGAAAATGGGCCTTTACGCTATCTGTGGCGTGTGCCTGTGATTCTACTCTAATAAGACATTCCAACTTCAAATGAAACCAAAAGTTTTGGCCAAGCAAAAACAACAGATGCGGCAATTAATGGACTCACGGCTAGAGGGATTGGTTTCCGAAAGGCCTGTTTTGTTCCAAGCAACCCATCATATGTTGCACACACACTGCGGGCAATGCATAAAAATAATGATTATAAGATAGGGAGACATTTTTAATATTTCATCAAAGGAAATGTCATCTATCAGTTGTGTATCAAGTCCATAAGCTATTCTAAAAGTATTATAGAATTGATTGCATGTGATATCAGTTTTAAGTCTTCAAACCAATAAGGATATAATTGATGGGAAAACAAGATGAAAGGATGAACACCTTATGCAACGTTCCCTGGATTTTTGAGATTGATTTGATTGCTTCCTATCTCCATTCCACTGGACACGAATTTGGTTCCACAGTTTAAGACCTACAACATCATAACCAGCAGAGAACATAAAAGTTGCACTGCCACAATAGTTGAGATTATTCAAAAAACATGGTCGTCAAAATGAAATGATACGTATCAACATTGAGAATTGCTATAGATTACCATGATTTACGAATTCAAAATGGCCATTTGCGGGTTTAGGACCGAGATCGTAGGGAAGACTTCGGTTTGATGTACTCCGAAAAGAATGGCTTCTCTGAGACAGAGCAGCAGCGGTTACGTCTATGTCATAAGCACTGCTTGTCCAAAAATCATCCGACATACTGGACTTGTCAATGGGATAATGCAGTCCTCCTGGTCGCTCCTGAACGAGGAGGAAATTCGCAGGTTTTGTGCAGCTTCCAAAACAACCTCTGCTCTGCCAGGAACCAAATTGATGAATATTCAATAATTAACAGCAGCAAGAGAAAACTAGCAGAGAGCGTCACTCAACAGTATAAGTTTCATATTTAAGCATGAACTTGACATCAAATAATCAGTGATATGCATACAACACGCTAGTTTATTACAAGTTTATTTGTTTCAACACAATAGTTTTGGAAGGGAAGTTGTGAAAATTGAATAAGATCCGAAAGCGAGCTTTGAAACTTTACTTATTTAATACAAGGGAGGGGTATGAAACCTACTATACACATATTAAGTTGGGATCTCAAGACAAATTTGAGTCCCCGTTTGACCTACAGACAAGGAAGCATGATCAGAGAGCTTTATTAGAGTATTATAAGTACCACCGCAGACAGTAAATTGTTTGATATCAGAAAAGTGTATGACTATTGACCAGTCATTAGAGTTAGCTGAACTACCCACAGGCCACAAAGTATAGCTTTAAGTGGCCCTTCATTGTATGATAAGGAAATCGGATGAGCTTACTGAAACTTTTTATACAAAAGTTAACAAAATCAAACTTCATGATGCTTTTCAGTAGTTGTTGGTGAGAAATTGAACCTCAATCTTACTGAAATTTAAGCCTGGATTTGATACCATTTACACTTCACAGTACACCCACACCCCCAACCCACATTGTAACAGTTTGAACCCTCATAAATATCACTTAGTTACCCTATTACATTAAGACATTTGACGATTACACTTAAATCATCAACCTTTGCAATGAAAGATGGAGATCCTCAAAATTGAAGTAATTCATAGATTAAATTCATTATCCTTTCTGCTAAACAGATTTTGAGATTACCAACTGAGTGCACAAATTAAGATGCCTTCAAAGTTTCAGTGGAGAAGTTCCTCTTTGGGAAGTGAATTTGA
Organism: Rheum nobile; assembly: GCA_027886185.1. Lineage (NCBI taxonomy): Eukaryota > Viridiplantae > Streptophyta > Magnoliopsida > Caryophyllales > Polygonaceae > Rheum > Rheum nobile. The sequence continues at coordinate 3,543,514 of WOAB01000546.1, read as the reverse complement.
GACGCCTCTCAGATGTGAAATTCTCGTTTTAAATTGTGATTTTCTAAAAGAGACTTCCACTACATGGAATCAGCAAATACTGAATTGTTTCTGCCTCCGCATAACAGCTTTGGAAGTTGGAACATAAAACAATTACTAAGAAAAGTAATAATCTCCCGAGCAACAAAGCACATGCTGAACTACAATTACTACAAGTTTCACGAATGGAACAGCATAGGAAAGAAAAAATGCAATCCCAAACAAGCTGCTTCACACAAATAAGTCCAAAATTTAAATACCTTCATGATTGTTTTGGTGTGTGTGTGTGTGACTGCAGATCAGATAATTGTAGTATTCTTAACAAGAACGTCAAAGAAAAGATCCATGCAGACAGCAAGCAAGAAAAACCAACTCATATAGCATCAGCCCGGAACCAGTTCAGAGAAATGCAGAAATCCAGCAATTGACAGGTGAGAATGAAATACTAGTTTCAATTTCACAACAGAAACAACAACAACAACAACAACTACTGAGAAACGCAATCATATTAAAAAAAAAAAACAGAAATTATGCTTAAAATGTGAGGGCAATCACATACCCCATGCAGGAGAGGAGGCTGTTGATCCAAGCAGCGAAAGAATTGTAGAGCATGATTGAAGTTTGATTCCAGATCCAGGAGGCCACGAAAGCAGGGTCTTTTACTGCATTTTAGGGTTAAGGCATTTGACGGGGCGATTGGTAAAGGAGATTTGCAGCGTTGGAGTAATGGGAAAATAGGCGAGAAACGGTGATAGGGAACCAACTTGCAGCGTTGGAAATTGAGACGCAAAATTCTTGGGAATCTGATTGCCTTTAATTTCTTTTTCTTTTTTCCGATGAGGAAAGAATTAGATAAGTTTACCCGCGGGAATTAGATCGACTTAGAACATTCTCACGGATTGAGAATCCAAAATTTTGGATCGAGATTTATATTAGACATAGACATGTTTGAGTTTAACAATTTTGTAAACACAACTATTCACCTTTTGAAAAATATGTTTAAAACGTATTTTCCAAAAAAATTAGAGAATTCAGCAAAATATCAGCAACCATCATTTTAATTTTCTAAGGACAATCCCAAATGTCTTTGATAGATTTAATTAGATAAAGATTATCACATTCAATCAGAATTTTTGGAAGGTTCAATTGTTTGGCATTAATGATGTTGTGTTTTAATGCCAGTAATTCGATCATAAAAATAGGGAGGTGTTAGCTACGCTCACTTTTTTTTATTAAATAAGCTCAATTAGTCTCGTTCACGCTTTGCGTGAGCGAGAATCATTATCACATTTAGTGACAAAGACTCACGCCCTCGTATTGCGAGGACGTGACTCTTTTAATATAAAAATACAATATTAAAAAAATAAAAATAAAATAAAATAAAAAAATAATAATAACAATTATTATTATTATTATTATTTTATTTATAAATTATTTTGTATTAAATTTTAAAAAATATATATATATATTCAAGATATGAGATTTAAGGTCTTTAAGACTCTGAAAACAAGATAAGTTATGGACGCTTAATGAGGGCGTGACTCTTCGGATTTAAGGTTTTCAAACCGATTTTATTTTCATACCCTATCATGCTTGTAGCACATAGGGATTTGATGCCAATTTTCGTCTTGTTTCAGGGTTCCGGGATACCTTAAATCGCATACCCTAGAAACCCTAGGGTAAGCAAGGTTTCAGATTTAGGACTTTCAAAACCATATTATTTTCATACCCTATCATGCTTGTAGCACATACGGAGTTGATACATTTTTTGTCTTGTTTCAGGGTTTCGGGATACCATAAATCTCATACCCTAGACACCCTAGGGTAAATAAGGTTTCAGATTTAGGGCTTTCAAAACAATATTATTTTCATACCCTATCATGTTTGTAGCACATAGGGAGTTGATACTTTTTTGTCTTGTTTCGGGGTCCCGGGACACCCTAAATTCCATACCCTATAAACCCTAGGGTAAGTAGGGTTTCAGAATTAGGGTATCAAAACCAATTTCATTTTTTATACCCTATCATTCTTGTAGCACAATGGGAGTTCATGCCCATTTTTTTATCTTGTTTCGGGGTTCCGAGATACCCTAAATCCCATACCCTAGAAAACCTTAGGGTAAATAGGGTTTCAGATTTAGGGTTTTCAAAACCATGTTATTTTCATACCGTATCATTCTTGTAGCACAATGGGAGTTCATGCCCATTTTTTTATCTTGTTTCGGAGTTTCGAGATGCCCTAAATCCCATACCCTAAAAAACTCTAGGGTAAGTAGCATTTCAGATTTAGGGTTTTCAAAACCATGTTATTTCATACCGTATCATTCTTGTAGCACAATGGGAGTTCATGCCCATTTTTTTTATCTTGTTTCGGGGTTCCGAGATACCCTAAATCTCATACCCTAGAAAACCCTAGGGTAAGTAGGGTTTCAGATTTAGGGTTTTCAAAACCATGTTATTTTCATACTGTATCATGCTTGTAGCACATAGAGAGTTCATACCATTTTTTGTCTTGTTTTAGGGTTTCAGGATACCCTAAATCCCATACCCTAGAAACCCTAGGGTAAGTAGGGTTTCAGATTTTATATTTTTAAAACCATGTTATTTTCATACCCTATCATGCTTGTAGTACATAGGGAGTTCATACTATTTTTTTCTTGTTTTGGGATTTTTGGGATACCCTAAATCCTTTACCCTAGAAACCCTAGGATAACCAATATTTAAATAATACGATCGGTAATGAACTTAAGATTAATGATACGTAGTATAACCAATATTTTAATATATTATAATGAAGTTAAAATCACACAATACTTAGTATAACCGATATTCAAACATTATAATGAAGTTGTGATTACATTATACTTCGTATAACTGAGATTTGAACAATACGACAATGAATTTTCGATTACATTATATTTAGTATAACCGATATTCGAATAATACGATAATGAAGTCAAAATTATACTATACTTAACTTATTATTTTCATACTCTTAATCTTGAAACCCATAGAGCGTCCAGAACATGTCTTTTCTTGTTTTCAGGGTGCCAAAGACCCTAAATCTCATATATTGAATATAGAATATTTTTTTTAAAGATTAAAACAAAATAATTAATAAGTAAAAAAATTTGATAATAATAATTTATTTTTATTTTTTTAATATTGTGTGGGTTTTAAAAATAATTTTTTTTTTAATAAAATATTTCGCCCCCGCATTACATACGCAGGACTCTTTTGAGCGTAAAAATTAAAAAATTTGATACTCTTGAGTAAAAATATTTTTATAACCACATAGTGAACCAGCCATTTAAATAACTTCTACTTTATCATTTTTAAATATATAACCAAAACTGGCTTTACTCATAGGTAATTTTGAGCCATTAAAATTGATTCTGTGGGAGTGATTGTTAGATTTTTCATTTAATATTTTTAGTTTTCCTTATTTGATTTGATGTGGGTTACGTTTGCCAACTATATGATCCCGGATCCCCATTCTCTGCTGTCTTAGTATTCCCCCAATTAAGGATTTTTTTTTGAAGAACCCAATTAAGGATTAGATTGCCTTTAATTTCTGAAAAAGAATAGCACATTATCGAAGTGGGAAATTATTTTAAGAGAAAAATGCCAAGGATAACCGTTAATGGACCTCAATCCGACTTGTATGACATCACTATCCACTCTTAATTCATTGATTAATAAATACAATAATTATTATTTTTAATACAAACTTTCAAATCAATCAAAATAATTTAAATTTTTATCTCATAAATAAAAAAATATTTTTTAATTTTTTTTTGCTAATTCGATAACGTATACTTGAGATCTCTTCCTATTTGGATGTGCTAAGTGTTTCTTCTTTGTATAAGATCTTTTATTAACTATAAGAATTTCAATCAAAAAATCAGTTATATTATTTTTTATTCATGTGTTAAAAGTAGACATGTACAAAAACGAACAGACGAGTATTTTCTGATAATTTATCCGGAGGTCCGTGCCAAACCTGGCACAATACTTGTAGTTCAGGTTGTCCGTTGGGCCAGACAAGACCATAGAATAAAGATTTTCTATTGTTTTATAAAAGTACATATTATAAATAATTAATTTATTATTACTAGAATTTTATATCAAATTAATATAACTTATTATATTACATGTATAGCATGGTTGGGCTGGGTGGCCCATCGAGCTAATATTCATGTCCGTACCCGTCCCATAATTTTTTTACGAGTCAGGTTGGTCAGGATTGTCGGGTTCACGTCTAAGTCCAAGCCCGCCTTTTTTATTGGACGGACTAGTCTAGAGTTGTACAAGTCTAGTGGAAAATATGGATTATTTTTAATTGAATTGAAAATTTGGATTATTTTTAGTCTATGGAAAAAGTTAGGATTTTTTTGATACCTTAATAAATTTAAGAGCAAACTAAAAAGTCCAATTAGCTTACAAGATTGTGGCTCTGATCGGCAAAACTTTTTTGAGATTAATGGAGCTTGATTTTATTTTTAATCTACTTGACGATTATTTGGTAAAAAAATGTCAGTCCATCTTAAGCAACTTGTAGTAGATTTCTGTAGCTTAATTTTGCCAATTTTGTTAATGTGACCCCCCTTTCCCAAATTGTTAAAGATTAACAAGCTGAAGTTTACTATACCAATTTCAGCTTGTAATACCGAACAACGATTATATTTTTTAAAGAATTAAGCTAATAATTCCCGCTCTAGCTCTAACAAATCATTCAATTCCAGGTTCATTTTCAACTACTCATTAACTCCATCCCCTATTTTAATTGAATATATCGAACGAAGCTTGTTTCTCTGAGACATAACTAATTAGTAGTTTGAATGAAAGATGGATAACATCACTGATATCGAGATTTGCTCGAATACGACAACAATTACACACGATTCTAACTTAGTTTCGCAAAGATCAACACATGCAATCTAAAGGAAAGTGAGAAAGAACACTAAAGATTGTTGACGCGGTTCGAAAACCCTACTCCGCGGAGCCTCAGGAGGGGAGACTCACCCCAAAGAACACCAAAGATTGTTGATTTCTTGTATCTATCTCTTAGAATTTTAACTCCTAGAATTTTTTGTGCAGGACCTAAGTCCTTAATGTCAAAATGCTTTTTAAGATCCATTTTGGTGCCAGTAATGGCAGCTTTAGAGATACTAATCAAAAGCATATCATCAACATACAACATAATGTAAATGGGAAACTTAGTTTTCACATTTTTGAAATAGAGGCAGGTATCATATTTGCTTCTAATGAAGCCAAGTTTTCTCATGCAGTTATCAAACTTGATGTTCCACTGTCTAGGTGACTGTTTTAAACAGTATATAGATTTCTTTAGCAAACAAGCATGCTCAGGTTTTTACTTATCTATACAGCCTTTTGGTTGTTTCATGTATATAGTTTCATTCAAATCACCATGTAAGAAGGCAGTTTTCACATCCATCTGTTCAAGTTCCTAGTCAAACACAACAGCCATAGCAAGCAAGAGTCTCATGGTTTTATACTTAACTACAGGTGCAAAAATGTCATTATAGTCAACCCCTTCCTTTTGAGTGAAGCCCTTGGCAACAAGCCTAGCTTTATATCTAGGTGGTTCTAAGTCATTTGCCCCTTCTTTAAGTTTATAAATCCATTTACAGTCTATGAGTTTAACATTTGCAGGTTTAGGAACCAAAACCCAAGTGTTATTAACATGCATAAATTGAATCTCTTCATGCATAGCTTTCAGCCATTCATTTGCACTAGGACTTTTTACAACTTGTTCATAAGTTTCAAGAGTGAAGGTAGCAACCATATCAACAACAAGGAAGGCAAACTCAACAATATTGGTAATGAACTTTCTATTAGGAATTATTATCCAAGGTTCTCTATCTCTTACCAGTTGATAGTCAGCTAAATCATGCATATTAGAAGATTCAGCTATAGAGTTGGGATTAGAATGTTCACTTACTCCCCAACCTAATTGGTGATGTTGCATACCAACACTTGTCAGTTCCTCATCATTTCCTTGAGTGTTTTCATGGTGTCCTTCTTTAGTGGCCTCTTCTGAGCCAGTGGTATTTCCCACAAAGGAGTATCCTATGTCAAACTCCTCTTCCATCATGTCTTGGTGGTTATCAGGCACATAGAACTGTCCCAGGGGGACAATTGTGCTGCTTCTATCTTCATTTGTACCTGTATTCTCATTTGAACTTGTTAGCTTATTTTTGAAGTGAAATCCTTTTTCATTGAAGGTAACATCTCTAGATGTTATTACTTTATAGCCATGAGGCTGTATAAGTAATAACTTGTATCCTTTGATGTCTTCTAGGTAGCCAAGCATGACACACTTTTGGGCCCTAGGCTGCAACTTTCCCTGAGAGATTTGGGAGTAAGCAGTGCAGCCAAAAGGCCATAAGTGTGCCAGGCTTGGCTTATTACATGTCCACAACTCTTATGGGGTTTTAAATTTCACTACAGTGGAGGGAGATCGATTTATGAGGTAGGCATCAGTGATTACTGCCTCTCCCCACAGTGATGGTCTCATTCCAGCAGTTATAAGCATGCATTTGGCTTTTTCTAATAGTGTCTTATTCATCCTCTCAGTAGTGCCATTCTGCTGAGGGGTGCCATGCACTGTTAGATGCCTTTTTATCCGATGTTCTTTACAGTACAAATTGAAAGCGTTGTTATAAAACTCAAGCCCATTATCAGTCTTTAAACACTTAAGCTTATAGCCAGTTTGACTCTCTACCATAGTCTTCCAAGACTTAAATGAATCAAAAGCTTCATCCTTAAATTTCAACAAGTTTACATAAACTTTTCTTGAGTAGTGATCAATCAAGGAAAGAAAGTATTTTCTTCCCCCAATTGTGTCTACTTGTGCAGGCCCCCAGAGATCTGAATGAACATACTCTAGGTCATAAGGATATTTGTCAATCAAACCGTTTTTGAACAAGTTTAATAAGCCAGTGTTACCAATATGGCCAAGTCTTTAATGCCACAGTGTAGTATAATCTGCATCACCATATTTAACCACATCAGTATAGACATTAAACTTAGGAGAAGCTATAACATAATAAATCCCTCCCTTATTAATGCTTCTAATAAGAACTATATTGTTTCTAATCACATCTCTTATTCCATGGTGAGTATTAATTTGGCAATTTAGATCATCAAACATAGATTCAGACAGAAGATTCCTTCTTAAATTTGGAACCCACCTAACATTTTGTATCACCCTTATTTTCCCATCATGCATTCTTAATGGAACAAACCCAATACCCTTAATAGACAGAGTAGTAAGATCACCAAGCATCACTTCACCTCCATCACAACTAGACAGATTAGAAAAGAAACCCTTATGGGGTGTAGCATGTATGGTACAACCAGAGTCAAGGATCCAATCATTACAAGACGTATTATTTGCAACAACAAGCAATTCATGAGAGTAATTAGGGCATGACTCACACACAACAGAGAAACCATAGTTTTCTTTTTCTTTGTTTTTCTCATCTCTAATTCTCTTGTGACAGTCTTTAGAGAAATGACCTTCTTTTTCACAGTAATAGCACTTAGCTTTAGCTTTCTCAGAAGATTTGCCATTTTTCTTTTCATTTTTGTCTTTTCTAGAATTCTTTTGATTTTCTTCCATTTCCCTTAGCCATCAAGACCTCTGATTTAGAGTCATTCTTAGTGTCATTTTAGTCTTATTTTTAGACTTAAGCACCTTCAGGACTTCATCCTTTTGAATTATAGACTCGGTGATTTTAGACAAGGTCAATTCATCATGACCATACTGTATGACATCTTTTAGAGTGTCAAACTGAGAGGGAAGAGAATTCAATAACAAGACAGCTTGGTGGGTTTCCTTAATTTCACCATCACACCTCTTTAAGTCTTGTGTCATTCTCAAGAAATTATCAAAATTCTCATTCACGGTCAAAGAAACATCCATCTTGAAAGTGAATAACTTGCACAACAGTGAAATACGACTAGGCAATGACTTAGTAAGAAATATGTTGTCTAAAGCTTGCCAGAGTCCTTTAGGTTTAGTGAAACTCACCACCTGACGAGCTACATCGTCAGTGAGCCTAATCATTATCTCTGAATGGGCCATTTCTTGGACATCTTTCATGTCTTTATTTGATATCCCAATCGGCCATTCCTCTGAAATGGCTTTGTAACATTTTTCCTTTATTAGAATTGCCTTCATTTTCACTTTCCACATAGCAAAGTCGCTATTCCCATCATAGGGTTTCAGCCTTATATTTTCTGCCATCATAGTCAAGACAACACAAGTTAGTAAAGACACAAGGCAGGTTAAAGGCCAACACACAAGATCTCAAGAGAGCCACACAAACTGAAGCTACAGAGATCTCACATGATTTCTCTTGCTCGATCAACACACAAGTAACAAGAGGAAACCCTAGAAACTTCATGTTTCAGTCAAGAATCACATGCTACTCAGAGAATCACATGCAAACACACAAAATTACAACGGAAGCAAGAAAAATATCAGAGAAGGCTCTGATACCACTTTGATATCGAGATTTGCTCGAATACGACAACAATCACACACGATTCTAACTTAGTTTCGCAAAGATCAACACATGCAATCTAAAGGAAAGCGAGAAAGAACAACAAAGATTGTTGACGCGGTTCGAAAACCCTACTCCGCGGAGCCTCGGGAGGGGAGACTCACCACAATATGCACTATCGGTAGTAAAACAGGAAGAGTTGGTTACAAGAGATCAAATAGCAAACCAAACATGAAATCGAAAGAGAAAACACATGAAACAAGCAGAGTGAACAGAAGACGAAGAAGACAAGGGAAAGGGATTCGGCCCCCTCTCAAGGCAAATGAAGCTTTGCAGACAACGGCTTCAGGGACAATGACCAAGGCTGAAATACCCCAAATAAGATAATGGCATTTTGGTAAATTAATTAAGGGGATTACTTAAAAAGGAGGAAAAATGGGAAATTGGGGATAAAATCCCTCAAGGGTTCGGTCTCTCTCTCTCTCTCTCTCTCTCTCTCTCTCTCTCTCTCTCTCTCTCTCTCTCTCTCTCTCTCTCTCTCTCTCTCTCTCTCTCGTGTGCTTCTTCTCCTGTGCACCGTAGCTCTCCTTCACCGAACCAATCTCTCCCTCTGGTTCCCTCCGTTCGCTGAGCAGCCGAGCCAGCTTCCTTCCTCCGGCAAGCCCTATTCATCCGGCGTCGTCCGAGTTGTGCTGTTCGTGCCACTGCCGTCGTGCTGCTGTTGTTGTGTTCGTGCCGCTGGTGTGGGTCGATCCGAGTGCTTCTGCTGAGTTCCGCGGTGGTTCCGGCGAGAGGAGGTGTTCCCGAGGCTGAGTTGTGGCCGCCAACGAGGTAAGAAAGGGGTGTGTGGTATGTATATTTTCGGACTCCATCTTTGCTGAATTTTTGGTATGTTCGAATTGATATTGGGTAATTTCGAATTGATGTTGTGTTGATCGAATTGATGTTGTTGTTCTTCATGGGCAGTTGAAGAGGAAGGTGTGTGACCGTATTGTTGAATTTGAGCTTTGATATTTTGTGTGTGGTTGCTGATTTTTTTGGAAGGTATTGATTTAGGGTTTGAATTTGGGGGTTTTTTTTCTAGTTGTGGATTGGTTTGAATTAACGCCAGGGTTTTGCTCGGATTGTTGTCTCAGGTTTGTTCGAGTGATTGGAGATCTCTGGGGTCGATGTGGTTCGACTTGAGGCAAGAGGATTCTTGCTAACTTTATATAATTTTTATAAATTGATTTATGCCTAGTGTTTCATAATTAATTTTATCATTGCTTGAGCGATTTAAATTGGATTAATTGACTATATAGATACTTGGTTGAAAATGGGTGTGTGTGCGTGTGTTAGTATTTTGTCTCGTATCATGTTAATTAAATATTGACGTGGTATTTATTCGTGACTAATGGTGATTAAATGTGATTGATTGTTGTTGATAGTGTTTGTTGACACTTGTGTGTGTGTTGGGTTGTGTATGTCGACACCTGTGTGTGTTGGCGGTTGTGTGTTAAATTGTGTGCGTGTTGGCAGTTGTATGCTGGGATTGTGTGTTTGTGTGTGAATGTGTGTATGCTGGGATTGACTGATGTGGATTGATTGTTGTTGTTTGATTGTGGCGGATTGATTGTTATGGATTGATTGTTGTGGATTGATTGTCGTGGATTGATTGGATGATTGATTTTTAAAGTTTCTCGGTTGAATATATATATATATATATGTGTGTGAAATGTGTTAATAGAGGTCGTGTGTAATAATTGATTGGTTGTCGGTGTGGTGGTTGGATTGTTGTTGATTGGAGGTCGATGGGCCAAGGGTTGGAATGGATTTCATCCAACCGCGTAGGGTATACAAGGTATACGCCTATGTCGTTAAAGGCCAAGGATTTGAAAGGGGTTTCACCAAACCGCGTAGGGTATACAAGGTATACGCCTACGTCGTTAAGGGCGAAGGTAGGAATGGATTCCACCAAACCGCGTAGGATTTACGCCTACGTCGTTAAGGGCCAAGGGTTGAAATTGAATTGGAGGTCGAACGGCCAGGTGATGATATACTCACCAAACCGCGCAGGGTATACAAGGTATATGCCTACGTCGTTAAGGGCCAAGGGTTGGAATGGATTGGAGGTTGAATTGGAGATTGGATTGGAGATGTGTTGGAGTCGTTTGTGTTTCAGTGTTGAGTTATATTATTGTTTGATTACAATTGGTTGATTGTTGTGATATCTATTATGTGTTGAATGTTGGTTGCGAACTGATTAAGTGATTTGTGTTGAATGTTGGTTGCGAACTGATTAAGTGATTTGTGTTGAATGTTGGTTGTGTACCTGAGTAAGTGATTTTGTGATGATATTGACTGTGCGCTTGATTAAGTGGTTGTGTTGGCAAATATTGATTGTGTGTTTTGGTTATTGGTTTTATGTTGGATATTGATTATTGGCTAGTGACTTATTGTTCATTATTAGTTCTTTATGAGGTGGATTTCTGTTGGTATGGTTGTTTATGGTAACTAGTGGATTATGAAGGTTGGTTGTGTTGATTATTGTTAGTTGTGGTTGCGAGTCATTGTTGTCCATTGGTAGTGGTTGTTGGATCTTGGTGTGAATTGTTTGAGAAGGTTGGCTATGTGGATGTTTGTGAAGGTTGGTTTCCCATCTTGAGGGTGTGGGCTAATATGAGTTAGGTTGATGTGTATGGGTTACGACCCATGTTATCGATCAGGCGGCATCGGAAGGGTGGCTGGCCTGGATCGTTGTTTTGTTATGTTGGTATCATGTGGTGATTGTCTCGTTGATGCTTATGTGTTTGTTTATGTGAAGGTTAATTGAATGTGTTAGTGCCGTAGGGAGTTCAATATAATTGATTAGTCTCGGTTGTAAGTCAGTAGTAAGATATATGTATATATGTTTCATAGGATTGATGTTTGAGGTATTAGTAATAGAGAGAAAGTTTGATGGGATTGTTTTATTCCTTTTTACTTGTGTAAGGTTGAGATTGGCTGAAATGAGGTTAGCATAGTGAAGAGTTGGATAAGAATGGTTATTCAGATCGGTTATGTGGTAGAGTGTGTTTGTGTTTTGTCGTGTGGTTGGTTAGTTGGTTGGTGTGATATTAGTCAAGTGTAATTATTTGTATATTAAGTATGATCTGTTGTTGTTTGGTATTATTTGATTGTCGTGATAACTCTATGGTTTTGAAACCGTTTTGGTTGGGCTAATCTTGCCATAGTCTTTCACGAGACTGACCAACTACGGTTTACGTGCCGTGGTTGGCTGGGGTATCAGGTCCCTCAGTCAATCAGGCTTTTCAGGTTCAGCGCCAGCAAGGAGGTTCCTGATCATCGTCGGTTTTGGAGTCGAGAACTCTACTCTTTTGGTTGGACTTGACTTGGTTGTACTTGTCCTTTTGGTTTCGGACTTTGAATGGGTTGTACTTGTTGTAATGGCTTTTGTTTTTTTTTTTGGTTGTTGGTTTTTGGTTTGTAAATTGTAGTACTTCCGTATGTTAAGTTTGATTGTGGTTTCAAACTCTGGACAGGTTTTACAGGTTTTTCCGCTGTGCCGTTTTGGATATATATATTATGTATGGGCTATGTTTTGCAAATTTTTTTTTTTTACCCGCCTTATAATCCTTCTGGATTATGGCACTGTAGCACCACTGGCCTGGGGGTGTTACAGAAGTTGGTATCAGAGCTCTTTTCAAAAATGTGTTCTTTCAGAGTTTTCAACTTGGGAATTTCTATACGTTGTGGTTGTGGACGAACGGGTGATCAGGAATCCTTGCTGTCAACCGTGGTGAGTTACGTTGGTAAGTATTGGTTGTTTGTGATGTTTTGTGCTAATGTTTGATATATTTATATGTGATGTTGAGTATTGATGATTAATTTCATATGCGATGTTTAATATTGTTAAGTAAATTTTATGGTGCGTTCCCTGGTAAGTGGGACGTGCTAGAGGTTTAAAGAGAATGAGTATGGTAGAGGATGAGGCCGTTGGGCTTATCGTCAAGAGGTTGATACAGGTAGTTTAGTGGTGATGATTCTGTATGAATTGTCGTGTGCTACTGTTATTGTTAGGGTTGAGCAGGACAAATTAAGCGCATTCAGATATGGTTGTGTTCTGAGATGAACTTTGATGGTAAGGCATAGCTGTACAATCCTTGAGTATTGATGACTGATTGATTATGGAGACTGCTACAGTTGATTCTGATCAGACTATTGATGCTTGAGATGATAAGAAACAGATGACTCAGTCTACATCGAAAAGTGGAATTTCGCAACTGTGGGTTCGACTGAGTTGAGAAGTAGAATGCACAGGTTGCTACAGGCAGATTGTGGTAGGTTGTGTATGACTAAGAATTTTGATTGGGACGGGAAATGTCAGGAGAGAGTTTTCGAAGGACTCAGGAAGTGTTTGATTAGTGCGTCAGTGTCGGTTTTACTGCAGGAAACAAAAAGGGTTTGTTATCTACGGTGATGTGTCTAAGCGAAGTTTGGGTTGCATTTTGATGCAGAATGGGAAGGTCATTGCGTATGCTTTTCGTCGGCTCAAATTGTATAAGAGAGAATTGATCATGAGGCAAAGATGATTGCTAGAGTTGATTAAGGATTATGAAAAGATATTGTTTATCAATCAGAAAAGGGCTACTGTGGTAGTTGATGCTTTGAGTAGGAAGTGGATGCTCGAACATATGGTTGCTTGTCTGACAGTTCTGTCGGATTGCAACTGGAATGGTGATGAATGAAAGTTGAAATTGGTTCGAGAAAGAGCGGACGCAGCTGAATGTGATAGAATATTGAGTAAGATATGCAGTGAGATTGCTCAGGGAAGAGTGTAGGAATTCTTGTTCAGGAAGATGGAGTATTGTGATTTCAGATCGATTATGTGTGTTAACTGATAAAGATATTTGAGAGTTGATTCTCAGGGAAAGTCATTCTTCGGCGAGTCCGGAATATTCTAGAGTCAGTTATACGAGGCAGTTATCCGAACCTGCTTGATCTTAGTTTCGAGGATGAAACTCTTATAAGGAGGGGAGAATGAAATACCCCAAATAAGATAATGGCAATTTGGTAAATTAATTAAGGGGATTACTTAAAAAGGGGGAAAATGGGAAATTGGGGATAAAATCCCTCAAGGGTTCGGTCTCTCTCTCTCTCGTGTGCTTCTTCTCCTGTGCACCGTAGCTCTCCTTCACCGAACCAATCTCTCCCTCTGGTTCTTTCCGTTCGCTGAGCAGCCGAGCCAGCTTCCTTCCTCCGGCGAGCCCTATTCATCCGGCGTCGTCCGAGCTGTGCTGTTCGTGCCACTGCCGTCGTGCTGTTGTTGTTGTGTTCGTGCCGCTGGTGTGGGTCGATCCGAGTGCTTCTGCTGAGTTCCGCGGTGGTTCCAGCGAGAGGAGGTGTTCCCGAGGCTGAGTTATGGCCGCCAACGACGTAAGAAAGGGGTGTGTGGTATGTATATTTTCGGACTCCATCTTTGCTGAATTTTTGGTATGTTCGAATTGATATTGGGTAATTTCGAATTGATGTTGTGTTGATCGAATTGATGTTGTTGTTCTTCATGGGCAGTTGAAGAGGAAGGTGTGTGACCGTATTGTTGAATTTGAGCTTTGATATTGTGTGTGTGGTTGCTGATTTTTTTGGAAGGTATTGATTTAGGGTTTGAATTTGGGTTTTTTTTTCTAGTTGTGGATTGGTTTGAATTAACGCCAGGGTTTTGCTCGGATTGTTGTCTCAGGTTAGTTCGAGTGATTGGAGATCTCTGGGGTCGTTGTGGTTCGACTTGAGGCAAGAGGATTCTTGCTAACTTTATATAATTTTTATAAATTGATTTATGCCTAGTGTTTCATAATTAATTTTATCATTGCTTGAGCGATTTAAATTGGATTAATTGACTATATAGATACTTGGTTGAAAATGGGTGTGTGTGCGTGTGTTAGTATTTTGTCTCGTATCATGTTAATTAAATATTGACGTGGTATTTATTCGTGACTAATGGTGATTAAATGTGATTGATTGTTGTTGATAGTGTTTGTTGACACTTGTGTGTGTGTGTTGGGTTGTGTATGTCGACACCTGTGTGTGTTGGCGGTTGTGTGTTAAATTGTGTGCGTGCTGGCAGTTGTATGCTGGGATTGTGTGTTTGTGTGTGAATGTTTGTGTGTGAATGTGTGTATGCTGTGATTGACTGATGTGGATTGATTGTTGTTGTTTGATTGTGGCGGATTGATTGTTATGGATTGATTGTTGTGGATTGATTGTCGTGGATTGATTGGATTATTGATTTTTAAAGTTTCAGGGTTGAATATATATATGTGTGTGAAATGTGTTAATAGAGGTCGTGTGTAATAATTGATTGGTTGTCGGTGTGGTGGTTGGATTGTTGTTGATTGGAGGTCGATGGGCCAAGGGTTGGAATGGATTTCACCCAACCGCGTAGGGTATACAAGGTATACGCCTATGTCGTTAAGGGCCAAGGATTTGAAAGGGGTTTCACCAAACCGCGTAGGGTATACAAGGTATACGCCTACGTCGTTAAGGGCGAAGGTAGGAATGGATTCCACCAAACCGCGTAGGGTTTACGCCTACGTCGTTAAGGGCCAAGGGTTGAAATTGAATTGGAGGTCGAAGGGCCAGGTGATGATATACTCACCAAACCGCGTAGGGTATACAAGGTATACGCCTACGTCGTTAAGGGCCAAGGGTTGGAATGGATTGGAGGTTGAATTGGAGATTGGATTGGAGATGTGTTGGAGTCGTTTGTGTTTCAGTGTTGAGTTATATTATTGTTTGATTACAATTGGTTGATTGTTGTGATATCTATTATGTGTTGAATGTTGGTTGCGAACTGATTAAGTGATTTGTGTTGAATGTTGGTTGTGTACCTGAGTAAGTGATTTTGTGATGATATTGACTGTGCGCTTGATTAAGTGGTTGTGTTGGCAAATATTGATTGTGTGTTTTGGTTATTGGTTTTATGTTGGATATTGATTATTGGCTAGTGACTTATTGTTCATTATTAGTTCTTTATGAGGTGGATTTCTGTTGGTATGGTTGTTTATGGTAACTAGTGGATTATGAAGGTTGGTTGTGTTGATTATTGTTAGTTGTGGTTGCGAGTCATTGTTGTCCATTGGTAGTGGTTGTTGGATCTTGGTGTAAATTGTTTGAGAAGGTTGGCTATGTGGATGTTTGTGAAGGTTGGTTTCCCATCTTGAGGGTGTGGGCTAATATGAGTTAGGTTGATGTGTATGGGTTACGACCCATGTTATCGATCAGGCGGCACCGGAAGGGTGGCTGGCCTGGATCGTTGTTTTGTTATGTTGGTATCATGTGGTGATTGTCTCGTTGATGCTTATGTGTTTATTTATGTGAAGGTTAATTGAATGTGTTAGTGCAGTAGGGAGTTCAATATAATTGATTAGTCTCGGTTGTAAGTCAGTAGTAAGATATATGTATATATGTTTCATAGGATTGATGTTTGAGGTATTAGTAATAGAGAGAAAGTTTGATGGGATTGTTTTATTCCTTTTTACTTGTGTAAGGTTGAGATTGGCTGAAATGAGGTTAGCATAGTGAAGAGTTGGATAAGAATGGTTATTCAGATCGGTTATGTGGCAGAGTGTGTTTGTGTTTTGTCGTGTGGTTGGTTAGTTGGTTGGTGTGATATTAGTCAAGTGTAGTTATTTGTATATTAAGTATGATCTGTTGTTGTTTGGTATTGTTTGATTGTCGTGATAACTCTACGATTTTGAAACTGTTTTGGCTAGGCTAATCTTGCCATAGTCTTTCACGAGACTGACCAACTGCGGTTTACGTGCCGTGGTTGGCTGGGGTATTGGGTCCCTCAGTCAATCAGGCTTTTCAGGTTCAGCGCCAGCAAGGAGGTTCCTGATCATCGTCGGTTTTGGAGTCGAGAACTCTACTCTTTTGGTTGGACTTGACTTGGTTGTACTTGTCCTTTTGGTTTCGGACTTTGAATAGGTTGTACTTGTTGTAATGGCTTTTGTTTTTTTGTTGTTGTTGGTTTTTGGTTTGTAAATTGTAGTACTTCCGTATGTTAAGTTTGATTGTGGTTTCAAACTCTGGACAGGTTTTACAGGTTTTTCCGCTGTGCCGTTTTGGATATATATTATGTATGGGCTATGTTTTGCAAAAAAATTTCTTTTACCCGCCTTATAATCCTTCTGGATTAAGGCACTGTAGCACCACTGGCCTGGGGGTGTTACAAAGGCGGCCACCAGGAAACGTCGGCGACAACGACCACCATAGACGCTTTGCGCTCTTCTTCTTCTTCTCTCTCTCTCTCTCTCTCTCTCTCTCTCTCTCTTTTCTCCTCTCTTTTTCCTTCTCTCTCTCTCTCTCTCTCTCTCTCTCTCTCTTTGAAGCAGTATGGAGCAGATTATGATGCTCAGTGAGACTCATGAGGCTTATAAAGCTAGGTCAAAGCCGTGTGTCAAAATGTGTCGTTTAACCAAGCGGAGAATAAGCCGCGTGAGGCCCATCTAGAGAAGCTCGACAAATCTGGCCCAAGACTCCAAGTTTGGGCTTTGGTCCAAGTAAAGTAGTAACGTGTCCAAACCTCAACCATAGCTTAGCCCTCTTTTCTGCTAAACCCAGTCTAACCCTATCGAACCTGGTTTAGTCTGGTTTGCTCTTTAACACCTCATCTTGCCATCCTAACCCTTTAATCTAGTTACAAAGATTAGATTAAAATTATAACAAATGCCCTCCTAATCCAAACTTTACATAGAAATACAAGTTCTACCACCTTACAGTGCATATGGAGGCTGTCCCTGCAGAACACAAACTTGTTAGAAGGGAAAACTTTAGTGCCAAAATCCGCTGGATTAATATCTCCAGCTATTTTCACCACTTTTATCTCCTGTTTTTCCACTTCATCACGTATGAATCGAAACATGACATCTATATGCTTAGTTCTCTCATGATAAACATGGTCTTTGCAAAGATACAAAGCACTCTGACTATCCATGTTGAGAATGGGCACATATATATTGGATTCTATCTAATGCAATATAACTTTCAGCCAAGAGGCCACTTTACAAGCCTCAGTTGCAGCAATATATTTAGCCTCAGTTGACGATAACGCTACAATTGACTACTGTTGGGATTTCCAGGAAATGCAGTTTCCAGCCCAAGTATAAAAGTAAGAGGTAGTAGACTTATGATTGTCCTTATTGCTAGCATAGTCTGAGTCCATAAACCCTTGCAGGTAAGACCTAGAGGTGTGTTCTGTATACACCAGACCAATTGTTCTAGTACTAGAAATGTACTTTAGGGCATATTTCATAGCTGCCCAATGTTTCTCACATGTATTGGACATATACCTGCTCAACACACTTATTGCAAATGCCAAGTCAAGTCTTGTACTTAACATAGCATACATTACTGAGCCTACATCAACATCATAAGGGACATTCCTCATCTTCTCAATGTCAGCAGCAGAAGTGGGACACATTTTCTTGGAGAGCTCAAGATGCCCTCCTAAAGGTATAAGTGAGGACTTAGCATACAACATAGCAAATCTATCCAACACCTTATGCAGATAGTCACCTTGAGATAATTTTATGATTTTAACTCTAAGAATTTTCTATGTAGGACTTAAGTCCTTCATGTCAAAATGCTTTTTAAGGTCCATTTTGGTGCCAGTAATGGCAGCTTTAGAGCTACTAATCAAAAGCATATCATCAACATACAATAAAATGTAAATGGGAAACTTAGTTTTCACATTTTTGAAATAGAGGCATGTATCATATTTGCTTCTAATGAAGCCAAGTTTTCTCATGCAGTTATCAAACTTGATGTTCCACTGCCTAGGTGACTGTTTTAAACCGTATATAGATTTCTTTAGCAAACAAGCATGCTCGGGTTTTTACTTATCTATAAAGCCTTTTGGTTGTTTCATGTATATAGTTTCATTCAAATCACCATATAAGAAGGAAGTTTTCACATCCATCTGTTCAAGTTCCTAGTCAAACACAGCAGCCATAGCAAGCAAGAGTCTCATGGTTTTATACTTAACTACAGGTGCAAAAATGTCATTATAGCCAACCCATTCCTTTTGAGTGAAGCCCTTGGCAACAAGCCTAGCTTTATATCTAGGTGGTTCTAAGTCATTTGCCCCTTCTTTAAGTTTATAAATCCATTTACAGTCTATGAGTTTAACATTTGCAGGTTTAGGAACCAAAACCCAAGTGTTATTAACATGCATAGATTGAATCTCTTCATGCATAGCTTTCAGCCATTCATTTACACTAGGACTTTTTACAGCTTGTTCATAAGTTTCAGGAGTGAAGGTAGCAACCATATCAGTAACAAGGAAGGCAAACTCAACAATATTGGTAGTGAACTTTCTATTAGGAATTCTTATCCTAGGTTCTCTATCTCTTACCAGTTGATAGTCAGCTAAATCATGCATAGTTGATTCATTAATAGTATTATCATGCATATCAAAAGATTCAACTGTAGAGTTGGGATTATAATGTTCACTTACTCCCCCACCTAATTGGTGAGGTTGCAGACCAACACTTGTGAGTTCCTCATCATTTCCTTGAGTGTTTTCATGGTGTCCTTCTTTAGTGGCCTCTTCTGAGCCAATGATATTTCCCATAGAGGAGTATCCTATGTCAAACTCCTCTTCCATCATGTCTTGGTGGTTATCAGGAACATAGAACTGTCCTAGAGGGACAGCTATGTTGCTTTTGTATTCATTTGTACTTGTATTCTCATTTGAACTTGCTAGCTTATTTTTGAAGTGAAATCCTTTTTCATTGAAGGTAACATCTCTAGATGTTATTACTTTATAGCCATGAGGTTGTATAAGTAATAACTTGTATCCTTTGATCCCTTCTAGGTAGCCAAGCATGTCACATTTTTGGGCCCTAGGCTGCAACTTTCCCTTAGAGATTTGGGAGTAAGCAGTGCAACCAAAAGGCCTTAAGTGTGACATGCTTGGCTTCTTACTTGTCCACAACTCTTGTAGGGTTTTAAATTTCACGGCAGATGAGGGAGATCGATTTATGAGGTAGGCATCAGTGATTACTGCCTCTCCCCACAATGATGGTCTCATTCCAGCAGTTATAAGCATGCATCTAGCTTTTTCTAATAGTGTCATGTTCATCCTCTCAGCAGTGCCATTCTGCTGAGGGGTGCCAGGCACTGTTAGATGCCTTTTTATCCCATGTTCTTTACAGTAAAAAATGAAAGCGTTGTTGCAAAACTCAAGCCTATTATCAGTCTTTAAACACTTAAGCTTATAGCCAGTTTAACTCTCTACCATAGTCTTCCAAGACTTAAATGAATCAAAAGCTTCATCCTTAAATTTCAACAAGTTTACCCATACTTTTTTTGAGTAGTGATCAATCAAGGAAATAAAGTATTTTCTTCCCCCAATTGTGTCTACTTGTGCAGGCCCCCAGAGATCTGAATGAAAATACTTTAGGGGTCTACTTGCTATACAGGTAGACTTGCCAAAACGGTGCCTAGTTTTCTTACCATAGATACAATTTTCACAAAAATCTAGGTCATAAGGATATTTGTCAATCAAACCATTTTTGAACAAGTTTAATAAGCTAATGATACCAATATGGCCAAGTCTTTCATGCAAGAGTCTAGTATAATCTGCATCACCATATTTAACCACATCAGTAGAGACATTTAACTCAGGAGAAGCTATAACATAATAAAGCCCTCCCTTATTAATGCTTCTAATAAGAACTGTATTGTTTCTAATCACATCTCTTATTCCATGATGAGTATTAATTTGGCAATTTAGATCATCATACATAGATTTAGACAGAAGATTCCTTCTTAAATTTGGAACCCACCTAACATTTCGTATCACCCTTATCTTCCCATCATGCATTCTTAATGGAACAGACCCAATACCTTTATAGACAGAGTAGTAGGATCACCAAGCATCACTTCACCTCCATCATAACTATACAGATTAGAAAAGAAACCCTTATGGGGTGTAGCATGCATGGTACAACCAGAGTCAATGATCCAATCATTGCAAGCAGTATTATTTGTAACAACAAGCAATTCATGAGAGTAATTAGGACATGACTCACACACAGCAAAGAAACCAGAGTTTTCTTTTTCTTTGTTTTTCTCATCTCTAATTCTCTTGTGGCAGTCTTTAGAGAAATGACCTTCTTTTTCACAGTAATAGCACTTAGCTTTAGCTTTCTCAAAAGATTTGCCATTTTTCTTTTCATTTTTGTCTTTTCCAAAATTCTTTTGATTTTTCTTCCATTTTCCCTTAGCCATCAGGACCTCTGATTTAGAGTCATTCTTAGTGTCATTTTTAGTCTTATTTTTAGACTTAAACACCTTCAGGACTTCATCCTTTTGAATTATACACTCAGTGATTTTAGACAAGGTCAATTCATCATGACCATACTGTATGACATCTTTTAGAGTGTCAAACTAAGAGGGAAGAGAATTCAACAACAAGACAGCTTGGTGGGTTTCTTTAATTTCATCATCACACCTCTTTAAGTCTTGTGTCATTCTTAAGAAATTATCAAAATTCTCATTCACGGTCAAAGAAACATCCATCTTGAAAGTGAATAACTTGCACAACAGTGAAATACGACTAGGCAATGACTTAGTAAGAAATATGTTGTCTAAAGCTTGCCAGTTCTTTAGGTTTAGTGAAACTCACCACCTGACGAGCTACGTCATCAGTGTGCCTAATCATTATCTCTGAATGGGCCATTTCTTGGACATCTTTCATGTCTTCATTTGATATCCCAATCGGCCATTCCTCTGAAATGGCATTGTAACATTTTTCCTTTATCATAATTGCCTTCATTTTCACCTTCCATATAGCAAAGTCGTTATTCCCATCATAGGGTTTTAGCCTTATATTTTTTGCCATCACAGACAAGACAACACAAGTTAGTAAAGACACAAGGCAGGTTAAAGGCCAACACACAAGATCTCAAGGGAGCCACACAAACTGAAGCTACAGAGATCTCACATGATTTCTCTTGCTCGATCAACACACGAGTAACAAGAGCAAACCCTAGAAACTTCAAGTTTCAGTCAAGAATCACATGCAACTCAGAGAATCACATGCAAACACACAGAATAACAGCGAAAGAAAGAAAAATTTCAGAGAAGGCTCTGATACCACTTTGATATCGAGATTTGCTCGAATACGACAACAATCACACACGATTCTAACTTAGTTTCGCAAAGATCAACACATGCAATCTAAAGGAAAGCGAGAAAGAACAACATAGATTGTTGACGCAGTTTGGAAACCCTACTTCGCGGAGCCTCAGGAGGGGAGACTCACCCCAATATGCACTATCGGTAGTAAAACAGGAAGAGTTGGTTACAAGAGAGCAAAGAGCAAACCAAACACGGAATCGAAAGAGAAAACACAGGAAACAAGCAGAGTGGGCAAAAGATGAAGAAGACAAGGGAAAGGGATTCGGCCCCCTCTCAAGGCAAATGAAGCTTCGCAGACAATGGCTTCAGGGACAGTGACCAAGGCGGCCACCAGGAAACACCGGCGACAACGACCACCATAGACGCTTCGCGCTCTTCTTCTTCTCTCTCTCTTTTCTCCTCTCTTTTTCCCTTTTTTTTCTCTCTGTTTGAAGCGGCGTGGACCAGATTATGATGCTCAGTGAGACTCGTGAGGCTTATAAAGCTAGGTCAAAACTGTGTGTAAAAACGTGTCGTTCAACCAAGCGGAGAATAAGCCGCGTGAGGCCCATCTGGAGAAGCTCGACAAATCCGGCCTAAGACTCCAAGTTTGGGCTTTGGCCCAAGTAAGGCAGTAACTTGTCCAAACCTCAACCACCGCTTAGCCCGCTTTTCTGCTAAACCCGGTCTAACCCTATCGAACCCGGTTTAGTCTGGTTTGCTCTTTAACACCTCATCTTGCCATCCTAACCCTTTAATCTAGTTACAAAGATTGGATTAAAATTACAACAAATGCCCTCCTAATCCAAACTTTACATAGAAATACAAGTTCTACCACCTAACAGTGCATAAGAGGATCCACTCCTGTCCGTCGTCGGCCCAAGCCCATATCTCAATGAACATCATCGACATGGAGGTTGTCCCTATAGAACACAAACTTGTTAGAAGGGACAACTTTAGTGCCAAAATCTATTGGATTAATATCACCAGCTATCTTCACCACTTTTATCTGTTGTTTTTCCACTTCATCACATATGAAATGAAACATGACATCTATATGCTTAGTTCTCTCATGATAAACAGGGTCTTTGCAAAGATACAAAGCACTCTGACTATCCATGTTGAGAATGGGCACATATGTCTTGGATTCTATCTTATGTTGTATACCTTTCAGCCAAGAGGACTCCTTACAAGCCTCAGTTGCAACAATATATTCAGCCTCAGTTGAAGATAACACTACAATTGACTGTTGTTGAGATTTCCAGGAAATGCAGTTTCCACCCCAAGTATAAAAGTAAGAGGTAGTAGACTTACGATTGTCCTTATTGCTAGCATAGTCTGAGTCCATAAACCCTTACAGGTCAGACCTAGAGGTGTATTATGTATACACCAGACCAAGTGTTCTAGTACCAGAAATGTACTTTAGGGCATATTTCATACCTGCCCAATGTTTCTCACCTGGATTAGACATATATCTGCTCAATACACTTATTGCAAATGCCAAGTCAGGTCGTGTACATAACTTAGCATACATTACTGAGCCTACAGCAACATCATAAGGGACATTCCTCATCTTCTCAATGTCAGCAGCAGAAGTGGGACACATTTTCTTGGAGAGCTCAAGATGCCCTCCTAAAGGTATAAGTGAGGACTTAGCATGCAACATAGCAAATCTATCCAACACCTTATGCAGATAGTCAGCTTGAGATAATTTTATGATTTTCTTGTATCTATCTCTTAGAATTTTAACTCCAAGAATTTTCTATGTAGGACTTAAGTCCTTCATGTCAAAATGCTTTTTAAGGTCCATTTTGGTACCCGTAATGGCAGCTTTAGAGCTACTAATCAAAAGAATATCATCAACATACAACAAAATGTAAATGGGAAACTTAGTTTTCACATTTTTGAAATAGAGGCATGTATCATATTTGCTTCTAATGAAGCCAAGTTTTCTCATGCAGTTATCAAACTTGATGTTCCACTGCCTAGGTGACTGTTTTAAACCGTATATAGATTTCTTTAGCAAACAAGCATGCTCGGGTTTTTACTTATCTATAAAGCCTTTCGGTTGTTTCATGTATATAGTTTCATTCAAATCACCATGTAAGAAGGCAGTTTTCACATCCATCTGTTCAAGTTCCTAGTCAAACACAGCAGCCATAGCAAGCAAGAGTCTCATGGTTTTATACTTAACTACAGGTGCAAAAATGTCATTATAGTCAACCCCTTCCTTTTGAGTGAAGCCCTTGGCAACAAGCCTAACTTTATATCTAGGTGGTTCTAAGTCATTTGCCCCATCTTTTAGTTTATAAATCCATTTACAGTCTATGAGTTTAACATTTGCAGGTTTAGGAACCAAAACCCAAGTGTTATTAACATGCATAGATTGAATCTCTTCATGCATAGCTTTCAGCCATTCATTTGCACTGGGACTTTTTACAGCTTGTTCATAAGTTTTAGGAGTGAAGGTAGCAACCATATCAACAACAAGGAAGGCAAACTCAACAATATTGGTAGTGAACTTTCTATTAGGAATTCTTATCCTAGGTTCTCTATCTCTTACCAGTTGATAGTCAGCTAAATCATGCATAGTTGAGTCATTAATAGTATTATCATGCATATCAAAAGATTCAACTGTAGAGTTGGGATTATAATGTTCACTTACTCCCCCACCTAATTGGTGAGGTCGTAGACCAACACTTGTGAGTTCCTCATCATTTCCTTGAGTGTTTTCATGGTGTCCTTCTTTAGTGGCCTCTTCTGAGCCAATGGTATTTCCCATAGAGGAGTATCCTATGTCAAACTCCTCTTCCATCTTGTCTTGGTGGTTATCAAGAATATAGAACTGTCCCAGAGGGACAGCTGTGCTACTTCTGTCTTCATTTGTACTCGTATTCTCATTTGAACTTGTTAGCTTATTTTTGAAGTGAAATCCTTTTTCATTGAAGGTACTCTAGATGTTATTACTTTATAGCCATGAGGCTGTATAAGTAATAACTTGTATCCTTTGATGCCTTCTGGGTAGCCAAGCATGACACACTTTTGGGCCCTAGGCTGCAATTTTCCCTTAGAGATTTGGGAGTAAACATTGCAGCCAAAAGGCCTTAAGTGTGACATGCTTGGCTTCTTACCTGTCCACAACTCTTGTGGGATTTGAAATTTCACTGCAGATGAGGGAGATCGATTTATGAGGTAGGCATCAGTGATTATTGCCTCTCCCCACAGTGATGGTCTCATTCCAACAGTTATAAGCATGCATCTGGCTTTTTCTAATAGTGTCATGTTCATCCTCTCAGCAGTGCCATTCTGCTAAGGGGTGCTAGACAATGTTAGATGCCTTTTTATCCCATGTTCTTTACAGTACAAAATGAAAGCGTTGTTGCAAAACTCAAGCCTATTATCAGTCTTTAAACACTTAAGCTTATAGCCAGTTTGACTCTCTACCATAGTCTTCCAAGACTTAAATGAATCAAAAGCTTCATCCTTAAATTTCAACAAGTTTACCCATACTTTTCTTGAGTAGTGATCAATCAAGGAAATAAAGTATTTTCTTCCCCCAATTGTGTCTACTTGTGCATGCCCCCAGAGATCTGAATGAAAATACTTTAGGGGTCTACTTGCTATATAGGTAGACTTGCCAAAACTGTGCCTACTTTTCTTACCATAGATACAATTTTCTCAAAAATCTAGGTCACAAGGATATTTGTCAATCAAACCGTTTTTGAACAAGTTTAATAAGCCAATGTTACCAATATGGCCAAGTCTTTCATGCCAGAGTCTAGTACAATCTGCATCACCATATTTAACCACATCAGTAGAGACATTTAACTCAGGAGAAGCTATAACATAATAAAGCCCTCCCTTATTAATGCTTCTAATAAGAACTATATTGTTTCTAATCACATCTCTTATTCCATGATGAGTATTAATTTGGCAATTTAGATCATCATACATAGATTCAGACAGAAGATTCCTTCTTAAATTTGGAACCCACCTAACATTTTGTATCACCCTTATTTTCCCATCATGCATTCTTAATGGAACAGACCCAATACCTTTATAGACAGAGTAGTATGATCACCAAGCATCACTTCACCTCCATCATAACTAGACAGATTAGAAAAGAAACCCTTATGGGGTGTAGCATGCATGGTACAACCAGAGTCAATGATCCAATCATTGCAAGCAGTATTATTTGTAACAACAAGCAATTCATGAGAGTAATTAGGGCATGACTCACACACAACAGAGAAACCAAACTTTTCTTTTTCTTTGTTTTTCTCATCTCTAATTCTCTTGTGGCAGTCTTTAGAGAAATGACCTTCTTTTTCACAATAATAACACTTAGCTTTAGCTTTCTGAGAAGATTTGCCATTTTTCTTTTCATTTTTGTCTTTTCCAAAATTCTTTTGATTTTTCGTCCATTTTCCCTTAGCCATCAGGACCTCTGATTTAGAGTCATTCTTAGTGTCATTTTTAGTCTTATTTTTAGACTTAAACACCTTCAGGACTTCATCCTTTTGAATTATAGACTCGGTGATTTTAGACAAGGTCAATTCATCATGACCATACTGTATGACATCTTTTAGAGTGTCAAACTAAGAGGGAAGAGAATTCAACAACAAGACAGCTTGGTGGGTTTCTTTAATTTCATCATCACACCTCTTTAAGTCTTGTGTCATTCTCAAGAAATTATCAAAATTCTCATTCACGGTCAAAGAAACATCCATCTTGAAAGTGAATAACTTACACAATAGTGAAATACGACTAGGCAATGACTTAGTAAGAAATATGTTGTCTAAAGCTTGCCACAGTTCTTTAGGTTTAGTGAAACTCACCACCTGACGAGCTACGTCATCAGTGTGCCTAATCATTATCTCTGAATGGGCCATTTCTTGGACATCTTTCATGTCTTCATTTGATATCCCAATCGGCCATTCCTCTGAAATGGCATTGTAACATTTTTCCTTTATCAGAATTGCCTTCATTTTCACCTTCCATATAGCAAAGTTGCTATTCCCATCATAGGGTTTCAGCCTTATATTTTCTGCCATCACAGACAAGACAACACAAGTTAGTAAAGACACAAGGCAGGTTAAAAGCCAACACACAAGATCTCAAGGGAGCCACACAAACTGAAGCTACAGAGATCTCACATGATTTCTCGTGCTCGATCAACACACGAGTAACAAGAGAAAACCCTAGAAACTTCAAGTTTCAGTCAAGAATCACATGCAACTCAGAGAATCACATGCAAACACACAGAATAACAGCGAAAGCAAGAAAAATATCAGAGAAGTCTCTGATACCACTTTGATATTCAGATTTGCTCGAATACGACAACAATCACACACGATTCTAACTTAGTTTCACAAAGATCAACACATGCAAAATAAAGGAAAGCGAGAAAGAACAACAAAGATTGTTGACGCGGTTTTGAAACCCTACTTCGCGGAGCCTCAGGAGGGGAGACTCACCCCAATATGCACTATCGGTAGTAAAACAGGAAGAGTTGGTTACAAGAGAGCAAAGAGCAAACCAAACACGGAATCGAAAGAGAAAACACAGGAAACAAGCAGAGTGGTCAAAAGACGAAGAAGACAAGGGAAAGGGATTCAGCCCCCTCTCAAGGCAAATGAAGCTTCGCAGACAATGGCTTCAGGGACAGTGACCAAGGCGGCCACCAGGAAACGCCGACCACAACGACCCCCATAGACGCTTCACGCTCTTCTTCTTCTCTCTCTCTCTTTTCTCCTCTCTTTTTCCCTTTTCTTTCTCTCTGTTTGAAGCGGCGTGGAGCAGATTATGATGCTCAGTGAGACTCATGAGGCTTATAAAGCTAGGTCAAAATCGTGTGTAAAAACGTGTCGTTTAACCAAGTGGAGAATAAGTCGCGTGAGGCCCATCTGGAGAAGCTCGACAAATCCGGCCTAAGACTCCAAGTTTGGGCTTTGGCCCAAGTAAGGCAGTAACGTGTCCAAACCTCAACCATTGCTTAGCCCACTTTTCTGCTAAACTCGGTCTAACCCTATCGAACCTGGTTTAGTCTGGTTTGCTCTTTAACACCTCATCTTGCCATCCTAACCCTTTAATCTAGTTACAAAGATTGGATTAAAATTACAACAAATGCCCTCCTAATCCAAACTTTACATAGAAATACAAGTTCTGCTACCTAACAGTGCATAAGGGGATCCACTCCTGTCCGTCGTCGGCCCAAGCCCATATCTCAATGAACATCATCGACATGGAGGTTGTCCCTACAGAACACAAACTTGTTAGAAGGGACAACTTATGTGCCAAAATCTGCTGGATTAATATC
Organism: Rheum nobile; assembly: GCA_027886185.1. Classification (NCBI taxonomy): domain Eukaryota; kingdom Viridiplantae; phylum Streptophyta; class Magnoliopsida; order Caryophyllales; family Polygonaceae; genus Rheum; species Rheum nobile. The sequence continues at coordinate 3,515,480 of WOAB01000546.1, read as the reverse complement.
ACCAGCTATTTTCACCACTTTTATCTGATGTTTTTCCACTTCATCACGTATGAAATGAAACATGACATCTATATGCTTAGTTCTCTCATGATAAACAAGGTCTTTGCAAAGATACAAAGCACTCTGACTATCCATGTTGAGAATAGGCACATATGTCTTGGATTCTATCTCATGTTGTATATCTTTCAGCCAAGAGGCCTCTTTACTAGCCTCAGTTACAACAATATATTCAGCCTCAGTTGAAGATAACACTACAATTGACTCCTGTTGAGATTTCCAGGAAATGCAGTTTCCACCCCAAGTATAAAAGTAAGTGGTAGTAGACTTACGATTGTCCTTATTGCTAGCATAGTCTGAGTCCACAAACCCTTACAGGTCAGACCTAGAGGTGTATTCTGTATACACCAAACCAAGTGTTCTAGTACCAGAAATGTACTTTAGGGCATATTGCATACCTTCCCAATGTTTCTCACCTGGATTAGACATATATCTACTCAATACACTTATTGCAAATGCCAAGTCAGGTCTTATACATAACATAGCATACATTACTAAGCCTACAACAACATCATAAGGGACATTCCTCATCTTTTCAATGTCAGCAGCAGAAGTGGGACACATTTTCTTGGAGAGCTCAAGATGCCCTCCTAAAGGTATAAGTGAGGACTTAGCATGCAACATAGCAAATCTAACCAACACCTTATGCAGATAGTCAGCTTGAGATAATCTAATGATTTTCTTATATCTATCTCTTAGAATTTTAACTCCTAGAATTTTTTGTGCAGGACATAAGTCCTTCATGTCAAAATGCTTTTTAAGGTCCATTTTGGTGCCAGTAATGTCTGCTTTAGAGCTACTAATCAAAAGCATATCATCAACATATAACATAATGTAAATGGGAAACTTAGTTTTCACATTTTTGAAACAGAGGCAGGTTTCATATTTGCTTCTAATGAAACCAAGTTTTCTCATGCAATTATCAAACTTGATGTTCCACTTCCTAGGTGACTGTTTTAAACAATATATAGATTTCTTTAGCAAACAAGCATGCTCAGGTTTTTACTTGTCTATAAAGCCTTTTGGCTGTTTCATATATATAGTTTCATTCAAATCACCATGTAAGAAGGAAGTTTTCACATCCATCAGTTCAAGTTCCCAGTCAAACACAACAGTCATAGCAAGCAAGAGTCTCGTGGTTTTGTACTTAACTACAGGAGCAAAAATGTCATTATAGTCAACCCCTTCGTTTTGAGTGAAGCCCTTGGCAACAAGCCTAGCTTTATATCTAGGTGGTTCTAAGTCATTTGCCTCTTCTTTAAGTTTATAAATCCATTTACAGTCTATGAGTTTAACATTTGTAGGTTTAGGAACCAAAACCCAAGTGTTATTAACATGCATAGATTGAATCTCTTCTTGCATAGCTTTCAGCCATTCATTTGCACTAGGAATTTTTACATCTTGTTCATAAGTTTCAAGAGTGAAGGTAGCAACCATATCAGCAACAAAGAATGCAAACTCAACAATATTGGTAGTGAACTTTCTATTAGGAATTCTTATCCTAGGTTCTCTATCTCTTACCAGTTGATAGTCAGCTAAATCATGCATAGTTGAGTCATTAATAGTAGTATCATGCATATCATAAGATTCTAGTATGGCCAAGTCTTTCATGCCAGAGTCTAGTATAATCTGCATCACCATATTTAACCACATCAGTAGAGACATTTAACTCAGGAGAAGCTATAACATAATAAAGTCTTCCCTTATTATTGCTTCTAATAAGAATTGTATTGTTTCTAATCACAACTCTTATTCCATAATGGGTATTAATTTGGCAATTTAGATCATCAAACATAGATTCAGACAGAAGATTCCTTCTTAAATTTGGAACCCACCTAACATTGTGTATCGCCCTTATTTTCCAATCATGGATTCTTAATGGAACAGACCCAATACCCTTAATAGACAGAGTAGTATGATCACCAAACATCACTTCACCTCCATCACAACTAGACAGATTATAAAAGAAACCCTTATGGGGTATAGCATGCATGGTACAACCAGAGTCAGGGATCCAATCATTGCAAGAAGTATTATTTGCAACAACAAGCAATTCATGAGAGTAATTATGGCATGACTCACACACAGCAGAGAAACCAGAGTTTTCTTTTTCTTTGTTTTTCTTTGTTTTTTTCTTCTTTAATTCTCTTGTGGTAGTCTTTAGAGGAATGACCTTCTTTTTCACAGTAATAACACTTAGCTTTAGCTTTCTCATCAGATTTGCCATTTTTCTTTTCATTTTTGTCTTTTCTAGAATTCTTTTGTTTTTTCTTCCATTTTCCCTTAGCCATCAGGACCTCTGATTTAGAGTCATTCTTAGTGTCATTTTTAGTCTTATTTTTAGACGTAAACACCTTCAGGACTTCATCCTTTTGAATTATAGAATCAGTGATTTAAGACAAGGTCAATTCATGACGACCATATTGTATGACATCTTTTAGAGTGTCAAACTGAGAGGGAAAATAGTTCAATAACAAGACAGCTTGGTGGGTTTCTTTAATTTCATCATCACACCTCTTTAAGTCTTGTGTCATTCTCAAGAAATTATCAAAATTCTCATTCACAGTCAAAGAAACATCCATCTTGAAAGTGAATAACTTGCACAATTGTGAAATACGACTAGGCAATGACTTAGTAAGAAATATGTTTTCTAAAGCTTGCCAGAGTTCATTTTGTTTAGTGAAACTCACCACCTGACGAGCTACATCGTCAGTGAGCCTAATCATTGTCTCTGAATGGGCCATTTCTTAGACATCTTTCATGTCTTCATTTGATATCCCAATCGGCCATTCCTCTGAAATGGCTTTGTAACATTTTTCCTTTATCAGAATTGCCTTCATTTTCACTTTCCACATAGTAAAGTCGCTATTCCCATCATAGGGTTTCAACCTTATATTTTCTGCCATCACAGTCGAGACAACACAAGTCAGTAAAGACACAAGGTAGGTTAAAGGCCAACACACATGATCTCAAGAGAGCCACACAAACTGAAGCTACAGAGATCTCACACGATTTCTCTTGCTCGATCAACACACGAGTAACAAGAGCAAACCCTAGAAACTTCAAGTTTGAGTCAAGAATCACATGCAAACACACAAAATAACAATGGAAGAAGGAAAAATAACAGATAAGGCTCTGATACCACTTTGATATCGAGATTTGCTCGAATACGACAACAATCACAAACGATTCTAACTTAGTTTCGCAAAGATCAACACATGCAATCTAAAGGAAAGCGAGAAAGAACACCAAAGATTGTTGATGCGGTTCGGAAACCCTACTCCGCGGAGCCTCAGGAGGGGAGACTCACCCCAATATGCACTATCGGTAGTAAAACAGGAAGAGTTGGTTACAAGAGAGCAAAGAGCAAACCAAACACGGAATCGAAAGAGAAAACACAGGAAACAAGCAGAGTAAAACAAAAGACGAAGAAGACAAGGGAAAGGGATTCGGCCCCCTCTTAAGGCAAATGAAGCTTCGCAGACAACGGCTTGAGGGACAGTGACCAAGGTGGCCACCAGGAAACGCCGGCGACAATGACCACCGGAGACGCTTCACGCTCTTCTTCTACTTCTCTCTCTCTTCTCCTCTCTTTTTCCCTTTTCTCTCTCTCTCTCTGTTTAAAGCGGCGTGGAGTAGATTATGATGCTCAGTGAGACTCGTGAGGCTTATAAAGCTAGGTCAAAGTCGTGTGTCAAAATGCGCCGTTTAACCAAGTGGAGAATAAGCCGTATGAGGCCCATCTGGAGAAGCTCGACAAATATAGCCCAAGACTGCAAGTTTGGGCTTTAGCCCAAGTAAAGCAGCAACGTGGCCAAACCTCAACCACATCTTAGCCCGCTTTTCTACTGAACCCGGTCTTACGCTATCAAACCCGGTTTAGTCTGGTTTGCTCTTTTACACCTCATCTTGCCATCCTAACCCTTTTAATCTAGTTACAAAGATTGGATTAATTACAACAATCACCAACTAATATTCTCTAAAATATCCCTAATACCACCAACCACACGATTCCAATTAGCTGAACAAATTGATATTTGGAGCAAACTAAAAATTGATGAAATCATCATGATCATCAGTTCATCACACACTACATGAAGAATCGATTTAAAACCGAACCAAATCATAAAAACTAATCTGAATCGAAAATTGAACTGAATAATATTGAATTAGTTTGGTTTTGATTCTCTTCGGTTCGGTTAAAAAAATCCAAATGTACCTGATTTAGCCTATGTTGTTTTTTAGTCCCGTGGCATGTGAAATTGTACTTAATTCTAATAAAAACAGAACTAGTAATGTAACACGTGAGAGTAGAAAGAGGGTTGATCAAGTGAAAGGTGGTGCAAGGTCTCCAATGGAGGAGTAGAAAACCTTGAAGTTGCTGATGAGGCGGAGAATCCAGCTCCAGAGTAAACAAGGAGCTCTCCTCTGCCCAGATCAACTGTGAAAAGAAAAGCAAGCAAGTTCGAGATCAATTTTGTCCAGATCGTCAGAGGGAGATCTCCTTCTCAGTTGCAGTAGAGGAAGAATGGTGTTGCTCTCAATGACTCGAATGGAAAATGCCAATGTCATGTTCAATCTTAGAGAAAGAAGTCACTGGATTCAACATCTGATGGTGGTGACAAAAGAAGCGTAATTCTGGTATCAAACCACAAAAATCCAACAAAGTTAAGGAGTCATTGGAGGCCAATGGATTAGATTGTTCTATCGGAGTTACAGATCAGAGAAATTCAGCCGAAGAGAAGAAGTACGCCGAGGGAATTGGATGATGTGATGGCGAAATTGAGAAAGGTCTAGCTCAATTGGAAACAGAGAAAATTAAATCTGACGAAGAAAAGAAAGAGGATGATAAAATGAATAACGTAGTGGATATGACAATATCGGATATCTGACCTCAAATCCCTTAAAGATGTGACACCCCCAAAACTTAACCCTTTTGGAAAGGTATTACCTCCAGTGACCCCAGTGTTCCTTACCGAGATCACCCAAGGCTTTACCGTTTAAATACAATTTATGAAATACAAATGATGCATAATGATCAAAGTATTCACTCCAAAACATAACATTGTCAAGGAACAAGAGTTACGGGATTACAACCCAATCCTGAATAGGATAATACATAGTTTAAACCAAACACAGCGGAAGTCTAAGAAAGTATATTACAATCAAAGTTATTGTCCAAAAGATCTCAACCTGATTGAAGAAATAATTAAAACATTGAAAAACCACCGTTGACTCCATAGTCCTTCTGGTCTTCCGAACTACTTCTTATCTGATGTGCCGAATCGAACGGATGACACCAGCCAACCATGCAAGGGAAAATATTGGTTGGTTAGTCTAAATGAATAGACTAGCAAGGGTACAAAGCAGAATGGTTCGAAGCAGTCGTATTAGGTTAGACTCCTCATCCCTCGAATAATAATCGAGTACGCTTGTCAACCACCATACTCCTACTGGAATAAACAAGAGGTATGCACAAGAGAGGATTCTGGAAGACTGAATCTTCACAGAAATCGACTCGAAAGAAGACTCCAACGGAAATGAGTCTTTAAGGAAGTATGACAATTCTGGAAAGTTACAGAATCATACAACAATGATTTAAAACTGACTGAGATGCTTCAGTCAACGACCAACCTCACCGCCTTTCAGCGAATCCAGATCGGAAAGAAGACGTACTACATTCAAGTCAACACGAGTCTTCCTAGCGGCACTATTACCTAGCTGCCCTACTCGCTGAGCGTTCATTAATTATGTGCGTCAAGGTAGCACTTATCTGATTATGTTTCAAAAACACACATCACATTATAGACTTTTACATGTGTACCCCACCAATGGGACGACACATCTTAGTATACGTTTCGTCGAGAGTGACGTACACCGAAAGGTTTGTGACACCACTTGTGAAAGAGACCGATCATGATCATAGAATAGTACCAGATGGAGATGAGCCACCCCGATACTGGATTATAAAGAAACGACTGGACAGAGTCCGAGCAACGTTCCTATTTAACAGTGCTAACTAAACAGTTACAGCACCACAACAATTACAGGATAAATCCACATAAAGGCCCGAAAGGTGATCACAGATAATAGCGTTGTTCTAACAGATATACAACCTATTATATGATTTTCAAAAAGTTTATCAAAACCGTTTCCAGACAAACAGAATATTCATTCCAAATTAATTACTCAGATAAACTACTGATAATTAATGTAAATATGGAACAAATGAGCAAGAGCGAACCGCCACTTGCCTTAATCTGCAGAATAGTCTAACGACGTCAACTGGATTCCGGGCTCGACACGGTATAGTTCCGACAGCACAACAACCTTCGAGTCGACCCATAAAAGGAACCCTAAGTTAGATCCGACATAAATAGTACGAATCTAAACACGGCGAAAGAACACGAAAGGAAAGACGCCACGACGACAACTGACCAAGCCAAAGCCACGAAGGCAGTCTGGGCACTGGCGGCGGTCGCTGTTCTTGGCGGCGGCCGCCGTATTCATCACGGCGGTCGCCGTGAAGAACACGGTCGACAGAGACGAGAGAAATCTCACCAAAACAAAGCGTGTTTCGACCCCTTTCAGTCTGGCTTGGTTTCTGACCTTCAAAGGCAACCACAAGGCTTCAAAAGAGCTGTTGGAAACACCACCAAACAACACCGACAAAAGCTTCGAAATTTCCAGCGAAGGCACAACTCCGGCGAGAGGCAAATTTGGCAGAGGTTTGGTGCTGGGATGGCTCAAAACCTCTCCCCCAACGCCTCCTTTTATAGCCAAAACATCTGGAGTTCAAAACAAGAGGGCCTAGAGCTAGTTCGGCGCTCGCCAGAAGTCGCGCCGGCGACCAAAAGGCAAGGACCGCCGGACAACGAAGGTGGCAATTACGGCGGGCGCCGTAATTTACGGCGGTCGCCGCGGCCTGGCACATCAGCTGCCTCCTCGAGCATTGGGACGGCGGTCGCCGTGCTTGGGTCTCACTACGGCGGTCGCCGCGACTTTACGGCGGTCGCCGTGACACCTTTTTCCCGCCCATTCAGCTTTGAACGAACATGACATAAGCCGAGATAAAATTTATCGTACGCGAACGACAATTAAAATCCAAGGCATGTTATCTGTATATTATTTCACTGAGAAAAATATTACAGATACAGAGCACCTTACAAAATGTCTCAAACTCTCTGTATTAAATCCGACGTACACAACGGGTACTCGGGAAAATTCCAAAATTCCCAAAATAACCTTACAAAAATACGGGGTATCACATCTCCTCCCCCTTACAAGAAGTTTCGACCCCGAAACTTAGGTCGAGAGTAACTCGGGAAAATGCCTGAGCATATCTGACTCGATTTCCCACGTCTCCCAAGTAACTTCTTCGGTTCCTGACTTGGACCACAGCACTCGTACCAACGGCACGATCTTGTTGCGCAAATGCTTCTCCCGACGCTCCAAAATGCGCACGTGCAACTCTTCATAAGTACCATTAGCTTGAATCTCGATGTCTTCATAACTAAGCACATGAGACTCATCTGGTACATACATTCTGAGTAAAGATACGTGGAACACGTTATGCACCGGGTGAGCCGATGGCGGCAACGCCAAGCGGTACGCTAGAGATCCTACTTTATCCAGAATCTCGAATGGTCCCACGTAGTGAGGGTTAAGCTTCCCACGCTTACCAAATCTGAAAACTCCTTTGGATGGCGATACCTTGACAAAAACCTTGTCACCGACCTCGAACTTGACAGTCCTGCGCTTCCGATCTGCGTAGGACTTCTGTCGACTCTGAGCGGTCAACATCCTTTGTCTGATCAAAGCAATGTCTGAAGCCGTCCTTTCGACCAACTCTGGTCCAAGTAGAATTTTGTCGGCATTATCATCCCAAGAAATCAGAGATCTGCATCTGGGACCATACAAAGCTTCAAACGGAGCCATCTTGATTGTAGCATGCCAGCTATTGTTGTACGTGAACTCAATCAGACTCAAGCTGTCCTCCCAGCTAGTCGGACGATCGAGTACACAAGCTCTAAGTATATCCTCCAGAGTCTGGATGGTCCTTTCAGACTGACCATCTGTCTGAGAATGAAAAGTTGTACTGAACCTCAACTCGGTTCCCATAGCCTTATGAAGTTCCTTCCAGAATCTTGACATGAAACAGCCATCTCGGTCCGATACAATGATCTTAGGAATGCCATGTAAGCGGACAATCTCCTTCTGGTAAACTTCTGCTAACTTTTGGGTTTCCCATGTGGTCTTGATGGCTATGAAATGAGCACTCTTCGTAAGCCTATCCATAATTACCTAGATAGCATCTCTCTGACTTCGAGTCTTGGGTAGCCCAGTGACGAAGTCCATGGAAATGTCCTCCCATTTCCATTCTGGTATGGGGAGAGGTAGCATCTCACCACCTGGCCTGCGGTGTTCGATCTTGACCTTCTGGCAAGTTAAGCACTTTGCCACAAAGTCTGCTACGTCCCACTTCATGTTTGGCCACCAAAACTTCTTCCTGAGATCCTTGTACATCTTGCTAGAGCCAGGATGCACAGAATAAGCAGATGAATGAGCTTCTCTCATCACCAACTGACGAAGACCTTCTGTGTCAGGCACACAGATCCGATCCTAAAACCAAAGTGATCCATCATCCTGAACCACAAAACTGGGAGCTTTCCCATCCATCACTTCACTGCTTAACTTCACCAAGATGATGTCATCGACTTGCTTTTCTTTGATCTGATCCAGCAGTGTAGCCTGAATTTCCATCATACTCAGGTACCCTCTACGCTGGTCATATAAGACTTCAATGTCGCATGACTCTTGGTTTAGTTTGGTCTGAGCAGTAAGTAGAGCAACTACAGTCTCGTGCGTTGTCTTTCGGCTTAGTGCATCAGCTACTACATTAGCCTTGCCCGGATGATACAACAACTCCATGTCGTAGTCTTTGAGCAACTCTAGCCAGCGGCGTTGTCTCATATTTAGCTCCTTTTGAGTAAATATATACTTGAGACTTTTGTGGTCGGTGAAGACTTGGCATCTTATACCGTAGAGGTAATGCCTCCAAATCTTCAGCGCAAAGACAACCGCTGCTAACTCAAGATCATGGGTCGGATAGTTTTCTTCGTAAGTCTTGAGTTGTCTAGATGCGTAAGCAATGACTCTGCCCCTTTGCATCAAAACACAACCAAGACCACACTTGGAAGCATCACTATAGACCACATAATCGTCGTTCCCCTCTGGGAGTGCTAACACTGGTGCCGAGGTTAACCGTCGCTTCAACTCCTGGAAACTGACCTCGCACTTGTCATTCCAGACAAACTTCTTGTGGACCTTGCGGAGTAGATTGGTCATAGGTAGAGCGATCTTTGAAAATCCTTATACGAACCTTCTATAATACCCGACAAGTCCAAGAAAACTGCGCACCTCCTTCACATTCTGGGGCTGTGTCCATTTAGCCACCGCTTCAATCTTTTGGGGATCAACCATAACCCCATTTTTATTGATCACGTGGCCTAAGAAAGCCACTTCCTTTATCCAGAATTCACACTTGGACAGTTTAGCATAAAGCTGATGTTGTCTAAGGATTGACAAGGCAATCCGTAGATGTTCCTCATGGACTTCTTCATCCGAAGAATAGATCATGATGTCGTCTATGAAGACCACCACGAACTTATCCAAGTACTGGTGAAAACATCGGTTCATCAAATCCATAAAGACAGCTGGAGCATTTGTAAGCCCAAAAGGCATCACTACGAACTCGTAATGACCATATCTGGTCCTAAATGCAGTTCTAGGAATGACCTGCTCACGAATCCTGAGTTGGTGATATCCAGATCTCAAGTCGATCTTGGAGAAAACCTTTGCTCCCTGCAACTGGTCCAACAAGTCATCAATCCTAGGCAAAGGATACTTGTTCTTGATCGTCACCTTGTTCAACTCTCGGTAGTCGATACAAAGTCGGAACGATCCGTCCTTCTTTTTGACGAACAATACCGGAGCACCCCACGGCGATGCACTCGGCCTGACATAACCTTTGTCAAGAAGATCTTCAAGTTGATTCTTCAATTCTTGCATCTCAGCTGGAGCCATCCGATACGGTGATTTGGAAATCGGCGCCGTACCAGGCTCGAGATCAATTGAAAACTCTACGTCACGATTCGGGGGTAATCCAGGAATTTCTTCCGGAAAGACATCCGAAAACTCCCTAACTACAGGAATATCAAGAACCTCAGGTCCATCCTTCGCAGACGAATCCAAGTAGCAAAGGTACCCGACACATCCTTGTCGTAGTAGCTTAAACGCAGCCATCGCATTGATCAACTTGCCGTTATCAGCGTCATTCCGACCTTTGAACTTGCACACGAACTGGCCCCCGGATGACACCGTCACCGTTCTTGAACTGAAGTCGATCACCGCCTTGTGACGCGTTAGCCAATCCATACCGAGGATAATGTCGTATGGAGCCATGGCTATGCAGATTAAATCCGCCTCAAATTCCTTACCCTGAATGGTAATTGGAAAGTCGGACAGATGCTTGGTTCCCACCAAACGTTCTCCATTAGGAAGATTAACGACAAAAGGGTCGCACGAATCGTTGCACACTAAGTCTAACTTGCTAACACAGCTATCCGAAATAAAGGAATGTGTAGCACCAGAATCAAATAGAATGCACACTGAAGTAGAGTGAAGGTATAAAGTACCTTGAGCAATTGGAGCATTGGGTCCATCTGCTTCACGCATCTCATACAAGCGTTGCCCCTGACTTCCAGAAACAGCTGGGGCCTTTCCCCTGTTCTGAGCAGTCGTCTGGACCGAAGGGCTAGGAGTCTCGGCAGGCTTAAACCTAGGTCGGTTGCTCTGATGAACTGACCCTTGCTGCGACTCTACTCCCTTCTGCTTCCCTTGCTTGCAGAACTTCTGCAGATGACCGTCACGTCCACACCCAAAGCACGACCTCTTCTCCCTCTGACACTCATTGCTCTTGTGCCCATCAGTACCACAGTTATAACACTTAACTGAACTCCGGGTCTGCCCTGACTGTTGAGTCGATCCTCCTTGCGTCATCTCCATCTTAGCTCGGCCAGACTTGCCAAAGTTAGACGGTGGCACAGGGCGCTTAAAACCACCTCCCTGGTGCTGGTTCTGCATCGACTTCTGTCGGTTGCGCCTCTTGGTCGACTCCTCAAGAGTTACCTCCAGCTTATAGGCACAATCAACATACTGCTCCAAGGTAGAGCATGTGTGATGCACCATTAATGGCTTGATATCCGGACTCATCCACTTGTGAAAGTACCAGATCTTTTGGGCCTCGATGGTAATCTCGGCAGTGGCGTATTGCAAAATATGATTGAACTTAGACACCAACTCGGTCACTCTCAGACCATCTGTCTGTGGGTACAAGAACTCTTTATGCTTCTCCTCTCTCATAGCACGAGAGAAAAAGCGATCAACCATCTTGGTCTTGAACATCGACCAAGTCAACACTGGGCTCTCAGCCAGACCTGTGCTCTCCCACCACTCGCTAGCCTCCTCCTTCAGCTGAAGAGAAGCGATATGGACCTTCTCGGCCTCCGTACACTCCACATTCCGAAACAGCCTCTCCATATGGGAGAACCAATGAGTCACTGCCACTGGCTCCCCTTTCCCGTTATAGCAATCGGGCCTCATGGAAGTGATGGTCTTTAGAGCACGACCATAGCTGTCTCTTGTCCTGTCGGCAGTCTCCTGAATCACAGGGTTTCTGGGTTCCACAACATCAGGAACCACTGGGTGGGTAGGCACTTCTTGCGCTTGAGGCGCACTGGGTCTCAATACATCCGCAATTGCCTGCATCACAATCCCGCGAATCGCCTCAACAGCTGTGGCGTCAAACAGCGCTGGCGCTTGGGTCTGATCTTGACCTTCACGCCTCTGCTGGACGCGAGACTCTGACTCGTGCTCATCCTGAACACCTCTTCCTGCTGGCCTGGGATTTTGACTAGTCCCAGCACCGGCTCGAGTCGAGTTCCTCGTGCTTCTTGGGTTCACCATCTATTTACCGATCAAATTCCAACCATTCAATACATTAATATTATGCAATATACTTATGCAATATACCAACGTAAATAAATTACTCAGAATAGATCAACTTGGCATTTTATAGATGAACCTTCGAACTGTTACACAAGCTACACATAAGTCTATCATTCGAGCGCTAGGACAACATATGCTCGCAGATAAAGTATTTCACAGAGTACTTGCCGCAATACTGAAATATTACACAAAGTACAACTTGGAATACTAAGAAACGAAACTATTGCGATAGGCAACGCCACTCCTCCTCAAGGCATTCCAAAATGTCTCCCATAAGACTGGCTACTCGTGCATGATATCCGATATTGTCATATACCACCAACCACACGATTCCAATTAGCTGAACAAATTGATATTTGGAGCAAACTAAAAATTGATGAAATCATCATGATCATCAGTTCATCACACACTACATGAAGCATCGATTTAAAACCGAACCAAATCATAAAAACTAATCTGAATCAAAAATTGAACTGAATAATATTGAATTAGTTTGGTTTTGATTCTCTTCGGTTCGGTTAAAAAATCCAAATGTACCTGATTTAGCCTATGTTGTTTTTTAGTCCTGTGGCATGTGAAATTGTACTTAATTCTAAAAAAAACAGAACTAGTAATGTAACATGTGAGAGTAGAAAGAGGGTTGATCAAGTGAAAGGTGGTGCAAGGTCTCCAATGGAGGAGTAGAAAACCTTGAAGTTGCTGATGAGGCGGAGAATCCAGCTCCAGAGTAAACAAGGAGCTCTCCTCTGCCCGGATCAACTATGAAAAGAAAAACAAGCAAGTTCGAGATCAATTTTGTCCAGATCGTCAGAGGGAGATCTCCTTCTCAGTTGCAGTAGAGGAAGAATGGTGTTGCTCTCAATGACTCGAATGGAAAATGCCAATGTCATGTTCAATCTTAGAGAAAGAAGTCAATGGATTCAACATCTGATGGTGGTGACAAAAGAAGCGTAATTCTGGTATCAAACCACAAAAATCCAACAAAGTTAAGGAGTCATTGGAGGCCAATGGATTAGATTGTTCTATCGGAGTTACAGATCAGAGAAATTCAGCCGAAGAGAAGAAGTACGCCGAGGGAATTGGACGATGTGATGGCGAAATTGAGAAAGGTCTAGCTCAATTGGAAACAGAGAAAATTAAATCTGACGAAGAAAAGAAAGAGGATGATGAAATGAATAACGTAGTGGATATGAAAATATCGGATATCTGACCTCAAATCCCTTAAAGATGTAACACCCCCAAAACTTAACCCTTTTGGAAAGGTATTACCTCCAGTGACCCCAGTGTTCCTTACCGAGATCACCCAAGGCTTTACCATTTAAATACAGTTTATGAAATACAAATGATGCATAATGATCAAAGTATTCACTCCAAAACATAACATTGTCAAGAAACAAGAGTTACGGGATTACAACCCAATCCCGAATAGGATAATACATAGTTTAAACCAAACACAGCGGAAGTCTAAGAAAGTATATTACAATCAAAGTTATTGTCCAAAAGATCTCAACCTGATTGAAGAAATAGTTAAAACATTGAAAAACCACCGTTGATGTAACACCCCCAAAACTTAACCCTTTTGGAAATGTATTACCGCCAGTGACCCCAGTGTTCCTTACCGAGATCACCCAAGGCTTTACCGTTTAAATACAAATCATGAAATACAATGATACAAAATGATAACCTTAATCATATAAAACATGAGTCCCGGGATTACATCCCAATCCCGAATAGGACAAACACAGAGTTTAAATGAATTACAACGGAAATCTTAAACAAGGCACAGCGGAAAACTTTTAAAAGATATTACAAAAAGGGTTGTGATCGTAATGATCACCTGCCCAAGGATCTCAACCTGATTAAAGAAATTATTAAAAACGTCGGAAAAACCACCGTCGACTCCATAGTCCTTCTAGTCTTCTCATCTACACTCCATCTGATGTGCCGAATCGAACGGATGACACCAGCCCACATGCGGAGAACAAAGTTCGTGGGTTAGTCTACTTGAATAGACTAGCAAGGGTAAAAAGCAGAGTGGTTCGAGTGATCGAAACCGTTTACTATCATTGTCCCTCGAATAATAACCAAAGGGACGATACATAACCCGGCACTTTCACGGAATAACAACAAAGGTATGCATGAGAGAAGATTCTGGAAGACTTCATCTTCACAGAAATCGACTCGAAAAGAGACTCCAAGAGATTGAGTCTTTAAGGAAATATGACAAATCTGGAATGTTTAACATAATCAAACAACAATGATTTAAAAGTTGACTGAGATGCTTCGGTTCACGACCAACCTCATCGCATACAGCGAATCCAGATCGGAAAGAGAACGTACTACATTCAAGTCGAGACGAGCTTTCCTAGCTGCACTATGACTTAGCTGCACTACTCGCCAAAGGTTTATTAATCATGTGCACTCGGGCACATATCTTATTTAATTACAAAACACACATTACTGAAACACATTAATGTTATTAAGAGCGGCACACAGCTTAAATCTCAGGATGACAATCATGTCGACCCAAATTAAAACACACACAACCCACACGCGGGACTTATCATTATTATGCCGAGAAACAACGGCGATTAATATTACACCGGGTGACCTTACGTTCACCCTGATTGCACTATACAGCGCTTACAGTTTAATTATGTGCTTAACTGCACTTATCTTATTAAATTACAACACACACACACAGTGTTGAGGCTTTTAATATTATTCCGAGAACACGGAAGTTATGATGACACCGGGTGATCTTACGTTCACCCTGATTGCACTGCCACAGCGCTTACAATTTATTTTACAGGGTGACAGTTACGTCCACCCCAATGCACTAGCTAAGTGCTTAAAACACAGGACTGCAATTAAGCTCATCCACTGGCGCTAGCAAGGCGCTTAAAACACTTCAGATCCTTACATGTGGATAAGAAGCATAGGTCATGACCCTTAAATTATTCGGCAATAACCCCGAGGAATATTATGATTTAAAGAAACGACAAATCCTTACATATGGATAAGCGTTCCCACGAATATTAAATTATAAAGAAACGACTAATCCTTACTTGGATTAACGTTCCTACGCACATTAAGTTATAAAGAAACGACTAATCCTTACTTGGATTAACGTTCCTACAAACACTCGCGTAACTAAACAGTCTAACACATCAATTATTCACATTAAAGTCATCGAGGCAAACGACTTAAACAAAGAGATAATAGAAACAGCTAATCCTTACTTGGATTAGTTTTCCTATTAATCCACATAAATGCCCGGAAGGCGATCACAGATAATAGCGTCGTTCTAGCAGATATACAACCTATTATATGATTTTCCAAAACAGTTTATAAAACATTTTCCAGATAAACACAGATAATCATTCCAAATTAATTACTCAGATAAACAGCTGATAATTAATGTAAATATGGAACGATGAGCAAGAGCAAACCGCCACTTGCCTGAATCCGCAGAGTTTGAACGAAGCCTAACGACGACAGAATTCCAGGCTCGACACGCGTATAGCTCCACTAGCATAAACACCTTCGAGTCGACCCAAAAAGGAACCCTAGGTTAGATTCGACAAACAAAAGTATGAATATACGAAAGGACGAAAGGAATCGCAGGATACGAGACCCGATCGAAGGTCTCGGAAGCCAACGCACAACTCCCGGGCAACTACCCTTCACAGCCGGCCACCAAACCATTGCGGCGGGCGCCGCCACCATCACGGCGGTCGCCGCCACCATCACGGCGGTCGCCGTCTCAAGCACGGCGGGCGCCGCTCATCGGCTTCCTCCACGGAGGCACCAAGAACTTCACGGCGGTCGCCGGCCACAACACGGCGGTCGCCGTCCCCAACACGGCGGTCGCCGTCCACAACACGGCGGTCGCCGTTCCTGGCGGCGGTCGCCGTCTCCCTGGCGGCGGTCACCGTTCCTGGCGGCGGTCGCTGTCTCCCTGGTGGCGGTCGCCGTTGCTGAACAGAAACTTAAAAACGGACGAGAAATCTTACCCGCGACGCTCGATTTGGTTCGCCTTTCGCCTTGCTTGGCTTCTAGGCTTCTAAGGGCCTTCCAAGTCTCCTTTGGCCACCGAGAACGACACCAAATGAGCCTCCAACGATCCACGAGAGCTTTCCGAGAGAGAGAGCGTTTTTCTTTGGGAGCGTTTTTGAGAGACGAGAAATGGACAGCGTAATGGCATTTTTCACACCCTTTCAAGCTTCACCCATGCCCTCTATTTATAGGCAAAGATGAGGCTTGTTGGGAGCCAAAAAGCCTTCCAATTGTGCCCTTGGGTATTAACCCATGGTTAATCCATTTGCACCTCTTGGGCAATAACCAATTGGGTAGAGATTGGTATTAATCTTAACTTGCGATAACAAAAGTCGTACACGAACGAGTATAGACTTCCAACAGGCCTTAACTGTATAATTCTTCACTGAGAAAAATATTACAGATACAGAGCACATTACAGAATGTCTCCGACTTTCTGAATTAAATCCGACGTACTAAACGGGTGTTCGGGAAAATTCCAAAAATTTCCAGAATAATCCTTACAGAATTACGGGGTATCACATCACCTCCCCCTTAAAATAAGTTTCGACCCCGAAACTTGCATTAAGCCAATGAGGATACTACCTCAACACCAATCTTACCACCTGGATCCAACATCCTTAATCACTTCATCCTTGAAATGGATCACAAGAGATATTACTCTTAATTCCTTAGGATATCATTCTGAAAATGATTCATCCGCCTTAATGCTCATGGCACAAACTCACGCATGAGAGATAGCTCCTGATCTCTCCGAACAAAACTCTACAAGTTCATTCCCTTTCCTTAAGAAATCTCGGAAGAACTCAGCGTATGAGATAACGCTTACCACAGTACTCCTTAGATGTATATAGACAATTCTCCTTACTGAATCTTTAATACATCAGGATCATCAACATATCCTTAACTGCAACCTTTCCTCTTAACATGACCGCTCCACAACTTAATCTTCCTCAAAGATTTGCACCTAGCCTTTAGATGACATACTCTATGTATGAAGAAGAATCTTAGGAGTGGATTTAGATTTAAACAACAGAGTCGACCCTGGGATTAACCACATAGGGAACGAACATCTAAGTTGTCCACAAAACTTCACCACCATAAGTCCGACAGTCCTTATCCTTACTTGGCATAAGCTGTTCTCGACACTTACGAGGTTTCGTATGAACAACTAATTCGCAATGATAACACATTCTAAAATTTTCCAAAACACGGAAACACTTCATTAACATCCAAACATTACATTAATTGACAAAAGTCAATCAGGCAGATCTTACTACCACGGAGATCACCGACACACGTCGTTACTCCTTAATCTTAAAGAAAGTCTTAACACAAATACAACTTAATGGATCAGGGTTCTTCTCCGTTGGCTTGACTCATTATGAAGAGTCGTTGCCCTTGGCCTGAAGACCCCATAGGCGCTTTGCCTTTATTACGAGCCATTGATTGCTCAGGAACAGATACCACCGGCCTTGGGTTCTGCCCACCACCAACATTTGACGCCTGATAAGACTACATTGGTCCCTGACCCTTCAGTCTGCAATATGTTTTTTATGTGGCCTTCTCTTCCACAATTATGACACATCCTCTTGTCCTTTTGGCAAACAAAACTTTTATGCCCCACTTCACCATAATTGTGGCACTGAATTGCTCCGCCGCTCCAACCTGAGCCTCTGGCAGAGTCTGACTGAGTTGTCTCGGTCTTAGCACGACCAGACCTTTCAAACTTGGTAGGCGATGCCGGTCGTTTGAATGAACCAACCTGGCGATCCTGTTGCCCACCCTTTCCTTTAACTTGCTTCTCCCTCTTAAAGGCAGACTCCTCCAATGTGACTTCCGTCTTGTAGGCTGCATCCACATATTGCTCTAACGTAGTACAGCCATGATGCAATATTAGAGGCTTGATCTCTGGATTCATCCATCCATGGAAGTACCAGATCTTTTGCTCCTCGATTGACACCTCAGGTCCAGCGTACTGCATCAAGTGATTGAACTTAGCTGCGAGCTCAGTCACCTTTAACCCATCAGTCTACGGGTACAGAAATTCCTTATGCTTCTCCTCCCTCATAGCTCGGGAAAAGAAACGATCGGTCATCTTGGTTTTAAACATGCTCCAATTCAGCTCGGGATGATCTGCCAGACCGGTGCTCTCCCACCATTCGCTAGCCACATCCTTGAGTTGAAGAGAGGCGATGTGCACTTTTCCAGCCTCAGTGCAATTAATGTTCCGGAGCAAACGCTCCATATGCGAGAACCAATAGGTCACCCTGACCGGTTCTCCAGTACCGTCATAGCTGTCAGGCCTCATTGAACTCACGGCTTTTAACGCTTGCCCGTAAGTTCCTCTGTTTTTGACAACATTGATCTGAGGTACTTGCTCCACTGACTCCTCAACTTCAGGAGTAGCTTGAGGAACTGGACCACCTTGAGCTTGTGGTGCAACTGGTCGCATAACATCTGTGATTGCCTGCATGACAATTCCTCGAATTGCCTCCACTGCTGCAGCATCAAACATCATCGGAGCGTTGGCCTGAGCTTGGCCATTGCCTCCCCGATTATTGTTAAAGACAGACTCACGCTCTCCTGTTGGGTCTGCAACATTCCTTGCATTTGGTCTAGGGTCATTACTCGGCCCAACACCAGCACGGATAACGTTCCTTGTGTTCACCATCTGTTTACCGATCAAATTCCAAGGATTTTATCACGTTAGTATCTTCTGATATACTTATTGTAATAAAATCAACTCAGAATAGATCAACTTGGTAATTTCTATTGATGAACTCAAACCGAGTTACTAGGTTCTACAACCTTAGCTCAAAATGAGAGAACTGGGAATTCAAGCCTTATTGGGTATAGCGAAACCATCTTGGCTTCTCCCGGTTCCTCTGAAGAGAATAGAATGCACCCATATCATACGGGGTAACGGGGAAGGAATTAGTCTTTCTAGATATAGAAGCAAACTTACTATATCAGACCATATAGAAGACAGGACTATGAACGGTGTTTTCAAACTCTTTTCACTTTGAAAATTCAGAGCCCTTCTTAAAGCATTTTCAAAAACGGATAAATGATTTATAAAAATCCCAAACCCGTTTTAAAACAACCTTTGGCTCTGATACCACAACTGTAATACCCCCAAAACTTAACCCTTTTGGAAAGGTATTACCGCCAGTGACCCCAGTGTTCCTTACCGAGATCACCCAAGGCTTTACCGTTTAAATACAAATCATGAAATACAATGATACAAAATGATAACCTTAATCATATAAAACACGAGTCCCGGGATTACATCCCAATCCCGAATAGGACAAACACAGAGTTAAATGAATTACAACGGAAATCTTAAACAAGGCACAGCGGAAAACTTTTAAAAGATATTACAAAAAGGGTTGTGATCGTAATGATCACCTGCCCAAGGATCTCAACCTGATTAAAGAAATTATTAAAAACGTCAGAAAAACCACTGTCGACTCCATAGTCCTTCTAGTCTTCTCATCTACACTCCATCTGATGTGCCGAATTGAACGGATGACACCAGCCCACATGCGGAGAACAAAGTTCGAGGGTTAGTCTACTTGAATAGACTAGCAAGGGTAAAAAGCAGAGTGGTTCGAGTGATCGAAACCGTTTACTATCATTGTCCCTCGAATAATAACCGAAGGGACGATACATAACCCGGCACTTTCACGGAATAACAACAAAGGTATGCATGAGAGAAGATTCTGGAAGACTTCATCTTCACAGAAATCGACTCGAAAAGAGACTCCAAGAGATTGAGTCTTTAAGGAAATATGACAAATCTGGAATGTTTAACAGAATCAAACAACAATGATTTAAAAGTTGACTGAGATGCTTCGGTTCACGACCAACCTCATCGCATACAGCGAATCCAGATCGGAAAGAGAACGTACTACATTCAAGTCGAGACGAGCTTTCCTAGCTGCACTATGACTTAGCTGCACTACTCGCCAAAGGTTTATTAATCATGTGCACTCGGGCACATATCTTATTTAATTACAAAACACACATTACTGAAACACATTAATGTTATTAAGAGCGGCACACAACTTAAATCTCAGGGTGACAATCATGTCGACCCAAATTAAAACACACACAACCCACACGCGGGACTTATCATTATTATGCCGAGAAACAACGGCGATTAATATTACACCGGGTGACCTTACGTTCACCCTGATTGCACTATACAGCGCTTACAGTTTAATTATGTGCTTAACTGCACTTATCTTATTAAATTACAACACACACACACAGTGTTGAGGCTTTTAATATTATTCCGATAACACGGAAGTTATGATGACACCGGGTGATCTTACGTTCACCTTGATTGCACTGCCACAGCGCTTACAATTTATTTTACAGGGTGACAGTTACGTCCACCCAATGCACTAGCTAAGTGCTTAAAACACAGGACTGCAATTAAGCTCATCCACTGGCACTAGCAAGGCACTTAAAACACTTCAGATCCTTACATGTGGATAAGAAGCATAGGTCATGACCCTTAAATTATTCGGCAATAACCCCGAGGAATATTATGATTTAAAGAAACGACAAATCCTTACATATGGATAAGCGTTCCCACGAATATTAAATTATAAAGAAACGACTAATCCTTACTTGGATTAACGTTCCTACGCACATTAAGTTATAAAGAAACGACTAATCCTTACTTGGATTAGCGTTCCTACAAACACTCGCGTAACTAAACAGTCTAACACAGCAATTATTCACATTACAGTCATCGAGGCAAACGACTTACACAAAGAGATAATAGAAACAACTAATCCTTACTTGGATTAGTTTTCCTATTAATCCACATAAATGCCCGGAAGGCGATCACAGATAATAGCGTCGTTCTAGCAGATATACAACCTATTATATGATTTTCCAAAACAGTTTATAAAACATTTTCCAGATAAACACAGATAATCATTCCAAATTAATTACTCAAATAAACAGCTGATAATTAATGTAAATATGGAACGATGAGCAAGAGCGAACCGCCACTTGCCTGAATCCGCAGAGTTTGAACGAAGCCTAACGACGACAGAATTCCGGGCTCGACACGCGTATAGCTCCACTAGCATAAACACCTTCGAGTCGACCCAAAAAGGAACCCTAGGTTAGATTCGACAAACAAAAGTACGAATATACGAAAGGACGAAAGGAATCGCAGGATACGAGACCCGATCGAAGGTCTCGGAAGCCAACGCACAACTCCCGGGCAACTACCCTTCACGGCCGGCCACCAAACCATTGCGGCGGGCGCCGCCACCATCACGGCGGTCGCCGCCACCATCACGGCGGTCGCCGTCTCAAGCACGACGGGCGCCGCTCATCGGCTTCCTCCACGGAGGCACCAAGAACTTCACGGCGGTCGCCGGCCACAACACGGCGGTCGCCGTCCCCAACACGGCGGTCGCCGTCCACAACACGGCGGTCGCCGTTCCTGGCGGCGGTCGCCGTCTCCCTGGCGGCGGTCACCGTTCCTGGCGGCGGTCGCCGTCTCCCTGGCGGCAGTGGCCGTCGCTGAACAGAAACTTAAAAACGGACGAGAAATCTTACCCGCGACGCTCGATTTGGTTCGCCTTTCGCCTTGCTTGGCTTCTAGGCTTCTAAGGGCCTTCCAAGTCTCCTTTGGCCATCGAGAACGACACCAAACGAGCCTCCAACGATCCACGAGAGCTTTCCGAGAGAGAGAGCGTTTTTCTTTGGGAGCATTTTTGAGAGACGAGAAATGGACAGCGTAATGGCGTTTTTCACACCCTTTCAAGCTTCACCCATGCCCTCTATTTATAGGCAAAGATGAGGCTTGTTGGGAGCCAAAAAGCCTTCCAATTGTTCCCTTGGGTATTAACCCATGGTTAATCCATTTGCACCTCTTGGGCAATAACCAATTGGGTAGAGATTGGTATTAATCTTAACTTGCGATAACAAAAGTCGTACACGAACGAGTATAGACTTCCAACAGGCCTTAACTGTATAATTCTTCACTGAGAAAAATATTACAGATACAGAGCACATTACAGAATGTCTCCGACTTTCTGAATTAAATTCGACGTACTAAACGGGTGTTCGGGAAAATTCCAAAAATTTCCAGAATAATCCTTACAGAATTACGGGGTATCACAGTTGACTCCATAGTCCTTCTGGTCTTCCGAACTACTTCTTATCTGATGTGCCGAATCGAACGGATGACACCAGCCAACCATGCAAGGGAAAATATTGGTTGGTTAGTCTAAATGAATAGACTAGCAAGGGTACAAAGCAGAATGGTTCAAAGCAATCGTATTAGGTTAGACTCATCGTCCCTCGAATAATAATCGAGTACGCTTGTCAACCACCATACTCCTACTGGAATAAACAAGAGGTATGCACAAGAGAGGATTCTGGAAGACTGAATCTTCATAGAAATCGACTCGAAAGAAGACTCCAACGGAAATGAGTCTTTAAGGAAGTATGACAATTCTGGAAAGTTACAGAATCATACAACAATGATTTAAAACTGACTGAGATGCTTCATTCAACGACCAACCTCACCGCCTTTCAGCGAATCCAGATCGGAAAGAAGACGTACTACATTCAAGTCAACACGAGTCTTTCTAGCGGCACTATTACCTAGCTGCCCTACTCGCTGAGCGTTCATTAATTATGTGCGTCAAGGTAGCACTTATATGATTATGTTTCAAAAACACACATCACATTATAGACTTTTACATGTGTACCCCACCAATGGGACGACACATCTTAGTATACGTTTCGTCGAGAGTGACGTACACCGAAAGGTTTGTGACACCAGCTAAGTGTCCTGTCTCTACACACTTGTGAAAGAGACCGATCATGATCATAGAATAGTACCAGATGGAGACGAACCACCCCGATACCGGATTATAAAGAAACGACTGGACAGAGTCCGAGTAACGTTCCTATTTAACAATGCTAACTAAACAGTTACAACACCACAATAGTTACAGGATAAATCCACATAATGGCCCGAAAGGCGATCACAGATAATAGCGTTGTTCTAACAGATATACAACCTATTATATGATTTTCAAACAGTTTATCAAAACCGTTTCCAGACAAACAGAATATTCATTCCAAATTAATTACTCAGATAAACTACTGATAATTAATGTAAATATGGAACGAATGAGCAAGAGCGAACCGCCACTTGCCTTAATCCGCAGAATAGTCTAACGACGTCAACTGGATTCCGGGCTCGACACGGTATAGTTCCGACAGCACAACAACCTTCGAGTCGACCCATAAAAGGAACCCTAAGTTAGATCCGACATAAATAGTACGAATCTAAACACGGCGAAAGAACACGAAAGGAAAGACGCCACGACGACAACCGACCAAGCCAAAGCCACAAAGGCATTCTAGGCACTGGCGGCGGTCGCTGTTCTTGGCGGCGGTCGCCGCATTCATCACGGCGGTCGCCGTGAAGAACACGGTCGATAGAGACGAGAGAAATCTCACCAAAACAAAGCGCGTTTCGACCCCTTTCAGCCTGGCTTGGTTTATGACCTTCAAAGGCAACCACAAGGCTTCAAAAGAGCTGCTGGAAACACCACCAAACAATACCGACAAAAGCTTCGAAATTTCCGGCGAAGGCACAACTCCGGCGAGAGGCAAATTTGGCAGAGGTTTGGTGCTGGGATGGCTCAAAACCTCTCCCCCAACGCCTCCTTTTATAGCCAAAACATCTGGAGTTCAAAACAAGAGGGCCTAGAGCTAGTTCGGCGCTCGCCAGAAGTCGCGCCGGCAACAAATAGGCAAGGACCGCCGGACAACGAAGGTGGCAATTACGGCGGGCGCCGTAATTTACGGCGGTCGCCGCGGCCTGGCACACCAGCTGCCTCCTCGAGCATTGGGACGGCGGGCGCCGTGACTTTACGGCGGTCGCCGTGCTTGGGTCTCTCTACGGCGGTCGCCGCGACTTTACGGCGGTCGCCGTGACACCTTTTTCCCGCCCGTTCAGCTTTGGACGAACATGACATAAGCCGGGATAAAATTTATCGTACGCGAACGACAATTAAAATCCAAGGCATGTTATCTGTATATTATTTCACTGAGAAAAATATTACAGATACAGAGCACCTTACAGAATGTCTCAAACTCTCTGTATTAAATCCGACGTACACAACGGGTACTCGGGAAAATTCTAAAATTCCCAAAATAACCTTACAAAAATACGGGGTATCACAAAAGAAGTCGTGGACTGGAGGCGCCACGACTAAGCATTGGATCGTTAGTGTTACGTCTGATGGAATAGATTAATGCTTTATTTCGACAGAATATGCAGCAAAATAAACACAAGAAAGTTGAACTTTAGAATACGGTACTTAGAGTGAAAAACTCTAAATAGCCAATTGGCTACTTGGAAAAAAAACCACTACCTTTTACTAGAGAGGATTTAGAAGAGGTCTACTTATATTATTAATTTTTTGTTTGCTTACAAGTATAGCTCGGACTCAACCCTAGACTTCTCACCTAGTCTTGAATCACTTCTACCACTTCAACTCATGAACTTAATCTGCAAAGACTCGAAGGCTTCTTCTCGCAATTGCACCAGTGCTTTGGTTCAACTTCGTTAACCGTAAAAATGGAATTCTCATCTACTTAAATACAGTTTCCTAAACAAACCTAGACACGAAATGATGTCTTTTCTTGCTTTCCCAGCAAGCAAAAGATCTCCTAACACATTTTTTCTTAATCAAACATTACATAGAATAATTAGTATCCTAAAATATAATCTAAAGATAAGAAGAATTTTTCCTCTTTCTTTTCTTCTTCAAATCTACCAATGATCACGATCTTCATCCTTTCCCAGTCTTCTGATCGTGATCATATCCTATTTTTGACGAGATCTTATCCAAACAAGTAACTTACTTTGTATCAAAGTTGTCGTCAATATATCAGCGTCTTTGTTCTTTTTGCGGTAACATCCATCTGGAAGACTTTGTGTTCCCTTTCAATTCTCAAGGTGCTATTGTTCCATGTGACTTACATAAGTTCCCCGAAGCACTTCAACAAACATGATAGCTAGAAATGTTTGTTACTACCAAAACTCAAGGAATTCAACAAATTCTCCCTTTTTGATGGTGACAAACATCCTTGACAAAAATGAGCAAAAAGGAGATAAAGACAAGTATCGAAGAAATGTTCCCCTCAAAGCATGCATAGTTTCCACTAAGAATAAGATCATATATCTTATATAAGGAATTATTATTACATGATCTTCACTATCTTATTTATGTTCCAAGTAGATACAATATCTTGTATTTATGGTAATTCTATCTATACTAGGATTATCCATGGGCTTCTATATAAGGAGGGTATCAAACTCTTGTAATATACACAATCCAACTATCGATTAATAAATAAAATTCTTGAAAAAGAGCTTACTTTTTTCCAAATCATGTAATCTTTGGCCCTATACTCCATAATCAAAGCGGATTGTGTTCTAATACTAAATCCGCCCAAAACAAATGGCACCCACCGTGGGGCTGGGAGTCAAAAAAATTACACCTTTTTCCGACCACAAACACTACAACCTTTGTACCATGTCCATCGACGGGCCTACCAATGACGTTACCAGAGCCGATGATGTCGTCCTCACCACTGAGATGACACCATCCCAGAACCTTCTCGATCAGGCTAGTCCCAACGGTTAGGAGAACCAACACACCACTAACGTGGCGA
The DNA here is from genome assembly GCA_027886185.1 of Rheum nobile. NCBI lineage: Eukaryota > Viridiplantae > Streptophyta > Magnoliopsida > Caryophyllales > Polygonaceae > Rheum > Rheum nobile. The sequence continues at coordinate 3,489,560 of WOAB01000546.1, read as the reverse complement.
AACTCTGCGAAAAGATGAATGCTTTAGAGGTATCATTCATTGCTCAAAGATTCCAGTCTGAGGCTCAACTCCAAGAGGTGTTGAAAGAAAATGAGGGTTGCTTTCCCAAAACGTGTCCATGCCGCCACTAGTACCTCGTTCTCGACTTCAATATGTTTGTGCCGACAACACCGTCAGGCATCTCAATCTCGAGTCTGCTGGTACCAACACATCCTTTTCAACTCCACCTTTGATACTGTCCGTGGGTGCATGAGGATCATGCCACCCACCGATGGCGACGACCGGTCAATTCGCCCATAATCCAAAAACAACCAATCCGATGAAGATGCCACCCATAGATTCGTTTGATGGTGTCATTGAAAGAAAGTGACGCAAAAAGCTTAAAACTTTGGACAAAAGGTCCGCTCAATTACCAGGGGTACCCAACCCTATCGAGGAAGAAGGAAACGATTGCTACGTCGACTTCATCCCTGCAATCATCTGTGTACCCGTTGACGCGACCTCAACCGTCACCTATGTCCCTGCGACGTGATCCCTGCGATCATTTGTGTCCCCGTTGACGCGACCTCACCTACGTCCCCGCGACATGATCCATGTGATCATCTGTGTTCGTTGACGCGACCTCTACGGTCACCTACGTCCCCGCAATGTGATCCCTGTGATCATTTGTGTCCCCGTTGATGCGACCTCTATGGTCACCTATGTCCTCGTGACATGATCCATGCGATCATGCACGTCCCCATTGACACGACCTCTACGGTCACCTATGACCCCATGACATGATCCATGCGATCATCTGCTTCCCCGTTGGTGTGACCTCTACGGTCACCTACGTCCCCTTGACGTGATCCATGCGATCATCTGCGTCCTCGTTGACGCGACCTCTATGGTCACCTATGTCCCCACGACATGATCCTTGCGATCATCTACGTCCTCTTTGACGCGACCTCTATGGTCACCTACGTCCCCGCGACATGATTCCTGCGATCACTTGCGTCCCCATTGACGCAACATCTATGGTCACTATTATTAAAAGGTTCATGGTCATCTCGACTGCTTACGTCTTCATCGGCTTTACTATGATGACCGTTCTAGCTTCCAGATTTTGGCCGACATCATTGTCGCTATTATCGTCTCCGTCGACATGATCGCTATGATCTTTCTCGTCTTTATTTGACGCGACTACTATTACCCTAGGTAACATGTCTTGTGCATTACTTCATCCAATTAACATTGTTTTTGCTATTCTCTATGTCTTTTAAGGCAAATCGTCTCATCGAAAAGCAAGATTCGCCCCAGGCAAAACTTGTGCCATCATTGTGTCTATAGTAAGGCCCTTGGCATATAGACACTGACACTTATCATCGATGCAATATGCTATCTAGCAAGGAAGTTATTACTAAGCTCAAATGGCACACTATGATATCTTATTCGGAAGATGCAGAAACAAGGCGATAACTTCAATCAATAGCGCTACTTCTGTTATTCATTACTGGGAGTATACATTGTCCTATAATATTCTATACATGGTATAACAGTCTATTACACTTATTACTTCTGCCCTACATGGTGTCGACATCTTTATCATCCTTGCCGCGTTGGCCTTGCCATCGTGGACGCGTTACTGAGCTATCATTTCGACCTTCGTCGCAATCTTTAGAAAGCGATCGTGTCTTGCTTCCTTCTACCGAGATTCTCCAGTCTCGATATACATGTACAAGCATAGAGACATATATGCAACATATGCACAAGCAAGATATACAAGGAACATGCATTAAAACTCGTTCACGTGAACGAAGCAAAATATTATCAAACCACCACAAAGGGTGGGCGCAAAAGTTCAAAGCACTGCCCTTCTACAGGCGGTGCCTACCATTCACAAACAATTCATAAAAGGAAAAGTTCAAGAAGAAGCTGGAGGGTCCTGCTTATGCTCATCTGTTGCTGCAGTCACTTCCTCCTTACCATCGTCATCTGAGCCTTATATCTCCCTAGGAGTCATGCTTGGGAAGACCAGTAGGGATACTTATACTTCATGGAAAGCTACCCTCTTGGCTATGGCATCCCAGTCGACGTGTTTCCCGGTGGCATAATTCTACATGGCCTCAACCCGAGCCAACCAGTAATAGTAGGTCTCTACCTCGTCGAGTTCGACCACCAGTTGGTAATAGTCCTCCACCGCTTTCGTCGTTTCATCCCTCAAACAAAACTTCTCCTCTTCAAGCATCCTGATTTTTCCTTGTTGAGCCTTGACGCTCTGAGATAGCTTGAAATTCTTGGAGGAGAGTGAGTCCGTTGTGTTCTAATCAACTTCAACCTTGCTCTTCGTGGTGTTCATCTGCGACGAGATCTCATTGACGCGTTCTTAGGCACACAACGTCGCTTGAAGACCCTAACATCAAGACTGTCAAAACTAATCGGGAATAGGGACAAAGTATATAACAAGAACACGTCTTACATGCCCTTGCACGAAGACAATCTCTCCAAACATCTCCACTGTGTTGACCCCCACGTAGTGCTCCTTCACCAGGGGTGACCAAACACTCTACCCCATTTGGAGGACTTAGTCTTGGGAGATCATCATGGAAGCAAGTATTCCAGGGAGCTCCGACACGTTGAAAGAATGTGATACATTCTCCTTGGTCACTTTCTCCTTCTCCACAACAGGGGTCCACCTTGGGAACCTTTGGGCGTTCCTTGGGGATCACAACCGACATGGTGAAAGAGGAGCCCTCTCTTAGCATCTTCCTCTTCTTGGCGGTAATCTTGTCAGTAGTGGACTCAGCATATCTTTCCTTGGATACTAAGAGAACAAGACATCACGAAATAAGTTAGAACCGTCATGAAAAGTGAACGCATCGAAAGAACGGGATTTTGAGGGTCTTACACATCTTTGGAGAGGGTGTCCTTTCAACTTCTTCAACGGTGAGTTCTACCAACGGAACCTCGATGGAAGTCCTCTCCTTCGCCGGCAAAGCGAGTGTCTGTCTCGTGATCTCCTCCGACACCTCCCTAGAGTTAATATCGTTATAATTCACTACCAAAAAGAATGAGTGAGAACATAGTTAAAACACGACGAAGATGTGAAAGAAAACTGAAACAAAAATCACCCTCTTTACGCCAAGCATGGGGCAAGAATTCGCAATCCGACTCCAAAGATAATTTATTCACGAAGAAGAAGCGATTGGACCGACCTCTGTCATTCTTGGTCGCATCGATCACTAGGCAAGGTCTCCGACCTGGACTTGAATGTGATCCTTCCTTGGCCACAAAAAGCCAGGGAGTAAGAGTAGAGAAGATCTTAGATTGTGAACGGAATGTTATGGGTTTGGATGATTCGATCAAGGGTGAGAAAGATTCTACAAGTTTGAGGAAGAATTTGGGCGACGCTGACATCCAGGGCTGACAGGAATGAGCGAAATAGAGGCAGGAAGGGAAGGCAATGTCCAATCCGGAACGGATACTCATACATCGAGATCCATCCTTTATAGAAGAAATCGGCAAAGACGAGTTCGTCCATCACAGTGATGGTTGCGTCCTCAGGAAAATTGATTGCACTAACGAAGGGCGACGGTCGATGATGGAGGAATCACTTTGATAGAGAGAATATGAGAAGGATGGAAAAGAAGTTGCTCATCGTCAGAGGTTTGGGAGCTCAGAGCATTGGGATTTCCTGCGGCCATTGAAGGGTTTTTCAAAATGTAAAGAAGAAATGAATGAGAAGATGGAGAAGTCTGACCTACAAAGATACAAAGGCGCATATGTGGGATGAAGAGAAAGGCAATATTGCCTTAAATAGACTAATGTCATGGGTCTGTAGAAGATCTTGGAAGAATTTAAAAATTCAAATGTGGCGCTTCGATTTTCGATGAGGCGTTTCCCACATTCAACTGATTCATATGCCAAATGCCTTAGGGAAATAATTAGGGTCGACACATATCCCATCCATGTAGATCGCCCTGAGACATCAAGGCACATTGCCACATATCAACATTGAAAGAGACGTGATGGAGATGACAGTCACGGAGCACGGCGAGGAAGAGATACCGAGCGACGTGTCCAGAAAAGATCATGTTTCCATAAATAAATTTGTCTTTCTTGGGAAAAGATAAGGGACCTGCCAAGCTCTTGCTTAAGGAAATATTCCATACTAAGGGATATAAGATCATATATCTTATATAAGGAATTATTATTACTTTATCTGCAATATCCTATTTATGCTCCAAGTAGATACAATATCTTGTATTTATGGTAATTTTACTCTACTAGGGTTATCCATAGACCTCTATATAAGGAAGGTATCCAACTCTTATAATATACACAATCCAACTACCGATTAATATAATACAATCTTGCAAAAGAACTTACTTTTTTCCTAATCGTGTAATCCTTGGCCCTATACTCCACAATCAAAGCGGATCACGTCCTGATACGAAATCCACCCAAAATACAAGTCATGTCTTCCACTGATGCATCTATCGCCAATACGAAGAAGGCGTTGGATTCTAATTTCACCGTTCTATTTGCATCCGTCAGATCACCCCGGGATTTGTATTTGCCATGCTATCCTCAAAGGAGACAATTTTCAAGAGTGGGAAAATTTTCTTAGCAATTCCTTGTGCGCTAAACGCAAGTACAAATTTAGCGAAGGGTCAATATGGAAACCTGAGAAAGTTGAAGATCTTGATAATTAGGGTGATAGTGAACTCAATATTAATTGGTTGGATCATTTAATCAATTGAGGCCTCCATAAGGTCCACCATTACTTATTTTGATACCACCAAGGAGTGGTGGGATGATCTACAACAACGATTCTCAATCGGAAATGGACCACGCATTCAATAACCGTGCTCCGATTTTGCTTGCTATACTCAAAACGGTGAAGCCATTGCCTCGTACTATGGCGCTATCAGGAAGATTTGGGACGAGCTAGATAATTATGTTACCTTACATGGATGTACTTGTGGAAAGTGCATCTGTGATTGGCTTGCAAAATTGACAAATGATCGCTATGATGAATGAATTCACCATTTTTTATGGGACTTGATGACGCCTATGGAAATGTCTGCTCAAGTGTTCTTGCTCAAGATCCCATGCCCTCTCTGAATAAGGTTTATTCGTTGATGATACAAGAAGAACGTCAATGAACTATAACTAAGGGGAAGGATGCTCAAAGCAATGAAGGTGGCGCCTTTGTTGTACAAGGTGCTAGAAACGACCCTCGCCGAGATATTGAACGTGATGCAAGACGAGAGACAAGGCGACGCGATTTTTCTCATAGACGTGGTCGTGATTCTAGTGTTTGTGGGCGAGCTGACAGGTCCACTTGCTCTCATTGTGGAAGACAAGGCCATGAGGTTCGTTATTGTTTTTAGTTAATCGGGTACCTCTATTGGTGGCCTGTTGGAGGGCGTATGGGTGATCGTTCGTAGCCCCCTAGTGACCGTTCTCTTCTATCTGTTGGTTAAGGACGTGGTCGACCTCCGGCAGGATTAGCCAATGTAGCCCAAAACCAAGGTGTCGTCAGCGCACCGAACTCTTCTTCATTGACCATGGCTGATCGTGCGGCTCTTCCTAGTATTACTGATGCTTAATGGAATACTCATGTTTCATGGTTTCAAACAGCCAACTCCAATTCCCATACCAATGATGGTTTGTCGAGTAAGAATTATTGCACATGGATTTTGGATACCGGGGCCTCCTTACATATGACTGGATATAGTTCTTTGCTCACTGATTTGGTTGAGATTGAGTCTTCTTCAATTTTGCTTCATGATAAGCTTACTACTACTTTCACAATTTTTGAACCCTCACCTTTAGTGAAAGGGTTAAACTTCATAATGTCCTATACGTCCCTAAATCACAATGCAATTTGATCTCCTTTGTGCAACTCATTGAGCATCAACATTGTATTATGCCCCTTAGTGATAAGTTATGTGTCTTACAAGACCGCACTACGATGATGTTGATTGGAGCGGATGAGAAGCGAAATGAAGTTTATTGGTTTCGAGTAGCGACGCCCAGTGCACGTTCCTCACATGTGGAAGTCAATTCTCTTCATCTTTGGTACCGACGTTTGGGATTAAATTTTTGCCCAAAATTAGTGTCAGTAGTCATTCTTTGAGTCCTTGTGATATTTGTCATCAAGCAAACAAATGCGCTCATCTTTTGCTATTCGTACTTCTCATATGTTTGGATTGCTTGCTTGAATTCATTGTTATCTCTAGGGAACTTATGGCACTACTTCATTATCGGGTGCTTCTTATTCTTTATCTTATTTGATGATTGTTCTAGGGGTGTCTGGATTTATCTCATGGCCAATAAAACTAAAATTGTTAATTTTCTTCCAAACATGTGTGCCATGGCTTCTCCTCAACTTCAAAAACCCGTGAAATGTATACGTAGTGATAATGGCGTTGAATTTACTTATTTTCGTTCCTATTTTGCACAAAATGGTATTGCCTTTGAATCCTCCTGTATAGGTACTCGACAAAATGGCAGGGTCGAGAGAAAGCATTTTCATATCCTTAATATTGCTTGAACCCTTTGCTTTCAAGCACACCTACCACTCACTTTTTGGGGCGAATGTGTCCAAGTCGCCGTGTACCTAATCAATCGTACTCCAAGTCACATCCTTAACCATAAAATTCCTTACAAAATTCTACATAACTGACCCTCACCTTTAACACACATTAGAACCATCAGATGCCTTTGGTACTAATCCAAAATACCCCTAGACCCAAATAAATTTGCCCTTGGAGCTAGAAAGTGTATTTTTCTTAGTTACCCAAAAGGAAAAAAGTTTTGGCGAGTTTATGACCTGGAAACCAAGGATGTCTTTACCTCTCGGGATGCCACATTTATGAAGCCCATTTTCCCTATGCTACCACGACCTCCTCAATTCCCTCTTTGCTAGTCCCAACGTCAAACTCGGCTCCTGTAGCCTATGATTGGCTTGCTTTACCTTCACGTACCCCACCTATACCTCCACAAAGTGATCCTGACGATGCTTCTCCACTTTTGGCTTTAGTTCCTAACCCCATAAACGACAAGGGGAGTCCCACCTCTCCACTACCAGAAATGTCCTCTACCCACCCACCTTCTCCTCGTAGAAGAACCCGTGCTCGACTTCCACCTGCCAAGTTACCTGATTATGTGTGCAACTAATAGCAGGCTTAAGTCGTATCACCTAATCAATCAAATAAAATCCTAGCAAAACCTAAACAAGTAGTTAGGGTAAGCAGAGGTCGAATCCACAGAGAGGAAAGGATTAATCTATGTGTTGTTCGCATGCAATAGTAACAAAAAGGGGGAGTTGTAGGTTGGTTGGTCACAATTAAGTCAAACACAGCAAAGTATATGATGAAAATATCAAAGAGAGAAAACACTTAGCCAAGTAATGTCCACATAAGTCATTCAAAGGTTGTTCTTTGATTATGCCCTATCTTCCTATTCGGTTATTCCTGTCCTTATCTTGTGTAGATTAATAGGGAAACCATTCCTAAGAACCCTTACCAATGAATAACCCTAGCACCACTAGTGATTCAACCCAAAGGCAGCAATGAACATAAGAATTAACCAGGATACACATAACACCTCAACCAGAAGCATTCAACATGTAATCAATTCCCTACATAGATAAATTCCACAGTGGCAGATAAGAATCTATGCTCGCTACTCGAACTAGAGCGTTAGCCAAACAGTTCCCTAGTATTAGCAATATGAATGAAAGCAATAAACCTAGGTGATCAATCTAGATAAACCAACAAACATCCAAATAAGAATTTGCTCAAGAGAAAAGATATAACTCAATAGGATAAGATAGATAGGAACAAAACCTCACAACCAGATGAATAAACTTATGCTTCCATTACCGGACTAAGCAAAAGTGCTTAGCCTTCCATAGACTTGAGAAAACAACGATGATGTAAAAAACTAAAACCTGATATGAGAGTCTCTCCTCCTCAAAACCTAAAACTAAGAGAGTATATATAGGTGGGATTAACAAATGACCTAGCCCAACTGAAAAGAAACGAAATAAAATGGAAAAATAAGAAAAGAAATTAGAAAAGATAGACTCGGGAAAAGTCAGAACTTCCAGCGTCGACGACCCGCGATCGCGGCCCATTTACCGCGATCGCGGCCTCTTGTGGTTCCGCGCTCTTCACATTCCTCCGCGCCTGCGGAAAACTCTCGACTTGCCCGAGGAACCGTGATCGCGGAACCCTTGCCCGCGGTCGCGGTTAATGCTCGGCCTTCACTCCTTGGCTTCGCCTCCTAACCTCTCGTCTTCACTTCCTTGGCGTCTTCTTTTGGTGGCTTCCTTCCTCAGTGTCTCCTATGATATCCAAAATAGCTCAAACACCTCCAAAAACACCAGACTTCGCCCCCAAACGCCATGCCACAAGAATGTGTCTAAATCTACCCGAATGGCACCAATAACCCTCTAATAACTCTTAATTAAGCCCTACAAAGTAACGTCTATCAGCAACACCATCCGACTCCAAGATGCTTCACTAGCTCCTCTCCCCGTTTTGTTGGCATTGTCCGATATGTCCTATCCCATAGCTAATTTTGTTACATATGATCGTTTCTCTCCTAACCATGTTAGTTTCGTAGCATCTGTGATTTCCCACACGGAGCCCATGACCTTTTTTGAGGTTGTTCGCAACCTTGACTGGTCGGGAAGAAGCCTATTGGTTGTAAATGGGTTTTTCAGATAAAGTATAAATCAGATGGTTCTATCGAGCGTTACAAAGCTCGTTTGGTCGTTCTTGGGAACAATCAGAAACCAAGTATTGAATGTAACGAAACTTTTTCCCCGATTGCTAAAATGATTCTCGTTCGTGTATTTCTTGGCATGGTTGTGATTAATGGGTGGAACCTCCACCAAATGGATGCTCACAGTGCTTTCATTTATGGTGACCTCGATGAGAAAGTGTATATGAAACCGCCTCCAGGATTCTCGAGCTTGCAAATCGACAAGGTTTGTCGTTTGAATCACTCTCTTTATGGTCTTCGACAGGCTCCCCAAAATTGGTTCTCTAAGCTTGCGACTGCTCTTCGCCAATTTGGTTTTGTACTGAACCTCTTGTTTTTCAGTAATGAACCTCTTGTTTTTCAGACAACAATTTTCCAGAAATCATGACTGTTGAATCTTGATATATGCTTGTATGTATATTACTGCATTTAACACTCCTATCAAACACGGACATCCTAGAAGAAACAACTCCGGAAGAAAAAAAGAAGAAAGGAGAAAGAGCAGCCACGTATTAGGAATATTCTGGTACCTGCAAGGTCTGGATGTGTGCGAGTAAGCTTAAGCCAGTCCATTTGGCTATAACCCTTCTCAAATGGAACCTTTGTACGCGCTATCGGCTTCTTTGTCTTCAAAATCTGTTCGGCTGTAGTCTTATCAAAGCTTCCAGCATCTTCTGCTGATTGTTTAGTAGGTGCTTTGGTAGATTGGTCAGCAGGAGTTGCACTGGTGACACTGAAGGACAATGAACCAACTCTATCTTCATTTCTGGTACCATTAGTTGGAAGACCGTCTTTCCACAGAGATCTATTACTTGCAGATTCATCATCATCATCACTTCTCGATACTTCATCCTTTAGAGTGATATTGCTTATGTCTTGCACTGTTTTCTGTGCATCATAACTACTCTCGCTGACAATGGAACCAACCTAAACCATCCCACTTACTACTCTTTATCTTTGAGCCGAAAAAAAAATATTTTTTTTTGGATGGCTACTACTTGGCTTTAGGAAAATTCATCTGCTATTACTTCACATAATAAATTTTAGGAAAATTCATCTGCTATTAAAAATGATTAAGGCTTTGAAGCCTTAATCACTTTTAATCTAAGGATTTACACCCACAAAACTGAAACTACAAAAGTGAAACGCGCTGTTAACGATCTTAAGATAGAAGCTTATAAGAAGCACCGAGTCTTTCAAAAGGAGAGGTCTAGTTTCTCCTCAATTTCATAAAGAGGCCAAGTTCATAAAAAAACACACACATAATTTGAGACTTGCCTGACAAAAGGTAAAATCATCACCACTTCCGTTTGCCATGTTTGAAGCACGTAGCATAAATTACCCAACCTGATAAACGCTAAAAGATCAATCGGCTCTAGTTTTCAGTTAATGCATAGAAGGTTGCAAGGAAGAATATTGCAAACAAAATGGATTAGTGATAACAGATACACAGTGGCAGAATTTGATCATCATTCTAACTTCCATCTTCAACATAAATGAATTGGGAAACCAAAATAAGGTTTGTAAATCTACCTTGGAGGCTGCAAATTTGACAATCGATCGTTAATTAGGGAGGCGAAAACCCGAAATTTGAAATCTCGAGCGAGATGTCGTCCGTCGTCAGAGCGCAGATTGGGGCGAAACCCTAGCGCGCAAGAGAGAGAGGGAAACAGTGAAAGAGAGTTTGGGGGTTTGAGACAGTGGCGAAGCGAAGAAACCATACCTAGTAATTGGGCAAGCGCCAAGCCACGTGCAGGTAGGGATGGAAATAGGTAGGGTGAAGCCATTTTTAGGAGTGTTTATCGGTTTTGGTTTTTGGTTTTTTGAATCGAACTCAACCGAACTGATTATATTCGGTTTGGTTTTTGATTTGTATAAAAATAATATTTGGTTTCAGTTCGGGTCCGGTTCAGTCAGAATCGATTCTTTTTTTTTATATAAAAATCCTAGATTTCTAGATGAACTAGTATTACCTTATTCGGTTCGGTCCAGTTCGGTCCAAAATCTGTCCAAGTTCGGTTCGGTCTAATTCGGTTTTGCGCATTAAAACCTGCTTCAATAACCTAATTTCAAAATGTTCGGTTATTTTGGTCAAAAAACGAACCGAACCGAATAAAACCAAACCTGAACCGAACCGAGTATGTTTGGTTCGGTTTTCGGTCCACAAAATTCTGAAATTCGGTTCGGTTTTAGACCGATGAACAACCCTAGCCATTTTATCACCCAACCCGTGAAGTTAAATCCTCCACCTGACCCACCCGTCCCCCGCTAAACTTTTCACCCACATCCGTCCATCCATCATCCAACGGGTGATTCGGGTTATCCGTATAACATTTTTATTAATATTTTATAATTATTTAAATGTAACAAAATCCACGATTAAGTGCAAAAAAATAATTATGTCATATGGGTGAAAAGTTTGTGTAACGCACGTAGGTCGCGTGTTCGATTACGGGGGATGGCCACCGGGTTAATTTCCTGGGAAGGGGTAGCCAAATTGACGAATTTACCTGTCCTCACCTCGGTGGGGGCTACTCTTTTTAACCATCTCCCCGATGGCGCAACGGTTGCTTCCTTTGTGTAACGCACGTAGGTCGCGTGTTCGATTCCGGGGGATGGCCACCGGGTTAATTTCCTGGGAAGGGGTAGCCAAATTGACGAATTTACCTGTCCTCACCTCGGTGGGGGCTACTCTTTTAACCATCTCCCCGATGGCGCAACGGTTGCTTCCTTTGTGTAACGCACGTAGGTCGCGTGTTCGATTCCGGGGGATGGCCACCGGGTTAATTTCCTGGGAAGGGTTAGCCAAATTGACGAATTTACCTGTCCTCACCTCGGTGGGGGCTACTCTTTTAAACCATCTCCCCGATGGCGCAACGGTTGCTTCCTTTGTGTAACGCACGTAGGTCGCGTGTTCGATTCCGGGGGATGGCCACCGGGTTAATTTCCTGGGAAGGGGTAGCCAAATTGACGAATTTACCTGTCCTCACCTCGGTGGGGGCTACTCTTTTAGAATCAAGAAAGAGCTCTCAGTAGAAAACACTCTCTTTTCTTGGAGATTTTTGGGCGATTTCCGGCGATCTCTTCTCCTCTCCTCCGGCTTGCTCCGGCAAGGGTACTCCTCACGAGACCCTTGTTTATGTTCACGGTGGTATCCTCACGAGCCACCATCGAACCGGAGTCATTGTCGGCCTTGTGGTCACCGGCGATTTCGCCCTCCTAGTGCTCCGGCGGTTTGGAGTCCTTGCCGGCTTTGTTTCCCGGTGTCATCGCTTTGTCTCTCCGGTTGGTTTCCTTACTCGGTGCTCTTGCTAAGATTTAAACATTTCCGGGTTTTGATTTGTCTTTTGGGTTGTGTTTGTGCTCGGTGTTCTTGCTCAAACTCGAGCTCAAACCCATCCTAATTCGAAGCTTTGGCCTCTTCCGATCGGTTGAAGCTTCTTCAAAGTTTGAATTGGTTGTTTGCCCCCCTTTTTGCCTCTTTTGCCCACCTTTGACCACCTCAAAACCTTGTCCCCTTGCTACTTTTGTGGGCTGCAGAATTTGGCTTCCCCTAGGCATTTATAGCCGTTTTTGGATTTTACCAATTTTAGCCATGCAAATTTCTGCCCCTTGAAAGCCAAGTCTTCCCTTTACCGCTTTGGTCTTCCTCTTGTCCTAGCTTCCTTGGTTGCTTGTGGCCGGTTTCCAATGGGGAAGAAGAAGAACTCCCAAGGAGTCCAAGATCCTAGCAAGTATTTCCAAGATCCGGTGGTGGCTCCGGTGGTGGTGGCTAAGGGTGGCTCCGGCGGTGGTGGAAAAAAGTTGAAATTGGCCACGGCCGTGGCTTCCAAGGTGGCCGATGCTAGCAAAAAAACGGTGGAATTAGGAGAACTTATTGGCTCTGGCTTTGAAGAAGTGGTGGGTAATGAAGGTGATGTTCTTTCCGATGGGGATTCCGAGGCCGGAGATGTGTTTCCGGCGGCCGATGGTGCTCCAAAGGTGGCACCGGTGCTTAGGAGTGGAGATGAACCGGCCATTGGTCCTTTGGCCGGTGAAGATGGCCAAGCAAATGGAAAAGGTTTGGGGAATGCCAAGATAGCCGAGAACAATGTCCCAACCAATGCCGCCGACGCCGCGGCTCTCGGTGCCAAGGGCACTATGGCTTCCGATGGTGCCTTAGCCCATGACATCCCAAATGGCTCCTTGGTTGGTATGAAACCACCTTTGAAAGTGGCCAGCCGTGCCGGCGCTAGCTCCTCCGCGCCGAAGACTTATGCCGCCGTAGCCAAAGCCCCCGCCGCCGCCGCTTGGCCCGGTGCCGGCAATGCAAGACCGAATGCTTGGGCTTCCGGCTCCAAGAAGATCTTCATGAATTCTGGCCTTGGAGGGAAGCTAGCCTTCACGCCACCATCATCCAACCGTGTGGCCATCAAAGTCGCCGAGGGCCTCCCCATGCAAGCCGTGTGGGGGTGGTCTCTCCTTGGCCAATATGTGGGCTATCAACCGGGCCATTTCTTGATCGTTGACATGATGAAAGCTTGGGGTGTCAAGGCTAGATACCGGGTGGAAGAAGGGTGGATGATCTTCCAATTTGAGTCCGAGGAGGATCAAGACAAGGTGCTCAAGGGGGGCCCCTATTTTATTCATGGAAAACCGATGATCCTCAAGCATATTCCGGAGAAATTTGCTTTCAACCGGCGTGACATTGCCACTATCCCCCTTTGGGTTCGCATCTTCGGGCTTTCCAAGATCTTTTGGACCCCGGAGGTTCTTGGCCGAATTGCTTCACATGTGGGTAAGCCTCTCTTTATGGATCCCGTGACCGATAGTAGGAAGAGAGGCTCGTATGCTCGGGTGTTGGTGGAAATCAATTTCGCCGAGGCCATCACTAGGGGAGTTTGCCTTGATTATGATGATGGGGATTCGGTTGAGTGCTCCTTCCTCATTGAAAATGAGCCCTTGTATTGCAAAGGTTGTTGCTCCTTTGGTCATGATGATGATGGATGCTCTTTCAAAGAAAAGAAAGTAGCCGTGGGCGCTAAGGCTAAGAGGGTGTCTAAGGCTCCGAAGGGCTTGGCCAAGAAAGTTGACAAGGTGGCCGGGGTTGATGATGTCTCGGAGGCCAATGCCTTGAGGGAGGCAATCATCAACTTAAATGAGAACAATGTTGGTGACATTGAGAAGGAGACCGAGAGTGAGTGTGATACTTCTAGTGAGGAGAATGTGAAGCATGACTCCACCGAGAATGAAGAGGGGAGCTCAAGCTCGGATGAGGACTCGGATGAGGCCTCGGTTGAGACCAATGCTAGCTTGGAGGATGGGGAGGTCGAGGCTTCCAACCAATCCGGGAATGAAAGTGATGGGAATTGTGTGGAGAAGGTGGATTCCCCCTTTGTGAAGATTGTGTCTCGGACACAAAGAAAAAAGGCCAAGGCGGAGGAGGGTAGGCCCTTGGTGATTGGGCTCCCGGCCCCCCTTAAGTGGCCAAAGGATCCGGTTCCTACACGAAGCTCTCGGAGAACCCGAGGACACACGCACAAGGTGTCCTCATGAAGGTCCTCGCTTGGAATATCCAAGGGCTTGGCCAAGCCCGGAAACAAAATGGCTTGCTCGGAGTGCTTCGTGATTTCGAGGTAAAGATTTATGGTATTTTTGAAACTAAATGTGGTGGTCTTAATATTGCTAAGTTAGGGCGCCTTGTGGCGCCGGGTTGGGAGTTTGTTTCAAATTTCCATCTTGATTCTCGTGGGCGCATTCTTGTCATGTGGGATGCTAGTTGGTATGATGTTGAGATTGTTGGCATGTCTACCCAACATGTTGGTTGCCTTCTTATATGTAAGACAACCGGGGAGAAATTTGGTGTTTGCTTTGTGTATGGCTTGCATAGTGTGGTGGCGCGCCGGGCAATTTGGGGGCATGTGGATGAGCTTTTTGAGGCTCATGACCTACCTTGGCTTGTGATGGGAGATTTCAATTGTGTGATGGCCGAGGAGGAGAGGTTCAATGGGGCCCCGGTTTCTATGTATGAGAGCAAGGACATGGTTGATGATTGTCGGCGTCTAGGGCTTGTGGACTCACCAAGCACAAGTGGCAACCCCTTCACTTGGACCAACAACACCGTGTGGAGCAAAATTGACCGTGTCTTGGTAAATCCTTCTTGGCTAAATTCTGAATTTTATTGTCATTCTAATTTTCCGGATATGTGGCATCTCTCGGACCACAAACCGGGCATTGTGTCCTTGCGTAGGGTCGCCGGGAATGGCAAGAAGTACTTCAAGTTTTTCAACATGTGGGCCGATCATCCGAAGTTCAAGGAGGTTATCCGGGAAGGGTGGGTGACTCATCATCGAGGCTCCTACCAATTCCAGCTTGCCAAACTCATCATTGGCTTGAAGAGTCCTTTGAAGAACCTCAACAAGTCGGAGTATAGCCACATCTCCTCTAGGGCGACCAAGGCCAACCTCGACTTCTCCCGCGCCCTTGAGGAGTATCGGTTAAACCCGGATTCCCCGGATGCTAGGCGGTTGGTGGAGGCTTCCAAAATGAAAGCTTCAAGATTGAATGATGCGGAGGCTAGCTTCCTCGGGCAACAAGCTAAAGCCAAGTATGTCCTCAAGAGCGACCGTTGCTCCAAGTATTTTCACTCCTTGATGAGAGCTAACGGGCGCCGGAATCACATTCCTTTCATCATCAAAAATGATGGGAGCCGGTCTTCGGCCATGGAGGAGGTGGTGGGTGAATTTGTGACCTTCTTCAAGGGTTTGTTTGGCTCGGAGGTCTCGGTGGCCCTGCCGGTGCCGAGTGTGTTTGCTACTGGGCCTACTTTGTCCGAGGAGGAGGGTGCCTTGCTTGAGGCCCCGGTGTCTAACTCGGAAATTAAGGAGGCTCTTTGGTCCATGGGTGATGACAAATCACCCGGTCCCGATGGCTTCACCGCCAAATTCTTCAAGGCTTCGTGGGACAATACCGGGCCCGAGGTGTGTGCGGCGGTTAAGGAATTCTTTGTCAATGGTAAGCTTCTCCGTCAATTCAATCATACAATTGTTTCCCTCATTCCCAAAGTGGACTCGCCGATCCGTGTGGAGCACTTCCGGCCTATTTCGTGTTGCAATGTGATCTACAAGCTCATCTCTAAGATCATGACTCTTCGGCTTGGAAAGTTTCTTGGCTCCCTCATCGACCCAGCTCAAAGTGTGTTTGTGGAGGGCCGGTTGATGTCGGACAACATATTTTTGGTCCAAGAGCTCTTGAGAAAATACAATGTTAAGAGAGACACCCGGCGTTGCTTCTTGAATGTGGATCTTGCCAAGGCTTATGACACGGTCTCTTGGCTTCGGTTCGCACTTGTTCACCTTGGCTTTCCCCCCAAGTTTGTGGCTTGGATCATGGAGTGTGTTAGCTCGGCTTCTTATTCTATCAAGATCAACAAAGGCATCCATGGATTCTTCCCAGGCAAACGAGGCCTTAGGCAAGGTGACCCTCTCTCTCCTCTCCTTTTTGTGGTTTGCATGGAACTTCTCTCCCGCCTCCTAAAAAAGGAGACCGCCCGGAGCGCCTTTCACTTCCACCAACATTGTGAAAGTTTGAGGCTCTCCCACTTGATCTTTGCCGATGATGTTATGCTCTTTTGCCGTGGGGATATGGGCTCGGTTGATGTGCTCATGGAGTGCTTGGAGAAATTCAAGCTTATGACCGGCTTATGTGTTAATGTGGAGAAGTCTTCCATCTTTCTTGCCTCGGTTCCGGACATTGAGAGAGGGCCCATTCTCGCTTCCACCGGGTTCAAGGTTGGTGTGTTTCCTTTCCGCTACTTGGGTATTCCTATTAGCCCTCACGGCCTCCGGGTTATGGACTACAAGCCTCTCCTTGATAAGATTAGTGGGTACCTCAATGCTTGGGCTAAGAAAAGCATCTCATTTGCCGGGAGAAGAGAGTTGATTGCGTCGGTGCTCCAAGGATGCGAAGGGTTTTGGCTTTCCATCTTGCCAATGCCCTTTGGCGTCCTTAACAGTTTGATTGGCATTTGTCGGGGTTTCCTTTGGAAGCGGCCTCGTGTTCGTTGGGTGGATATTTGTGTCCCGAGAGAAGAAGGGGAGCTTGGGCTCTTGGACCTTGGAGCTTGGAACAATTGCTTTATGCTTAAACACTTTTGGCATATCTTGAGCCGACGTGATAGCCTTTGGGTGAGGTGGGTTCATCACCGTTATCTTGGTGTGGTGGAACCTCTTGAGTGGGTGCCTCACAAGCGGGACTCGCCTTTGATCAAGGGCATTCTCCATGCTAGGGACTTGATTGATGAGCTTGATGGTAGGGAGTTGAGCACAGCGGAGACTCTCGAGGATTGGTGTATGATGGGGCGTTTCAAAGTGGCTCTGGCTTACGAGGCTATTCGGGATAGAAGACCGGTTGTGAATTGGTCCAAGGAGGTGTGGCCGGCGCATAATACTCCTAAGCACATGTTCATTCTTTGGCTAGCCAACCTCGGTAAGCTTTCCACTTATGATAGGCTCTTGTTCCTTGATGTTGAGCCGGGGTGTCGCTTGTGTGGGGCGGAGTTGGAGACCCATGACCACTTGTTCTTCACGTGCCCTTTCTCTAGTGACATCTGGCGTGAGGTTCGGGTTCGCTTCATGATTCCCGCCGAGGTGTCTTCGATTCGTCGTGCTTTGAATTGGCTTCGGCGTCATGCCCGTGGTCGTGAGTGCCTGGCCCGGGCTCGTGTGTTTGCTCTCTCGGCGACGGTCTACTTCATATGGCATGCCCGGAATGCTCTCATTTTTGATGCTAACCTCGTCCCCCGTGAGGTTGTGTCCCGGTTGATTCTCACTCATGTTTACCGCTTACTTCATGACAAATTTCCTCCTTGTATGGTTGCCTCTTTGTAGCTCGTTCTACTTGTTGTGTAGTGTGGTATGGGGGGTTTGCATGCTTTCCCATGGGCACTCCTTTATGATTTTCATGGATTGTTGGTGTTGTTTGGATGGCCTGCGTGCCTTTCCAGTGACACCTTTTTCGGCATTGTGTGAAAGACTTGCATGTCTCTCCGCGTTTGCCAGTATTATGTTTGCCTTTGTTTTGTTTGGCCTGGATTCCGATGATGGGGTTGCAGGGGTGCTCTTTTTCCTCTATGTCTGGTTTTTTCCTTGGGGTTTTCCAACATAGAGGTTTTAATGAGGCCCGGGGTAATTCTTACCCTGCTCTTACAGCTGCAGCCCTGGCCGTGGGGTTTTATTCTCTGTTGCTCGCTTTGGCATAGTTTGGAAGGCCTGCGTGCTTGTCCATTTGTGCTTTTGATCTTTGCCTCGCTTCTTTTTCCCTCTTTGTAGGGTCTTACTTAATCGAATTTACCATTACACCAAAAAAAGATTGATGGCTTTGGAGTTCTTTGTGAACCTATTCTTGATGAAAATACAATAATCTAATAAGAAAATACAAGTTTAAGGTACGGAAAACTACATTGTCTGCAGCCCCAGATGGCTGAATAATTCCAGTACAACTGAATTACGACAATATCGTCATGTTTATTCATGTGAATGCTAGAATCATAGTTTCAATGCAAAGGATTGTCTATAATTTAAGTGATGGATTGCCCTCAGTACCCAGTTCACCAATTCGCAAAAAGTTACAACAATCTAAGAAGAAAATACAAGTTTTAAATGCACCAGTCTGCTTGTGATGACAGACCGCTTCCATGCTTGTATAGTATGGTAATGGAAGATAAGGCTTGCAATAAAAGCCTGCTTTGTCCTACTGGCATTCGCTACAATTGATCACTTCTTGATACTACTCTCATCTAAGATACCAACGAGACACTTCTCCAATAAGAATTCGTCGTTCACCCAAGCATGATACTTATCTGAAATAGAAGTTAAGGACGCACAACTGCATCTTATGATTTCCGACAGTAATAATTGTACTTGACTGAAGAATGTGTTCTGATTTTAAAAATCTTGAAGCTAGAAACAAGCAAAGGGATGAAACGAATACCAAAACTGTTCAAAGAGGGATGAAGGAACCCTAAGTATAAGAGATGAAGAAGATTTAAGTGAAATGAAAATAGAAATATAAAAGTGATGAATTCCAGTCGTTCCAATTAAAAAGGATACTGAATAAAGATGTACAGTCTCTGCCAACAGCCTTTATAAGCATATCCACACCTAAAAAAGGATAATTGGAGTGTTCAAATGATTTTTTTTTTCTCCATACAAATATTTGCTTTGAAACATCAACGACAGTTTATACATTAAAATGTAAGATAGGCAAAAGCAAGCAATATAAACCACTCGAAATTGTGCTTCTGGTTGCTATGTTATGGTAGTGGGCCTAGTGGCTGGTACAATTTGAAAGATTTTGCTCAATAATCATAATGAACACGTAACATTTTTCATTGCTAGGAAAAAGAAGGGGTTTCAGTTTCTTCTATTGCATACTGAGGATTTGTCGTAGCTTCATATTTCCACTGAAGTAAATATAATTCATCAACCGTTCAACCATATTGTAAGTTTATTCTCCCATTGTGGACATGATTCTACAACATATCTTGATACATTGACAAAGTTCGATCGTCACACTATATACAAAAAAGGAAAATGTCAACCTATCAACTATACTGATCTTGTAAAGAACCTATATGAATATCAAAAAATAGTTCTGGCTACTTAATCATTGGGTATAAGAAGCAAACCTACAAAAAAAATCTATAGAGCATATTCACTTCATCCAAAATAACAACTGAAATACACATCACAAAGATAAAATAATGCTCTTACCCCCAGGGTGAAATTTCATGTATGGATATATATTATATACACGGCCTTTGAGAACCGTCCACATGGAACCCTCTGTTCGGTTGTGCTTGACCTCACTCATAGAGATAAGCCTTCGGTTTGACTGTCCTTTCAGTCCTGAAACAATCAAACATTTAACACAAAAGCAATGATGACCTCGGACACAATATGTCAATAACTAATACCATCATGAATCTGTAAGTCAGAGAATAACAATCACAACAAGCATAAATCACTGCCATTTACAATAGATGGACTAAGATTATGTCATATTGTCTGCAGTAATGAACCTCTTGTTTTTCAGACAACAATTTTCCAGAAATCATGACTGTTGAATCTTGATATATGCTTGTATGTATATTACTGCATTTAACACTCCTATCAAACACGGACATCCTAGAAGAAACAACTCCGGAAGAAAAAAAGAAGAAAGGAGAAAGAGCAGCCACGTATTAGGAATATTCTGGTACCTGCAAGGTCTGGATGTGTGCGAGTAAGCTTAAGCCAGTCCATTTGGCTATAACCCTTCTCAAATGGAACCTTTGTACGCGCTATCGGCTTCTTTGTCTTCAAAATCTGTTCGGCTGTAGTCTTATCAAAGCTTCCAGCATCTTCTGCTGATTGTTTAGTAGGTGCTTTGGTAGATTGGTCAGCAGGAGTTGCACTGGTGACACTGAAGGACAATGAACCAACTCTATCTTCATTTCTGGTACCATTAGTTGGAAGACCGTCTTTCCACAGAGATCTATTACTTGCAGATTCATCATCATCATCACTTCTCGATACTTCATCCTTTAGAGTGATATTGCTTATGTCTTGCACTGTTTTCTGTGCATCATAACTACTCTCGCTGACAATGGAACCAACCTAAACCATCCCACTTACTACTCTTTATCTTTGAGCCGAAAAAAAAATAATTTTTTTTGGATGGCTACTACTTGGCTTTAGGAAAATTCATCTGCTATTACTTCACATAATAAATTTTAGGAAAATTCATCTGCTATTAAAAATGATTAAGGCTTTGAAGCCTTAATCACTTTTAATCTAAGGATTTACACCCACAAAACTGAAACTACAAAAGTGAAACGCGCTGTTAACGATCTTAAGATAGAAGCTTATAAGAAGCACCGAGTCTTTCAAAAGGAGAGGTCTAGTTTCTCCTCAATTTCATAAAGAGGCCAAGTTCATAAAAAAACACACACATAATTTGAGACTTGCCTGACAAAAGGTAAAATCATCACCACTTCCGTTTGCCATGTTTGAAGCACGTAGCATAAATTACCCAACCTGATAAACGCTAAAAGATCAATCGGCTCTAGTTTTCAGTTAATGCATAGAAGGTTGCAAGGAAGAATATTGCAAACAAAATGGATTAGTGATAACAGATACACAGTGGCAGAATTTGATCATCATTCTAACTTCCATCTTCAACATAAATGAATTGGGAAACCAAATTAAGGTTTGTAAATCTACCTTGGAGGCTGCAAATTTGACAATCGATCGTTAATTAGGGAGGCGAAAACCCGAAATTTGAAATCTCGAGCGAGATGTCGTCCGTCGTCAGAGCGCAGATTGGGGCGAAACCCTAGCGCGCAAGAGAGAGAGGGAAACAGTGAAAGAGAGTTTGGGGGTTTGAGACAGTGGCGAAGCGAAGAAACCATACCTAGTAATTGGGCAAGCGAAGCCACGTGCAGGTAGGGATGGAAATAGGTAGGGTGAAGCCATTTTTAGGAGTGTTTATCGGTTTTGGTTTTTGGTTTTTTGAATCGAACTCAACCGAACTGATTATATTCGGTTTGGTTTTTGATTTGTATAAAAATAATATTTGGTTTCAGTTCGGGTCCGGTTCGGTCAGAATCGATTCTTTTTTTTTATATAAAAATCCTAGATTTCTAGATGAACTAGTATTACCTTATTCGGTTCGGTCCAGTTCGGTCCAAAATCTGTCCAAGTTCGGTTCGGTCTAATTCGGTTTTGCGCATTAAAACCTGCTTCAATAACCTAATTTCAAAATGTTCGGTTATTTTGGTCAAAAAACAAACCGAACCGAATAAAACCAAACCTGAACCGAACCGAGTATGTTTGGTTCGGTTTTCGGTCCACAAAATTCTGAAATTCGGTTCGGTTTTAGACCGATGAACAACCCTAGCCATTTTATCACCTAACCCGTGAAGTTAAATCCTCCACCTGACCCACCCGTCCCCCGCTAAACTTTTCACCCACATCCGTCCATCCATCATCCAACGGGTGATTCGGGTGGGTCGGGTTATCCGTATAACATTTTTATTAATATTTTATAATTATTTAAATGTAACAAAATCCACGATTAAGTGCAAAAAAATAATTAATTTTCTTCAATTTATGAAAATAGTTGTTCCAAATACAAGATTTGATGGATGTTAATAGTAGGGGTGAGCAAAAAAATCCGATCCAGTCGCTCCGATCCGATAATCCGCCAACCCGAATCCGAAAAATCCGTATCCTAAACAACCGTTTAATTTTTATCCGTATCCGATGTGATCCGGGTCATTTTTCCGAATATCCAGACCGGATACGGATATCTAACCGGATATCCACGATCCGGAAATATTACGTATAATAAATATATTTTTGAAAATTAGAATGATACATATAAGTGTTTTATTACCTAATATTTTGAATTGAACAAATGCAAATCAGTAATAATATTATTTAGTTTTAGCCATAGAAAACAATTACCAATTAACACCAATTTCAAGCAAGGCCCAACCCAAGCCCAATTATACTTACACTACAGCCCATATACCAATTATACACAGCTTACAGGAAACCTAATCTCTTCACTTTTCCTCCGTCGCTTTCTTCGTCTCCTTCATCTAATCATCTATCTTTCTCTTCCCCGCTCGAGTCGATCTTCTCACTCACCTCAGAGAAATATCTCCGCAGCTTACCAGGAAACCTCGCTCGAGTCTTTCTCTTCCTCATTGGAGTCTTCATCGCTCGAGTTCGTCTCCTTCACTCGTCGACTTCAGAAGCACAAACCTCGTCTCCGACTTCCCAACAAATGCCTGGTTTTTTATGTCCTTTAACTATATATGCTAACCTTAAACAGGGAAATCTGAGGCACATGTAAATCATCTAATGCATCCAGACTTGTGGGGGATAGCATTACTGTTGTCTTCCTCAAAGTCTCAAACAGCTTAGTTCTGGTTTGCTTCTGGTAACTGGTGGTAAGCTTTCGTTTTCTTCTCATGATTGTAACAAATCCAAGATCGTCAGTTCAACTCCCTTCCCTTGTTGATTCATGATTGTATGATTTCTGTGCTAACAAATGCAGAAGCTGGTTTTTATTTTTGTGCAAATAATTTTGATTTCAATTTGTGTATGTTGATTAGGATCTTAAGAGGAAAACAACAAATCCAGGATCTTCTTGTTCCTCCTTGAGCCACCTTTCACTAAACCCAAATCATGGTAAGTTCTATTAGCATCATTTCTTATTTTCTTTGTTTGTCTTACTGTTTTTGTGCAATTTAAAACCTGTTTACTCTTAAAGATTAGTGTAATGACTTTATATAAACGTAGTTAATTTGATGATGGAGCTAGAATATAATTCAGTTTTTGTGCAATTTTTATTGGATCCTCCCTATAATGATGAAGCTAATATGTGTACTCATAGGATCATATTAAATCATCCTCAACAAGTATGCCATCTCATGACTCTAGTGATCCAGAAATGCAAGATGATGTGTTGATTATTGAGGATAAACAATCTGCACAAGGAAAGCCTCCAAGACACCCTACTTCTTCCTCTTCAACTGATCCTCTTGCTTGCACATCGGGTAAGAGAAAGAAATATTCTCTAAATTGGGCTCATTTTGATGAAATTCCTGGTACTAATTTTGCTAAGTGCAAATATTGTGATGCTCGGATTGGTTGTGCGGCAAATAATGGAACTACTCCTTTAAAGAATCACACTTTGAGATGCAAAAAGTATCCTGCAAATATGGATAAGAAACAAAAATTGATGGATATTGAAACAAAAACTGTTATTGGTCCTAATGGTGTAGTTGAAACTATTTCTATACCATGCTCTTGGAGGTTCGATCAAGAAGCTTGTAGAAGAGCTATTGCTAGAATGATTATTGTGGATGAACTCCCATTTGCTATTGTTGAACGTGAGGGGTTTAGATACTTTTGTAAGTGTTTGAATCCTGAATTTGTTGTTCCTTCTAGATGTACTGTTGCTAGAGATTGCTATAAAGTGTATTATGAGGATATGAAACAACTTAAGGATTGTTTTCAAAGGATGTCTTGTCGAATCAGTCTTACTACAGATGCATGGACTTCTAGTCAAAACTTAAGCTACATGTGTCTCACTGCTCATTTTATTGATGATGATTGGGTTTTGTACAAAAGGATTATAAACTTTTGTCCTCTTACTGGCCATTCTGGGCAATTGATTGGTAGATCTGTTGAGAATTGTTTGACTGATTAGGGTATAGAAAACATAATGACTGTAACAGTTGACAATGCAAGTTCTAATGATTTAGCAATTGAGCATTTAAGAAGGAGATTCAACCATAGGGAATCTAGTATTCTAGAAGGAAGGTTTCCGCATATGAGATGTCATTGTCATATTCTAAATCTTGTTGTGAAAGATGGATTAAAGGATATTGATTCTTCTATTTTGAAAGTCCGTGGTCTTGTAAGGTATGTGAGGTCTTCTCCTGGACGAATGGTCAAATTTAAGAGGTGTGTAGAAGAGGAGAAATTGAAAGGTAAGAGTCTTCTTAGTTTGGATGTTGAAACAAGATGGAATTCAACATATTTGATGCTTCGTTCTGCTGTAAAGTTTAAGAAAGCATTCTCTAACTTGATAATTAAAGATTCTTCTTGTGCTAAGGAGAACAAGAAACTTGGTATTCCTGATGAAGAGGATTGGAGGAAAGTGAATAGCATTTTGCCAATTTTGAAGGTTTTTTATGATGCTACTTTGTTATTATCTGGTTGTCGTTATGTCACTAGCAATTTGGCTGCTGAAGATGTGTTTGGAGTTGGTAGGATGATCAATAATTACTGCATGAGTGAGCAAGGAGAGCATGCAGCCATGGCTTTGAAAATGAAGGCAAAGTATGAGAAGTATTGGGGTAATGTTCTGAACATCAATCTCTTTATATTTATTGCAGTCTTTCTTGACCTAAGGCGTAAGTTGCAATATGTTAATTTTCTTGTTCGGAAGTTGTTTGATGATTCTAAGGCAAAGATCCTCACTCTTCATGTCAAAGATCTTATTGAAGAGTTATTTGGCATATATGCTTCTTCTATGCCTCAAATGAATAAAGCTTCAGAATGCTCTACTCTTAGATCCTCATCTAGTAGCTTAAATGAATGTGATCAAGTAGGAGGGGACCAATGGGTTATAGATTTTGCTACATTGTTGAGTTCAGAGTATCAAATGGAGTTGGGTTCTGGTTTTATGGAGAATAAATCTGAGCTGGATAAGTACATGGAGGATGCTTGTGAAACTGTTGTTCCTAATTTCAGAATTTTACAACGGTGGAAAGACAATCAAAAAAGATATCCAATTATGTCTAAGATGGCTCGAGATATCTTAGCAATTCCGGTTTCCACGGTTGCTTCTGAATCTGCTTTTAGTACCGGAGGGAGAGTTTTAGATTCATTCCGTACTTCTTTATCTCCAAACATGGTGGAAGCTCTTATTTGTACACAAGATTGGAAGCGCACCTCTAACACTCCTATTTTTGTTGAGGAAACCTTGCTCGGAATGCAACAAATCGAAGAAGGTTATTTGTCTATATTCATCTTCAATTCAGTCTACTTTTACTTTATATGATTCATTGTTTAAAGTTACTTATATCTTGTTATTCTGTTTTGAATGAAATTTATTAGGATTGAAGGAAATGTATTTGGAACATCCAAACCATGTAATTGATGAAGTGATCAACCAACCTTGAGCATTCACAAAGGTTACTTATATCTTGTTATTCTGTTTTGAATGAAGTTTAAAGTTACTAATTTCAGTATTTGAATCTGTTTTGCAGCAGCTAGTCATCTTCATCTATGGAGTTTCTTTTTTACACCAGTTGGTTATTTGTTTTTGTATTGTTTTTATAGCTTTCAAAGGTTATATGTATGTATTTTGGCAGTAACTAGACTAGTTATTCTGTTTTGGCAGCAACTTAAGATTTGTAATATATGATTTGTAATATGAAGTGGATTAAACAGGTATTGTGTATTATGAATGATGTTGAATTAGTTGTTTTAGAAGTGGATTAAACAGGTATTTGGTTTAATTTCAGTCACAAGATCATAATTAAATGGTTAATTAATCTGGAATTGTACAATCCGGATATTTTGGATATCCGGTATAATAATCTGATCTGATCCAAAATAGCCGGATATCCGGCTTGTGACGGGTCGGATACGGATCGATGTTTCACTAAAAAAAATTAACCGGATATCCGGTATAACGGATCGGATCGGATCAAATCGATTTGAATGCTCACCCCTAGTTAATAGAAAATATTCTTAAAATATTTAACTTTTAAACATAAAAAAAAAACTAAAATTGAAGTCATACATTTAAATAAGATAGTATTAGAACTACAATCATCGACAAATGACAGGGGCTAAAGTCGTGATGCCCAATCAAAGTAAATCCTTAAACACCTAACTCAGTAGAATAGGCAAGCAAGGGTCGAATCCCACAGGGAGGAGTTATCTTTCTAAGTGCACAAGTGTATGTCAAAGTAACAAAGGGGGATTTGTTGGTTGATTGATTGCAAATAAACAAAGTAAGTAAAACAAAGGTTGTAATCAATTGGGAAAAAGTACTTAGCCAGACAAATATCCATCATTCATTTGATTGATTGGTTCTAGATTATCTCTATTCCTTTCTATGATTATTCTTGTCCCTATTCTGAAATAGTTACCAGTCCAACTAGTCTTGGCAACCCTTACTATCGAACGCACGAGAAACTATCAAGATTTAGAACAATAGCAGCAAAGAGCATAGGAATTAACCAGGATACATGCAACACCACAACTCGCAGCATTTAACACATAATCAATTCTCTTTCATAATAAACTAGTCCAACTAGTCCTAGAATATCATGATTGCTACACAAGATAAGGGATTTCAACTCAAAATATTCAAACCCTAGCAATAGACAATTACTAATATCAACTAGGTGATCAATCCAGTCAAATCAATAAGAATCAATAGGAATAAGCTCAAGAGAAAAGATATAATCCAAAGGAATAGGAATAGAATTATAACCTCACAATCATATATCAAATGAAGGCTTCAATTGTCGGACTAAGCAAATGGTGCTTAGTTCTTCATAGTCTTTAAACAAAAACTCAAAGGGAAAAACAATGCTGAATAATAGTCTCAATCAATGAATGGAGGCTATTGGAACTAGGTTTAAATAATCTAGCTAAACCTAAAAACCAAAGATCACAAACATAATCTAAAAGGAAACTAAAATAAAGTAATCGGAATAAAAGAAATAAAAAGAAAAGGAAATAAAAGAAAAATAATAAATCTTCGGACGAAAGGAAACTCGGTGTGTCTGACGATGTGATTTCCGCGACCACGGAAATATCAATTTCTCTCTCGCTGCTCTCGACTTTTCCGCGACCGCGGCAAAAGCATCCGCGACCGCGGATTCTCGGTTTTGCTCTTCTCTGTCTTTTCTCTTCTCCGCGACCGCGGCGGTGAATTCCGCAACCGCGGAAAACTTCCTGTAGCTCCTTCTTCATCTCTTCCTTCGTCTTCTCTTGTGGTTTTCTTCTCATCTTCTTAATGTCTACTTTTAAGCTCCTCCAAACCACCAAATCTACACTTCTTCTCCTCAACTCCAATCTCTACAATTATGCTCTAAACTCATCCAAATAGTACCCAAAACACTGGTAACAACTCCTAGTTAAACCCTATAAAGCAGCGCTGATCAAATTCCCCCATGCTTAAACCTTGCTCGTCCTTGAGTAAGCTAATAGAATCCTATTCTTCCAATCAAATCCCCAAGGTCTCAGGAAGTACAGAAAAACTCTCTCCACTAAGAACTGCACCTAAACATGAATCTCCCAGGCACCAACACAATAAGCACAACATACAAGCTTAAAGGAAAGCAGAGTACTTCCCCCAAGCTTATCCCGAACACCATAGAGTGAATAAACATCTAATCCTAGCCTCCATCTATCTTCTTATACCTCTCAGAGTGACCTACCCGAATCCTCCTTATATCACCTCTTCTTATGTCACCACGCCAAGAAAAATGATAAATCCTAATAATCATTCTTCTTATTTTCACTCATTTTGCCAAGGCGCCCTTTCGGGTTTTCACCAAGCCACTCATTTCATTTTTCAATAGATGGGCTCACATAAACTCACATCACTCTTGACCAATTATTACCCCAGCCCAATGTTGGTCCAAGCCACCTGCTTATTACCTAAGCCGCCCTCTCGGGTTTTCGACTTATCCCAGGATTTTATTTTTGTCTTTTTCTCTTATTTTTGACTTTTTCTTTATTTTTTTTTCTCTTTTCTCCTCAACGACTAACAAGTATAGAACACTCCCCCATGCTTAAACATTGCATTGTCCTCAATGTAATGAAAGACAAAAAGATGAAGGACAGGGAAAAGCAAAAAATAACTCACAAACGTCGCCGAGTTGGCTTGGACGTGGAAGTTGTTGTTGGCGGTATAGTACGGAAAGCACATGTTGCTGGTGTCGTGTCGGTCTTCAAACAATCTCCACCGTGCAACCAAAGGGAACCACTGTAAGGTATAGTGGAATATCAAAGAAATCGGGGTTGCACGACCTTCAACGAACACAAAAATGGAGCCCAGATGTAATCGTGGTATGGGCTCTGATGTTCCTCCTCCTTAGCTGTCGAATGTTTGGGCCATCATCGTTGCCAAATAAAAATGTGGGGCGAATGTCTCTTTCTTGGCAGCATGATGCACACCATCTCTCAATGGGAAATCAGACAGTAGGCTTCGGTAAAACTTTTTTTTTCTTTTTTTTTTTCCGATTTTTTAATCAGGTTGAGGAGACTTACAGTGGTTTTTTCGCGACCGCGGAAAATTTTCCGCGACCGCGGAAAGGTTACTGGTGCGAGGATTACACCGTCTTCAATGTGGTTACGGGTCTCCTACCTGCAGGTTAGTCTAAACGCAAAAACAAAAACAAAAACAAAAGCAAAAACGAAATAACACAAAAACAGCTAAAGACATGGAATGAAAAGACAAGAAAATAAATACATACCTCGGGTTGCCTCCCGGACAGCGCCTTAGTTATTGTCGGGGCTCGACATAGTGCTCTCCCACTCAACTTGGGTTGCTCACATCAATTGAGCACTCGGGGTTTCCATCCGGAGGGTGTCGCTTTGAATCATCTATGCTAAATCCGACCCTCATCCCGTCAAATTCAATTGTGAGCGAACCGCTGCTCACATCAATCTTCGTACCTGCCGTGTTCATAAACGGCCTTCCTAGCATCACGAGGGCTGCAGTTTTATCTTGCCCCGTATCCATCACAAAGAAGTCCGCAAGGAAAATCTGCTTGTCAACTTCTACCAGCAGATCCTGCACCACTCCCTTGGGATACACATAGGAATTGTCCGCCAGCTGGATCACAATCCCCGTCTTCTCTAATGGCCCGACCTCTAAAGACTCGTACAGTGAAAGAGGTAAAACGTTGATAGAGGCATCTAAATCCAACATAGCTTTTTCAAACATGGTGCCTCCTATCTTGCAGGGAATAGTGAACATGCCCGGATCACTGCATTTCTTTGGTAACCGCTTTTGCAACATAGCGGAAACATTCTCATTGACCCGGACCTTCTTTTTCTCCTTAACCGCTTTCTTCCTTTTTATTTTGCACAGCTCCTTCAAGAATTTTGCATAGCGAGGAATGCTGTTGACGAGTTTGAGCAAAGGAATATTTACCTCACAGTTGCTGAAGGTCTCAAATAATTCCTTGTCGTTTTCCACCCTTCTGGTGTCCTTCAGTGCCTCGGGAAAGGGAGCGGAAGGCTTCAATGTACTGAGCGGAGAGAGGTTGGGGCGCACATAATTATCACAGACAACTTCGACATCGTCTGGGGCTCTAGAAGCTTTTCCGCGGTCACGGACTTCCTCTCCGCGATCGCAGACATCATCAATTAAATCCTCTTCAGCAGAGACTTTTCCGCGATCGCGGAAAAGCTCTGATTTTTGCCTCGTCTCCAAAAACAATTCCGCGATTGCGGCCTTCTTCTCCGCTGTCGCGGAAAACCTTTTGTTGGTCTCGATTGGCCTCCACTTGGACTCCGCTCCTCAGCGTCATGGCGCATACGTTCTCCCTCGGGTTTACTATCGTTTGAGATGGTAGTTTTCCCGAGTCCCGGGCTTCCAGCTTGTTCACTGCGATGGATATTTGTCCCACTTGCGTCTCTAAGTTCTGAATGCTAGACCGCATCTCTTGATTTTGCTAGATCATTTTGTCGGCCAACGTTGTTATATGTTGTGCGAGAGTCTCCTGATGCTTGACCACCGCTTGAATTTGTGACCCCATGGTGGTCATAGTGCCAGCCATCGTCGAGACGCTCTGGGTGAGGGCTCTAATCATGTCATCAACGGACATAGATGAACTTGAGCTCTGGCCTTGGGGTCTAGGGTCATATTGTGCTCTCAATTGTTGTTGTTGACCTCCAGGCTGCTGAAATTGTTGTGGGTGCGGTAGGAACTATGGTGGCCTCTGGTGATACTCCTGGTCATCACGACCCTGAGGATGATTCTGCTGGTTCCCGTATCTCAGATTGGGGTGATCTCTCCACCCTGGATTATAAGTGTTGGAGTACGGGTCATATCTTGGCCGTGAAGGGCCGTAACCTCCAATACCATTCACCTTAGCAGGTGGTTCAAGAAGTGTTGGGCAATCGTCAGTGGGATGCAGCGGATCATGACATATTCTGCAGGACTTAACTTCCCTTGCTGCATAGGGGTTCGCCCTTTTGTTGAATTGTCTTGAGCCCTCGGATAGCTCAAAGAATACTTAAAAAGCTACAGCATGAGTCTTGTTTAGAATATTTCCTCCACATGATGCGTTCACCATTCTTCTCTCGTCATCCAGAAGTCCTCCATACAAATAAAGTATGAGGTCTTGGTCAGAGTATCCATGATAGAGGCAACTTGATATCAACTTCCTGAATCTCTCATAATATTCATACAACGTCTCAGTAGCATGTTGTTCAATGTTGTTGATGCTTCGCTTCAGGCTATTGAGTTTCGTTGCAGGGAAGTATTTCTCCAGGAAGGCTTTCTTCATGTCAGCCCAGGTGTCTATGCTCCCTGGGGCCAAATAATAGAACCAATCATTGGCCGCATCCTTTAGAGAGAAAGGAAAGGCCCTCAGCTTGATCAGGTCCTTTGTAACGTTCCTTGACTTCATACTGGTGCAGACAGAGAGGGACTCAAAAAGATGTTTGTTGGGGTCTTCTCCATTCATCCCATGGAAGTGGGGTAATAAGTGAATCAACCCGGATTTCAGCTCAAAGTTCACGCCATCATCCAATTCAGGGAACTGCACAGCAAGCAGTTGCTCCGCTACTGTAGATTTGGGGCAGTCAACTGCCTTAAAGTCGGTATTTCTTCAGCCATATTTATATCAAAATCAAAAAGGGGAGAGTCAGTAGTACTGGTGTGGATCGTAAGATAGGTCCACACAAAAGTTGACACACAATCAAACACAAAGAAAAATTAAAACTTGCATCCCCGGCAACGACGCCAATTTGACAGGGGCTAAAGTCGTGATGCCCAATCAAAGTAAATCCTTAAAAACCTAACTGAGTAGAATAGGCAAGCAAGGGTCGAATCCCACAGGGAGGAGTTATCTTTCTAAGTGCACAAGTGTATGTCAAAGTAACAAAGGGGGGTTTGTTGGTTGGTTGATTGCAAATAAACAAAGTAAGTAAAACAAAGGTTGTAATCAATTGGGAAAAAGTACTTAGCCAGACAAATATCCACCATTCATTTGATTGATTGATTCTAGATTATCTCTATTCCTTCTTATGATTATTCATGTCCCTATTCTGAAATAGTTACCAGTCCAACTAGTCCTGACAACCCTTACTATTGAACGCACGAGAAACTATCAATATTTAGAACAATAGCAGCAAAGAGCATAGGAATTAACCAGGATACATGCAACACCACAACTCGTAGCATTTAACACATAATCAATTCTCTTTCATAATAAACTAGTCCAACTAGTCCTAGAATATCATGATTGCTACACAAGATAAGGGATTTCAACTCAAAATATCCAAACCCTAGCAATATACAATTACTAATATCAACTAGGTGATCAATCCAGTCAAATCAATAAGAATCAATAGGAACAAGCTCAAGAGAAAATATATAATCCAAAGGAATAAGAATAGAATTATAACCTCACAATCATATATCAAATGAATGCTTCAATTGTCGGACTAAATAAAGGGTGCTTAGTTCTTCATAGTCTTGAAACAAAAACTCAAAGGGAAAAACAATGTTGAATAATAGTCTCAATCAATGAATGGAGGCTATTGGAACTAGGTTTAAATAATCTAGCTAAACCTAAAAACCAAAGATCACAAACATAATCTAAAAGGAAACTAAAATAAAGTAACCGGAATAAAAGAAATAAAAAGAAAAGGAAATAAAAGAAAATTAATAAATCTTCGGACAAGGAAACTCGGCGCGTCTGACGATGTGATTTCCGCGATCGCAGAAAGAACTTCCGCGACCGCGGAAATGTCAATTTCTCTCTCGCTGCTCTCGACTTTTCCGCGACCGCGGCAAAAGCATTCGCGACCGCGGATTCTCGGTTTTGCTCTTCTCCGTCTCTTCTCTTCTCCGTGACTTCGGCGGTGAATTCCGCAACCGCGGAAAACTTCATGTAGCTCCCTCTTCATCTCTTCCTTCGTCTTCTCTTGTGGTTTTCTTCTCATCTTCTTAATGTCTACTTTTAAGCTCCTCCAAACCACCAAATCTACACTTCTTCTCCTCAACTCCAATCTCTATAATTGTGCTCTAAACTCATCCAAATGGTACCCAAAACACCGATAACAACTCCTAGTTAAACCCTACAAAGTAGCGCTGATTAACAGGTGAACGGATAGGTGGGTGAAGTGCGGGTGATGGGTGAGATTTACATCACCCACTCGTCATCTGTTTCACCCAACCCACCAACCATCCATCACTCGGTTTATTTCAGGTGATGATGTGACCCTGCCTCCCATGACGGCCCAAGACGAGGAAGAAGCCATGAGCCTACGCTCAGAGGGCCCAGTGACAAGGTCTAGGTCCAAGGCCATCGCCGTCGCCGTCGCGTCACTTGTCGCACGCGTCGTCGCTGGCCAAGGAAGCCCAGACGCCAACCCAAGACTCGTCTTCCTCGCCACCATCGGCATCGAAACATCGCGATCTTCGCAGTCAGCATCGCGTGCACCTACTCGCGAGGCCATCGACCCTTCGTCGTTGTTCCTCACGGTGTTTGCATCCATGCCTTCGCCGCATTCTTTTTGAGACACTTTCTATATTTGTTATTATTGCTTTTTAGATAGTTTCCTTTTATAGTCATTTCTATTTTTGGGTTTGTGCCTTTTGCATGCTTGCATGGGCTAGCCCACTAGGCTCGACTCGGCCCATCCGATGTCTCGCCCTAGTATTTAAGTCAAACTATGTTATTGGTTTTAGTACGTTCAATTTTAATCAAGGTTTCAAGTAGAGTGTTTATCCTCCTTCCCTTGATCGGACGTCACCCTCTATCTTCGCATCCCCATTCCATGCGCCGCCGACGCTACGGCAATTGTTGAACCTCCAAGCCAAGTCTTCCTTCGCATCTCCCTTCCTCCGCAGTCGACACTACGACACCAAAGACTTGTCTTTTCAAGTCATCTATCCCTCATCAAATCGCTTCCGCCATCGCTATCCATTCGCCCCATCAATCGCTTCCATCGCGTTCACCGTTGCCACCAATTCCATTGTGTTCGCCTTCGCCATCGACGTCGTCTTCGCTGTTGTGACACTCAACGTGACACTCAGCCTCGCCGACACCGCAATCTTCCAGACCACCTCCACCGGGTTCGCTTCGCAGCACCACCGTGTCCATCTTGTCAAACTTTCGTGCAAGACAACGTGACTTCTCGCCCAAGACTAGATCCAAAGGTGTCGCCTTTGACAATTGGCTTGTCATCGGAGGCAATAACACATCAACTGGTATCAGAGCCCAGCAGTCTTGTAAGTCACGAACTCAAGTTTACATCTTGTTCACAATTTTTTTTTCTTGACCCCCATCGTTTGTTTTCGTAAGATCTTGAGAAAAACCAAAGTTTCCATATTTGCATCACCCAATCGGTTTCTACAAGATCATATCTTGGCCGATTTTTTTTTCCTTGTTCCCTAAGTTTTGGTGTGTTAGGTAATTTGTTATCTTGCATGCTAGAATATTTTGTTTGCTTGTTTCACGCATGGATAGAGTTTTCTTGTTTGCTAGATTCTACTTTTTAGGTTGTTAGCCGCAATTTCCTTATAAGATATCAATCAAATCTTATCTTCTCTCTCCTATCTCTAAAGATCACACTTGTTATATTCTTGTTACTTAGACCGATTTTTCTTTTGTTTCCTTTTGCAAATCCGAAAAGATCAAAAGATAAGATCTCGGATATTAAAAAAATAAAATCCAAAAGATATTCAAAAAAAAAGTTTCTAAAGTTAGGTAAAGCCAAAATAAGGCAACCCTAACCCACTCTCGGTCTAAGCTCATCTTCTCAACCCCTCCGCCGTCTAGGTCAAGCTTCCTAGAAGGTGATTTCTTACTAATTAGGTTACTTTGTTTACATTTGTTTTAGGGTTTCAATTTGTTCTTGTTTGTTTGATTACAACTTGCTTGATACACCATCACTTGTGCAAGCCAAGCCGCCCTCACGGCAAGCCAAACTAGCCCTACCTACGTGAACTTTGTGACTTGACTAGTGATTTTCTTGGTTGTTGTTCTTTGTTGTCTTTTGGTTCATTTTTACTCTCATGTCTGGCCATATTGTTATAGGTAGCATGCCAGTTGGACACAGTGAAGACCAACTTGGAGTCGACAACACCAACCCAAATCCACCGCCGTTGGGTCTACCACAAGACCAACCACCGATTGACCCCCACAACAAGACCCCCTCATGGAGTTGTCCGAGGAGCAACGAGAGATCCAAGCTCTTCGTCAACGCGTTGCTCAATTTGAAGCCAGAGAACGCGCGGAACAATTCGTGCCCACTCCAACTCCATTAAGTGCTA
Source organism: Rheum nobile (assembly GCA_027886185.1). NCBI lineage: Eukaryota > Viridiplantae > Streptophyta > Magnoliopsida > Caryophyllales > Polygonaceae > Rheum > Rheum nobile. Next base: position 3,454,718 of record WOAB01000546.1, on the reverse strand, counting down.
TGGACGCGCCGGCTCAACCACGAGCCACCGACGCCGGTCCATCGAAGACAAGAGTTGACAAAGGCAAAGGAATCATGCCTTCTACATCTCATCATCAACCACAACTCAATCGTATGCAAAGTGTCATCGAGAGTCGCCAAGGCTTCGTTTCTCACACGGACCGCTATGTGCCCAGAGCCACACCCACTGGCTTCGACACCGGCTCTGACAACGACCGCGACGCCGAAGACACTCAAGGTGAGTTTTCTGAACCATACAACTTTGACGATCGCTATGCCTCTAGGAGAACCCATAGATGAGTATCGGGCTCAGCGCCACGCGAAGGCCGCCCTCGCCGAGCCGAGCAAGCCGACGCAACGCCAAGGAGACCCAGTCACCGACCAAGTAGGCATACGCGACGCGATGATCAATTGAGGACCCCAACTACCCAGCCACGGAGCCATGATGTACGCGATCATCTTCGACACCAAAGTGTTCGGACGCCGCATTACGGATCCGATGGCTACGCGTCGATCACACCCAATGTCCACGACGACTTCGACGAGTATGACGATGAGGAGATCGAGGACTCATGTATGGTCAACCCTAATTTTTTTCACCCCCTCTTGGATATCCACTTGAATTGCAGGATCACCCTTCAGATTGGATACCTCTACCGCGTCTCCAGCCCCAAGGAGAACGCGTTCGTGATATTGGCGGCGAGCGCCGCAATGTCATGCCAAGGGACATTCACCAAGCCGACTACGACGCCCAGCCGCGAAGACGCCGACGCCTACGCGCCAAGGGATGAGTTTGCTCGCGGCGAAGATCACCAAGACCGCGATAGACGCCAGGTTGGACGCGATAGACCCCATGGTGTGTGCGCCTATGAGAATCCTCTCTGCGCCGCCGTGCCAAACAACGCGTTCAACCAAGCACCTGCCTAACCTCGATACCAACGACACGAAGTCAAGGTAAAGATCGAGCATTTTTTTGGTGAATACAATCCATCTGTTTTTCTTGAATGGGTGCAGGCTACGGAGTACACCCTACGCTATTGCCGCGTTCCTCTTGAGGAGCATGTTTACGCCGCGACACTTCACTTTCGACGAGCAGCCCGAGTGTGGTGGCATCGCTTCAAGGATGACTGCGTGCGTCGCCACAGAACACGAGTCATTGAATGGCATCAACTAGTCTACGTCATGACCAAGAAATACGTGCCTCCAGACTATAGGAATAAAATGAGAATGGAAATTGCCATGGCTCGCCAGGGGTCAATGACTCCACTCGAGTTCTTTTCCAAGCTTGAAGACATGTATTACAAGGCCAACATCTCCGTTGGACCATCGACTTTGAGGACGAAGTTCTTGAGTGGCTTGAACACCAACATCCGTGATCAACTCGAGATTTTGACCATCAAAGACTTGAACACACTCACACATACGGCGATGAAAATCCATGCATAAATCTCTCGCCGAAAGTCTTACACTTTTCTAAGTGGCCAACAGAGGTATTCTTCTACCCCTAGTGGATTGCCTTATCCTCATGTTCGCCCTAGTGTCTCTACCACAGCCGCGTCGAGCCAAGCCCCCAAAGCAAAGCCGTCGACGCCAAACATCGCACCGCGCCAAAACGCGCCCAGACAAGCTCCAGTGGGCACATATTGCACACGCGACCTTGAGTGTTACAAGTGTGGTGGAAGAGGCCACTATAAGAAAGATTGCCTAAACACTCGAAAGGTTTTGTTCTCCACGACCGCCGCCGGCTATGAGTCTTGCGACGACGAGGACCAAACCCTAGAGGCCATCGATGAAGGCATTGAAGAGGAGGAAGACGCCTATGACTGTGAACCCGCTTCTCTGCACGCGGGCACACCATTGAGCTTGGTGACGCGTTGTCTCCTCACAGTCAAGGAAGCGAGCCTACGCGACCAACACGAGAACTTGTTCCACACAAGGGCTCTCGTCAAAATGTCTTCCTTGAGTGTCATTGTTGATGGAGGATCATGTGCTAATATTGTGAATGAGAAGGTCGTATCACACTTCAAGTTGCCTACGACGCCTCATCCCCAACCTTATGCCCTCTAATGGATTTCTTCAAGTCTAGGTAACACAGTATCTCGCCAATGTTTAATTTCCTTTTCCATAGGGCAATACTGTGATTCCATTTTATGTGATATCATTGCAATGGACGCCACCCATATTTTGCTTGGGCGCCCATGGCAATTCGACAGGCGCGTGCTCCATGATGGCTATTTGAACACTTATATGTTCAATTACCATGGGAAGCACGTCACCTTGCATCCAATGTCTCCCCATGAGATCTTGCAGGACCAGGTTGAGCGTGATCGCCAGAAGGCCATTGAGACTGCGTCTCATAGGTCAAACGAGTGCCCAGAGGCACTCCAGAGGCAAAACTCCTCCAATTCTAGCAACATTTCATCTCCACCGGGCACTGACAAGAAGAGGACCAACGCGACAGGTGGGACACCCAATGCCCATCTGGATTGTCATGGCGCCGCTGCTGGTGCCGTTGGGAAGGCCAAGAAAAGCACCCCAGAGGCTTGGCCAGGTTTTTCCAATTCTGGTGTGAGCACTGGTCTACATATGCCCACTGCCCAACAAAAATTGACCAGCGCCTCGCCATCGACAAAGTTGGCCGCGCCGTTGCCGCAGACGCCTCTGTTGCAAGGCAAATGTGAGCGTCGCTTGCTTTTGGCAAGGCCCAATGACCTCTGATAGATGTTATTTCATACACCTTTATTAGCATGATTTGGAGGAGTTTTGGATGAGTTTTGGAGCTAAGTCTGTGATCCCTGAAGTTATGGAGAGAAGTGAAGATATCCTAGGATTTGCAGCTTAGATGGAGACATAAGGATGGAGATGGAGCTGCTGGAGCATACTTGGAGAAGACTACCAACACTTGGTAGTAATATAGAGCAGCAGAAGAAGAGAAGAGGAGCTGGAGAAGAGAGTGAGCGAGTTCACCGCCCCGCGCCAGAGGAAGCCACCGCCCCGCGGTGGAGAGCCTGACGCCCCGCGGTGGCCGTATTAAATGTCGCATGCCCAGAGACATTTATTTCCTTTTATTTCGTTCAGACTTTGTTATTTTATTATTCTGTTTCCTTTATTGTTTACATTAGTTTAACCTAGTTTTCTTAAGACTATTTAAGCCCTCTTTCTAGGTTAAGAGAGGGAGGAACTTCGCTTTACATCAGACGTTATTTTTCCCTTAGAGTTTCATCCCCCTTTGATGGAGCACTAATTTCCCTTTGTTCTACTAGACGTTTGAAGCAATACAGTTGATGTGTTTGTGAGATTTATACTCCTTGTTCTTATCCTTATAAGTGTTGGTTTGATTCTCTTGGTTATATTGAATATTGATTTCTTGTTATTCTTCATAGCCTGATCAACTAGGTTGAATACTTTTTATCAATTGCTAGGATTGCATATAGGGGTTCCGAGTGCATATCTAGTGGCATACACGATTGTGCGTATAGGGGTTCCGAGCGTACAATCGTGAGTGAGAATTATTTGCATGTTAAATAGTAAGGCGTCTTCTATTTGCATGTATCCTATATCCTTGTGTGCATTGCTATTGCTACGTTAGTGGTAAAGTATACCGACAACTGTGAGAATCGGAGGTACTTTACCAGTGACATAGTGATAAGTCTATCGACAACTGTGAGAATCGATAGTACTTAAGATCAGGGTGGGAACAACTATAAGGATAGTAAAAGAACTTGGATTAAATAGATTTATGTGATCAAATTATATCTCTGTATTGTGGATCTCGCTCTAGTAGGACTACTTTCCCCATTATATTTTCTCAATTCAACCAAACTTGTTTGCTTTGCTTACTTTGCTTTCTCGTGATAACTAAACCCCCATTGCTTGTTACTTGTCAATCACGACTGCATACTTCATTCGATCTTCCCTGTGGGTTCGTCCCTTACTTGCTTACTATACATGTAACACCCCCAATTTATATCGGAGATATTACATGCCAGTGACCTCAGACTTTACCGTCCAAAGTCACCCCAGGCTTTTCCAGAACAATTAAGCTTAAATACATAACATAATTACATAATAATGGAAAGATTAAACAGCGGAAGACTTTAAATTACCCAGCGGAAGACTTTAAAGAGCCAACTTATAACATGGCTAAATTACGAAGATACATTGAAGTAACACTTTAACAATCTTAAAACACTTAACAGCTTAAAACACTGACTTTTAAATCTTCATCTGCAAACTTCTTATCCTTCAATAGGTTACTTAAACTCCGGGCATCAACTCCTGATGTGCCGAATCGAACGGATGACACCAGCCCACATGCGGAGAACAAAGTTCGTGGGTTAGTCTACTGAAAGACTAGCAAGGGAACAAAGCAGAATGGTTTGAGTGATCGTAACCGGTTACTATCATTGTCCCTCGAATAAAAACCGAAGGAACGATATATAACCCGGCACTTTCACGGAATGATTAAACAATTAAGTATGCACTGAAGAGAAGACTACAACAGACATGCGTCTCACAGAAGAAATGACAAATCTGGAACATTTACAGAAACAACCAACAGCGATTTAAAAGCTGACTGAGATGTTTCGGTTCACGATCAACCTCACCGCTTACAGCGAATCCAGATTGGAAAGAGAACGTACTCTGATCAAAGTCGAGACGAGTTTTTCCTAGTTGTACTATTTACTTAGCTGCACTACTCGCCGAAGATATATTAATCATGTGCACTCGGGCACATATCTTATTTAATTACAAAACCCACTTTACTGAAACACGTTAATGTTATTAAGAGCGGCATCAAGGCTTAAATCTCAGGGTGACAATCATGTCGACCCAACATTAACACAACACACAAACACACACACGAGACTTAACATCATTCCGAGTAACAAAGGAAGTTATTATTACACAGGGTGACATTATGTTCACCCAGATTGCACTGCCACAGTGCTTACACTTTAATTTATAGGGTGACAGTTACGTCCACCCCAATTGCACTAGCTAGGTGCTTAATACACAGGACTGCAATTATGCTCATCCAATGGCGCTAGCAAGGCGCTTAAACACTTCAAATCCTTAACAGTGGATAGGAAGCATAGGTCATGACCCTTAATTATTATTCGAAAATTATTCCGAGGAGAAATACATTTTAAAGAAACGATAAATCCTTACTTGGATTAGCGTTCCCACGATTATTAAATTATAAAGAAACGACTAATCCTTACTTGGATTAACGTTCCCACAAACACTCATGCTATATTAGCAATAAGATTAACATTAAAACCACAATGATACCATCACGGTAATGATCACACATAATAGCATCGTACTAACAGATATACAACCTATTATAACATCACTTTAATCACGTTCACTTATGGAATTAGTTCCCACACCGAACAACAGTTCTGGATAAATCCACATAAATGCCCTCAAGGCGAACATAAATAATAGCGTTGTTCTAACAGATATACAACCTATTATAATGTCATATTTTAGTTTTCCAAAACAATTTATAAAACCATTTTCAGACAAACACAAAAATCATTCCAAATTAATTACTCAGATAAACAGCTGATAATTAATGTAAATATGGAACAATGAGCAAGAGCAAACCGCCACTTGCCTTAGTCCACAGATCTGGAACAAAGCAGAGACAACAGGATTCCGGGCTCGACACAGGGACAGCTCTAACAGCATAGATTCATTCGAGTCGACCCATAAAGAAACCCTAAGTTAGATCCGACATAACAACAGTACGAATCTAAAGAAGACGAAAGAGAACGAAAGGAACGACGCCCGAACAACGACCACCAAGGCCGAGGCCAAAATAGGCACTCTGCCCTCTGGCGGCGGGCGCCGGGTTCATCACGGCGGTCGCCGTCATGAACACATCGGGCGCCGTGAAGAGCCCAGAAACAGAACGGCGAGAAAAACTCACCAAATGGCACGCGACTTGGCCTCCTTTCGACTTGCTTTGGGTTCTAACCTTCAAAGGCTACCCAAAAGCTTCACAAGGGCCACTGGAACAACACCGGCGATTACTTCCAAGAAATCCGGCGAGGCACAACAATTCCGGCGAGAAAGATTTTGGAGAGATTTTGGCTTGAATCTGTGCCAAATCCGACTCTCAAATGCCCCCTATTTATAGCCAAATGCAAGGGGACACCATCATGGCTACAATGCAACGTGGAGGCCTAAATCGGCGCGCGATAGACGACGTCGGCGACTTCACAGGGCTACACCCCTGCTAGTTCGCGGCGGGCGTCGCGATCAGCCTGGTCGCCGCCTCACAAATACCCTGCGGCGGGCAGAAAACGGCGGGCGCCGCACTGTACGTCGGTCACCGTTTTCCAGTCTTCGCGCCCAGCTAGAAGACGAGGGCACTGTTTGCCTCGAGCCCTTAACGGCGGGCACCGCCTTAACTACGGCGGTCGCCGCCATCGTGGCTTCCCCTTCCTCAGCTTTTGGACGACATCGACTTACACTGGGATAAAAATAATCGTACACGAACGAGTATTAAAATCCAAAGTACATCGTCTGTATTTTATTTCACTGAGAAAAATATTACAGAGGTAAAGCACATTACAGAATGTCTCAAACTCTCAATATTAAATTCGACGTACAAAACGGGTACTCGGGAAAATTCCAAAAATTCCCAAAACTCTAGAACATCCTTATAGAAATACGGGGTATCACAATACATCTGTTTAGTAGGTCCGTTAGGATATTTACTTTGATTTGGCTATTCAGCGACATTTGCTTGTGCACTTTTAGCCCGTCAACCTCACTGCGTGTTTGTATGGCAAAGCACCCTACTTTCTGCTTGTGCCAACTCTGTGCATCCTAGAGTCGTCACGCACCGCGCTAGTGCCGCCTGCCATCGCTGCCTTGCTCGCCGCGTTCGATGACGTCTTCCCCGATGAGTTGCCACCAGGATTATCTCCATTGAGAGGAATTGAGCACCAGATTGACCTTGTGCCAGGTGTGTCCTTGCCCAATCGCGCTGCGTATAGAGCTGGCCCAGAGGAGACCAAAGAGCTCCAGCGCCAAGTACAAGAGTTATTGGATCGCGGCTACGTAAGAGAATCTCTCTCCCCTTGCGTTGTGCCTATGATCCTTGTGCCCAAGAAGGATGGAACATGGAGAATGTGTGTTGATTGCCGCGCGATAAACCAGATCACCGTCAAGTATAGGCATCCTATTCCACGCCTCGACGATATGCTTGATGAACTTCATGGCGCCACACTTTTCTCCATGATAGATTTGAAGAGTGGTTATCACCAAATCAGGGTGAAAGAAGGTGATGAGTGGAAGACCGCGTTCAAGACGAAGTATGGGCTCTACGAGTGGCTTGTCATGCCATTTGGGCTCACGAACGCGCCAAGCACCTTCATGCATGTGATGAACCACGTCTTGAGAACCTTCCTTGGCAAGTTTGTCATCGTTTATTTTGATGACATCCTTGTGTATTCACGGAGCCTGGAGGAGCATGTCGATCACCTTCGCCAAGTGCTCGAGTGCCTTCGACGCGAGAGCCTATTCGCCAATCGGGCCAAGTGCTCATTTTGCTCCGTGTCCACCAATTTTCTGGGCTATGTCGTGAGCAGTGATGGACTGCGCGTCGACGAAGAAAAGACCGCGGCCATCAAAGAGTGGCCGACACTGACGACGCCGACACAGGTGTGAAGCTTTCTCGGCCTCGCAGGATTTTATAGGCGCTTTGTTCGAGACTTCTCCTCCATTGCTGCGCCTTTGCATGACTTGACGAAGAAGGGAAGCATTGTCTTGTGGCTTGAGTCCCACGAAGAAGCCTTCTCGGCTTTGAAGCGGGCCTTGTGCCAAGCACCTTTGCTCCAGCATCCCGACTTCGACAAGCACTTCGAGGTGGAATGTGATGCCTCGGACATAGGCATTGGTAGTGTGTTGCACCAAGAGAAGAGGCCAATTGCATATTTCAGTGAGAAGCTCACGGGGGCCACACTCAATTACCCCACCTACGACAAAGAATTATATGCCCTAATACGCGTGCTAAAGACGTGGCAACATTACCTTTGGCCGCGTGAATTAGTCATCCACAGCGACCACGCAGCCTTGAGCTATTTGAAGAGCCAAGTCCATAAGAAGGGAAAGGAGAACATTGTCGCCGACGCGTTGTCTCGAAGGTATGTTCTCTTGACTCATGTACAAACTAAAGTTTTGGGTTTTGCTTTGATTAAAGAATTGTATGCTAGTGATCCTTTCTTTGCCCCTATCTTCGAGCATTGCTTGAGATTTCGAGATTTTGAGTCATATTTCCTTTCTAAGGGTTATTTATACAAGGCTAGTCGCCTTTGCATCCATAGGTCTTCCATTAGGCTCCTTTTGATTCAGGAAGCACACGAAAGTCGTGGACACTTTGGGATTAGTAAGATCTTGGCCGCCCTAAGAGAACATTTCTTTTGGCCTAAGACGACCCATCAAGTGACTAGGTTTTGTAGAAGTTGTGTGACATGCCAAAGAGCCAAAGCTAGGTCCAGCCCACACGGCCTCTACACACCATTGCCCATTCCTAGTGCCCCCTGGGAAGATTTGTCTATGGATTTCATCACAGGTTTGCCCCTCTCTAGACGAGGTAAAGACTCTATTTTTGTGGTCGTAGATAGATTTTCTAAGATGTCACATTTTATTGCTTGTAAGACAACACATAGTGCTAGTGAGATTGCCGATCTATTCTTTGAGCATGTGGTGCTTCTTCATGGAGTCCCACGTACCATAGTGAGTGATAGGGATTCTAAGTTCGTTGGTCATTTTTGGAGAACTCTTTGGGGTAAGCTAGGAACCAAACTCCTATTTTCTACTAGATACCACCCCCAGACCGATGGCCAAACGGAGGTCACAAATCGAACCCTAGGAGCCCTCCTTCACACGATGCTAAAAGCCAACCCTAGGCGTTGGGAGGACTTACTTTCACTTGTAGAGTTTTGTTACAATAGATGCAGGCACACGGCGACCAAGTTGACACCTTTCGAAGTGGTGTATGGCATGAACCCATTGACGCCGCTTGATTTGTCACCGCGACCACTGCAAGACCCAGTGCATGTCTCCGCCGTCAATCGCACCGAGCAAGTACAAGAGCTCCATCGACGGACCAGGGACCAATTGGAGAGAAGGGCCGCGCAGTATGCCTCCCAGAAGAACACTGGCCGACGCCATGTCGTTTTTGCACCCAGGGATCTCGTCTGGGTGCACTTGCGAAAAGAAAGGTTCCCCTCGCGACGCAAGAACAAATTGGCACCACGTGGAGATGGTCCATTCCGCGTGATAAAGGCCATTGGGGACAATGCCTATCAACTCGAGCTTCCCCCATATTTTGGAGTCCACGCGTCCTTCAACGTCGCGGACTTGACACCATATGTGGAGCCTGAGTGTGATGATGGTGAAGCGGGGATGCTTCACAATGAAGTGGGGGAGGGTGATGTGACCCTGCCTCCCATGATGGCCCAACACGAGGAAGAAGCCATGAGCCTACGCTCAGAGGGCCCAGTGACAAGGTCTAGGTCCAAGGCCATCGCCGCCGCCGTCGCGTCACTTGTCGCACGCATCGTCGCTGGCCAAGTAAGCCCAGACGCCAACCCAAGACTCGTCGTCCTCGCCACCATCGGCATCGAACCATCGCGATCTTCGCAGCCGGCATCGCGTGCACCCACTCGCGAGGCCATCGACCCTTCATCACCGTTCCTCGCGGTGTTTGCATCCATGCCTTCGCCGCGTTCTTTTTGAGACACTTTCTATATTTGTTATTATTGTTTTTTAGATAGTTTCCTTTTATAGTCATTTCTTATTTTGGGTTTGTGCCTTTTGCATGCTTTCATGGGCTAGCCCACTAGGCTCGACTCGGCCCATCCGATGTCTCGCCCTAGTATTTAAGTCAAACTATGTTATTGGTTTTAGTACGTTTAATTTTAATCAAGGTTTCAATTAGAGTGTTTATCCTCCTTCCCTTGATCGGACGTCACCCTTTATCTTCACATCCTCATTCCCTCTGCCGCCGATGCTACGGCAATTGCTTGAACCTTCAAGCCAAGTCTTCCTTCGCATCTCCATTCCTCCGTAGTCGACGCTACGACACCAAAAACTTGTCTTTTCAAGTCATCTATCCCTCATCAAATCGCTTCCGCCATCGCTATCCATTCGCCCCATCAATCGCTTCCATCGCGTTCATCGTCGCCACCAATTCCATCGCCATCGACGTCGTCTTCGCTGTTGTGACACTCAACGTGACACTCAGCCTCGCCGACACCGCGATCTTCCAGACCACCTCCACCGGGTTCGCTTCGCAGCACCACCGTGTCCATCTTGTCAAACTTTCGTGCAAGACAACGTGACTTCTCGCCCAAGACTAGATCCAAAGGTGTCGCCTTTGACAATTGGCTTGTCATCGAAGGCAAAAACACATCAGGTGATCATCTATATATTCGGGTCGGGTCTTTCAGGTGGGTCGGTCACCCACAGGTGATTTCTAGCCCTACGTGCAGGCCATCACGAGCGTTTATCTCTCCACTTATGCTCAATTATTTTGCTAAATGTACTATGCCTAAAATTATGAATTTTTTTAACGGAAAATTATGAATGTTAAACTACTAATTTTGCATGAAAATCTTGTATGTGTTTGTGTATTGTTAGACTACATGTTTGTGTTTGTTGATTTGTTTTGCTATGATTGGTTGATGATTTTATGCAATTGTTTTTTTGGTTATGTTATGTGTCAATATCTAATTGTACTAGGTGTCATTGTAGGTTTGCATGATTCACATTTCATCTTGTACGTGTAATTGGTTTGTTTGTTTTTGTTAATATGAATTTTGCACCTGAGTTTGTTGGGTGGGTAGTCTTAATGCATGACACATGCATCCATTCAATAACATGTGGTCAACTCTACTACTTGACACATATGTAGTTTGTGTACATGTTATTGCTAGGTGTCAAACATGTTTCTTCACTGTTAAGATTCAAACGCAGTAATGAGAGAAAACGAAACAAAGAACACAAGAATTGTTAACCAATTTCATCACGAAATTGACTACGTCTTGGGGCGCTGTCAAGTCAGGGTTTTTTCTACTATTTTATGATAACGATTACGATAATCAAGTGGGTATAAATACTAAGGATCGAAACCCTAATCAGTTGCTTCGTTGGAGTTGGGCTTCGGTATACAGTCCATCAGGCTCCATAACCCAACATTCACCATTCACATACGTGTTTACCATTGAGTGGATTTTGTGTGCTCATCATCAACCTAACAAAGAAATATAAATAGCCTATGCTCATCATTCATCTTGGTTGCTCACCTCGTCTCGTCTCGCTCACCTTGTCACGAATGTGGTCTTCAAAGAAGGTGTGCTTTGGAGCAATCGTAGTGGCACTATTAGTTCAATTTTGTTTTTATTCCAACTTGTCTGATTTGTTGTGTTGTGTGTTTATATACATGTTTGTTATCTCTTTGAATGCTACTTGTTGATAATTTATTGCGTCGTTTTGTTTGCATTTCTGTTCGGCATCTTGTTTCGGTTGCTTTCATCCTTTTCCTCATTCCTATTGTGTTCATATATCTACAGCAGCCTATCAGGACACATACCCGCAACAAGTTCTTGGACCTCCTATTGCTTGGTATGTGTTGTAAATTTGAGGGATAATCGAACAGATTAACGCAAGAGAATGAGAACAAAGTTTGAGAGAGAAAAACGCCCCTTTAGGGTTTCTATTGCTGCTATGGATAAAACAGTTACAAACCCTAATACAGTATTTATGCTCCCAAGAAAAAACCCGAAACGGATCCAAATACCCTACTCTCGCGAGCCCGCTACAGCCCCGGGCCTCCGGCCCGGGTCTTAGCTCATGCTCGCTCGAGTAGGGCCCCCTTGCAGTACTTCTCGATTTTAAGTCAACAACAAAAGTATGCATATAGGTGTAGGAACGTAGAGCATGTTTTTGCCATGTCTTAATTCCTTGTTTAACGTATGTTTGTTGTAGCTACCATTTGGTGTCAACCGCCTTATGCTATTTTGGGTATAAAAGGCGAGGCAATGGAGGTTATGCTTCTCCAAGGCTGCTTGATTGTGGTGTCTTGTGCATCACTATGGTCAATGGTTATTTCCTTTTTTCCACTTATCCTATTGTCTTCATGCTTTCCTGCAAAAAAATGTTATTACCTCTGTATAATTAGATAACCTCGTGATAGGATGTAATAAGCATATGATTATGTTTGCATTTCAAGCTTAAATGGTTGCATAAGTGATGCACGACATGTGATTAATATAGATATGAACATACATTTTTAGAGTAAATAGAAGATCCCCTGCGAAACTTGACATGTAACTTTTGTAGTCAATATCAAATTTTATTTTAAGCGGCACATTATTTATTTGTGTCTGAGTGCCGTGAAAAATGGAAACTCATGGAGGTTGTTAATTCATACGACAACTCTTCTAGGGTAAGTATTAGCACTAGAAGACCATAGATGTTGTACCTTCAAGTACTTTTGTGCTTTAGTTTTACTTGTCCTAGACTTCATGAGCAGAAACTGGTGTTGTACTAAATGTTGATGTGGCATGGAAAAGGAGGATTTTAATATCTTTGAACTGATTAATTCTTTAACATTGCAAAAAGCAAAAGATGCAAAGTGAACCATTATGAAAATACTCACTATAAACATGTTAATTTGACATAAAAATACAATTGCAGAAGACTTTCATAAGAACATACCAACTCTTCTGAACTCTCGAGAGTAAATGAAAGTCTTTAAGAAGAAATGGGAGTAGTGCACACAACAGAGGGTTCAATAACCTCAAAATTTTCTTCATTAGATGTAATTTTAAAAAACCTCAAAATTTAGCCTTCATCAGATATTATCTAAAAATAAATCTTGCCTAACTCCTTGATATGGAGCTTTTATCTCAAACCATCCAACAAAAAATGTAGGTACTAACTACCAGACAAGCGACCCTTAAAAAAGAATACCAAACAAGCAAATATCAAAACATTAAAACTTAAATTTGTAAATTCTATAACCCTTATCCATCCTGATAAAAAAAGGTAGTATAGCATTCACCTCATTACGTAATTAGATGACACTAAGGATATTGATGAACGACTAAAGCAACTCTTACAAGGCATGGCATACCTTATAATATATTTTCTCAGAATTCCCATTTGATGGAGACACTCCTGAGGATGAAGTTTGTAGTTTCGCTTGATCATTGACCTTTGAACCACGACTTTTGCCTAATGGTTCCTACCCTTTTCCACAATTTTCCTTTTTCCTCTTCATGTCAGGCATAGGCTTGGTTGCTATGTTATCCACGAGATTTTTCTTTTCATTAGCAACCTCCTAAATTAGGGGGTAAAATTCATTTGAGAAACAGAAAAAGAATCACAACAGGATGTGTCTGCATAGTGTATAGCTGAACATTGAGCGGGAATCCAATATTTTTATATAACCCAAGAATAAAAGGACAAGGATAAATAGTTTGTAGATGAATAGCTTGGTATTAAGGAAAATAAGCACCTTCTTAGGTATGAAAGAAGTTCCTTAGATAAACAATAAAAACAGTCAGCAACTATGCGGTTATAGAAAAAAATGGGTAGGAACTGGTATCAGTTGATGCGAACAACCCCTGAAGTGTTGTCTGCAACGCAGGATCTTGGATTCGGTTCTTCTCTTCCGTAGCCAACGTGATGGCTTTTCTAGGGCTAAAGAGTTAGCCTTCAAACTCGTTCAACGTGATGAACGAAAGGGATCAACGTGATGATCGACAATTGCTCGAAGCGACGAGCTACGGGATAAACGATCCGGGGATCGAGAGTTGACGTTAGAATTCAAGGGAAGGAGCGTACTCAACTTTACTACTCAAATTCAACGTCAAGAATACAAACTAGGGTTTCAAGTCTTAAATAGTATCAAAAGAAATAATATAAAATAATAATAAAAGTGTTCAGCAAACGACGAAGCGAACGAAACAAACTCGCTGACGCGACCGCGACTCGGTCGGAAACTCGGCCGGGTCTGGGCCGAGTTTCACTCAGTAAAGGTGACTCGTGATGGTTGACAACTCGGGCTGAAACTCGGTCGAGTCAGGGCCGAGTTCTTGGCACAACTCTCAGTAAAACACGGTTTTGACCATCTTCTTGTTATAATCTTGAATCGACGTAAACTATGAAGTTGTAGATCTTTGAATCATCTTTCCAACACATCTTGAATCATCACTAGATCAATTTTCTAGCCATAGTTATGGCCGTTTTACCGAAGACTGTCCAGAACCAAATTGACAGTAACTATTCCGAACTTGCACAAGACTTCACCCTTTGCTTGAGCCTCTTCCTTGGAGGCCTTTGATTAAGTCTCTCATGCATGTTGCTATCAAGAGGAGATCTGATGTTTGGGTGCTCAAAACCCTCCATCCCGGCCTCCTTTTATAGCCAAAGGAGGAGAGCAGCCCCCGACCAAATCAACGGCGGCTCAGAAGATCGACGGCGACGAAGAACACGCGGCACGCATGCCCGCCTGCACATTCTGCACATTTCCGTGGTCGCGGAAAATTCCAATGCACAGCCCTTCTGTGCCCCATTATTCCGCGGTCGCGGAATTGCCCTTTTCGCGTCTGTTTGCCCGGAAAAAGGTTTGGCGTGGGTTTAAACCCCGGATTATAAATATTTGTACCCGAACAAATATTCTAAGCCCCGAAAATACATCGAATGTATTTTATATCACTCAGGGAATTACTACAGAGATCCTACAGGTTACAGAAATTCTGAATTTTGCCAAACGCGTCTTGCTTTCCCAACGAGAGTTGGAAATTTACCCAAATACCCTTACTAAAAATGAGGGGTATTACATCACTACCCCCTTAAAAGAAGTTTCGACCCCGAAACTAGCATTGCTAAACTAATGGGACCTGTTCCACCATAATCTCCTTACCTGATCTTAGTATCCTTAATCATCTCATCCTTGTACTTGCTCCTAGGAAAGCGATCTGTTTCCTCAACCATACCACTATCTCGCATATCTTATTTCCATATGCTATCCTTGTACTAACTCGTGACCATCCTCAAGGTCATAATTATCTTAGGATAATTGTCTCCTAAAATCATCGCACTAGTCTCGCTATACCTTAAGCATGAGATTATACATATTTCTCTTTCACCTTTCTCTAAACTTCTCCTAAAGTATGTACCTTATCTTCCTTAAGTCGATATCCTTGAATAAATTTGGTTTCCGAAACCTGTACCACCAAAAATCGAACTATTTACTCGATCATGATTCCACTTACCACATACCGCCTACATTCCTTACTCTTGCTAGAACAGATGTGATCATTCACAAGATTACCATTGTCTCGCTCAGAGTATCCATTATAATCTCCAATATAACATCGCTATGTTGCCCTATTCCTCAAAAAGACCTTGATGTCCTCAAATAGAAGAATACAATATTTTTCTACTAACTTTCCTTCGATGATCAGATCCTCAAAGTACATATATAGAATTCCACTATACCTCAACTTAGTACCTCTCTTGTCATATAGACCTTACTCCTTACATACACGACTCACCTATTACATTGGTTACCTTACTCACATTTGGCCCTTGTGCCATATCTTTAACTCAAAATCTTCACGCGTGATCCCACAATTACTCACACCACAGCCTATGTCCGATTATCTCAACATGATCTAATAATCCATTCCACAAGATTATACTCGCGTTTTACCTCAATGCGTCATATGATCACCTTAATAGACGTAGGTCACCTTTTCATCAAGTCCACTTGATATCATCTACATACTTACTTTATGCCACACTATTGACCTTCAAAACCGTAACAACTTTTACCGGTCGAGTTTGCTATTCACCCAAAAATCCTTAGGCAATCAGTTGTCCTCATGCGATTTATTATCCCAAATCGAGCACCCTTTTGCTTTACGGATATTTACCATTTATCCAAGATTAACTTAACGTATTCCTTATTCAATCTCTAACTTAAGCCTTTAAGGTTCTTCAATTCTATTTACTCAAAAATACCATATTGATGAACGATGCCTTGCCATCAAAATCAATCACTTCACTTCCTAAGTCCTTCAATGGGTACATACTAGTAACACTGTCACTTCACTCCTTAAACGTACATACGACCATTTTCCATGCTACATCCTTTTGGTTTATCGATATCCTCCGAATATCTAGGCCCTACACCAAAATCTTTCAATTTCAAGTGGGCTTTCTCCCAATACAATCGTTCACAACTTACTTCTTCCAAAAAGTGTTATAACATAAGCTTTATAGATGACACACTCACTAACAATCCACATAGCAAACCTTGTAAATCTCCAGATATCATATCTCTATATCCCTTGAAGGTACAATTCACTGATTCAGTTCCTTGGCCCAAATAAGTTTGACCCTAAAGCTCACTTCCAACTCAAAACCTTTAGTTTCTCAAAACAATGCCGTGATAAATCCATTAGCACAATTGTGACCAATCACTTGATTTTCCCCCAAAACGTGACATCAAATCGCATTAACAGACATTGATCACTCTACGTCAATCCTTATGTTGTTTCTCTTAAGGAAGCCTCATAACGAACCTCAGATAAATCTTCCAAGACGATACATATGACTTCACGCCCTTAGCCTTTCCGAAAGTCTAATCCTCTGGTCCACAATGAACATACTCACTTACAACTTCCATAACCAAAATCCCTTGAGATATTACTCCTATTTCCTTAAGGTATCATCCTGATAAATGATTCATTACCAACCGTATCAGTCACTTCTATCAGAATCCTTTAATAGCTTTATACGATTAACGCTTGCTACCTTACTCCTTAGGCGCACATAGACAATTCTCTCCACTAAATCCTTTAATTTATCGGAATCATCAACATAACCTATCCTTAAACTATAATCTTTCCATTTAAGTGGCCTCCTTCTAACACAGTAACTTCACAACTTAGTCTTCTCCAAATAATTGCACCATAAGCCTTCTAACTGACAAACTCACATAAAATCCAAATATCAAACCTTATAACCTTACAAGTATCATAACTCCTTATTCCCTGATCGTACAACCTACCAATTTCAATCATTTGGTCCACTTAGATTTGGCTCAGCCGCCCTTTTTCTGACTCACATCCCAAAAGTTTGTTTAACTGACTCAAATAACTTATCTCTAACTTAAGATCCTTATACTCCTCACACAATCTACTATCCCAATTAAGCAACCTTTTTTTGCATTACGGATACATACTATCTCCCCAGACTTAATCACATCATTTCCTGATGGGCCTCAAAACGAAACTTCGAATAGATCTTCCAAAATAATACCTATGACTTTGTACATTTGGCTTTTCAAAAAAAAGCTTTAACCATTGGTCCTACATTAGTCGTACCCACTTATAAATCTCATAACCATAACTCTGGACTCTAAAGTCTTACTCAAGGTCGTAATAGAGGAAACGAGTTCCCTATGAACTATCCCTCTTATACATTCATTCCCTTCTCAACAATCTATCCATATCAATGCCTACAGCATGACCTCATAACTAGGCATTCTGGACTTCGCCTTAGTCCATCCCTACATACTTTTACCAGAGCAAATGTTCAGGGTACACGTATGAGATTTAGTTCTTAAATCTCATAGAGCATTAACCACACACATTTGTTCCTACACCCTAAGAAATTTTGGAAAACTCATCTTACGAGATAACGCTCGTCCGCTCAACAAAGGGAGTAATTAATGTCATACCGTTGTGACATTACTCCAAGAATAAAGAGAGATTCCTAATAATGGATCTAGGAATTCAGTAATGGAGTCGCTCCTGGTGTTAACCATGTAGGGAACGAACACCTCGGTTCCATACGTTACCCCTCCTTTGTGAGTCCTGACAGTCCTTATCCACCTGTGACATAACTGTTTTTGGCACTCACGGAGTCTCGTATGAACGAACAATTTGCAATAGTAACGAATTTAGTAATTTCCGGAACAAGGAAACACTTCTTTATTATTCGAAACATTACATAAACAACTGACAAAAAATCGAGTAGACAGATTACTAAACTATCAAAACTGTCGACACAAGTCATCGCTCCTTATTCTAAAAACTTTACTAAATATTACCACTTGTACAAAGCTTCCCTCCCATCGGGATGACGTATCACAAAGAGTCGCTGCTCTTGACCCGAAGATTCCATAGGCGCCTTGCCTTTATCACGAGTAGCAGACTGCCCCGGAACAGATACTTCCGCCCGTGGGTTCTGTCCACTGCCAACTTTTGAGGCCTGATTATCTTGAGTTGGCCTTAGGCCCTTCTTCCTACAGTACGCCTTCATGTGGCCTTCCCTTCCACAATAGTAGCATACCCTCTTATCCTTCTGGCAACTAGGACTCTTGTGCCCAGCCTTACCACAGTTGTGGCATTGAATCTCGCCGCTATTCCAGTATGAGCCCTTGGCGGAATCAGACGATGCCGTCTTTATCCTAGTACGACTAGACTTCTCGAACTTGGTGGGCGACGCCGGCCGCTTGAACGAGCTAGCCCTGCGATTCTGTTGCCCACCCTTTGCCTTAATTTGTGCCTCCCCACTAGCTGCGACTTGAGGTACGGGGGCCTCTTGGACTTGCGGTATCATCTGGGCCGTTAATACATCGACCACTAGCCCCACTATCTGCCCAATGGTCGTCGCATTTAGCACAATCGGGGCAGGAGGTGGAACTCCCCTTGTAGCTTGGGGGTCCACTTGTCCCTGAAGAATATCCTGTCGCACGGTCGGGTCATTGCTACGTGATCCAGATCCCGCGTCTTCCCCTGGTGGAGTAGCACTTCTCAGCCGAATTCGAGAATCGTTGTTAGGACTTTTGTTAGCTGCTTGGTTGGTGGATCGGGTGTCCATCATCTGTTAATGAACCATAACGTTAGTTTAGAACTTCTCCAACTGGTACTTGACATTGAGTCAATTACGTTATGATATGATTTATAAGGGTCCAAACTAATAACTCTATATCAGTCTGACTGGCCCACCACCACTAACCGCCGAAACGAACTTCTTCTCTGACTTACTTGGGAAGTGGAAACTCTAGGAGAAACGTCAACCTTTAAATGACATTCCATCTAAGGAGAAATGATATTCCTAAGAATGGCTCTAAGGAATAAGTAACAACATCAATCTTGCAGAAGTTTGAAAAAACACTTATTATAAAACCGTATACCTTCAAACTTTATACTTTATATCTTTAAACCTTATACAAAAATAATTACCTATAGTGTTAGTTTCTCAAAACTAGGGATATGATTATCACAAAACTCTTACTAAGACAAAAATCGCACTTTTAAAGTTACAATCTTAAATTTAATTTAATCGCTTATAACACGACATTTTATAAACCAATTATAAATAGCCTTTGAAGCTCAAATAGCTAAATCATTAGTTTAAATTAAATTCCAATAAATAATTAAAACTTTTAAATTTAACATTAAAACTCTCGAAATTTATTTCAAATAGAAAATAGGTTGAAAATAGTTTTGAAATGAATTTTCGAAAATTCTCAAACCTAACAATAGACCAAGAATTTTAAAACCGTTGCTCTGATACCATAACTGTAACACCCCCGACTTAGGTCGGTAATGCCACACGCCAGTGACCTCAGACGTTGTTGTCCGATGTCACCCAAGACTTTAATTGGAACAATTAATCTTAAATAAACTTAATAAATAACGAAAGGTTAAACAGCGGAAGACATTTTTAAATGAAACTCAACCATTTATATTAAAATATCTCTCATCAAACGAGAGGAGTGTTTTTACAACAGAGTGAAATCACAGCGGAAAACTTATAAATTACACAACGGAAGACTTGAAGAATAAATGTATTACATGACTTAGTGGTAAGAATAAATAATAATTGACAACCTTTCAAAATACTAATACTTGAATCTCCAACTACAAGTCTCTTCTTCAACGGTTACTTCGGACTTCGGGGACCAACCACTGATGTGCCGTATAGGACAGATGACACCAGCCAACCATGCAAGGAATAAAACCCGGTTGGTTAGTCTAATGAAAGACTATGCAAGGGTGAAAACAGAATAGTCCTAGTGATCGTAACCGTTTACTATCATTGTTCCTCGAATAACAACTGAAGGAACGATATATAACCCGGAACTTTCACGGAATGATTAAAGTTTAGACATGCACTAAAAAGGAAATGAGCCTTATGGGAAACGTATGAAGAGAAGACTCCAAAAGATTGAGTCTTATCGGAAAGTATGACAAATGTTTGGGAACGTTATAATTTCACACAAGCGTTTAAAAAGACTTGACCATTTGGGTCCCCGACCAACCTCACCGCGTAATGCGAATTCAGATTTGGAAGGAGGACTTAATCTAATCGAAGTCCGGGCGGTTTCCACGTTGTACTCCTCACCCGAGGGTATATTAATTATGTGTCCAACGGCACTTATCTTGTTTAATTCCAAAACGTATATTCACGTTAAAGCTTTTATCATATATCATCTCGATACGAGAGATATCTTGGGAATATTTCCCGATTGTTTGGCACCAGCTGTGTGCACCTCCCCTATACTCGGATAGGGGATAGTCATGACCAGAGAGAATATTAGGGAAAAATCCTCCTAATATCAGTTATAAAGAAACGACTAGACCTCGCAAGGTACATAGCGTTCCTACGAATACTCGTTCTAACTATAATGTATAAGTTCACACATAAAATCCACACCAATACCATCATGGTAATAACATATATAATAGCGTTGTTTCTAGCAATATATACAACCTATTATAATATAATGTTTTAATCGTATCATTTATAAAATCTGTTCCCAAACGAAAACAATAGTTCATCCCAATTTAATTAACAATTAATAACAATTGATAATTAATGGAAACATGGAATGATAAGCAAGAGCGACCCGCCACTTGCTTTAATCTAGACGAATGATTGAGTGACGACGAGTTTCTGGGTCCAGAACGGGAACGGAAATTGGATTACAGATTCTTGTGACGACGACCCATAACGAAACCCTAGGTTAGATTCGACAATAAAATGATACGAATCTAAGAAAGAACGAACGAAATCGAAAGAACGGAAGTCCCGCCCGAGACCGGATCGTCCAAGGCCACGATCGCGATTTCCAAGGCAATCTGCGGTCGCGGCTAGGATTTTATTGAATTCTGAAGCAATAGTTGATGCAGTTTAGGTTATAACTTCGATTTATTGTTGATTTGAATGTGAAAGCTTGTGTATGTTCAAACATTCAGATTTGGCTGGTTTACAACTATGTATTTACGCTTAGATGAAGTAGAAGCAAATGTGGTTTTAAATAACAGCACATGTAGTTCTATAATGTAGCACATATAGTTTTAAAAACAAGCACATACGGATAATGTTGGTTGCCTTGTTTGTTTTTTATAGGAAAATCAGATAACGATGGCTCTACGTTGGTTGTCTGTTCCCCTGGGAATTCCCAATACTACATTCCTATGTGCAAAGATGTTATTAAGCCTGTTGTTGGTCAATTATTTTCAACACTTGAAGAAGGAGTTCAGTATTACCATAGGTATGCACATGAGTGTGGATTTGATGTGCGTCGGGGTACGGATACCAAGTCTTGTGATGGCAGTAAAGTTACAGTATGGAAGTATCTGCTTTGTAGCAAGCAAGGTTATACACGTGTACGTGTTTTAACTCCTAATTCTGAGAGCTTACAGAAACGAAGAAGGAATTCAAACAGATGCGGGTGTATTGCTAAAATAGCTTTCCGATATGAAGGACGCGATGGTTATCGTGTGAAGATTTTTTAGGAGCGTCACACGCATAATATGGTACATAATTCACATAAACATTTCCTGAAGAACAATAGAAAACCGACTGCTTACCATCAAGACTTCATTATGAATTGCTTAAAATCGAATATTGGTACTAGTACGACATACAAGTTGTTCAAGAATTATGTTGGATCTTATTCTGATGTAGGTGCTACAATTATTGACTTCAATAATTTCAAGAGGGATTTGAACTCTTATATGATTGGTTGTGATGGTCAGATGGTAATTGATAGCTTGTTCCGTAAAAAGGAAAGATGCGAGGCATTTTATTTTGATTACGACGTCAATGAAGCTAATCAATTAAGCCGTTTATTTTGTTGTGATCCTATTGGTCGCAAGAGTTTTTGCTTCTTTGGTGATGTTGTATCAGCAGATGCAACATACAAATCAAATAGGTAATTTATATGAATTTACCAGTCATTATACATGCACATGTATAAACAAACACATGCACACACAGTATTGAATAAATGCACATACATTTTTTAACATATTTGCACACTCATTATCTATATGCCTTACTCTTTCTGTTTTTGTTTTAATGTGTTTTAGGTATGATATGGTGTTTGTACCTTTTACTGGAGTTGATAATAACAAGAGCTCAATTACATTTGCTTTTGGTTTACTGTTGAATGAAGATGTTGGATCTTATGTCTGGTTATTTGAAAACTTCAAGAAAGCAATGGTTCATGAGCCATATGTGCTGCTAACTGATCAAGACCCTGCTGTTAAAGCTGCAGTTGAAAAAGTTTTTAGCAATGTTGTTCATCGTTTCTGTATGTGGCATATTATGTTCAATGTGCCTGTGAAGGTTAAAGTTAATGCATCTGAGACTGAGGAGTTCAGGAAGAGATTTAATGCTATTGTTTGGAGTAATGAATTGAAGAAACATGAGTTTGAGGACGCTTGGATTTCTATTATCTCTGACTTTAATCTTGAGTCAAACAACTGGTTGAAAACCATGTTTGATTTACGTCATTTTTGGATTCCTGCGTTCTTCCAAGACGTTAGCATGGGTGGTTTGCTTAGGACAACTTCAAGGTCTGAAAGTCAAAACTATTTCTTCTCTAACTTCATAGGGAGAACATCATCGTTGGTTGTGTTTATGTTGCAATATGATAATGCGATTGATTCACAGAGGCATACTCAGCGGAAACTTGACCTAGACTCATCTACTTGTTATCCATCATTGAAGACACCTTTGCAGATGGAGAAGCAATGTGCGTCAGTTTATACTCTTAACGTCTTCTATGATGTGCGGGATGAAATATATGCTTCTGTTTTTGATTGTCTTCTTGTTGATTTTATGAAGGATGTGGACGTTCATCGCTATAACATACGATGTGGTAGTAAAATCTTTGTTGTCCTACATCTTATATCCAGCGAAGATTTGATTTGTTCTTGCAACAAGTTCTTAAATGTTGGTATCCCTTGCTCTCACATGTTCACGGTTTTAAGAAATATTGGTATGGATATGTTGCCTAGCAAATTTATTAAAGCTCGATGGACGAAGAAGTCAACATTGAAGCCAACGTTTGAGATAGATGGTTTTGTCTTTAAGAAAGGGTTAGAGTTGGATGAAAAGAAGGTTCTTGTTTCTGAGTTGTTCTCGGAGATGCATTCTTGTATCAATCTTATTGAGGATAATTCTGATCATATGAATGATTTACTGTGTGTCTTAAGACATCACAAGGATTTGTATATCCGCTCAATGCAGTCTGGCTCTTCAGCAACAACTCATAGCACTCAGAGTAGATTTGAGAAGTTTGTTGGGCCTATACCAGAGAGAATTGATGTTCTTCCTCCTCCATAGTCCAAGAACAAGGGCATGCCAAGAGGAACACGTATTAAAGGTGTGGTAGAGAGAATAAGAGAAAATACATCTAAGGAAACAAGGTTGTGCACAATATGTAACCAATCCGGACACAACTGCAGAACATGCAAGAAAGTGAAAACTAGTGCTTGATTCATTTCATTTATAAAGAGAGAATGTATTTCTTTTATAATTTTCGAATACTTAATACATACTTTGTGTTTTGATCTTGGACCTTTATTACCAGTTAATGATATAAATCTTCTAGTATAATCTTCTTACGTTTGTTAATGTATAACTGGAAACTCATGAAAAGGAGAGCACATTGAAATATTTTCACAAGCACACCCAACTTCAAATACATGAACATACAACTTATGTGAATATATTACATGCACGTACGCACATGAATTGCACATCCAATCCTTCCTGTATGCACAGCAGAACCAAATTATTGAAGACTTGACCTTAGATGCACTATTGTGATGCACACTCAAGTAATTATCTCATGCACACTTAAATAAAATTACATGCACATTGACGTATATTTTGTTGCACAGTTATGCACACACAACTGCAAATATATGTGGACATTCAACTATTGTTTCATTCATATTAAAGTACCAGAACAAGTCATTCTGTATTAGAATAAGACTACAAAAGTATTATCCAACTGTCATCAAAAGTACTATCCAACTGAACAAGTCATTATGTCATCAAAAGTACTATATATCCAACTGACCACTACTGAATGTTCATCAACTAACAACAAAAGTATTATTCAATTGATCACTATTTCAAATTCAACATCTACTTCCTCTTGATTGCCTTTGAAACCATGTCAAACACCTTGTTCTTCACCTCATTCCACCTATTGTCAATGATGGAATGACAGTACTTCACCCTCATGGTTGCTATTTACTTAGTATCTTCTTTCCTGAGTTGACATTCCCAGTCGGTTAATCCATTGCCAAAATAAGTCTCCATGTGCCTCATTGCAAAAATGCCATAATCGATCTTGTTTGTATTGTCTCTCCATGGCATCTCTAGCCTCTCAGTTGGCACCATTTGTTCATCCTTGAAAATGGAAGCTTTAAATTGCATGTTATGCTTCAGTAAAAACTCCACAAAGAAATGTCTCTGCAAACAGAACAAAGAAACATTTAAAGGTCAATGTGTTTCAAAAATGATATGTACAACACAAAAAGTTAAGCACATCTAAAAAATTTCAAATCAAAACTGACCAAGCTAGATGGTATGTTTCCATACTTCTCGTCTATACCAACATCAGCTGCTGAATTGTCAAGAATATCAAATCTTGGGTTCTTGACATTTATGGAAATCACATAGTAGTGACACGAGTGGTATATCGGAAACACAAACTGTATTTGTACAAAAAAAATCTTTAACAAATGAACATATGGGATACTGAATTTATTTAACACGGGGCAAGGGTATTATTCAAATGCATGTAAAAATAGATGCATACACAAAAATAAAATGATGCACATATAGTTATGAAATGATGCACATATTTGTGCTTACCATATCAATATCACTGAGCTTTTTATGTTTGAAGTTTTTCAATGCTTTTTCCATTGCTTCGTAAAACCAAGTAAGCCTTTCATTGAGGGGTGTTTGTGTTGGTGTCAATGCGAAAAACTACATCAATTGAAAACACACACAAGTATAAATACAAGAACACTCATTTATATAAATTGACTGATTAAAATTGATGCACACTCAATCACTTTTGTATGCACACACAGAAACAAATGAGTGAACACAAGCATTTTTTTTTGTTTTTTTAGGGTATGTGTTATACGTACCACTGATTCAGTTGTCATAAACAATCTTAGAGGTTTTGGATCACTCTTCAAATGTTTCCTTCACATTTAACAAATTGGCCCACAGGTCAATTATGTTATTTTCCAAGCATTTCCCCTCCTTCATCGACATAAAGTCTTCC
The DNA here is from genome assembly GCA_027886185.1 of Rheum nobile. Lineage (NCBI taxonomy): Eukaryota > Viridiplantae > Streptophyta > Magnoliopsida > Caryophyllales > Polygonaceae > Rheum > Rheum nobile. Next base: position 3,429,059 of record WOAB01000546.1, on the reverse strand, counting down.
TTTATTGCTTGTATGGTCCCCATTTGGAATACCAATTCCCTGCAATATAGTTTTATGTTATTAAAACATAATGTATAAAGCATGTAAGGTTGGATGTTATTATGAAATGTGTTTGTCATTACTTAGCTTGGGATGAGTCATTAGTTAGCCATTTGTATAACTTGTTCTCTGTAGCAGATGGTTTCTCATTTACATCAATCTCTCTCTTCTTGTATGGTGACTTGTGATATTCAGATGGTTTCCTTGTCCTCTTATCCTTGATCTCATCCTGCACCACCTTAATTTGGACTTTTTTTGAAATCTTTTCTGTTTCCGTTTCATTGTGTGCAGTTTCATGATGCTTCACAGCTACATCATCCTCCGCAATATCTGTTACTACATCCTCCTTATCCTGCTTATCCTGCTAAAAATACACAAACTTATTTCAGATTTTACATGCATACCCATTTAATTTTACATGCACATAAGGTATTCTCTCATGGTCACACATTTACATTTACATGGACACTCATGCATTATCTCATGCACACACAAGTACAATTAGATGCATATGCAGAATAATAGTAATGAACATATTTAAAATGATGCACATATACTTCAAATAAAGTACACATGTTTGGCTTTTATGATGCACACACAAAAGTTGTACAAATATCAGTTTTTATATACCTCATCCTTATCCCCCTCTTGTATATTCTCAATATTTTCCTCAACAACTACAGTACTAGGACCTTGAGAAAAATGTATGAAACTTATGAGCAAATCAATAGTAAATAAGAATTAAAACATATTGCACAATATACTTCCTCACTTACCTTATCTATATTCTTTTTTAGACGTTGTCTTTGATACTGCTTTGCTATGTGCACAACACCAGAAAATGGCTCTACTTCTGGCCCATATGGATTCAATCCAGGAATACCCAAATTATAATTTGGTCCATCATAAGAGTCTTTTGCCTTTATTGTCTTTTCAATTTCTTCTAGGCACTTCTCAGCTTGTGCCCAAAACTGTTGATGTGACAATGTATCGTCCTCATTTTGTGGTTGTTTCTGAGATAGGGAACTCACCTTGAGATTCAACATCTTCTCAAGAGCTTCATTTACTTTGTTGAACAAGCTGTTGTTGGCTAATTGTGTTGGAGCTCGTTGTATTCTGAGTAGGAACCTTCTTATGAATTGTGCAAGTTCTTTACCCTCTTCTATGTGTTCCACTAGAAAAGTCTGCACACATTATTTATTTTTATTAATTTTATTATTCCATACATACGTAATCAATGAATTATCAATTGTAAAATTTATTACATACCAGTAAACCCTCTTCTGTGTCGATGCTTGTCTCTTCTGCATGCTTCTCTAGAGTTGATGTGTTCTTATCTTTGTCAACAACAACAGGCTTTGGTTGTTGATCTACCACTTCCGGTCTTTCTCGGAGATATCCTAACCCAAACCCTCCAATCCTTATTTCATCTTTCTCTCTTTTCCTGAGCAATGGTGTGCTCCATTCTTTGATAATAGGAAACCCCCTAGGTGTTTCTTCATTTCTGATTGTCATGCGGTCAACATATATTATCTGAAAAACAAAAGCAATACACATGAATAATTAAGCATAAACAGAAGCACATACATATGTATACATTGATAAGAGTGGAGAAGATGTGTGTTAAATAATAATAAATAGAGGCACATATATATATCTAAACACATGAACACACGGTATAAGAATTATGCACATATCTAACATCATTCACAAATAGTATTTATTTATGATAAAAAGAAGCACATATATATATATCTACACACATGCACACACAGTTTAAGAATCATACACATACCGAAAGTTAAGCACACATAGTATTAAATAATGTTAAGAAGAAGCACATATATATATATATATAAACATAAACACACAATATAAGAATGATGCACATAAACTAATTTGAAAACAAAATATTTGTAACTTTCATACCAGTGGTAATAGAATGGGACCTCTAAAATAACCATTATCAGTCTCAGCCCAAGCCTCTGCTTGTTCAACTAACATTCTCAAAACATATTCACACCAATCAAATTCAGCAATTTTCCTAGTGTCTTTGAGCATATCAAGCACTTTCACATTTATATTCCCATTTTGGTGACTTTCCAGAACAAGTGAGTTGAATAGGATGAGAAAGTTCCTCTTAAACCAATCATTTGGAGTGCGGCAACTGAGCAACTTGTGGCTCACATCAGAAGGTTTAATCGTCCTCAGGTCCCTCGGCTTCAGCATACCAGTTTCTACATCTTGTATTTTTTCAAACTGTTGCTTAAATTCTTCTAGAAGCTCAAAATCAGTTGGGTTCTTTGAAACCTCAATCTTCTTTCCTCCATGAGGTAATCCAAGGTATTTTTGAACATCCCCAGCTGTTATCCTAATCACATTTCCAGTATCACTAATCTTTATTGTGCAAGAAACATAGTCAAAATGTTCAATAATCCAGTAGCTAATACGACCAGGAATTTCTTCAACTTTCCAGTGTATCAGACTTTCGAAACCCATCTCCCTAAGAGCTTGCTTTTGTAATGTACTCATCTTTCCAACTGTCTCAACTAACAATCTAGGTGTACTTCTTGACTTCAACATCTCATACTTTGTTTTAAGCTCTCTCATGCCTACCTTCATTTTTTTCCTTGGCTTTGTAGTAGCTAGTGCTTTTCCCTTGTTAGCTTGTGACCCTGATTCAGGATTTGTAATTTGTGAGCTCCTTGGCCTTTTAAGCTTAGATAGAATCTTTGCCAGAGGCGACTCGTCGTCCTCATCTTTCTCGGTCAGTGGTTCATCCTCTTCCTCAATCATTGGTTCCTTCCCCTTTCTCTTTGACATATTGGCAATTTCTTCTGATTGTTTTTGTTGAAATCTAGGACTCGTCCTACGTGGTTCTCTTATAACAAGAGGCTTTGATCCTGGCGGTATGATTTTCCTTACAGTTGTCTTTCGCCTTTTATTTTTCCAATCTGTGAATATGAATTAACATATTAGATTAAAGAGATGAACATTTTTAATAAGTTGATGAACACACATGCAATCTGGATTGATTCACATTATGAAAACTTTAATTTAACCATGCATATAACACATGCAATTTTTTAAATAGATGCACATACAAATATTTTCTTAAGCACATGGTAGTATTCATTTGATGCACATATGAGATAGTCTACAATAAATTACATTTGCATAGTTATTTAAATCAAAGAACATACAGTTGTTTTATTGTATTTTACATTATTCTTGGATTTTAGGACTTGTTGTGGTGTTGTCTTTCATCTGAGTGATACATATTTGATTGTCTTCACTTTTTTGTTTTGACTTCTTCAACCTTATGATTTAGTGATATGGTCCTAGTTTCTATCAACATACATGCACATACAAGAACAAATACACGCACATACAGTGTTGAATCCATGAACACTGCAACATTCATGCACATATAAGAATAAATACACGAACACTGAAAACTAATTGAACCATGCATTCAACACAAATATTTTTAATTGAAATAGATGCACACACAATTATTTATGATAACACAAGCTACTATGTATTTCATGCACATATAATACACTGAATAAAACATTACTTGTTCCTTCATCTGTAGAGGTCATTGAGTTGTTTTCAGCCTGAGTGATGGTTGCTGATTTGTCCCCAATTGTCCGTGTTCCTGTATTGTCAGTTGTAGTCGTTTTGTCAACTGCATTCTTATCATGAAGGCGTTTGGTCCACATATCTGTGTTTGAGTAAAAAAATCAATTAGTTTAGATGTTATATCAACATGTGTAAGAAAGAGAACAATTCAGGTTTTATGTACACCAACTCTACGGAAAATTGGTTCCTCAATTGTCATTGTGGCGTCTCTGAAACAGAGTACTATAGGTGTGCTAATGTTTTGTTGCTGTTTTTTCTGTTTATTTACAGTTGCTACTTTTCTATGTTTTGATAAACCTTTATCTATCATAAGAGCAAATAACAATGTAAACATGTTTAGGGAAAACTAGTATGCACACATATATTTCACAAAGTATGCACACTATTTCTTTCTATGCACACATAATAAAATTAACACGCACACACAGCTTATCTACATGCACTCACATGTATTTGCGAAACCATGCACAAAAAGTTTAGTTCAGATGCACATAATTTGCTTTTATGATGCACATACATAAAATATTTCAAAATCGTAAGGATATTGTCTGATACTCTTGCTAGATGTTCTCAAATCGTAAGAATATTTAACTTGATGTCATAATACGAAATAAAACTTGCAAAATTGATCACAATAAACATGTAATGTTCACTTTGATTTCATATACGAACTAAAAGTTGCAAAATCCAACACAATAAGCATGTAATGTTCACCTTGATTTCATATACGAACTAAAAGTTGCAAAACCAAACACAATAAGAATGTAATGTTCACCTTAATTTCGTATACGAACTAAAAGTTGCAAAATCGAACACAGTAAAACGGAAATTCGCCAAGAACAAGCAAGTGAAGTAGATTTTTACCGGGTTTTTCTTGTGTGTTGATGTCGTCGTTCGTCATTGCTTCTTTTTTGCGATCGATCTCGAACGACTGGAGATGATTGTGCTTGATTTTCGCCGGTGAAGGGACCTAGGGTTTATAGATTTCAAGGTTGTCTCTCTCTCGTTTTTCTTCTTCAGAAATCGGAGCTGTTCTTCTGCAGAGATGAATGACGCTTCAATTGCTTCTTTTTGGTTTTGAAAGTCTATTATGGCGCGTGCCGGCAGACGCCTAGAATGCGTGAGATGGTTTCTTCGTGTTTGGGCCGCTGGGCTTCTTTATGTAATATCCATTGGATTGCTTATATTGGGCGGCCCGTGTCCATTCTCATTTCGCACACAATAATCCATTCGCACCAGATTCGCGCTCTTAATTTAATTCGAAGTTTCAAAGAATCAAACAAATTTTGTCAAGAAAAACAAAGGAAAAGATCCTACCAGCATGAAACCGGGACACGTTTGCGTTTTCAAGAACAAAATCACAAAAATCAGCTCGTCCGAGCATGTATGCGCCCCTTTTGGTACTGAATGGACGCAAAATACAAAAACTAATAAGTAATAAACCTATTATCATCGACCTAATCACAAAAATCTACTAGTGAAAACTGAACTCATATATCAAGTTGATCAATGGTTAAGTCGTGCTTGAGAGCAAGAATGAAAGGTAGCTGCACTCCATGACGAGATTTTGTACGAAACTTGCGGCCCGATGTGCTGGTTGCGATCAACTCTGGACACCATTCTTCCTCCCTTCTCATCGCCCTCACCTCCGTCTATTTTTTGTTCACCTTTATCATTTTCAGATTGATCCATGGGATCACTAACTACATCGACAGTGCTCGGGAGAAGAGACTCGTTAGGGTTTCTAGGAGGCAGGGGAGCCATTGGAGGCTTTATAGAGGTAGGGGCTTCTGAAGGTGGAGAGGTGGTCAAGGGTTCTTTTTGAGGATGAGATTGGGATTCAGAAGAGGCGGTGGAACTAGTGGCGGAACCAGAGGAAGGAGGAGCATGGAGGTTGCCATGAGAGAGCTCTGAGATTTTGTCTATCAAGAATTGAAAGTATACCTCCGTCGTTTCTTTTCGAATTATTTTATTTCCTAATTTTCTACCATTTACTTTTAATTATAATTAGACTATTGTAAATAATCTAAATTTATATTGTTAATTCAAATAGAACTATAATTTTAATGCTATTTCAGACACACTCGTAGAAAAAATTGAAAATTTGAAATTGTAGTTCTCAAGGTGACTTGTTGGGTTTCATTTGATGTGTTAGCGGGCACCTCCCTTGTTTGGTTGCCGTATTCCATGATCTTTCCCTAGCAAGAGGTTAGCAAAACAACGAGGATTCTACCACACTCATGCAAGTAGGGCTACCTTTCAATGGTACTTCAACCAACCAAGTTGCTAAATAATGATAGAAATTTCAACAAGATTCAGATTGCAAGCTTTCAAAAAGGCCAAATTTTTAGGCAAGTTTTCAACCAAGAGAAAACCACAATAATTCCAAACTAACCAATGAATTTCATAATGGAAAAAATTTGCTAACACAAGACTCCTAAAGAAGCTACTAAGCACTTGGTCCTCACAAGTTCAACTTTTGGTAATCGGTTTAGATGCAACTTTTACTCGACTATTTTTGGCTTTTAGCCTTTCTTTCTCGAGCTTGTCTTGGCTAGCAATTTTACTCGACTCTTTCTGGATTTTAGCCTTTATTTCTCGAGCTTATATTGGTTACTAGCCTCTTTTGTTTATTAAGAACACAACAAGATCACAAACTTCTTAGAACTCAACAACTTGCACCAAATTACTTTGGTTTAGATTTCACAAGTTCGACAAGGCCTTTCCCGTATCTTTATGAGCTTGATTGGCTCTTCTTTTCAATCATGGAATTTTCAAATCCAGTTAGGAATTGTTGCAGCCAAATATGAATAGAGAGGGAAGTAATAAATCGGCTAGAGAAAGGTCTTGAAACAGCCACAAATTGATTTTAGCAAGCAATTCAATGAAGCTGGTTTGATAAGTCACTTTCACTAAATGATAGGAGTTATTAGGCGGGGGTTTTGAACAACCAAAGGTTGTCTTCAACTACAACAACAACTCATTCAAAACAAGACAAAATTTATGTAGAAACGCAAAGAAAAATCAACAAAAATCAAGACACGAAAACAAATCGCTTGCAGCCGATTCTAGATTGATTTTTCTATCAAACTTCAAGCGGTTTTATCTTGATTGGCTCTGATATCACGTGATAAGGATCGCACCTCCATTTACATAGTTCAAGGTAAGAAATCCTGAGTTGTTGCGTCTCCAAAAGCCCGAGAAGTTCCTTGGAAGTTCGGTTGATTGTTGATGAAGTTTGGAAGCAAAAATGAAGTAGTTTGTTTGTGATTTGTGGTGGAGAGGTAACCTGGGGAAGTGAAGGGATAAGTGACCTTCTCCAAGGTGGATATGACGCACCACAATGGATTCAGACAAGGTTCAAGTTGTTTGGGATGTTACGCACCCAAAGACACGAGAACAAGGCTCGATATGACTCACGAGCTTGAGAAATTTCTTGGAGAGAATTTCTAAGGATGAACTGATTGTTCTTGAGTTTTTTATTCAATTTGAGATCCTTACAATGAGGAAGGAGACGGCTATATATAGCCCTCCAAAACTGATCCCAACCTAACCCTTCAAGTGTCTTGGCAACATGAAGAGTTTTGCAATAACTCAAGCATTAAACTTAGCTGGAAATTAAACATATCCCATCCCTTTTATTACATAATATCATGCATAAAATCATATTAAAAACTTCTCATAATTATTGGACGCAAACACACAAGCAATTCCATGGTGCGTGCGGTCCTCACACCAACGGCTGAGCCATGATCAAGTTGACCGAGCCCACTTGAGATTCTCTCGGCGCTCCTTGAGACAATAGACCTTGATTGAGTTGCATCCGATGTTCCTTGGCTTTTGCTCAGGTGATTGTGCTTGGAAGTGATTTATTGTCGGGGATAGGGCGCGCTAGACGCCTTGATCGTCGTGGCTCGGGCGCTTGCACAATTTCCTTGGCGTCCAAGGTCTAAAGGGGTGGCATGGGTCCAGTGGAGGCCATGGGCACCGGCTTGCTCGAGCCAAGTGGAGTTGGGCCCGAGGAAATAGAAGACGGTGTTGTAGGCGCGGGAGCGAGTGCGGTGGCATCGGCATCAGCTTGATCCTGCACATGCTCTTCTTGATGGACCATAGTTGCATCAGTTGAGGAGTTAGTCATCGGACTTGTTGGATCCGTCAAGGATGGGGCCCATAGAAATGGCAACCTTGAGCTTGGCCGGGAAGAGAAATAGGCAAATTTGAGATGGCTTGGTGGCATTGGAGCCCGAATTGAGGTAGTCATACTCGTCGACCCTTGGGAATTGAGGAGCTACTTTAGCTATACTCGGAGATGGGATCTTGTCGAACGATATTGCTCCTGTGATACCCCGTATTTTTGTAAGGTTATATTGGGAATTATGGAATTTTCCCGAGTACCCGTTGTGTACGTCGGATTTAGTACAGAGAGTTTGATACATTCTGTAATGTGCTCTGTATCTGTAATATTTTTCTCAGTGAAATAATATACAAATAGCATGCCTTGGATTTTAAATGTCGTTCGCGTACGATAATTTTTATCCCGGCTTAACGTCAGGTTCGTTCAAAGCTGAACGGGCGGGAAAAAGGTGTCACGGCGACAGCCATAAAGTCGCGGCGACCGCCGTAGTGAGACCCAAGCACGGCGACCGTCGTAAAGTCACGGCGCCCGCCGTCCCAGTGCTCGAGGAGGCAGCTGGTGTGTCAGGCTGCGGCGACCGTCGTAAATTACGGCGCCCGCCGTAAGTGCCGTCATCGTTGCCCAGCAGCCGTTGCCCATTGGTCGCCAGCGTTATTTCTGGCGAGCGCCGAACTAGCTCTAGGCCCTTCGTTTTTGAACTCCAGACACTTTGGCTATAAAAGGGGGTGTTGGGGGAGAGATTTGAGCCATCCCAAGCACCAAACCTCTACCAAATTTGCCTCTCGCCGGAGTTGTGCCTTCGCCGGAAATTTCAAAGCTTTCGTCGGTGTTGTTGGTGGTGTTTCCAGCAGCTCTTTTGAAGCCTTGTGGTTGCCTTTGAAGGTCAGAAACCAAGCCAGGCTGAAAAGGGTCGAAACGCGCTTTGTTTTGGTGAGATTTCTCTCGTCTCTGTCGACCGTGTTCTTCACGGCGACCGCCGTGTTCTTCACGGCGACCGCCGTGATGAATGCGGCGACCGTCGCCAAGAACGGAGACCGCCGCCAGTGCCCAAAATGCCTTCGTGGCTTTGGCTTGGTTGGTTGTCGTCGTGGCGTCTTTCCTTTCGTGTTCTTTCGTAGTGTTTAGATTCGTACTGTTTATGTCGGATCTAACTTAGGGTTCCTTTTATGGGTCGACTCGAAGGTTGTTGTGCTGTCAGAACTATACCGTGTCGAGCCCGGAACCCAGTTGACGTCTTTAGACTTTTCTGCAGAGTAAGGCAAGTGGTGGTTCGCTCTTGCTCATTCGTTCCATATTTACATTAATTATCAGTAGTTTATCTGAGTAATTAATTTGGAATGAATATTCTGTTTGTCTGGAAATGGTTTTGATAAACTGTTTTGAAAATCATATAATAGGTTGTATATCTGTTAGAACAACGCTATTATCTGTGATCGCCTTTCGGGCCTTTATGTGGATTTATCATGTAACTGTTGTGGTGCTGTAACTGTTTAGTTAGCACTGTTAAATAGGAACGTTACTCGGACTCTGTCCAGTCGTTTCTTTATAATTTGGTATCGGGGTGGCTCGTCCCCATCTGGTACTATTCTAAGATCATGATCGGTCTCTTTCACAAGTGTGTAGAGACAGGACACTTAGCTGGTGTCACAAACCTTTCGGTGTACGTCACTCTCGACGAAACGTATACTAAGATGTGTCGTCCCATTGGTGGGGGTACACATGTAAAAGTCTATAATGTGATGTGTGTTTTTGAAACATAATCAGATAAGTGCTACCTTGACGCACATAAGTAATGAACGCTCAGCGAGTAGGGCATCTAGGTAATAGTGCCGCTAGGAAGACTCGTGTTGACTTGAATGTAGTACGTCTTCTTTCCGATCTGGATTCGCTGAAAGGCGGTGAGGTTGGTCGTTGACTGAAGCATCACAGTCAGTTTTAAATCATTGTTGTATGATTCTGTAACTTTCCAGATTTGTCATACTTCCTTAAAGACTCATTTCCGTTAGAGTCTTCTTTCGAGTCGATTTCTGTGAAGATTCAGTCTTCCAGAATCCTCTCTTGTGCATACCTCTTGTTCATTCCAGTAGGAGTATGGTGGTTGACAAGCGTACTCGATTATTTTTCGAGGGACGAGAAGTCTAACCTAATACAACCATTCTATTTTGTTCCCTTGCTAGTCTATTCATTTAGACTAACCAACCAATATTTTCCCTTGCATGGTTGGTTGGTGTCATCCGTTCGATTCGGCACATCAGATAAGAAGTAGTTCAGAAGACCAGAAGGACTATGGAGTCAACGATGGTTTTTCAATGTTTTAATTACTTCTTTAATCAGGTTGAGATCTTTTGGACAATAACTTTGATTGTAATATACTTTCTTAGACTTCCGCTGTGTTTGTTTTAAACTCTGTTTTGACCTATTCGGGATTAGGTTGTAATCCCGTAACCCTTGTTTCCTTGACAATGTTATGTTTTGGAATTTAATGCTTGATCATTGTGTATCAATTGCATTTCATAAATCGTATTTAAGTGGTAAAGCCTTGGGTGATCTCGGTAAGGAACACTGGGGTCACTGGCGGTAATACCTTTCCAAAAGGGTTAAAGTTTTAGGGGTGTTACAGTTGTGGTATCAGAGCCAAAGGTTTTAAAACGGGTTTGGAATTTTTATAAACCATTTATCCATTTTCGAAATGCTTTAAAAAGGGCTCTGAATCTTCATTTTGAAAAGAATTTTAAAAACACCGTTCATAGTCGTGTCTTCTTTATAGTCTGATATAGTAAGCTTGCTTCTATGTCTAGAAAGACTAATTCCTTCCTTATTGTTCGATAGGATGGGTGTCTGCTTTTCTATTGGTAGGGGGTCGGAAGACGCCAAGTCGGACCAGCCGAGGCTAGATTTTCCGATACCTCAGCGATGTTTCAAGGTTGGAGGCCCGAGTAGCCCGCCCGAAGACGTCAAGCACGTTCTCCCCGAGTCGGTTGTCCTTGTAGCTAGGAATGCTATGGTCCTTGAGGCTGTACCTGTGCCGCCACGAAGGGTGGAGGAAGTACAGGAATGGAAGCAGGAAGATGAGTTATCAAGGTATAAACAAGGGGTTTACCAAGACGACTTTCTGCTGGGACCAATTCCCGAGGAGATCGAGTACGAGGAGGAGGAAGATGAGATGCTTGAGCAAGATCCTGTCTAGGACGAGGATATGATTGAGGATGATTCCGAGGATGAGGATCCCATCGAGGATGATCCCGAGGATGAGGATCCCATAGAGGATGATCCAGAAGAGGATCCAGAGTTGGACCATGGAGGGCAGAATCAGGAGCCCGGTATAGAATTACCACCAGTGCCAAAGTATGGACCCATGTCAGAAGCTGATTGGGAGGCACTGTATACCGAGTACGGTATTAGGAGAAATGATAGGGAATCTCAGCCTATCCCTACTCCAAGAAGATGGAGGTCGGAATCCGAGTTGCAGGAGATCCTTCGCCAGAGTGAGGTAATCTCTGCAGAACAGCAGAGTCAGTGGGATGAGTTGACCGCCAGTACTCAGAGGATGGCTGGAATAGGAGGACCAGTCATGGACGACCCATACTTTACCATGACTGAGCTAGGACTATGTGATTCAGGGTCAAGCAGGGTGCGAAACCCATCGCCAGAGCTCGATGGTGAGCCTAGCCCGAAGAGACCATGCACGAGTAGCCAGTCGTATGGGAGACATTTTGGAACGCCTTGAGGAGGAGTGGCGTTGCCTATCGCAGTTGTTTCGTTTCTTAGTATTCCAAGTTGTACTTTGTGTAATATTTCAGTATTGCGGCAAGTACTCTGAGAAACACTTATATCTTCGAGCAATGTTGTCCAAACGCTCGAATGATAAACTTATGTGTAACTTGTGTAAGAATTCGAAGGTTCATCTATAAAATGCCAAGTTGATCTATTCTGAGTGATTTATTTATGTTGATATATTGTATAATATTAATGTATTGAATGCTTGGAATTGGATCGGTAATCAGATGGTGAACCCAAGAAGCACGAGGAACTCGACCAGAGTCGGTGCTGGGACTAGTCAAAATCCCAGGACAGCAGGAAGAGGTGTTCAGGATGAACACGAGTCTGAGTCTCGCATCCAGCAGAGGCGTGAAGGTCAGGATCAGACCCAAGCGCCGACGTTGTTTGACGCCGCAGTTGTGGAGGCGATTCGTGGAATCGTGATGCAGGCTATTGCAGATGTATTGAGACCAAGTGCGCCTCAAGCACAAGAAGTGCCTACTCATGCAGTGGTTCCTGATGTTGTGGAACCCAGAAACCCTGTGATTCAGGAGACTGCCGTCAGGACGAGAGACAGCTATGGTCGCGCCCTTAAGACCATCACTTCCATGAGGCCCGATTCCTATAACGGGAAAGGGGAGCCAGTGGCAGTGACTCATTGGTTCTCCCATATAGAGAGGCTGTTTAGGAACGTGGAGTGTACGGAGGCCGAGAAGGTCCATATCGCTTCTCTTCAGCTGAAGGAGGAGGCTAGCGAGTGGTGGGAGAGCACTGGTTTGGCTGAGAGCCCAGTGTTGACTTGGTCGATGTTCAAGACCAAGATGGTTGATCGCTTTTTCTCTCGTGCTATGAGAGAGGAGAAGCATAAAGAATTCTTGTACCCTCAGACTGATGGTCTGAGAGTGACCGAGTTGGCATCTAAGTTCAACCATCTTCTACAGTATGCCACTGCCGAGATTACCAGCGAGGCCCAAAAGATCTGGTACTTCCATGAGTGGATGAACCCGGATATCAAGCCATTAATGGTGCACCACACATGCTCTACCTTGGAGCAGTATGTGGATTGTGCCTATAAGCTGGAGGTAACTCTGGAGGAGTCGACCAAGAGGCGTAACCGACAGAAGTAGATACAGAATCAGAACCAGGGAGGTGGTTTTAAGCGCCTTGCGCCACCGTCTAACTTCGCCAAGTCCGGCCGAGCTAAGACGGAGATGACGCAAGGAGGATCGACTCAACAGTCAGGGCAGACCAGGAGTACAGTTCAGTGTTATAACTGCGGTACTGCTGGGCACAAGAGCACTGAGTGTCGGAAGGAGAAGAGGCCATGTTTTGGGTGTGGACATGACGGTCATCTGCAAAAGTTCTGCAAGCAGGGGAAGCAGAGGGGAGTAGAGTCACAGCAAGGGTCAGTTCATCAGAGCAACCGACCTAGGTTTAAGCCTGCCGAGACTCCTAGCCCTTCAGTTCAGACGACTGCTCAGAACAGGGGAAAGGCCCCAGTTGTTTCTGGAAGTCAGGGCCAACGCTTGTACGAGATGCGTGAGGCAGATGGACCCAACGCTCCGATTGCTCAAGGTACTCTATACCTTCACTCTACTTCAGTGTGCATTCTATTTGATTCTGGTGCTACGCATTCCTTTATTTCGGATAGCTGTGTTAGCAAGTTAGATTTAGTGTGCAACGATTCGTGCGACCCTTTTGTCGTTAATCTTCCTAATGGAGAACATTTGGTGGGAACCAAGCATCTATCCGACTTTCCGATTACCATTCAGGGTAAGGAATTTGAGGCAGATTTAATCTGTATAGCCATGGCTCCATACGACATTATCCTCGATATGGATTGGCTGACGCATCACAAGGCGGTGATCGACTTCAGTTCAAGAACGGTGACGGTGTCATCCGGGGGCCAATTCGTGTGCAAGTTCAAAGGTCTAAATGACGCTGATAACGGCAAGCTGATCAATGCGATGGCTGCATTTAAGCTACTACGACAAGGATGTGTCGGGTACCTTTGTTACTTGAATTCGCCTGCGAGGGATGGACCTGAGGTTCTTGATAGTCCTGTAGTTAGGGAGTTTTCGGATGTCTTTCCGGAAGAAATTCCTGGATTACCCCCGAATCGTGACGTAGAGTTTTCAATTGATCTCGAGCCTGGTACGGCGACGATTTCCAAATCCCCGTATCGGATGGCTCCAACTGAGATGCAGGAATTGAAGAATCAACTTGAAGATCTTCTTGACAAAGGTTATGTCAGGCCGAGTGCATCGCCGTGGGGTGCTCCGGTATTGTTCGTCAAAAAGAAGGACGGATCGTTCCGACTTTGTATCGACTATCGAGAGTTGAACAAGGTGACGATCAAGAACAAGTATCCTTTGCCTAGGATTGATGACTTGTTGGACCAATTGCAGGGAGCAAAGGTTTTCTCCAAGATCGACTTGAGATCTGGATATCATCAGCTCAGAATTCGTGAGCAGGACATTCCTAGAACTGCGTTTAGGACCAGATATGGTCATTACAAGTTCGTAGTGATGCCTTTTGGGCTTACAAATGCTCCAACTGTCTTTATGGACTTGATAAACCGATGTTTTCACCAGTACTTGGATAAGTTCATGGTGGTCTTCATAGACGACATCCTGATCTATTCTCCGGATGAAGAAGTCCACAAAGAACATCTACGGATTGCCTTGTCAATCCTTAGACAACATCACCTTTATGCTAAACTGTCCAAGTGTGAATTCTGGATAAAAGAAGTGGCTTTCTTAAGCCACGTGATCAATAAAAATGGGGTAATGGTTGATCCCCAAAAGATTGAAGCGGTGGCTAAATGGACACAGCCCCAGAATGTGAAGGAGGTGCACAGTTTTCTTGGACTTGCCGGGTATTATAGAAGGTTCGTAGAAGGATTTTCAAAGATCGCTCTACCTATGACCAATCTACTCCGCAAGTTCCACAAGAAGTTTGTCTGGAATGACAAGTGCGAGGTCAGTTTCCAGGAGTTGAAACGACGGTTGACCTCGGCACCCGTGCTAGCACTCCCAGAAGGAAACGACGATTATGTGGTCTATAGTGATGCTTCCAAGTGTGGTCTTGGTTGTGTTTTGATGCAAAGGGGCAGAGTCATTGCTTACGCATCTAGACAACTCAAGACTTACGAAGAAAACTATCCGACCCATGATCTTGAGTTAGCAGCGGTTGTCTTTGCGCTGAAGATTTGGAGGCATTACCTCTACGGTATAAGATGCCAAGTCTCCACCGACCACAAAAGTCTCAAGTATATATTTACTCAGAAGGAGTTAAATATGAGACAACGCCGCTGGCTAGAGTTGCTCAAGGACTACGACATGGAGTTGTTGTATCATCCGGGCAAGGCTAATGTAGTAGCTGATGCACTAAGCCGGAAGACAACGCATGAGACTGTAGTTGCTCTACTTACTGCTCAGACCAAGCTAAACCAAGCGTCATGCGACATTGAAGTCTTATATAACCAGCGTAGAGGGTACCTGAGTATGATGGAAATTCAGGCTACACTGCTGGATCAAATCAAAGAAAAGAAAGTCGATGACATCATCTTGATAAAGTTAAGCAGTGAAGTGATGGATGGGAAAGCTCCCAGTTTTGTGGTTCAGGATGATGGATCACTTTGGTTTCAGGATCGGATCTGTGTGCCTGACACAGAAGGTCTTCGTCAGTTGGTGATGAGAGAAGCTCATTCATCTGCTTACTCTGTGCATCCTGGCTCTAGCAAGATGTACAAGGATCTCAGGAAGAAGTTTTGGTGGCCAAACATGAAGTGGGACGTAGCAGACTTTGTGGCAAAGTGCTTAACTTGCCAGAAGGTCAAGATCGAACACCGCAGGCCAGGTGGTGAGATGCTACCTCTCCCCGTACCAGAATGGAAATGGGAGGACATTTCCATGGACTTCGTCACTGGGCTACCCAAGACTCGAAGTCAGAGAGATGCTATCTGGGTAATTGTGGATAGGCTTACGAAGAGTGCTCATTTCATAGCCATCAAGACCACATGGGAAACCCAGAAGTTAGCAGAAGTTTACCAGAAGGAGATTGTCCGCTTACATGGCATTCCTAAGACCATTGTATCAGACCGAGATGGTCATTTCATGTCAAGGTTCTGGAAGGAAATTCATAAGGCTATGGGAACCGAGTTGAGGTTCAGTATAGCTTTTCATCCTCAGACAGATGGTCAGTCTGAAAGGACCATTCAGACTCTGGAGGATATGCTTAGAGCTTGTGTGCTCGATCGTCCGACTAGCTGGGAGGACAGCTTGAGTCTGATTGAGTTCACATACAACAATAGCTGGCATGCTACAATCAAGATGGCTCCGTTTGAAGCTTTGTATGGTCGTAGATACAGATCTCCGATTTGTTGGGATGATAATGCCGACAAAATTCTGCTTGGACCAGAGTTGGTCGAAATGACGGCTTCAGATATTGCTTTGATCAGACAAAGGATGTTGACCGCTCAGAGTCGACAGAAGTCCTACGCAGATCGGAAGCACAGGACTGTCGAGTTCGAGATCGGTGATAAGGTTTTTGTCAAGGTATCGCCATCCAAAGGAGTTTTCAGATTTGGTATGCGTGGGAAGCTTAACCCTCGCTACGTGGGACCATTCGAGATTCTGGATAGAGTGGGATCTCTAGCGTACCGCTTGGCGTTGCCGCCATCAGCTCACCCGATGCATAACGTGTTCCACGTATCGTTACTCAGAAAGTATATACCAGATGAATCTCATGCGCTTAGTTATGAAGACATCGAGATTCAAGCTAATGGTACTTATGAAGAGTTGCCCGTGCGCATTTTGGAGCATCGGGAGAAGCGTTTGCGCAACAAGATCGTGCCGTTGGTACGAGTGTTGTGGTCCAAGTCAGGGACCGAAGAAGTTACTTGGGAGACGTGGGAAACCGAGTCAGATATGCTCAGGCGTTTTCCCGAGTTATTCTCGACCTAAGTTTCGGGGTCGAAACTTCTTATAAGGGGGAGGAGATGTGATACCCCGTATTTTTGTAAGGTTATATTGGGAATTATGGAATTTTCCCGAGTACCCGTTGTGTATGTCGGATTTAGTACAGAGAGTTTGAGACATTCTATAATGTGCTCTGTATCTGTAATATTTTTCTCAGTGAAATAATATACAAATAGCATGCCTTGGATTTTAAATGTCGTTCGCGTACGATAATTTTTATCCCGGCTTAACGACAGGTTCGTTCAAAGCTGAACGGGCGGGAAAAAGGTGTCACGGCGACCGCCGTAAAGTCGCGGCGACCGCCGTAGTGAGACCCAAGCACGGCGACCGCCGTAAAGTCACGGCGACCGCCGTAAAGTCACGGCGACTGCCGTAAAGTCACGGCGCCCGCCGTCCCAATGCTCGAGGAGGCAGCTGGTGTGTCAGGCCACGGCGACCGTCGTAAATTATGGCGCCCGCCATAAGTGCCGTCATCGTTGCCCAGCAGTCGTTGCCCGTTGGTCGCCGGCGTTATTTCTGGCGAGCGCCGAACTAGCTCTAGGCCCTTCGTTTTTGAACTCCAGACGCTTTGGCTATAAAAGGGGGTGTTGGGGGAGAGATTTGAGCCATCCCAAGCACCAAACCTCTGCCAAATTTGCCTCTCGCCGGAGTTATGCCTTCGCCGGAAATTTCGAAGCTTTCGTCGGTGTTGTTGGTGGTGTTTCCAGCAGCTCTTTTGAAGCCTTGTGGTTGCCTTTGAAGGTCAGAAACCAAGCCAGGCTGAAAGGGGTCGAAACGCGCTTTGTTTTGGTGAGATTTCTCTCGTCTCTGTCGACCGTGTTCTTCATGGCGACCGCCGTGATGAATGCGGCGACCGCCGCCAGTGCCCAGAATGCCTTCGTGGCTTTGGCTTGGTTGGTTGTCGTCGTGGCGTCTTTCCTTTCGTGTTCTTTCGCAGTGTTTAGATTCGTACTGTTTATGTCGGATCTAACTTAGGGTTCCTTTTATGGGTCGACTCGAAGGTTGTTGTGCTGTCAGAACTATACCGTGTCGAGCCCGGAACCCAGTTGACGTCTTTAGACTTTTCTGCGGAGTAAGGCAAGTGGTGGTTCGCTCTTGCTCATTCGTTCCATATTTACATTAATTATCAGTAGTTTATCTGAGTAATTAATTTGGAATGAATATTCTGTTTGTCTGGAAACGGTTTTGATAAACTGTTTTGAAAATCATATAATAGGTTGTATATCTGTTAGAACAACGCTATTATCTGTGATCGCCTTTCGGGCCTTTATGTGGATTTATCCTGTAACTGTTGTGGTGCTGTAACTGTTTAGTTAGCACTGTTAAAATAGGAAAGTTACTCGGACTCTGTCCAATCGTTTCTTTATAATCTGGTATCGGGGTGGCTCGTCCCCATCTGGTACTATTCTAAGATCATGATCGGTCTCTTTCACAAGTGTGTACAGACAGGACACTTAGCTGGTGTCACAAACCTTTCGGTGTACGTCACTCTCGACGAAACGTATACTAAGATGTGTCGTCCCATTGGTGGGGTACACATGTAAAAGTCTATAATGTGATGTGTGTTTTTGAAACATAATCAGATAAGTGCTACTTTGACGCACATAATTAATGAACGCTCAGCGAGTAGGGCAGCTAGGTAATAGTGCCGCTAGGAAGACTCGTGTTGACTTGAATGTAGTACGTCTTCTTTCCGATCTGGATTCGCTGAAAGGCGGTGAGGTTAGTCGTTGACTGAAGCATCTCAGTCAGTTTTAAATCATTGTTGTATGATTCTGTAACTTTCTAGATTTGTCATACTTCCTTAAAGACTCATTTCCGTTGGAGTCTTCTTTCGAGTCGATTTCTGTGAAGATTCAGTCTTCCAGAATCCTCTCTTGTGCATACCTCTTGTTCATTCCAGTAGGAGTATGGTGGTTGACAAGCGTACTCGATTATTATTCGAGGGACGAGAAGTCTAACCTAATACAACTGCTTCGAACCATTCTGTTTTGTTCTCTTGCTAGTCTATTCATTTAGACTAACCAACCAATATTTTCCCTTGCATGGTTGGTTGGTGTCATCCGTTCGATTCGACACATCAGATAAGAAGTAGTTCAGAAGACCAGAAGGACTATGGAGTCAACGGTGGTTTTTTAATATTTTAATTACTTCTTTAATCAGGTTGAGATCTTTTGGACAATAACTTTGATTGTAATATACTTTCTTAGACTTCCGCTGTGTTTGTTTTAAACTCTGTTTTGACCTATTCGGGATTGGGCTGTAATCCCGTAACCCTTGTTTCCTTGACAATGTTACGTTTTGGAATTTAATGCTTGATCATTTTGTATCAATTGCATTTCATAAATCGTATTTAAGTGGTAAAGCCTTGGGTGATCTCGGTAAGGAACACTGGGGTCACTGGCGGTAATACCTTTCCAAAAGGGTTAAGTTTTGGGGGTGTTACAGCTCCGACCACCGACGACACATGTATACTATTTTAGAGGGTCGCCGCTAACAATAAAATGGTGAAGATGGCGGTGCACGTGGGAGAGGAAAGAGAACTGTAAAGAGTTTAGAGGGTGTTTGGTTGTTGGGGTTGAGGGTTGAGGAATGGGGTTGGGAGGGGTTGGGGAATCCCAACCCAAAATCTAGTGTTTGGTATGTAATATTTTGGAATCAAACCCATTCCCCAAACCTAATCAAACCTAATTTTTCAAACCCTTCAGGGGGTGTTTGGTAGAAATGGGTATCGGGTTGGGATGAGGAATCCGGTTTAAGAGGTATGGGGTTGGAAATGATAGATTTTAATTTGTTGTTTGTTTTGTAATTGGGGATGAAAATTTATGCCATAAAGTCTTCTCAATTCCTCAAACCCACTCAACCCTTGAAAAATTGTAAGGTTTGGAAAACCTATACTTTAAGGGGTTGGGGAATGGGTATGATACCCAAAATCTTGCAAACAAACAACAACTATAGGGTTAGAATTCCTCAACCCTCCTCAACCCTAAACCCGATTCCCCAACCCCTCTTACCAAACACCCCCTCAATTTCATTGGGTTTAAAAGTGAGGAATGGGAATGGTGAGAAAATGGGCTTCAAAGCACTAATTTAACTTCATTCCAAAATACTAACCAAACACATAAATTCATCTTTTACTTTTCAAATCCATACCTTCTCAACCCGATTCCTCATTCCAACCCGATACCTAGTTTTTACCAAACGCACCCTTAGTGGGATTAGAGTAGAGGGATAGTACCGTCTAAAGTATAAGAAATGGTGACATGGATGATTAATTGTGGTGATGTTTAGCATTTCTATATATATATGATGATAATGAAATTTTTCATTGTCATTTGCGGGCTAGAGATTTGAACTTATTGTAGTTGACAATATTTGTCCATCTCTTTTCTCATTTGATTTAGCGTCATTTCATAGCTCTTCATCATTTGTAGGGGAAAGTTACATCTTCACCTCTTTATTCAAATTTTGTTTATATGTCATTTTTCATGATAAAGGTGCATTGAACTATAATTGGAATAATTTATAATTTATTTAGTGCTATATAAAATCAAAGTTTCTCATTAGAAATTTTATTAATTTAATCCAACTTCCTTCTACTTGGGAAGGAGTTAAACAAATTGTATTAGTGTTATTTTTTCTCTTTTCTTAATACCTTTCGATGTACTTTTTTGTCAACTTAGACCGCAAGAAGATTAAGTAACACAAGTTGTACATCTATGAAATAAATTGCACTTGAAAAAATGGTAGTGACATGTTCACTCGTGATTTCTTTGTATATTTAGAGTGAAACCTTATTTTCTCTACAATGTTTATATTTATCAATTCATCCACCTCATTACCATTTGTCTATGCTTGGGAATAATCTAAATAGCTACACGTCAATCTCTTCTCACTTCCCATATGATCTAATATACTCGAAGTTGTACATCTATGAAATAATCTGCACTTGAAAAAATGGTAGTGACATGTTCACTCGTGATTTCTTTGTATATTTAGAGTGAAACCTTATTTTCTCTACAATGTTTATATTTATCAATTCATCCACCTCATTACCATTTGTCTATGCTTGGGAATAATCTAAATAGCTACATGTCAATCTCTTCTTACTTCCCATATGATCTAATATATTCGAAGTTCTGTAATCATGTTACCATTAATTCGTAATCATGTAATATTCATTCATATATAAAATTTATTTTTTATTCGATCTTAATACTCCCTCCGTCCCTTTTTTTCTTCCCGATTTGACATGGCACATTTGTCGAGACGAGTTTTGTATCGTTAATATCTCTAATTAAATATTAATAAAAATTATAATTTTTTGATATTATCAAAGTACTCGTTAAGACGAATCAAACAAGACCCCACATGACTATGTTTTTGCTTATATATTGGGAGAAATTTCAAAGATTCTCTTCAACTATGAATAGTGTACAAAAACAAAACGGGAACATAATTAAGAACGAAGGGAGTATTATTTTAAAATAGTCGGCTAGCATAACACGAGATTTAAAGTAGTTCTCAATAATGTTGGGACATTACCCTGACTGATTGCATTCCTTGAAACTCGCACTTATAGTTGACAATTATCATACAATAATGATTTCTTGTTTAATTTATTTAACAAAAATCTACTATACAATTAAAGCAAGTCCTCTTACCCTCCCTCTTATTCCGCCAAGTGGCACCTTCTTTCAGCCTTTCTTATTTTTTTGTTTTAATTATTTTCTATTTCTTTAACGGCGCAAAACCGCGCAGTCGCTTTTTTTTAGCTGCGCACTTTCCCATGGGCGGCTCGACATGCCGCCGAGAAAACCCGAGTTTCATGGGCGGTTCTACGAGCCGCCCATGATGGGTTCAGTTTAGGGATTTTTTTTTGAAATAAATAAAAATGTGTTTTTAAAAACCGATTCATTGAAACCGGGGTTGTGGGCGGCATTTCGTGCCGCCCACGAAACTGGGTCAGTGAACCGGGTTTTTTGGGGGGACAGGGTTCATAGGCGGCACTTCCTGCCGCCCAGGGTTCATGGACGGCACGTGGTGCCGCCTAGGGTTCATGGACGGCACGTGGTGCCGCCCAGTGAGTATACGTTTCACTCCCAACGGTCGATGTGGGCTGCACGTAGGGCCGCCCAGTATAGGTGTAGCCGGCTATATAAATTAGGGATGGTGGTATTGTATTGTATCCAAATCTAGAAACTCATTTTCATAATAAATATCGTCGTCAAGCGGTTCTGGTTGGAGGGGATTGTCGGAGTCCTCTTCGAGCGCTAACACATCTGTAGATGATGAGGGTGATTTGCAAGCGCCAATTTCTCCCGAGTACTTCAAGGTATATAATATTGTAATTTTTACTGTATAATTAGATCTTAAATGTACTTAGTCTTTGAAATGTTAAACTGTTTTGAAATAATATTTAATTTGTTGATATTAGTTTTTAGAAATTTAATTATTAATTAGTCTCTAATGTGGTAATTTTTGTATATAAATAGGGTGATTCTAGTGATGATGGATTTATAGCTATCGACTTCTCATCCCATTTTACTACTACTGAGATATTTCCTAGTAAGGAAGGATTGAGAGATTGGGTGCAAAGGGTAGGTTTTAGTCTTTTTATGGTGATCACTACTAAATCATCAAATCCTAAAAAGATTATACTTCACTGTGAGAGATCCGGGTTACCTAGGTCCGGCAAGAAGAAGGTGGTAGTCGATGGTATAAAGGTCAGCCCGATACGAGTGAATAAAACTAGGTCAAAAAAGAAGGGTTGTCCCTTTTTGCTGCATGGTACTTTTAGGGAAGGAAATGTTATTAGAGATCCTGGGTGGACCTTATCGGTTGTTAGTGGATCCCATAACCATATGCTTTCTACCACCTTGACCGGCCATGCATTTGCTACCCGACTTACGAAGGAGCAGTGTAGGAAAGTGATGATTGATACTGCGGCGGGTGCAAGACCCAAGGTTATTTCTACACAGCTTAGGAATGAATATTCGAGTGCAACGAGTTCGAGGAATCAGGTGTACACTGTTAGGGCTAAGGAGAGGTTGAAATCCCTGGGCAATCTGAATGTGACACAATGGTCATTGGGATTTTTGAATGAGAAAGGCTATTTGTTGGACACTGCTACTAAGACGAGGGAAGATGGGAAGGAGGTTTTGGCGTGCTTGTTTATTTCTCATCTAGACACTCGACATTTGTTGTGCATGTTTCCTAATGTCGTCATTATGGATTCGACCTACAAAACCAACAGGTAAACCTTAGTCTTTTTTGTATTATGTGTAGATAATGGTATTTTCCGCGGGTTTTAATTTTTTTTTGTGTTGCATTTATAGGTACGGTATGCCTCTGTTCCAGATTGTTGGGTTTACTTGCACCAACTACACATATTGCATTGCTCTTGTGTTCATGGAAAGGGAGACGACAAACCACTATGCATGGGCGCTGAGACGATTGAAGTGGTTGTACGGGGAGAAAAATCCTGTATGCATCATGTCTGATCGAGAGCTAGGACTGATCAAGGCTGCCAAACTGGTGTTTCCGAAGGTTTGTCATCACTTGTGTCAGGTCCATGTAGACCGTAATGTGAAGGCATATGCTAAGACGATAAAGATTGACGAGGAGAAATTCTCGGGAAGTGTTCGTCGGGTGATGAGGTCTCACACAAAGGAGGAGTACAGAGAGCGGCTTGCTCACTTTAAGGGGATATGGAGTGAAGGCTTGGTGCAATATGTGGAGCAAACTTGGTTTAATGAGCATAAGAAGAAGCTGGTTGCGGCATGGTGTGATGATGTTCTCCATTTTGCCACAAGAACATCAAACAGGTAACTTTCATACAAACATTTGCAATCAAATTGGGTTATAAAATTTATTTACTTAATTGTATACGAATATATTATTTTCAGGGTTGAGGGTCAGCACTCTATGCTTAAGGACATGATTGAGACATCCGTCGGAGGGTTCGACACACTTGTGCAGCACATCGACAACATGTTTGTTGATCAGCATCGGAAGATCCGATATGAGATGACCAAGAACTGCACTGCCTTTCCCATGGAGATAGTGAAAGTCCCTGAGTGGGTTAAGGTGTTCTTCAAGCACATCCTTGAAAAGTGCTCTGAAAAATGCCTGAGGATGTTGTATGCCCAAGCTGTGTTAGCAAAGGAGGGGGAAATTGGGAACAAATGTGCTGATTTTTGGTGGAGGTCCACACTGGGGCTGCCTTGCCCACACACAATTAAGGTCTACGTGGAGACGGGTTATCCGTTAGTGCCTGAAGAGGTTGATATTTTCTGGAAGCAGATCCGATGGGAAGGGGTGGATGCTAAGGATCTTGATGTCGATGATGGTGTTTCACTGACAGCGGACAATGTCACGATGGATGACTTCGTTGAAGAGTACTTATGTGGGACAGTTGAGGGATTTGATTTGAAGAAGATGGCGGAAAAGTGGCGTGAGTCAAAGGACCCTACATCGTGCGATATTCAAGACCCGCCACGTGGCGAGACCAAGAAGGGGAGGCCTAGGATGAATGCGAGAAAGACCGGTACGAAGAGGAAAATATGTTGGGACGAGCATGTGGATGCAAACATGAAGAAGGAGAAGCAGAAGATGAAGATGGAGGATGAGGAGCTGGGAGTGGATGAGGAGGATGAGCCTGCAGAGAAAGAGACGACCAATGTGAAATCGTCCGTTGGATCCCCGGGATCGAAAGGATGCCCTTCTAGCGGACGACCTCACAGTGGAGTTTCAACAGCAAAGGGGAGTGCCACTAAACCTGCAAAGCTGAAATCTGCTTCAACCAAGTCCAAGTCGGGTTCAAACAAGCCGGTCAAGTATCTCGGCTTCAACTAGGGGCACGAGAATATTGATCATTTCATGCTCGCCTACATTTCTGGAGTTCAAAATGTCAAAGGTGATGGTCATTGTGGGTTCTGTTCTCTTTCCGTTTTGCTGTGTCGCCAAGAAGACGAGTACATTGATGTCCGGTTAGGGCTTTCGAAGCACGTCCAGGCACATGGAGCGAACTACGTAGCGATTCTTGCGGAGGAAGCGTTGACGTTGGAAGAATTTGTTAGGAAATTGATTTATATTCCTTCACCGTGCACGACAAACTTCTGGTGTATAATGCCTATTACTGGGTTGGCGTTTGCAACGGAACACCAAGTGGCTGTTGTTGTCTTATCATGGTTCGGACCGCACACATGTCTTCCATTGTGGGCCCCCCCGGGTGCCGAGCCTCCGACAAAGGTTTATGCGATAGCACATGTAGGCAGGAGAGACCATTACGTACCGGTACATGGAGTCCTACTCTCTCGTATTTACTTATTCTTTCACAATTTTTTTAGTAACTGCATTGTTTACGTGTACAGATTTGGCTTGTTAATGACCATTGTCCCATTCCACCACCTCCAAGACAGTGGCGCATTTACAAGGATCCAAGTGTTGATGGATGGGATAGTCATGAGCGCTTCAAGGATAGGTTCAAGAATTATGTAGAGGAGCGAGCATATCATGGGCGACCTGACATACTTACCTAGGTTTTTTGGATTGTAATCGACTTTATATATGATATTGTATTTCCTTTTGTGTGAAAGTTTGATTGAGATTGATCGTATATTGTGTTTTTAATCATTTGTTTTTGAGAATTGAAAAAAATCAGGAAAATGCTATACGAGACAACAATATTACTAATCATTAACAAAAACATGTTCACGAAAACATTAAAGCGTACACTAGTTTAACATGAAACATAAAAAAAGCTATCTAATCCCCGTCCGAATCGGCCTCCCCGCCATCATCATAGCTGCCGCCCATATCATTTCATCACCACAACTCCGCTGTACAGCCCATGGGCGGCACAGTGTGCAGCCCATGGGCGACACACTGTGCCGCCCAATATGCCTATAAATAGGCCATACGGGGTCCCCTTTCTACCAAGCGTGTCTCACCCAAAGAGGCAAGCTTTCACATCCAAGAGGAAGGGATGTGTTTGATCGCGGTAAGAAAAATAAATATATGTATTTTATTGATTATTTACGCTATTAGGTTGTAGTATTCGTTGGAATCTAATTAAATAATATTTTATTTCAGATACAAGAATTCAATATCGTGGGTTTCGTCGTCTAGCATTTTCAGAACTTCAGTCCCGGAGGAACACAGTCAACCGCCTTTTCCACCTTCACTAGTGAGCTTAAACCGAATTGTCTTGTATTCATTGTAGACTCACGTCATGTTGTGGTCATTTCTAACAGTGCGTTAAGATGGATGCGATTGCCTTGTGGACATTATCCTCTTGACCGAGTCAAGAGTCCTAGAACGAACCTCCTTGGGCCATGTCGTTCATGCTGATCTGCTCTTTTTTTCTTGCTGCATCACAGAAAAACTTGAAATCCTACAAATACCGAAATTTGAAGATCCCATATTTTTCTGTGCTGCAGCGAGGAAAAAAGATCAGCTCAGCATGCACGACATGGCCGAAGGAGGTTCGTCCTAGGACTCTTGACTCGGTCAAGAGTATAATGACCACAAGGCAATCGCATCCATCTTAACGCACTGTTAGAAATGACCACAACATGACGTGAGTCTATAATGAATACAAGACAGTTCGGTTTAAGCTCACTAGTGAAGGTGGAAAAGGCGGTTGACTGTGTTCCTCCGGGACTGAAGTTCTGAAAATGCTAGACGAACCTCCTTCGGCCATGGCGTACATGCTGATCTGCTCTTTTTTCCTGGCTGCAGCACAGAAAAACATGGGATCTCCATATTTCAGTATTTGTAGGATTTCAAGTTTTTCTGTGATGCAGCTAGGAGAAGGAGCATATCAGCATGAACGCCGTGGTCCTAGGAGGTTCATCCTGGGCTCTTGAGTGAATGTATATGTATAGTGCAAGAGTTGTGTATGTCATTTGTTCCAGTGTGTATGTATTTTTTTTTTAAGTGTGTAAGCCATCAGTGAATGTATATGTGTTTTTAGAATTTGTAAGTGTTTTTAGTATGTGTATGTAATTTAAGCCATCGGTGAATGTATATGTGTTTTTAGAATTTGTACGTGTTTTTAGTATGTGTATGTAATTTAAGAATATACATGTGTTTTTTAGAAATAACGCACGAAAATCCAACAAACCAATAAGCAAAGAACTAAAACTAGAAACGACGGAACAAATTAGAAACGACGGAACAAATATCTAAATACGAAACCAATAAAGCCAAAAGTCATACTTAATTTACTGGAATTTCAATCCCCAAAAACGTACAAACACAAAAGTCAAAAGTCATACTACGAACTCTCCGTCTCACTATCAGATGAGTCATCTAGATGTGGAGTGGAAGCACTAGCTAAGGACACACCCGAACCCACGCCCGGTGCCCATACTGGAGGGACATAAGAGGTCGGCTGAGACGATGCCTGCTGAGCTGCTGCACGCTCTTCCGCCATCCTAGATGATTCGGCTCTCTCAAATATAGTAGCGTTTGTACTATATACATGGGAAGGCATCTGTAAAGCCCGTACAAGCGGTGGAGCTACAGGAATGACGTCACTGAAAAGGATGTCATGCAAATGCTGAAAGTGCTCCCTACACCCTAAACAACCTCCTCCAGACATAAGCTCCTGAAGATAGGCCTGGCTCATCGCATGACGCTGCAAATGAAAACAAACATTTTAAAAACATAGACTTTCATAAAATAATTTAAAAGAATAAAATGGGAAAAAAACATACCCTTTGCAAGTTGATAGCCGGAGGTGGTCCTCTACTGATACGAGGCTGGACTGGCGCATGCGGACTCACGTAAGGATGCGACACCTATAGATACCAGTCCAGGTACGCGTCGTGGACATCCCAAGCCATCGTCGCAGGAGGACTCGCCAAGATGTGGGGGCAAAGATAATGCTCACGCTGGTCCCACCTGTGCCAACGCGGGTCAAAGTGCAACTGGTATCGCCTCGTCCCCTTGAAATCAGGAGGACGAACTGCAACCAGAGGCTCAATGATATCCATCGGCCTGCTCTGTCGATAACCGAACTGGCGTGTAAGCCGATCTGGCATGTATGGCTCCTCTACACCGAGAAAACGAATAATCCCTCGATAAGTGGAGGACCTGTGACGACCTCGAAAATCAAGACCCTCGTACGGCATCCACCGTATCTGCAATTAACAAAACACGATGGACCATAAATTAATTCATTAAGCTATCTTACTGTAAATTAAAATTGAAAAACAATACGTACATCCTCTGGCCTATACTCGTCCAGAATTCGTCTATAGTGTGACTGGTCACGGGAGGACCGGAGAGGTGTCCGGCCAATGCAGTATCGTCCAGCGCGTCAGAGGTCGTCGTCCGCACCTTCCTTGAGGTTAGGGTTGCCCGGAAAGTATACAAAGTACGTCCAAATCCAAACCTGCGTACAGAGAAAGAAAACCATTAGTTATAAACAATTCAATAATGTATATTAATAATCTAAATTATAATTTAACTATATTAAAGGACTACCTCCAAAAGACGTGCGCAGCCGGCGAACTGTGCAGCTCCGCGCCGAGAACCCTCTCCGAGGTTCCTATAAAGGAGAGCCAGAACCCCGGTACCCCAAGCAGTATGAACAACACGCTCCCAGTCCACAAAAAGAGGTAGCAGTGTGGTCTTCAGCTCGTTCGTTGACTTGTCAACGAAGATGCTAGCCGACATGGCGTGCCATAAGAAACCGGCTGCTATATCCTCTGGGTAGGCACCCTCCTCAATCATCCGCATCACATGCCTCCCAAGCTGGAATTGCTTGACCCAACCCTTCCTAAGGTCGCGGACCATGTCAACATCATCCTCATCATAGCTGTAGTCCGAATCTATCCCAAACAAATAGGCGAACAAAGCCTCACACTCCGCCATCTCCCTATCATGACCGGTCCATGGTGACGTCACCTCAAATCCCTCGATCGGCAGCCCTAAAATCATCAGTACGTCATGTAGAGTAGGAGCTATCTCGCCCCAAGGAAAGTGAAAGGTGTTCGTCTCTGGATGCCATCTCTCAACGAATGCTGAAATGAGGTTGTGATCAACATTGCCGAACTGCAAATCAAGTAAACCTGTCAACCCCGTCTGCTGCGCAATCCAAAACCAGGAACCCTCCACAGGGACCCCTCTAGGAATACGATCCCTCTAAAATGCAAACTGCATAGGGCGTGTCTGAACCCTCAAACTCCTAACAACGTCCTCGGGTGGGTCCAACGACGCCTTCGTCCATATCAGCTCTGCAATGTGCGTATCAAAGTTCCTCAACAAAGATACAAGCTGCTCAGTTGGCTCATGCGGAGATGGGGCCTGTGTGGCTGGCTCAGACTGAGACGGGGCATGCTGAGATGGCTCATGATGTGGAGATGGGGTATGCTGAGATGGACATGGGCCATACTGAGTCTCTTGTGTGGTTGGCTCAAGCTGAGACGGGGCCTGCTGAGATGCCTCACACGGAGATGGGACATGCTGCTCATGTGACTCCTCCAGAGATAGCCGTTGCTGAGGTGAGTCATCAAGATGTGGGTCCTCCTGATGTGACTGCTGAGGTGGGTCCTCCATAATCACGTCCTCAACTGAGCGGACGGGACCAACATCGTCCTCACTAGCGCCCTCACTATCGGCCTCACTATGGCCCTGCAATACACCGCCAACCCTCCTCTTGCGAGCAGATGCAGTAGTAGGGCGACTATCTCGATCGGACCGTGCGATCTTACCCAAAACTTCCTATTTTCGCATAAAAAATATAGAAAATTGTTTTCTTACAAACAAAATCAATATATTAAAATTTTCATAACAATGACATATTTAATATTACAGTATAATTATCGCGATTTACCTATACTATTTTTTATAATGATTAAATACAATAAAATAATATATTAAATTTTATTTTCTTACAAACAAAATAATATATTAAATTTTCATTACAATGATATATTTAATATTATTTAACACTATAATTGAGTTTATTACCTATACTATTTTTTATCAGATAATGATTTAATAATCTAAAATCCAAGTATATATAAATCTACAAGTGTAGTAACAATTTAATTAAATAAATTAGATTTAACGATTACAAATTTAAAAAACACCATACATTTTCAGTTGGCCTCCGTTCATATTTTCGCTTTTGGCGAACGGGAATTTCACCCAAGTCTGACATAGCTTGATGAGCAACCGCGCACGCGACGTCAAAGGCATTCTCCGCCGCAATATCGCCCTCCTCGCCCAAAAACCCCCCAATATCGCCCTCCTCGACATCGGTTATGGGCGGCACCACGAGCGGCCCAGATTCCTCCATAGTGGGCGACACGCTGTGCAGCCCAGCCTCGCCTCCCTCCTCGGCCCCCGCTTCGCCTCCTTCCTCCGCCAGCCTCGCTTCCTCCACCGCGTCCCTTGCTTCAGCCGCCTCCTCCGCCGCGTCGCCACCCCTCCCCCCCAGCCTCGCCTCCTCCAACGCCTCGTCGCTGCTGCCCCCCGTCAAACAGAGATTGGCCGCCGACGACGCCGCCGCCAACGTCGAATCGGCCGTCGATTCTGGTACATCGCCGCCGTCTCCGCCAAGAACTCATGCCGCAGCCATCTGATTTTCCGTCCGTTCTTCCTCCGCCAAGAACTCCCATATGTCGTCAACCGAAAATTCGCCACCGGGATCCATTTTCGCTCTCGAACTCTAGAAATCGCGATCGGAGAAGACGACCCTGGGCGGCTTTTAATAACGCCGAGAAGACGACCCTGGGCGGCAAGATGTGCCGCCCACGTTTTAATTTCAAATTCGCCCTTTGGCGGGAAGCTGTGCCGCCCACAATTTTGGGTTTACACTTGGCGGCTTACCGTGCCGCCGAGTTTTAACCCGGTTTCCAGAAAACCATATTTTTTATTTTAAAATAAATAAATTAAATTACAAAATCGGGTTCTACAAAAACCTAAAAATCTGGGCGGCAATATGTGCCGCCCAGGTACAATTCGGGTTCATAAAAAACTGGTTTGCATGAACGGCATTAGGTGCCGCCCATGTGCAAACCGGGTTTTTGGAAGGATATTCTGGGCGGCATGTAGAGCCGTCCAAGAGGAAGTGCGCGGCTAAAAAAAATCGACTGCGCGGTTTATTGACCTTCTTTAACTCTAATAAAATCAACCCACATTCCAAAAACTCAAACTGCCTCCCTGAAACCGCTTTAACTTAATCCTCCATGTTTTCACTCTCTCATTCCAGAAATCGTTATTCCTCTTCAAACAAAGGATTTGGCTTTTGCTTCACGGCCAGGCGCGAATTTTGTCATCATGAGAGTTGTTGAAGAGGGCGAGTACACTGGCAGACAGCGGCAGTGTGGTGAGGGAGAGAAAGTTCATAAGTCGGAAGAGAGGAATGGGGGATCTCTAGTCTAGGGCCACCAAACGATGTCGTTTCGACTCCACCATCTAAATTGGCGGCCCTAATTCCAATGCCTTCACGGATACCGCACCAACGACGATATCCTAAGAAAATAGGGTCCAAATTGTCTGAATCAGTCCTCCAGAAGATGGATCTCGTCGTCGATTTACAAGTATGTAACTTAGTTTTAGTTAAAATGGTACATTTTAGTGTGAAAGTTGATGGAAATCTCCTCAAAAAAATCCCCAATTTTTGTTTTTAATATCTTGTATCCCTAATTCTTCTTCTAAAATCGGTTATTTTGTTTTCTTTTCGGGTCTGTTGTCGTAGTCTTTCTATCCTTCACTTTCGTCGTCAACTTTGAGCCCTCGTCGTAGAAAACAAACAGGTGAGTGCAACTCTTTCGTTCCCTTCTCACTTTCGGTTCTCCCATTTCAAATCAAGGTATCAAAACCTTATTTTTTTATTTTTTTCTCATTTGTCGTCTCCTTGACATAGATTTTTCTACTCAACTTCAATATGGGAAATTTTGATTTGGACATCATGTATTCAGATTAGATTGTCACCTTCGACATATTTGAGTTCTCCTGAAGGGCTAATTGTGTTGTGAAGATGGGTTTTGTATTAGCATTTCACTCCATGAGATGAACCCGAAATTCGAGTTGTTCAAGCTTCATAAGAAATTAATCAAGGTAGTTAGTAGTACTATGATGTTTTTTTTTTACAATTTTGAGATTCATATATTGATGTGTACAATTCGTTTATTGTAATGACTAGGATACATTATCTTAAAAGGGTTGGTTTGGTTGCAAACAGTTCTCAAGCTAAGTTATGTTCTCCAAATCAGAGAGCGACAATGGAGTTTATGAATTGCCCGTGAAGATTGCTTATGATTTTCAATCGACAATCTATTCCCCAGTCATATTTTGTTTGGTGATTTTTTCGCCTGTTGCATTTTTTTCCCTTGTGTTTTACTGTTTTGAAGCTCATTTTTTGTTGTTTAGCATTGAACAATCAAAATTTATGTGGAATTTTCTGGTGCCTATGTGATATTTTGTTTTCCCTTGATATCGTCTAAAGATTTGTATTTTTTTGCAAGGAGGTCAAGTAGAATGGAAGTGGAATCTTTTTATATAGTAACTTAAAGAACTTCTTGTCACTTGGCCATGATTAAACTTTCTTCTGTTTTTTTTCTTCTAAACTCGAGAAAATTAGATTTGGTTCCAAACTGATGAGCACCCTCTCCTCATGGTTCTTGTAACTGTTGAAACTAGCACACCTCCCACAATGTTGAAGATTCCTAAGCCATACCTTTCTAAGCTTTCGGTCATCTCATTCTTTTCAATCTCTCTTTACACTTACTGCACGTTCTTTTTGTAGGTATAGTTGGTTTGCAGGCTGGATATATATCTCTTTTGGAAATCATCCGGGAATGCTTCAGTAAGTTTGTACATGTTTCCATCTCTCTATGTACTACCTTGGTAATATTTTGGACTTGAGTTTGAGCTGCTTACCTAAATATAATACATGTGGGCTTTAGATGAGTTTAGAGTTTACACAAATTGATGTAATATTGTCAGTAACTTCCGATTTTATTTTAGCTTTCCGTTATATATGCCTTCCCATAGAGCTCAAATGTTTTCACTTGGGTTTTGTTTGGCATATCGAATTTTTTCCATGCTTTTGAATTTTCCAAATTTATGTTATCTAACAGGGAATAATTGACTGATTAATGCATTTTTTTTTTGTTCAGTGTAGGTGTGGATTCAAAGATGAGAGAAGAAGTAGCGATGGAGAAGGCTGGGAATGCATTTCACAATCGCATTGAAGCCAAAAGGTAGTCACATGAATTAACCTTATGCATCACCTGAATTAACCTTTATGTATTAAGACTTCCGTTGTAATATATTTGATTATATATTTTGAATCATGGATGTAATTCTGAAACATTTGCTTTAATCAAAAGTTATGATATTTTGTATTATAACTGTTGTTTTATGATTTATATAAACGGGTTAAGCCTGGGGTGGCTTCGGATGTGAAATCCGAGGTCACTGACGGTAATACCTTTCAAGGATATATATTTGGGGGTGTTACAGATATAATTATACTAAAGAAGGGCATGAGGAAATGCAAGAGGTGCAACAAGTATGAATGACGTGACCGTGGGAATTGCAAAAAAGACTTGTAGTTTAGATATTCGTATTCTTATTCAAGATATTCATGTTTTGAGTAGCGATATTCATACTTTTGGCATTAATAATAATTGGGCTTGTATTCGATATATATGACCTGATATTCGTATTCTAATACAAGATATTCATATGCTTGATCCAAATATTCAAGATTTGCCTAGCAAAAACGTTTATGTTTTGTACTACTATGATTGGATTTGTGTTTTTATTTTCATGAATTTATAAGTGATCTTCAAACATATTGTGTGAATTGCAAGGTAAACTTGTATATTTGATACTCAGATTCATGTTTCATACATTCAAATTAACTAAATTGATATTCATATTAATTGAATTAGTATTCTTGAATTTCTGAACGATATCATTGAGTTACATTAAATATTCATGCATACGTCGTCATGCACAGAGTTGCGACTGTTGTGTTATACACTGGTAGAATCATTTGAAAATATTGATAAAACATGAAAGAATATCCAATAATAACATATAATGAAGTCAAACATAAACGTAAATTCTGAAGTTTCCATATAGTAAATAGATTTGATTGAACTAAGTTGCGAAACAAATTGCATAATAGTCATTAAAAACGATAAATCCAATAACCATGAATATTGCTATGCTTGAATCCAGTTTCACAATACTTTACACATTGACCTAGGTATGCCTCCAAATGGCATATGCGTATACACCACAATAAATCTTGTTTTTATCGTCACGTCACTTCATGTTTAGAATTTCGGACTTCTTTCGCCTAGATTCATTAATCCCTTGGACCTATATTCATGAATATCATCAAAGTATACATGAATATCAAGAACAAAAAATATAAATATTGCTATATAATAATATGAGAGAGAAATAGAACTCCACATATTCTTTGTATTCTTGAACATCAATATATACTTGTATGAATATCAACAACATAACACATGAATATCAAAATGTCCCTAAATCCTAAACCAATAAACCCTAAACCTTATACCAATAAACCCTAATCCAATAAACCTTAAATCCTAAACCAATAAACCCTAAACCCTAAATCAATAAACCCTAAACCTTAAACAATAATCCCTAAACCCTAAATCAATAAACCCTAATCCAATAAACCCTAATCCAATAAACCTTAAATCCTAAACCAATAAACCATAAACCCTAAATCAATAAACCCTAAATCAATAAACCCTAAACCTTAAACCAATAATCCCTAAATCCTAAATCTTAAACTTGTACACCATAAATCTTAAATCCATGCGCACTAAGCCCTAAACATAAACTTAAAAATTGATCGAACATGAATATCAAAAGTATTTGTGTGAATATCACATCAAACAATTTGAATATCAATTGCAATCAATGCAGACAATACCAATAAAACACTAAAACTGATCCAACATGAATATCAACAACATCATAGTGAATATCACATCACAAAATTCGAATATCAACTACTCATAGCATGAAACGTACATCCAACATGAATATCAAAAGAATTTGTATGAATATCACATCAAATAATTTGAATATCAATTGCAACGAGTATAAACAACACCAACAAAACTAACCCAACATGAATATCAACAACATCATAGTCAATATCACATCATAAAATTTGAATATCAACTACTCAGAGCATGAAACGTACATTCAACATGAATATCAAAAGCATTTGTATGAATATCACATCAAACAATTTAAAAATCAATTGCAAACAGTATAAACAACACCAGTAAAACACCAAGACGAACAACATGAATATCAACACCATTATAGTGAATATCACATTATAAAATTTGAATATAAACTACTCAGAGCATGTAACATGCATTCAACATTAATATCAAAAGCATTTGTATGAATATCACATCAAGCAATTTGAAAATCAATTGCAAACAATACAAACAACACCAATAAAACACCAAAATTGACAACATGAATATCAAGAGCATTATAGCGAATATCACATCATAAAATTCGAATATAAACTACTTGGAGCATGAAACATGAATATCGGTTTTCAACAAATTTCAACACCACGAAATCAAAAACCAATAAGTTTCAATACAAATTATGTACGCAAGGTTAAAGACGATGACCTTATGTGGTGAATTTGGGAAATCTGCAAACCCTAAAAAGAAACAAACATCACGCAAAAATCAATATACCTTTTCTGGTTGGGATTTCCGACTGGAAAACTCTTGAGAAGTCCGACGACGGCCATCGATGAATGGAGCTTCGCGAGAGAGACAGAGATGATGCTTGAACAAACGCTTCAATGGGGGACGGTTGATCTTCGATGGAGAGAGAGAGAGAGAGAGAGAGAGAGAGAGAGAGAGAGAGAGAGAGAGAGAGAGAGAGAGAGAGAGAGAGAGAGAGAGAGAGAGAGAGAGAGAGAGAGAGAGAGAGAGAGAGAGAGAGAGAGAGAGAGAGAGAGAGAGACTCCGGTGAAACGGATGCTTACGGTGAAAGCTGAACAATTATTTTAACAATATATAAAGTTAAACAACTGAACCAAAAAAGTTGAACAATTTAAATTGCTTGAAAAAATCAAACTTATAACAAAAGATAGATTGAACAATACGATTGAACAATACTTCATTAAAATTTTAACAATTGTCCAATAAACTTGAAGTTTTGTTTATAATGTAATATAAACATAATACAAGTCAAAATGTTCAAAACATAAACCCTAAATCCTAAATGTGTAGGAAAATAAGAATAGAAAAAAACGATAAAAACGGCCACCCCTAAAAAATTATTTTAAAAAATGAAATTGTTCAACATTAAGAGACAATTGTTCAAATTTATATACATAGCGAACACAATTGTCTAACTTTAAAAATAAAATTGTTCAACTTTAATATTGTTTAAATTTTAATTGTTCAACTTTTAACATACAATTGTATAACTTTAAGAACTAATTGTTAATTTTTTTTCCATAAAAAGCTTATAATAAAAACGTGTAGTAAAACAAAAAAAAATGAAGAAAAAAAAAATCTGGGCGTTGACCAGTCAACGACCGGTCAACACTGACCGTTGACCGTGATAGGGTGTATGGTAATATTGAAATGATTGGCCTAGAATGCTCCTCACGTTTCACCCT
This sequence comes from Rheum nobile, assembly GCA_027886185.1. Lineage (NCBI taxonomy): Eukaryota > Viridiplantae > Streptophyta > Magnoliopsida > Caryophyllales > Polygonaceae > Rheum > Rheum nobile. Next base: position 3,392,815 of record WOAB01000546.1, on the reverse strand, counting down.
AAGGGCGCTTCTCACATGAAGTTAACTCTATATATATATTTAAGATTAAAGGAGAAGTTGATATGGCCTTGAAAAATCATGGTAAGAGGTTTAAGAGGTAAGAACTACAGTTAAGGTAAATTCTTAATTTTGTCAAATGAGATTATTGAAAGTGTAATGTTGTTGAAAATGTCTATCAGTGGACTTGGAGAATTGTGGGTAATTCTATTGAAAATGTCCTTTTTCAGATTTGGAAACTTGGTCTAATGGCAAAGTCGACAACAATTTTCTAGGTTTTGTTTAGATGTAACTTCGTTTTTTGAGTGAGGAAAGAAAGCAACACCGGCCTTATTGTCAATTAAGTCTTTTGTTGTAATTCGTGGTTTTTCTAAAGTAATTGTGCTTTACATTGTACTGACGTTTAGAACTAAACTTTCATGCATGGTCCTGAGCAAGGGGCTAGAATGTCTGAACCTTCAGGTGGTAGTCCTTGCATTCATGTTGTTGAGTCTTTCGGTGTGGTTCTTAAAGAAGAGGCATTAGAAGAAACTAATTCATGCCATAGAATGTCGTATTTGCCAGTATGATGAGGACAACATAAAGAATTTGGAGGTTCCTTAATTATGCTTGTAGTGGCAGTTTGAAGGTTGATATTTTCATCATTTTTTTGCTCCATCATGCTTAACAAAGACTCTTTCAAAGTCTTTGTTTCCTTGAATCCACTTGAGATCTTTGTACCTGAAGTGATGTTGTTCAGATCTTTCAAAGTCTTTGGCTATTCAAATATGAAAGAATGCAAGAATACCTCTATTAGTAACTAAATGTCAAGGATTGTTTATTTAGCCATTTCAATCCATGTTTGTAGAGGAAATATTATGTTTTTTTCTCTATGGTTAACATCATGGCAGGGGTTATAAGACTGTTGTTCTTTTGATTTTCTTACAATACATGCAGGTTTGAAAAAATTGGACAACAGCTAGAAAAGACTATGGATCGGATTCACATGTTAATCAATTGGGACTTTCAAAGCAACTTGCGCGCTTTCTACATGTATGCTATTGATCAAATATCACACTTCTTTTGTGTTATATGTGTTTCGAGTCATTCTGATTTATTATTCTCTTTCTCAAAATCTTAACCATTTGTCTATATTATGCAAGTAGTTGAAGAAATTGATTGTATAAAGGATTTGATCACATTTATTCATGAAAACAATCTTAGTCCGATTGGTATTCTTCTATTGTCATTACACTTACTCAAACTGTTTTCCTTTATCAATTTCGGAGCTGAATTTCATGAGTCGAAGCCAATGATCAGTATTATGTTAGATCAGCCAAGATGAATCATGACTTTCCGTGTGTGAATAGTTTTCCTAATTTTTGTAACAAAGTTATATTTTTCTTCTTATTAGTTTATTCAAAAACTTCTTCTTTGAATCAACAAATATCATTCACTAAACATGGTCAATATGGGCTTGCTTCCTTTAATCCTTTTAGCACTACGTGTGTGGCCCATTACATTCTAGGCTCTAATGCTCTTCCGCATAAGTCTACTTTTATAATCCTTCTTCGGAAATCTCCTTTGTTAAGCATTCCACTTTCTACCATTTTTTAATATAAAAATCATATTCTTATATTTTTATTCTTTTGTTGTGATGTATATATAATAGAATTAGTTGTCAGTTTGAGCCTAATGCAAATTGGGACCTAATTGTCAAGGAAAGTGTTCAAAATATACGTTGGTACAATTGAATGCACACTAAATAGAATATCACCAGGCTTTCTCTTAAAACTAACAAAATGTTGTTCTATCTTTTTCTAAGGCTAATAATTTGGATTGTTGTTGGGTGGGGATTATTTTGAGTTAGTGGGCCTAGATATAATATTGTACTGATAATTTTAGTTGAGATCATATTGTCATATGGTGATTGTTGTTGTTTAATGATACTTGTCAATAGCTCAATATATGCTTTTTTACCGTTTCATATTTAGCTATAATAGTTCTAATTTTCATTCCTTGCCATCTATATACATCTGGAAACCATGTGTGCTTGTAGCACTTGGTTGGTTGTTCATGGAGAAGCAAAAACATGCCAGTGTATTTACCTATTGACATGTTATCCTTGATGTTTTTTATCATGGTTTATTTTGATATCAAAGTATAACCCCAGAAGTGTAATTTTGATCAATTCAATTGTCAATTAGTCAAATTTCACAAAAAAAGAATTGTTTTATTGTTTCACAAAATAAAATATCAAATTTGTGACTTTTTAGTTGAATTTATTCTCATTTTCTATTGGGATGTTTCTTATCATATTCTCTCAAGACTTTACTTTCAGCACATGATGGCATTCTTTTTTTGGGATCAATCATCTCGATACTAAACCTACCATATTAATGAATTTTGCGTAGTTTTTCATGTACCATTTTCCAAATTCTCATATCCTGCTTTGAGCTTCTTCAAGTCTCAGCCCATCAATAGTCTAATAACATGGCCAAAAAATAAACCATGATTCAAAACATCAAGGATAACATGTCAATAGGTAAATACATTGACATTTTAAAGTGTTTTTACATATATATACATGATATTTTAAACTACAACTTTTACATATATATATACATGATATTTTAAAGTGTTTTTTCTTCATTATGCTGATAATTATACAATCGATACATATCTTATATGATATAATGATCTTATCTTAAACCATGATAAATATAAATGCATACACAAACTTTATTATTGTTAAATTCAAAAAATAAATCAAATTATTCAGCCTTAAGCACGTACACTAGGGTATGCATTCATTCAGTCATACCGTAATTTCACCACCCGTAAAACATATAGCAATATTTACATCATATTTTACGGGTGTAGAAATTCACACATTAGTATCATAATTCATAAATAATGTTAAGATATTATTTTCCTAAGCAATTTTTCATGGTTTGTTGTACGGGTGTATAAATTCATACAACTATTAGCAATTGATGGTGGATGACTTAGGCTAATTAGTTTTATACGTTGGTTGGTTTGTGGTCATGTGTGAACTTTCAGTTGTTTGCTTTGGTTGTGATCATTGAACTTTCAGTTGTTTGCTTTGGTTGTGATCATTATTTGAAGGGAAGATAATTATAACAAAAGGATGAACTTTTAATTTTTTGGGTGGTGATGTTCCTTACATTGATTATGGACAAGAACAATGTAGCGATATCACATCTGACATACCATACATGTTATGTACAAAAAAGTCTTGCAAAATGTTTGATGATCATGATTCAATGTAAATATATCACTTTGTTATTCATTATTTCTTTGTTTTACTATATTGTTTCATTTGTTTATTATATAATATTATTCCCTATATATTTGTATATTATCTGCTAATGCCTCATTTATGTTGCTTAAGTGGATAAAAGACTAATACTTCTTAAATTTATAATGAATATTAGTGGTTAAACACGACTTTATGTTATGCATATTCAAATTTGTACGCTCTGTAAAAGTGTTTTTAAAAGACGTTTCAAAATAATTTTTTGTCTCAATATTTCATAACTTATTCAACATGTTTAATGATTAAAGATGTGAACTCGTATGTTAAAACGTGTTAATCTACTATTATCTAGCATTTTTACCATTTTTTAATTGTTTTAAAAATGCATATATTGGTACTATATATTGTAACAAACACAATTTTCTCAAAAATTGTACAACATACTTTACTGGTGTATAAATGTACATCCGTATCATAACTCTACTAAACATAGTAACTTGACAGCACATTCTGCACTTGTGTTAATATACGTAGCTTGGTAGCAATTTCTATTACATATAAATACAAGCACGGATAACATAACTTATTCTAAACACTTATTTTTGTTAAATTTTACACCATGTTCTAATAAATGTAAATACGTATATCGACGTGTCATAATTTGTATAAAAACTATAATTTTTATAAATATTAACAACATACTTTAAAAGTGTATATACTATATATGCATAGCAAAATTTTTATAAATTTTTATCATTATTGAAAAATAAAATTTAAAAATAAAATTCAAGTTTTAACCCTGCCTAAGACGGGAACACACACACTAGTGATGAATTGAAGTAATAATCTTATATAAACAGAGGAAGTAGTTGACAATAATTATACCATCAATCCATCATAACTATTATTAGTGACTTGGCCACATTGAACCATTAATTAAGTTTCGTGTTCTAAGTCATAATTGCCAAATACTGATAGGTGACTAAAAACAAACTATTATCTCAAACTAATACGGAGTACTTCGTCTTATTGGCATTTATAAGTTCACAAGAAGTTGAACTGTTAAGAAGTATACAATTAAAGCATATCTGCAGCTGCTGATAATACATTAATGCTTGTTGTGAAAGCATTGACAAGGTTAATTCAACAAATCAATAGCTCCTTACAAAAAGAAACTTCTTTTTTAATATCCAATCTCCACTCTCCAGCATACAAAAGAATACGCTGTTTTTGCAGGAAAAGCACGCCATTGATGCCTTGGAAGTAGTATTAAATACTAATCCAGTGTTTTTGACCATTAAGAAAGATCATGGTAATTCAAATGTTCCCACCACAGACTACTACTTCTGGTGATCAATTGCTCTTCCTTAAGAGAAGAGATGCCAATCCAGCCCTCCAACCAAGCATAACTGGAGGATCTTGCCCTTTGGGAACAAGAGACGCCAGACCCACTTGCGCGTTTGAGACTTGTAGCTTAGATGCAATCTCTGTGGACCTTCAATAAGCACCAAAAGCATGTCAGAGGATATATATATCGCACCGAAACTTCTGTTTTAGACAAATCATCCTTATTTTTCAGCAAAATCCAGCAGCTGAAATAGGATCCATATGATTGATCTCACTAGCAGTGAAGCCTTACAAACAGAAACTCAAAAAGGAGAAAAAAAAACTAAAAGCTATTGCTACAGAAATTAAGCCACAAACTGCTTATATTTCAGATTATAAGCACACCTGGAAAGGCATATACATGAACCTAAGATGTGATGACGATTGTATCCTGAATAAACTCAATCAGGATCTACAAATTGTCCCCCATTTGTTGGGAGCTTGGGGCAGTTTTGGGGGTTAAAGTCCTAAACGTGCAATAAAGGAACCACAGAAACATGAAGTCCAGTTGTTGCATAGTGACAAGCTGTAAATACCAAACATGAATTGGCATTTTATACTTACTAATTTTAGCATTTGGATGCATCAAAGAAAATAGCAGGATGAACGAAATCTAGCGTCAAAAGACACTATAAACGCCATGACATGTTGAGGATACGCATCTGATTCCATGGGAAGGGGAAAAGGAGTAAATTCTGTACCAACCAGGACAATGTAAAAACAGAAAAGAGGAAGAATATGGTTGAAAGAGGTATTTTACGAGGAGATGAGGGGGCCTTCATTGGCAAATGTTGAGATGCCTTGTCTCTGTTTGTGCTTTGGATTGGCAGAGCAAAGTATATATACTCGTCCTCTACGTTTCACAGTCCTACAAAACTCACACATCTTCTTGACCGACGAACGAATCTTCATACTTATTCCTGAATATAGATATAAGTCATGCATAAGGACTTGAGCAACAATTATATTTCATGAACTTGGAACGTTACTGCAACAACTTATAGAGGAACTACTTTGAAATTTTATACTGTACATTACAACAAAAGTCACACACGATTTGTAAATTAACTGCAGGGGCAGTAATACTCTCCACACATGAGTAGCCACATCCTTATACATCTGCTACTTCTACAACCACTGAATAGAGCATAGAAACAAGTTAACTGGATGTCTTGACAGCCAATTCCATATCATATCAAAGTAAATCAAGTAATTGCAGAAGGCCTACAACGTATTACTTCAACAAACCAGTAATTAACTTGTGATCAAACACAGCTCAAATTAGAGGCCGGATATAATTAATCCAGTAATAAACTTGGAACCAAATGTTTTCCCCAGGAGGACCCAGGAAAGTCTTGATAGGTAGACTATTCCATATAACAAGTTTGCATATCAGCTAGAGAAAAAATAAATCTATGGAAGGTACCTAGCACATGTACTATAAAGGACAAAAGTAAGGATTGTACGCACACTTTCCCTTGAGAACTATGTCTGTACTCTCTAATAGAGAACGATGATGGATAAGAAGCAATGAGACTCTTCAGACATGATGCAATTCAAAACCAGAGATTTAAATAGAAAAAGTTAAGTTCAGATATTATGTGAAACAGTGTGTAGAAACAAAATCCTCCATTTTAGAAAGATGGAGCAATGTTCCAACGTTCGAACACATGATGAATTAATAAAGGGACTGAATTGCAATCAGCTTCTCATTATATAGTAGCAGAATCCACACAGTAACAGATATAGTTCTCACTCATGTCAATTGAAAACAGAATACTGTTACAATCTCAACAGGATATATATATATATATATATTGCGGCATCTGAATCTCAATAGCAGAGTAAGGAAAACCCTAGTGATTGCAAAATATCATCATTAGATCAATTATACCAACAGTAAGAGATAGAGAGAGACTGAGAGTTCACCGGAGGAGTCAAGCAGAGGCGGCGATTGCGAAGTGTTCCGGCGGTGGAGTACTCGGAGCTCGCTAGGGCAGAAAGGTCAGCACAAGGAAGAAGACTGTCGACAGCAAGAGGTGAGAGATGGGCTGTGGTGACATTCCAAACGCAGCGTGTAGAGTGTTCTACCTATCTCAACCGATTGAACAATGCGTTTGGATCGTTGAATATTGTGGCGGACAGTCCACCAAATATTGGGCTTGAGCCCATGGGCCTTGAACTCTGAATGAGCAAATGATTTACATGATTAATACAAAGCCTTGTGCCTTCCTTTCTAGTCCAAAAAAAGTATTTTTTTGACTACCATAATCATTTTACTAGCAAGTGATATTGATGATTACAGGATTAGCAGATAGACTACACCGGAGACAAAGTATGTTCCGTCAAACCTCACTAGCTCAGCTGGGTAGACAGCAACCAGGTTCGGATCCGGTTCAAATCTTCTGTCCCGTTTATTTTAATTGGTAAAAAAATTATAAAAAATACAGGCATTTTTTTAATAAAAAAGTTAATAGTTGTAATGGTCTACGTGTCTTCTTCTAGTAGGCGAAAAATAGATAACCGCTTTAAATTAGAAATATGACAGAATGATGAGGCTAAAAAGCCAATAGTACATGAAACGAGACACGAGATTCTCATAACAGTGTCAATTTCCTACAATAATTAACAATGCTCTGAAAAGCGTTACTAATTGCAATCTTATAGTAGATAACTCGGATAGTGATAATGATTAATCCATAAATTAACACACACTGTGACAGTGTCTCATCAGTCATCATCTCTTTTCCCTTTTCTAAACGAAGAGTTGTCGTTTGAATAATTGAATGGTTGGGTGTTTGAACAAATGACTATCCGTTCTAGCTAGCTACTCTGTAGTACGACATAACTAGGGTGATGTAATGTATGAGCACTTAAGTTGCGTGTGAACCACAATTTGAGCGAGTCTTAGTCCAAAATGACCTAAATATCATTGTCAAACAACCTCAACATGACACGTACTTCTTGCATCTTTCACGTTATGGAAAATATTGAATACTCTCCAATTTATGAATCTCCTGATTTAAGATTTCATGTTGGAATTGAATATTCAACAAGTGGATTTGGAAAAAGCAAAACACCCAAAGTCAAGTCAATCAGAAAACGGTTTACTTACGGCCTCTCATTTCCAGTTTAATTAATCTCATATGCTTAAGGGCAAAAGAAAGGAAGATTGGATTGAAACTAAGCCAGGAAATTCAAAGTACATACGACTTTACCTTTTCACTAAATCTACAAAAACAAAAAAAATAACCCGAAAATTATATGCTCATGTATGATAGGATGGACTAGTGAAAGGGGAGTTGATAATGTTAAATTCATATTCCATTATGGTCTCCACCTCTTCACATGATGAAAAATCAAAGCTCAATCGAAATTTACCATCGCAAAGTGAATTTCTACTCATAAATAAAACTGAAAATAATATACAATAAAGCATAAAATTTATTATCATCAGCTTTGCCTTTACAAAGGATTTACAAGAGATTGTCTAATTTACAAAGAGTCTCCACTTAAAAGTAAGTAAAAGCTACCCATAGGCCATAGATTTGAATCACCCCTCTCTTTTTTACAGGAAAAAAAACTCCATTTTTTGTTTTTCTTTTCTTCTATTTTGTACAGAAAATGGACAACTGGATCAATCAGTCCACATTCAACAGAACCTGCTGTTGTATGTGATCATGGGGGAAAAAAAAAGACTAAAAAACAAATAAAATAAAACAGAGTAAAACTAAAATGGGTAAGATTGGGTTAGTAAGAGTAACCCATCCTATGAATCACCCGATCTCTGAGAATCCCGTTGTAGAGAGCCGCCCTGTTCGCCGGAATTCCCCCTCTCACCACCTTCACGGCGGTGGTGGAGGCGGCGGCGGCGGCGTTCTTCTTCTGAATTTGGATGTTAAGCCTCTTTCTGAACTCCTCGCTGTTCCCCGACGGCTCCACTACATCCTTTGCAAATCTCACCTTCTTCTTTTTCTTCTCCCCCTTCTTCACACCTGCTCAATTCACAGAATCAAAACAGGAAAAATATCAATTTTAAGTAATTAACATGGGATTGGAGAAGAAAGAGAGTGATTTTGACCGATTGGAAGAAATTGAGCGGGGCAAGAAAGATCACCGGAGGAGATGCAGGGGCGAGGAGGTGAGGCGGGCGGGCTATCGGGCTGAAATTGGGCCTCCGGACAAGGCGGCAGAAGGGAGAGGGATTTCTGGAATTTGAGGGCTAAGACGATGAAAGCGGTGCCCGATACGGCAGCCATGGCGGTGGCGAACACGACTCCCGGAACTGAGGACATGGTCGAGTCAACGCCGGCGGCGCTTGGAGGAGGAGGCGATGCGGTTTTTGAAACTTCTTCCAGAAGTTAGAAGAGAAAAAAAGATAAAACAGAGCAAAGCCAATTTCTCTCTCCTTGGACAGAGTTTTATATGAAAAGAGGAAGAAAATTTGAAATTTGATAATTGTGGGGATTTGGTGGTGGTGGTTTGTGGTCATTAGCTACTCCATGATTTTATTTTATTTCATTTACAAAACGGTTTTCTTAGGTCTTTGTAAATTTGTTAGGGTTCGTTTGGTTGAATAAGTTTAATTTTATAAAATTATTTTATATAAGATTATATCATGAAAATTTGAATTAATAGTAATTAGTAAATTATGTTTGATTAAAATTTAATATATGAAAAAAATAAATAAGAAAATTTTATTTATCTCTTTTTAGGTGATTGAAATTTATTTGTTTATAGAAATTAAAAATTACATAAAATAAAATATCTGAATTTTTTAAAAATAAAAAGTCAATCAAATACATATATATTTAATATCATTTACTATAATATTTAAATTAATAAAAATTTACTTACTAACCAAATGAACACTAAATTCAAGTTTCACAAGCAACGCCATACGTGGAAAACCTGGTTCTCGTATTATCTAGGTGAAACCCGAGTCGTCTAGAACCCCACGCGAGCCGGGTTGAACTTGAATAAGTATTTTTGTTTTTATTTTTAAATGGGGGCGTGGTTTAATGAATGTGAACACATGGGGAACAGAGATGGACCTTCTCTATGTCTTGATTCCTGATTGGTTGGAAGTTGGATCATATAATGAAGCCAAACAACGACATGCCAGGTAAATAAAGATTTAGCAAATGATACAAGTTTATTTATCCTAAAGTTTAGCCCTTATATATTTCTAGAAACTAATAAAGTTATTAAAAATTAACGTGGAGAACTTTATTATTATTTTTTTTTCGCTTGACCACAAATAATGAAACGTACGTGTCCCACATGGATTTCTTTTCTTAAGAAACCATTTATACGAAGTTTTCAAAAATGCAATTTGGATCGAATTCAGTTTGTAGGATCACAATTATTAGAACATATTTTACTCTGGAAGAATATTTCGTAAATCATGACTTTTTTTTTTAACAGTAAATCGCGACTTTGTGCAACCATATTATCTCTGTATATAAAATTTTATATACTGTATATGTTTGTCAAAAGTAATTGTTAATCAACATAGGTTTATTAATCCCATGTTATTAATCTCAAGACCAGCTTCTTTTGGGATTGGTGGTGCTTAATGTCTGAATTGCTCTTCTTATCTGATCTGGATTTCTAAGCTGTTTTTATCTGGACTCTTTGAAAGAATATGAACTCTAGGAATTTTGAAGGAACCGATGTTGGACCTGATTTTTTGTTACACTCTATCCTAAACCTCAAAACCTAACCCTAAATCCTAAAAACCACTAGAAATTTCTTGGGCGTAACTAGGTTGCGTCTATAGTTCTGGACGTAATTTAGTTACGCCCAAAAGGTGTGTGAGAATTGTTTTAGGATTTTTTAGGGTTTAGGGTCTTTATCATAATATATACCATAGTATATACTATGATAATTCGTATTTAATGAAATGAGTATTTAATGTTGAAATAGGTATTGCATTTAGAAATTGTTGGTATTTTAGAATTTTTTTGTATGTTGTATTTGATTCTAGATTTTTTTATAAAAATTAGGTATTGAAATACTATAGTATATAAGTGTAACTATATGAAATATAATGAAATACTATAGTATATAAGTATATTCACATGAAATATAAAGAAAAACTATATTATATAAGTATATTCACATGAAATATAATGAGATACTGTAGTATATAAGTATAACTATATGAAATATATTGAAACCTCATGATACAAATAAATTTATTGTCATGTAACCCTGGTTACTTAAAAACGTCTATTACTATAGTCAAATGCACACAAATGTACAAATCTACTAGGTATTTGAATTTCCAAATCATATAAAATATCAAGATAGATACAATGGGATGAGTATGTAGTAAATTTTTTTAAATATAAAATAAATTTATTGATATAAAATATCAAAGCTTTTTTAATTTTTACGTTGTGCCAATTTTTATTTTTTTTATGGACGCAACGTAGTTGCGCCCAAGTTGAACCAGATATATTTTTTTTAAAAAAATGGCCATGAATCGGGTTTTTAAAAACCCGGTTTATTCATTTGGGCGCAACCTGATTGCGTCCAAAAACGGGTGCGCCGCGAAAAAAAAGGGTGCGAACATTCTACCCGAAACTCAATCACATATCAATCCAAAAATGCTATATACACATACAAATTAATATTAATGCACGTTCAAGATAAAAATCTATAGACTTTAAAAGTAATACACACATAAATTAAGACTCATACATATTTTATCAGAAAACAATACACACCTAATATAAATTCAATACATATAAATCAATGTCATGTACACAACAAAAATTTGTACACGCTTCATTTTAAGTGCACACACATTCAATACTTTAGAAAACATACTTTTGTGTTTTTTTTATTTGCTGTTCGCACCTAAATGACCATTCGTCCATTCACAACCAACACTTTTTTAAAACAATTAACTATAGTATTTTGATGACCGAAAATTGCGCATAAAGAATTATATCTATACGAATGGACATTTCACCCAAATATTTTAAAATTTCAGGGACAATTTGTTCGGTAGCGTGTAGTACTTGTAGAGGCCGTTACATGACGTTTGATTGCCATCGCATCTGATCGCAACCCGTTACTGCAAACTTAGAGCACCTGCAGTGGTAGATTTTTAAAATTAAAATAAATTAATTTTTTTAGCAACAGTAATTAAAAACTAAAAAAATCTATCTGCAGATTTTTTACTAAGAAATTTGTTAAAAATCTGACATTCTTTTCAAACTTCTACCACCATTAATTAAATCTAATATTCTAATCCAATGGTTCACAATTAAAGAATCTGAGTTAGATTTATTTTATTTTTTCACAAATTTTTAGACTTAAATTAAAGTAAATTTTTTAATTGAGATAAAGTAATAAAATAAGTTAAAAAACTGGATTAAAAAACTGGGTGTTGTGGATGCTCTTATAGTGTACAATCCCATCGATAAATAAAAATAAATATTATATATGTAATCGGTTTTTGCACTCAAATTTTGTTTGGCATATATATTTATAACTAGTGTAGAACTCGTATCTCGTACGGATAAATATAATTTGAGAAAATTAAAAAAAATATTTATGATTGAATTAAATTAATGTTACATCGAAGTATTTTTTTAAAAAATATAGTTTTCGCTGGATCATTGGAAATGATATGCTATGATATGTAGGAATTTATGTAGAATCATTTAGAGAATAGATAATATAGATATATTATAATGATTATTAATCTAAAAATCTCGATAAAATTATTCCTGATTTACAAAATTATTTATACGTGGCATATCTAATAGATGGTCTTTTAAACAATTTAAACAGATTTCAAACAAATAATTAATGTGTGGTTCATTGACAAAAAACTATTAGATTAGTAATTATATCTTTTGAATAAGAAAGCCAAAAATATTCATAATATGTATAACTCATGTTTGTATTATAATAGAAAATTTTTTGAAGAAAAAATAATATTGACAAAATCGTGAACATGATCAATATTAAGTATTATAACAAAATCTTTATTTTTTATGTTTTTTATTATTTTGATATTTGAACAATTCATAATCAAATTTTCAAATCTTAGCTACTATATTATACCTTCAAACCAAGTTTTGGTTAAACATGGATAAAAGAAAGTGAGGTGAAGATTTTAAAATTATAAAAATTAAAATTATATATGTATAATTAATGATTAAGGCCAATGTAAATTTATAAATAAAAAATTTATATTAAAATAAGATTTATATTTTTCAGGAAAATATATATAGCTAAACAATGGGGATCCGAAATTGTTGTTATACCCTCAATGATACTTGTAAAAATCACAATATAAAACAATGATTTCTTAATATTTACGAAACTAATAATATACGTAAGGTTATGAAACCAATATTTACCATAGCAAGCTACTTTATGATATAAAATATTATGTTTTAGATATTTCATTTGCATATGGAAAAGAACTAAAGAAGTGACATCAACCTAATAAACATGATATTATCTCGTATGTATTTATTATAATGAATATTAAAAATAATTATTGAAAAATAAGGTGGAACTCAATATTTGAATATATTTATTTCAATGATTATTAAAAAAATATTTTCAAATTAATTACTCAAAAAAGATAAAATAAAAGGTAAGCTCAATTTAAAATTCCATGCATATATTCACAATGGATAATATATTTGACCCTTATATTAAGTTAAAATATTTATATAATAATTTTATCATAGAATATAAATGTGAAAATTAATATCCAAATAAAAGGAAATGTTTATATTAGATCAAAGGTACTGTTCATACAAAAAACTTGAGTTATTTAATGAAATTTTGTTGATTTTTATAGTATTGTAATATCCCTCATTTTATAAGGATATTTTGGAATTTTTCCAACTCCCATATTACAAGTCGGAATAAATTCAGAGAAGTTCGGACATTCTATATCATGTTTGATCTCTGTAATATTTTTTCCGAGTAATATAAAATACAGTTGACATGTGTTCAAGGTTAAATAGTCGTTCGTGTACGAATATATTTATCCCGGGGTTAAATATAATTAACCCAAGTTTAAAACGGACAAAAGGGTGAAAAATTGCCTTGACCGCACCCCGCGGTCAAGTGGCCGCACCCGCGGCGAGGACTAGTTCTGAAGCAAACAGGTGAGGCGGTCACTGTGCGCCACCGCACCCTGCCGCACCCCGCGGTGGGATATATTTTCTTCTGCAGCGTTATCCTCTTCCCCTGCAAGTGGCGCCGGTTGTCAGACCTAGGCCGCCTGAATTCGTCCCTAGCCGTCCCATCTGTTCCCTTGCAAGTGGAGGTGGGTTGGGGATATAAAAGGGAGGAGCTGGAGAGGAGGATTAGCCCAGTTGAACGTCTTCTTCCTCCTCTGTCTTCTTCCTCCTCTGTTTTCTCCATTGTCGCCTGAGCTTCCAAGCTTTCGCCGGGGCTTCGCCGGAGTTTCCCTTGAGTGGAGAAAGTACTCCCAAGTGGTGTTGGAAGGTCTAAAGTGTTTGGAGATTGAACCATAGACGAATCGAAGGCAAACAAATCGATTTGGGTGAGTTTTCTGAATTTTCGCTGAAGCCCCTCTGCCTCTGTTAGCTCGCCGCACCCGCGGCAAGGATCCCACCGCACCCGCGGTGAGTTGGGTTCGTGTTATGGCTCGTGGGTGTGTGGTCTTGAGCGAGGCTTGGCTCCTTCGATTCTTTCCGTATTCTTTTAGATTCATATTTGTGGATATTGAATCTAACTTAGAGTTTCATTTTGGGTCGATCCGAAGGAATCTGTGGTCTCAGATCTGTCCCTGTTTCGGACCCAGGAACTCGTCGTCCCTAAGCTTTGCTAAAGCTTTCGTCGGATCTAAGGCAAGTGGTTCGCTCTTGCTCATCATTCCATATTTCAATTAATTATCAATTGTTTAGTTGTTAATTAATTTGGGATGATTTACTGTTTGCGTTGGAAACAGTTTTGTTAAATGATATGATTAAAAGGTGATATTATAATAGGTTGTATATCTGTTAGAACAACGCTATTATATATTTATATGATTAATTACATATATTATGATAGGTTGTATATCGTTAGAACAACGCTATTTTATCTGTTACTGGCCGCGATGGCTTTGTTGTGATTGATTATTGTGCTGAACTGTTTAGTTAACACGAGTATTCGTAGGAACGCTACTGTGTATCTCATTGCGAGTGCTAGTCGTTTCTTGATAACCTGGTGGTTATGATTTAGTTCCTACCATCCTTCTCTGGTCTTGACCATACCCTTACTCAGGGTTTGTGCACACAACTGGTGCCGTTTTCAGGGATTTAGTTCCCGACTCCGTTGTTTGGGATTTAGTCCCCGAGGGATTTAGTTCCCGATTCGACTTTAGGGATTTAGTTCCCGAGTCAACTCCGCTTTAGGGATTTAGTTCCCGACGATATCTCTTTATCCTGAAGGGATGAGATGATTTAAAAGCCTATAACGTATATGTGCGTTTTGGAATTTAACAAGATAAGTGCTTTAGTGCACATGATTAATATACCCTTGGGCGAGTAGTGCAGCTAAGTGTAGTGCAGCTAGGAAAGCTCGCCTTGACTTTGATCAGAGTAAAGTTCTCTTTCCAATCTGGATTCGCATTGTGCGATGAGGTTGGCCGTGAACCGAAACATCAAGTCGTTTTAAACGCTTGTGTGAAATTATAGTGTTCCAGACATTTGTCATGTTTCCGATAAGGCTCATTTCGTTGGAGTCTTCTTTTGTGATTGATTTCTGTAAGATTTGGTCTTTCAGAATCTTCTCTTGATCATGCCTTTTCACATGTTTCAGTAGAGTATGGTGGTTGACTATCGTTATCGGTTTTGATTCGAGGAGCGATGAGTCTAACCTAATACGTCTACTTCGAACCACTCTGCTTGTACCCGTGCTTAATCTTTCATTAGACTAACCAACCGTAATTGTTCTCTGCATGGTTGGCTGGTGTCATCCGTTCAATTCGGCACATCAGATAAGTTGCCATCCCGTGAAGGCTAGAACGACTATAGAGGCGAACGGTGTTTTGACAAGTTTATTCAGGTTAAGATCCTTGGTGGGTGATCATAGCGATCAAGACCCCCTTTTGTTGTTATTTCAAAGACTTCCGCTGTAATGATTCTGATTATGTATTTTGATGTATTTGGAATTATGCTGAAATTCCGAGACTTGGTTTTAATGAAAGTTATGATATGTTGTATTATAACTGTGGTTTAATGATTTATATAAACTGGAAAAGCCTTGGGTGACATCGGACAGTACGTCTGAGGTCACTGGCGGTAATACTTTCAAGAGGTTATTTGGGGGTGTTACAAGTATAAATTTAGTTAGTTTAAGGAAAAAAGTAAACTAAAAATAGGATTAATCGCAAAATAACACGTAAGCAAAGTTGATCCATGATTGTTTTGGTGTCTCGAATGGGGATATGAGATCAAACGAAGGGAAACAAATAATTTTGATATATTTACTTTTTGTTAAAATAAATATATGAAATAATTCAGTAAAATATATATAAAAAAATCATTACAAATCAGCCAGATAAATCACATTTTTTAGTTTTTTGTAATTACGTAATGGACCCGTCTAAAGATTTAAGATTTTGATTTTAATTTATATCCTTACTTATAGAAAACGATAACTGAAAAGTTATTTGAATAATTAATTAATCAGTAGTGGCTGATTTATGTATGTGTAAAGTTATCTCAAATTCAAATACTTTTAAAATTTGTATACGTACAACGTTTAATTTACTTTTGATAATGTGTATAATCATATGAAATTGAAAGTTTGTTACAACAAAGATTTAGCTAGATTTTTTAGTTAAAACTTTTTGTTTGATTTAACAAAATTTTCTTGGTAATTTATAATTGATATTTCACGGTTTGTTAGTGAATATTTTTTTGGTGATTAACAAACTCAATTTAATTTTTTAAAACTGAAAATTACATTTAGCAAAATGATAAGTAATAAGCCCATAGAAACATTGTAAAATCAAAAAATAGAGACCATGTATTTTTTATATAAAACTATAATCAAATATAAATTGTTAAATGGGAACGTACAATATACATTCGTTAAAAATCTGATATGATTTAATTGTTGTTAAGATGAGTTGTTAAAATTGAAAAGTTTAGAAGAAAATCTCAAGATTATATAAATTAAGTTTGTTAAGATACATTAGTCTGAAATTTCATTAAATTGTTAATAAAATATGTATGTGTAATAATATAATATAGTGGGTTGAATTATAAAAGCACATGTATTGTGAGTTGAAAATTGTATATATTGTATGATTTTGGCCCATAAATTTATATATGTCATATTATATATGCAAAGTCATAAAAATAATATTACTAATTACATAAATGAATATAAGATGTATTTTATATTCAATTTTAGTAGGAATTATATCATATATTAGTTTGACATATATAAGCTTATTTTTTTACAATTTGTAGAAATCAAAATTTATAAAAAATATATAAGCATTCAACAAAGTTGTATAGTTTTTATATATTTGAAGCTAGGTGTGATTAGATACTGTGGTTTAAATTGAAATATAATGTTAAGAAAAAAAGTGCATTAATAACAAAATGGCATGTATGATTTGTGGGGCCAAAAACATTTTGGTGGCTCGAAATTCAATAGCTTTAATATATATAGATGGACCATAAAATTTATTCGGATCATTTTACTCTAAACATAAATTTGTATGTATAATAATATATTATAGTGGGATTGATTATAAAATCACATGTACTATGAGTTGGAAATTGTATATATTGTATGATTTTGGCCCATAAATTTATATACTTCAAATTATATATGCAAACACATGAAAATAATATTACTAATTACATAAATGAATATAAGATGTATTTTATATATAAGTTTAGTAAGAAATCTATCATATATTATAAGCTTATTGTATGTGTAATTTATAGAAATTAAATTTCATAAAAAAGTTATATATAGTTTTTATATATTTGAAGTTAGTTGTGATTAGATATTGTGATTTTAAATTTTAAATATTTGAAGTTAGTTGTGATTAGATATTGTGATTTAAATAAAATAAAATTATTAATATAAAAATAAATTGGATTAACCACAAATTGACACCTAAGATTTGTGGGGCCATAATCAATATGGTGGCTTCAAATTCCTTTGCTTTAATATATATATATATATATATATAGATGGGAAGGGTATATACCGTATATGTATTATAATTTTTGCCTTTTCGTATGATATATTGTACACTAAAATTGAGCGTATGTATGATCTTGGCACATAGGGTATTTTTGTTAAAATACGTAGATTAAAATGTATAAAACTTGTACGCAGTGTTAAAATGTACAAAGTAATAAAGCGTATAGACAATTATATGTATTTTGAATAAAGCGTAGGAAAAAAACATAAAATTTGTATTTTTTTGTATGCCATCATCTTGCGTACGACGTAATTAGGTGTATAGAGTTATAACATATTTTTGGGCCGGTCCATAATTGGACTGGCTCACCATGTGCTATCACCTATTTGTGTACGTTAGAATATAACATACGTCATATTCTAGTGTATTAAAAAAGGTTATAACACCAGGCGCGCGACACTTTTTCTTCCACTTGGCGTCATCGACGACGAAAACCTAAATCTCCGACGCTCTCTCTCTCCTCTCTGTCCGGCGTTCTCTCATTCTCTCCGGCGTCATCTTCTTCTTCTTCTCCTCCTCCTCCTCCTCCTCTTCCTCCTCCTCCTCTTATTTTTCGAATCTGTTTATATTTGGGTTGATTACCACCATTTTTTTCGATGGGTCTTGGATTTCATTTAAATCCCCCATCAAGATGTGTAGGAGAGGGATGTTTTTTATGAACACAATCATTTCATCCAAGAAGGAGTTTTTTGTTAGTTCATTTGGGGGAGCATAAGCAAGAACTACAATAAGTTTTTTGTTTGTAGACATGTTTGTTTATTTTAAGCTAATGAATCTAGAGTTCACATTGTCCATGTCAAGTAGTTCATTGGTTAATGGATAAGTTTTTCACATAACACATAGGCCATCCATGAAACGTTTTGTTGGTGGAAAAATGTATTAGTCCAAACCCGCTTTTTTCTATATTTTGTCGTTGGATTGTTTATCTGTTCGTGTTTTAAATAAAGCTAGTAGTTGTATTCTTTCAATTTCGCAGAAAGATTTAATGTCAATCCATAGGTTATTCCTCCTAATTCCCCTACAATTTCATGTCGATCGTTTGTTGATATATTGTCTACCAAAACTTGTGGTTCCTTATATAAATTGTCTTTGTTCATACGTTTTTACCCTTTTTAATTGAATCCTCAAATTGGGATGCAATGGCAATTTGGTATTATTTGTTACCATACATTTGGAGTTAGGTATAGTTACATGGGTCATGTATACAGTCTGACTTTCAACAAAATCTAGTATAGATAATGGGTATGTATGAAATCCTACAAACCAAACGGATGGCCAACATGATGCAAATGCTATTCCAAAAAACATGTTCCTTAAGTGTGTCACTTTTATCAAATACAACTGTTGTGGAACCAACATTCACTTTGGTATAGTAAAAGTAAAGAATGTAGTCATAAATGGAGTCAAAACATACAAGGTTTGATCGTTTAGTCATAGGTCGAGAATAGTCGCACAATTTTCAATATACAAGGGGTTCAAAAGTATACATTGGTCCAAGTGTCGCGTCATCACATAAGTATCATATTCACAGACAACATCCTTGTCAGTATGTTTTCTAAAGCAGGTTTGATGGAGATCATTTCGGTTGATAATTTGCATAGTGTCCACCATTCCTTCCACTTCAGCTTCTAAGAGTCATAGCACAAGATGCATATGGTCACAAACAGGATATGAACCTGAAGGACACACGACAATTTCCAAGAATAGGCAATACTGATGTTGTCAGAGTAAGTAGTTCTAGGAAGAGAGGCATCTTCATGGCAATGTAGTTGAATAATTTAACATAGTTTATTTTCCCGGCAAATCCATCAAGTATATTGAGTTTGAACGAAAAAGAACACAACAAGGACCAAAAAAATCATCCAGCGGAGGCAAAATACCTCAGAGAAGATATTGTCCAA
Organism: Rheum nobile; assembly: GCA_027886185.1. Lineage (NCBI taxonomy): Eukaryota > Viridiplantae > Streptophyta > Magnoliopsida > Caryophyllales > Polygonaceae > Rheum > Rheum nobile. The sequence continues at coordinate 3,373,047 of WOAB01000546.1, read as the reverse complement.
ACACACATCAGAGATCACGGTAGAGGTATTCAAGTTAAAACTAAAGGTAGTGGTAGTCCTACTAAGCCACTGATTAAACAACAACTTTGGAGGAAGGGAACAATGCCAAGGAACGAAGAGACGCGCGCGCTGTGAACTTGTGCATGAATTCTATTCTTGGAAAGAAATCTTCAAAGACGTCTTGGGCCGCAAGGAACAAGTTTGTTACGGATTTGGTAGTTAGAAAAGATTGTGTAAAGATAGTTTAGGAATATTTTATTTGATTTCCTTAGTTGATACTAGGGCAAATTGGCTGAGTATTTCGAAGGCTATATATATGAGAAGAAGTAACTATCACAGTTACGCAGCCACGAGCATTTCCAAGGAGAAAGAGAATTCAAAGAAGAAGAAGAACACTTGCAAGTACGAAGCTTTGGTAAGTTGAGTACTTGATAGGGTTTTGGGTGTCTAAGGTGTTGTTAGGAACGTTACACGTAGAAGTCTAGATATCTAGGAGTGAACTAGATTGAGATAAGACTTGCTCGATTGTAACTCCAGTATTAAAACATAAGTATACATTTGAAATCCTACTAGGGTAAAACCTAGGGGTAGATGTTTTTCTCAGTCAACTAGTTGGTTGATTGAGTTTTCTTCTATAAGGAACATTGCTACTGTTACTTTACAATCTATCATTTTATTCTGATGCCGAAGGAACAGTTCTACCGTTCCTTTTACTAACACACACGATTCTACAAGCCTATTGATCAATATTTAACATCTATATATGTATATATATATATATATTAGATATATACATAAGCATATAAGCCTTCAAGTGAATTTAATCACGTACATTTACATCTTCAACCACGAGATCAAGTTGAGTAGTGTGTTTTGATCTTTCTACTTATACATATATATATATATATACATATATAGAGGGATACTTAGGTAAAATGAGTGGATAAATTAGAAGCGTTGGATGGAAGGAGATGGATGGATGGATTGATGGGTTGTAGAGATATTATGGTGGGTGTGTTACCATAAAACAAGGGCCACCATATGCAGTTTCCTAAGAAAACGGTTAGTAAAAGAAAAAGAAAATCCAAATAAGGAGAGAGATTTGTTGGCTTGAACAACGCCGATCTTCTCCATTGTGGTCTTCGTCTTCTTCATCTTCTTCCTTTGCTTCAACTCCATCGCCTTCCTCCATCACCAAACGCGAGAATTATAATTCTTCATCGCCGGTCTTGAATATGGAAGAAGGTTAGTTCATTGATATGTGCTTTTTTAATACCGTTCGTTATATTCCGAATACTTATGTTAGTTTCATGGATTATAGACTATAATTTAGGGTTCTTATTCGTGTGTTTTGAAGGATATTCAAATTGATTTTGATGTGATTTTTGTGAATGATGATTACCGAACATGTTTATTAATTAGGGAATTTAGGGTTTGTTTTTCCATTGCACACCGATTATGATTTAGGGGATTTAGGGTTTCTATGCTGTATGGAATCGTGCTCGTCTCCTTTGATTAAGAATACAAGAACGACTTTGATTTTGCATTGTTCAGGTACTGTAAGGGCATATGCAATGTGTTTTTAGTTCATACGCATATTCAGTGGAAGCTCGTGCGTATCAATATATTCAATAAGTTGAAAGTTAACATTATACATATCGACACGAATTATTGAATATCGTTAAATATTCTTTGCATATCTGTTAATCTTGTTCATGTTTCATCGTATTCATGATGATATTCACTATCCTATATTTGATATTCAAGTATTGTGAGTACTTATTCACTATGTATATAATGCATCCACTGATTTGAAAATAAACTTTATGCATATCTGTGCATATCAACACAAATTATTTGAATATTGTTCAAGTATTTTTGAATATCTCTTAGTCGTGTTCATGTTTAGTCTTATACATACTGATATTCATAAACTCTAAATAGATATGCACTTCATGGTTGTTGATATTCGCATTTAAAATATTTGTATTCATTAGTTTTTCCATCTATACTATCAGGGTTGCGGATGGAGAATGATTTAAGCGAAGAACAAGGGCAATCGCAAAAGTTCAAAGATGGAAAGAAGAAGGATATTGTAACGCCTCGCTTTTCTTTGGTTTATTCGGCCAAGTTTTGGGGTCGAAACTTTTTGTAAGGGGGAGGTGATGTAATACCCCTCATTTTAGTAAAGAGTATTTTGGTAAGTTTTCCAAACACTCGTATTGTAGTCGAATTATTTTCAGAGAAGTTCAGACTTTCTGTTAAATACTTGATCTCCGTAATAATTCCTTGAGTGGAATAAAATACATTCGACGTATTTTTGGGGTTTAGAATAATTGTTCGGGTATGAATATATTTAACCCGGGGTTAAAACCCATACCCATAATTCTTCCCGGTCAAAAGTGGGCTTCCCGGTCAAAGAATGGGCAAAAGGAACAAAAATTGCCTTGACCGCACCCGCGGTCATACCCACCGCACCCCGCGGACAGGAATTGGTCGCCACCGCACCCCGCGGTAAGACCCACCGCACCTGCGCCATCATGATTCCTTTTCTGCTCCGCCGAACGTCGCCTGAGCTGCTTGCCATTTCGGTCGGCTTTGAGGCGGTGGAGGAGGTGCCAGCTGGGCTCCTTGCTTGGCCTATAAAAGGAGGAGGCTTGGAGGAGGAAGACAGCTCCAATCTCTCTCTCTCTCCAATCTCTCTCTCTCGTTCCATTGTCGCTGGAGTTCTTCAAGGTCGTCGCCGGAGCTACCAAAGGAGGAGGAGGTGCTCTCAAGGTGGTGCTTGGGTGGTCCAGGGAATCCAGAAGTCGGAGCCACCACGAGTCGAGCCCCCATCGTCTTCCCTAGTGAGTTGTCGTCGTCGTCGTCTCGCCTCTGTAGCCTTGCCGCACCCACGGTCAAGCCGCCGCACCCGCGGTGGGCCTGTGCATGTGTGGTTGTGGCTTGGGCTTTGTGATCTCGTTTGGGACTTTCGTTCCTTCGATTTCGTTCGTTTTTCTTTAGATTCGTACTATTTATTGTCGAATCTAGGGTTTCGTTATGGGTCGTTCCGTAGGAAATCATAATCTGAGTTCTTCCTCGTTTCGGACCCGGAAACCTGTCGTTTCGAGCTTCGTTGAGCTTCGTCTAAATCTAAGGCAAGTGGCGGTTCGCTCTTGCTTATCATTCCATATTTATATTGATTATCAATTGTTTAATTGTTAATTAATTTGGGATGAATATTGTTTTCGTCTGGGAACAGTTTTGATAACTGTATGTGATTTAAAAAGAGATATTATAATAGGTTGTATATATTGCTAGAAACAACGCTATTATATATATATATTATTGAAATACATATATTATAATAGGTTGTATATATTGCTAGAAACAATGCTATTATATCTGTTATTGGCCTCGATGGCTTTGATGTGAATTATTGCTCTTATGATTTAACTGTTTAGTTAGAACGAGTATTCGTAGGAACACTATGTACCTTGCGAGGTTTAGTGGTTTCTTGATAATGGTGCTAGGAGGATTTTCTCTAGTATCTTCGGTCATGACCTTACCCTTACTCAGGGTATGTGCACACAGCTGGTGCCGCCATTTGGGATGTATTCCTTGGGATGTATTCCCTTTGATATCTCTTGTGAGGAGATCCGATATCTCTTGTGAAGAGATCTTAAAAGCTTATAACGTAAAATGTACGTTTTGGAATTAAATAAGATAAGTGTTTTAGTGCACATAATTAATATACCCTCAGGCGAGTAGTGCAGCTAAGAGAGTAGTGCAGCTAGGAAACTCGTCTAGACTTTGGTCAGAGTAAAGTTCTCTTTCCAATCTGAATTTGCATTGTACGGTGAGGTTGGTCGTGAACCGAAACACCAAGTCAGTTTTAAAACGCTTGTGTGAAATTGATGTTCCCAAGCACTTGTCATACTTTCCGATAAGACTCAACCTTTTGGAGTCTTCTCTTCATATGTTTCCTTAAGACTCATTCTTTCAGAGTCCTTTCTCTTGATCATACCTTTTCGTATTTTTCAGTAGGAGTATGGTGGTTGACTATCGTCATCGACTTTTATTCGAGAAGCGACGAGTCTAACCTAATACGACTACTTAGAACCTTTCTGTTTTACCCTTGCATAGTCTTTCATTAGACTAACCAACCGGTTATATTCCCTTGCATGGTTGGCTGGTGTCATCCGTCTCATACGGCACATCAGATAAACTGCAGTTCCGATGAAGGCTAGAAACGATAATGATGGCAGTTGGAATTTTGAAGAGTTTTACCAGGTTGAGATTCCTTGGCGGGTGATCGTTTAGATCAAGACCCGTGTGTCCTTTATGTATTAAGACTTCCGCTGTAATATATTTGATTATATATTTTGAATCATGGATGTAATTCCAAAACATTTGCTTTAATCAAAAGTTATGATATTTTGTATTATAACTGTTGTTTTATGATTTATATAAATGGGTTAAGCCTGGGGTGGCTTCAGATGTGAAATCCGAGGTCACTGGCGATAATACCTTTCAAGGATATATATTTGGGGGTGTTACATATATAATTATACTAAAGAAGGGCATGAGGAAATGCAAGAGGTGCAACAAGTATGAATGACGTGACCGTGGGAATTGCAAAAAAGACTTGTAGTTTAGATATTCGTATTCTTATTCAAGATATTCATGTTTTGAGTAGCGATATTCATACTTTTGGCATTAATAATAATTGTCCTTGTATTCGATATATATGACCTGATATTCGTATTCTAATACAAGATATTCATATGCTTGATCCAAAAATTCAAGATTTGCCTAGCAAAAACGTTTATGTTTTGTACTACTATGATTGGATTTGTGTTTTTATTTTCATGAATTTATAAGTGATCTTCAAACATATTGTGTGAATTGCAAGGTAAACTTGTATATTTGATACTCAGATTCATGTTTCATACATTCAAGTTAACTAAATTGATATTCATATTAATTGAATTAGTATTCTTGAATTTCTGAACGATATCATTGAGTTACATTAAATATTCATGCATACGTCGTCATGCACAGAGTTGCGACTGTTGTGTTATACACTGGTAGAATCATTTGAAAATATTGATAAAACATGAAAGAATATCCAATAATAACATATAATGAAGTCAAACATAAACGTAAATTCTGAACTTTCCGTGTAGTAAATAGATTCGATTGAACTAAGTTGCGAAACAAATTGCATAATAGTCATTAAAAACAGTAAATCCAATAACCATGAATATTGCTATGCTTGAATCCAGTTTCACAATACTTTACACATTGACCTAGGTATGCCTCCAAATGGCATATGCGTATACACCACAATCAATCTTGTTTTTATCGTCACGTCACTTCATGTTTAGAATTTCGGGCTTCTTTCGCCTAGATTCATTAATCCCTTGGACCTATATTCATGAATATCATCAAAGTATACATGAATATCAAGAACAAAAAAACATAAATATTGCTATATAATAATATGAGAGAGAAATAGAACTCCACATATTCTTTGTATTCTTGAACATCAATATATACTTGTGTGAATATCAACAACATAACACATGAATATCAAAATGCCTCTAAATCCCTAAACCCTAAATCCTAAACCCAATAAACCCTAAACCCTATACCAATAAACCCTAATTCAATAAACCCTAAACCCTAAATCAATAAACCCTAAACCCTAAACCTTAAACAATAATCCCTAAACCCTAAATCAATAAACCCTAATCCAATAAACCTTAAATCCTAAACCAATAAACCCTAAATCAATAAACCCTAAACCTTAAACCAATAATCCCTAAACCCTAAATCTTAAACTTGTACACCATAAATCTTAAATCCATGCACACTAAGCCCTAAACATAAACTTAAAAATTGATCGAACATGAATATCAAAAGTATTTGTATGAATATCACATCAAACAGTTTGAATATCAATTGCAACCAATGCAGACAATGCCAACAAAACACTAAAACTGATCCAACATGAATATCAACAACATCATAGTGAATATCACATCACAAAATTCGAATATCAATTACTCATAGCATGAAACGTACATCCAACATGAATATCAAAAGAATTTGTATGAATATCACATCAAATAATTTGAATATCAATTGCAACGAGTACAAACAACACCAACAAAACACCAAAACTAACCCAACATGAATATCAACAACATCATAGTCAACATCACATCATAAAATTTGAATATCAACTACTCAGAGCATGAAACGTACATTCAACATGAATATCAAAAGCATTTGTATGAATATCACATCAAACAATTTGAAAATCAATTCCAAACAGTATAAACAACACCAGCAAAACACCAAGACGAACAACATGAATATCAACACCATTATAGTGAATATCACATTATAAAATTTGAATATAAACTACTCAGAGCATGTAACCTGCATTCAACATTAATATCAAAAGCATTTGTATGAATATCACATCAAGCAATTTGAAAATCAATTGCAAACAATACAAACAACACCAATAAAACACCAAAATTGACAACATGAATATCAAGAGCATTATAGCGAATATCACATCATAAAATTCGAATATAAACTACTTGGAGCATGAAACATGAATATCGGTTTTCAACAAATTTCAACACCACGAAATCAAAAACCAATAAGTTTCAATACAAATTATGTACGCAAGGTTAAAGACGATGACCTTATGTGGTGAATTTGGGAAATCTGCAAACCCTAAAAAGAAACAAACATCACGCAAAAATCAATATACCTTTTCTGGTTGGGATTTCCGGCTGGAAAACTCTTGAGAAGTCCGACGACGGCCATCGATGAATGGAGCTTCGCGAGAGAGACAAAGATGAAGCTTGAACAAACGCTTCAATGGGGGACGGTTGATCTTCGATGGGGAGAGAGAGAGAGAGAGAGAGAGAGAGAGAGAGAGAGAGAGAGAGAGAGAGAGAGAGAGAGAGAGAGAGAGAGAGAGAGAGAGAGAGAGAGAGAGAGAGGTCTTTGAGAGAGTGAGTGAGAGAGAGAGAGAGAGAGAGAGAGAGAGAGAGAGAGGTCTTTGAGAGAGTGAGTGTGAGAGAGAGAGAGAGAGAGAGAGAGAGAGAGAGAGAGAGAGAGAGAGAGAAAGAAGACGGTCGACGATGAATGGAGCTTCGCGAGAGAGACAAAGATGAAGCTTGAAGAGACGTTTCAATGGGGGCGCTTGATCTTTGAGAGAGAGAGAGAAGAGTGGGGCGTTAATTTAGAGAACTGAATCAGATTTGGATACAATTTGAAAGGGGATGAAAATCATATCCCAAATAAAACAGGTGGGTAAAAAATTTGGTGTGCATTCCACATAAAATATTGTGCACCTCCCTCTATTTAATCTAGTCCATCCGCTTCATCTTCATCCAATGCCCCAAATTTATTCACTCATTTTATCCTATTAAACTGTTTTATTAGAGCGTAAATCTATATATATATATATATATATATATATATATATATATCTTCCATATATACACTTAGCTAAGATATATAATTGGGGAAGTGGGAATAGCGGTGCACATATATAATTGGGGAAGTGGGAATAGCGGTGCACGGTGGTGTCGGGGTGGACCCCACCCTCCCTCCCCACCGACAAGAGGAGGCCAAGCAACTCACTCGTTGCAGTGGATATTTAGTGCAAATATAATTCATGTTCTATTATATAAAATATTTATCCTTCGATCTTGTTTGACTAGAACTTCAGATATTGTTACTAGGCGTACAAAAGGTGGAGGCTTGCCTGCAAATGGAAGGTATGTGTTTCTACCTATCATTACAAATGCAAGTAGTTTCTTTTGACATATTTCATGTCTAAATTGCGTATGCTAAAGCTGTATGGTACGTAATTGGCATCATAAATATATTGTAGGTTTCAACCAAAAAATAAATAAATACGTAATTGGCATCATAAATATATTGTAGGTTTCAACCAAAAAATAAATAAATATATTGTAGGGTGCTAATTTCATATTTGGTACTCACCTGATTAGTGTTTCCTGTTAGAATGTCACCTCTTACATTTTCAGTTCAAGTTGTCGAGAAAGCACAAGAATGTTGAACTGAAGGCTATGCCAATTCTCGAGAATTCTTTTTTGTATTTTCTCATCGTGTTAGCATAAATTAGTACCAAAATAATTATTGATGACGATGAGATTACGTAACTCCGGCGATTCTAAACTTTCTTTAATTTTGACGAACAACTCTGATCTGCACCAATAACACATGTTAACGAGAAGGTTGAATCTCCCATAAGGCCCCTCCGACGTTCAAGTCAGATTTTTCACCAAGTGTCAGTGGTGACTAGGGTTTTTTATAATGAAAATTCAAAGAATGAGAAAGAGACCCCAATTAGGTTTTTGGGATATTAAATATCTTATTACCTTTGGAAGTAATAAGCCCACATACCTTATTGGGCAAATTCAATATCTTCTCCATATATTAATACCATTAATTATATAATCAAATAGAATAATTATATTTTCTAAATAATTATTTCCTTCATTTTGCCCCTCGGGTTCTTCGGGCTCGTAGAGGCTTGAGAAGTCGAAAATAATTTATTCCTAATAAGGTACGGGATCCATGGCTCACCTCGTTCGACCCACTCGCAATCCAAACAGAATGGAGGCTCGTCGCCTTGAAAGGAGAAATTCCCATGCATGCAGCAAGTCATAGCCACCGCACGACCGTGCGACACAGATTTTGCATGTGATTTTTTTTTGGATCGAGGGCACCACACGACCTGTGCGAAAAACGCACGGCCGTGCGGACGGTGTTTTTCCAAGAACTAGAATTCACGAATTTATTGCCCTAGGTTAAGGGCACCGCACGTCCCGTGCAAAAAAATGCACGACCGTGCAGTCAACGTCGAATTTTTTGCATTAGGCCGAGAGCACTGGACGTGCCGTTGATAGGACAAAAACTCACCTACAAGCGTATGAGATCAGTTGTAGCTTTTCAAGTATTGTTCTCACGAGGACTATGTAGTATCAATTGTAACTTTGACTGGTAAGCTAAGCCACAAGGATGGAAATCCATTGAACTAGTAACTACAAATTAAGAAACAAATGCAGAAGATGATTGTAATCAATGGAGGGAATGCTTCTAAGGAAAGGGATCCCCACAACTATACTTCAGTAAACTCAACTAGATAAATGTCTGAATTTAGCATGTCTTTGTTGAAGGTAACTATCTTAGGTAATTACTAATTCCTCTCGGATGATAGTAAATGTGCCTAGATTCAATTAACATCTACTCTCGCGACTTGCTAATCAAGATCTAGACCCTTTGGGCACTAAGAATCTAAGGTTAAACCAAACTAACATCTACTCTCATGACTTACTAAATCTAATAACTTCAAAGAGCTGCTGATGTTGTGCCCCCATCATGGGCACCCTAAATGGAGTCTGCTGCATGTCTTCTACAATGTTGTTGATAGTTCTACCCGACTAATCATTGATGCTTCAGTTGGAGGTAGAATTATGAGCATGGAGGTTGATGATGCTTGGAACTTGATTGAGAGTATTGCTCAACACTCTCATTATTATAATGATACTCGCTTTGCTTCAAGCTCCAAGAGATCTACAGGGATGTATGAGGTCAATACTGAGACCCACCACCAAGCTCAGATAGATTCTATGGCTCAAGAAATCAAGAGACTGAGTTTGTTGCTACAAAAGTCTCAAGGGCAGAGTGCATGACAATCCATACATGTTGTTTCTAGAGTAGCCTGTCAGTTTTGTGGAGAAGGTGATCACACTATATCTTCCTTCCATCTTTTTGCTTCCCAGAATGAGTCTCAGGAAGAAGTGAACTACACGAATAACTTCAACATGCGTCTCGGGAATGATCCATACTCTAACACTTATAACCCTGGTTGGAGGAATCGCACTAACTTCTCCTACAAGAACGATTAGGCTGCACAAAGACCACCTCTTGGGTTTCAGCCGAGAGCTCCTCAACCGTGGAACCAGGCCCCTGCTCAATCATCTTTAGATCAAAAGCTCGATACTATTATGAAGTGGATTGATACCTTTGCCAAGAGGCTGGACAATCATGAGAGCCAAATAACACAGCTTGCTTTGAGCATTCCAAGGCCACAACGTCAACTTGTAGGTCAGACTGAAGCCAATCCTAAAAGACAAATCATTGTTGTGTTCTTGAGGAATGGAAGACAACTTGAAGATCCAAAGGTTGTGGATCCTAAGGGGAAGAACAAAGTTTTTACAGAGCCTGAAGAAGTGGTAATCCAGGAGAAGGAGCCAGAGAAGGAGCCCATATATGTGCCACTACCTGCTTAAAAGCCACCTCTTCCATTCCCACAGAGGAGAGCTCAAGCCCAACTGGATCAGAAGTATGAGAAATTTGTGGAGGTATTGAAAAAGCTATACATTAATATACCGTTCACTGATGCTCTTAATCAGATGCCAACTTATGTGAAGTTCTTGAAAGAGATCTTGTCCAACAAGAGGAAGTTGGATGACTACCAATCCGTATCCCTGAGTTACGAGTGCAGCGCTCTAATTCAGAATAAATTGCCTCCTAAGCTGGAAGACTCTGGTAGCTTTTGTGTCCCTATGATCACTGGCAATAAATTTGATAGCTAACTTTCAGTCGTGCGCGCTATCAAAGTAATCCTAATATGCAACTAGAGTATAGCATGCAAGTAAGGAGTCGAACCCAAGGGAATCAACACGTCAATTTCTATGTAATTACTAATTTATCAACTTTAAAGAACAAATGGGGGGGGGGGGGGGGGGGATTGGTTTTCTACTAAGACTACACAAATGAAATAGCACCAAAATCAAGCTTAAGAAAATAAGAAGAAAGGGAGTTTCACCTAGCAAGTTTCCACACAGAAGTTAACCAAGTTGATCATTGATTCCTCTCATGTTCATATTCACCCTTTTGATTTGTTCCTCTTCTGATCTTATTTATATTAACAAGCCAACCGATCCTGCTAACACTTACTAATTGATAATCCTAGAAAACCTCCTAGGTTTGGCTCAATCAGCAGCATGAAGTGTAAGATGTATGGATTGCATGCAAAAACTCAACAACGCAAGTACGCCATGCAAATCAATTTCCTTTTCACAATTGAATTCAATTTACCAATTTCATGCAATTGTAATCGCTACAAGTGATTAGGGATTCCACCGTATATCCCAAATCCAGCACCTAGATTACTATAGATTTAAACCAGGAGATCAATCTAGTAAAAAATATAGAAATCTGAAATATGCTCAAGGAAATTAATATCAAATCCAACAAGGGATGAACAAGAGAAATGAACCTTACAACCGAGTTAACTTTGTGCTTCCACGCTAGGCAAAACAGGAAATTAGTTATGGTTCATGTTCTTCACACACAATTCAAATCCAAAAGAGACAAGAAAAACTAAGTGTTCTTGAGAGAAAAGAAAGGAAAAAATAAGGTAAGAGGCTAGGTCTGGCACATGCCTCAAACCCTCATCCGAGCCCCTTAAATACCTATTAATTAAGCAAAACGAAACAGCCAAGCAGTTCGAGAAAATCGGAAGTTGTTCAGTCGCTCAGAAAACCGCGACCAACCGCGGGTGGTAGCGATCACGGTTTGTGCTCCCCAAGGTTCTGCTGGAAATCTGTTAACCGCTGGTCGCCATTAGTCGCGTCAGCTCGTGGTTTCCACTCCATCAACTTTTGTCTTTTGATCACCAACTCTCCTACATGGCTTCGAGCTCCGTCTTCAAACACCAACTTACCTCCAAAACCCCGCCAAAGTCTCCTATAAATGTGCTAATAATCCCTAACTACGCCATACAAAATACGGCGTATCAAACTCCCCCATACTTAGACCTTACTCGTCTCGAGTAACTAAAGAAAAGCTACCCTCACCAATATATACAATCCAGGTCTCAGGAAGTATGACGAACCTTGTCTAGAGATTATAACAACTCAACAATAAACATTCCAACCAAATCAACAACCAAATAGAGCAATGCGAAAGACAATAAAAAAGAACCCAACTACACCTTATCCCTCCAAGTGGTGGCCTACCCGAATCCTCCTATACTCCGTCCCCTTATGTCGCCACGCCAAGCAAGAAAGTCCTAGATCACTCACACTCATTTTGCTTAGGCGCCCTTTCGGGTTTTCACATAACCACTCTTTTTTTTAGATGGGCTCACCAATCTCGTTTCACTCCAAGACTCATTTTTGCCTCAATCTAGTGTTGAGCGAGTCACCTTCTTTTTTCCTATGCGGCCCTTTCGGGTTTTCCGCATATCCAAGGATTTATATATGCCTTTTTCCATTTTTCTGGCTTTTTTTTTAAAGAAAATGCAATGCAATGAGATATGTACAATGTAAAGTATTATCCCCTCCCCCATACTTGAATGACGCATTGTCCTCAATGTGATACAAAAAGGACCTGAAATGATTAGGGAAGGAAGACAAAGACTCACTGTGGTGGTGGATAGTAGGGGCTAGCACCCCTGAAGTACTCCTCCTGTGCTCTCCTCATTGCAGCAATGTCTTGCTGTATCTCCTCCTGAGTAGTCTGCACCTCTCTCATGCTATGCCCAAAATCAGAGAACTGGGCATACATATCCTCTTGCCTCAGCGACATACGGGCAAGCTGTGCAACCATGTCACCCCTCCAATCAGATTCCTCATAAGAGGATCCAGCGTATCCTCTGGAAGGGCCTGCCTCATCACTCATGGGGGCATGAACATGCTCAACATGCTCCTCCTGCTCATCCTCTATCTCCTCATCAACCTGACCTGGCTCATCGGCCCCAGGTGGATCTGATGGCAACATGAAATGCCGGTAGCGCGGACCAAACGGTATCGGTCGCGGCAGCCTCATCCTGTGAACTCTTCCTGCCAGGGAGAGCCATGTGTATCCTCGAGTAGAATTTCCCTCCAAAAGATGTGCACGCCTCAATGTCTCCAAATCATAGACATGTGAACCAGTCAAGGGCGCAGGAAACTCGTCAGCCCCGATACAAGCCCTAGCAATGAGGGTGATCATTCCCCCTATAGAAATCTTTCCAGCTGATCTCGTCTTGTGCTTGAGGCAGTTGTAGATGAATAACTCGACCCAATCCGGAATGACGGTACTCCTCGGGATCAAGCACCAAAGAGTGGACAAATCCATTGCTGAGATCTTGTTTACCTCACCCTGACCAAAGAACGTCATGGCGAGAACCTTATGAGCGAGCCTCAATGGAGGATGAGTGAACTTGTAATTGTACTCACTACTTGATGGCTCAAACTCTTGCCCTATTGCTGCACGCCATAAATTAAAATGACTCTGGATTGGGTCACTCCGATTTTCGGTACACTCAGCTGTGACACCAAAAATAGCTTTCAAGCTGGCGTAACTCAGTTTGTATTCCTTCCTCATCAAATGAAACCGGATAGATTCATCATCAATGTTATCAACAATCGAGCACAGAAAATCATATGTGATCTCCCGATAGGTAGGAGCATTCCTACTCATGAATTCTCCCAATCCACCATGGGCAAGCAACTGTAATGAACACTCTTCTAACCCGAGGACTCGCAAAGCATGAACATCAAAGAATTTTGTGACTAAAATCGGCTTGCTAGTGAGGGTGTCCCTAATAGCCCGTTCTCGGGTGCCCAAACTCTTGCGTACTCCTCTAACCATGATGACTACGGTAATAATGCGAGAGAAGGACAAAGAGCAACTCACAACTGCTGTCTGCGGAGGAAAACCGCAAGTGGACGCGATGAACAGCGATCGCGATTTTTGGCTTGGAGTTTCTGTAGACAAACCACGGGCTGACGCGATCGCAGTTGGTCGCGATCTGGGCCTAGTTCTGCTCGCGTGGAGTCGCCGGTCTCCGTGAAGGTTAGCTTGTAGTGCTCGCCGGTGGTCGCGGTGGGTTATAAGCTTGGTGGAGGCAAGGTGAAATGAATCGTTTGTGGGAGGGGTTTTTTTTTGGAGAGTTCGGCGGCTGGGAATTTGAAGTGGGAGAGTGAAGGGTTAGGTTTGGGGTATGTGGGAAATGGACTTACAGTGGGAAATGGAAGTTTGATGTTGTTTTGGGTAGAGATGGAGGTTGTGGGAGAAATGGAGGTAGGGTTTGGAGGAAGAAGGAGGTGAATTTGTGGATTTTGTGGATTTTGAGAACCGTAGGTTTGCTCTTTTTTTTTTTTTTTTAAGTGGAAGGACGGACTTACAGTGGGGAAAACCGCGATCGGAAGCGATCGCGTGAGGTCGCGGTTTTGGCTGCAGACTGCAGCTGAACCTGCGCTTCGGGCATCCTTCCCTAACCACAAACACACTAAAATGGCAGTTAAAATGAACAAAAATATTCAAAAAGAATTAAAGCATCACAAACCTCGGGTTGCCTCCCGAGAAGCGCCTTTTTTTAACGCCGTGGCTCGACTCAATGGTGCTCAACTCAAACCTCCATCTTGGGCACCTCCATCTTGGGCACCTCCAAACGTGCCTCCTCAAGAATTCCATTGTCGAAGCCCTCATGATACGGCTTCAGACGCTATCCGTTCACCTTGAAAACCTTGTGCGTCTCCCCATCATATAAATCCACCGCTCCGTGGGGGAAAACTTGGGCAACGACATACGGTCCCGTCCATCTAGACCGAAGCTTTCCTGGAAAGAGTTTTAGTCGTGACTGAAATAAAAGAACTTTATCTCCGACCTTGAAGTTCTTCCTCAGAATGTTCTTGTCATGCCACGCCTTAGTCTTCTCCTTATAGATGATGGTGTTGTCATAGGACTCAAGACGGAGCTCTTCCAACTCATGCAGCTGTAACTTCCGAAATTCTCCAACTTCATCAACCTGCATATTGCACCTTTTCACGGCCCAAAATGCCTTGTGCTCAAGCTCCACTGGAAGGTGACAACCTTTTCCAAAGACCAATCTATATGGAGACATCCCAATGGGAGTTTTGTAGGCTGTTCGATAAGCCCACAAAGCATCGTCTAACCTCAAACTCCAATCTTTTCTATTGGGCCCGACAGTTTTCTCCAAGATCGTCTTGATCTCTCTATTGGACACTTCAGCTTATCCATTCGTCTGTGGGTGGTAGGCTGTAGAGATTCTATGGGTGACATGGTATTTCTTCAACAGAGCACTCACGGTCTTGTTACAAAAGTGAGTGCCCCTATCACTTATTATAGCCTTCGGGATACCAAAACGAGCAAAAATGTTCTCCTTCAAGAAACCTGCTACAACTCGCGAATCATCAGTTTTGGTGGGCTTCGCTTCCACCCACTTGGAAACGTAGTCCACCGCAAGTAAAATGTATAGGTTCCCGTATGAACTAGGGAACGGTCCCATGAAGTCAATACCCCAAACATCGAAAACCTCACAAAAGATGATCGGTGCTTGCGGCATTTCATTCCTTTGGGACACATTCCCAAGTCGTTGGCATCTATCACAGGTTTTACAAAAGGCGTATGCATCCCGAAAGATGTGCGGCCAATAAAAAACTGCGTCTAACACTTTTCTAGCTGTTTTGTTAGCCTCGAAATGTCCCCCACATGCATAGGAATGACAAAAAGTTAAGCCCGATTATACCTCATTATTTGGGAGACAACGTCGTATGACTTGATCGTTACAGTGCCTCCAAAGATAAGGGTCATCCCACACATAGAATCTGGCATCACTTCGCATCTTGTCCCTTTGGGCCTTGGAATAGTTGGGTGGAAACTCTCCAATGACGAGAAAGTTCACCATATGAGCATACCATGGCTTAAAAGCTTTAAGTGCAAGAAGCGTCTCCTCTCGAGCAACATCGGAATTCATATCAAGTTGGCAACCGTGAGGGACCGCGGGCAATGGCGATCACGGTTTTGTGTCTGTTGCAGAGATGGAGTCTGTCTGACATTCTGGAGAATAACCACGATCACGGTAGCTCGCATGGGGTCGCGGTTTTGCTGCTGCAGTAACTCCAAATAAAGTGTCGTCAGGGAAATTTCCCTGAATCTGCATTTGCATCTCAGGCTTGTCATCTCCTCCTACCAACCTGCTCAAGTGGTCAGCCACCAAGTTTTCGGCCCCCTTTTTATCTCTAATCTCAATGTCAAACTCGCTCAACAACAAGATCCACCGAATCAGCCTTGGCTTGGCATCCTTCTTCGTCAATAAGTAACGAAGTGCTGCGTGGTCGGTGTAGACGATTACTTTGGTCCCAAGAAGGTACTGCCTAAACTTTTCCAAGGCAAACACAATTGCTAGCATCTCCTTTTCGGTGGTAGAGTAGTTCCTTTGTGCTCCGTTCAAAGTCATGGAAGCATAATGAATCACATGGGACGCTCTTGCTTCCTTCTGTCCAAGAACTGCTCCTACAGCAAGATCACTTGCATCACACATGATCTCAAAAGGGCGAGACCAATCCGGTGCCTGAATGATAGGGGCGCTAGTAAGACGTGCTTTCAACTCATCAAAGGCCACTTTGCATTCATCGCTCATCACGAAATCAACCTCCTTCTTCAGCAACTTACACAAAGGAGATGAAATCTTTGAAAAGTCCTTAATAAACCTGCGATAAAAACCCGCATGGCCTAAAAAGGAACACACTTCCCGCACGTTAGTAGGGTAGGGCAATGTCTTAATCACATCAATTTTGGCCTTGTCCACCTCAATGCCTTTAGCTGACACAATATGTCCTAGCACAATTCCCTGTTCAACCATGAATTGGCACTTTTCTGAGTTAAGAACCAAGTTGGTTTCAATGCACCTTTTGAGCACTAGAGACAAATGATTCAGGCATGCATCAAAGCTGTCACCATGCACAGTGAAATCATCCATAAACACCTCAATAAAGTTTTCCACATATTCAGAGAAAATACTCATCATACACCGCTGAAATGTCCCGAGAGCGTTACACAACCCAAATGGCATCCTGCGATATGCGAAGGTACCAAAAGGGCATGTGAACGTCGTCTTTTCTTGGTCCTCCGGTGCTATGGCAATCTGAAAATACCCTGAGTATCCATCAAGAAAACAATAGAAAGGGCGTCCGGCAAGTCGCTCAAGCATCTGATCAATAAATGGCAAAGGGAAGTGATCCTTTCTGGTTACCGCGTTCAGCTTACGGTAATCTATACATACTCGCCATCCTGTTTGTAACCGGGTGGGGACCAACTCTCCTTGTTGATTCTCCACAATCGAGATACCTCCCTTCTTGGGCACAACTTGTGTCGGGCTCACCCACTGACTATCAGAGATGGGGAAAATCATACCAGCTTGTAGGAGCTTCAACACTTCCTTCTTCACCACCTCAGTCATTGGTGGGTTAAGTCTTCTCTAAGGTTGCCTGATTGGCTTGGGATCTCCTTCTAGTAGAATTCTGTGCATACAAGTTGAGGGACTTATCCCTTTGATATCTACAATCGTCCATCCTAAAGCTATCTTGTGCTCCTTAAGCACCGCTATCAACTTCTCCTCGTGTTCTTTGGAAAGACTATTAGAGATGATGACCGGAAATGATTCCTCTTTCCCGATATACACGTACTTAAGATGCTTGGGCAGCTGCTTTAACTCAACTTCGGGTGCCTGCACAATAGAAGGTAGGAGCTTCTCGCTCGGTACTATTAGTTCCATGGGGCCACTGCCCAAATGGGTACGAGAATACTTACCTCCAGCATTCAGATGAGCCAATACTACCTGCATGTTAGTGGACAAAGACAATTCCGAATGTGGATCTACTACATCATTCTCTATAATAGATCGCAACTCATCACAACAAGTAATATCAAACACATCTTGAGCTAAGGGCTCAATCACATCAATGGAACACAAGGAATGATCATCAATGGGATGTTTCATAACATCATATATGTTGTATTGCACTTTCTCCCCATCAAATTCCATTATAAGTGTTCCACTATTCACATCAATTTTTGTTTGTGCTGTTTTCATGAAAGGCCTTCCTAATAATATAGGTGCCGCATACTCGTCATGTTCTATATCCAACACAAAAAAATCACCAGGAAATATCAAGTCACCTACCATGACAAGAACATCTTCAACTACTCCCTTCGGATACACATTTGACCTATCAGCTAGTTGAACAACAATTTCGGTCTCATGCAAGGGTCCTAATCCTAGGGATTCATACAAGGAGAAAGGCAAACCATTGATAGATGCACCAAGATCAAGCATAGCTCTTTCAATTCTTATATCACCTATCACACATGGAATGCTAAACATGCCTGGATCACCACACTTTTTAGGCATTCACCTTTGAAACACCGCAGACACATGCTCACTAACCTTGACCTTTTGTTTCCCTTTCAATTTTTGATTCCTTTTAATAGTGCAGATTTCTTTCAAGAACTTAGCAAACCTAGGAATACTCTTAACCAGTTTAAGCAATGGAATGTTTACCTCACACTTACTGAAGGTCTCGAATATTTCCTTGTCATTTTCCGGTCTTCTAGTCTCCTTCAACGCCTTAGGGAAAGGAGGGATCGGCTTCTGAGAGCATAGAGGTGGAAAGCTTGGACGGACATAATCATCAAGATGGTCCTGGTCTAAACCGCGGGAGGAAGCGGGTTCCGGCGATCGCGGTTTTTGAGTTGAGGTTTCTGCATAACTGTCTGGGGTATAACCGCGGTCGGGAGCGGGCACGACAGGTCGCGGTTTTTCTTGCAGACACTCTTCTGCAGAATCCAGTGGACTTTCATCGTCAAAACAGCGATCGCGGTAGGACGCGGTAGATCGCGGTTTTCTATTTTCACATGCTGCAGAACCGTCTTGCAATTCACCCTGTTCAGCAATAGGGCTTATATTCAACTGCTTTCCACTTCTCAAAGTCACTGCACTCACATTCTCCCTCGGGTTGACTACCGTTTGTGACGGTAATTTTCCCGAATCTCGAGCCTCTAGATTACTCACAGCTTGAGCAATTTATGCCACTTGTTTCTCAAGATTCTGGAGGGATGACTTTGTTTTAGCATCTTTCTGCATGACTGTCTAAGCCAAGGACTTGATCATTTCTTCAGCTGACATGGAAGGTTTAGGGTTGTATGGTGGCCTCGGTTGTTGTTGTTGCATGAGGTGAGGATTCTGAATATTTTGCTGATTACTCCACCTGAGATTTGGATTATCTCTATATCCTGGATTATAGGTGTTAGAAAATGGATCATATTTTGGTCTTGGTTGCCATCCTCCTACAACTTTTACCTCAACATTTGACTCCTGAAGCGTTGGGCATGCATCAGTTGGATGCCCTACTTCAGTACAAATTCCACATGGTCTGGCTTGTGGTGGAGTGCCATTGAGCATAAAGCACTTCATCATTTCCTTCAACTCATTTATATCGGATTCAATCTTGGACGAAGAACCCACAGCCTTGAGACTCTCTCTTTTGCTAAATTGCCTTGAGCCTTCAGATAGCTCCTGAAACATCTCAAAAGCTTGGGGAGGAGTTTTGTTCAGAATGTTACCTCCACAAGCGGCATTCACCATTCTACGCTCCTCATCTGAGAGGCCATTGAACAAGTAGAGGATGAGATCTTGATCACTGTAACCATGGTATGGGCAACTTGCACATAACCGCTTGAATCTCTCGTAGTACTCATACAAGCTTTCAGAACCTTGTTGTTCAATAGTAGCAATGGCTCTCTTTAGACTATTCAGCTTTGTGGCCGGGAAGTATTTCTCAAGAAAAGCTTTCTTCATTTCGGCCCATGTCGTGATGCTTCCCGGGGCAAGATAGTAAAGCCAATCATTTGCAGAATCCTTCAAAGTGAACCCAAACGCTCTCAACATGATGGTGTCAGCAGTAACACCCCTTGGCTTCATGCTAGAACATACCGCATGAAATTGCGCTAAGTGCTTGTTCGGGTCTTCTCCAGCAAGTCCATGGAAATGAGGCAACTCATGGATCAATCCTGCTTTCAACTCAAAGTTCACTCCTTCAGCTAACTCGGGAATGGTTATAGCCAAAGGTTGTTGCTCCAAGTTCGGGGCAGTCAACTGTCTCAGCGTCCTATCAGCCATCTCTGGTTGGTTCAGAAGTTCACGGGCTGCTCTTCGATTCCTGAAAAATGTCCGCTCAATTTCTGGATCACAATAAAAAATGGGAGAATCAGTAGCACGGGTGTGAACCATACAGAAGGTTCACACCAAAAGTTGATAAACAAACAATTATAAAGAAAAAGAACAATAATCAATTCCCCGACAACAACGCCAAATTTGATAGCTAACTTTCAATCGTGGTCGCTATCAAAGTAATCCTAATATGCAACTAGAGTATAGCATGCAAGTAAGGAGTCGAACCCAAGGGAATCAACACGTCAATTTCTATGTAATTACTAATTTATCAACTTTAAAGAACAAATGGGGGGGGGGGGGGGGGGGGATTGGTTTTCTACTAAGACTACACAAATGAAATAACACCAAAATCAAGCTTAAGAAAATAAGAAGAAAGGGAGTTTCACCTAGCAAGTTTCCACACAGAAGTTAACCAAGTTGATCATTGATTCCTCTCATGTTCATATTCACCCTTTTGATTTGTTCCTAGTCTTATCTTATCCGTATTAACAAGCCAACCGGACTTGCTAACACTTACTAATTGATAACCTAGAAGACCTTCTAAGTTGGTTCAATCAGTAGCATAAAGCGTAAGATTAACGGATTGCATGCAAAGACTCAACACTGCAAGTATGACATGCAAATCAATTTCCTTTTCACAATTGAATTCAGTTTACCAATTTCATGCAATTGTGATTGCTACAAGCGATTAGGGATTCCACTGTATATCCCAATTCTAGCAATTAGATAACTATAGACTTAAACCAGGAGATCAATCTAGTCAAAAATATAGAAATCTGAAATATGCTCAAGGAAATTAATATCAAATCCAACAGGGGATGAACAAGAGAAATCAACCTTACAACCGAGTTAACTTTGTGCTTCCACGCTAGGCAAAACAGGAAATTAGTTCTGGTTCATGTTCTTCACACACAATTCAAATCCAAAAGAGACAAGAAAAACTAAGTGTTTGTGAGAGAAAAGAAAGGGAAAAATAAGGTAAGAGGCTAGGTCTGGCACGGGCCTCAAACCCTCATCCGAGCCCCTTAAATACCTAGATTAATTAAACAAAACGAAACAGCCAAGCAGTTCGAGAAAATCGGAAGTTGTTAAGTCGCTCAGAAAACCGCGACCAACAGCGGGTGGCAGCGATCGCGGTTTGTGCTCCCCAAGGTTCTGCTGGAAATCTGCTAACCGCTGGTCGCCATTAGTCGCGTCAGCTCGCGGTTTTCTCTCCAGCAACTTCTGTCTTTTGATCACCAGCTCTCCTATATGGCTTCGGGCTCCGTCTTCAACTCGTAAGTGCTTCCAAAAACATCCACAATGCAGCTCCACACCTCAAACACCAACTTACCTCCAAAACCCCACCAAAGTCTCCTATAAATGTGCTAATAATCCCTAACTACGCCATACAAAATACGGCATATCAATCCCTGAGTTACGAGTGCAGCGCTCTAATTCAGAATAAATTGCCTCCTAAGCTGGAAGACTCTGGTAGCTTTTGTGTCCCTATGATCACTGGCAATAGCACCTACAATGCCTTTGTGTGATTTGGGAGACAATGTGAGTTTGATTCCGCTCTCTATATGCAAGAAGCTGGATTTGGGAGAGCCAAGACTAGTGAGGATGACTCGTTTCATGCCTGATAGATCTATTGCACGTCCGATAGGTATTTTGGAAGACATTCCCATCCAAATAGGTAAGTTCTACATTCTTGTGGATTTCATTGTCCATGATATTGAGGCTGATTTTCCTGTTCCTATTATATTGGGAAGACCCTTTCTAGCTACTGCAGGTACTCTCATTGATGTTAAGCAGAGTGTTCTTTCCTTTACTATCGGGGATGAGAAAATTTAATTTAATTTTTCCAAAGCTATTAAACAGCTTGCTTTTGAGGATGATGGTTGTAGGGTAGATGTAGTTGACCAGGATGCTCAAGGATCCATGATGTCTGTTATCTATAAGGATCCTTTGGAGCTTTGCTTGACTGAGAGTGTGACCCAAGCTGATAATCTTGAGTTACTTGTTGATGTGGTTCTTGATTCAGAATCCACTAGAGAGTTCCCTGAGACCGTTGTTGAGGTTCTGAGACTCTACGCAAGAGTCTAAAGATGCACCTAAGGTGGAGTTGAAGCCACTACCATCCACTTTGAGGTATGAGTTCCTAGGACCCAATTCTACATATTTTGTGATTATTAATGCTAGTCTAAATGAAATTGAAGTTGATAAATTATTTTTTAGCCAAATGATAAATTGTATTGATAGTTGGGAAGAAGGCCCAACGTCCTATTTACACACACTAATGCATGAAGAAACAAAGCAACAACAAACCAAAACAACAACAATCCAAACACATAAAAAAACAGAAACAAAACAAAGCAAGCCTAACAAGCTTAAAACAAAAGGCAAGATACAAGCAAAACTAAACCATGCTAAGAAGATCAAATCCTGATTCTTCTCCTCATGGCTCCCCCTCTTCTTCCTGTAAGCTTCAATTTTTGAAGAATTCTGAACTTATATTCCTCCATAATGCTAGCTGCACATTGCTCAGGAGAGACCTTGCCAGCTCTAAAGATGATCTCATTCCTCATCCTCCAGGGTTGGTAGACAATCCCCATGACAGACAACAACTTACTTCTGTAGATATTATTACTTCTCTTTTCACATTGAGCAAACCAGGTCCACCAATATGTCAGCCTTCTCTTCCTAGTACTTATCCCTTGCCACTGCAGAACAAGGTGAGCAACCTTACTAGTAACAAGACAACCAAACCATAAATGTTCCTCATCTTCATCAGCAGCATGGCAAAGGACACAAGTGGCAGAAGGAAACACACCCCACTTGTGAAGCTTGCTTGCAGTAGAAAGTCTTCCAAGGGTAGCCAACCAACACATGAAACTCCATCTTCGAGGCTGAATGCCATCCCATAAGACAGTACATCAGGGCAGCTCAAGAGATGGGGTCCTAAGCAATTCATAGAGGTGTTGACTATCCATTCTCCCATTGCATTTGGACAATAGCTTGACCATTCCTCTGCACCAGAACTTCATCTCTAACCATAAGAAGTTATTTCCAGACCACAGAACTACAAGGAAGAGCATCCACCAGCCATACAGATTGCCCCTTGGTGAGATGTTTCCTAGCCCACAAAGTCCAAAGGTTCTCTTTTCCTTTATGCAAGTCATAACGCAGTCTAAACATGAGGGTATTATTCCAAGAGAGCAGCTCTTTAAAGTTCAAGCCACCCTCCTTGATAGGCCCGCACACTATCTCCCAAGCAACCAGACATCTTTTGCTCTCCACTTCTCCTGACCAAAGATAAGCTCTACAAAGGGCTTCAATCTTCTTAAGGGCTTTCTTAGGAATAAAGATCACTTGCATCCAAAAAGAAATAACACCCTCTATGACAACTCTTATAACTTGAGCCCTACCTGCATAAGACAACTTCCTAGCACTCCTATCTTGAATCACACTCCTAATTCTATTAAGCAAAGAAGTAATTTCACTCACCTTCAATTTTCTAGAATGAAGAGGAGTCCCAAGGTATCTCACAGGGAAAGCTCCTTGGCTGAATCCTAAGACAGAAGAGCAAGCTGTCTTCATGTCATCACTCAGTCCACCATAAAAGACTTTTGTCTTGGCTGCATTGGCAATTAATCCAGATTCCTGACCAAACTCAGTCAAACACTGCTTAATCAACTTGAGGGATGGAGTAGTAGGCGTGCAAAAGAGTAGGAGATCATCTGCAAAGGCAATATTGGTCAACTGCAGCTGCTTGCACTTGGGATGGAATCCGAAATCCTTATCATCACTCATCTTTTTCATCTTTCTAGCAAATAATTCCATAACAATGACAAAGAGGAAAGGAGAGAGAGGATCTCCCTGCCTAAGCCCTCTCTTCCCTTCAAAGAAACCTCTTGCCTCACCATTGATGATCACAAAAAAACAAGGAGTTCTAACACACTCCATTATCCACATGATGAGCTGCCTAGGGAAGTTGAGAAAAATCAGGCTTTCCTCTAAGTAATCCCATGACACACAATCATAAGCTTTCTGCAAATCTATCTGGATCATGCATCTAGGGGAGATCCTAGTGCTGTCATACCCCTTCACCAGATCCTGAGCCACCATCATATTGTGAGTAATTGATCTCCCAGGTACAAAGGCACCCTGATTAATGGAGATTATCTCATCAAGTAAAGGCCTAAGTTTCTGCACCAGAACCTTAGAGATGATCTTCAGCATGGTATTATAGCAGGAGATGGGCCTAAACTCTTTAATGGAAAAAGGTTGATCAACTTTAGGAATAAGGCAAACAAAGGTAGCATTTGTTTGCCTTAAAAGCCTACCTCTTCTGAAGAATTCAAAGATAGCTGCCAAAACATCCTTATGGATGACTTCCCAACCCTTCTTATAGAACCAACTCCCAAACCCATCTGGCCCTGGAGATTTGAGGTTACCAAAATCAAAAACATCTCTGACACTTTGTTGACTAGGCTGTTCACACAAACTTCCATGACATTCATTTATGATCTTGGCAGCCCCATATCTGTCAAAATTAAGAGCAACATATGGACCAACAGTATCAAATAATCCTATATAAAAATCCAGGATTTCCTTCTCAACATCTTCTTGCCTATAAAGAGCCCTGCCAATACTATCTTTCAAGGTAAAAATAGTACATCTAGCTTTCCTGGATTTAATACCATTATAGAACATGGAAGAGGTTTCTTCACCTAATTTAATCCAGTCAATTTTTGCTCTCTGAGCAGTGTAACTTTGCAATTGTTCTAGCCTAAGATTGAGCTCACACTTAGCGTTAGAGATAGCTTGCTGTTTAATAAGGCAGGAAAAATCATTTTGAAGAGAATCATGAGCAACTTTCAGAGCAACCTTCACTCTTCTCAACACATTCCTCAACCATGACCTGTAACTTCCTAAATCTTCCTTTTTGCAAGCTCTTCAAAGCAACCTTCACTCTTTTCAGTTTTTCTGCCAACACAAACTGAGTTGTTTCTTGAATTGTGCCTTGCCAAACATTCTTCACCAGCTCCTCATAATCATCTTCTTCAGTCCAATAATTCCTAAATTTGAAGGGAATTCTCTTAATCCCTTGAGTAGGATTCAGCTGCACCACACAAGGAGAATGGTCAGAAATATTAGGATCAGAAAAGAAGACCCTTGATGCAGGAAAGGAATTGTCCCAATCCTTGTTGACAAGCATTCTGTCTAGCTTGCAAGCAACCCTGTCAACACCCTCTTGTTGGTTGCTCCAAGTGTATTTTGCACCAGAAAAAACATGATCCTGCATCTCCAACTTATCCAGCACATCAGCAAGTTCACTACTAACCCTCACACTGTGTCTATAGGAGAGCTTCTCAGCAGTGTAACACCCCCGACTTACGTCGGTAGTGCCACACGCCAGTGACCTCAGACGTTACTATCCAATGTCACCCTAGGCTTTAATCAGAACAATTAATCTTAAATAAACATCATAACTAACGAAAGGTTTAAACAACGGAAGACATATTTAAATAAAACTCAACCTTTTATTAACAGACTTCTCGTAAAATGAGAAGTGGCGATTTTACAACAGAGTGAAATTTCAGCGGAAGACTTTAAATTACACAGCGGAAGACTTCAAGAATAACCTATTACATGACTAGGTTATAAATATATATTAAAGTAGTACTTAACAACTTAAAAACACTGACACTTATATCTTCAACTGCAAGCCTCTTCTTCAACTGGTTACTTCAAGACTTCGGGAACCAACCACTGATGTGCCGTACAGGACGGATGACACCAGCCAACCATGCAAGGAATAAAACCCGGTTGGTTAGTCTAATGAAAGACTATGCAAGGGTGAAAACAGAGTGGTTCTAGGGATCATAACCGTTTACTATCATTAACCCTCGAATAACAACCGAAGGAACGATACATAACCCAGAACTTTCACGGAATGATTAACGTTTAGACATGCACTGAAAAGAAGACTCCAAAGGAATTGAGTCTTATGGGAAAGTATGACAAAACTTTGGGAACATTTATAGTTTTCATACAAGCGTTTAAAAATGACTTGATCATTTGGGTCAATGACCAACCTCACCGCACAATGCGAATCCAGATTGGAAAGAAGACTTACTCTAACCGAAGTCCGGGCGGTTTCCACGTTGTACTCCTCGCCCGATGGTATATTAATTATGTGCATAACCGTACTTATCTTATTTAATTACAAAACAAAAATTCATGTTAAGGCTTTTAATGTGATCTCGAGTGACTACGAAAGTTTAACACATGGTGACATTACACCCTCCCAAATGGCACTAGCAAGGTGCTTAACACTTCATATCCTTACAGGTGGATAAGAAGCAATGGGTCATGACCTGAAGAGAATTATAAAGAAACGACTACTCCTCATAAGGAGTTAGCGTTCCTACGAATACTCGTGCTAATCTAGCATTAAAGTTTACATTTAAATCCACAACAAAATCCATTACAGTAATAACAAGTATAATAGCGTTGTTTCTAGCAATATATACAACCTATTATAATATCATTTTTTAATCATATCTTTTATAAAATCTGTTCCCAAATGAAAACAACAGTTCACTCCAATTTAATTAACAATCAGAAATAATTGATAATCAACGGAACATGGAATGATCGGCAAGAGCGAACCGCCACTTGCCTTAATTAGACGAATTGACGATGTCGGGTTCCGGGATCTGGAAACTCGAATCTGAGTACGGATTCCTACGACGACGACGGGATATAAGACGGAACCCTAAGTTAGATACAATACGAAGATACGACATGGAAGAACAAAACCCGAGACGAACAAGTGAAACGAAGGGAATGACACTAATCCGTGGTCGCGGATTTCATATCCGCGATCGCGGAATCTTGGTCGATCCGCGGTCGCGGAATCCATCTCCGCGATCGCGGTTCCCCTTCCGACGACAGCTTCGAAGCTTACCGACGACGAAGACGGGAACTTCTGGACTCGGACGAGGCTCACTACGACGACCACCACCTCCAAGCTTCCAAGGGCTCCCGGCGACGCACTGACGAATACAGGAACTCCGGCGAAGGCTGCGAATTCCTGCGACACTTGAGAACTCCGGCGAACTAGAAAACGAGAGGGAGAGATCTTGAGGTTGTAGATGAAGGATCTGAGGCCCTAGCATCCTTTTTATAGGCCAATCGGAATCTCAACTCCCGGCCACCCGAAGCGATTGGCATTCCCCGACATTAAGGCGGAAAACGGAACGACGAGCTTCTGGAAGAAGACGATGAACAGGTTTCCACGATCGCGGAAATTCTTCCGCGGTCGCGAAAATGCCACATGCGCGTCCGCAACCCCTGGGAAAGGTTTTACACGTGGATTCATCCCCTCAGATGAATACTTGTGTCCTAAACAATTATTCTAAGCCTCAATAATACATCGAATGTATATTATAATGCTCAAAGGATTAATATAGAGATTATACGAATTACAGAAATTCCGAATACGCCCAAACGCGTCCCGAATAATTAACGAGGGTTGGGAAATTACCCAAATACCCTTACTAAAAATGAGGGGTATTACATCACTACCCCCTTAAAAGAAGTTTCGACCCCAAAACTTGGCCGATAACAGCTCAGAGAAGCGACCTTATACTAAGTTACCCAACTGTATAAGTTTAACCATGCCTAACCCATTTCACACTTTGTAAAATTGGTTCGGGCATTTCTAAGTTAAAATTTATAAGTTGATTCAATCTATAGTTAACATAAGGTTAACCATAACTTAGACCCTTCACAACTTACAGGAATTCTATACTTGCTTTCACCAAACATACAATTCTACCATACTACCCCTATGGTAACATGAGGATTATAACATTACTACCCCCTTAAAATAGTTTTGACCCCGAAACTAGCATCACTAAACTTTAGAGGGACCGGTCTCACCATAATCTTACTACCTGAACTTAATATTCTTAATCATTTCGTCCCTGCCCTTGCTCCTAGGAAAACGATCTATTTCCTCAACCATACCATTACCTCGCATGTCTTATCTCCATATGCTACACCTGTAATACTCGTGACTATATCCTCAAGGTCATAATTATCTTAGGACAATAGTCTCCAAAATCATCGCAGTAGCCTTGCTATACCTTAAGCATGAGAATACATATTCCTCCTTATAATCTAATTTAAAGTTTGCACCTTATCTCACTATAATCCATTACCAGATCTCAGTGGTCCTTAAGACATCGCATTTCCTAATTCCTTTAAAGGTACACCCCACAATTCCATTACTCATCTTAATCGAGTTTGGCCCTTATGCCATCTCTAACTTGGAATCCTTCCAGTAGTGATTTAGCCTATTCCTTTAATCATTCTCTAACTTGAACCTTTAAGATTCCTTAACTTTCTCCAAAAATAATCACAACACCTTTATTCCTATGTTCCTCAAAACGAATCATATGAGTAGACTTGGGCAAACTCGGGTTGGCCCGCCCGGCCCGACCCTCCCGTCCGCATAAATGGACGGGTATGGACAGATTCGCAAGCCCTAAAGGGCCGAAAATACCCGGCCCGAGTACCGGGAGGGCCGGGTATGGACAATGCATCAAGCCCTGTAGGGGCGGTAAGCCCGGCCCGTATATAATATATAAATAATAAATAATTATTATTCTTTTAAAAAAAATTAAAACCAGTTTTTTTAATTCTCTTTTTTTATAAAGATTTTAGGGTTTACCCTAAAATCCCTAATCCAGTAATGTATCTAATCTGAGATCTCTCACTCCGCCTACTTCACCCTCTCTGTCTCGCCTCCTTCCCAAATCCAAATCGCCAGATCAACTTCTCGCTCACCTCTCCAGTCCGCCTCCTTCAACTTCTCGCTCACCTCTCCTCCACCTTCGGTCCTCACTCCGCCTCCAGCCTGCAGTCGGAGCATCTCTCGGAGTCTCTCCTTCACTTCGCAGTATCTCTCGGTTCTCACAGGTCTCCTCCAGCCTCTCGGAGTCTCTCCTTCGCAGGTCTCCTCCAACCTCTCGGAGCATCTCTCGGAGTCTCTCCTTCACTTCGCAGCATCTCTCGGCTCTCACAGGTCTCCTCCAGCATCTAAGGCCTTCGGTTCTCACTCCGCCTCCCTTCGGTAAGTCCCCTGAATGGCTGAACCTCTATTTACTGACTGGTTTAGGCCTTTAGGGTTATCAGAAATGTTATTGAAAGGATTGGATTCAGGTCTATTGTTTTGTTGGCTGAACATCTAAGGCCTCTAGGTTTGTTGGCTGAACATCTGTTTAGTTGGATTAGGGTTGCAAAAATAGATTGGATTCGGGATATCAGGAAAGGGAAGTCAGAATACAGATTTTTTTAGGATTATGACCTAAATCGGGTCCCGGCGGGCTACCCGAGCCCGAGAATGTGGACGGGCTTGGACAGTTGTCCAAGCCCTAATCCCGGGCTTAGCCCGGCCCGAGTCCGGATAAACGAGCAAAAATATTAACTTAGGCCCGGATCGTATCCGGCCCGAGCCCAGAAATGCCCAGGTCTATATGAGGTATTACTCTTGTTTCCTTAAAGTATCATTCTGATAAATAATTCATTACTAACCAAATCAGTCACTTCTCTCATAATCCTTTAATAGATTTATACGAGTAACGTTTGTTACCCTACTCCTTAGGCACACATAGACATTTCTCCCTACTAAATCCTTTAGTTTATCGGAATCATCAACATAACCTATCCTTAAACTATAACCTTTACATTTAAGTGGGCCTCCTCCCAATACACTAGCTTCACAACTTAATTTTCCCCAAAAAAGAGTTGTACCATAAGCCTTATAGATGACACACTCACATAAAATTCAAATATCAAACCTTGTAAATTCCCAAGTATCATAACTCTTGGTTCTAAAGTCTTACTCAAGATCGTAATAGAGAAAACGAGTTCCCTATTAACTATCCCTCTTATACATTTATTCTCTTCTCAACAATCTATTCACAATAATGCCTACAGCATGACCTTCCAACTAGGCA
Source organism: Rheum nobile (assembly GCA_027886185.1). Classification (NCBI taxonomy): domain Eukaryota; kingdom Viridiplantae; phylum Streptophyta; class Magnoliopsida; order Caryophyllales; family Polygonaceae; genus Rheum; species Rheum nobile. Next base: position 3,342,957 of record WOAB01000546.1, on the reverse strand, counting down.
TTCTGAACTTCGTAATAGTCCACCCCTACATACTTTTACCAGGACAATTGTTCAGGGTACACATATGAGAGATAACTCTTAACCTCATAGAGCATTAACCACACACATTTGTTTCCTTAACACTAAGGAATTTTGGTAAAACTCAACCTACGAGATAATGCTCGACAGCTCAACTAAGGAAGCAATTAATGTCATACCGATGTGACATTACTCCAAGAATAAAGAGAGATTCTTAAGAATGGATCTAGGAATTCAGTAATAGAGTCGACCCTGGGGTTAACCATGTAGGGAACGAACATCTAGGCTACATATGTTACCCCTCCTTTATGAGTCCTGGCAGCCTTTATCCACACGTGACATATACTGTTTTGGCACTCACGGGGTTTAGTATGAATGAGTTGCAAAAATAACGAATTTAGTAATTTCCGAAACAAGGAAACACTTCTTTATTATTCTAAACATTACATTAAAGCAACTGACAGAAAGTCGCACAGACAGATTATGAAACTATGGAGACTATCGACACAAGTCGTCGCTCCTTACTATTAAGAAAAGGCTTAACAAAAATACAACTACTCGATCAGGGTTCCTTCCCGTCGGTTTGACGCAACACGAAGAGTCGTTGCCTCTGACCCGAAGACTCCATAGGCGCCTTGCCTTTATTATGAGACATAGATTGCTCAGGAGCAGATACCTCTGGCTTTGGGTTCTGCCCATTGCCAACATTTGAGGCTTGGTAAGACTGCGTTGGTCATTGACCATTCTTTCTACAGTATGTTTTCATGTGGCCTTCCCTCCCACAATAGTACCATACCCTGTTCTCCTTTTGGCAGTTAAAACTTTTATGCCCAACTTCACCACAGTTGTGGCATTGAATCACCCCGCTACTCCAACCGGAGCCTCTGGCAGAGTCCGACTGAGTCATCTCGATCTTATCACAACCAGACTTCTCAAATTTGGTGGGCGATGCCAGACGCTTGAATGTACCAAATTGGCGATCATGTTGCCCACCCTTTCCTTTAGCCTGCTTCTCTCGCTTTTGGGCGGATTCTTCCAGTGTGACCTCTATCTTGTAGGCCGCATCCACATATTGCTCTAATGTAGAACAACCGTGGCGCACCATTAGAGGTTTGATTTCTGGATTCATCCATCCATGGAAGTACTAGATCTTTTGCTCTTCACTCGACACTTCTGGTCCAACATACTGCAATAGATGATTGAACTTAGCTGCAAGCTCAGTCACCTTCAACCCATCGGTCTTAGGGTAAAGAAATTCCTTATGCTTTTCCTCCCTCATAGCACGGGAAAAGAACCGATCAGTCATCTTAGTTTTGAACATACCCCAGTTCAATCCGGGATGATCAGCTAGACCAGTGCCCTCCCACCATTCGCTAGCCACATCCTTAAGTTGAAGGGAGGCGATGTGCACTTTCTCAGTCTCAGCGCAATCCACGTTCCTGAACAGCCGTTCCATATGCGAGAACCAATACGCCACTCTGACTGGTTCTCTGGTACCATCATAACTGTCAGGCCTCATTGAGCTCACGGCCTTCAAGGCTCGACCATAATCCCCTCTGTTCCTGACGACATCGACCTGAGGTACCAGATCCACTAGCTCGTCAAATTCAGGAATAACCTGAGGAACTGGACCACCATGTGCTTGCGGTGCAATTGACCGAATTACATCGGTGACCGTCTGTATAATAAACCCACAAATGGCCTCTTTGGTTGCGGCATCCAACACTACCAGAGGATTAGCCTGAACTTGGCCAACGCCTGCGGGGTTATTGTGAGAGATAGACTCACTCTCCTCCCCTTGATTAGCGGCGCTCCTCAGATTCAGCCTTAGGTTGTTACTCGGTCCCGCACCAGCACGGACTGTGTTCCTTGTGTTCACCATCTGTTGATGAACCATAATGTTAGTTTAGAACTTTTCCAACTTGAATATGATACTTAGTCAAATACGTTATGATACGATTTGTAAGGGTCCAAACTAATAACTTTATATCAGTCTGACTGACCCTCCACTTTTAACCGTAGAAACGATCTTCTTCTCTTAACTTGAGAATGGATCGACTAGGAGAAATGTCAACCTTTAAATGACATTAAGCCTAAGAAGAGACACTATCCCTAAGAATGGATCTAAGGAATAAGTAACAACTCGAAGCTTGCAGAAGTTTGAAAAAACCACTTATTATTAAACCTTATACTTTCAAACTTTATACTTTATACCTTTAAACCTCATATAAAAATAATTACTTAGAGTGTTAGTTTCTCAAACTAGTGATATGATTATCACAAAACTTTTACTAAGACCAAAATCATACTTTTAAAGTTACTATCATAAACTTATTTTAATTGCGTATAACACGCCTTTTTATAAACCAACGATAAATAACTGTTGACGTTCAATAGTTAAATCATTAGTTTAAATTAAATTCCAAGATTTTTTTTTCAATTTAACATTGAAACTCTCGAATTTCATTTTTTAATAGAAAATAGGTTGAAAATAGTTTCGAAATTATTTTTTGAAAATTCTCAAACCTAACAGTAGGCCAAGAATTTTAAAACCATTGCTCTGATACCATAACTATAACACCCCGACTTACGTCGGTAGTGCCACACGCCAGTGACCTCAGACGTTACTATTCAATGTCACCCTAGGCTTTAATCGGAACAATTAGACTTAAATAAACATCATAACTAACGAAAGGTTTAAACGGCGGAAGACATATTTAAATAAAACTCAACCTTTTATTAACAGACTTCTCGTAAAATGAGAAGTGGCGATTTTACAACAGAGTGAAATTTTAGCGAAAGACTTTAAATTACACAGCGGAAGACTTCAAGAATAACCTATTACATGACTAGGTTATAAATATATATTAAAGTAGTACTTAACAACTTAAAAACACTGACACTTAAATCTTCAACTACAAGCCTCTTCTTCAACTGGTTACTTCAAGACTTCGGGAACCAACCACTGATGTGCCGTATAGGACGGATGACACCAGCCAACCATGCAAGGAATAAAACCCGGTTGGTTAGTCTAATGAAAGACTATGCAAGGGTGAAAACATAGTGGTTCTAGGGATTGTAACCGTTTACTATCATTGTCCCTCGAATAACAACCGAAGGAACGATATATAACCCGGAACTTTCACAGAATGATTTGTGATACTCCGTATTTTTGTAAGGTTATTTTGAGAATTTTGGGTTTTTCCGAGTGCCCGTTGTGTACGTCGGATTTAATTCAGAAAGTTGGAGATATTCTGTAATGTGCTCTGTACCTGTAATATTTTTCTCAGTGAAATAATATACAGACGACGTGCTTTGGATTTTAATACTCGTTCGCGTACGATAATTTTTATCCCGGGTTAAAGTTGTTGTCGTCCAAAAGCTGAGAAGGGCAAAGCCACGGTGGCGGCGCCCGCCGTAAGTAAGGCGGCGATCGCCGCGAAGGGCTCGAGGCAACACTGCCCTCGTCTTCTAGCTGGGCGCGAAGACCCGAAAAACGGCGACCGCCGTACAGTACGGCGCCCGCCATAGGCAAATTGTGAGGCGGCGACCCTTGCTCTCCACGGCGCCCGCCGTCGTTGTCCGGAGGTCATTACCCGATGGTCGCCGGCGAGCCTCTGACGCGCCGAATTAGGCCTGCTCCGCCTTGTTGTAGGCGATGATGGTGTCCCCTTGGCTTCTGGCTATAAAAGGAGGTGTTTGGGAGGGGTTTTGGAGCTCAATCCACAGCCCAAGCTCTCCCAAATCCTTGCCTCGCTGGAGTTCTTGCCTCGCCGGATTGTGGAGCTTTCGCCGGAGGTCGTTTAGTGGTGTTTCCAGAGTGCCTTTGTGAAGCTTTTGGTAGCCTTGGAGGTTAGAAACCAAAGCAAGTCGAAGGAGGCCGAGTCGCTCGTGTTTTGGGTGAGTTTTCTCACCGATTCTGTCGTCTGAGTTCTTCATGGCGACCGCCGTGTTCTTCACGGCTCCCGCCGTGATGAACTGCGGCGACCGCCGCCAAGAACGGCGACCGCCGCCAGAGCCCAGAATGCCTCTTTGGCTTTTGGCTTTGGTGGTCGTCGTTGTGGCGTCGTTCCTTTCGTCTTTTTTAGATTCATACTGTGGTTATGTCGGATCTAACTTAGGGTTCCTTTTATGGGTCGACTCGAAGGTCGTTGTGCTGTCGGAGCTATACCCGTGTCGAGCCCGGAATCCCGTCGTTGTTGTTAGGCTTTTCTGCGGATTAAGGCAAGTGGCAGTTCGCTCTTGCTCATTCGTTCCATATTTACATTAATTATCAGTAGTTTATCTGAGTAATTAATTTGGAATGAATACTCTGTTTGTCTGGAAATGGTTTTGGTAAACTGTTTTGGAAAACAAAATATTGATATTATAATAGGTTGTATATCTGTTAGAACAATGCTATTATCTGTGATCGCCTTTTGGGCCTTTATGTGGATTTATTCTATAACTGTTATTGTGCTGTATCTGTGTGGTTACCACTGTTAGTTAGGAATGTACTCGGACTTCGTCCGGTCATTTCTTTATAATCTGGTATCGGGGTGGCTCATCTCCACCTGGTACTATTCTAAGATCATGATCGGTCTCTTTCACAAGTGTGTAGAGGCAGGACACTTAGCTGGTGTCACAACCTTTCGGTGTGCGTCACTCTCGATGAAACGCATACTAAGATGTGTCGTTCCAACGGTGGGGTACACATGTAAACGTCTATAACGTGATGCGTGTTTTGAGATATAAATCAGATAAGTGCTACTCTGACGCACATAATTAATAAGCCTTTGGCGAAGAGTGCAGCTAAGCGAATAGTGCAGCTAGGAAAGCCCGTCTCGACTTTTGATCAGAGTACGTTCTCTTTCCAATCTGAATTCGCTGTATGCGATGAGGTTGGTCGTGAACCGAAACATCTAAGTCAGCTGTTTTAAATCGCTCGAATGCGATACTGTGTTTCTTTAATATTCCAGACTTTGTCATACTTCGTTAAAGACTCATTCTGTTGGAGTCTTCTCTTGGATATTCCGATAAGATTCGCTTCAGTTGGAATCTTCTCTTATGCATGCCTTTTGTCATATTTAAGTAGAGTATGGTGGTTGACAAGCGTACTCGATTATTATTCGAGGGACGAGGAGTCTAACCTAATACGACTGCTTAGAACCTTCTGCTTTGTACCCTTGTATGGTCTATTCATTTAGACTAACCAACCGCATTTCTTATCTGCATTGTTGGCTGGTGTCATCCGTCCGATTCGGCACATCAGATCGAAAGTAGCTCAGAAGAATAGAAGGACTATGGAGTCGACGGTGGGTTTTGAACGTTTTAGTTATTTCTTTAATCAGGTTGAGATCTTTTGGACAATGACTTTGGTTGTAATGTGTTTTATAAGACTTCCGCTGTGTTTGGTTTAAACTCTGTGTTATCCTATTCGGGATTGGGTTGTAATCCCGTAACTCATGTTTCTTTGACAATGTTATGTTTTGGATTGAATGCTTTGATCATTATGTATCATTTGTATTTCATAAATTGTATTTATATGGTAAAGCCTTGGGTGATCTCGGTAAGGAACACTGGGGTCACTGGCGGTAATACCTTTCCAAAAGGGTTAAGTTTTGGGGGTGTTACAGTTGTGGTATCAGAGCCAAAGGTTTTAAAACGGGTTTGTGATTTTTATAAACCATTTATCCGTTTTTGAAAATGCTTTAAAAAGGGCTCTGAATTTTCATAGTGAAAAGAATTTCAAAACACCGTTCATAGTCATGTCTTCTGGATAGTCTGATGTAGTAAGCTTGCTTCTATGTCTAGAAAGACTAACTCGATTCCTCGTTGTCCTGTAGGATGGGTGCATGTCTCTCTCTCAGATCGGGGTCGGAGGAGGCCAAGGCGGACCCGCCGTCTCCAGACAAGCCAGATTTTCCGATTCTCCAGCGATGCTTCGAGGTTGGAGGCCCGAGTAGCCCGCCCGAGGACATCAAGTATGTTATTCCCGAGTCTATTGTTCTGGCACCTAGGGATGCTGTGGTCACAATAGCTGCACCTGTAGAGCCGTCAAGAGTTGAGGAAGTACAAGAGGCAGAGCAGGAAGAAGAGGAGTTGTCAAGGTACGAGCAAGGGTACTATAACGATGACTTCCTGCTTGGACCAATCCCAGAAGAGATCGAGGATGAGGAAGAGGAGATGCTTGAGTTAGATCCTGTCTAGGACGAGGATATGATTGAGGATGATACCGAGGATGAGGATCCCATCGAGGATGATCCCGAGGATGAGGATCCCATAGAGGATGATCCAGAGGAGGACCCTGAGTTGGACCTTGAAGGGCAGAATTAGGAGCCCGGTTCAGATTTGCCGCGTATGGTAGAGTTGTCACCAGTGCCGGTTTATGCACTCATGACTGATGCTGATTGGGAGGCACTGTACACTGAGTACGGTATTGGGAGGAGTGGCCCGACCATGATCTACGAGGACTATCCGCCTACTCCACCTCGGAGGAGGAAGAGATCAGAGGCTGAGTTGAGGGAGATCCTTCGCCAGAGCGAGATGATCTCTCATATGGAGCAGCATCAGCGGATGGATGAGATGATCGCTAGCACTCAGAGGAGGGCTGGGATAGGAGGACCACTCATGAAGGATCCCTACTTCTCCATGACTGAGAATGAGTCAGGGTCACCAGAGCCATGTGATCCAGGGCCGAGCAGGGTACGAAGCCCGTCGCCAGAGCTAGATGGCGAGCCGAGCCTGAAGAGACCCTGCACTAGAGGCCTGTCTTGCAAAAGACGTGTTGGAACGCCTTGAGGAGGATCGGCGTTGCCTATTATAGTAGTTTCCTTTCTTAGTATTCCAGTATGTACTTTGTGTAATATTTCAGTATTGCGGCAAGTACTCTGTGAAATACTTTATCTTCGAGCAATTGTGTCCTAGCGCTCGGAAGATCGACTTATGTGTAGCTTGTAAAATAGTTCCAGTTCATCTATAAAATACCCAGTTGATCTATTCCGAGTAATTTTGCTATATTAAGTTTATGGAATGAATATTAATGTATGAAATACTTGGAATTTGATCGGTAAACAGATGGTGAACACAAGGAACACAAGGCGAGCTGGTGTTGGGACTAGTCAGGAGCCCAGACCAATCATAAGAGATGTTGCACAAGATGAGCATGTATCTGAATCCCATAATCAATCGAGGGACAATGGTCGGGATCAGAGTAATGCACCGGTAGTGTTTAATGCCGCAGCAGTTGAGACAATTCAGGGAATTGTCATGCAGGCTATCGCTGATGTTATGCGACCTAATGCACCTCAAGCGCAAGGTGTGCAGAATTCCCCACCGGTTCCAAGGTTTGAGGAGCCAGAAAACCATGCTGCCCAAGAGAATGCAGTCAAGACTAGGGACAACTATGGTCGTGCTCTAAAGACCATCATTTCTATGAGGCCTGACAGCTTCAATGGAAAAGGGGAACCCGTCAGGGTGACCCATTGGTTCTCTCACATGGAGCGGCTGTTCCGCAATGTGATGTGTACCGAGGCTGAGAATGTCCACGTAGCTTCCTTGCAGTTGAAGGATGAGGCCAGTGAGTGGTGGGAGAGTACATGCTTAGCTGATAGCCCTGTGTTAACATGGTCGGTGTTTAAGACCAAGATGACTGATCATTTCTTCTCTCGAGCTATGAGAGAGGAGAAACACAAGGAGTTTCTGTACCCCAAGACTGATGGATTGAAGGTGACCGAGCTTGCAACCAAATTCAACCATCTCTTGCAATATGCTGGACCTGAGATATCCAGCGAGGCACAAAAGATCTGGTACTTCCACGAGTGGATGAGTCCAGATATCAAGCCATTGATGGTGCACCACACATGCTCTACTCTAGAGCAGTATGTGGATGCTGCCTACAAGCTGGAGGTGACTCTGGAGGAGTCAACAAAGAGACGCATTCGACTGAGGTCGATGCAGAATCAGAATCAGAATCAGGGTGGTGGATTCAAGCGACCTGCGCCATCGTCTAGCTTTGCCAAGTCTGGCCGAGCAAAGACGGACATGACTCACGGAGGGTCAATGCAGCAGTCCAGTCAGAGCAGAAGTTCAGTTCAGTGTTATAACTGTGGTGTTGCTGGACACAAGAGTAATGAGTGTCAGAAGGAGAAGAGGTCGTGCTTTGGGTGTGGACGTGATGGTCATCTACAGAAGTTCTGCAAGTAGGGGAAGCAGAAGGGAGTAGAGTCGCATCAAGGGTCAGTTCATCAGAGCAACCGACCTAGGTTCAAGCCTGCCGAGACTCCTAGCCCGTCAGTTCAGACGACTGCTCAGAACAAGGGAAAGGCCCTAGCTGTTTCTGGAAGTCTGGGTCAATGCTTGTACGAGATGCGTGAAGCAGATGGACCCAATGCTCAAATTGCTCAAGGTACTTTATACCTTTACTCTACTTCAGTGTGCATTCTGTTTGATTCTGGTGCTATGCATTCCTTTATTTCGGATAGCTGTGTTAGCAAGTTAGACTTAGTGTGCAACGATTCGTGCGATCCTTTCGTCGTTAGTCTTCCTAATGGTGAACGTTTGGTGGGAACCAAGCATCTGTCCGACTTTCCTATTACCATCCAGGGTAAGGAATTCGAGGCATATCTAATCTGTATGGCCATGGCTCCATACGACATTATCCTCGGTATGGATTGGCTGACGCGTCACAAGGCGGTGATCGACTTCAGTTCAAGAACGGTGACGGTGTCATCTAGGGGCCAGTTCGTGTGCAAGTTCAAAGGTCGGAATGACGCTGATAACGGCAAGCTGATCAATGCGATGGATGCGTTTAAGCTACTACGACAAGGATGTGTCGGGTACCTTTGCTACTTAAATTCGCCCGCAAAGGATGGACCTGAGGTTCTTGATATTCCTGTGGATAGGGAGTTTTCGGATGTCTTTCCGGAAGAAATTCCTGGATTACCCCCGAACCGTGACGTAGAGTTTTCAATTGATCTTGAGCCTGGTACGGCGTTGATTTCCAAATCACCGTATTGGATGGCTCCAGCTGAGATGCAAGAATTGAAGAATCAACTTGAAGATCTTCTTGAGAAAGGTTATGTCAGGCCGTGTGCATCGCCGTGGGGTGCTCCGATTTTGTTTGTCAAAAAGAAGGACGGATCGTTTAGACTTTGTATCGACTACCGAGAGTTGAACAAAGTAACGATCAAGAACAAGTATCCGTTGCCAAGGATTGATGACATGTTGGATCAGTTGTAAGGAGCAAGAGTTTTCTCCAAGATCGACCTGAGATCTAGATATCATCAACTCAGAATTCGTGAGCAGGACATTCCTAGAACTGCGTTCAGGACCCGATATGGTCATTACGAGTTCATAGTGATGCCTTTTGGGCTTACGAATGCTCCAGCAGTCTTTATGGATCTAATGAATCGATGTTTTCACCAATACTTGGACAAGTTCGTGGTGGTCTTCATCGACGACATTTTGATCTATTCTCCGAATAAAGAGGTTCACGAGGAACATCTACGGATTTCTTTATCAGTCCTTAGACAAAATGAGTTGTACGCTAAATTGTCTAAGTGTGAATTCTGGATGAAAGAAGTGGCTTTCTTAGGCCATGTGATCAATGAGAATGGGGTTATGGTTGATCCCCAGAAAATTGAAGCAGTGGCTAATTGGAAGCAGCCCCAGAATGTGAAGGAAGTGCGAAGTTTTCTTGGACTTGCCGGGTATTACATATGGTTTATAGAAGGTTTTTCAAAGACCGCTCTACCTATGACCAATCTACTCTGCAAGGTTCACAAGAAGTTTGTCTGAAATGACAAATGCGAGGCCAATTTTCAAGAATTAAAACGACGTCTAACCTCTGCACCAGTGTTAGCACTCCCAGAAGGGAATGACGATTATGTGGTCTATAGTGATGCTTCAAAGTGTGGTTTGGGTTGTGTACTGATGCAGAGAGGCAGAGTTATTGCTTACGCATCTAGACAACTCAAGACTTACGAAGAAAACTATCCGACCCATGATCTTGAGTTAGCAGCGGTAGTTTTTGCGCTGAAGATTTGGAGGCATTACCTCTGCGGTATAAGATGCCAAGTCTTCACCGATCACAAGAGTCTCAAGTATATATTTACTCAGAAGGAGTTGAATATGAGACAACGCCGCTGGCTAGAGTTACTCAAAGACTACGACATGGAGTTGCTGTATCATCCGGGCAAGGCTAATGTAGTAGCTGATGCACTGAGCCGGAAAACAATGCACGAGACTGTAGTTGCTCTACTTACTGCACAGACCAAGCTGAACCAAGAGTCATGCGACCTTGAAGTTCTGTATGATCAGTGTAAAGGTTTCCTGAGTATGCTGGAAATTCAGGCTACGCTACAGGATCAAATCAAAGAAAAGCAAGTCGATGACATTGTCTTGGTAAAGCTAAGCAGTGAAGTGATGGATGGGAAAGCTCCCAGTTTTGTGATTCAGGATGATGGATCACTTTGGTTTCAAGACCGGATCTGTGTGCCCGACACAGAGGGTCTTCGTCAGTTGGTGATGAGAGAAGCTCATTCTTCAGCTTATTCTGTACATCCTGGCTCCAACAAGATGTACAAGGATCTTCGGAAAAAGTTTTGGTGGCCAAACATGAAGTGGGATGTAGCAGACTTTGTGGCAAGGTGTTTAACTTGCCAAAAGGTCAAGATCGAACACCGCAGACCAGGTGGTGAGTTACTACCTCTCCCAGTACTAGAATGGAAATGGGAGGACATTTCCATAGGCTTCTTCACTGGACTACCCAAAGCTCAAAGTCAGAAAGATGCTATCTGGGTAATCGTGGACAGGCTTACGAAGAGTGCTCATTTCATAGCCATCAAGACCACATGGAAAACCCAGAAGTTAGCAGAAGTCTACCAGAAGGAGATTGTCCGCTTATATGGCATTCCTAAGACCATTGTATCAGATCGAGATGGCCGTTTCATGTCTAGGTTTTGGAAAGAACTTCATAAGGCTATGGGAACCGAGTTAAGGTTCAGCACCAGGTTTCATCCTCAGACAGATGGTCAGTCTGAAAGGACCATCCAGACCCTGGAGGATATGCTTAGAGCTTGCGTACTCGATCGTCCGACTAGCTGGGAGGACAGCTTGAGTCTGATTGAGTTCACGTACAACAATAGCTGGCATGCTACAATCAAGATGGCTTCGTTCAAAGCTTTATACGGTCGCAGATGCAGATCTCCGATTTGTTGGGATGATAACGCCGACAAGATTCTGCTTGGGCCAGAGTTAGTCGAGAGGACAACTTCTGACATTGCCCTGATTCGACAAAGGATGTTGACCGCTCAGAGTCGACAGAAGTCATATGCAGACAAGAAGCGTAGGAATGTCGAGTTCGAGGTCGGTGACAAGGTGTTTGTCAAGGTGTCGCTCTCGAAGGGAGTTTTCAGGTTTGGTAGGCGTGGGAAGCTTAACCCTCGCTACGTGGGACCATTCGAGATTCTGGATAAAGTGGGATCTCTAGCGTACCGCTTGGCGTTGCCGCCATCGGCTCATCCAGTGCATAATGTGTTTCACGTCTCTTTGCTCAGGAAGTATGTGTCAGATGAGTCTCATGTGCTGAGTTATGAGGACATCGAGATTCAAGCTAATAGTACTTATGAGGAGATGCCCATGCGCATTCTGGAGCGTCGTGAGAAGCAACTGCGTGGCAAAATCGTACCGTTGGTACGGATTCAGTGGTCCAAATCTGGATCGGAGGAAGTTACTTGGGAAATGTGGGAAACCGAGTCAGATATGCTCAGGCGTTTTCCCGAGTTATTCTCGACCTAAGTTTCGGGGTCGAAACTTCTTTTAATGGGGAGAAGATGTGATACTCCGTAGTTTTGTAAGGTTATTTTGAGAATTTTGGGTTTTTCCGAGTGCCCGTTGTGTACGTCGGATTTAATTCAGAAAGTTGGAGACATTCTGTAATGTGATCTGTATCTGTAATATTTTCTCAGTGAAATAATATACAGACGACGTGCTTTGGATTTTAATACTCGTTCGCGTACGATAATTTTTATCCCGGGTTAAAGTTGTTGTCGTCCAAAAGCTGAGAAGGGCAAAGCCACGGTGGCGGCGCCCGCCGTAAGTAAGGCGGCGACCGCCGCGAAGGGCTCGAGGCAACAGTGCCCTCGTCTTCTAGCTGGGCGCAAAGACCCGAAAAACGGCGACCGCCGTACAGTACGGCGCCCGCCGTAATTCGCCCGCCGTAGGCAAATTGTGAGGCGGCGACCCTTGCTCTCCATGGCGCCCGCCGTCGTTGTCCGGAGGTCATTGCCCGATGGTCGCCGGCGAGCCTCTGACGCACCGAATTAGGCCTGCTCTGCCTCGTTGTAGGCGATGATGGTGTCCCCTTGGCTTCTGGCTATAAAAGGAGGTGTTTGGGAGGGGTTTTGGAGCTCAATCCACAGCCCAAGCTCTCCCAAATCCTTGCCTCGCCGGAGTTCTTGCCTCGCCGGATTCTGGAGCTTTCGCCGGAGGTCGTTTGGTGGTGTTTCCAGAGTGCCTTTGTGAAGCTTTTGGTAGCCTTGGAGGTTAGAAACCAAAGCAAGTCGAAGGAGGTCGAGTCGCTCATGTTTTGGGTGAGTTTTCTCACCGATTCTATCGTCTGAGTTCTTCACGGCGACCGCCGTGTTCTTCACGGCGCCCTCCGTGATGAACTGCGGCGACCGCCGCCAGAGCCCAGAATGCCTCTTTGGCTTTTGGCTTTGGTGGTCGTCGTTGTGGCGTCATTCCTTTCGTTTTCTTTCGTCTTTTTTAGATTCGTACTGTGGTTATGTCGGATCTAACTTAGGGTTCCTTTTATGGGTCGACTCGAAGGTCGTTGTGCTGTCGGAGCTATACCCGTGTCGAGCCCGGAATCTCGTCGTTGTTGTTAGGCTTTTCTACGGATTAAGGCAAATGGCGGTTCGCTCTTGCTCATTCGTTCCATATTTACATTAATTATCAGTAGTTTATCTGAGTAATTAATTTGGAATGAATACTCTGTTTGTCTGGAAATGGTTTTGGTAAACTGTTTTGGAAAACAAAATATTGATATTATAATAGGTTGTATATCTGTTAGAACAACGCTATTATCTATGATCGCCTTTTGGGCCTTTATGTGGATTTATTCTATAACTGTTATTGTGCTGTATCTGTGTGGTTAGCACTGTTAGTTAGGAATGTACTCGGACTTCGTCCGGTCATTTCTTTATAATCTGGTATCGGGGTGGCTCATCTCCACCTGGTACTATTCTAAGATCATGATCGGTCTCTTTCACAAGTGTGTAGAGGCAGGACACTTAGCTGGTGTCACAACCTTTCAGTGTGCGTCACTCTCGACGAAATGCATACTAAGATGTGTCGTTCCAATGGTGGGGTACACATGTAAAAGTCTATAACGTGATGCGTGTTTTGAGATATAAATCAGATAAGTGCTACTCTGACGCACATAATTAATAAACCTTTGGCGAAGAGTGCAGCTAAGCGAATAGTGCAGCTAGGAAAGCTCGTCTCGACTTTTGATCAGAGTATGTTCTCTTTCCAATCTGAATTCGCTGTATGCGATGAGGTTGGTCGTGAACCGAAACATCCAAGTCAGCTGTTTTAAATCGCTCGAATGCGATACTGTGTTTCTTTAATATTCCAGACTTTGTCATACTTCGTTAAAGACTCATTCTGTTGGAGTCTTCTCTTGGATATTCCGATAAGATTCGCTTCAGTTGGAATATTCTCTTATGCATGCCTTTTGTCATATTTAAGTAGAGTATGGTGGTTGACAAGCGTACTCGATTATTATTCGAGGGACGAGGAGTCTAACCTAATACGACTGCTTAGAACCTTCTGCTTTGTACCCTTGTATGGTCTATTCATTTAGACTAACCAACCGCATTTCTTATCTGCATTGTTGGCTGGTGTCATCCGTCCGATTCGGCACATCAGATCGAAAGTAGCTCAGAAGAATAGAAGGACTATGGAGTCGACGGTGGGTTTTGAACGTTTTAGTTATTTCTTTAATTAGGTTGAGATCTTTTGGACAATGACTTTGGTTGTAATGTGTTTTATAAGACTTCCGCTGTGTTTGGTTTAAACTCTGTGTTATCCTATTCGGGATTGGGTTGTAATCCCGTAACTCATGTTTCTTTGACAATGTTATGTTTTGGATTGAATGCTTTGATCATTATGTATCATTTGTATTTCATAAATTGTATTTATATGGTAAAGCCTTGGGTGATCTCGATAAGGAACACTGGGGTCACTGGCGGTAATACCTTTCCAAAAGGGTTAAGTTTTGGGGGTGTTACATGATTAATGTTTAGACATGCACTGAAGAGAAGACTCCAAAGGAATTGAGTCTTATGGGAAAGTATGAAAAAAGTTTGGGAACGTTTATAGTTTTCATACAAGCGTTTAAAAATGACTTGATCATTTGGGTCAATGTCCAACCTCACCGCACAATGCGAATCCAGATTGGAAAGAAGACTTACTCTAACCGAAGCCCGGGCGGTTTCCACGTTGTACTCCTCGCCCGAGGGTATATTAGTTATGTGCATAACCGCACTTATCTTATTTAATTACAAAACACAAATTCATGTTAAGGCTTTTAATGCGATCTCGAGTGACTACGAAAGTTTAACACAGGGTGACATTACACCCTCCCAAATGACACTAGCAAGGTGCTTAACACTTCATATCCTTACAGGTGGATAAGAAGCAATGGGTCATGACCTGAAGAGAATTATAAAGAAACGACTACTCCTCATAAGGAGTAATAACAGGTATAATAGCGTTGTTTCTAGCAATATATATAGGTATAATAGCGTTAAATCCACAACAAAATCCATTACAGTAATAACAGGTATAATAGCGTTGTTTCTAGCAATATATACAACCTATTATAATATCATTTTTTAATCATATCTTTTATAAAATCTGTTCCCAAATGAAAACAACAGTTCACTCTAATTTAATTAACAATCAGAAATAATTGATAATCAACGGAACATGGAATGATAAGCAAGAGCGAACCACCACTTGCCTTAATTAGCCGAATTGACGATGTCGGGTTCCGGGATCTGGAAACTCGAATCTGAGTACGGATTCCTACGACGACGGGATATAAGATGGAACCCTAAGTTAGATACGATACAAAGATACGACATGGAAGAACAAAAACCGAGACGAACAAGTGAAATGAAGGGAATGACACTAATCCGCGGTCGCGGATTTCATATCCGCGGTCGCAGAATCTTGGTCGATCCGCGATCGCGAAATCCATCTCCGCAATCGCGGTTCCCCCTTTCGACGATAGCTTCGAAGCTTACCGACTACGAAGATGGGAACTTCTTGACTCGGACGAGGCTCACTACGACGACCACCACCTCCAAGCTTCCAAGGGCTCCCGGCGACGCACTGACGAACACAGGAACTCCGGTGAAGGTTACGAATTCCGGCGACACTTGAGAACTCCGGTGAACTAGAAAACGAGAGGGAGAGATCTTGAGGTTGTGGATGAAGGATCTGAGGCCCCAGCCTCCTTTTTATAGGCCAATCGGAAGCTCAACTCCTGGCCACCCGAAGCGATTGGCATCCCTCGGCATTAAGGCAGCAAACGGAAGGACGAGCTTCTGGAAGAAGACGATGAACAGGTTTCCGCGATCGCGAAAATGCCACATGCGCTTCCGCAACCCCTGGGAAAGGTTTTGCACGTGGATTCATCCCCTCGAAAGAATACTTGTGTCCTAAACAATTATTCTAAGCCTCAATAATACTTCATATGTATATTATAATGCTCAAAGGATTAATATAGAGATTATACGAGTTACAGAAATTCCGAATACGCCCAAACGCGTCCCGAATAATTAACGAAGGTTGGGAAATTACCCAAATACCCTTACTAAAAATGAGGGGTATTACATCACTAACCCCTTAAAAGAAGTTTCGACCCCGAAACTTGGCCGATAACAGCTCAGAGAAGCGACCTTATACTAAGTTACCCAACCGTATAAGTTTAACCATGCCTAACCCATTTCACACTTTGTAAAATTGGTTCGGGCATTTCTAAGTTACAATTTATAAGTTGATTCAATCTATAGTTAGCGTAAGGTTAACCATAACTTAGACCCTTCACAGCTTAAGGGAATTCTATACTTGCTTTCACCAAACATACAATTCTACCATACTACCCCTATGGTAACATGAGGATTACAACAAGCAGGACAAAGTATGCAATTAAAATCATCAACAATTGTCCAAGGCCCCTTAACAGTCAAAGCAATGCTTTCCAATTCTTTCTAGAGTTCCATTCTACCAGCAAAATCATTAGAAGCATAGACAAAAGAAGCTGAGAGAGAATTATGTCCATCCTTATTGACCACAAGGCAATGAATCAACTGCCTAGAAGAGTAGAGAATAGATACATGTACTACATCAGTGTCCCAAAACAGCCAAATTCTCCCTCTCTTAGTGGGAGAACTATTAGTCACAAAAGGCCATTTAAACATCATTCTGCTAGCCACATCCAGTTATTTATTCTTTGGAATTTTAGTCTCTAGGAGAGCTATAACACACAGCCTATTCTTCCTTACAAGCTCTCTTATCATTTTTATTCTAGGGGGAGAGCAGCATCCCCTAGTATTCCAAGCACCAAGGAACACTTCAGCCATGAGGAATAGTTTTAGAGCTACTACCACTCCCAATTCCTTTAGTAAGAGGTGATAAACTGAAATGAGTACTCATTAAGGCAGGTCTAGAAGTATGTTGCTTATTCTTAGCTTTGCCTTTATGAACTAGGGCCTATGACACCTTGTGAGTAACATCAACACCACCCTCTTGTTTCACTAAGTCCTTGCTAGGGCTTTCTTTGTCAATTTCCATCCTCTGTGGACTCTGCACACTTCCAATCTCAATAGTGGCAATAGTAGATCCATCTTTCAAAGTAGCTGTATTGTCTTGGCCATTATCCAGCACTTTGTCACCTTTTTGCACCCATATTATGGCCCCTTGAGCCACCCCTTGCTTCTTGTCAATCTTATTGGTATTAGTCTTATTCTTTTGGTGCCAAAAAACACTATCATCATGCCCAAAAACATTACATTTAGCACAGCACCAAGGCACCCATTCAAACCAAATTTTATACTTATACACCTTGCCATCAGGGCCCTTTAAGATCACTGCCTCTCTCTGAATATCCTGCACATTTACAATGATCAAGAGCCGAGCATAAGAAAGCTTTCTACCTCTGGCAGTGAATTCATCCATACACACAGGCTGTCCAATAATGCTTCCAATGACACTCAACATGTGTCGAGAGAAGAAGATAGGGTCCAAATCTCTAATTTGGATCCAAGCTAGAACCTCCTCAAAGCTAGACCACGCAACAGCTAGCCCAAGGTACCAGTTCTTCAATGCTAGAGGCTTTATTTCATCCACCAACCATGGTCCATTCCTCTTAACCCAGTCCAAGTGCTCACCACACTTAAATCTAAAAATCCAGATGCCATTCCTCTTCATATGAACCTCAGGCAAAATCTCTCCCCAATTCTGCTTCATGAAGTTAGACATTTCCTCTAAGGAAAGCTGTTTTCCCAGGACACCTCCAAGCAGAGTAAATTTCCAAAGATCCACCTCCTTTTCCACTTCCTCATCACAGAAGACATAGGTATCCTTATCCACAATCTCAATTTTGTCAAGCTTATGAGCAAGAGATCGCTTTCTGTTCCACGCAGTCTCATTATTCACATGATCAGAATTCCTAGGCTCAAGATCTAGCACTTTCTCCAGATAAACAGAGGATTTTTGTACTCCATCAAGCCCTAGGTCCATGGAATTGGACAGATCAGTCACAGATACATTTAGATTATCCTTCTGATGCTTTGAATTAGTCAGAGAAGCAACATGATCAGCCGGATTCACAGTCACCACCAGAATTTCTAAACTCGGCAACGAGGTCGTATCGAAGAGATTAGGGCCATGAGACAAGGATTTCGAACCTGGATTAGCCTGCATTGTGCCTCCCCGTCCATGCTTCTTACCAAATCGCGTTGTCACGCCCGCCAGAGAGGTCATCGGCGATCAGATTCCGGCGAAGCAACCAGGCAGTTGGCTGACTTCAGCGACAAGAAATCGCCAAAGGTCCGAGAGCGGAATTCAACTACCTGTAAAGTTAAGTTGAGAAATTGTTAGATGAGCTTAGATTGCATAGAAAATCATTAGGATATTGTATTGATGACTTGAAAGGAATTAGTCCCTTAATGTGCATGCATAGGATTTTGATGGAAGATGATCATAAGCCCTTTATTGAGCATCAAAGAAGACTTAACCCAAACATGAAAGAAGTTGTGAAAAGGAAGTGCTGAAATTGTTAGATGCAGGCATTATTTATCCTATTTCTGATAGTGAGTGGGTTAGTCTAGTTCATGTTGTGCCAAAGAAAGGGAGTATGACTATTGTCAAGAATAAGAAGAATGAATTGATTCCTACTAGGACAGTCATGGGTTGGAGAATGTGCATTGACTATAGGAGAATGAATAAGGCAACCCGAAAAGATCATTTTCCCCTTCCCTTTATTGACCAAATGTTAGAGAGGTTAGCTAAGCATTCATACTTTTGTTATTTAGATGGTTATAGTGGATTTTTCCATATCCCTATTCACCCTAATGACCAGGAGAAGACCACATTCACTTGCCCTTATGGCACTTTTGCATATATGAGGATGCCCTTTGGTTTGTGTAATACTTCTGCTACCTTTTAGAGATGTATGATGACTATTTTTTTATTTGATTGAGGATATCATGGATGTGTTTATGGATGACATTTTTAGTATATGGTGCTTCTTTCGATGCTTGTTTGTCTAACTTGTCACGAGTTTTACAGCGGTGTGAAGAGGTTAACCTTGTATTGAATTGGGTAAAATGCCTGATGCGGGAGCATCCGAGGTCTCATCCAAGGCGCCCACGAGAGAAGATGGTCCACGCACAAGAGCTCAAGCCAAGCGCATGCAAGAGGAGCTCGAGAACTTGGCAAGCCTCCACGTCTCAAGGGAGCCCACCCTCGTCGAGGACTTCACCGAACCCATCCTAAGGACCTTGGTGACCTTCCGAGCCAAGCCAAGCGCGGAAGAATGAAGGCCACAAGAAGCCCCTGACTCGGCCTACAAACTCGGCCGGGTCCAGGCCGAGTTCTCCTCAGTTGTTGCGGCCCCTGACTTGGCCCCTGACTCGGCCTACAAACTCGGCCCGGTCCAGGCCGATTTCTCCTCAGTTGTTGGCCAAAGTTGTGGGCTGAGAAGGGCTTCATGTAGGGGCCACCTAGGGTCTTGCTTCCTTGTTATTTTAAGTGTATTTTAAGACTATTTTAAGTGCCTTTTGTGTGGGCCTTTGTGGGCTTGTTTGGCCTTTGACTCTAGGTAGTATTTAAGGCATTTGCTTGTCTTTTGGAAGGAACTTTGGCTGAAAATGAATGTTGCTTTGCACATGAAAACCGAGAGCTCCATGGGAGTGTTTCTCAAGTCTTGATTCGAGTTAGCTTGGTTGCCCTTGCATTGTGTCAATCTCTTTCGAGTTATTGGTGCTCGTAGGCTTCACAAGAATCCTTCTCGTGCTCTTGGGATACGTCCATCATTGTGTGAGATTGTAGAAGGAAGGGTTGGTTGTGAATTTGGTTAGGTTCTTGGTGTCTCCCGAGTTCCAAGGGTTTTTCCATTGCATCTCTCGGTTCTCCTTATATCCCTCTTGTTTATCTTGTTCGTTTTCAGTTTTCTAACCTTGTGTTGTTTCATCTTTTCCATCTTCATCTTCTATCGAGTCCTTGGCGTCAAGATCGGGCACCCGCGGCTAATCCCCGCATCAAATTGGTATCAGAGCTCCGGTTCGATGCCAAGCCACCACCGATCCACCTTCTTGGTTAGTCCATTGAGTCTTCTTTTCATCCTTTCTTCAAGCCATTTTCCTTTGCTGATTTTTGTGTCTTCTTTGTCTTGTGTTTTCTTGCTTTGTTGTTTCTAGTTTGTTATTGCTTGTGCTTGTGAATGTATGAACTTGTTGCCACCACCTCTCCACCACTACCCCAGCCAAACCGCCCCACAAAACACCCTACAAACACCTTCAAAAACCCAGCTATCAAACCCCTAAAACCCCCTATAATCTGCCCCAAAACCGAGCCAGCTACAGCCCCTACAAGCTCCACAAAATCAGCTACCCACCCCCCAAAAGCTGTCCACAAAAGTCCTCTACCAACTCTTGTACTATCCTAGTTCTACCTAGTCATATCATATCATATTTTGCTTCAAAAGTCAAGAAAAGGAAGAAAGAGCAGCCATACCCTTTGTCTTGGGCTGTTGCACGTGAGTTTAAAAAAAAAAAAGGAATATCATAAAAGAAAAGAAAAACAAAAAGTCAAAAAGTCAAAAAAAAAAGAAAGAAAGAAGAAGAAAAGGCAAGGAAGACAAGTGTATGAAGATCTTGGTGTTCTTGATTATTGTTGATCTTGTATTGTTATCTTCAAGTGTTTTCTGAGCTCTCCAATCCCAGCCCAAGCTTGATTCCATACTCAACTCACCACCTCATCCCTATCATTGGTAATATGTCCACACGTTCATGAGTATTGGTAAGACAAGTTGGTTGTGACATTGCTTTGATTGAGTCTCCTAAACACTTTTCCTTGTATCATTGTTGTGTCTTCTTTCTTGTTGTGTTGAGTCCGTTCGTGTTCCCTCTTGTTGAGTTTTGGTTTGTTGTTTAAACACCACTTGTGTGTCTTCTTAGAGTCCATTTCCAACTCAAACCAAGAGATACCCACTAGCAGGTTAGTGTTGTCTAAGTTCACTAAGGCTCATGTGAAGTTTTTGTCCCACTCAAGGCAGCCTTACTTACCAAAAGCTTGCATCGACATCAACAAGAGAGTGAGTGATCAAACACACGAGTGTAAACACTTGTGAGGTTGTTTTGATTTCACTAAACCTAACTTGTTTCTTGGAGTTTGTTGATCATGTCTCATGTAGATAGCCCACCGAATGGAGGAGGGTCCGAACCAATGGCACCCGAGTTGTTCAACACGCTTAAGGCAATGTCGGACAACCTTGCTCTCTTGGCCAACCGGATGGTGTCATTGGAGACAAGAGTGCCTCCACCTCCCCGGGTTAGGGCACGTGACATCATGTGTGTCATGTGTGAAGGGAGAGGCCACTTAGCCGATATTTGTCCTAACCAATACTACACTTACAAGGACAAAGGGTTCCTTGAGAGTGATGTCTTGGTTACTAAAGAAGAGCCTAAGGACGAGGATGTTCTTGCTACTGAACCAATGGCCAAAGAAGAGGGGATTGAGCCAAAGGAAAAACAAAAGGATATTGTAGAAACACCTCCTTCACCTACAAGGATCAAGCATCGACCCACTATTGCGCATAGCTCCCCAAACTCTTTGGCTACTTCTTGGATGGATGCAACACCTATGGTTCCCTCATACTTACCATTCCCTCGTACTTACCATGCCATGGATGTTAAGCCTTCCGAGGAAACACATTTTCGCCTTGAAAAGGAGAAGACACATCAAAGGGAAGTATCACTTGTCTCTACTTTTCGTATTCCTTTCCCTTTGCTTGAATATGAATATATTCCTAGGGGAAGAGAATCTCATGTGCTTAAATCTATTTTTGATTGTACAACTAGGTACTCATGCATGCACCAAAGTTCTCTTGCTCAATACATATCATGTGGGATGCATCTATTTCATATTATCATTCTTCACAATCATATGTGTTATGTTGTTAGTTGCACTCATAGGCTTGTACATAGAACTAGGAAGAAAAGTGGAATAGTGTGTGCATGCATGCTTGGATATCATATAGTCATTGGAAGATTTATGCTTAAATTCTTACAATTGTGTGCACATGCTAGAGGGCCTTATTTTTCCATTGTTGTTATGACTAAGCCCTCTAAGAAAGCTGAATTCATTGCATGCCCTAAACTTCATAATGCACCTTACGTGACTAACCCTTTTATTGACCAAGCTGTGGAGTTGTATGGAGTTTCTAGTGCTTTGTTTTCAGGTCAAGAAGTGAGGCATGTGATTTACTCGAAGCTGAAATTCGGAGAAGTGTCCTTTGAACCAGGAGATCAAGACGTCCCACATGTGGCTGAATTGGTTCACCCCTTGCGGAAGGAAGACGAAGACATGGACATGCTTGATTCGAGGTCGAATCCTTTCCAAGAAGGGGAGAATGATGCGGGAGCATCCGAGGTCTCATCCAAGGCGCCCACGAGAGAAGATGGTCCACACACAAGAGCTCAAGCCAAGCGCATGCAAGAGGAGCTCGAGAACTTGGCAAGCCTCCACGTCTCAAGGGAGCCCACCCTCGTCGAGGACTTCACCGAACCCATGCTAAGGACCTTGGTGACCTTCCGAGCCAAGCCAAGCATTTGGGAATTGCATGAGCGCACAAGGAACAAGCTTCATGCCAAGGCGGAGCACAATGCAGCCAAGGCCAACAAAGAGCGCCGCTGCTTGGTGTTTCACCCCGGAGAGGAGATGGGCCTTCCAAGAGGCGCAAGTCCAAGCTTTCCCAAAAGGCGAAGTACAAGGCATACAAGCTTAGATTCGAGGTCGAATCTTCTTCAAGAAGGGGAGAATGATGCGGGAGCATCCGAGGCTTCACCCAAGATGCACACAAGCGAAGATGGTCCGCTCGCAAGAGCTCGAGCCAAGCGGATGCAAGAGGAGCTAGAGAACTTGACAAGCCTTCACGTCTCAAGGGAACCCACCCTCGTCAAGGACTTCACCGAACCCATGCTAAGGACCTTGGTGACCTTCTGAGCCAAGCCAAGCGTGGAAGAATGAAGGCCACAAGAAGCCCCTGACTCGGCCTACAAACTCAGCCGGGTCCAAGCTGAGTTCTCCTCGGTTGTTGGCCAAAGTTGTGGGCTGAGAAGGGCTTCATGTGGGGGCCACCTAGGGTCTTGCTTCCTTGTTATTTTAAGTGTATTTTAAGACTATTTTAAGTGCCTTTTGTGTGGGCCTTTGTGGGTGTTGGATCGTTAGAGTTACGTCTGAGGGAACAAAAGCTTTGTTCCCACAGAAGTTGCAGCGGATAAATATAGCAAGAAAGATAATAGAACGAACTCACGATGTATAGTGGAAACCCTGATTAGCAAAACTAGCTTCTCAAGAAAAAACCACTACCTTCAAGCTTCCGCTTGAGAGGATTTTGAAGTGTGTACTTGTCTTATTGATTTCTTGTTTGATTACACTTGTAGCATGGACTCCAAAACACTAGACCTCTATGCTAGATTCGAAGATCACTCCTACAACGATGAATCCAAACTCAACCCTCAAAGACTTACACACACCTCACTCATTTTCTTTCTCAATTTTCGTTCTCTCTGTTTTTCCCGTCGTCTATATTACAAAGAAATGAATCCACACATCTCTTAAATACAACTCGACTAACCCTAAAAGTAACAAGATAAGATTTATCCATTTAAGATAACAAGAAGATATGATTTGATAGAAAGAATAATATCCCAGCCGTCCATATTAATTAAGGAAAAGATTCCTTCAATTGATATAAACGGATAAGATAGAATTCTCTCTCTCCAATTATCTTATCTTAGGAAAGATTTCCTAAGATAACATAATCGGGCTTCTCTCTCCATATCTTCTCAAATCGGCGTGATCCTTGGAGCCGAAGTCTTCAATCCTTGACCGCGTGATTCTTCTGATTTGTTTCCATAATTGGCACGCTGGATTTCTTCTTTCCTTCGCAACATCGATCTTGTTCGGCGCTTGAGTTCCTTGCTAGGTAACAAAGCACATAACTAGAGCTTTGTTCCCCAGCGCTCCTTTGCTGCGTTGGTTCCCTGAGACAACTGACTTTGTTCCTGAAACACTTAGTACGCAGATTAGTTGAATGTTTGTCACTATCAAAACCTAAGGAATTCAACAAATTCTCCCTTTTTGATTGTGACAAACATCCTTGACAATAAAGCATATACATACGAGATAAAGACAGTTGTATGGGGAACAGTTCCCCACACAAGATCATAATAGTTCCCCCTCAACTCAGCAACATATGAAACCATGTGCTGTTCCCCCTCAACCGAAGCTGCCTGTCATTTTCCCCCTTTTGTCATCATCAAAAACACAGTAGAGAGTTAGAGAGGAAAAGTCATATCCAGACGAACATCATTCCCAATCGCATTAGATTGAAACGCACAAACACAGACAGCATGTTAAGACAACAGCAAAATAGGCAAGGATAACATTCATGATTAACATGCCAGTCAATGTCCACACAAGAATCAGAGACAAAGAAGTTCGAAAAGAGAGGGATAGATGTGCTAGGGAACCAAGGAGGGGTTGGTTGGCCAGAGAAATACAAATTAAGTACCACTGGAGCCACCAGCTAGAGCTGAAGTATGATTAGCAATGGAGTTCATCTTTTGTTCCCACTCAAAGTTTTTGCATCCTTATTGGCGTCATCATCCATCATAGGCTCAGCTAATAGAGAGTCTTTGATTCCTTCTTTTCCCTTCTTTGTGTATATTCTGATGTCCCCTTTTTTTTTTTTTTTTTTGGAACATCACAACCTTCAGCTTGCCTTCTTTCACCAGGGATTCATTTTGAGCCTACTACGCGCATCATTAGCTTTTAAGCACGAACCCTCCTTAGGCAATTGTAAGCCGGCATCACACACCATACCTATCGAACCCTATCCACAGACCACAGTGGCAACAATTCGTATTCTCGACTTTCCAGAAAAATAGAAGAGTGTGATGCGGGGGTAATGTTACCAGAGAGGGTACAAAGAACATCACACAAAAGCATATATGAAAATTTTGCAATAATGTGTAATCATGAATGAGAGGCTCTCAGATGTAGATGATTAGAGGGGCTCATAGGAAGCATCAAACATGACAGTTAAGGTAAGCTGTAGAGTCAACAATCATTTGGGCTTATAATGAGGGATCAATGCATCAAGTTGACTCTTTTGGGCCGAAAGAAATTTGAGTCGTGTATAAACAAGATAGCATAGAGAATCATGCATGAAATTTTGCATATAAGTGAGGTATTAGCATGAGTCTAAGCAAGTCGTTCAACTAATGATCAAGAGAAGAGATGCAGACCAAGACATGATGATTAACCCTTCACACTTTACCATGTAAATTAGCCAATCATCGAGGGAACACAACAAGTAGACAGTCAGTTTAGAGAAATCATACCTAGTTCCATACGAAACTATTCGAATGGTTCCCTGTTTAGTGCCTTGGTGAAGATATCAGCGATTTGATCCTTAGTTCCACAGAAGTCCATTGTCACCAACCCTTTCTCCACACAATCATATAAGAAGTGATGTCTTATCTCGATGTGCTTGGTACATGAGTGTTGTACCGGATTCTTGGAGATATTTATGGCACTGGTATTGTCACAGAGAATGGGAGTAGAGTTAAGAAGAATACCGTAGTCGCTGAGTTGTTGTTTGAACCATAGGAGTTGAGTGCAACAAGCAGCAGCGGCTATGTATTCAGCTTCTGCAGTGGAGAGAGCTACGGAGTTCTGCTTCTTTGACCCCCAGGAAACCAAGCACGGCCCAAGGAATTGAGCCATTCCAGATGTAGATTTTCTGTCCACCTTGTTCCCTGCGAAGTCAGCATCTGTGTATCCGACAAGATCAAGGCTTCCTCCCCTTGGATACCACAGACAGAGATCATCTGTTCCCTTCAAGTATCTCAGAATCCTCTTCACTGCTTTGACATGTGTTTCTTTGGGATCGGCCTGAAAGCGAGCACAAAGACATACACTGTACATAATGTCAGGTCTACTAGCAGTGAGATAGAGAAGCGAACCTATTATTCCTCGGTAGAGAGATGGATCAATTCCTTGCTCATGTTCGTCTTTTCCCATTGGATTGTTTGGAGATATGGGAGTGGTGAAGGGTTTTGCATCATTCATACCAAACTTTTTGACGCACTCCATGAGATACTTATGTTGGTGCACCTTGGTTCCCTCATCCCCTTGAGAGACTTGAAGACCTAAGAATAACTTGAGTTCTCCAACCATGCTCATCTCGAATTCACTGGCCATCAGCTTTGAGAATTTCTGAACCAGTTTGTCATCTGTAGAACCAAAGATGATATCGTCCACATAAACCTGAACCACCAGAATATGCTTCCCTTCCTTCAGCAGGAACAAAGTCTTATCGACCTTTCCTCGAACGTATCCATGCGTCAGAAGGAACTGTGAGAGCCTTTCATACCAGGTCCTCGGGGCTTGCTTGAGACCGTACAAGGCTTTGTCTAGAATGTAGATGTGATCAGGTTGAGTGGTGTCCTCAAAGCCGGGTGTTTGCTCCACATAGACTTCCTCCTTGAGAACACCATTTAAGAAGGCGGTCTTGACATCCATCTGTTGCAGCTTGAACCCATGAAAAGAAGAATACGCAATTAGGAGTCTTATTGCTTCTAACCTGACAACTGGAGCAAAAGTCTCATCATAGTCGATGCCCTCCTGCTGGTTGTAACCCTTCACCACCAGCTGAGCTTTGTTCCTTGTGACCTGACCTTGATCATCCAACTTGTTCCTGAACACCCATTTGGTTCCAATCACTGTTCTGTTCCTTGGGCGAGGAACTAACCGCCAAACCTTGTTTCTCTCGAACTGATGGAGTTCCTCTTGCATGGCGTTTATCCAGTCAGCATCCTTCAACGCTTCTCCTACAGTTTTGGGTTCTTGCAACGAAAGAAAAGCATTGAAGGCACAAAAATTTTGTAGCGAGGAACAAGTGCTTTGAGGTACTCCCTTCCTATAGTCTGTGACGATTAGTTTGACTGGATGAGCCCACTTTTGCTGGTAGTATGGAACTTGTAGATTGTTGATGTCGAACACCTCCGAATCAGCGTTGCCATCACTTGAGCCTTCACCACCAGTATCATCATTAGGATTGACACCCTCCGTTCCTTCAGCAGAAGGGCAGTCCTCAGAGGGCTCCACTGTACCGTGACTTGGGCTCTGTTCCCCCTGAGATGCCTGAGAAGTATCTGGCGGGTTAGTGTGTTCTTCATTGTCACCAGAGCCAGCGGAGTTGGGAGTTCTTGGTGTTGAGGGATCATTCTGAGTTTCTTGATCTTGAGAAGTACCCCCATTGACACTGCTATCAACAAGCTGAAAGAAATCATCTTCGGAAGACTCGATGTTGCCTGATTGTTCCTGCACATTGTTACCAGCCATAACAGTTTCATCAAATACAACATGAACGATTTCCTCTACCTTTCTGGTTCTCTTGTTGAAAACTTTGTAGGCCTTGCTTTGCTGAGAATATCCTACAAAAGTTCCTTCATCACTTCTGGGATCAAACTTCCCAAGAGAATCTTTCCCATTGTTGTGGACGAAGCACTTGCAACCGAATGTACGCAAATGAGACACATTAGGTATTCTTCCCTTCAGAAGCTCATAGGCAGTTTTGTTCAGAAGAGGACGAATGGTTGCCCTGTTCAGAACGTAGCACGCAGCATTCAAGGCTTCGGCCCAGAAACTCCTAGGAAGACCGCTTGAGATGAGAAGAGTGCGTGTCATGTCTTCCAGAATCCTGTTCTTCCTTTCCACAACACCGTTTTGCTGTGGGGTCCTGGGAGCAGAGAAGTTGTGGTTGATGCCTCTGCTCCTACAGAGGGAAAGGAACTGAGAGTTCTCGAATTCGGTTCCGTGATCAGGGCGAATAGACCCCAAGGAATGACCAGTGCTTCTTTCGGCTGCCTTAAGCCAGGATTCAAACTCAGCGAACACTTCATCCTTTGTTGAGATAAAAATAGTCCATGTGTACCTGGAATAGTCATCAACAATAACAAAGACATATGCATTCCCCCCATGGCTCTTTGTGCGCATAGGCCCACAAAGATCCATGTGGACTAATTCCAGAGGACGAGTTGTACTTACGTCCCTTTTTGACTTGAAGGAAGACCTGACTTGTTTTCCTTTGATGCATGCGTCACACACGTCACTTCTCATTGCTTCAACCTTTGGAAGGCCGTTCACTAATTCATGTCTGTGAAGCTTGGAGAGGAGTTGAAGGCTAGCATGTCCAAAGCGTTTATGCCACAGGTCTGTCGTCTCAGCAATAGACGACAAGCATAGATCCTTGTCAGGGATGAAAGCAGGGTCGACCTTGTAAACGTTGTTATCGCAGATCCCTTTGAGTAAGATTCTCCCTGTGCTTAGACACTCAACATGACAGCCATTAGTGGTAAAGACTACCCTATTTTTCTTGTTTTGACATAGTTGAGCCATACTAAACAGATCAAACTTGAGATTATTTACTAGATTTACGTTATCCACAGTGATGTGTTTAGAGAGTCTCACTTTACCGATACCACAAACCTCACCCTTACTTTTGTTCCCAAAAGTTATTGATGCCCCTGAGGCTGGCTAGAGAGAAGTGAACCATTCACTGTTCCCTGTCATGTGACTTGAGCATGCACTGTCAAGGTGCCAAGAACCTTTCTTTGCTTCCTCTTCGAATTTATGAGAACCACCTTCTGATACGTTGTGACCTTTTGAGCTCATCAAACAGACCTCCTTAGAGGGAGGAGACACTTCAACATCTGAGTTGCAGTCTCCCCACTTCGCAACCCACGCTTGTTCCTCGTTGAAGACCTGAGAGGAACATGCGGCTTTGTTGAGGCAATTTTTTGTGAAGTGTCCGTTGTCATAACAGTGAGAGCGGACAACCTCCTTCATGTCATTGTGAACCATGACCGAACCCTTAAGCCCTTTGCTACGAGACCATATCTTCTTCATGGCTTGAGTGATGAGAGCCACATCTACATCACTTTCACGAGAGTCTCTGTCCAAGACTTTTCCTGACGACATCTTTCCTGCAGAATCTGTAACTAAGACAAACAATCTAGAGCACCATGCTCTGATACCAATTGTTGGATCGTTAGAGTTACGTATGAGGGAACAAAAGCTTTGTTCCCACAGAAGTTGCAGCGGATAAATATAACAAGAAAGATAATAGAACGAACTCACGATGTATAATGGAAACCCTGATTAGCAAAACTAGCTTCTCAAGGAAAAACCACTACCTTCAAGCTTCAGCTTGAGAGGATTTTGAAGTGTGTACTTGTCTTATTGATTTCTTGTTTGATTACACTTGTAGCATGGACTCCAAAACACTAGACCTCTCTGCTAGATTCGAAGATCACTCCTACAACAATGAATCCAAACTCAACCCTCAAAGACTTACACACACCTCACTCCTTTTCTTTCTCAATTTTCGTTCTCTCTGTTTTTCCCGTCGTCTATATTACAAAGAAATGAATCCACTCATCTCTTAAATACAACTCGACTAACCCTAAAAGTAACAAGATAATATTTATCCAATTAAGATAACAAGAAGATATGATTTGATAGAAAGAATAATATCCCAACCGTCCATACTAATTAAGGAAAAGATTCCTTCAATTGATATAAACAGATAAGATAGAATTCTCTCTCTCCAATTATCTTATCTTAGGAAAGATTTCCTAAGATAACATAATCGGGCTTCTCTCTCCATATCTTCTCAAATCGGCGTGATCCTTGGAGCCGAAGTCTTCAATCCTTGACCGCGTGATTCTTCTGATTTGTTTCCATAATTGGCACGCTGGATTTCTTCTTTCCTTCACATCATCGATCTTGTTCGACGCTTGAGTTCCTTGCTAGGTAACAAAGCACATAACCAGAGCTTTGTTCCCCATCGCTCCTTTGCTGCGTTGGTTCCCTGAGACAACTGACTTTGTTCCTGAAACACTTAGTACGCAGATTAGTTGAATGTTTGTCACTATCAAAACCTAAGGAATTCAACAGTGGGCTTGTTTGGGTCGTGGCTTAGGGTAGTATTTAAGGCCATTTTGTTGTCTTTTGACTGAGACTTTTTGATGATATGAATGTTGCTTTGAGCACATGAGTTTGAGAGCTCTCATGGGAGAGTGTTCTCCATGGTTGATTCGATCTTGCTTGATTTGACTTGCTTGTGTCAATCTCCTCCATAGGGTTGGTGCTCGTAGGCGTTCACAAGAATCCTCCTCGTGCTCCTTGGATTTGTCCATTGTTGTGTGAGGTTGTCGAAGGAAGGGTTGGTTGTGCATTTGGTTAGGTTCTTGGTGTCTCCCGAGTTCCAAGGGTTTATCCATTGCATCTCTCGGTTCTCCCTATATCCCTCTTGTTCATCTTGTTCGTTTTCAGTTTTCTAACCTTGTGTTGTTTCATCTTTTCCATCTTCATCTTCTATCGAGTCCTTGGAATCAAGATCGGGCACCCGCGGCTAATCCCCGCATCAATGCCACTTTATGGTAATGGAAGGTATTGTCTTGGGTCATTTGGTTTCTAATCGTGGTATTGAGGTTGACAGAGCAAAGATTGAGATCATTGAGAAGATGCCATCTCCTATTTCGGTTAAGGGAATAAGGAGTTTTCTTGGGCAAGTAGATTTTTATAGGAGGTTCATTAAGGATTTCTCCAAAATTGCCAAGCCTCTTACTAATCTGCTCTTGAAGGATGTTTCCTTTGATTTTTTGAAAGAGTGTCTTGATTCTTTTTGCAGGTTGAAGCAAACATTGATTTTAGCTCCAATTATGCAACCCCTTGATCGGGATCTCCCCTTTGAGATCATGTGTGATGCTAGTGACTATGCTGTCAGAGTTGTTTTGGGGCAAAGGAAGGACAAGAAGCTTCATGCCATTTACTATGCTAGCAGGACTCTTGATGTGGCCCAAATGATTTATGCTACTACTGAGAAAGAGCTGCTAGCTGTTGTGTTTGCTTTTGAGAAGTTCCGGTCCTATTTGGTGGGTGACAAGGTGATTGTCTACACTGATCATGCTGCTATAAGATATCTCTCGAGTAAGAAGGAGGCCAAGCCCAGACTGATTCGTTGGATCCTTCTTCTTTAAGAGTTTGATTTGGAGATCAGGGATAAGAAGGGCACATAAAATTTGGTTGATGACCATCTTTCCAGGTTGACTCCAGAGCAGCTGGAATGCACTCAGGATGATCCACCCATTGATGATTCTTTTCCTGATGACCATCTTTTCAGGATTACTGAACAGATCCTTATGCTTGCTAGCTCTAGGGTGCCATGGTATGCTGATTATGTCAATTATTTAGTTTGCCATAAGGTTCCCCCTGGACTAACCTTTCAACAGAAGAAGATATTCATGTATGATGTTAGACAATATTACTAGGATGAGCCCTTGCTTTTCAAGAGATACGCATATGGGATTATCAGGCGTTGTATACCTGACGAGGAGGTAGAAAGTGTTATCACTCATTGTCATTCTCTACCACGTGGAGGCCATGCTAGCTCTTCCAAGACCTCCTCCAAGATTTTGCAGTCAGCCCCGTATTGGCCTACTCTGTTCAAGGATATGCATCGTTTCATTGCCTCTTGTGATGCATGTCAGTGAACATGGAATATTTCCAGGAGGAATGAGAAGCCTCTCAATAACATCCAGGAGGTTGAGATTGTTGATGTCTAGAGAGTGAACTTATTGGACCTTTTCCACCGTCTTGGAACAACAAGTACATCCTTGTGGTGGTTGATTACGTGTCCAAGTGGGTTGAAGCCATTGTCTCCCTAACCAATGATTCTAGAGTGATGTCCAAGTTCTTCAATAATGTGAGTTTTTCTAGATTTTGGATTCCACGAGTTGTGATTAGTGATGGAGGATCTCACTTTATTGAGAGGAAGTTTGAGGCTTTGCTGAAGAAGTATGGGGTAACACACAAAATTGCCACCCAATATCATCCTTAAACAAGTGGTCAAGTTGAGGTTTCTATCAGGGAGATCAAGAACATCTTGGAGAAAACAATGTCCCGATCCCAAAAGGATTGGTCTATGAAGCTTGATGATGCTCTTTGGGCTTACATGACCGCTTTTAAGATTCCTATTGGCACTACACCATTCAGGCTTGTCTATGGGAAGTATTGTCATCTCCATGTGGAGTTGGAGCATAAGGCATATTGGGAAATTAACTTGTTCAATTATGATATGAAAGAAGTAGGTCAGAGGAGGAGATTGCAATTGCGAGAACTTGAGGAGCTCAGATTGGAGGCCTATGAGAATGCCAAGATTTGCAAGGAGAGAACCAAGAGATGGCATGACAAACACATTATGCCCAAGGATTTTCAGGAAGGTGATCTTGTCTTGCTTTTCAACTATAGACTCAAGCTTTTCCTTGGCAAACTGAGATCAAAATGGAGCGGGCCCTTCCAAGTGCGTAAGGTATATCCCCATGGCGTAGTTGATGTGTGGAGTGAAGAAAAAGGTGAATTCAAGGTGAATGGTCAACTTTTGAAGAAATACCTATCTGGGAATCCGATTGAGGAGGTTGTTTCCATAGACCTTCTTGATCCAAATAAGTGAAGCAAATGGAAGGTCAGGCTAACGACATAAAATTAGCGCTTCATGTGAGGAAACCTAATGTATGTATTTCTTTCTTCATTTCCTTCATTCATTCATTCAAAAAAAAGTTCTAGTGAGCAATGCACTGACCGTGCGCGGCCCGTGCATATTCTCGCTCTAAAAAAACACCGTTTTGCACGGCCCGTGCATATTATGCATTGACCATGCACTTTAAAAAAAAGCCGACATCTTTTTTTTTTATTTCCCTCTCCTTTCTTCTTTCTTCCCCTCCCTTTTACCCTATCTGCTACCCCTCCCCCCCCCCCGATACCCACCTCCCAGCCTCTCTCCCTCTCACCAAATCTCTCTCTCTCACACCCTCACTCACCACCCACCAGATCCACCGAGCCGCCCTACCACGAGCCGAGGCTAAGCCCTCGCGACCTGCATGAGCCGCACCACCTGCTCGCGACCTGCCCACCATAGACCCACCGACCTCACAAAATTGTCACAATTGTAATTCTCTCTCTCTCTCTCATCTTTGCTCGGTTGCTTTTCTGGAATTAGGTAACCCACAAGATCGAGTTCAAGAGTTGTTGTTTCATGAACATTAGCTCTTCCTATCAAATTGTTCTTGAATTTCATAATTGTTCTCAGTTACAGATTCACTGTAACATTGGTATCAAAGCTTTCGAACTGGGAAAACCATGGTAGAAACGAGAGCTCAATTGGCTCTTAAGGAGTCAGCTTTGTTGGAGGTTGAAGAAGCACTGATAATGAAGTTTGATCCGTTGTTTGAAGGAAGGATCGCCAAGATCGATGAGAAGCTGGACACTCGAATCGCGGAGATGTTTGAAGCTATTAGGCTGATCACAAGCAATAGCAATGGTGGTGGAGATCGGATGCCACATGGAATGTAGAATGCTCCAGTGCAAGAAGGTTCGCGCAATAGAACAGGTAACCTTGGTTATTCTGGTCTTACAAGACTATCCAGGATCGATTTCCCTAGATTTAATGGTGATAGGGTTAAAGATTGGTTGTTCAAGATTGAACAATTCTTCTTGATTGATCATACACCTGAGGAATTAAAAGTTAGTCTTGCATCTATTCATTTTGATGAACAAGCTGCAACTTGGCATCAATCAGTGATGCAATTTGAAACAGGAAGGGGATTGAATGTTGACTGGAAGAGTTATAGGGAAATGTTGTTAGAAAGATTTGGGGAAGTATTGGATGATCCTATAGCTGAGCTTAAGAATTTGCAAGAAACTGAGGGGATTATGGAATACCATAATAAATTTGAACAGATTAGGACAAGAGTAAGCTTACCAGAAGATTACCTTGTGAGTGCTTACCTTGCTGGCCTTAGACATGATACTCAGATGCACGTAAAGATGTGTCAGCCCCGTTCTATCCGACATTGTTTAATGTTAGGGAAGCTTTATGAAATTGCTCACCCTAAGAGGAGTTTCAGTGGTGGTTATCAAGGAGGGAATAGGAATCTCGGTAGTGGTAGTCAATATAAGGGAATATTGTCTTTTAAGAAAGATAGCTATGGAGATCAGGCTAAATCTTCTTTTGTGCCTAAACAATCAGATGTATAGAAGGCCAAAGAAGGTGAGGGACCTAGGAAGTTTTTATCCAATGAGGAGATGAGTGAAAGAAGAGCTAAGGGGCTTTGCTATTTTTGTGATGAGAAGAATACTCCTGGCCATTATCTTAAGCATAAGAAAACTCAGTTGTTCATCCTAGAGATGGAAGGAGAGGAAGACAAGGGAATAGAGGATGAGGATATGAGTGAGGTTGAGGATGATAAAGTGCAGATACCAGTCAATGTAGTGGCAAGAGTTTCTGACTACAGAACTATGAGAGTTAGAGGGGTTTGTGGAAAGAAGACATTGTTCATCTTGATAGATTCTGGTAGTACACACAATTTTATTGACAAGGCAGTAGCAGAAAGGCTTGGATGCAAAATGAGTTCTGCAGGCATGACTAAGGTGGCAGTAGCTGATGAAAGTACCTTGAATGTGGCTGCCAAAATTGATAAGTTTGAGTGGAGTTTCCAAAACATTCCCTTCTCAGCTGAATTGATGGTTATTCCTCTTGGTTGTTGTGACATGGTACTAGGAATCCAATGGCTAGATACTTTGGGTCCAGTAAAATGGGATTTTAAAAATCTCACTATGAAGTTCAGAAAAGGCCAAAGGAAGGTAGTGTTGAATGGGATCAATCCTGGATTAGTAAGGGAGATCAAAGCCATGCAGATGAACAAGATAAGTGAGCAGCACGCTCAGTTAGCCATGATTTGTGTGCAGGAAGTGGAATTGTGTCATCAAGGGTAGTGGAATTGTGTTCTGTTGAGAAGACAAAGGAGCTAGAGAGTATTCAGCCAGAGATTGATCACTTATTGCAGGAATTTGGAGACATCTTCCAAGATCCTGATCAATTATCTCCTTTTAGGAAAGATCACAACCACAAAATTCCTTTAATGGAGGGGTCCAATCCAGTGAACCAAAGGCCTTACAGGTATGCTGTGTATCAGAAAAATGAGGTTGATAAGATAGTGCAAGAGATGCTCAAGAGTGGCACAATTCAGTCAAGTTCCAGTTCTTATGCATCACCTGTGGTATTGGTCAAGAAGAAAGATGGAACATGGAGGCTTTGTGTTGATTACATAGGTCTGAATGCTTTGACTATCAAGGATAGATTTCCTATACCATTGATTGAGGATTTGATGGATGAGTTGGGAGGCTCTAAAGTTTATTCTAAAATTGACTTAAGACCAGGATACCATCAAGTTCGAATGGATCCTAATGATATCCATAAGACTGCTTTCAAGACTCATAGTGGGCATTATGAGTATTTGGTCATGTCATTTGGCTTGACAAATGCACCAGCCACTTTTCAGAATCTTATTAACTCAGTTTTCAGGGAGTTATTGACGAAATTTGTTCTCATATTTTTTGATGATATACTGATTTACAGTTCTTCAATGGAAGATCATATTTGGCATTTAAGGAGTGTTTTTGAAGTAATGAGATCAAGTAGTCTTTATGCTAAGAGAAGTAAGTGTTCATTTGCTACAGATAAGGTAGAATACTTGGGTCACGTTATTTCTGCTTGTGGAGTAGCAACTGATCCTCAAAAGGTACAAGTAGTGGCTGATTGGCCCACACCTAAGAATTTGAAGCAGCTCAGAGGATTCTTGGGTTTAGCTGGATATTATAGAAGGTTTGTCAAGAATTTTGGGGTGATTGCTAGACCTCTAACTCTGCTGACCAAAAAAGATGCGTTTGAATGGTCTAGTGAAGCTGAGACAACATTTGTGACACTCAAGACAGCATTGTGTCAAGCACCAATTTTATCTCTTCCTATTTTTGATAAGGGATTTATAATTGAAACCGATGCTTGTGGCCAGGGTATTGGTGCAGTGTTGATGCATGATGGTCACCCCTTGGCTTATATCAACAGGCATTTGAAGGGTAGATAGTTACACCTCTCCATCTATGAAAAGGAATTACTGGCAGTGGTTTTTGCAGTCCAAAAGTGGCGCCATTACTTATTGACTGGCCATTTCCTTATCAAGACAGATCAAAGAAGTTTGAAGTATCTTTTGGAGCAAAGGTTGAATACTCATGTTCAACAACAATGGCTACCAAAGTTACTTGAGTTTGATTATGAGATTCAGTATAAGGAGGGCAAGGAGAATTTGGTAGCAGATGCTTTATCAAGAATGGAAGGATCTGAGGTATTGCATATGGCTATTTTTGTTTTGGAGTCTGATTTGATCAAGAGAATCAAGGAAGGATATCAGTCTGACAGTCAGCTCACAGACATCATTGAAGGATTGAAAAAGAAAGCAACTGCCAAGAAACACTATTCTTAGAGTCTTGATCTGTTAAGAAGGAAAAGTAAGTTAGTCGTGGCTAATGATGTCAACCTCAAGAATGCAATACTGGAGTGGCTTCATTGTTCAGGAATTGGTGGTCACTCTTGGAGGGATGCTACACATCAGAGGGTGAAGAGCTTGTTTTACTGGAAAAGCATGGCTAAGGAGATCCAGCAGTTCATTAGAAGTTGTGTAACTTGTCAACAATGCAAGTATGATACTGCTGCTTATCCAGGTTTGATTCAACCTTTACCAATTCCAGATTCTATGTGGTCAGATATGTCTATGGATTTTATAGATGGATTGTCGAGTTCTTTTGGAAAATCTGTAATATTGGTGGTGGTGGATAGGTTGAGTAAAGCATCTCATTTTTTGGCTTTATCACATCCATATACAACTGCTTTAGTTGCTCAGACTTATTTGGACAATGTGTTCAAATTACATGGACTTCCCAAGTCCATCACAAGTGACAGAGATGCTGTTTTCCTTAGTGAATTTTGGAGAGAGTTGTTTACTTTACAAGGTGTCTCTCTTAATCTCTCCAGTGCTTACCATCCTCAGACAGATGGCCAAACTGAAGTGGTGAATAGATGCTTGGAGACCTACCTCAGATGTATGTGTAGTGACAGACCACACTTGTGGAGCAAATGGTTACCTCTGGCTGAATTCTGGTATAACACTACATTTCACTCTTCTGCACAAGTGACTCCTTATGAAGTTGTATATGGGCAGACTCCTCCTCAACATTTACCTTATTTGCCTGGGGAGTCAAAGGTGGATGTAGTTGCCAGAAGCTTACAGGAAAGAGAGAATATGATTTAGCTTTTGAAGTTTCATCTTTTAAGAGCTCAACACAGAATAGAGCAAGTAGCTAATTAGCATAGAACAAACATAAATTTTGACATTGGAGATTTGGTGTTTGTCAAATTACAGCCTTATAGACAAAAGTTTGTTTCTAACAGGAGCAATCAGAAATTGGCCCCAAAATATTTTGGTCCTTACAAGATCCTTGAGAAATATGGCAAAGTTGCTTATAAGCTTGAATTGCCTATTTCTTCTCAGATTCATCCAGTATTCCATGTCTCTCAGCTTAAGATACATGTAGGTTCAGCTTGTGTATCTAATCAGCTTTCTTTTGTAAGTCCTGATGTCTTTGTCAAGGAGCGTGAGCAAATCCTTGAAAGGAAGATGGTCAATCGGCAAGGTCGAGCAGCCACTAAGGTTCTTGTCAAGTGGACTCACCAGCCGATAGAAGAAGCTACTTGGGAATTCTTCTATGATCTGCTATAGAAGTATCCTAATTTTCAACCTTGAGGACAAGGTTCTCTGGAGGGGAAGGATTTGATACAGGGAATTGTATATAACGGAATTACGGATAGGAAATGCCACGTGTAAAGTTGTTAATTTTGTTAGAAGCTGAAAATCTGTTCTGCGGCTTAAATATGAGGAAACGTGTAACAGAACATTCATTCACAAAATTGTCACAATTGTAATTCTCTCTCTCTCTCTCTAATGGAAAGCTCTCTCATCTTTGCTCGGTTGCTTTTCTGGAATTAGGTAACCCGCAAGATCGAGTTCAAGAGTTGATGTTTCATGAACATTAGCTCTTCCTATCAAATTGTTCTTGAATTTCATAATTGTTTTCAGTTACAGATTCACTGTAACACCCAGCCACCCGCACCACCAACTCTGGCGCGTTCTTACCCTCGTCACCACCACCAGTGTTGTGCAGCCCACCTAAAGCCCAGATTCCCCGTGCACCAGCACCTCACCATTGTCCACGTACTCATCGAGGGACCACCTCTGCTACCGCCTTTCACCGCCATCGACTCCCGCTAACGCTGCTCTCTGACGCCGGTCTTATCCGTCTTTCAGTCACCTCAACCCATTCAAGGTGGTTTGGTATGATTTTTACTCCCTTCATCTACATGGATTAGTCATTGGTTTGGTAGGTTGGATTAGTCATTGGTTTGGTAGGTTGGATTAGTCAGACTCTCTTGACTTGATTAGATTAGGTGTGTTGCTGAACTCAAGTTGGTTTGATTATTAAGTGTATGAATATGTGCTTTTCCAGCTCTTGTATTTGATTTGATTGCAACATAATAAAGTAGTCTGGACAAAGCATTGTTATGAGTTTAGCATCAATTTCCTATGTTGTTAGAGGTTGGACTAATCCATTTTAGGAACAAGATTAATTCTACTAGTGCGTTTGCAAGCTATTACTTGTGGCCTCTTTTGTGTCTGCTGTTGGAAATCTCCAAAAAGAGCTCTTGCAAGTCTTAATTCTTCTTGAGCATATTGTGAAGACGCCTGAATGCCTATCCTTTTGGTGAGTACACCCACGAGGACTATGTAGTATCAATTATAACTTTGACTGGTAAGCTAAGCCATAAGGAGGGAAATTCGTTGCACTAGTAACAAAAAATTAAGAAACAAATGCAAAAGATGATTGTAATCAATGGAGGGAAGGCTTCTAAAGCAAGGGATCCCCAAAATCATTCAACTAGATTAGAAGAAGAATATACATGATCAAATCCAGACTAACAGTCTCCAATTTGCAGAAATCTCCAAAAGAACTCCAAAAATACTCTAGGGCTAAAACAATGATGTCGAGAATGAAAAAAAAAGTCTAAAAATTAATTCCTAAAAATTATTTAAACCATCTAAAAATAGTCATGGGCCGAAGCCCAAAAGTTTGGAAAAGTATGCAGTGCACGGACTAAGGCATAGTCCGTGCATTTGACACTGCACGGACTCCTTCTTTACAGAGGGAAACTACACGGACCGTGCAGTTGAGTGCACGGTCCCATTATGGTCCGTGCAGCTGGTGGTGCACGACCTCCTTCTTTGTAGAACGTAAATGCATTAACCTTGAATAAAAACGCACGGTCTAGTTGTGGGCCATGCACTTCTTCTATTCCTCGTGCCAAGTTCGCTTTTCAGCTCCTCAGTCCTTGTGGTCCTGTTCTTGGGTTGACTTTGCCTTGTTCCAGCCTGAATAGCTCCACACATCACGTCCCGTACCGTAGCTCATGACAAATGACTCAAACGCCCACCTTTTCACCTAAAATATGCAATAAACTAGCGTAGATCTCTATGCTAGGGAAAATGATGGAACTAACTAATAAATGCATAAAACAAACATGAATAAACAAAACTAAGGTCTAAATGCATGTCCTAAATATGTATAAAATGGATGCTATTACTCGTGCGTAAAAATGCACGGCCGTGCGGTTCATCTGTTTGTCTCGTGTGCAAATTTTTGCTCAATTTCCACTTGTGGCGGGCATCATTTTTCCTTAATAATTCATCGCTTTGAGTTTATCACTCCATTTGAATAGTTTTTCCGCATTGAGCCATGCTCTTTCGCGCCTCATCGGCTCTTTGTGTGCCTTTTTCCCTTACTTGAACAAGCTCAACTGCTACTTTATGTATGCCCCAGGCTAATTTATGTATGCCCCTGGGCTACTTAAGTGTGTGTACACCCCTAGGCTACTTGATGTACAACCCTGTGTTACTCAGTTTTGTGTACACCCCTGGGATACTTGATGTACGCCCCTGAGCTACTCGGTTTTGTGTACAACCCTGGGCTACTTGATTACGCCCTTGGGCTACTCGGTGTTATGTACACCTCTGGGCTACTCAGTTTTGTGTACACCCTTAGGCTACTTGATGTACGCCCCTAGGCTACTCGGTTTTGTGTACAACCCATGGCTACTTGATGTACGCCCTTGGGCTACTCGGTTTTGTGTACACCCCTAGGCTACTTGATATACGCCCCTAGGCTACTCAGTTTTGTGTACACCCCTGGGCTACTTGATGTATGCCCCTGGGCTACTCAGTTTTGCATACACCCCTGGGCTACTTGATGTACGCCCCTGGGCTACTCGGTTTGACCTCAACTTATGCGATGTTCTTTTTGACAAATCTGAATATCAGCAACTTGTGTTGGTGTGTTCGTGACAGCATGTGCCACCTTTTCCTTTGAACAACTTGTGCTCTCTTGTTTCCTTGGCAATCAGTGCCACTTTTGTCTTTGAGCATCTTGTGCTCTAGCATACATGCCAGCTAGCGTGATATCTAGTTCACTTTCTAATCTCTTAGCCTCTTTGTGCTCTATGTTTCTTTGGCAGCTTGTGCCATTTTGCATTCGAGCAGCTCGTACTCACCTATTTTGGGGTCAATCTCGTGCGACCCAAGTTTGTAAGATTAATATCAATTGCATAGAAATAGATAGTGTCTCATTGGCGATATTAAATGTCAATACGTTTGACAATAATCAAAATAAAAACAACGAGGGTTGATGACAACTTGTGTCCTTGTGGCCCGTAGGCTGGTTGCTTCAGGCATCCTGTACCCTGCTTTCAATATAATCACAAAGAAATCAGATTGATAGTTTAATGGCTTTACTCATGACCAGTCACAATCTAGCACTTCACAACAATTAACATATGCTGATGTAAATAATTTCCAAAGCATGTGATGCTTTGTCATGTACTCAAAAGGATTGATAGAAAACTTATCTGGCGAGTAAGCTTTAGATCCTGCTTATGCTTGGGTTGAGCTCATCGAACTGCCGTGATAGGCAAATTCCTTGAACGACCTTCGTTCAACTTGTAGCATGCTCTTGTTGTCACAAAGTCGCCTTACGAGGATCTTGGCTGCCCCAGCCATTAATTTTAGTGCCACGACTGTCGACCCTTTATACCCATCCTTTGATTTCCACTTGAAAAAGATGAGAGATTATTGTTGAAACGCTTGTAAGCCTTGCTTTAATTTGTGTTTTGCTCCTGAGATCGTACCGACATTGTATAAGCATATTATAGTCGTGAAATAATTAGATCGAACTATTCTCAACACGTTATTTATAAAAGATAACCAATTAAATTTGAATAGAAAAACATTTGGGGTCAAAATTTATCGCTCGGGTTGAAGGTGGAATTGATATGTATGTTGTGCTTTTAGGCCCAATATGTGAGTCAACCATGGTGGGACCCGTTTCTTGCTTGGTGATGTTGCTGCAGAATTCCATGTTTCTCTTGCTTGTATATATAGGTACTTGTGAAATGTTATATAAACCACCAACAAACAATGTTTGACACCAAGAAGGACTTTTTTCGGGCCATTTAATAAAAAAATCTGACCACACCATCATCTTCCTCATGTTCAAGTTAGTTAAACCTGACCCTTAAATCGTCTCGAACCATCTCCGAACGACATTGAATCGCCTTCGAACTTGCATATATCGTGCACAGAAAATTGGGGAACCACGCCACTTTGAAGCGTTTTTCTGATGCACGTAAAGGATCCTAGCCACCGCGACCCATCGTCGGAGAAACCTTGCAGCGTCCCAAACCCAACGACACCCCATGTGGTCGCCGTTCGAGCCGCCAACGGACCACTCAAAGTAGACTCGATCAAAGGTCTATTTTGAAGCAAAGATAATGGTGACAATGTAGCCTTGTGACTGATTACTTTTGATTTCTTCTTTTTCTGCATTTCCAAGACTTCAGGTAGATGATTCAATATCTAAAAAAGAAATTCCAAGCTCCACATATTCTGATTGTTCTTCTGTGTTAGTCTTGTCTACTACAAGTACAACCAAGGACGTTTGACACCACTCAAATGTTGAAGTTTCCTCATCAAAGCACGACGTTACTTCTACTTGGAGTTTATCAATTTTAACACTATCCTCACTAAGGGATATACTTTCTTGTGGTTTATCACGGTACACTATTTCAGCCTTGTCAAAATATTTGTAACACAACCCACAACATGACATGTGTCTCTTGATCTTTGTGGCATATATTGCTTCCATCTGAAGTTTAAGCCTCGCTGCCCCCAATCGCAACGTCCTCAGACGATTCAAATCCTGGAATCATATCCTTGAAACCGGCCTTGATGTGGCCAAACTCTTTCAGCAGATCTTTATCCAACAGCGCCTCTGCGGATGCATGTCTCCTTGCTTAACAAGGGGCGTGTTGAACCGAGCAAACTCGATTCCTGATCTGCCCCTGCGCGTGATGCTCGATCTCTTCTGCTATTGAACTGAAAGAGATTCTAATGGGAAAATATGGGGAGGATTCAAAACTGACTTATGATTGGCTGATCTAGATTGAGGCTGCGAAACAGACGGCAAGTGGTAGCGTAAATTCGGCCATCCAAAACTTCCTTTGAGTCCCACAAACATCCCTGATCTGATCTGCACCAAAAACACGAGTCAAAGGGAGACGTCCCCTAAGGTTTAGTCAGATATCACCAAGTGCCGATGATGGCTAGGAATATTAAATACCTTATCACATTTAGAAATAAATAAATAAACCCACATACCTTATTGGACCAATTCAATATTTTATATCATCAAATCAAATAATTATCTTTTCTATATAATTATTCTCGTCACTCATTATGCATGATATTCTTTCTTGTCTTTCAGCATCACCATTATCAGAGGCTCTTAATTTCTCCGAAATTGTAGCGATATTGTCTCATCAAAACAAAGAAAAGATTGGGCAAGATGGAGATGTAGAGAAGGCTACTTGTTAGGGATTGGATTTTGGATGACATTTTGTGACATGCCTTTCATTAATCTCTTGCAGGTGGAATTTTCTGGATCTGTCATAAATGATATCGGACATGTATTACCAGAACTGGATTTATTTTTTTATGTAGAATTAGTAGCTCATACCCTTTTTTTTAAAAAAAAATTGTAAAAATGTCTAAAATAATTAAACTTATACCCAAAATTATAGCAATAAATGCCCAAACTCTAAAACAGATTTTTTTTGAAAAAAAGTAAATTCTAATTTTATTAATAATTATTTTTGTTTAAAAAAATATAATAAATTTAATGTAAAATACAAATCAG
This sequence comes from Rheum nobile, assembly GCA_027886185.1. Classification (NCBI taxonomy): domain Eukaryota; kingdom Viridiplantae; phylum Streptophyta; class Magnoliopsida; order Caryophyllales; family Polygonaceae; genus Rheum; species Rheum nobile. The sequence goes on along the minus strand of WOAB01000546.1, from coordinate 3,299,838 downwards.
TCAAGATCGACAGTATAGAATATGTTATGCGATAGGGACGAAACTTACCCATGGTTTCTTCGGAACAAAGAAGACATGAATGCTACTTGCAAATCAGTGAAGATCGACAGTATAAAATATGTTATGCGACAGGAGCGAAACTTACCCATGGTTTCTTCGGCGAAAATTACAAATGATGACTTTAGGAAAAAAACGATGATGAACAAATGGAGTTAGGGTGAATCAAAATAGTATCACGATAAGGGTGAGAGAAGATTGCAAAACCGTTTCTTGTGAAAGATCTCACAAAATCTTTTATTATTTCCATCTTTAATGACCGTGATTATAGGAGGGAGAGAAAAAAACTCGCTTAATGGTAAGTATTTCCGTTCTTTTCCCTTAAATATTTTCTTTTCCATTTATAATATATTTTATGTTGACAAGATAAATATTAAAGGACGCCAGGATAAACTTGGAGGCCGATGAAAATACTCAAAATATTGTGAGATTGAAAGTGTCTTCCATTCACCATCGATAATCAGTGTAAGTAAATAGTTACTTCGACCTAACAAATACACAAACACAACAACATACGAATATTACGTCCAAACAATCTCGTTAGGACAATACTTATAGTGCGACAGGTTCGAAACTTACCCACAAATGCTTCCATGGAGATTACAACACTGGACTTTGGGGAAAAATGATGAAATCAATGGTGTAGGAGGAACAAAGAGGAACAAATTAAAGTTTTAGGGTTGATTAGGGTTGAATGGAAAACTGTCAGAATAGAAAACAAATACTAACAGAAAGATAACAAAAACTTTTGATAAAGATTTCACTAAATCTTTACTTTCTATATTTAATAAACTTTAGTTTCTATCTTTAATAACAAAAATGAAAAACCGGTTTTTACGATTTTCTTTACTACTTTATAATTTTCATTTGAGTTTCTTTTGATAAAAATTATTCATTTTTCTGATTTTTGTTTTAAACGAAAAAGAAAAAAGAAAAAATATTTTTAGCAAAAATACCAAATAGGCATGCTTTGTCATTTTGTAACTTTAAAAATCACGGATAACATATGCTAGAATACCCTTTGCAACAACGATGACAAGAATTTACACCTAGTGCTCGTTTGGTTGGAAAGTAAATTTTCATGATTTTAAATACCTTAGAAAGTGATATTAAATATATATGTTTGGTTGACTTTTTGTTTTTGAAAAATACAGATGAATTTATGGGATTTTCAATTCCTACAAAACATAGCAAGTGCAATTACTTAGGAAGGGATGGGTAAGATTTTCTTCCCCATATTTCCCAGGATTTAGATTTTAACCAAATATAATTTATCAATTTTCATAAATTCAAATTCCCATATTTTGATTTCACATAAGTAATTTCCTAGGAATTAATGTTTTCTTATTCAATCAAACAAGTATTAGTTGTGTAGTTTAATAACCGGAAGTTACAGATTACTGGGATGGTGATGCGTGGAAGTGGCATGAGTTCGCTGACCTTCTTCCTCCTGTTGTTCTTAGCAGAATCGGTCTGATTAGAGTTAATGGAGAGGAAGTTGGAGATAACTTCCACTGGCAACCTTCAGCTTCAAGAAACTTACAAGTGAAATCGGTTATTCAGATTTTAAGGAAGGATGAGGGGGATGTGAAGGATGTCATTTGGAAGAAAATTTGGAGTGTGGATGCTTCCCAAAGGGTTCGAAATTTTGTGTGGCTTGTTACTCATGATGCTATACTCTGCAATGTCAATCGGGTTAGTAGGCACATGGGTGCTGATCCGAATTGCTCACGGTGCCATGATCAGCCGGAGACTACACTTCACCTGCTTCGTGATTGCCCTCATGCGTTGCAGGTATGGCATTATCTGCTTTCTGATTCTCAATTATCTGCCTTCTGTGCTGCTGATCTGCGTGGGTGGATTGAGATGAATTTGTCTCGTCCGAGCATCTGGCCTTCAATTTTTGCTTATGGACTATGGTGGATTTGGCGATGGCGGAACGCCATTATTTTTTTGAACTCTGTTCATGTTGTTGATTCAAAAGCTGAATTCGTGGTGGCTCGTGCGCACGAGTTTCTGAGTCTGAAGCGGAATCGGCTGGGGATTTGTGGATTGGAAGGTTCTATGGATTCCTGGATGCGTCCTGCTGCTGGATGGCATAAGCTTAACTCGGATGGATCCTTCTACCCGAGAACTGAGTGGGTTGGTGCTGGTGGACTTATTCGGGATGACTCGGGTTGCTTCATTCTCGGCTTTGCAGCAAAGGAGAGAGGGCGTTCTGCATTTCATGGCGAGCTGTTGGGCCTTCTTCATGGTTTAGCTTTGGCACATTAGCATCACATCAAAAAACTGGAGGTTGAAGTGGATGCTATGGAGGTGATGTCTGTTGTGCAGGCGGATGACTCACCACCTCTTTTATACAAGGATATCGTCAACAGGTGCAGGGCTCTTGTTGGTGCCCTGGGAGATTCGGATGAAACATGTGCCGAGGATCGTCAATAGATGTGCTGACTAGCTGGCCAAGCATAGTTATCCTTGTCCAGGAGAATTTACCTTATTTATGTTACCGCCCCCTGAGCTGGTTAAAATGATCGAGTTTGACCAATGTATTAGTGAGCATATATAAGTTCACGTATGATGAAATAAAACGGATTTAACCCACCTTTCGTAAAAAAAACAAAAAAAAAAACCGGAAGTTACAGCCAGACAAAAGGAGGAAAACATTTGATTAAGCTACATAAGTAAAGAATTATTATTTTAGTAACTCCAGTTTCAGCTTGTAACCAGCCCCCTTTTTTATCAGTGTTTCAGCCTTCATTACGTACATGTATTGCTGCAAATCAGGGTGATGTAGAATAGTAGAGGAGGTTACAAAACATGAGGAGGGTGGTAGTCAAGGACCTAGTTTTTGCAAGTTATAATTTCTAATTCGTATTAACAAGTTAATCATGCATGATATATAATAAAACATACAATAACACAAAATCAATTTTATAAATTCCCCGTGCGAAACACGGGCCAACAACTAGTTGATTACAAATGCAAATAACGTATACATCATTCTTACATAAGTCATGTTCTTATACATAAATCACGAACTTAGTGCTCTATATATTCCAGAATACAAGCACATATTTTATTGTAATTAGTTACTTTAGTGCTGAATTGAACAGTTTTTTTATTAAGAATTGTCTAGCTGGCTTGAATAATCAGCATCCTCGTTTAGTGCATCTCTTTCCTTTAAATTGAACAGTTGACATTTTCGTTATTCTTGAATATTCTCTTTTTCCTAGGACACGTCAAAACTTTTAAAGTATCAAACAAGTACAAGTAATTCTTCAAGAGAGGAACAATCAAGCTATTACAAAGAAAATGAGAAAGAATGTACGAATGAATCAAATGCAAAACACAGAACTTGGATCATATTGACGGTAACCGACCATTTTGCTCTTCCAAATTTTGTCTCTCGCTCTTCCTATTAGGAGCAAAATAACATCCCTCGTACTCAGGGTTGGAATGAAAACATGGTTCATTGTATTGGCTCGGCTAATCAAATTCAAAGAATCTTCCCAACTTTCAAATTAGCACGAAGCTTCAGATTTCTCGGTTAAATCACCTTAGGCCACAAAGCTTTATATTTCTATTAGGAATGCTAATGGGGTGGGTTTGGGTTGGAGAGTTCATCCCCATTCCCGTCCCTGCTACCACCCCATTTCTCGTTTTCATTGGGGTCCGTCCCCATTTTAACGCGCACAAAGAATTTTTAAAATTTATTACATTATGATTTAGAATTTACATGATTTGAAGTTTACTAGATATGGAGTTAAGGCATTAAAAATATAAAATTTAAATAACGGGACACAAATGGTGATGTTCATAAACTACAAAAGAAGAATTCATGCAACTTCCAAGCAAATAACAATACAAATACAAAATAGAGTAGCAAAACTTGTAGGCATCAGCACGAAGCTTTAGATTTGTCATTCAAATCGCCTTACCACACAACTTTATATTTCTATTTGAAATCAACACTTAATTCACCGGTTCAAATTGTAGGGATTTTAGATGCGTAAAGCGGAATTTCAGGAAACGATTTCCTAACATCTAACCAAGGATCTCATGCATAAACCAAATAGATCATAGATAGGAAGAATCAAATACCTCTTGATGCGTGTTTCAATCTGCTGGAATGGAGAGAATAGAGCCTCACGTGTGACTCCTCTATTTGGTCCACCCGAGCTTGAATCTGGATCACCTAGGACTCGGTTGCTACAGCGAGGATCGAAGGCGAACGAAGGGAGAGAGAGGGAGAAGGTGTACGGCTGCCTTGGTTAAAATAAGGATTAGGGTTTTCTCCTAGAAAGCCCTCCTTTTATATTACCATGTGTAGATATCTTATTTCTTAAATAAGTATATCTTTTATTATTAATAATAACACTTTATTATTAATAAGCCTTATCTCCCAAGTTATATCTTATATAACTTTATATTACATACTTTATATAATATGTCTCCCAACAACCTGAATCAGTCCAAACTCTAAGGGTGTGACCTCGTAGGACCCGGTAATAATAGCAATAGACTTTATGACATATAGTCTATAAATCATAGTTGGCTTCTAGCAAAGCACTATGACTACCTAAAATCACCAGATTAAATATCTCCATAAATGGTCCCACTTCATAATTAGTAATTGCACATTTGATTAAAGGACACAATTCCTTCAATCTCCCACTTGTCCTTAAAACAAGTGTGCAATGTTAAAATTCCTTTGTCACTTAGTGTCTTATTTGACTATATGATGAAACTCATCTTTACCGCCAAATACGTTTCTTGAACTCTTACAGATGATTACTAATAATCCATCTGAGCATGGCCATGCGTTTTCACAGTTCTCACTCTTCAAGTGGCCGAGACACCAATCCTTTCCAAATGTATCATGGTATACACGGAATAGGAGGACATATTCAATCTTGTAAGACTACAGCTCCCACTCAACTTTTGGCAATCCCAATCACTGTCTTTATAACTGCCTGTTAAGGTCAGCGTTTGACAGCGTCAAAGACATACCATCAGTCAAATGATAACTATATCATACTCATGTCTAAGGAACTCACTAATCATGAATAATCCTAGAACTCCGCATTAAAGTCCCGAGGAATCCTAAGATCGGTATGTCCGATGCGTATCGGTATACACATCTATGTAATTGATTAGACATCTCCATGTCCCTATAACACATGAAACCCGGTGTTATCAATCAATCTCACATATGGTCTTTTGATTAAGTCATTTGTATCCAAGTTAACAACTTAGACCATGGACTTCTAACAATTTTATAATTTCAGTTCACTTAATGGGGTTTCATTCACCAAAACAGTTTTGATGAGCCCATTTGATAACTATTAAATTGTTTGGATACTTTATCTAATCCCAAGCAATGATTAAACAATAATATAAAACTCATATATAAGTCAAACATAACTGTCTGTAATAACAATAAACAAGGTTTATCATAAAACAAACAATGTCTCAAAAGAACTCTCTGATGTGTTTGAGTCCCTTGGCCCGAGTGTGACTGTCATGCTTGGGCATGGACATGGGCTTGGTCAAAGGGTCTGCAATATTGTCGTCTGTGTGCACCTTGCACATCCTCACATCACCTCTATCAACGATATGTCTGATCAAGTGATACTTTCGCAGAACGTGTCTGGACTTGGAGCTAGAGCTAGGTTCCTTGGCTTGAGCAATGGCGCCATTGTTGTCACAACAGACGTCAATAGCTCTAGTAGTGCTAGGAACGACACTGAGCTCAGCTATGAACTGCCTAATCCAGACAGCTTCCTTAGCCGCTTCACCAGCAGCAATGTATTCTGCCTCCGTTGTAGAATCTGCTACTGTCCCTTGCTTTGAGCTCTTCCAGCTGACGGCTCCTCCATTCAAAATGAAGACGTATCCAGACTGAGATTCAAAATCATCTCTGTCTGTCTGGAAACTCGCATCAGTATAGCCCTTGACGACCAGCTCGTCATCACCTCCAAATATCAAGAGATCATCCCTAGTCCTTCGTAAATACTTTAGGATGTTCTTGGCTGCACACCAGTGTGCATCACCTAGGTTTGATTGGTACCTACTACACATGCTCAAAGCAAATGCAACATCTGGGCGAGTACAAGTCATTGCATACATGATGGATCCTATGGCTGAGGCATAGGGAATCCTGCTCATTCTCTCAGTTTCACTAGGTGTCCTAGGACACTGGCTCTTGCTGAGATGTAAGCCATGTTGCATAGGCAAAAACCCTTTCTTAGAGTTCATCATATTGAATCTCCCAAGGACCTTATCTATATAAGTTCCCTGACTCAGACCAATAAGTTTCTTAGATCTATCTCTATAGATCTTAATGCCTAATATGTACTCAGCCTCTCCCAAGTCCTTCATTGAGAAATATTTCTTAAGCCACTCCTTAACTGTTTCCAGCATAGGAATGTCATTCCCAATGAGTAGTATGTCATCCACATACAGAACTAGGAAGGCCACTTTGCTCCCACTAAACTTCTTGTAGACACAGGGCTCTTCTTCGCATCTGATGAAGTCAAACTTTTTGACCACTTCAACAAAACGAAGATTCCAACTCCTGGATGCTTGCTTAAGTCCATAAATGGACTTCTTAAGCTTGCATATTCTCCTAGGGTTTTCTGGATCCTCAAAACCTTCTGGCTGCATCATGTATACATCCTCTTCTAAATACCCATTTAGAAAAGCGGTCTTGACATCCATTTGGCAAATCTCATAATCATGATAAGCGGCAATCGCTAGGAGTATCCTAATGGACCTGATCATAACGACCGGTGCGAACGTTTCATCATAGTCAGTACCATGAACCTGTCTAAATCCTTTGGCAACTAGTCTTGCCTTATAGACAGAAACATTTCCATCCTTGTCTGTCTTGATCTTAAAGACCCATTTGCATCCAATGGGTTTTACCCCATCAGGCAATTCTATCAAGTCCCATACTTGATTTTCAGACATGGAGTCCATTTCGGATTTCATGGCTTCCAGCCATTTTTCGGAGTCGGGGTCCGCCATCGCTTGCTTATAGGTCGCAGGCTCACCGTTCTCTAAAAGTAGAACGTCAATGCTAGCAGTCAAGACGTAATCCTCATAACGCCTAGGCAGTTGCCTTAGCCTATCTGATCTTCAATGTGGTCCAACAATAGGAGAGATTTCAGCTGCTGGGTTGACCACATCTGTATGCGGGACCTCAGGTGCTTCATCAACTTGAGGAATTGCATCTTGGATCTGGGCAGTTTCCCTTTGAGAAGGTATGCCCCCAAAGTCAAGTTCCTCAATGACATCGTCTATGTCCTCACTTTGTTGGGTTTGTTGCTCAGCTTGAATCTCATCAAGCTGAACATTTCTCCCACTTGGCTTCTTGGAAAAGAAGTCCTTTTCCAAAAAGACATTATCTCGAGCAACAAACACTTTGTTCTCAGCGGGATTGTAGAAATAATATCCCCTTGTTTCCTTGGGATAACCTATAAAGAAGCATTTGTCTGATATTGGTGCTAGCTTGTCAGATAGTAAACGCTTTACATAAGCTTCGCATCCCCAGACCTTCAGAAATGACAAGCTAGGAACCTTTCCATACCATATCTCATGTGGTGTCTTATCAACTGATCGTGACGGAGTCCTGTTTAGTGTGAACACAACAGTGGTGAGGGCATATCCCCAAAAGGATGTAGGAAGATCAGCAAAACTCATCATTGAGCGGACCATGTCTAACAATGTCCTGTTCCTCCTTTCAGATACGCCATTCAATTGTGGCGTGCCTGGTAGAGTCAGTTGTGTCAAAATGCCACAACTCCTCAAGTGATGGTCGAATTCTTGGCTCAGATATTCGCCCCCTCGATCTGATCGGAGTGCCTTTATCTTCTTGCCAGTTTGTGTCTCAACTTCATTCTGGAATTCTTTGAACTTTTCAAAGGACTCAGATTTATGCTTCATTAAGTAGATATACCCATATCTACTAAAATCATCAGTAAATGTAATAAAGTATCGATAGCCTCTCCTAGCTTATGTGCTCATAGGTCCACATACATCGGTATGTATGAGAGCTAAGAGCTCAGTAGTCCTCTCACTCATACCAGTGAAAGGTGACCTTGTCATCTTACCCATCAGACATGACTCACATGTTTCAAATGATTCTAAATCAAATGACTTTAGGCTACCAACTGTTTGGAGTTTCTTCATGCGTTTGATGCTAATGTGACCCAAGCGACAGTGCCATAGATTGGCTTCACTTATATTCGACTTTTGCCTCTTTGTATCAACGTTATAAATTTCATATTTGAGGTCCAACATGTATAGTCCACTACTACTCACATGGGCTCGAGCATAGAAAGTGTCATTCTTATAAATGGAAAAACAATCCTTAATGACGAATTCATAACCCTCAAGGTTCAAAACTGAAATTGAAATCAAATTCTTAGTAATAGATGGAACAAAATAACAATTATAAAGTTCTAAAACTAAGCCAGAAGGTAGAGGTAGACTATAATCTCCAATGGCAAGTGCAGCAACTCTTGCTCCATTTCCAACACGGAGATCTATCTCACCCTTCTGCAACCGTCTCCTATTTCTTAGTCCTTGCACATTCGAAATAATGTGAGAACCACATCCTGAATCTAATATCCAAGAATGAGACTTGGTTGATAGGATTTCAGTAACGTAAATACCTGAAGTGGAGATTGTTCCCCTCTTCTTTTCTTCCAGGTTTTTGTGACTTGCCTTCTCCTCATCAGATGAGGTGGCAGTCAACTCTGGGATGGGGGTTTCAAGGACATCCTCCTGTCCCTCAGACCTGAGACTGATTCTCATATGTCTTTCCCAATCAAGGAAATTTGTGTCGTTCAAACGGTTTTTTCTCAACTATTGAGCGAAGAGTGAATTTGAGGTGTTCAGAAGACATAGTAACTACAAAACGGAATAAAAACATGCAGATAAATTATGCTTGACATGCAAGAACTTAAAATTTAGACAAACTATAAACAATAAGTTATTGCACATTCTACTCAATTAAATTGTCCCTTGTGAGTAAAATGATTCCAATATCCTATCTTAGATGAAACTCGAGCGTACTAGGGCACTTTCCCAAGTCTCATGTAATCAAGGTAAGTAAACTCCTTTACTAATTATAACACCTTATAACTCTTGGTTGATGACCACATCTTATGTAAGACTCATCCTTATGCCTCAAGATCCAAAACTGAGCATTTTGGTCTCTTGTTGAGTGTAATCATACCAAGGCAGCATGCCCCTATTAGACATACCCGCACTATCCCAAGGTCAAGGAAGGACACCTCGCTAGGGCGAAAACTATCCAACGAATTCCAAGGGCCTCATGGTTATGATATGGAAAGGCATGATCTCAATATTCTGTTAAGGGACTTAAGCATGCTATGGTTGTTTATTTACTAGTGAACAAAATAGCATAAACAAACAAGCAAGCATGCAAAGTGGGAAATAAAGCATTCAAGTAATACAGTAATAAATGTGATCCTAGTATGGTCCCTAAAAACCAAAATTAAAGATCTAATCTTCATGGGTCTTGTTACTCATGGATCTCCATCCTTAGTACCCTCCATGGATCTCCATCCTTTGGTCTTCTTAGGATCTTCTTCTTCTTGTCTTAAATATAATTGGAATAAACTCTCTTGCAGAAATTTAAATTACAAAAATACATAACGATACGCAGATCGTGTACAAAAAAAACATAACGGTACGCAGACCGTATTTATGTATCCTATTGTGGGCCATACTAGTCACCTCATGCAAGCAATAATATCATAATATTATAACATATGCATGTAATAATAATATCAAATATTATCAATAATATTAATCTAATTAATAGTAATAAGTAATAACCAATTTAACTAATTTAAATAAAACCATATTAAAATAAATAAATCATCTCATGACATAAATAATTTAATATCAGATTCTTAATTCAAATTAAAATCAATATATAGAATTAATCATTAAAATGCATTATTGGATAAGATATGCATCAACAAGATAAGATATCAAATATCCTTATCTAAATCTAGTGAGAATCTATCCTAACAACTTTTAGGAAATTATATAATTAGATGATATCAAATATTATCCAATTAAATAAATAAGATCTTATCTTATAATTTAAAAAATTATCTTAAAACGTCAAATCTACCCAATCGGACTGAGTCGCGCCCAAGTCAAACTCGGACCGACCCGTGCCTACTGATCCACGCGGCCGAACAATTCTCTTTGTTGACCATCCCCTTATCAGATCCGAACAATTAAACATTAACAATTAAAGCAAAATTGTATCTTCTAAAGTAGATACTCCGTATGATATTTACTGTAGAAAAGATGTACAGGAGATTGCTTTCATAAATTGGATAGTGGACCGAACCAATTAACAATTTTATCTTCTAAAGTATATATGGTACGTAGTTACTGTAGAAGATAACAATTAACAATTAATTTCATCTTCTAAAGTTCATATTGGACCGAACCAATTATGAAAACAGAATTTGGGTAGTTGATTCCTGTTATGAAAATCAAAATCTTCACCTAATGATTTAAACATGCCACAAAATCATATCTCTTGTATAATTAAATCATATGAATCAAGTATGGGTAGATCAATTTTACATGCATATTTGTTCATAAAGTTCTTCAACCTTACTAATCCAATCAATTAAAATCATAATTTTAATCATGCAAATTAACCTATGTATTAATTTATCACTTAATTTGAATCAAGACAATTATGAACATGCATCAAAATTTAAAACTTTAAACTTGATCTAATCAATTTATGCAAGAGGCAACTGATACCACTGTAGGGATTTTAGATGCGTAAAGCGGAATTTCAGGAAACGATTTCCTAACATCTAACCAAGGATCTCATGCATAAACCAAATAGATCATAGATAGGAAGAATCAAATACCTCTTGATGCGTGTTTCAATCTGCTGGAATGGAGAGAATAGAGCCTCACGTGTGACTCCTCTATTTGGTCCACCCGAGCTTGAATCTAGATCACCTAGGACTCGGTTGCTACAACGAGGATCGAAGGCGAACGAAGGGAGAGAGAGGGAGAAGGTGTACGGCTGCCTTGGTTAAAATAAGGATTAGGGTTTTCTCCTAGAAAGCCCTCCTTTTATATTACCATGTGTAGATATCTTATTTCTTAAATAAGTATATCTTTTATTATTAATAATAACACTTTATTATTAATAAGCCTTATCTCCCAAGTTATATCTTATATAACTTTATATTACATACTTTATATAATATGTCTCCCAACAACCTGAACCAGTCCAAACTCTAAGGGTGTGACCTCGTAGGACCCGATAATAATAGCAATAGACTTTATGACATATAGTCTATAAATCATAGTTGGCTTCTAGCAAAGCACTATGACTACCTAAAATCACCAGATTAAATATCTCCATAAATGGTCCCATTTCATAATTAATAATTACACTTTTGATTAAAGGACACAATTCCTTCACAAATATCCAACAATCTTGAACCAAATGAATCACATCCACGTAGCACACTCAAGTCCACGTATCTGGTTCAAAAGCTCCAACCAATGCTCTCATGCCAAGCACATAGACAAAGAAACATTAGATCACATGCATATCTAACTACCAATACACGAGCGACATAACCAAAAGAAGATAAGAGCAAAACATGAACAACACTTGCCGAAAGAGAACGACATCGTACATCTAACATCACACTCCATCAGAAGTTCAGAAGATTGTCCAAACAAGCAACAAGCAAATAAAAACATTCGGATGGCAAGAAAACGACAACAAAACCCAGTTGTCATGTAGAGTCTCGAATAAACCACTCACCTTATTATCGGGTCATAGCTTCTAGCGCCTCACCTTTTATACCAAAATAGCATAACACCAAATAACATATACAACTAACACGTGTTAAACAAGGAATCACCACGTGACAAAAAGCATGCTCTACATTCCTAGACGTATATGCCTACAAATTAAGCACTATGCCCAAAAGGTGTAATTCCAAATTAAAGCAAGTGCAAACATTAGTACCACAAAAACACAACAACAAGAATAATTCCAAATTAAAGTAAGTGCAAACATTAGTACCACAAAAACACAACAACAAGAATAAAGAAAAAGACTTGTGGAACCACTGACATTAAGACCTCAACAAAAAGAGAAAACGCTCTCCTCTGGAGAGGGAGCCGGCCCTAGGGGGCTTTTGCCCTCCGACGAGCCACCGCCTCACCGGCCCCGCCTCACTGGCCCCGCCTCACCGACAACCGCGACTCCCGCCGCCTCTTGGCCACCGTCTCCGACGAGCTACCGCTCCCGACGAGCCCCGCCGCTCCCATGGCCCTCGCCTCACCGGCTTCCACCTCACCGACCAGACGCCGCCGGCAGCTCCGTCTCGCCGGATCTCGCTTCCGGCCTCCCCCCGCCGCCATCACCTCTCCCCCCCTCCGCCACCCTCTCCCCTGCCCCCCCTCCGCCACCCTCTCCTCTCCAACCTCCCCCCCGCTGCATCCTTTCTCCCCTCCAAATCCAGATCTCCCCCGCTCCGCCACCCCCCGGCTCGTCCCCGCCTCCTTCGCCGCCGCCCTCCTCCCTTCCCTGCCCCCGCCGCCACCTTCCTCCTCTACGCCCTCCATCCCGGCCCGCCACCGCCCTCCTTCTTGGCCCGTCTCCCCCGCCCCGCCGCCGCTTCTTTTGTTTTCTCTTTTTTGTTTTTTTCTTCTGTTTCTGTTTTTATTTTTTTAGGTTTGTATTTGTGTGGGTTTGCTTAGCTAGTGTGTTGTACTCCTTTGCTTCTGTTGAGCTGATTAGTTTGTAGATCGAGTTGTTCCAGTCGTGGTCGTGGTTGTGCTGAGGCTCCTGAAGATCCAAACGGCAACGTCAGGGTGGTCGAGACTCCTAAAGATCCCCCATCATGAGTGGGGGCAACGTCATGGTTGTCCATTCAACACTTTCCAGGATTATTTTTCCTGTTTGACCCGTCGTCTGGTGGTAGACTCGTTTCTCTTTCTAGTCTTGTAGCTTGCTTTTGCTCTGTTGTATTTTCATTAGCTTGGCCTTGTTGTACTAACCGGTTCTCCAGTTGCCGATTTATCGGCCTCTCGAGTGGTCCGACTTTGTCGGTTACTCGAATTTTTACCCTTATCAAAAAAAAAAAAAGACTTGTGATGACCTATTTGAACAATCAAACATGAAGAAGACACATAAGCTACAAAGGACAAATGGAAACAAGGAAAATAATACATGTAACTACTCATACATGCAAAATTTTTGAAACCCAATGATAACATGATTATATGCTACATCTTGACTCGTATTAACCCCATTTTGTGCATAAAAGATACACTCTCTTAGACATTTTGAAGGAATTGTGTTTGCTTTTCTCGGATATCTGCCCTTTTGTCGTTTTAATCTTGTATGGGCACTTTTGGGAGCTATGGAACCATGATGGAATCAACTTGGAATTAGCTCATGCTCAGACAAAGTTAAAGGGCGTTGACTCGAAGATTTGTTGAAGAAAAATGAACTTCAAGAGGATCATAACCTACCGATGTAAGAAAACACACTCACATCTCATCACAAGCCAAAGAATTCCCAAGTTGTGGCCACCACGGCCGTTGTCTCCACCGGGTACACTTGAATGCATTTTATCCCCTTCTTTTTATAGCTCATATAAATAGGACATACAAGGGCAACTTTTGAGACCTTATGCCCCAACTTTACATCTAATCTTAGCCTCCATTTTTAGGGTTATCATTTATTTTCATTTTCTCCCTATTTTCAACTCTAGATTTCATTTCTCACTTAATTTAGTATTTAGACTTATGTTTGTTGTGAGATTCTAATGTCAACATTTGGGTTGTTGAAAACGTTTGTGTTGCAAGACTTGGAAAAAAGAAGAAGCAAAGTTTCAACATTTCTCTCATGGTTTAGTGATAACTCAAGGGTTTGATTGAATGATAAGTAATTATTACTCATTCTCTTTATTTCTTGTTTTGTTGTTCATTGTTTACATATGCTTGACAATTGATTTGATGTTTTGTGCTATGTTCATGCAAATTATGAGTGAGCAGTTGCTTGTGTTAGGATTGGAAGTAGCTCAATGGTGATTATGTGATGATTTGGTAAAGTTCTCTCTTTCGTTGAATCGGTTTTGGTTTACTACTCAAATCTTGCACACCAAGTGTTTGTGAAAATGTCTAGCTAGTATTTTTACATTTATTCAATGATGGATATGCACTAAAAGGTGATATTTGACATTGAAACCTCAATATTTAAGCTAGGACTTTTAGGAGCACGAAAGTAGGTCTATTTTCCTAGTGATTGTTTGAATTGTCATAAATCTTAATGCCCCTAATCTTGAGTTAATTATCACGAAAGCAAGAGTTAATCAAGTTTAGGCTAGTTTTCTTGTACCTTGAAAGAGATAACAGAAATATTATGACATTTGACCATTGTAGATCATCTCTTGCAACCTTTATAGATTTACTTGCTTATCATTACTTGGTACCATTATGGTTAACCTCAATCCTAGACTTCCATCAATCAATTAACCCAAATCCTCCTTCTATCATTTTAGTTAGCTCTAGACTTTGTGTATCTTGTTAGTTTTATTAAATCAAAACCAAAAACTTCATATCTCTTGTTTGATGTAGATTATTAGTTGGTGTAAAATTGGTGATGAACGAGTGTTCCTTTGGATTCGAAAATTTTCATAATACTCGATAGTACCGTGCATTTGCGGGCCTATCAAGTTTTTGGCGTTGTTTCCAGGCACGGGTGACATTGATTGAGCATTGACTACTAAGACTATATTTTTTTTCTTTTTATCGTTTTATTTATATATATAAATATATAAATACTTCTAATCACTCTCTTTTTCTTTTTCTTTAGTGATTTCTTTGTTGCATGCCCATTACTCGATGTCTTAGGGAGCATCTTGAACACAAAGCATTTGATTGATCGGATTCACTTGATTTTGTTGAGTTTTGTATACTTCATCTAAGTCTCGATTATCTTCAATATGTGTGAATATTTTACTTACGATCTTATATTGCTTGTTGATCTGGCTTAGGATTTTTTGTGAGCTTCAAGATTAGTCTGGTGTTGGATCTGTTTGTTGAGATCTATGTCCGCTTTGTGCTTTCAACTCGGGATTCAACGTGGGTGTTGTTTTGGGCGAAAAAGATCGAACCGACCTGAATCGGTTAAAGAGGGGACAACTAGACAACAATAAGATCAGTAATATCTAAATAATCCAAATCAACTTAATAATCAAGTGAATGAGATTAAACGGATGTAGTATAAGCTTATCTCCCTTGAATGAGAGAATAATCAAATACAAAATTTAGTCGTCGGTCGCTTCAATACTGAAACGAAGAACTGAGCTAGAGAATGATCGTAAAAGCGAGTAAGAAAGTAGAGAATTGTAGCTTGTATTCAGTAGAAATGATAATGTGTCGTTACAAGATAGTTTCCTCTATATTTGTACTAGTTTTTGGCTTGAATCGGTTGGCAAATCCATCCGAGATTCATGGAAGATGTTATCCTGCACGTGGGTCGGTTAAAATCGTTCGAGATCTGCGGGAGTCATCTAGTTGCGTACTGGTCGCTCCGAAATCCGCGGAGGTCGTCGCTCTAACCATTGGTCGCCCCGAGATCTCTGGAGGCTCAACTGACCGGACCGAGATCTTTGGAGGTTGTTTCTGACTGGATCTTCTAGAAGGCAACTTTGGTTCAAGCTATTGGGCCGATCCAATGGGCTGAAAATCGAGGCCCAATAATTGCCCCAAATATAAACTGGGCCAGAGCGTCAAGTGATGGGACAGTTTGATTTTATAACTTCTCTCTCTTCTGGCGTGATCTTCATCTCGATTTTGCTACAGGCGTTCTGGCAATGGGGCCGACATGTGTATTGTTCAAGCTGAGAGCCAGCTTAATACAACCAATAATCGTGTGAAGACGACTGAGGGCGTCTCTTGTGATGGCGAAGGGTCAGGAGACCGCTCCTTGTTTGTCATTTTCTTTGTTTTGCAGGTGGACTCGTCAGTCGCTTCCTGGTCAAGTCATGTGATGTTGGTCGAGTAGACCTGTAATTGTGTGTGACATGTCGTGTAGTTCCAGGGAAGAGCATTGTAGTATGTGTATAAGACGTGTACCTCAAGTGGGACAGGTCTTGTAAAAATGTGTCGTGTTTTTGTTCCTCTATTCTCTGTGTACCGATCGATCGTGTAATGTGTAAGCGCTATGTGTGATTGTGTTTTGTGTATGTTGATCAACTTGATTTTGTCTTGAGGCTTCTTGTCCAAGACACTTGAAATGTATAGAAAAGATGAAAGGGTGATCGTTGGGTGTGAGGCCAACGGCCCTCCGATGCTTAAGTTAGTAAACAGTTGGATAAGTATAAGTTTTCAAAAGTAATACGACTCCCAATGGGTCGTGTTCCAGTTTGGTTGGTCGTCTTTTGTGGACTCTTCGTCTTCTTCTAGTCTGACATGAGCCATGGCTTTGGCTTGCACGTCTTCGAAGTTTCGGCACGGGTATTTGGTCAACTCGCGATAGAGTTCACTACCCCTGGCAATCCCCGGTGAAAGGCTTCAATAGACGTTGGGACGTCGCAATGCGGGATCGCGACCTTCTCTTTGTTGTACCTATTAAGATAATCCCTTAAGGGCTCATCGTACCCTTGCACGGTCATGTATAGGTCGCTTGATTGCTTTTTCAGTCTCCGACTGCTGGCGAACTGGATTTTGAATGAATTGACCAGATCGGCAAATGAAGCGACCGAACCCTGCGACAGATGCATGAACCAAGTTAGTGCGGGTCCTGCGAGGGTCGTGCCAAAGATTTTGCACATGACCGCTTCACGATTCCCTCTTGGAATAGAGATAGTCATTAGTTTCTGTTTATAAATAGAGATATGATCGTCGGGGCCCCCGGTCCCATCATTGTTGGGCATGTTGGGGACATGGAACTTTTTAGGGATCTCGACGCGAGCGATCGCTTTTATGAACGGCGAGTCTTCATATCCGTCGATTGCTTCCTTTTCGATCAGCTGCGGAACTCCTGGAATCTGAGCGATGCGGTCGTCTAAGGCCTTCATATGTTCATTGATGGCTTGATGTATGAAGGTTTGGAGATCCATCGGTGTGGCGACCTGTGGAGGGACAATGGGTTGAACGACGCTCTAAGTGACCAGAGCCATGGGCGTCGGGATTGCCCCATTCATGTTGAGATGTGTTTGGAGGCCTTTGGTGTTGACTACGCGCCTTGATCCTCCTAGGACCGATGTGGCCTAATTCACATGTGATTTCAAAAGTTCATTTTCACGGATTAGTCGTGTAATTTCAATTTCAAATTGGGTACTTAGGGTTTCAGTTCTTAGGCATTGCTGAGCCAGTTCCTCTTGGAGGATGCTCATGTTTTTTGCTAATTCTTGGATTCGAGTGTCCAAGATGAACGGATTGACGATGTCTTCGGCTTGATTTCCGACCAGGGTGACTTGCTCTTTAGCGACGATCACGGGATCCCTGGAACTGGCCATGATTGAATGTGGACTGGATCGTTGATCGGATCGTTGATTGGCTAGAGGCCCCACGGTGGGCGCCAAATTGTTTTGGGCGAAAAAGGTCGAACCGACCTGAATCGCTTAAAGAGGGGACAACTAGACAATAATAAGATCATTAATATCTAAATAATCCAAATCAACTTAATAATCAAGTGAATGAGATTAAACGGATGTAATATAAACGTATCTCCCTTGAATGAGAGAATAATCAAATACAGAAATTTAGCCGTCGGTCACTTCAATACTGAAACGAAGAACTGAGCTAGAGAATGATCGTAAAGGCGAGTAAGAAAGTAGAGAATTATAGCTTGTATTCAGTAGAAATGATAATGTGTCGTTACAAGATAGTTTCCTCTATATTTGTACTAGTTTTTGGCTTGAACCGGTTGGCAAATCCACCCGAAATTCATGGAAGAGGTTATCCTGCACGTGTGTTGATAAGCACTACTTTGTAGGGCTTAAGTAAGAGTTATTAGAGGTTTTATTGGTGTTATTCGGGTAGATTTAGACACATTCATGTGTATGGTGTTTGGGGGCGGAGTTGGTGTTTTTGGAGGTGTTTGAGCGGTTTTGGAGATCATATGAGACACTGAGGAAGAAGCCACCAGTAGTAGGCGCCAAGGGAGTGCAATGAAGAGTAGAAGAACAATGTGCTGAATTCAATTGGTTCTTTCTCTCTGCTCCGATGTCCAAATGGAGTGATTCCAATTCGAGAAGTTAGATCTTGAAGTCTATTGCAAGTCCTCAAAATATGAGCGCAATCCGAGTTGGGAATCAAAAGTTATGGCATTTTTACGGAAGTGTCGTAGGAGCTGAACCGAAGAACGGCGACCGCCGTACAAAGATGACGACCGCCGTAATTACGGCGCCCGCCGTGAACCTTATGGCGCCCGCCGCATTTGGCTTTCCACCGACCTTGGCTACGAAGTGATTACGGCGACCGCCGTTTAATTGCGGCGCCCGTCGCATTTACGGCGATCGTCGTGGGAGATGCGGCGACCGCCGCCGATGTCAGAAGCCCGCCGAACGTGTTTTCTATATTTGTTTTATTTGGATTATTTTTATTACGGTTTTAATATTTCGTATTAGGTTAACTTAGCTTTATTTCCTTTAGTATTTAAGGGTTGAGAAAAGGCTTTTTGCCTATCATCTAATCTTGGATAATCTTTTTCTTTGAACCCTAATTTTCTCTCTACGTATTCGTTATGAAGAACTAAGCCTCCCTGGCTTAGTCAGACGCTGAAGCTTTCGTTTGGATAAAGTTGTGAGATTCTTGTTCTTAATCTATTGCATGGTTTTTATCTTTCTCTTGCTTAAGTTGTTTATGATTGATATTGATAATCTCTATTTGGACGCAACTAGGGTTTATTGTTATTGATCTATTGCTAGATTTAGATTGTTACTGGTTGAGCATATCTATTTCAGAGTAGCAACTGCATTGTACTAGTATCTGGTTGTGCTAGTCTTATGCAGAAGAGAACTGATTTACATTCTAGGATAATATCTGGTTGTTTTATTCTAGGATTGTATCCAACTATATTCCTATCCGTAAGGCTGCTGTTAAACTGAATCTTAATAGTTTCAGGGTTGTTTAATTAGTTAGTGCTAATAGTATCTGGTTGTGCTATTAGTTATATTTGAAAAGGAATTGGAATTACCATTGCATGAGATTTTGAATGAGTATCTATGATCAACTTGTCATACAAATAGTGGATGTTGTTTGACTAAGTGTTTTTCCCATCACTGATTTCATCATATTTTACTTTGTTTACTTTTGCATGCTTAGATTAATTAGACTCACAAAACCCCTCTTTGGTTACTTTGGATTGACATATAAATTGCATACTAAGATAGAATCCGCCTCCCTGTGGATTCGACCTTTACTTACCTAGGACTACGGTTTAAGGTTTGTTTGGATATTTTGCATAGCAGTTTTTCACACGACAAAAACCTGTTATCATGTGTCGGTTAAAATCGTCCAAGATTTGCGGGAGTCCTCTAGCTGCGTACTGGTCGCTCCGAAATCCGTGGAGGTCGTCGCTCTAACCACTGGTCGCCCCGAGATCTCTGGAGGCTGAATTGACTGGACCGAGATCTTTAGAGGTTGTTTCTGACTGGATCTTCTAGAAGGCAACTTTGGTTCAAGCTATTGGGCCGATCCAATGGGCTGGAAAATCGAGGCCCAACAAGTGTCTTGCATTCTACATATATTTGTAGTATCCTAGATTTACTTTTGATCCTAATGTACTTTTAGGATGTGAATCAGTATTGGAAATTATCAAGATTTTTGCATGCATATGTCACACCCAATGTTCTAAAAATCGGGCTAGGCGGCCGCCTAGGCGGGCAAGTCGGGTTCTAATCGGGCTAGGCGGGCAAGTCGGGCTAGGCGGGTCTAGATGGGTCTAGGCTAACTAGGCGGGTCTAGGCGGATTATGTTTATTCCTATTTTTTGTTTTTTGTTTTCAATTTCTTCAAAATTTTCCAATTCTTCCCACTTTTTGCTTCAAAGCATTCAATTCTTCTAATTTTTCCGATATATTTCTAATCCGTCTAGGCCCCGCCTAGTCCCCCGCCTAGCCGCCTAGGCGCTAGCCCCCCCCCCCCCCCCCCTCACCGCCAAGCTCTCGCCTAGCGTCATTTAGAACATTGGTCACACCTTTAATAAGAAAACTGAACTATTAATGGCGGTTTTTTATGATATGTCTTCTTTTTTGCCTCTAGAAATTGGTTTGTCATAACAAGAAATTTGTATATTGCCATGCATGATGAGTTGTCAAATGTGAATTGGAGTCATGTAAACATGTATGCCAAATGAAAACTTGTGGTGACATCTCGGGTAATTGCGTGTTATGGTTAATGTAGTTGTCATGTTTGTCGTGATCTCTTTTGTGTATATGCCTCCTTCTTCTCCTTCTTCCAACCAGAAATTGCACTTATGCTTTGAATGCTAGGATGTGGTTTGCATGAATGTGTCTCTGCTCTTCACATGCAAGGTTATCTTGGAGGCATCAATCTTGAGTGCAATTGTTCTGTAATGGAATACTACATATTTGGCATGATCATGATCCTAAATATGCTATATATACCCTCTTATTTTAGAATCCTAACTTCATATTAGAAGAAAAAAATGGGAAAAAATTGTCATGTTTCTGTGAATGTCAATTGTCAATTGCCTTAGCTGATATTGAAACACCCTTCTTTATCAATGTTTGCAAAATGGTATGCTTCTTTCTTCTGATTTCTTCCTCCTCATGGGATTAGGCCGAGGCTCTCAAGATTATTGCAACAATTTTTATCACCCAATATTTTGTTCAAGACATATTATTGAAACTCATTACTTTTTTAGATTGATTCCATTTGTTTACCTGTTGCCGCCGAACTATGCCTTTCTTTTGGATATTGCATTGTTTTAGGCATCTTATATAGTAGTGTTAAGCTATATGAGTGAGCTAGGACATGAAGGATATGAAAGGATTAGGCTGAGGCTATAAAGATATTTTGCTATCTAGGATGTAGAGTTTGAAGCATCTCATTACTTTTGATGTGTGATGCATCTCTGTAGAATCGAGTGTATTAGTACAAGAAACGGCAGAACTGTTCCTTGGGCAGCGGAATATTGTAACAGAAAACAGAGTAACGGACAAAGTTCCTTAGAGAGGAAAACTCAATCAACCAACTAGTTGACTGAGAAAAACCTCTACCTCTAAGTTTCCCTAGTAGGATTTCAAATGTCTACTTGTGTTACTAATCCTAGAATTACAATCAAGCAAGTCGTATCTCAATCTAGTTTACCCCTAGATATCTAGACTTCTTATGGTAATGTTCCTAACAACACCTAAGACAATCAAAACCCTAACGAGTACTCAACTTACCAAAGTCTCGTCCTTGTAAGTTCTTCTTCTTCACCGAATGCTCAAAGCTCTGTCAAAATGCCGTAGTTTCTTATCAAATGAAGTTGACGACTTCCTTTCTTATAGTCTAGAAATCCTAAATGATTTACCCTAGTTTTACTTAAGGAAAATCAGATAAAATAATCCTATACAATCTTTTCTTATCCTTTCTAACAATAAGATCTTTAACAACTTTATCTCTTGCGGCCCAAGTTGTTTCTTCAAGATATCTTTCCAAAAATAGGAGATTCGGCAAATTGTAAGGGTGACATCGCGCACGTCTCTTCGTTCCTTGGTGTTGTTCCCTTCCTTTTCCTGTTCACAACCGCGCGTCTTCATTTCTTGTTTGTTCCAGCGCATTGTTCCATTGTTGACTTCTTTGTTCCTTTCAATCTCTGTTTTGATTCATCACATGGTTTTCATCGTTCCTTTAATTCATCCGATTCCTGAAACTCATAGTCACACTAAAAACCATCAAATTCCATTGAATTTATCATCATCAAAACTAGAGGGAACATCATCGTTCCAACAATTTCCCCCTTTTTGGTGATGACAAACTCCTTCAAAATGTGCATGTTCAAAACAGTCAAGTAAGAAGTCAATCACATGTAGTCACACATATACAACGATCAAGATATTGACATAGTTCCCCTCAGAAAGTACATAGCAAGTTTTACCTTCAAGTGGCATCTTCATTCTCCTTAGCACTAGCTTTTGTTGTCAACCCTTCATTGGGTTTCACATTTTCCATACTTTCCCCTTTTGGCATCATCAAAAGATCACAGAAATAACACAAAGTCTTGACTAGCATGCAAATCATGATCAAAATATTGCATTCATTAAGTAGAAAGAAGTATAAAGCTAAGGAAGCTAGACAGCTATCATCAAAAGATAAGGAATAACTACGCAAAAGACATAAAAACATTAAAATGCAAGAACTGAGGGTTAGACGGGCTAGATAGTGACAAGGAACACTCAAGTCTCAAGGTCTTCAGCATCTTCTTCATCCTTGCTTAGAAAGTGATCCAAGAGCAGGTTCATGGTGGTGTTTAGCTGTTTAAGCTCATCCAGAATATGATGCTGAATCGAACTACCCTTGGATGTTCCTTCGCCGGCAGTTTTCTTCGCAATCACAGTGCATGTTCCCTTCGAATCACCCTTAAATTTCTTCTTCTCCACAGCAGCCGAATCCAACTCACTACCCAGAGAGACCTCATTTTCTTCGCGATAAGATTCATCGCGAAGCAGCAGCATCTTTACTAACCTCGGATAAGCCAAAGAGTAGGACTTTGCCTTGCACCGTTCCATGTGGCACAAAATCACTCGAGGGAGATTGATCAACTCTACTTTGTAGTGCGTAACTAGGAGTTGTTACCGGAGTTTTAGGTGCTATTTGTGTGTGTTTAGAACACAATATAGGAGAATGGAGTTGTGGAGAAGAAGTGTTGATTTGGTGGTTTTGAGTACTTAAATAAAGACATATTGAAGATGGAGGCGAAGCCACAAGAGAAGACCGAAAGCGAGAGCTGAAGACGCTACAGGAACATTTCCCCGGGCGCAGAAGTGGTGCCGCGGTCTCGGATTGAAGAAACAACGAAGAACGTCCAGAGACTTTTCTGCGGTCGTGGATACTGTTCATACGCGGAAGCCGGGATTTTCGTCCGAGTTTCGTTTTACTTTATTTCTTTTTCTTTTATTTCCGTTTATTTCCTTTTAGGATATTATTTCCTATCTTTTGGAAACTAGGTTTTGCTAGGTTTATATCTTTCTTTTCATTAGCAGCCTGAGAGAATTGAAGTTATCTTTATCGTTCAGTTTTTCCCTTAGAGTTTTTACACTTTGAAGACTATGAAGAACTAAGCAACCTTTGCTTAGTCCGACGATTGAAGCCTTCGTTTGTATTTGGTTATGAGATTATAACTCTATTTCCTTTCCTTTGATTATATTGATTCTCTTTGTGCTTCATCCCATTGATTCTTACTGATTTGACTAGTCTGATCATCTAGTTGATATTAGTGATTGTCTATTGCTAGAGTTTGGATATTTGTAGTTGAAATCCCTTATCTTGTATAGCAACCGAGATTTACAGGAACTAGTTGTGAATGTTTATTGTGAAGAGAATTGATTACATGTCGAGTACTAACTAGTTGTTAAGTATTGTATGTATCCTGGTTAATTCATATGCTTACTGTTGCCTTTAGATTGAATCTTGATAGTTTCTTGATTGTTTCTTGGTAAGTATTTTCAGGGCTAGTTGACCTGTCTATATACATAAGATTGGGACAGGAATATTCATTAGTAGGAATTGGAGATAATCTAGGATCAACGAATCAAACTGAAGTGTGGATATTTGTCTGGTTAAGTTACTTCTCACCCATTGATTACATCTTTTGCATTGATTTACTTTGTTACTTGATTACAAACCAAAACCCCATGTTTGTTACCATTGGCATACAACCTTTGCACTTAGGAAGATTGCTTGTCTCCCTGTGGGATCGATCCTTATTTACCCTACTACATTAATTAGGTTTTTGAGGTTTACTTTGATAGGCATCACGACTTTAGCTTCATCAAATTTGGCGCCTAATATTGTATGGACCTATCTTATGGTCCACACCCGTGCTACTGACTCTCCAATTGTAGATCTTGATACAGAAATTGAGAGAACACTTTCCAGGAACCGAATAACAGCATGCACGCAACTCGAGATGGCTGAAGAAGAACAGATGTTGAGGCAGTTGACTGTGCCGAATCTAGAGCAGCAGCCACTTGCTGTGCAGTTTCCAGAGTTGGAGGATGGTGTGAACTTTGAGCTTAAATATGAGTTGATTCACTTATTACCCCACTTCCATGGGATGAGAGGAGAAGACCCCAACAAGCATCTCTCTGAATTCCACGCTGTCTGCAGTAGCATGAAGCCAAGGAACATTACTGAGGACCAGATCAAGCTGAGGGCCTTTCCTTTCTCTCTGAAGGATTCGGCCAATGATTGGTTCTATTATTTGGTCCCAGGAAGCATAGATATATGGGCAAAGATGAAGAAAGCCTTCCTGGAGAAATACTTTCCTGCAACGAAGCTCAATAGCTTGAAGAGGAACATCAGCAATATCGAGCAACATGCTACTGAGACGTTGTATGAGTATTATGAGAGGTTCAAGAGGTTGATATCAAGTTGTCCATACCATGGTTATTCTGACCAAGACCTCGTGCTATATTTGTATGGTGGACTTCTTGATGATGAGCGTCGGATGGTGAACGCAGCCTGTGGCGGTAACATTCTAAACAAGACGCCGGCTGCAGCATTTGAGATATTCTTTGAGCTATCTGAGGGCTCAAAATAGTTTAGCAAGAGAGCGAGCGCTCACATAGTTAAGGCCGCAGATTCTCATCCATCGTCCTCACTACTTTCCGAAATGGCTGAGATGAAGGAGATGATGAGGAGGTTTATGATGAAGGGCAACCAACAGCAAGTCAAGTCTTGTGGAATCTGCTACGACACGATGCACCCTACTGATGCGTGTCCCACGATACAGGAGCCTACTGCTGAAGTAAATGCTATAGAAGGTTTCGGCCCTCCTAGACCGAGATATTGTAACACCCCCAATTTATACCGGAGATATTACATGCCAGTGACCTCAGACTTTACCGTCCAAAGTCACCCCAGGCTTTTCCAGAACAGTTAAGCTTAAAAACATAACATAATTACATATTAATTGAAAGATTAAACAGCGGAAGACTTTAAAGAGCCAACTTATCACATGGCTAAATTATGAAGATACATTGAAGTAACAGTTTAACAATCTTAAAACACTTAACAGCTTAAAACACTGACTTTTAAACCTTCGTCTGCAAGCTTCTTATCCTTCAATAGGTTACTTAAACTCCGGGAATCAACTCCTGATGTGCCGAAACGGACGGATGGCACCAACCATGACGATGCAGATAACAAAAATACAGCGGGTTAGTCTACTGAATAGACTAGCAAGGGCACAAAGCAGAGTGGTTCGAGTGATCATGACCGTTTATTATCATTGTCCCTCGAATAATAACCGAAGGGACGATATATAACCCGACACTTTCACGGAATGATTTAACAATTAAGATATGCACTGAAGAGAAGACTCCAACTGAAATGAGCCTTAAAGGAAATTATGACAATCGAGGGAACATTAAAGTTACACACACCAATGATTTAAAAGTTGACTGAGATGCTTCGGTTCATAACCAACCTCATCGCATACGGCGAATCTAGATTGTAAAGAGAACGTACTACATTCAAGTCGAGACGAGCTTTCCTAGCTGCACTACTCGCCAAAGGTTTATTAATCATGTGCACTCGGGCACATATCTTATTTAATTACAAAACACACATTACTGAAACACGTTAATGTTATTAAGAGCGACAACAAGGCTTAAATCTTAAGGCGACCATTACGTCAACTCAAATTAAAACACACGCGGGACTTAACATTATTATGCCGAGTAACAACGACGTTATTATTACACCGGGTGACCTTACGTTCACCCTGATTGCACTATTACAGTGCTTACACTTATTAATTATGTGATTAACTGCACTTATCTTATTAAATTACAACACACACACACACACACTGTTGAGGCTTTTAATATTATTCTGAGAACACGGAAGTTATTATTACACCGGGTGACCTTACGTTCACCCTGATTGCACTGCCACAGTGCTTACAATTTAATTTACAGGGTGACAGTTACGTCCACCCTAATGCACTAGCTAAGTGCTTAATACACAGGACTGCAATTAAGCTCATCCAATGGCGCTTGCAAGGCGCTTAAACACTTCAGATCCTTACATGTGGATAAGAAGCATAGGTCATGACCCTTAAATTATTCGGAATTAATCCGAGGAATATTATGATTTAAAGAAACGACAAATCCTTACTTGGATTAGCGTTCCTATGAACATTAAGTTATAAAGAAACGACTAATCCTTACTTGGATTAGCGTTCCTACGAACACTCGTGTTAACTAAACAGTCTAACACAACAATTAATCACATTAAAGCCATCCAAGCAATCAACTTAAATACAGAGATAATAGAAACAGCTAATCCTTACTTGGATTAGTTTTCCTATTAACGCGCATGCTATTCTAGCATTAAGATTAATTTCACAATAATACCATCACGGTAATTATCACATATAATAGCGTTGTTCTAACAGATATACAACCTATTATAACATTACTTTAATCACGCTTATTTATGAACTCAGTTCCCAAGCAAAACAACAGTTCACTCTAATTTAATTAACAATTAAACAATTGATAATTAATGAAACATGGAATGATTAAGCAAGAGCGAACCGCCACTTGCCTCAATCCGCAGAAAAGCCTAACGACGACGGGATTCCGGGCTCGACACGCGTATAGCTCCACTAGCATAAACACCTTCGAGTCGACCCAAAAAGGAACCCTAGGTTAGATTCGACAAACAATAGTACGAATATACGAAAGGATGAAAGGAATCGAAGGATACGAGACCCGATTGAAGGTCTCGGAAGCCAATGCAACAACTCCCGGGCAGCAACCCTTCACGGCCGGCCACCAAACAATTGCGGCGGGCGCCGCCACCATCACGGCGGGCGCCGCCTCAAGCACGGCGGGCGCCGCTCATCGGCTTCCTCTACGGCGGCTGGCCACACACCACGGCGGCACCAAGATCTTCACGGCGGTCGCCGGCCCCAACACGGCGGTCGCCGAGCTCATCACGGCAAGCGCAGGGATCTTCACGGCGGTCGCCGTTCCTGGCGACGGGCGCCGTCTCCCTGGCGGCGGTCGCCATCTCCCTGGCGGCGGTCGCCGTTCCTGGAGGCGGTCGCCGTCGCTGAACAGAAACTTAAAAACGGGCAAGAAATCTTACCCGCGACGCTCGATTTGGTTCGCCTTTCGCCTTGCTTGGCTTCTAGGCTTCTAAGGGCCTTCCAAGTCTCCTTTGGCCACCGAGAACGACACCAAACGAGCCTCCAACGATCCACGAGAGCTTTTCGAGAGAGAGAGCGTTTTTCTTTGGGAGCGTTTTTGAGAGACGAGAAATGGACAGCGTAATGGCGTCTTTCCCCTCCTCCTTACACTCACCCCATGCTCTCTATTTATAGGCAAAGATTAGGGTTTTGGAGGGAGCTTGGGTATTAACCCTTGGTTAATACTCTTGTACTTTTGCCTCTTGGATATTAGCTCTTGGACAATAACCTTCGGATAAAGAATCTTGTACTATTGCCCATTAGATAACAACTCTTGGGCAATAAACTTGTACCAATCTTAATCCGCGTTAACAAAAGTCGTACACGAACGAGTACGAACTTTCAAAACATGTCGACTTTATATTATTTCACTGAGAAAAATATTACAGATACAGAGCACATTACAGAATGCCTCCAACTTTCTGAATTAAATCCGACGTACTAAATGGGTGTTCGGGAAAATTCCAAAAATTCCCAAAATAATCCTTACAGAATTACGGGGTATCACAAATATGACTCGTACTCCAACACCTACAATCCAGGGTGGAGAGATCACCCTAATTTGAGGTACGGGAACCAGCAGAATCCTCCTCAGGGTCGGGATGATCAAGAGTTCCACCAGAGGCCACCACAGTTCTTACAGCAGCAGCAACAATTTCAGCGGCCTGGAAGTCAACAACAATAACAATTTAGAGCTCCATATGACCTGAGACCTCAAGGCCAAAGCACAAGTTCATCTATGTCCAGTGATGACATGATCAAGTCTCTCGCTCAGAGTGTCTCGATGTTGGCAACCACTATGGTCCAACAAAATCAAGAGATGAAGTCTAGTATTCAGAACTTGGAGAAGCAAGTGGGGCAATTTTCTCTCGTAGTAAGCAAACTGGAGGCCCAGGATTCGGGGAAACTACCATCTCAAACGATAGCAAACCCGAGGGAGAATGTCTGTGCGATGACACTGAGGAGTGGAACACAAACGAAGGAAGTGACGGATGCTGTAGAGGAAGAACCGCGACCGCGGCCTGATTTCCGCGACCGCGGAATCATCACTGAAGGCGAAGCGAAAACCAGCGATTTTCCGCGACCGCGGCCTGATGTCCGCGACCGTGGAAATGTTTTTGGAGGAGGGGCACAGTCTGAAGCGAATCCGTGACCGCGGATTGACATCTGCGACCGCGGATTATCCCCCAGCATCCCAGAAATTATCGAAGAAATTCCGCGACCGCGGGACCCAATCCGCGATCGCGGTTTGCCCGCTGTTGTCCATGACGATTATGTTTGCCCCTATTTTCCTCCGCTCGATTCGCTGAAGCTGCCCGCGCCTTTCCCCGAGGCATTGAAGGATACTATAAGGCTGGAGAATGACAAGGAACTCTTTGAAACCTTCAATAATTGCGAGGTAAACATCCCTTTGATAAAGCTAGTCAAGAGCATTCCTCGTTATGCAAAATTTTTGAAGGAGTTATGCAAGATTAAGAAGAAGAAAAACAGTGAAAGCGAAAAAAAGGTCCAAGTGAGTGAGAATGTCTCTGCTATGTTACAAAAGCGGTTGCCCAAGAAGTACAGTGATCCAGGCATGTTCAGTATTCCTTGCAAGATAGGTGACACCACGTTCGACAAAGCCATGCTTGATTTGGGTGCATCTATAAATGTACTACCTCTCTCACTGTACGAATCTTTGGAGCTTGGGTCATTACAAAAGACAGGGACAGTGATTCAATTGGCGGACATGTCCTATGTGTATCCCAAAGGAGTCGTGCATGATGTTCTGGTAGAGGTAGATAAGATGATTTTCCCTGCGGATTTCTATGTGATGGATACGGGGCAAGACAAGCATGCAGCCCCTGTGATGTTGGGTAGGCCGTTCATGAAAACGGCGCATACAAAAATTGATGCGAGTAGTGGTTCGCTCACCATGGAGTTTGATGGGGTGAAGGTCGAGCACAACATTGATGATGCAAAGAGACACCCTCATGATTGTGACCCCAAGCGTTCGGTTGATGTGACCAACCCAAGCTGATTTGAAGGACAGCATGTCGAGCCACGACAATAACCAAGGCGCTGCTCGGGAGGCAACACGAGGTATGTAATTCTTTTCGTGTCTTTTCGTTTCAAGTTTTTATTTGTGTTGTTTTCGGTTTAGACTAAAACGCAGGTAGGGGACCCGAAGCCAATATTCGAAGACGGTGTTTAATTCGCACCAGACGCGAATCCGCGACCGCGGAAAATGCTCCACGACCGCGGTTTCGCCACTGTAAGTCTCCCTATCTGAATCGAAAAAAGAAAAAGAAAATCGACAATTTTTCGCGACCGCGGCCTTAAAACCGCGGTTGTGGCCCAACTGTCCGAGTTTTATTTTGAGAGACGGTGCACATCATGCTGCCAAGGAGGAGACCTTAGCCCGACACTTTTATTTGGCACCGATGATGGCCCGACATTTGACCGCTGATGAGGAGGAACACCAGAGCCCGCTATACGATTACACTTGGGCTCCAATTTTGTGTTCGTTGAAGGCCTGTGCAACCCCGTTTCTTTGATGTACCACTTCACCTTACAGTGGATCTATTTGGTTGCACGTGGAGTTTACGTGAGAAGGACCGCCGCAACACCAGAGACTTGTGTTTTCAATGTTTTACCGCCAGCACCAACATCCAAGTCCAGGCCAACTCGGCGACGGTGTGAGTACTTTTCTACCTTTCCATGTGCTTCATATTTTTGTCTTTCATTACATTGAGGACAATGCAATGTTTAAACATGGGGGAGTGATCTATACTTGCTAGTCGTCTGAATATAAAAAATTTGAAAAAGTCAAAAATATGAAAAAAAAGACAAAAGAAGAAATTATGGGCTAAGTCGAAAACCCGAAAGGGCGGCTTAGGCAATAAGCAGGTGGCTTGGACCAGCATTAGGCTGAGGTAATAAGAGGTCAAGAGTGATGTGAGTTTTTGGTGAGCCCATCTATTGAAAAATGAAATGAGTGGCTTGGTGAAAACCCGAAAGGGCGCCTTGGCAAAATGAGTGAAAAGAAGAAGAGTGATTATTAGGATTTCTCATTTTTCTTGGCGTGATGACATAAGAAGAGGTGATATAAGGAGGATTCGGGTAGGTCACTTTGGGAGTTATAAGAAGATAGATGGAGGCTAGGATTATATGATCACATTACTCTATATGGTGTTCGGGTTAAGCTTGGGGGAAGTACTCTGCTTTCCTTTAAGCTTGTGTTGTGTTGTGTTGATGTGTTGGTGCCTGGGAGATTCATGTTTAGGTGCAATTGTTAGTGGAGATAGTTTTGCTGTGCTTCCTGAGACCTTGGGTATTTCATTGGAGGAGTAGGTTTCTATTAGCTTACTCGAGGACGAGCAAGGTTTAAGCATGGAGAAATTTCATCAGCTCTACTTTGTAGTGCATAACTAGGAGTTATTACCGGAGTTTTAGGTGCCATTTGTGTGTGTTTGGAACACAATATAGGAGAATGGAGTTGTAGAGAAGAAGTGTTGATTTGGTGGTTTTGAGTACTTAAATAAAGACATATTGAAGATGGAGGCGAAGCCACAAGAGAAGACCGAAAGCGAGAGCTGAAGACGCTACAGGAACATTTCCGCGGGTGCGGAAGTGGTGCCGTGGTCGCGGATTGAAGAAACAGCGAAGAACGTCCAGAGACTTTTCCGCGGTCGCGGATACTATTCATACGCGGGAGCCGGGATTTTCGTCCGTGTTTCATTTTACTTTATTTATTTTTCTTTTATTTCCGTTTATTTCCTTTTAGGATATTATTTCCTATCTTTTGGAAACTAGGTTTTGCTAGGTTTATATCTTTCTTTTCATTAGCAGCCTGAGAGAATTGAAGTAATCTTTATAGTTCAGTTTTCCCTTAGAGTTTTTACACTTTGAAGACTATGAAGAACTAAGCAACCTTTGCTTAGTCCGACGATTGAAGCCTTCGTTTGTATTTGGTTGTGAGATTATAACTCTATTTCCTTTCCTTTGATTATATTGATTCTCTTTGTGCTTCATCACATTGATTCTTACTGATTTGACTAGTCTGATCATCTAGTTGATATTAGTGATTGTCTATTGCTAGGGTTTGGATATTTCTAGTTGAAATCCCTTATCTTGTGTAGCAACCGCGATTTACAGGAACTAGTTGTGAATGTTTATTGTGAAGAGAATTGATTACATGTCGAGTACTGACTAGTTGTTAAGTATTGCATGTATCCTGGTTAATTCCTATGCTTACTGTTGCCTTTAGATTGAATCTTGATAGTTTCTTGATTGTTTATTGGTAAGTATTTTCAGGGCTAGTTGACCTATCTATATACATAAGATCGGGACAGGAATATTCATTGGTAGGAATTGGAGATAATCTAGGATCAACCAATCAAACTGAAGTGTGGATATTTGTCTGGCTAAGTTACTTCTCACCCATTGATTACATCTTTTGCATTGA
Source organism: Rheum nobile (assembly GCA_027886185.1). NCBI lineage: Eukaryota > Viridiplantae > Streptophyta > Magnoliopsida > Caryophyllales > Polygonaceae > Rheum > Rheum nobile. Next base: position 3,267,845 of record WOAB01000546.1, on the reverse strand, counting down.
TTTACTTTGTTACTTGATTACAAACCAAAACCCCCTTTTTGTTACCATTGGCATACAACCTTTGCACTTAGGAAGATTGCTTACCTCCCTGTGGGATCGATCCTTATTTACCCTACTACATTAGTTAGGTTTTTGAGGTTTACTTTGATAGGCATTACGACTTTAGCTTCATCAGAGATCAATCTTCTCCATCCTCAGAAATCTGTCAAACAGAAACTAATCACAGAGAGTGATGGTGTTGCGCTTCTGTTGGCGAGGTGCCACAGCCCTGGAGATGATGTGGAAAGCCACTCGCTGAGCAAACCTCAACCTCTCAGTGTGCAACTCCCCAGTGGTTGAACCAAACAGCCGTTCCATACACGCCAACTTTTCTTCTATAACCTCACTCGCAGGAACCTCAAAGAAACCACCCAATGGAACAGAGAGAAGCGAGGAGATTAACTTGGGCGTGAAAGACAAGTCTTCACCACTGATTTTAGTTGACCCACACATAGCATCTGCTTTGGAGAGATGATAGTAGTGGTAGAACTCTCGCATCTGCACTTCATTCACAGTTGCCCTGTTGGAACAGAGTCGTTCCCATCCTTGGAAACGTAGAAGATCCAAAACCTCGCCCACTTTGTACTCGGCAAAGAAACTTTCACGAATTAACAGCGGTGGGAGAATCTTCTTACCGTCTGAGAAGTCTGGAGCAGTAGTCGAAACAGAGAGCTCCAATTTCGCTTTGCCAACAGTCTTGGCCTTTTTCTTCTCAGTCAGCACAGCGGAACGGAGTCGTGCCTTTAGCGGTCTGGGGGCGGTTTCATCACCACCGGATTTCGACGGCGTCGACTGCGCAGTTGGAGCCATGCGATGCTCCAAGAACTGAACTTCCTCATCTTCTTCCTCAGCCTGAGCAGTCGCAACGAGATCAACTAATTTTCGCTTGCGAGGTGGAGGCGGTGCCAAAGAGACAGCTTTTACACCCCATTCCTCCTCAATGGACTTCAGAGACTGCTCCTCCTCCTCAATTTTGTCCTTGGAGGAGAAAGAGACTTCTTCTTCTTCAATAGGTTGAGGATGTGGTTGTTCCTCCATAGAAACCACTGCAAGCACAGGATTGAGATCATGGGCCTTCAACGGAGACGGAGCGGAGGGAGGCGGAGTTGGTGTTGGTGTCGATGTAGAGGCGGAGGGATCGACAACTATTTGGACGGCGGCCTGAGCAACCTCAAGAACAGACGCCGGCACGCCAGGGGTTGAAGGTGTAGCGCGGGCGGCCTTGGCCTGTTGGAGGATGAACGCATCCATCTCGGTATCAGACATCTTGTCGGTGGGGAGCATCTTGCTTGGAGAATCCATGGATGAAGAGAGTAAGCTCGGAGAGATTGCACAAATATTTGAGAGATTGGAGAGAGCAGAGAGGCAAGAGAGAATGGCGGTGATGAACTTGTGATGGAAAGACAAGTATATATAGGAAAGAGAAGATCTTTAGAAGATAAATACTTTCCAAATAAAATCTCAACCGACTTGCCAAAAAGCCATCATGATATCATTTCTCTCTCCTCTGATAACGACCACTTTTTACTTCGTTTACCACGTCGCCGTTCCTGCAACAGAGCAGTCAAATCTCACAGAGAGTTGTTCCAACGTTCACCTGCACCTCAATAAATGTCAGTCACTGATTCAAATTCAACGTTCCATTCACACTATTCCTCCTTAATCTGAGCAACGATCTTCGTTCCCCCTGAGACTAAGAGTATTTGCGAGGCTTGTCTGGATATTTCATAGTTAGGTTCACACAAAATAGAGTATATCCAAACAAATGGTAGGGAGAGATACAACTCAGATAATTATTCCGAGTAAAAATGTATATCAAAGAAGGATCATAGGGAACGTTTACCTGAATCAAGGCTATGGGAGGCTGTACAACCGATTATCATGTGGGCTTGTAATGAGGGTTCAATTCATCAAATCGGTTGTTTTGGGTTACAAGTAAGATGTTAGCATGCAATCAAGTAATTTAACACAAATCAAAAGACAAAGAAGCTGACCCTAAGACTTAGCAATTCAAGCATACAAAAATCATGAAATAGCAAGATCAAGAAAGGCAGTTTAAGCAAGATACTTCATGATATCCGTGAACCAAATTAGCCAAGCATTGAGGGAATAGTGGGTGTGAAGTTCCTCAATTCAGAGAGATCATGCCAAGGAGCAACCGAAGATGCTCGAATGGGCCTTTGTCTAGTACTTTGGTGAAGATGTCGGCCACTTGATTTTCAGTCCTGCAATGTTCCATTCTAATGAAGCCCATGTCAACATTATCACGTAGAAAATGATGACGAATGTCAATGTGCTTAGTACGTGAATGATGAATTGGATTTTTCAAAATGTTAATAGCACTAGTATTATCACACATAATAGGAACGGTGCCAAGAGACATACCAAAGTCCTCCAGTTGTTGTTTGAGCCACAATACCTGAGCACAACAACTTGTTGTGGCAACGTACTCGGTTTCTGCAGTGGAAAGGGCCACAGAGTTTTGCTTCTTGGAACCCTATGAGACAAGACAAGGACCAAGGAATTGTGTCATTCCAAATGTGATTTTGCGATCCACAACGTGCCCAGCAAAGTCAGCGTCAGTGAATCCAACAAGATTGAAATCACAGTTCTTGGGATACCATAGACAGATATGGTCCATTCCTTTGAGGTATCAAAAGATTCGCTTTACTTCATTCAAGTGCGAGTCCTTAGAATTGGCCTGAAATTTAGCACAGAGACACACTAAACAGAATATCTGGCCGACTGGTCGTGAGATAGAGGAGAGAACCAATCATTCCTCTATACATGGTGGGATCAACAGTTGTTCCATTCAAATCTGCATCCAAGCGAGTGTTAGGAGAAATAGGAGTAACAATGGGCTTTGCAATATCCATACCATATTTCTTCAACAGCTCCTTGATGTACTTTTGTTGATGGATCTTCGTTCCTTCCTTAGTTTGAGTTACTTGTAGTCCGAGGAAAAAGGACAGTTCCTCAATCATACTCATCTCAAACTCACTACTCGTAAGATTTTTGAACTTCTCTACAAGAGCAGGGTTAGTGGAACCAAAAATAATATCATCAACATAAACTTGAACCACCAGAATTTTACCTTCTTGTTCCAGAAGGAACAGAGTCTTGTCAATTGTTCCTCGACGATATCCATTAGAGAGAAGGAACTGTGCGAGTCTATCATACCAAGCACGAGGAGCTTGCTTAAGACCATACATTGCCTTATCCAGAGCATACACATGCGAGAGAAAATTGGCATCCTCAAAACCACGGGGTTGCTTCACGTATACCTCTTCTTGGAGATGTCCATTCAAGAATGCAGTCTTGACATCCATTTGGTATAGAGTGAATCCCTTGTGCGCGACATAGGCGATGAGAAGACGAATCGCTTCAGTGCGAGCCACTGGAGCATAAGTCTCATCATAGTCTATCCCCTCTTGTTGATTGTAGCCTTGAGCAACCAACCTTGCTTTGTTCCTTGTGACTACCCCTGAGTCATCGAGCTTATTCCTAAACACCCAGCGAGTTCCAATGGCATGCTTGTTGCGGGGTAAAGGAACGAGACGCCGGACTTTGTTCCTTTCAAACTGATGTAGCTCTTCTTGCATAGCTACGATCCAGTCAGGTTCCTTCAATGCTTCCTTGATTGTCTTGGGTTCTACAAGAGAAATAAAAGCATGGAAAACACAGAACATATTCAATTTAGAACGCAAACCTCTTTCACCAAAGGGAGTGAAGAGATTATGAGTGGGGTGAGCCTTTTGGATTCGAACACTCTTTGACACGAGAAGAGATGGATCGTCATGTTGTGTCTCGGAATTGTTCATCGAAGATGAAGGCAATGGAGCACCTTTAATTGGGCCCGTTCCTTCAGCATGACTCAGATAATCATCAACAATATCATCACTAGAAGTTCCAGATGGAACAGTGACAACCGCTTCAATGTCAGTTGGAGTCACAACTATTATTGAATCATCAGTCGATGTTGAGGGAACGTCTGCGTCCTGTGTAGAATTTGTTAGAGTATCATCATTGTGGGAGTCATCAGGACTGGAAGACTCTGGAGAGGATGGGGAAGCATTATCAGTAATAGGAGCACCGTTCTCACGACTTGGACTAGGTCTAGATGAAGGACCATTGCCATCATCATTAGAATCCTCTCTTTGCATTCTTGGACAACTGTCCTCAGGGAACGTTGTCTCTAACTCGCTACTGGCACCTTTGGAGTTCTCATCAAAGACAACATGGATGCTTTCTTCGATTTTGCGTGAATTTTTGTTGTAAACTCTGTAAGCCTTGCTTGCCTTTGCATATCCCAAAAATATTTCTTCATCACTTCATGGGTCAAACTTTCCTAAGTTATCCTTCCCATTGTTGTGAATGTAACACCTGCATCCAAAAGCACGCAAGTGGGAAATATTGGGCTTGCGATCCCTTATTAGTTCATAAGCAGTTTTATTCAATAAGGGATGAAGCATGGCACGATTGAGTATATAACAAGCAGTGTTGATGGCTTCTGCCCAGAAAAATCTTGGAAGATTGCTTGCAATGAGGAGAGTTCGAGCCATGTCTTCTAGAGTCATGTTCTTCTGTTCCACAACCCCATTCTGTTGTGGTGTACTAGGCGCGGAGAAATCATGCGACACTCCATTTGCTTCACAGAAGTTGAAGAACATAGAGTTCTCAAACTCCATTCCATGGTCGGACCTTATAGCTTTCAACTTCTTTCCCAAACTGGTTTCCACCTTCTTGATGAACGTCTCGAATGCGGAGAAAACTTCATCCTTTGAAGACAGAAAAATTGACCAAGTGAATCTAGAATAATCATCGATAATTACGAAAACATACCTGTTCCCACCAGACTTCTTATCCTCATGGGACCACAGAGATCCATGTGGATCAGTTCTAGAGGATGAGAAGTTGTAACATCAGGCTTTAACTTGAATGAGGAACGAGTCCGTTTCCCTTTCACACAGGCATCACAGACACCATGGAACTCAGATCGAACATTTGGGAGACCACGAACAAGTTCCTTTGCATGAAGCTTGTGAATTAGTCGAAGATTAGCATGTCCAAGCCTTCTATACCACAGTTCCGTCTCATCAGCTATAGACGCAAAGCATAGAACTTCCTTTGGTTTGAAATTCTTGTCCACAATGTACACATCCTTGAATCTGACTCCTCTCAGAATAATATTCTTGGTTTCACGATCTTTGACAAAGCATTCTTGTGAAGTAAAGACCGTCTTGTTGTTCCCTTGGTCGCAAAGTTGTGCAACACTCAACAAACTAAAACCAAGTTCATGAACTAAACTTACCTCTCTTACCGTGATGCTGGAATTTAGTTTTGTTTTGCATGTTCCAATGATTTCTCTGCATCTCTTATCTCCAAGGGCAACGCTCCCTCTGGAGTGTTTGTGAAGTGAGGTGAGTTGATCTTATTTTCCGGTCATGTGGCACGAATAAGCACTATCAATGTACCACTTCTCGTTCCCCCTCACTTCAACCTGCACATAAAAAGTTAAGGTTTGGCGACCCGGGCAAGCTTAGCCTTACCTGGTCGAGACACATAATGCAATTGTTCCTTAGGAATAGCATAATTAATGACAATAGTTTTCTTCCTAGATCTAACATGATTATAATTATACATATGTGAATCATCATAGAAGTCATTCGAGTTCACATTATTGCTCCTAATGTTCCTTCTCTTTGTGTGCTCTTCGGAGAACTTCCTTTTCTTTTCACAGTCTCTCTGCAAATGTCTGTTGTCCCCACAATACCAACACAACTTGAATTGATCCATTTGAACATACTTTCTATTGGGAACAACACTCTTGTGTTGCTTAGCACGTTTTGGACAAGGAACGTTGGATTGATTTCCTTAAGACTGCTTGAGGAAGATCTTGTGAGCAGGTTGTCAAGTGTACCACGACTGGTTCTCATTCAGCCCACTCTCAAGTACCTTCACACGTTCCTCAAGATTGTTATTCTTTTCTCTAGCATCATGTAGTTCCCTGACTCTTGATTCACGAAGTTCAAGAATAGATGGATCATTATCTTTCTGCTTAGAACCTGTGTACCCAATACCATACCTTGCTTCGACAAACTGAATGTCTTCAGTTTCCGCTTTCTGTTCCACTAGTATGGAGTGAATTTTGTGAACATAGGCTTTCATCTCTGACATCTGTTCCTCAAGCTTAGTTGGTCCAGCTACAACACTTGCATCAATATTGTTAGAGACTTCATTCATAAGCAAAGAGACCTTTTCGTTTCTTAACCTCTGAAGTTTCTCACGATTAGCATCACATGAAGAACAAGGAACATTTGAGCTACTAGCAGTGTTAGATATGTTTTCTTTTAAACTACTACACTCATCTTCAGAATTAGCAAGTTCCTCTTGTGTTTTCAAATTTTCAGAATATATTTCCTTTATGAGAGCAATCAAAGATTTCTTATCATAGTTCACAAGAGATTTTAAAAATGTTTCAGGATTTACCTCAAGATCCTCAAGCAAAGTAGTAGAGTCATTGAGAGCCATTACACACATCTCACCACCCTAAGCTTCAGGGTCTTCACCATATGAGTCATCCTCATTGCCCCACACAACAACAAAAGTTTTCTTCTCATCGTTCCCAGAAGGTTTGCTTGGTTTCTTGGGCTTTGGGCATGAGCTAGAATAGTGACCCTTCTCATTATAGTTGTAGCAGGTGATATCTTTGATGTCACGAGTTTCACCATGGTTCCCACCTTTGTTGTTCCTACCTTTGTTGTAAAGGGAACGCATGACTCTAGTTAGTAACACAACCTCAGGATCATCGGAGCCATCATTATCATCAAGATCATTCTCAATCTTGTCAACAACCTGTCCAACCATCAAAGCAATTCCTTTGTTCTTGGGATCTTTGTTTCTTCCAGCCTTTTATTCATTGCCATACTTCTGAATCTTGCTAAAGACCTCATGGAATGTCAATTTGACAATGTTGGGATTCTCTTTCAGAATAGCTTTAGTCATGGCATAACGATGAGGAAGACCATCAATGATGATGATGATCTTCTCATCCGGTAAGATCTCCTTGTCATAAATGGAATGAGTTGTCAAGTTGGCCGTGATTGCTTCAAATTTGGCCTGGTAAGCACTCTCATCTTCATTATCTTCCATTTTGAAATTGTAGAAGTCCTTCTTGGCTGTGAAACGATCAATTTCATGAAGATCCTTGCTTCACATGTACATTTGTTCCAGGGCAAGCCACTTAGCATTGGCAGATTCACAAGATTGAAGTTTTTGCACATCTTGCTGATTAAGAGCATTGTTGATGAGCATGGCAGCCTTGCAGTTCTTCTCCATGATCTAGAGATCCTCTTGATCCCATTTCTTTAACTTTTGCTTCTTCTCAAGATCAGCAATCTCAAGATCTCCAAGGGAGATGATCAACCAACATTGAAAGTCATGACTTTGGACCCACTTGATGAAGAGATTCTTCCAATGTTGATATTGACCAGCGAGCAACAAGGGAGGCCTTGAGGAGTTCAAACCAACTTTGACAGTGATAGCAGTCATCGTTACCTGAAAAATCTGTAAGTAACACACAATCTAGAACAAACTAGCTCTGATACCAATTGTAGAATCGAGTGTGTTAGTACAAGGAACGGCAGAACTGTTCCTTGGGCAGCGGAATATTGTAACAAAAAACAGAGTAACGGACAAAGTTCCTTAAAGAGGAAAACTCAATCAACCAACTAGTTGACTGAGAAAAACCTCTTTCTCTAGGTTTCCCTAGTAGGATTTCAAATGTCTAGCTACTTGTGTTATTAATTCTGAAATTACAATCAAGCAAGTCGTATCTCAATGTAGTTTACCCCTAGATATCTAGACTTCTTATTGTAACGTTTCTAACAACACCTAAGACAATCAAAACCCTAATGAGTACTCAACTTATCAAAGTCTCATCCTTGTAAGTTCTTCTTCTTCACCGAATGCTCAAAGCTCTGTCAAAATGCTGTAGTTGCTTATCAAATGAAGTTGACGACTTCCTTTCTTATAGTCTAGAAATCCTAAATGATTTACCCTAGTTTTACTTAAGGAAAATCAGATAAAATAATCCTATACAATTTTTTCTTATCATTTCTAATAATAAGATCTTCAACAACTTTATCTCTTGCGGTCCAAGTTGTTTCTTCAAGATATCTTTCCAAAAATAGGAGATTCGGCAAATTGTAAGGGCGACAGCGCGCGCGTCTCTTCGTTCCTTGGCGATGTTCCCTTCTTTTGTTGTTCACAACCGCGCGTCTTCATTTCTTGTTTGTTCCAGCGCGTTGTTCCATTGTTGACTTCTCTGTTCCTTTCAATCTTTGTTTTGATTCATCACATGGTTTTCATCGTTCCTTTAATTCATTCGATTCCTGAAACTCATAGTCATACTAAAAACCATCAAATGTCATTGAGTTTATCATCATCAAAATAGAGGGAACATCATCGTTCCAACAATCTCATTACTTTTTAAATTTTGCTAGACACTAGATTCTTTTGGCTTCATTTGAGGCTTACATTACAACTTTGCATGTAACTTTTAAGGAATATAGCTGAAATTCTTCTAGACATAAGGTTGTATTTTTCATTCATTGTCAATGTGCATTTTATCACCACAACTATGTTACATTTGGTACAGCATCTGTCCATCCAATATAGCCAACTAATGTTGAGTTAGGTATTGAACAATCAATTGTTGAGTTAAGTGTTTATATGAGTTTGACCTGAGATTTCATCCAATATAGCCAACTACTGTTGAGTTAGGTATTTATATGAGTTTGACGTGAGATTTGTTTGCTACCTATTGAACAGCCAATTGTAGTTTATATGTTCCAATCAAGAAATTGCCAAAGGTTCAATTGGATCTTGCTATATTTGTGTAACTCATCTAAATCTTTTTAAAAAAAAATTTGGTTATTCAGAGTAAGGCAAGAGACGTACTGATTGTTGTTAATCTCTTCAAAGATTTGCAAATATACGAAGGAAATTTCATCATAACTTGTTGATAGGTCTTCATAACTTATCATTTACATTTTGTGTTCTAATCTCATACATAATTATGGCCTATGGAAATTAACTTTTAACAAACATGTATAATTAAAAAGGTGATGATTAGTTAAGATCTTGCCTTTCATCATTATTCTGTTGTAGATATAATTTCACTAGGTATGTAAGTTTTCACCACCTTTTATATGAAATTTGAACTTTTAGCCCAATTTTTTGGGTGTCCGGGCTGAAAGACTTCCTTTGTATTAAATAAATTAGGACTTTCGGCCTAGATTATGTGACACAAGCTTAACGAATATTCCATCCGTTTTAAAAAGGTTGTCATTTTAGCTCATAATTTTTGTGTAGAAAAGATTATTATTTTAAGTGTTTAGGTGATAATTTATTGGTGAGTTACAAGGTTTGACATCGAAAATTATATTTTTTAGCTTTTTTATACAAATTCTCTATGTTTATTGGTTACAATTGAGATGAGTTATTAAATACTTGTAAATTTTAAGAAAAAATTATGAGAATATAAGATAATCATTGTATTTCTTAATAAGTGTGTCAAACTCTAGAATGACAATATTTTTTATACGGAGAGAGTAAATAGGTTTGAATGCACCTAGAACATTTAATCCGGTCTATCCCACATTGGTAGACTAGAAATAAGACCCCTGACAACAACAAGAAAGCAAAATTCAAAATTCCATAATGATTCATTCCTCATAATATTATTCATCCAACAACAAAGTCAATAGCCAAGAAAAATTAAGAAAATATCATATTCATAGGAGCACTGTAATGATCCTCAAAAAGGGGGTAAGAAACTCATTTAAAGAGCTTAAAAGATGCCTAGAGAAAGATCATTTTCAATAAAGGATTTGTTTGGTAAATGTGTTTATAAAGAGTTTTTTGTTTATAAAGAGATTTTTTTTTTAAAGTGGTATTTGAAATTTAAATTTTGGGTGTTATAGGAAAATGTGAAGGGAGAAAAAAAAGTAGATTTTGTTTATAAATGGTTTATAAACTAATTGTCAAACAGGCCCAAAGCTGATCCAAGTGCTATTGCATGACAGTGTTCGACCACATCATCAAAGATGCAATATTGCAAATGGTAGTTTGTCTCTTGATTTTCACTCGATTTATCCTTGCCCTGCATATGATAATATTGCAATTTGTAAGGTCTAAACAAGTCAAGAAAGAACGAAAACAAACTTAAAAGATGACAAAACCACATGAAATGCCATATAATTGAACTCATAAAGTGGGGTGATTCATATCTTGTTAGGAAGTGAACTTTTGAAAACTTCAGTCCCTACGATAGTTCCCTTTCTCAGTTTTCCTAGTTTTGATAATGACAAACATCTTTGCTATTAATGTTTCAATTAGTGTGATAAACAGGGAACTTAGGACTCGGAAAGCAAGGAACAGAGATGCTGTCGCCAGACTTGGGAACTGGCGAAAGGAACCCAAGCTAGTCGACGCCAGAAACACTTGAAGAATTATGTGAAGGCGGTGGTGAGCTGTTTTAGGGTACATCTTAGTTAGAGAGAGAACTAAAGATTCTATCCGGTTTCCATATATAATAGGAGCGTAAAAGATTATCTTTTATGGAAACAAAGTTGTAAAAGTCGGTAAAGATAATATTTGGTAACAAATGTTATCTTTAAAGATTTCCTTTGATTATTTTATTTATATGATTCGGTTATTGAAGATTCACTATCTTATTAACTAAATCATATAAGTAAAGTGGTCAAACCTCTCTCACCTCTCACGCATTAACGAGAAGAAACTTTCTGAAGTGCAGAAGAAGAATTGTGCCGTGTTCTTTGAAGAAGAACGAAGTAAGTCACTTGCTTGTTACTTGGTTAGGTTGAACTAGGTAGAGAGTCTTTAGTGTGTCTAAGACTTTAATCTGTGTGTTCTATTCTAGTTGATTATAACCGAAGTATTAATACAAGAAGTAGACTTTGAAATCCTCTTGCAAAAGGGGTAGTGGGTTTTATCCTGGATAACTAGTTGGTTATCAAAGGTTCCCACTCTAAGGAACTTGTCTTGAATTTGTTCGTATTTACTTATTCCGCTGCTTAGGGAACTGAACCTTCAATTCTCTCGATAACTAACAACGTACGATCCTACATATCTTCTTGGTTCCATTTGGAAAGAAAATGTAGGATTTTAACCAAGTTGTAACTGCTAGTCTTAATTATAATATAACTGATCAACTTTCTTAATAAACGACTAAATGCATGTGTCACTATTCAAGATGCATTTAGTACAAGAAAAGGTTTGAACCTTGAGGCTACACAATTATTTCCACAAACACCAATCTATTATAAAGGACCTTTGACAATTCTTTTATATTCAGGCATGTGCTAACTAATAGTAGTAAAAAGAAGCATGTGTGATACCAAGAAAGGAATAAAAAATACAAATTTATACGTTAACTTACAGCTAAATGAGTGCTTACATTGGTATGTACAAAGTTTGTGAAAGAATGTCCAAAAAGTTGACAAGTATCGTATCAAGGTTTGATCAAAATCAACAATCTGTTTGAGCATAAAAAAGAGGAAGAAAAGGATGAACAATTAGGAATTGATTGACAGCTTATTTACACATAAGAATATAACTGCAGTGCAGATCAAAAGTGCAATATTCTATTAAAGGCATCTTCAAAAAAAACGTAACATGAAACGCTCTCCGTATGAAGAGAACTCGAAAACCCTAAACACCTCAAACCAGGGTTTCGCCGCCGCCTCTACCAAAATCAGCCCCCGAAAGCTGCTCTCGGATCCCTCCGACCAGAAGAAATTTCTTCTCAACCTCGCCGGTGAAGATGATGGTGGTGTCGAAGCTTCGTCTTCGGCTGTTAACCCTGGATCTGAGAACACATCGCCGAACGATGTCTTCGAAATCCTTTCTCTGAAGAAAAATCCAGCGGCGCCCTGTTGTGGGTCTTCTCCGACTGGCCGGCGTTCGAAGCCTTCTCTCAATAGAACTTCCCCGATGAAGGTGTGGGATCCGGGGGTTCCCTGTGCTCGCCTCCATCCTCAGAGAGTTGGGCCGCTTTGGTGGCGGAAAGGGTGGGAAACGACTACGCGGCTTGGTGCTTCTGCTCTCCGCTTGCCTCTTGCCGTGAGGTCTCTCCCGCCGGTGATCGAGGTTCAGATCTGTGGGCGAAGTGGATCTGCGGGGAGTGTTGGACTGTCTTTCGTTCCGTCTCGCTCAACCTTCTTTCCTGGAAGGACTCTCCTCTGGAATCTCAGGTGTAGTATTTCCTTTGCTTACCTTTGGACCTTCTGTTGTGCATTGTTTGTTTCGACTTGTGATAGTTTTATTGATTTTGAATGCCTGAACCTGCTTTCCTCTATTCTTTCTCTTGCTTTTCTGCTTTCCCTTTGCTCTTGCTTGTGTCCTTGTTGTTTGTGCGTTTGTGCTTATACTTGTGAGATCTCTCTTGCCTTTACCAATCTCATGGATAAAAGGAAGCAAACGATAAAGGAGATGTTATGTTCTGCTATGGGAGAACCTAATATCTATGAAAAAGCCCTTATCCAGAACTTTGAACCCTTGTCTGTAAAAAATTCTGAGGTGAACCCTCTGCTCATGGCTAAGACCAACTCTGATCTTCCTTCCAGACCTGTTATTTTGTATGGATATGAGTTGTTATGCCCCATGTATGCTTCTCTTGACTATCTTATTGATAGCTGCTTACTAGCATTGAACTTACTTGACCTCCCTAAGTATTGCACTGATCAGTGTTGGTTTTATCGCCCAATTGGTTGTGTGATACTTTGTATGCTTACTGTGTACCTGAAGCTGAACTTTGCTCATACTGAACAACTTTATCTCGAACCGCTGAATGAATTTGATCAAAATTTATGGGATCGACATTTGATGTCATATGCTTTTATCTGTCTTGGCAGGCATTCCCTATGCTACTACACCTGTCCAGCTTATAACTCAGACAATCAAGATCATTATCACCCTGCTTGTTGGGTTTTTTTACCACATAAAGAATCAGTCCCTAAATTCCATGTGTATGGTATACATCTTTATAACTTTGTATGATAATTATTGGAACCAAAATTGTTATATTTTGGCACCTGCCATCTGGAGTCCCTTGTGGATACACCAGCAGTTAGAAACTATCAACTTTATGAACAAATTCTTCAATAGAGCCGTGTGTGTGTGTTTGGCAGGAACTTTTGCAACAAGGATTGAAGCTTTGAATCAATCAAACTTATGTAATATGACAGAAGACCAAAATGACGAAAATGGTTCCATTTGTATGTCGTTTGGCAGGAACTTTTTTGTGAGTATTTTGGGTGACCCCCACAGTTTTCTGAGTATCTTGGGTGACCCCCATAGTTTTCTAAGTATCTTGGGTGACCCCCACAAAACCACAGAACAATTCTGCTTGAGAAAAGCAAACAACAAAACAAACAAGGACTCCAAGAACAATATGACTATGACCAATGGACAAAATAGAGGAAATAAACATAAACTTTGTAGATCGCTCAAAATCTTTTCTTGGATAATCTGCCATGAACAACAATGTCCGTCACTGGGGGAACGACTCCAAAACAGACGACACCAAAACCATGATGCACCTGATTGTTTAAATCATTGGAATTCACAGAACAATGAACACTATAACATCATGACCAAAATCATTTCGAAGTCCCCTATATGTCTTATGATATGGGGCAAAATCATGATGAGTTTCTTATGAAGATTACAACCTGGAATTGCCGTGGGATCGGAAAGAAAACCTTCTGGACGGATGTTGAATCCTTCTGCAAAATTGAATGTATCCAATTATTTGCACTCTTTGAAACTAGAACAAACAAAGAACCAAGTGAACAAATTTGGAGAAAAGCAGGCTTTGATCAATTTTACTGTATCCCGGCCATGAGATTTTCGGGTGACATCTGTGTTATGTGGAAGACCTACCAACTTACAAATGAAATCCTTGAAATTGATCAGATTGATACGAGGTTTATCTCGGTCAAGTATACTAATCAAATCTCGAACAAGAAACTTATGATAATCCTTACTTATGCTCCTCCGAATGAGGCTGGAAAAAATGTATTTTGGAATGGTCTCACCTCCTTTATTAAAAATTGCTCCCTTCCGTGCATTGTCATGGGAGATCTGAACGAAATTCAAGATCCCTCTGAGAAATTAGGCGGTTTATCACCACCACTGACTAAATTCGCAAGATTACGTCATTTTAAAATGAATGTGAACTAATAGATACTACTATTCAAGAAAATGGCTACACTTGGCGAAAAAACACTACAGAAATTGACAACATATATGAAAAACTGGATAGGGTACTCATCCACCACCAGATCCTTCAATGGTACCCAAATATCTGTACCAAACATTATGCTTTCACAAGCTCGGACCACTGTCCCATCTCTATTGAATTAGACTCAGAAACACCCTTTAAAAATCAGCCTTTCAAATTTGAGAATATTTGGATGACCAGAAAAGATTTCAGAAATGTTGTAAAACAAGCCTGGAGAACCAACTATCACGGATCTAGATTATATAATCTGGTATCCAAAACAAAATTATTGAAGAAACATGCAAAAGTCTGGAACAAAAGCACTTTCGGTAATGTTTTTACTCAATTACAAAACATAGAAAAATAACTCTCTGAAATCCAAACCAAGATCTGTAGTTCCCCTACGAGTGACCTTATTAAGAAAGAAATTAGAATCATGGAAAAAAAGGAAAAGATACTTTGCTTCCAAAAAGTATATTGGAACCAACGAGCAAAAGTCAAACACATCAAATTCAACGACACAAATACAAGCTATTTTCATAAAATAGCAAGTGGAAGAAGAAACAGAAAAATCATTAAGGAAATTAAAACACAAGAAGGTACTAGCATTACGGGGGAAGAAAACATTAGATCGGAAATAAGAAATGATTTCATCAAGAGATTCAAAAGTGAAACCATGAACCAAAGACTATTTTTAGACAATTTGGAACTAATTCAATCTGAAATATCCAACGAAGAGAACCTAGAACTAATCAAGAATGTTACAAATGAAGAAATTAAAAGGGTTGTCTTCAACATTGGTTCGAATAAATCACCAGGCCCAGATGGTATGACAGTAGAATTCTACCAAAAATATTGGGATATCGTAGGCCCATCTGTGATTCAAGCTGTGAAAAGCTTCTTCCTATCCGGGAAATTGCTCAAGCAGGTTAACCACACATTCATCTCCTTAATACCAAAATGTGACAACCCGAGCTCTACCAATCATTATAGACCTATTAGTCTTTGCTCCACAATCTACAAAATAATTTCAAAAATCTTAACAACTAGACTCAAAGGAACCATAGAAAAATTAATCCACCCCCTACAAGGTGCCTTCGTTGCAAACAGGGCAATTCAGGATAATATTCTTATTGCCCATGAAATATTCCACTGCTTTAAATCAAAAAAAGGAACAGAAGGTTTCATTGCCCTTAAACTGGATATGGAAAAGGCGTATGATAGAATTGAATGGGACTTTATCCTCAAAACGATGGAAAAGTATGGCTTTCATGGAAAATTTATCAACTGGATTAGGGAATGTATTACTACAGTTTCATTCTCGGTGCTGGTAAACAACGGACCAACAGAAATTTTCAAACCAACAAGAGGACTTCGACAGGGTGACCCACTCTCCCCTTTCCTATTTATCTTGGGATCTGAAATATTAGGTAGAAAACTACAAAAGGCTTCAGAAAAGCCTCGCAATCCATTAGGATTTCAAATCACTCAACAAGGATCACAAATTCCTTTCTTGGCCTTTGCTGATGACATTTTAATCTTCTCAAAAGCCAAACAAGAGCATTGTAAAGAAATAAAGGACATTGTTGATGACTACTGTAAAATCTCAGGACAAAAAGTGAATTTTCACAAATCAGCGTTTCAAGTGACTAAAAAAGTCACTAATCAAAAGAAAATAGCCATTCAAGGTATCCTCACCATTACAAATATGACATCCCTTGAAAAATACCTTGGTTGCCCTATTATCAATGGTAGAGTCACCTCGAATACGTTCTCTGATCTTCTACTCAGCACACAACAACAACTTGTAAAATGGAAAGCAAATTCTCTCTCCCAAGCAGGAAGAACAACTTTAATCAAAGCAAACCTGGCTTCGAGGCCAAACTTTCTTATGCAAAGCTTTATGCTACCATCACACACACACAATGAGCTTGACAAGCTAAACAGATCTTTCTTTTGGAACAAGGATAGTTCTTACAAACCTCTGATAGGCTGGAAAAAAATTTGTAAACCAACAAAACAAGGGGGCCTTGGTGTAAGAAAATCTAAGGATATGAACAAAGCTCTACAATTCAAACTGCTTTGGAAAATCCTGGCAGAACCAAATAATTATTGGGTTAAAGTGATTACACACAAATACCTGAAAAATGATCATATCCTCCATTACAAGAAAAAAAGAAGCTGTTCTTGGCAATGGTCAAAAATGATTGAACTCATTGATGAATTCAAATCAGGACTAATCTGGCAAGTTGGAAATGGCAAAACAATTAAATTATGGCTTGACAATTGGGTTTCCAGATCCCCATTGAGTGAATCTATAAAATTACAAGCTACTTTGAACGAAGATGCTACGGTAGCCGACTTTATGCTATCAAATACAACCTGGAACAAGAACCTAATAGAACAATACCTACCTCAAGATTTAGTAACAACAATTACTTCTATTCCGATACCGCTGAATGATATTCATGACAGAATGTATTGGGAATCCAGCAAGAATGGCTGGTTCTCTACAAGCTCTGCCATGGAATTAATTAATAAAAACAAAAGATATACTGCGTATGACTCCAGTTGGATATGTAAATTAGACACCTATCCCAAAGTAAAAAACTTTATTTGGAAAATACTGAAAAATGGTCTACCGACAAAATCACGACTCACAGAAAAAGGGGTAGCTGTTCCCCAGGGTTGCATTAGATGCAATGCGCAATTGGAAGATATAAATCATCTCCTATTCCACTGTACCCATACCAAGAAAACATTAGAGAAAATGAACCGATCAACATATGATATTATCACCTCTATAAATATAGTAAATAGAACAATCAATGAAATCATTGATGAAGTTCGACAGAAAACTAATCACTTGCAGTTCATAGAATTACTGGTCTCCTGGTGGGGAATCTGGTTTTACAGAAACCAACAAAGCTTTAGAAATTCAAATATTGGAACCAACTTCATCAAGGATGTTCCGATTTTTATCAAGCAACAAATGGAGAACTGGAACAAGACGAAAAGTTGGAACCCTGACTGCCTAGCAAATGATAAGCCAAAACACCGCACAACAAATTACGTCAAACGACCAATCAAAAAATGGAAAAAACCTCCTGAGAAAATTATCAAAATTAATACTGATGGATCAACCAAAATGAATGGTGAATCGAGCTTTGGCTACATCTTTCGAAACAATAAAGCTGAACCTATTTTCATATTTGGGGAAAAATGTGGCACCTCTACCCCTTTAAAAACGGAAACTATTGCGGTCAGAAATGCCCTGGTAAAAGCCTATGAATTAGGCATTACCGACATTCAGCTTGAGTGTGATAACCTGACTGTTGTGAATGTCCTTAACCGAATCTGGCAATGTCCATGGGATATTGAAATTATTATTTCTGATATCCTATGTGTTTTACAACTTTTCTCTTCAGTGCAGATTCTCCATGTCTTCAGGGAAACAAATGGAGTGGCTGATTTCATAGCGAAGGAGGCCCATCTACGTTTCTTGGAAGATATTAGAACTAGTTCAGATTTTATAAATCTCATCCGCAAGGATGCTATAGACTGAGAAATCGGCTTTTCTGTGGTTTTCGGTCTAATTCTTACCTAATCAAAAAAAAAAGTGCAATATTCTTCCTTAAGACAGTCTAGTGATCAAAATTTTATCACCATAGCTTAGTTGATCAAAACACTCTATGTTCTAGCTCAATTTCCTTAGGAAAGATGATGACAAGCAGGGCAAATACTATAGAGAAAATCATAAAAGGAAGTGTGTGCCTATATAGGTATATCCAAAATCAACAATAATCATATCAATTAGCTAATTTGAGTTAGAGATCCAAATCGATTATTTACTCGAACACTTATTCTTAAGGACACAATGATATCTTCAACACATTGTCACTACTCGGCTGATTTCCTATCAAGTATTAGTTCTGCCATGTGTACAAGAGAGACTAAAGTTATAGAGCTTACATGTCCTATTGCACTTAGCATACCCAACCATTTTTAGAAAAAATCTTTCAGCTTCAATATCTTACCCATATATATATAGTCAATTGCTGCGATTTTATTCAAATACATATACTTGTGATAACCACAAATTAGGCATTAGGGATGAGCTGAGAATTCATCAATAGATTCAAGTATATACATAGCATCTTATGTGAATCAATTTGCAACTTCTACTCATAATAGAAGTACAAACTCAAACAGAGTCATATACATTATGCAATAACTTGAATTTGATCCCCTTAAAGATGTTTTTTTCAAAATTAAATGACTTGTATTCCAAAATCCAAGATCAATACTTTTCTTATGTAAAAAGGGTGAATGAATATGTCTTTTCTATATGTAAAAGTTAATCGTTATTAGAACTTCTATTAATAACCTCCTTCAAGAGATATATAATGGGGATTAATGTTCGCACCCGTTTTTGGGCGTAACCAGGTTGCGCCCAAAAAGCAGATATTTTTTTAAAAAAAAAAAACAATTCCTTGGGCGCAACCAAGTTGCGCGTTGCGCCCAAGGTCCGGGTGATTTTTTTTATTTTGAAAAATGATTTTTTTAAAGATTATCGTTGCGCCTAGAAGAAAAGAAATCGAAAAAAAAGTATTTGGAAATTCAAAAACCTAGTAGATTTGTATACTTGTGTACATGGCTATAAATTCGTTTGCATCATGAGGTTTCAATATGCTTTTATTCATCTAAAATTCATGTGCATTTCTTCACCAATTCGTTTGACATTAACTGTTTGTTATTATTATTCTCGATATAACTATGGTTATATCCTATAGTTATATACTATGATTATATCTTATAGTTATATCCAATTTGGTTATATCTTATGGTTATATTCTATAGTTATATACTATGGTTATATCATATAGTCATATACTATGATTATATCTTATAGTTATATCCAATTTGGTTATATCTTATGGTTATATTCTATAGTTATATACTATGGTTATATCATATAGTTATATACTATGATTATATCTTATAGTTATATCCAAATTGGTTATATCTTATGGTTATATTCTATAGTTATATACTATGGTTATATCATATAGTTATACACTATGGTTATATCATATAGTTATATACTATGGTTATATCATATAGTTATATCCAATTTGGTTATATCCTTGTAGTTATATCCAATTTGGTTATTACTATAGAATATAATCATAAGGATATAGCCAAATTGGATATAACTATAAGGATATAACCAAATTGGATATAACTATAAGATATAGTCATAGTATATAACTATATGATATAACCATATTATATAACTATATGATATAATATAGGATATAACCATAGTATATAACTATGGGATATAACCATTGTATATAACTATGGAATATAACCATAAGATATAATCATATTATATAATTATAAGATATAACCATAGTATATAACTATAGAATATAATATAGGATATAACCATAATATATAACCATAAGATATAATCATAGTATATAATTATAGGATATAATGATATGATATAACCAAATTGGATATAACTATAAGATATAATTGTAGTATATAACTATAGGATATAACCGTAGTATATAACTATAGAATATAACCATATTATATAACTATAAGATATAATCAAAGTATATTCAACTATTTAATTGGAGGAACACAGACTGCAAAATAGAATTATTTTATGGATTAAACTCTATTTTATCGTTGTTTTCTCCCTAACCTGAAATCAAGTAATCAATGTTAGACTTTGTACTCGAATGGACGAAAACCCCAAACCCTAAACCCTAAACCCCAAACCATAACCATAAACCCTAAAAAATACTAGAAACCCCTTGGGCGCAACTAGGTTGCGCCCAAAGGGTTGTGTGGGGATTATTTTAGGATTTAGGGTCTTTATTATTGCAGTACAAAGTTTAAAATTTTCAAGTTGAAGTTGGAAAAATAACTTATAATATCTATATATTGACTGAATATTTTGCTAAATTGTTTCGGACCATGAAAGGTATGATGGTGGTTGGGGGAGTAATATATAATGTCATTACAGGATATAACTATAGAATGTAATATAGGATATAACTATTGAATATAACCATACAATATAATCATAGTACGAAAACCCTAAACCTTAAACCACAAACCCTAAACCCCCAAAACCTAACCCTAAACTCTAAAAAAACACTAGAAACCCCTTGGGCGCAACTAGGTTACGCCCATAGTTCTGGACGCAATCTAGTTGCGCCCAAAGGGTGTGTGGGGATTGTTTTAGGATTTTTTAGAGTTTAGGGTCTTTATCATAGTAAATAACTATAGTATATAACTATATAATATATGATATAACCATAGTATATAACTGTAGAATACATTATATGATATAACCATAGTATATAACTATATAATATAACCATAAGATATAATCATAATATATAACTATAGAATATAACGATATGATATAACCAAATTGAATATAAGTCATATAACTATAAGATATAATCATTGTATATAACTATATGATATAACCATAGTATATAACGATATGATATAACCAAATTGGATATAACTATAAGATATACTCATAGTATATAACTATTATATAGTATATAACTATAGGATATAACGATATGATATAACCAATTTGGATATAACTATAAGATATAATCATAGTATATAATATAGGATATAACCATAGTATATAACTATAGAATATAATAGAGGATATAACCATAGTATATAACTATAAGATATAACGATATGATATAACCAAATTGGATATAACAATAAGATATAATTATAGTATATAACTATAGGATATAAACATAGTATATCTATATGATATAATATAGGATATAACCATAGTATATAACTATGGAATATAACCATAAGATATAATCATAGTATATAATTATATGATTTAACCATGGTATATAACTATAGTTTATAACCGTAGTATATGACCATAAGACATAACCAAATTGGATATAACCATAGTTATATGTGATTTTCGAAGGATATAACCATAGTATATAACTATAGGATATAACGATATGATATAACCAAATTGGATATAACTATAAGATATAATCATAGTATATAACTATAAGATATAAACATAGTATATAACTATATGATATAATATAGGATATAACCATAGTATATAACTATAGGATATAACGATATGATATAACCAAATTGGATATAACTATAAGATATAATCATAGTATATAACTATAGAATATAACCGTAATATATGACCATAAGACATAACCAAATTGGATATAACCATATTTATATGTGATTTTCGAAGGATATAACCATATGATATAACCAAATTGGATATAACTATACGATATAATCATAGTATATAACTATAAGATATAAACATAATATATAACTATATGATATAATATAGGATATAACCATAGAATATAACTATAGAATATAACCGTAGTATATGACCATAAGACATAACCAAATTGGATATAACCATAGTTATATGTGATTTTCGAGAATAATAATAATAAACAGTTAATAGCAAACGAATTAGTGGAGAAACATACACGAATTTTAGATGAATAAAAGTATATTGAAACCTCATGATACAAACAAATTTATTGCCATGTAACCCTGGTTACTTGAAAACGTCTATTACTATAGTCAAATGCACACAAGTGTACAAATCTACTAGGTATTTGAATTTCCAAATCATATAAAATAGCAGGATAGATACAATGGGATGAGTATGTAGTAAATTTATTTTAAATATAAAATAAATTTGTTGATTTAAATACAAGCGTGTTTTTTTTTCTTCTTTTTTTTTGGGCGCAACAACATGAACCGGATATTTTTTTTATAAATCGACCATGAACCGAGTTTTTAACAACCCGGTTCATTCACTTGGGCGCAACCAGGGTTACATTGCAATAAAAAAGCGGGTGCAAACATTCTCCCCGTATAATGGAGGTCAATGCAGGCTAATACAAGACAATACCAAATAATGGAAGAAATTTGTATTAGCTCAAACAAAAGAACAAATAACCCCAACAACAACCCTTAATCATTCCTAATTATAAAATGTAATGCTGAAACTTGTAGCAATTAGAACTTACATACTAAAAAATCATTATCAGCCAAAGATGATCCGGGAACATCCTCAACGGGAACAAACATCAAGACGACTTCCTCTATGAACCCAGATCTTCGAATCACAGACCCGAAACGTAGAACTAACTCAAAATTAGCAAACATAAAACATCTTGGAAATGTAATGGAAAGCAAAAACATGGCCAATACTAGAAAAAAGTTCCCAAAATTATTGATTTTGAAAGATAAATTAGGGAACTCGATTTAAGCGTATGTACAAAATAAGTTTCTTTGCTTACCTTCCATAACTAATCACACTTAGGCACAACTTCTCCCTTCAGACTCATCACGCTTGGCTTAGGACGGCATCACCTCTTGATTATTTTCCTTGTAGACTTGTAGTAGTTTTCTGCATCAACTAATTCCAGATCCTCCAACTTCCTCCTCCGCTTCCCTCTAGGAATTCCTTCCTTTGAGCAATTGTTCTGCACATACTCTTTTGAAATCCTAATCGCAAACCTAAGCTAACCCCACCCTGTTCCAACCTTTGCCATAGACTTCGACTAATTTAGCTTCCGCTTCGCGTAAACCCCAATCCATTTTTTAAGCTATAATCCCAATCTCATAACCATGCAACTCTCCTCCACCCTCAAATTTCTTCAATTGATTCCAAGTCGTTCAGAAGAGCATGTCGATCTCTGGAAAATCTCTCAAACCCTAACACGTGTGTACTCTTTCAAATTTTGCAAAATATGGATAAATAATTAGACGTGCGTCCTCATTGGTACACGCAAATGACAACCGTTGCTTTAGATATTTTTCATATTTTAAATCCGCTACAATATTTAACATAAACGTAACATTAAACTACAAATATCACAACCGCTGCTTATACGCTGTCATTAGCCCAAAACGCTTCTAACAACTGTTTCATTATCATACAACTGCTACTATTAGCCGCATCATTATCCAAACCGCTGCTACTAACCGCATCATTAGTGCTTTATTGTAGTAGTGCCCCTTGAACTTTATTATCTTCCATGGCAAGGAACATGGCCAAATTAACTGTGTCAATGATGTTGTATTGAGTGTATTTACTTGACTTTGTTTAGTATTGGAGAACTTTGATTGCCTGCTTATTTTGCATTTTTAACCGGGACCCATAAATCTTAATGCATGTCATTAGAGGGTGGTTTCCTCATTTTGGCTAAGAGTTTGTAATAATGTACACAAGTATGAGGTGATCCTTCTAGATATTTAAGAAGTGGCCAACCAAATGAATTTTGCTAAACCTCAAGTTACCTAGCAAAATGTTTGAATTTTCGTTGAGTATAATATTTTGTATGTATGCACTAGAAATTTTGCTTTGGGCCCTATGCCTGTAATGTGTGTATGATGGGAAGCGAATTGTCCAACTCTACCAGAATGTGCTTTTCTATTAAACTAACTATGTTCGGCATATCGAGCTAAAACTAGAGCTTGAGCTGAATAAGTAGCTGAAGTTGGAGATGAAGATGAATGAGTAGCTGGAGCTGGACTCATCAACTTAATTTTCTGTAAAAAGCTAGTTCAATGTTCGGTACTACGAGCTGATTTTTAAATAATAGTAGTAAAATTACGAAAAAGGGTATGATATATAATACATATATATTTTGGAGCATATACAAATAAGGTTATATTTTGATCCATGTGAGTACTTTTTAACCCCATATTTATATGGTTGCCTCCTCATCTATAACACATCAACATTTTCACGAACGTCGACGCTGATATAGTTTCACTTTAATTCATCCATATGTATATGGCTAATTAAATCCAAATCTATCTACTTCTGGTTTCAATCTATTGATCGTTTTCGATTCAATGTTAGCATGTTGGTCTATAAATTGGAGTTTTTATAGATAAATAAATGATCAATTGTAATTAATACAAAGTCTTTGACAAAAGTCTAAGTGAGGAGATACATAATATTGATAAAATTATGTAAATAATGTCATGATACAATTATTCATATAATTTCATAATGATAGATGACGAGCTATTTTATGTGTTCATTTAAGGGCATCAGTGGATAAAAAAATTATGCTAAGCTGGTTAAGCTTTCATAATGTTGGGGATCACATTAAAAAAATTAACAAAATTAAGCTATATTCATCTACAATAAGCATGTTAAATTAGATGAATAACTTTTTTCCAAACACTCAATAAGAAGATGAAGAAAAAATTTAAGCTTTGTTAATGTATAAAAGTTATGCCGAACGAAACCTTAGTATATTAAACTTGGAGAGATCATTGAACCTTTGGTCACCTTTCACCTAATTGATATTTAGCAACTTGCATTGTGATCTTTACAGATACATTTTGGTGTCAACTGAAAGCTACAATAGGTTACTTTATTAACCAAACCTTTTTGTTTCTTGTAAATTTGAAAGAGCTTTTCAGTGTTATCGCTTAAGAGAATTTTCTGATAAATATGTTACATGCGTTAATTGTATAAGACGTATATATTATAGTTTATACATGGATATAAATATTTTTAACTCATAAAATCAAAATTTGATTTTCTTTGCCCGTGCCAAGCAGCTACATTAGTTAAACTTATTCAAACGGAAAAAAAAAAATTAAGATCGAAAAAGGTGTTAAGAGCTAAGAGGGCGAAGACAGGGTAGTGGATATGGGCCTCGGTTAGTATTATTTGTTTCCTTGGTTAAATGACCCTTTAAGTCTAATGATATTAGACAAATGCCCCTAATACACTTATTCTAAAATCATGACTCATGGTGATGTCATCATTATGTAATGATGACATCACCATAAGTCAATCAAACTAACATATTTGACCATTGATCGGTCAACGGCCCGACGTTGACCGGTGAAATTTTTCCCCGCCAAATAAATATTTTTGGTGACATCATCACCTTGATGACAGTAACTGTTATCAAAATACAAATTGTCATCAAAATACAGACTGTCATCAAAACAGATATTGTCATCAAAACATAAACTGTCATCAAAATACAAACTGTCATCAAAACACAAATTGTCATAAAAAATACAAACTGTCATCAAAACACAAACTGACATCAAATACAAACTTCATCGCAAATAGTTGAGGACACATATTGTCATCAAAACACAAACTGTCATCAAATACAAACTGTATTGCAACTAGTTGATGACACATACTGTCATCAAAACACAAATTGTCATCAAATACAAACTGTATCGCAACTAGTTGATGACACATACTATCATCAAAACACAAACTGTCATCAAGTACAAACTGTATCGCAACTAGTTGATGACACATACTGTCATCAAAACACATACTGTCATCAAATACAAACGATATCGCAACTAGTTGATGACACATATTGTCATCGCAACTAGTTAATGTCACAAACTGTCATCACAACTAGTTGATGACAATACAAATCTCGTTTTGATGACAATTATCGTTGAAATGTCACCACCACTAGTTGGTGGCATTTGAGAAGTGTCACCTCCACTAGTTAGTGCACGTTCAAAGTGTTATCAATACTAGTAATTAGTGGCACTTTCAAAGTGTCATCAAGACTAGTAATTAATGGCGTTTTCAAAGTGTCATCAAAGCTAGTAAGTGATGACACTTTCAAAGTGTCACCGAGACTAGTTGGTGGCACTTTCAAAGTGTCACCGAGGCTAGTCGGTGGCGCTTTCAAAAAGCTAGTAAGTGGTGACACCACTTTCAAAGTGTCACCGAGGCAAGTCGGTGGCGCGTTCGAAGTCGGTGGCGTGTTCGAAGCGTCACCGAGGCTAGTCGGCGGCGACATCATCACCTTGATGACAGTAACTGTCATCAAAACACAAATTGTCATCAAAATACAGACTGTCATCAAAACAGAAACTGTCATCAAAACATAAACTGTCATCAAAATAAAAACTGTCATCAAAACACAAACTGTCATAAAAAATACAAACTGTCATCAAAACACAAACTGACATCAAATACAAACTTCATCGCAAATAGTTGAGGACACATAATGTCATCAAAACACAAACAGTCATCAAATACAAACTGTATTGCAACTATTTGATGACACATACTGTCATCAAAACACAAACTGTCATCAAATACAAACGGTATCGCAACTAGTTGATGACACATACTATCATCAAAACACAAACTGTCATCAAGTACAAACTGTATCGCAACTAGATGATGACACATACTGTCATCAAAACACATACTGTCATCAAATACAAACGATATCGCAACTAGTTGATGACACATATTGTCATCGCAACTAGTTAATGTCACAAACTGTCATCACAACTAGTTGATGACAATACAAATCTCGTTTTGATGACAATTATCGTTGAAATGTCACCACCACTAGTTGGTGGCATTTGAGAAGTGTCACCTCCACTAGTTAGTGCACGTTCAAAGTGTTATCAATACTAGTAATTAGTGGCACTTTTAAAGTGTCATCAAGACTAGTAATTAATGGCGTTTTTTCAAAGTCTCATCAAAGCTAGTAAGTGGTGACACTTTCAAAGTGTCACCGAGACTAGTTGGTGGCACTTTCAAAGTGTCACCGAGGCTAGTCGGTGGCGCTTTCAAAAAGCTAGTAAGTGGTGACACCACTTTCAAAGTGTCACCGAGGCAAGCCGGTGGCGCGTTCGAAGTCGGTGGCGTGTTCGAAGCGTCACCGAGGGTAGTCGGAGGCGACATCATCACCTTGATGACAGTAACTGTCATCAAAACACAAATTATCATCAAAATACAGACTGTCATCAAAACAGAAACTGTCATCAAAACAGAAATTGTCATCAAAACATAAACAGTCATCAAAATACAAACTGTCATCAAAACACAAATTGTCATAAAAAATACAAACTGTCATCAAAACACAAACTGGCATCAAATACAAACTTCATCGCAAATAGTTGAGGACACATACTGTCATCAAAACACAAACAGTCATCAAATACAAACTGTATTGCAACTAGTTGATGACACATACTGTCATCAAAACACAAACTGTCATCAAATACAAACTGTATCGCAACTAGTTGATGACACATACTATCATCAAAACACAAACTGTCATCAAGTACAAACCGTATCGCAACTAGTTGATGACACATACTGTCATCAAAACACATACTGTCATCAAATACAAACGATATCGCAACTAGTTGATGACACATATTGTCATCGCAACTAGTTAATGTCACAAACTGTCATCACAACTAGTTGATGACAATACAAATCTCGTTTTGATGACAATTATCGTTGAAATGTCACCACCACTAGTTGGTGGCATTTGAGAAGTGTCACCTCCACTAGTTAGTGCACGTTCAAAGTGTTATCAATACTATTAATTAGTGGCACTTTCAAAGTGTCATCAAGACTAGTAATTAATGGCGTTTTCAAAGTGTCATCAAAGCTAGTAAGTGGTGACACTTTCAAAGTGTCACCGAGACTAGTAGGTGGCACTTTCAAAGTGTCACCGAGGCTAGTCGATGGCGCTTTCAAAAAGCTAGTAAGTGGTGACACCACTTTCAAAGTGTCACTGAGGCAAGTCGGTGGCGCGTTCGAAGTCGGTGGCGTGTTCAAAGCGTCACCGAGGCTAGTCGGCGGCGCGTTCGAAGCGTCACCGAGGCTAGTCGGCGGCGCGCTTGAAGCGTCACCGAGGCTAGTCGGTGGCGCGTTCGAAGCGTCACCGAGGCTAGTTCCACTACTACAATATTGAACAAATGAAACGGTCACTTGCAGCGGTTTAGGATTAGGCAGCGGTTGCGGGAAGCGGTTTTCCTATTGAAGCGGTAGTTTGTAGCGGTTGTGAGTATTTCAGCGGTTGAGTGTAGCGGTTGTACTCAATTGCAGCGTCTGTTGCAGCGGTTTTATTAATAAAATCTAATGAAGCGGCTCACGTATCTATTGCAACGGTAAATAAAATAGAAAAATAGCTCAAATGCAGCTCTTGTATATGGCGCGCTTCTAAATTCTAATTATCCCCGCCTTCATTAGTTTTTTCCCGGTACTTCGACCAAAAAACGTCTAAACCTAGATTGGAAACAAAATACGCAGCTAGTGGCGATGAAGTTTCTTCCTAAAAACTTGGTTTGTTGCTCTGAAATTCAAAGGGATTTCTATCGATCTGGTTTTTGTTTATCAAATTCGAAGAAGAAGGCTATTTGGAATGGCTGGTTAGGGGTGTTGCTCGTCTTGTGTTGCTTTAATTCGAAGGAAAATCCCCGATTTGGTACTCAAGTCGACTGGAATTGGTACCTTACAAGGTATTTTTGCCATCAATTTTGCTTTTGTTGCCTCCTTCTCGACTTCACTTTCAATTTTCCTCTGTTGCCGTCCCCCCTTTCCCTCTAGATTGTGGTCTCTTGCGGCGGCGACCTCTCGGTGGTGTCTCCGGCGGCCATAATCACCTGGTTGCTCCTTCCATTAGTCCATCGTCGTTGTCTTTGGTTTTTCCTCGCCTTTTATCTATTGTATGCAGGTAGTGTTCTAGGGTTTTGGTTTATATTGTTGCGGTTGAATTGTTAGGTTTTGCTTTGCCTAAACCTAGGTGTTTGATCTGTATTACTATGTCTAGCTCTTCAATTTGTTGAATTTCATTCTACAATTGTCTAATTGCAAGTAGATCGTACTAAGGCTAGTTGCAAGTGGTTCTTCTAATTCTTCTTCGTGTGAACAATTATAAGGAGAATTCAACTGTACCAAATTCAACAATCCATGACCAAAGGGATCCAAGTGTAACTGGGGACAAAAAGGAAACTTGGGTGTTGAATGGAACTGATGTGATGTCCAAAGAGATAGCCAACCCTATACCTGGAAGAAATAATATAAGGTATTCTCTATCTACCATTTGCTGTGTTTTTACTTATGAATTAATAAAGTATAGCTTACAACATCTGAATACTTGCTTGCTTTATGGTGGCATTAGTATTACTTGGACTGTCGTATTGGACCGTCCAAAGGCTGGCTTAGTTATATCATAGGAACAACAATCTTTTCCATTCATATCTTCTTATTTGTTAAATAATATGTTCTTCTGCTTATCTTTATAGAAACTACCAGACATAAGTTCATTCACTTTTCCTATACCATACAGTTTCTCCTAGTTGATAATTTTTTGTCTTTTGTAGGTTTGTGTAGGGATAAAGACACATCTCTCGATTATTCAGCTGGATCTGGTTATGGAAGAGACTCGAATCCGAAGGTTGACTGCATGCTACCTACCTAAATTCCTCGTATCATTAACTTAGTTTTAGCTGTAACATCTTTTTGTTTACTTTAGACAAGTGAAATGGAGTATTAAGATAAAGTTGAACGCCTCAAAAATATATTGGTAAATACTTTAATTTTCTATTGAAATTTTATACACTGGTTTACCTACATTATAATTTTGAATATATTTGTAGCAATAAAAGGTGCTTGAATTGTGTCAGCTAAGGGAGCTTTTTGAGAAGGAAAAGGTACATTTTAGTTTGGTTAATGTCATGGAATATTTTCATTGGTAAAGGTCATGAGATGATTGTCTTTGTAGTCATTTTGTTTTTCTATCATTTGATGAATTGACTGTTGCTTTTGTTCTATCTTTTGATCTCTGATTCCCCTACCCAACAAATAGTTGTCTTAGTGAACTATGTTGATGTAATAATCGTCATTTTAAATCCTTAGTTCTGTGCTTGGTAATGTTAGTAATTTTGTAGTGCATAATTATGAAATTCCTTAAGTTTGACGTTGTTTGATCGTCCAAACTCCCATTAGCTTATAAGCCACTAAGCCAACATGGCTTTGTATAAGACCAAATGCATGTAAGCTTCTGTTTTATGATTATGGATATGCTTGGAGTTTGAGTTCATCTTTCATTGTTTAGGGTGGTTGAAGCTGAAAAGTATTATATCCTACTGCTAATAAAATTGAACAGAAAGGTGTTTTCATTATGAACATTGTTTGGCTTCTCCTAGTCTCCATTTCCATAAAGCTCTTATGTCCATCATTTATGACATGTAAATGTAAGCAGTGTGAAATCTATAAGCACAGACCAGTTAATGCCATTATGTAAAATAGCATCGTGATTTGTTGATCACTTTCAATGCAGCAAGCTCTGTGCACTTTGCAAGGTGAGGCAGAAGAAGAAATTAAAAATGCTCATAAACTTATCTCTGAGATGGAGGCTTAAAGAGGTATTTATTGTGATAACATTTTTTGGCATTCTCTTTCATCCTATCCTTCCTATTGCTCTTTCATTTCTTTTTATCTTTTCACAATAGTTTTTTTCTTTTTCTTGGAGGGTTATGGCCTTTGGGTGAGCACTGGGTAGTAATTAACCCATCTTATTGTTGAAACAACGGAGGGATCATTTACAGTGAGCTCATTTTTGTAACATAACTGAATAAAATAGAATATGTAGGGCTTTGTGTGCATGAAGTATTGATCTAATTCCCTCATTTTCCTTCCTAATTTCCCTTTAAACCTATAAGCATTCCAAATTAATTCAAATAAACCTCTAAGAAAGTGTACAATGGTGGCTTATTCAGTATACACTGTTGTGTCATTATTTTAAACCATCTCTCATAAGCTAAATGGATCTGGACCTACTGTGATATTATTTTACCATCTATGTTACCAATAGAGTTTAAAGAAGAAGCTCCTTTTCTGCATAGACCTTAGGAGTGAACATTGAGATTCTATATGAAGTCCTAGGATAATCTGTGTCGGCATCTTAGGCAAAATTTATAACAGTTTCCATCTTAGAAAAGCCATGAATATTCAACGATGAATATTCAGCCTTAATTAAGGATACATGATCTAGATTTGCTGAATTCTTTTTTTTTCCTTCCTTGGCTTTCTAGTGCTCTCTAATCTCTCCCTCCAATATCTTGACCTTTTTCTGCCATACCTTTGTAGCTTTAATTAAGAATTAGATTATTCTACCTTTAAATTTTCTCTTCTTCTTAGCTCTTTTGCTGTCATAACGTATGGCAATCCCAAGCTGTTGTTGTACTTTTTCATGAGGTATTTATATTGAATTTTCTCTTCTTTATATTGATAACTTTGTATGAGTAAATGTAGGTTGTATATAATATATTGTATTTAGGTGTTTGAATGACTTGAATTTTCAGTTGGGTGTATGTTCTATAAAACTACTTACGTTGAGGAAGACGTGTAAAAATGGACTAATGTTTACTTTGCTTTGTCAAAATCGCAGATCAAGATCCAGATACTAGCTCTGCAAATATCCATTGATCTATCTCAACCAGTATCCTTGTAAGTTGTGTTAGTGTACTTGTTACTACTTTATGGATAAATTGTTAACTTATGGCATAATGAAGCCAACTATTTTTGTTTTTTGCTCCATATTACTCCACTCCAAATTGCACTTATTTATCTCCCTTGCAAACCCAAACATAAACCTATGTGATTCATCTCCTCCCAACCTACAAAACCTCCAACATGACAAGCTAACTGGTGTCATCAATGGCAACTCTGAGTCCCTACTTGATCTAGCTTTTTTAGACTGTCAATTATGCTAAGATATGTTAGGGGTTTGGTGTGTTTCAAGTCAGATGGTTTTGGGTTTGCTTTGGGTTCAGTTAAACCCCTTGAATTCAGAATGTTTAAGAAGTTGTCATATATGTAAGTAAGTATCTGTTGGCTGCTGCATTTTAACAGAATTGAGCACAATAATTTTCCTTCATACAACCTTTAATATTTAAACCTAAGAAATAATACCAAAAACTATTCCGTATTCAAGCTTTATTTCATGCCAATAAAAGCTTTTGGATCCCAACAACATTTGTTTCCTTTGACAAGTTACTACTACACCACTTAATGTTGAACTTGGTGTTCTCTAAGGAAAAGTTTAAGACAAATAAGCGTAGTAATCAAAGAGGGATGACAACCAACGTGAAGAGAAGCTTAGAAGTTAAACTACACAGGTAAACTTCTCTGCCATTTTACCTGCACAAAAAAAAATCTGCATTCTCTTCTCCCCTTGCTTTAACCACAAGTCTAGTGTTAAATTGTTGTTTTCTTTTCCTATGTAACCAGACCTTATTACTATTGTTTCTCCAAAATTGATATGAAGGTGAGAGAGTTTTGCTGCTGAATTCTTTTGTGGCTTGCTGTGAGAGAATTTTGTTCCTGCATGGCTGTGAGTTTTTTTCCTAGCTGTTGATTTTTTTTGTTGCTTTTTTTTTAAATATTGATGAACTTTTCCTGGCTGTGAGAGAAATTTTGTACTAGTTCTGGCTGCTGAATTTTTCCTAGCTGCTAAATTTAACTGAGGCAAGAAATAGATCCATGCAACTGTACTAGTTCTGCACAATTGATTGGATAATGGTTGTTCCATGTATCTTGCATTAGTCAATGTTGGTTCATACTTTTGTTAACTCTTTTTGATAATTAGCTGTTGATTTCCTTAGATATTTTATCATTTTCTTGTTATTGAAACCACATTGTTCATTTGATCTTCATTCTTTGCCATGGATGAATTTACATCTCGGTAGCAAGAAATGCCAGTTAGACCCTACACTCTTTTGATTTACACAAAATTGACATTTAATCCGACTCTTGGGCTCTTTGTTAATGCATAACTTTTCTATAAGATGAGCTAATGGAGAAATTTGTAGATCCATTCATATAGTTAGTATATTGTTGTTGAGTAGAATTAATTTACCTCATGTAGGAGGGATTAATCTTACATTGGTTATTTTACTTTTTTTGCAGGTATTGATTTTATTGGACAAGGAAGAAAATATGAATATTAGTTGTATAGGATTAACATGTCTACTTTTTAGGGTAATGATACTTTGTGGTCCATATTTTGGTATATTAGCACATCTAGCTAACACTTGGTATTGTTAATTAGCACAAGCCAAACTATATATATATATGGACTTGGTTTTTTGTATAGTAGGTACACTTGGCAAGCTATGCACTTATATTGTAATAAACAGGTTTCTAAAATAATGAGTGAAGTCTTAGGATAAAATAGTATTTTTTTAAGTAGGAAAAAATGTATATATAATCAGCAAAAATTATTGTGGATATATATGTAATCATTGCACAAATGTTCAAAAACTGCTGCACATACGTTGCAAAAGCATAAAACATATATCCGCTGCAATAGAATTTAAACCCGCAGCAAAAAAATTATAAAAAGTGCTTCATTCGATCAAACCGCTGCAAAAGGTAATCACAAGCGCTGTAATAGGTGATCATAAGCGCTGCAATAGGTAACCACAACGGTTGCAATATGTAACCACAACCGCTGCAATAGGTAAGCAAAGGTGCTGTAATAAGTTACCAAACCGTTGCAATAAGTTACTACAGCCGCTGCAATAGGTGTTGTATAACCGCTGTATTAGATAATATACTAGCGGTTGTGTTCACAAATGAAGCGGCTTTTGTATTGCTACCTAAACCGCTACATTAGCTAATAAAAACCGCTTCATTAGGTCTTATGTCTTCATTATAGTAGTGTTCGGTGACGCGTTCAAAACGCCACCGAGACTAGTTGGTGGCGCGTTCGAAGCGTCACCGAGGCTAAACCACATATAGAGAGTTGACTTTGTGAAACCTAAACCACAAACAAAGAGTTCAGAGGGTTCATTAATTACCATAATACCATCAATAGAAAAGAAGCCTATATCAAAGTTGACTTTGAGATTGTGCATACGTTCAACGCAAGAGCTTAGAACGCACTCATGTAGGATTTTGTGACTCCTAATTGCTACAAAAGGGACAAGTAATGGTGATCCAAGAATACGAATACGTACATTTCTGCGTAAATTAAGTAAATGAGAATGCAAAAAGGATATACTATACTTGAAGTAACCCAATCTCGTAATGCTTCACTAAACGCAATCAAGTTCTTGGAATCCCACTGTATTGTATACCTGCACATTTTTAATGAAATCAGACTCAAACCACTAAATCTATGCAAGGTCACATAATTAAGTAGTATTATTATGCTTTGTACCTTTCCAGATTCTCCACATGACCATGCCAAGGACTTACAAAATGCTCCTCTTTAAAGACAATACCAGGTACTAGTATTCCAATTGCAAGCCGCTGCATATAAAGGTACATAAAAACCAGTCAGGAAACATAAGCTAAAATTCATGTATATAGTAGTAATAATTAATAAATGATCACGAATAATAAAATTTGTTGAGCATATAAACATGAAATTAAGAGAATTAGTAACCTTGCGCTCAGTAATTTTGGTGACAACATCCTGAATATCTTGTTGAAGGAAAACTAATTCCTGCAAGCTCATATTCTCCACAGAATATCCCATCCTCTGCCTATAATCATCAGTCAACATCAAAAGATACATAATTCTGCAATTAATACAAGTCTGTAATTTTTTGAATTTTATTTCGAAATCTAGAAGAATATGAGAACCTAATCTCCTTCTGGAGCTTTCTGTTAGCCTCCTTGACCTTGCTGAGATCCTCATGCATCTTCTGTACAACATCAGATCCACATATCTCAAATCTGCACCGCATAGTGAGAGCTCCAGAGATCGATTCCCGAAAGTTGCTGGTACATGTCGTACATCTGCTTGGTGCTGCAACGCAATTACTCGATCGATCAATTTCAGAAATTAGCTTGAAAAAAAGAAGAAGATAGCGAAATTAGAAGACGTACGTGGTGCCAGGAGTGATGAACTCGTGAAGCTTGTTCGTGCAAATCTTTGGAAGTAGAGAAGTTTTAACAAACTGGAAAATAAACAAACCTGGATAAGTGAGGACCACTGTTGGGGATGTTGAGGTGAGATAGACTTCTCGAGAAAGTGGAGCAGTTTCCGGCGAGGAGTAGTCGACGGAGAGCGACGGGCGATGGCCGCTTAAGAGAGGGAGGAAGAGGAGGCAGATCTGGAGGTCGCCGGGGGAAGCCAACGACGACAGAGGCGGAGACGGCAAGGACGAAGACGACGGAGATGGAGGAAGTCAGAGGAGAAAGCGGGAGTTTGAAGGCAGAGGAGTGAACGGAGTTCTGTCAAAGGAAGTGAGAGAAAAGCCAGAGGAATGAGCGTGAAGTTGTCGGGAGTAAAGGAGTGAGGGGGCAAAACCCTATACGGAATTTTTTGAAGTGAGTTAGTTAAATATACTTTGACAAACTTTTTTTTTAAAACTGATTTAGTAAAAATGAATCTCTCTTCTTAAACTCTACTTTCCCTAAACCCTAGTCTTTAAATTCTAAATCCCAAATCTTAAAAAATAATATTTTATAAAGAAAAAAACAAAAAAGAAGAAAAAATAATAATAAAATAAACTAATAAGAATAGAAAAAAATACATAAAAACTAATAGAAATCTCTTTTATTAATTGAAAACTCTTAAAGGTTCAATGAGTTTCAAAACCTCAATTTTTTGGGGGTAAATATCTGATTTGGGTGGAGAAAAAGAACAGGCCTCATTGTTTCTATTTGTTTCCAATGGCCCAGCCCAATTTAGTACAACTTATGTCTCATTAATGTAGGCTTATTCAATGAGATGAATTATGGTAATGTAATATTGTTTCTATCCTAAGTCACATTTTTATAGTCTTGTTCCGAACCAATCGGGCCCTAAATGCAACAATGAGTAACATGTAGAAGTTCTTATGCAGAAAAGTGAACCGAGTGCATATATGCACAATTTTCATAATTTTAGGATTGAAAAATGTCACTTAATCCTATTTAAACAAGTTTCAACTAGGGATGACAACATGGTAAGGATACTCTCCCTATCCCTGTTTTGGTCCCGTTCCCATCCTCGACCCTGAATGGGAATCAAAATCGTACCATGCTCCGCATCGGGGATTCTTGTTCCTGTTTCACTATACATAATTTTTATAAAATTTTGTTTTAATTTATATATTATTAAGATTTAGGGTATAAAGGATTTGAGATTTATGGTTTAACATATAAAGGGTATGAGGTTTAGAGACTAAATGGTATAAAGTTTAGAATTTAGGATTAAGAAAATTACAAAGATAATGTATTCGGCGGGGATTCCCATGGATTTTCCCGCTGGGAATGGGGCCAGGAACGGTACGGGGACTTCTATCGCCCCCGTTCCCCATCCCGGCACGAGGATTAAATTCTCCCCATCCCCGTTTAAACGCCCCGTTCCCATAGCAGGAACTCTCCACAGGAAAATGGAAAATTTCCGCCCCGTTGCCATCCCTAATTTAGGGATTGCAACGCTAGATAAACTTTCATATAAAATGATAAATTACTTTATCCGTAAAGTAACTAAATCAAATTCGTTTGCATTACACATACAAATGCATTGACATATATGGGTGAGTTAGATGAAATAAACATATAAGTGATAATTTGTGCTTTTTTTCCGATCCCAACTTGCAAACACATAAAAACTACTAACACATGTATGGAAACAAAAAGCTCGTACACTGTCAAAGAACCAACATAAGAAAGAAGCATAAAAACTATTGTAAATGGTTATACATTCCACAAAAAAAAATGTAAAATAGTTTATATACCCTAAGTAAATATATAAATAATAGATGGGTGAAACAAGCCGGGTGGTCAAGGGTGATTGATCAGGTAGTGGGTTGAAATGTTGAATAAACCTCCATCCACATCCGACCAGCCCACGATACAAGGGCTTGCTCCAATGTACATGTGAATGTGTGAATAATAAAGATTGGGTCAATATAAAAGCCGCCCCAATATCTAAACCACTAATAGATGAATTGATTTGGGCCTCGTCCTCGCCAACAAAAATAGTGGAAGCCCACTATGTAACCAAGTATTATTCACATTCAATTTTTACCTCTTAAATTATGTTACATATTTGTGTGCTTCATTGACATTATATGTTTCATAAGTATACTTTATTCACTGATGACTAATCAATACTCCGTATAATGAGTATAATAGTATAAATGGTTCGTAAAAAATATTTTAATCCTATGAGCAAGTTCTCCCTTACTGTTCATTTGAAAAACATTAATCAAACATCTCCTTAAATATCAGCAATATAAATGTGGTGTACAAATACACAGGATCTCTCGTAACTTATATACAAGTGATTGAACTTAACTAACACCACATCCTACGGCACTAAGGCCACTAACAACACTATGCTAACAGACTAACAAATGCCTTAAGATTAGGATACTATCCTTGACTTATTTAACCACAATCTTTGACTAATTCAAATCTAAGATACTGTGCTATTACCCCCAGCAAGCGCAAGGGCATGGCGAACTTGAAGCTTGGAATGCAGCTGCGCAATGTGATCCTTTCCCAATGGTTTTGTGAATATGTCTGTGAGCTGATCAACAGAAGATACATGGCTGATTTCCAGGTCACCTGCTTCAATCTGCTCGCGGACAAAATGGAAATCAAGTGCAATATGTTTGGACCTTGTACTGATGACCGGATTTTTGCACATGAGCGTGGCGCCAACATTGTCGAAGAGGATTGATGGTGGTTGCTGAACTGGAGCCTTGAGGTCACGCATAAGCTGTTTGATCCATAGAAGCTCAATAGATGTGTATGCAAGGGCGTGATACTCCGCTTCAGTGCTGGAACGGGCCACGACACGCTGCTTTCAAGAGGTCCAACTGATCAGATTTGTCCCATGGAACACAACAAAGCCGTACTGAGATCTGTTGTCATCTTTGTCTGAGAGCCAACCCGCATCGAAATAAGCCAGGAGAGACTGTGCTTTGGCTGGCTGAAAATACAAGCAATGGTTTAAAGTGCCATTCAGATACCTTAAGATCCGTTTAACAACTTGCCAATGCAGGACAGTATGAGCGTCCATATATTGACACACTCGATTGACGGAGTAGGCAATATCCGAACGAGTTATAGTGGCATATTGGAGAGAGCCAACCACCTGCCTGTACAACTTAGGATCAGAAAACGGATCACCAGCAAGGAGCAGGGGAGCGGCCGGATCTGCAGGTGTGGAAACTGGATTGGAATCAATCATCTTACTGCGAGCCAGGATATCATGGATGTAGCCTTGCTGAGACAGAGTAAGGCCGCCTGGTATTCGAGCAATCTGGACCCCAAGAAAATAATTCAACGCACCCAGATCTTTGAGAGCAAAAGTATGATTGAGATCATTGATGAACCTTTGCATAAGCTGATTGTTGTTGCATGTAATTATTAGATCATCAACATATACTAGAATGTAAATGGTGGCAAGAGCAGAGGAATGAACAAACAATGAAGTATCCGATTGGCATGCCCGGAAACCATGGGTGACTAAATGATGTTTGAGCTTATTAAACCAAGCCCGAGGGGCCTGTTTCAGCCCATAGAGTGCTTTATGCAGTCGATAAACATGATTGGGGCGAGCAGGATCTTCAAAGCCGCGGGGTTGCTCCATGTAAACCTCTTCCGACAAGTCGCCATTCAAAAAGGCATTGTTGATGTCTAATTGTCTGAGCGTCTATCCTTGAGAAAGAGCGATTGAAAGCACCAACCGAATCGTCATCGGTTTGATCACTGGACTGAATGTCTCAAAAAAATCGACCCCTTCTTCTTGGCTGAACCCTTTCGCGACCAGCCGTGCTTTGTAGCGATCAATAGATCCATCCGAGTGCCTCTTAATCATGAAAATCCACTTACAACCAACAAGATTAACATTACAAGGACGAGAAATAAGAGACCAAGTGTTATTTCGCATTAAAGCGTCAAATTCCGTCTTCATTGCATTTAACCAACATGTGTTTGTTAGGGCTTGACAGACGGTACGAGGCTCGACAAC
This sequence comes from Rheum nobile, assembly GCA_027886185.1. Lineage (NCBI taxonomy): Eukaryota > Viridiplantae > Streptophyta > Magnoliopsida > Caryophyllales > Polygonaceae > Rheum > Rheum nobile. The sequence goes on along the minus strand of WOAB01000546.1, from coordinate 3,228,668 downwards.
ACGGTGATTAGCAACGGAGGTGTGGAAAGTTTTAGGCTTGAGGGAGTTCGTACTGGCACGGGTGACCATGGGGTGTTGATTATTTGCAGCAGGGCGGAAGTGACGATGGGCGGATTGTTTGGCCTGAGAGCTAATGGTTGGACGTTGGTGAGAGGGACCAGGAGAGGGCATCGGGTTGGTGACAAGATGATGCAACAGTGGTGCTTGGGCAGGGGTGGATAGGGTAGTGACTTGTGGAGAGGGCTCATGGTGCAGGACTGGTTGTGGTGATGTGGTGTGATCAAGTAGGTGAGTGGGGACCGGTTCTGGACACGCAGCAGAGGGTCGTTGACTGGGCACTTGGGCTGCAGCAGCATAAGGGAAGACATCCTCATTGAAGATAACATGGCGAGACACATATATACGGGACGTGGGTCGATGAAGGCATAAGTAGCCTTTGTGGGATGCACTATATCCAATAAATACACAAGGTAGGGATCGGAAATCAATCTTGTGGGAATTGTAGGGTCTAAGGAAAGGAATGGATAGCAGAGACAGCCAAAGGAGCGCAGGAAAGCATAATCTGGATCCTTGTGATAGAGTTTGGAGTAAGGAGAGCAGTATGCGAGTGTTGGAGTGATGGTTCTATTGTGGAGGTATGTTGCAGTTTTGAAAGCATGCTCCTAGAATTCTTGTGGAAGAGAAGACTGAGCTAAGAGAGATAAACCCTTTTCGACAATTATCCTATTACGACGTTCGACGACACCGTTTTGCTCCGGAGTGTATGGACATGAAATTCGATGATTTATACCCAAATTTTGTAGGAAGGTAGAGACATTTCGACATTCCCCGCCCCAATCTGTTTGAAGATTTTTGATTTCACAATCAAATTGTGTCTTGATCATGGTTCGAAATTTGATAAATGTGGGAAGGACCTGAGATTTGTGTGATAAGAAATAAATCCAAACAAACTTTGTATAATCATCAATGAACAGAACAAAATAACGATGTCCATTCATAGAAAAGAAAGGAGACGGCCCCCAAACGTCGGAATACAATAATTCAAAAGGTTTACTGCAAGAAAAATGAGAATGAGAGATATGGAGTCTATGACTTTTGCCAAATTGGCATGGCTCACAGATAGGTGGTAAATGATTTGTGGAAGTTGGAAGCTGAAAGGTGGAAACCAGTCGCCTTAGGATGGGCTCATGGGGATGCACAAGCCGCTTGTGCCAGCCAGTCAACGTCGTGCGTACGCCAGAGAGGGCCATGGTGGACGAGGCTTTATTTGTGGGAGGAGTCAGACGGTAGAGGCCATGATCAACGTGGCCTTGGAGGATTGGTGTTCCCTGGAAAGTCTTAACATAGCAAAGGTCAGGCCATAACTCCATATAAACATTATTATCCTTTGTTAACCTTGAAACACTGAGCAAGTTTTTGGTTAAATGAGGGACAACAAACACACTAGGTAAATGCAAATTAGACAAAGAAGATGAACCGTAATGGGAAATGGACAATTGGTTACCGTTCCCAACTTGAAGTTTGTCCTCGCCGGAGTAAGGTTCGGAGATGCTCAGCTTTCCCATGTCCGGAGAGACATGATCAGTGGCGCCGGTATCAAAATACCAAGATGGATCCATGAATGTGGATGTGCTATTGTAGTTGGCAAGATTGGCTTGCTTGGACTGATCTCGAGGATGAGGACGGCGGGAAGGATAAGCTGTCTGATTAGCATGCTGCCAGTAGTCAATGGCCTCATGGCCAGGCTTGTTGCAGATCTGACACTGCACACGGCGACGATGTGGATCGGAGCCTCGGGAATGGGCAGGTGGGTAGTTGTTCTGGGAAGAGGGAGAAGGAGCAGACTTGCTGTTGTTGTTGTTGTTGCGAGAGGCAGTGTTGGCCATGGGAGAAGTCGGATTCTGGGCAGGAGCAGGCGCCAGAGGTAGCTGCGTGGTGGCCTGACGGGCAAGTTCATGCTCCAAGCGGGCCTCCTCCTGAAGTAGAAGACCGACCAAGTCGTCAACAGAGGCACCATCCGACCTCATCATGAAGGCAGAGGTGAAGGAACCGTAGGAGGAATCGAGACCATTCAGAATGAAGCCAATGAGGTCCTCATCCGAAACAGGATGAAGGTTCTCCGCCAAGGAGTCAGCAATAGAGCGCTTGCGCTCAACATATTCCATCATGGATAAAGCTCCCTTTGATAGGGTTTGTAGTTGGGTTTTCATGGCCATACGGCGGGCTCGAGTTTGAGCTTGAAAAGTGCGCTCAATCGTCTGCCAAGCAGCCTGAGAAGAAGTCGAACAAGCGACAATGGCAAGAGTGCGTTCAGACAGAGTAGACTTGATCCAGAGGAGAACAAATCTATCCCTCTTTTTCTAGGTTGTAAAATCGGGATTAAGAGTAGGGTTGGGGGCCACAGTTGCATCGGTGGTGGCAGCAGGTAGAAATTCCGGTGGCGGATTTGGATTGAGAACGAAGGATTCAAGATCGAAGGTTTCAAGCGCAGAGATAACTGTAGTGCGCCAAAGAGAATGATTATCGCGATCAAGTTTAATGTTGATCGATGGAATCTGGAAGTTTAGATTGGTGGAAGTCAAATTGGCTGCCGCAAGCAATTGCTGATTTGTGGGTGGAAGAGCCATTTGAGGCGAGCAAGAGGTAGGAATTTTTTTTTTTTGTTATGGCTCAGATACCATATAGAAGTGAAGAAGCTTTGTAATTGCTCTATGATGTATTCAACGAATTACACAGGACTATATACAAGTATATACAAGTGATTGAACTTAACTAACACCACATCCTATGACACTAAGGCCACTAACAACACTATGCTAACAGACTAACAAATGCCTTAAGATTCGGATACTATCCTTGACTTATTCAACCACAATCTTTGACTAATTTAAATCTAAGATATTGTGCTATTATAACTGAATTCTCAATTTTCTCTAACCAGATCTTTATACAAATCAATCTGAATAAGACATCAAATCATATAAATCCCCAAATTCCATCATTATCTCTTTCGCGACGACAATTCAATTCGAAGAAAAAATAATCTTTTGTGTCTAATTGTAAGGGTGATTTTACACTCATATTTGTTGCTAAATATACTAAGTTTAGGCATGTAACGCATGCACGTGAGTACGTGACTCTTAGTCACGCGTACGATATGTGTTTCGATCCGTGGCAATTTTTTATTTTTTTTAAAGAAAGCAATTTTTTATTTTCTTATCTTCATTATCGTCTTATTCGAATATCGGTTATACTAAGTATAATGTAATCCTTACTTCATTATCGTATTGTTCGAATATCAATTACACTAAGTATAATGCAATTCTAACTTCATTATCATGTTATTCGAATATCAGTTATACTAAGTATAATGTAATCCTAACTTCATTATCATATTATTTGAATATCGGACCCTAAATCTCACACATTAGAAATCCTAGGGTAAGCGCGCATGATTTGAGATTTAGGGTTATTGAAACCCTATTATTTCCATACCCTATAATGCATGTAACCCATAGGGCGTTCATATGCTCTAATTTTTCTTGTTTCGAAGTCCCAATGGATCCTAAATTTCATACCATAGAAACCCCACGATAAGCAGGGTGTGGGATTTAGAGTTATCGAAACCTTGTGATCTTCACACCCTATAATTCTTGTAACTCATATGACGTCTATACCCTATTTGGCTTTATTTTAGAGTCACCGAGACCCTAAATCTCATACCCTAGAAATCTTAGGGTAAGTAGGGTTTGGGATTTAGGGTTATTGAAACCCTATGATTTTCACACTCTATAATTCTTGTAACCCATAGGGCGTCCATACCTTGTTTTGCTTTGTTTTGGAGTTTCCAGGACCCTAAAATTTATACCCTAGAAATTGTAGGGTAAGTAGGGTTTGAAATTTAGGGTTATCAAAACCCTATGATTTTCGCATCCTATAATTCTTGTAACCCATAGACGTCCATACTTTGTTTTGTTGTGTTTCGGAGTCCCGAGGGATCCCAAATCTCATATCCTATAAACCTAGGGGGTGAGCAGGGTTTGGGATTTAGGCTTATCGAAACCCCATGATTTTCATACCCTATAGGGCGGCCATGACCTGTTTTTTCTTGTTTCAGAGTCCCCGGGGACCCTAAATCTTATACCCTAGAACCCTAGGGTAAGAAGGGTTTAGGATTTAGTGTTATCAAAATCATATGATTTTCATACCCTATAGTTCGTGTAACCCATAGGGCGTCTATAGCTTATATTGTCTTGTTTTTAAGTCCTAGAAAACCCTAAAACCCCTACCCTACAACCCTTAGGGTATTAAAGGTTTGGGATTTAGGCTTATCAAAACCCTATGATTTTCATAATTTATAATGTTTTACTACAAAGTGGAATCCATAGCACGTATTGTCTTGGTGTGGAATCCGGGAGGGGGGGGGGGGGGGGGGGGGGGAAACATACCCTACGTACCTTAGGATAAGAAATAACTTAAAATTGACATAAATTGAAATACGGAAAAGCTTACGTGAACATGATTAATGTGAATATCACATTCTCAATCCTAGTTTTACATCCCTAATCATTACAATTATACCCTAAGCTCAACTATACAAAAGGATCTAGTGTACGCCCATCTTGCACATGATGATGAAGTTAGGATTACATTACATTTAGTATAGCCGATATTCGAATAATACGATAATGAAGTTATGATTATATTATACTTATTATAATCGATATTTGAATAATACATATTTGAATAATACATATTGAAATTCTGATTACATTATACTTAGTAAAACTGATATTCAATTAATACATATTAGGATCATATATAAATATTTGAATAATACATATTAGGATCAGATATAAATTTGTCCTCCCGTGTAAAATACAAAATTATCTTGGCCGTTCATCTAATTCTATCTAACAGTTCTGCTTATATCATTGTATTAGAGCATTTTAAAATACGGAGTGACATTTTGATCAATTTTCCATTTGAGAGTTTCATCCCCCATGAGCTTATTCGATCTTCTACTGTTTTTGTTTCATTTCTCCAAGTTTGATTTCACCATTGTTGATTCTTTTTTCATGCAACATTTAGTGGATTTCTTTCTCGTTCTCTATTGCTAAATTCTTGTGTTGCGATTTGCCTCGGTTTTTTCTTTCATGATGGATGTGAATTCTGGTGTTGTGATTCGAACCCTAGAAATTTAGGTTTAATCTTGAGTTTTATTTTTGCTTGATTCGTCTCTTTTATAATGTTTCTACGCTTCATTTGGGATAGTCATTATCATTCAATCACGTAAAATTTGTTGATGGAGATGATTGATTTATGGATTGAGAAGATTGAGTTTGATAATAGTTGGTGAGTTGAGATATGCCCGCAAGGTGTTCGACAAAATGCTTGAGAGAGATACTCATACTCGTTCAAGTACGAATTGTTAAAATCAAAGCGCATCATTGTATTCTTCACCCTTAAACACCCAAATTCATATCCAAACCACTCCCATTTGAATCCAAAACAAATTATATTATGAACCATAACATTTATTAAATATGAACTTTAGATGAATATATATGAACATTGACACACAACATATGAACCTTAGTTTATTTATATGGTGCACGAATTATAGAAATGATGTGTCCCCTGTGAGGATCTCCAAGCTTCAAGGAAAGTTCGACACCAAGACCCCAAGCCAATTCCTCCTCGGCGCTGGCGGTGGACTCGCTTGACAAGCAAAACTGGCCGAGCGTTTGGAAGTATTTGAAGGCAATTTTGTGATGGGATAAACTACTGGGAATCCTTGGATAAACGCACCAAAAATAACCAGAAGGATCGTAGATTTGATCGAGGATGAACACAACTAAATCGCTCTACTAAGTTCGGATGAACACACCAAACAATGACGTCAAAACCTAAAGGCTCTCGAAGGCTTTTTTCTCTGAAAAGCTCAAGATATTATTCAAGTTTAAACGTCAAAAGAAATGAAGCTACAAGCCAGCTTAAAAACACAAGAAAACCTTAAAATTATCTTAACACATTAATGGAAATCATAAAGTGGGACTCTTAATGGGCTGATCAGATCTCAACGCCATTTTCCTTCAATTTTGGCCAATGTGCCACGTCACCAGCAAAATTCAGAGCAAAGGTATGACCCAATTGGGAGATGGCCTTGCTTCAGCGCCTTGACAATGTCGGTGTCGGGGACTCATTGGCATCCAATGCCATCTCCGGGCAAACCTTCAAACTCTCTGGGAAAACCTTCAAACTCCCCGCCACTCCTGGGGTCTTCTTAGTGGCCGAATGCACTGAACGGTTGTAGGCAAATTCAATGAAAGCTAAGCACTCTTCCCACCTGTGCAGGTTAGTACACAACAATGCACGTAATAAAGCCCCGAATGTCCTATTGACAACCTTAGTTTGGCCATCAGTTTGTGGATGACTTGAAGTAGAGAATAGAAGCTTAGTTCCTAACCTAGACCATAGTGTTTTCCAGAAATAGCTAAGGAATTTAGCATCTCTATCCGACACTATTGTCCTTGGAACTCCATGTAGTCTCACTACTTCACCAAAGAACAAATTAGCCACATGTGATGCATAGTCAGTTTTATTGCATGCTATGAAATGTGCCATTTTTGAAAACCGATCAACCACCACAAAAAGTGTGTCTCTCCCCCTCTTAGTCCTAGGTAGACCCACAACAAAATCCATAGAAATGTACTACCATGGGGGCACTAGGAATAGGAAGGGGAGTGTATAGGCCGTGGGGGTTTAGCTTAGACTTGGCCCTAACACATGTAGTACATGAAGCACAAAACTTCTCAACATCCTTAGCCATCCTCGACCAAAATAAATGCTCCCTCAACGTGCCTAAGGTCTTAACTACCCCAAAGTGCCCCATTAGCCCGCCCTTATGTGCCTTATGAATGAAAAGCCTACGAAGGGACCCGCTAGGAACACATAACCTATCTCATCTAAACAAGTAACTATCATGCAAATAGAATATGCCTTGGCTACCCTTACCCTCACATGCTCGAATTGTTTCACAAAAATCAGGATAATCAAAATATAAAGATTTCATGCAAGCAAACCTAGAACTCTAGTAAGAAGTGAGAAGAGTGTACATCATTGATAGAACCCCGACAAACCTAAAAATCTCCTTACTTGTGTCATGGTGGTAGGTGTCGGCTTTCACCTTCTCCTCATCAACCTTCAATCTTGTCTTACTCACAACAAAGCCAAGAAAGATAACATGATCCGAGCAAAAATGGCATTTCTTGAAGTTTGCATAGAGATTTTCCTTCCTAAGGACATCTAGTACATGTTTCATATGATGAGCATGCTCTTGTAAGTTCTTGCTATAAATCAATATGTCATCAAAATAAACAACTAAAACTTTCCCTAAGAATGGCCTAAGCACATGATTCATCAACCTCATAAAAGTGCTAGGAGCATTAGTGAGTCTGAAAGGCATTACCAACCATTCATACAAGCCATACTTTGTCTTGAAAGCAGTTTTCCACTCATCTCCTTCTTTCATCCGGATTTGGTGGTACCCACTTTTGAGATCTATCTTGGAGAGCATTTGGGAGCCATGTAACTCATCAAACATGTCATCTAACCTAGGGATGAGATGCCTATACTTGATGGTGATGTTGTTGACGGCTCGCCAGTTCACACACATTCTCCAACTTCCATCCTTGTTAGGCACAAGTATGACTGGCACAGAACAAGGGCTCAAGCTTTCCATCACATAGCCCTTTTCAAGTAACTCATAGACTTGCTGTTGCAACTCCTTAGTTTCATCCGGATTGATCCTATAGGCAGCTCTATTTGGCAATGTAGCGCCAACCACAAAGTCAATCTGATGTTCTATCCCACGAATGGGCGGCAAGCCACTAGGAATCTCCTCTTGAAACAAATCCTCATAATCCTGCAAAAGAGATGCAATAGGCAAAGTTAGATCACTCAATGCTTGTGAGGTAAGCAAATTAGTCTTGGGCACAAAAAGAAAACAAACGTTTCTTCCATGAATAGCCTTATCAACTTCTTTAGCCTTGGCCAACAACATGTGATTGCAAGCCCCAGAATTGGTGCCTATGGCGAGCTTCTTGTTGCCTCATTTGCCGTGGGTCTTTTGGTTCCTTCTTTGCTCATTGGCCACATAATCGGCCATGATATCATGAGGCGCCATAGGGTAAAGAGTGATATTCTTTCCAACCATGTGGAATGAATACTTCTTGGTGGATTACCCCTTGGTCATATTGCCAAGGCCTCCCAAGTAGCAAGTGGCATACCGTCATGGGAAGCACATCACATAACACCTTATCCTCGTAAGCTCCTATGGAAAACTGAATTAAGGCTTGTGTTTGTACCTTGAGAGGAGTTGAGGAATTGAGCCAATTGAGCGTGTAGGGTTGATGGTGAGGTGTGGTCTTAAGGTTGAATCTCTTAACCACCTCTTGGTCAATGATGTTGCAGCATGAGCCTCCATCAACAATCACACTACAAACTTTCCCTTGGATGTGACACCTCGTGTGGAAAATGGTTTCACGTTGAGAAGACAAGGGCGACGCGTCTTAAGGTTGAATCTTCTTCTTCTTCTTCTTCTTCTTCTTCATTTTGAGTGTCATCCTCTTCTAGGGATTCCTCTTCATCCTCCGACACATAGTCCCCATGCTCATTTAAGAGCACTTGCTTCCTTGTAGGGCAGTCCCTTGCATAATGGCCTCGCCCTAAGCACTTGTAGCACTTGACATCTCTAGTGCAAGAGTTGCTTCCTTTTTGGGGCCTTGGCCAGGCGGATGGCCTTCTCTCTTGGGTGGGGCCTTGGCTAGGTCCGGTTTGTTCTCTTGGCGCCTAGGGGCATATGGCAAATTGTTGGACCTTGAAGTGGAGCCCCATAGCAGAGAACTTGTGGAACTCTTCCTTCGTTGCAAGTTTTGGTCGACTTGGGTAGCATAGTGTATCACCTCCTCAATTTGCACATGAGCTCTAAACGTTTGCATTTCCACCATTTGTCCATCGTTAGGATTCAAGCCTGTGGTGAATTTGAACACTAGATAGCCCTCGGGAAAATGAACATTGGAGTGAAACACCAAGTGGTTTAGCTTATTATAGAATTCTTCCGGCGTCTTATTCCCTTGCTTCACTCTCTCCAAATTGACTTGGATTCGGTATTGGAAGTCTTGAGGCACAAATCGGAACCTCATTGCCTCTTTTAGCTCTTCCCACGTGGTGATTGGTGGCTAGTTATGGTAGGCTCTCTCCTCTTTGTCTTCAATCCACCAAGAGTAAGCAAAGTCGGAACAATGTATAGCAATGGCCACCCTTTGCACGTCGGTGTAGCCGTAGTAGTAAAAAACAGCCTCAGTTTTGGCCTCCCATTCAAGGTAGGCCTCCTGATCTGATGTGCCTGCATAGGCCTATATGGAGAGCTTGATGTCGTGGTGTGGCTCCCTCTCTTGAGCCCTAGCTCCACTCCTTGAAAAAGGCAAAGTGCCTAGGCCTTTGCGCCCGTGGTGGCATCCTTTGGCCTCTTGCCCTTTCTTGATGTTCTTGTTGTTCAAAGGGTACCCGCCTTGGATGCAAGAGGGGGCCAGTCGGTGGTTGGTAAGGTCGCCTCATCATCCTCTCAAGCAAAGGAGGATTGGCCGGCGCAAGTGGCCGCGTCGATGCTTGGTTGCTGGCATCAGGGGAGAAGGGTTCTCCATGTCATCTAAGAGGTGATTAGGGCCCCTTAAAGGCCTCAACAAATTGGTGCTCTCTCCGGCTTGGTGTGAGGGCCCTTCCTCTCTAAAGCTCTCTTGGAATTCTCTTTGCTTAGGTGAGCTTGGATGGCTTGTGGTGTAACTCCTCCTTGGACTGCCAAGCCTTTGCTCTAGTTTCTCATCTATCGCTTGTAGGAGGTCTAGCCAGGTTCTTTCAAACAAGGCTTGTATGTCCATAAGCGTGAGAGGCTTGTCCTCACTATCGCCGTCCATGAGACCCTTCCATTTGTTTCCCTGTATTGACATACCAAACAAAAGACAAACAACACAAAAATTTAGTCCAAAAACAAATTCACAAGGTAGTGGCGAAGTATCTCTAAGTGGCTCCCTTGTCTTGCCCTTCGCATGACCTTCTTCTTCCCTCCAAGGCTGGCCTCTTAGTAACTTGTTTCCAAGCCAATTCCAAGACCTCTTAGGCTCACACACACTTGATCTCGACCCCCACTAGGAAGTCCTACACAAGCACTTGAAACCACAAGAAGAAAATTGCAAGGCTTTACCGAGCACTTAGGGTTTAGGCTCGGAGTGGTGTTTGGAAAAAAATGGTTGCACTTGTTCAATCTCAACTTATGCACGTTATGCAAGTCAAAATATAAATAAGACACACAAGACAGCTACTAAGTACTTATCCCTTTACAAAACTCTCTTTGGACGCAAAAACAACTCTTCTTTGCTTGCTCTCTTTTTTTTGGTTTGACCAATCTTTCTAAGGCCTTCCCTTTTATACTTAGGTCGGGTATTTCTGGTTCAAACTTTTCTTTCTAGAGCCTTAATTTTGTATTTTTTTTTTAATCTCACGTTGGAAACTTTTCCCTTACAACTTTGACAAAAAAATTAAGGCAATTGAATCACAACGAAACACTTAACAATTTTGGGACACCACTTATAACTTGGGACTAAGCACCTTTCCCGTAACTTATGCTACTTATATTATAGATTGGTTCACATAAAAAGCACAAGTAAAAAAGAAAAAGTACAGCCAAACGAAGTGTAGACAAATATGGTAAGTGGCGGACTCGCTTGACAAGTAAAATTGGCCGAGCGTTTGGAAGTATTTGAAGGCAATTTTGTGATGGGATAAACTAATGGGAATCCTTGGATAAACGCACCAAAAATAACCAGAAGGATCATAGATTTGATCGAGGGTGAACACACCTAAATCACTCTACTAAGTTCAGATGTAAACACCAAACAATGATGTCAAAACCTAAAGGATCTCGAAGGCATTTTGCTATGAAAAGATCAAGATATTATTCAAGTTTAGACGACAAAAAAAATAAAGCTACAAGCTAGCTTAAAAACACAAGAAAACCCTAAAATTGTCTTAACACATTAATGGAAATCATAAAGTGGGACTCTTAATGGGATGGTCAATTCTCAATGCCATTTGCCTTCAATTTTGGAGATAAATGGCAGCATCCAATGTGCCACTTCACCACCAAAATTGAGAGCAAAGGTACGACCCAATTGGGAGATGGCCTTGCTTCAACACCTTGACAATGCCGGCGTTGGGGACTCCTTGGCATCCAATGCCAAGGAGTCCAGTGGCTTGTGGGAATGTCAAGAGTGGGTGGTAAGAATTTGGCCTCAATTGGAGCTCCTTGGCCTGGTGAGCGCCGCTACTCTCTTTCTTGGCCAATGCCCCACATCAGGGTGCCTGCTTGGATGAGTGCCATCATCGAGTCATTTAGCACTTGGCTCGACGCTCTATAGTGCAAAAGGCCTCTTTTGATGCCTTCTTGTAGTTGCTTGGCTTGGGCCCTCGTGATGACCCCTTTGGCTTGGGAGGTGCCAAGGTGGCCTTGATTAACCCTAGCCAGCGCCCGGGCGCCCAAACGTGTGAGCGGCGCTGTAGGAGCTGGATAGCTTGGTGCCAGCACTCTTGCACCCTTTTGGACTTGCACCTCCACTTGATCATCATCCTCCAAGATGGCCTCCTTTGGTGACAAGTTGCCGTGGTTGCCATCATGCCCTAGCATTGGCGTCGGCGGCATCAGCATGGCGTCTCCCGCGGCCTTGTCTTTGGCCTTCAACTCTGGCTCATCCTTGGCGCTTGCTGGAGTGGTGGCTTCTTGAGGTGAAGCAGCTTGTTTCACATCAGGAAATAAGAATTTTTACAAAAGTAAAGTATGAACTTTAGATAATTATATATGAACATTGACATGTAACATATAAATATGAGGGGATATCACTAGTACAAATATTCCTATACATAGCAAAAAAATTATAGCGGTTTTAAAAAAATGTTATAAGAAGAGAACTCGCATAGCGGTTTTTAAAAAAATCGCTATAAAAGTATTAAATGTTTTTTTTTTATTCTCTTAGCGGTCGCTATAAAAATGAAAATATAAGGATAGCGCTTTTTGTTAAACAGCGCTATAATATATTTTAAGAACGGTTTTGTTTAAAAACCGCTATAAATATGTGATTAAAAAAAGGGGAAAAAAAATTAGCCGTCCCTATCATCTATATAAGAGCAGTTGTTTCAAAAAACCGCTATAAATGTGTACTTGGAAAATAAAATCATATACCAGCCGGCCCTGTCATATTCATGTGCTTAATTACACTTACAAAAAAAATCGATGAAGCTGCCAAAACCAGCAGCCCTAGCTCTCACGCGAACTCGCTCGCCCCCTCTCCAGCTCCGGCTCGTCGCGGCCCTTCCGGCTCGTCACGGGGTCTCCGGTACGGTGGTCTCTCCGGCTCGTCTCGCTTCTCCTCGGCTGACCTCAATCCGGCGATTCTCGTTTCCGGTAAGCACTTTGCGCCTTCAACCAATTGCTTTAGATTTGTGTAAGTCTTACTCAATCCTTGTGCAATTATTGGTTTAGATCTGCAGCAACGTCTTGTTTGCTTTAGTTTTGTACAATTCAATTTTTAGGGTTTTGTTAATTTGTTCACTGTTGGATGAATTTTAAGGGGCAGGGGCTAAGTTCTCTATCTATTAGCAAACTAGTTGATTGGGTTAGGATTTTTTATTTTTGTTCACTGCTGGGGTAGGGGTTAATTTTTGTTCACTGTTGTACCACTTGTACATCATACAACACCAATTAAGTTGCTACATATTAAATGGGTTTTTTTTGTGCGTGCCTTTGGTGCCAATCCAAATCGGATAAATAACTATAATTTGCCAATCCAAATGGGATAAATGATTGGATTCTCCATGTTTGGGTATTACTAAATTTAGTACTAAAGTACTAGTTAATTTTTTCTAATCATGTCTGTGATTCTTAGAAGCATGGAATTCTGCTTGCTTAACACAAGTGTATGCTCCATCTTGCAAGTAGGGGTGGAAATGGGTCGGGTGATGGATGGATGGAGCCATTTTATCACCCGGCCCATTAATTAAATCCTCCACCCGACCCACCCGTCACCCGCAAAACCTTTCACCCACATCCGTCCATCCATCATCCAACGGGTGATTCGGGTGGGTCGGGTCATTCGCATAATATTTTTTAAACAATTTATAATTATTTAAATGTAATTAATTTTATGATTAAGTGCAAAAAGTAATTAATTTTCTTCAATATATGAAAATAGTTGTTCAAAATATAGGATTTGATGGATGTTCATATAAAATATTCTTAGAATATTCAACTTTTAAACATAAAAAAAACTAAAATTGAAGTCATACATTTTAATAAAATAGAATTAGAACTATAATCGTCAACGGATGAACGGATGGGTGGGTGCAGTGCGGGTGATGGATCGGGTGATGGGTGAGATTTACATCACCCATCAACCACCCGTCATCCGTTTCACCCGACCCACCAACCATCCATCACCCGGTTTACTTCGGGTGATCATCCATATATTCGGGTCGGGTTTTCCAAATGGGTCGGTCACCCACGGGTGATTTCCAGCCCTACTTGCAAGTGCTTTCCATGTGGGAGAAAACTTATATACATTGGCAGTCGTGTATGTTCACTGATCAGTACGAAGAATGCTTCCCATTTGTCTGCGCCTTTTCATCTGATGATTTTGCTTTTGCATTTGGATGATTTGGTACTTCGAATATGGGGTATCACAAGCTTTGTTGTTTGACTAGAATTTATGATTTTTGTATTTGTGGTTTTAAGCATTGAGAGCACACAATAGTGATGAATTTGCGATACTTTTCTGTAGAAGAGGCACATTTTCTGTAAAGGAGGCAGATGTGTATGTTCACTGATTAGTACAAAGAATGCTTCCCTTTTGTCTCCTCACTCGTCTATCAACATCAACCTCGTTTTCGGTAAGCAGTTGACGCCTTCTTCTTATCTCTTTCTTGCTTGTTAGTTTAGAATATTTGTGCAATTGTTACTTTAGATCTGCAACATCCTCTTTCTTGCTTTAGATTTGTGCAATTCATACCTCTCGAAGCTCTTGTTACATCTCGATTTTTAGGCTTAATTTGTTTACATATTTGATCAACTTCTGGATTCTCATAATGATGTTATCCCATTTTGTATATTGCTTCAGCTGCGTATCAAGCATATATGACTTCGACATATCTAGACCATTGGCGTCTAGAGTTTTGCCAATTTTTTTCTTCTTGTCTTCAAACAATTTTTCTTCAAACAATTTTTGTGTTTTGTTGTTCACATTATCAAGTTTGAATATATGGTGGCAAGTTTCGTATTACATCAGTGTTCTTATTGCAAGTATTTCAAGTGTTTAGAGCATGGACTGGTCGTAACTGGCTTTTTTGCCATTTGGGTCTTGTTTTGCTTGAGTAATTGAGTTGATTATGGTTGTGTATATGATGTTGCCTGCCTTATCTATTCTGACTGTTTACGATTATTGTTGTAACAGTACAATTAATCAAGCCCCCTTTTTGGTTATAGTTTTCTTGGTTGGGTGCTTAAATAGTGGAAATGGCAGAGTGATTGGTGCTGTTGTGTTTTAATGTTGCTTTTCCATATATTGGTCATTTAAGTCTATCAAATTTAAATGTTGCTCTCATTAAACAGTTTCCTGATAGGCTACAATGAAGTGTGTAAGTATATATTTGTGATGATTGCACTTTCATGATCATTAGTCTCGAAATTGCTTGATTTATAGTTACTCTCAGCATAAGTTAAAGTTACCATATTTTAGACAGTTGTATTATTTCACCGTGTTTCCTGAATTGGCTTTCAGAGTGTTGATCTTTTTGCGTTAAATCATGACATATTTGAATTATATCTGTGTATTATTAGATTAACTGTATTAGCCTTGCCTGCAAGTGCATTAGATTACCGACTTAATCAACAACTAATCTTTGTTCCATCAAGTTACAACATTGAGGTGGTTTCCTTTTTCTCTTGTCTTGTTTCTTTTTTAGTGTCTCTATATAAAAATATTTTACATTTGAATTCCTTTCATATAAATACAATAGAAGTCAGAGGATATCAGTGGATCATGTTGCACATCTGAAACCAACAGACGAAGGATTTGCAGTTGCCCAATGTAGGTTTGCCAAATAATTATCTTATCATTAGACAAGTTATAATAAGTTTCGTCATTACTATTAATAGATCAATTATTCATTTTCTATTGTGTGGCTTCAAAATTTGAAATTTGAAATTTGTGCAGTGGTTGCCCACCTGACACAGAGCAATAAAAATGAGTAGCAAAATCAGAGTGCTTCATTAGTATCTTCTTGCCATGCAAAAAGGTATCGTGCCATTTATTGTTTTCTTAAGCATAGATTACTGAAGTGTTTTCTTAAGCATTGATTATTGATTTTTCTGCTGCTATATGTAACTACTATATTGTTTTTCTGCAGGACTTTAAGGGAAAGTAATTTTTCCCAGGTTTTATTAGTTTTCATGCCATCTAAAATTGTTTCTTGTCTCATCACTTGTAACTACTATATTGCAATGTACGCAATAATTTTTTTATAGTATGTTTAATTTAAATATGCATACAATTTATATATACTTGTAAATTATAATATTCACAAACATTCTATATATATATATTATTTGTACGCTAAGTGTTGATATAGAAAATGGGGGTATAACTTATTTTGGAATGTTTTGTATAGAAAATGGATCCATGATTATTTTGGAGGTATATTGCCTACTGAATATAGCTCATTTGATGAAATATTGATAGCATAAAAATAGCTGGAAAAAATGGAGCTAGATCTAAAAAAAACATAATAGCGGTTTTTTGACAAAAAACGCAATAAAAAACCGCTGAAATTTAAATTCTACAAAAACGCATTCATAGCAAAGCACTGTGAGTGATGAATTCTGTTATAGCGCTTTTTTCATCAAAAGCGCTATGAGTGATTAACACATGCATAACGCTTTTTCTAAAAAAGCACCATGTTAAAGTAGTATTTAAATAAAAAAAAATAGAATAAGCATAGCGCTTTTTCTAAAAAAGCGCTATGCGTGTAATTTTTTATAACGTTTTCACAAAAAGCGCTATAAATGTGTAATGTCGCAGTTCTATAGACAGCGCTCGTAAAACTGCTAACCTCTTTGTAAAAAAAGCGTTATGCCAAAGCAATTCTGTACTAGTAATATATATGAACATTGACTTGTAAGTTGACATGCAATATATATGAACATGAGGGGATGGTATATGAAAAATTGACATGTAACATATGAACATGAGGGGACTATATATGAATATTGACATGTAACATATGAATATGAGAAACTATATTTGAACATTGACATATAACATATGAACATGAGGAGACTATTTATGAACATTCACGCCAACAGATGAACCTATGTTACACATACAATGGAAAACATGCACAAAAAGTTTCAGAAAATAAAATGTGAACCTTAAGGTAATATATATGAACTTAAACATGATACACATAAACCCAAATTGAATTGAGACTTTTCACAAGCACGATATCTAGCCTATGAGGGATTTGAATCCACATCCATGTGTACCAATACATTGTTCTACCATTTGTGCTAATAGGCTATGATAAAATCACTAATTTGGACATGTAACACATTAACCCTTAGTTTTTTCAATGCTGTAAGACCATGGAAGAGGAACATGAATGTTTTTCAAGCGACTAAATATGAATTGTAAAGTACTTTATATGAACATTTACATACAAAACATGAACCCCTAGTCTTTTCTATGAACATTTAGACCTAAATCTAAAACCCAACCATCCATATAGTGCAGTCTTTTCTATGAACATTTAGACGTAAATCTAAAACCCAACCATCCATGTAGTGCAGTAACCTACGTTTGAGCCCTAGAATATTTTGAATCCAAAAAATCCCAGATTTTGTGCACCAAATTGATCCAATGTTCCTTTTGTTGTGTGTTTTTGGTTGTCGACTGAGAACCACAAGTAGAAGTAGTAAAAAGGCTTCCATCGATTTGTGATGAAGAAGGTAAAAAATTGGAGATTTCATGGACGTGCAGGGAAGAATTTCGGAAGTCCACCAGAGCTTTCATGGATGTGCGACGGAGAAGGTCGTAAATCAAGATCAGATTCCATGTGTGTAGAATGGATCAACAATATTTGAAAATTTCTGCAGTGATTGTGAGCTTCCATGGATAAACCAAAGAGAGGAGCATATGAGCCATGAAGCGGAGAGGAGATGTGGCCTCCGTGTAGTTGTAGGTTTCATTTTTTTATGAATTAACCACCTTAAATGCACCGATCCCTTTTTGTGATTTATTTAGGCTGAATCGCTTCCTTCTAATCTCAACCACAATTCATTAATCCAACGACACAAAATGATTTGCAGTGTAGCATAAAGATGTATGTGAAACGGACTCTGTATTTATATTGGTTCAATGTAGTTGTATTAGTTAAAAAGTTATTTTAAAAAAAATTAGGATGATTTAGATAAATATTCACTTTTTATCCATTAAATTAGATGATTCTATTCTAAATTCTTTTTATTAAGTATATGACTCCCTCTCCCGTCTATCCCCGTTGACCCGCATTGACCATGGTTGGTGACATATTATTAATTTTTTTACAAATTTTTGGTGATAGACTTGTTGTGGCAGATTTTTGGTGACAACAGTTTTGTGACAGATTTTTAGTGATAGTTTTGTGGCAATTTTTTGTGACAGGTTTTTTGTGACATGATTTTGGTGTAGATTCGAGTTGTCACCGAAACTAGTTGGTGACGATTCCGAAATTTCACCAACACTAGATAAAATGTTTACATACTTTTCGTTTTGATTTCTCGATTTCATGACACTTTCTCGTTTTGATGACACTTCTCGTTTTGATGACATTTCTCGATTTGATGACACTTCTCGTTTTGATAACAATTCTCATTTTGATTACGCTTCTTTCGAAGTGTCATCAACACTAGTTGGTGACACTTTCGAAGTGTCACCTACACTAGTTTTCGTCATCACCACTAGTTAGATACAATTTCCACTATCACCACTAGTTGATGATGGTTCCGTCGTCACCACTAGTTGATGACACTTCTTGTTTTGATGACACTTCTCGATTTGATGGTGAATTTTGTTTTAATGACAATTCTCGTTTCAATGCCGCTTCTCGTTTCAATGACGCTTCTCGTTTTAGTATGTCATCAACATTAGTTGGTGATACTTTCGAAGTGTCATCTATATTAGTTTTTGTTGTCACCACAAGTTAATGATGGTTCCGTCGTCACCACAAGTTTATGATGGTTCCATCGTCACCACAAATTGATGACGGTTCCGTCGTCACCACTAGTAATTGACACTTCTCGATTTGATGACACTTCTCGTTTCGATGACAAATTTCGTTTTGATGACAATTCTCATTTAGATGACGCTTCCCGTTTTGAAGTGTCATCTACACTAGTTTGAAGAGTCATCTACACTAATTTTCATCGTCATCACTAGTTGATGAATGTATCGTTATCACCACTAATTGATGACAATTTCGTCGTCGCTACTAGTTGTCACCACTAATTCATGACAGTTCCGTCGTCACCACTAGTTGATGATGGTTCCGCCATCTCCACTAGTTGATGTCAGTTTTGTCACCACCACCAGTTGTCACCATTAGTTGATGACGATTCTAAGTGTCATCAACACTTCTCGTTCGAATGACACTTCTCGTTACGGAGTGTCATCAACACTAGTTTGTGATACTTCTTATTTCCGTCATCATCACTAGTTGATGACACTCCTCGTTTTGATGACACTTCTCGATTTGCATATGACGCTTCTCGTTTCAAAGTGTCATCAACAATTCTCATTTTGAAGTGTCATCAACAATTCTTTTTTTTGATGACAAATTTTTGTTTTGATAATACTTTTTGTTTTAATGTCACTTGTGGTTTAAATTGCCATCAACACTAGTTGATGATACTTTCATAGTGTCATCAACACCTCTTGCTACCGGTTTCCGTCATTTCCATTAGTTAATAACAATTTTCGTCATGACGCTTTTCGTTATCACCAAACACAAACTTCAGTTTTGATAGTCATAAAAGCTATAGAATGGAAAAAATATATGTCGTTTTGCCTATAAGGAGTAATTTTATAGATTAACGAAACAAATGGAGACAATATATTTGTTACTACATATATGAGTAACATGACATCAAAACACAACACAAAGCAATAGAGCATAAAACAATAAATATTAATTAAATAGATGATTATTGATACATTTTTCATTTAAAAAATCCACCCAACACATGTACCACTAAAACCTCAACTCATTTGCAACTAGTAGTACAAGATTAGCTAATTCAGATCAAAACAATTCAAAATTGTGAAGGCTAACTTGCCATCAAGTATATGAACCTCAAAAACCTCCTACTTGCATATTATTGGCAAAAACAAGGGACCCCAAAAATAAGGAGATAGATACACAAATAGCCAGATATGTAAGATCAAACAACATATTTCCTTCTCCTATGCATGTTATATGAGTTCAAGAAACCCTCAAGACTCAAGTTCATCATAAATGCCATCCAAACTTAAACATTTTTAGAGTTTCTTGTTTTCCTGAATCCACCTTTTTTAGGGTGCTGCACGAGCACAGATCGGATTCCAAACTACAAATTTTGCAGCCACGAAGTCTTGTCTCTACAAGGCGAAATTTGAAAAAGAAACACATTACAAACTTTGCTAAACCAACACAAGGAGCCATGAAGTCTGTTATAACCAAAAAACATACCAGCACCAATGGGCCCTAAGATGCAGCAAGAACAAAATATGAGGGTAAATGTTCCATCTTTCTCAACCTTATTCTCAGCATCACTTGCATTTTAAAGCCTAGCTATAAAGATGAAGTGATAGATAAGTGGCAACATGACTTCACAACAACATAGTGCATCAACAAAATCATACTCAGGACCCTGATACATGTAAATATGTTATGGTCAACATACAAAATCTTTTAGAGAAGCATATTACAAATCAATCCAAACACACCTTCTTGGATACACTTTCCTTATTCCAAAATGATAAGGCAACCTCTATAACTGCAGTTGTGTACTTCTTAGTAGAGACTTTATCTAGACATGATGGCTAGACACGGGGGCCTCTAGTAAAGCTTCATGGTGAATTATGACAGAAATAGATCAAAGAAGCAATATAATTAAGCTACATATGAAATGGAATGCAAAAAAAATCTTACTAAAGATTGTAAATATTTTTTGTAGGATGCACACAACATGAGAGATGGAGAATCTCAAATATATAACAATCATGTTGTTCCACAGATTCTCAGTATTACACTATTACTGGTACATATAAATTAGTAGAAATTCCAAAAACTGCTATAAATTAAGGAAGAATAATAAAAGAGGCAAGTAACATTCATGCTATTCCACACGAATAAAGGTGAAAACGAGTATGAATAAATACCTTCAAGTTAATTCATCTTCACTGTGCAATATCTTAAAGGCCTTCAAAGATGAGTGGTTTGCAAGCTGAAAAACTATTGATGGACTCTCTTTTGCTAGAAAGACGTCACCTCGTGTTGGAGGTGAGGATGGGAAATGTGAGCACTGGATTATTTGAGGAAGCACTGGCAAAGTGCCTCAAGAAGATCATCTACCACGCCACTGAACCGCAAGGAGATGAGATCAAATGCAGCATGTGTCAAGTGATCTTTTCACGACCCTTTTTTTCTTGGGTAAATTACCGAAAACAACCCCCATAAAATCCAATGTTAGTAAAGGGGACAATGTTGGTTTTTTTCAACATTGGATTTCTCTTTTAGTACATATATAGATAGATTAGATTCTCATGATAAACCAATAAATAATCCCCCCTAATCAGAAGAGGCTTAAGTCTAGATAAACCAATCATATTATTTTGTCAACATTGGGTTTCTCTTTTAGTACAATTTGATACAATTCAAATTCTTTTCTTGCTTTTCAATTTGCAAAAGTTGATGGGCAGAAGAGGAAATTATCAAGCAAACTTGGTGCTAAGTGGCAGGTACATGCTTTGGACAATTTTGATTTCACTAAATCTTCAACCTTAAGTTAAGTTGAAATTCATCTCCTTGACAGAGAATCTTCTACCATACTTGATTTCACCAAATTTTGATGGAAATTCAGTTGATGTAGCTCAACTAGAATCACAATATCTGACCATTTGTATAGATTTGTTTTGGATTATTTACTTAGTTTGGCAGTGATTATCCACTATTTCAAAACTGGCAATTAACTTGTATATGCATGTGTGTGTAATCTTAGAGAACAATGACTTGGGTGAGTTCAACATTAAGTCTATTGGACATTCCTATTTGCATTTTTTCAGTGATGAAGAGGATATGAATATGAGATGGTTAAAATTCAATGCATGAATTTGAATGTGTTGATGATTAATAATGTGATTTATGTATTTTTAGAGTTGGAAATCGACAATCATGACCAACTATCTTGTTCATGTTAGTGATTTGAAGTTATTGTAGATAGGACTTTATGAGATAACCACAAGGTGGACCATGGTAATGAAATTTGCACTTCTTCCATGGAAGCCATTGATGTTCTTTGATCATTTGGCATGAGGTATATCATTGTCCTCTTAATCATGCTATTCATAACCCATTCTCCTAGGTAGAAAAGATTAATTACAAAAAATTATACATAAAAAAAGATATGTTCTATGCTGATTTTATTTCCTTTTTTAGTTCATAAAAATATGTTCTAGAACGTACACTAGATGGATCAGTTTCATATATTTCGAAATAATTAGTGGTAGGAGTTGATTGAAGTAATAACATTACTCTCTTCTTTTCAAGCTCGATGATAGGGGCTAAGGTCGTGTGCCCTAAACAAAATAATCTTTAAAAACCTAAACTAGTAGAATAGGCAAGCAAGAGTCGAATCTCACAGGGAGGAGTTATCTTTCTTTATGCGAATTAATATGCCAAAGTAACAAAGGGGAGTTTTGGTTGATTTGGTTGCAAGTAAACAAAGTAAATAAAACAAAGGTTGTAATCAATTAGAGAAAAACACTTAGCCAAACAAATATCCACCATTCATTCGATTGATTGGTCCTAGATTATCTCTATTCCTTCCTATGATTATTCCTGTCCCTATTCTGAATTAGTTACCAGTCCTATCCGTCCTGGTAACCCTAACTATTAAACAATCCCTACCAACCTTCAAGATTTAATTCAATAGCAGCAAGAAGCATAGGAATTAACCAGGATACATGCAACATCACGACCCACAGTATTTAACATATAATCAATTCTCTTTCACAATAAACTAGTCCTACCAGTCCTATAATATCATGTTTGCTACACAAGATAAGGAATCTCAACCCAAAATATCCAAACCCTAGCAATAGACAATTACTAATATCAACAAGATGGTTAATCCAGTCAAATCAATAATAATCAATAGGAATAAGCTCAAGAGAAAAGATATAATCCAAAGGAATAGGAAATGGAGTTATAACCTCACGATCATATATCAAATGAAGGCTTCAATCGTCGGACTAAGCAAAGGTGTTTAGTTCTTCATAACTCAAAGGGAAAATAATATTGAATAATGAACGATTCGATCCTGAATAGTTGCTAAGAAAACTAGGTTAAATAACCTAGCAAAACTAAGACTAAAGATAACAAGTCTAATCTAAATGGAAATAATATAATCGAACTAAAAGAAATAAAGTAAAAATGAAATAAAGTAAAAACGAAATCTTCTAACGAAACTCTTCGGCGTGTCTGATGTAGATTTCCGCGACCGCGGAAAAAGCATGCGGAAAATTGAATGTCAAATCTCTCAGCTCTCGACTTTTCCGCGACCACCACTGAGCTTTTGCGACCGCGGCACTTCGTAAACCCGCGACCGCAGTTTTGTCCCCGCAACCGCGGTTCATCTTGATCTTCGCCTCGCGTTGATTCCGCGACCGCGGCCCTCAGACCCGCGACCGCGGTTTTGCTCCTGTAGCTCCACTTGGTTCTACTTTGTCTTCTTGGGTGGATTCCCTCTCTCTTCAAAATATCTTCATTTAAGCTTCTCCAAACCACCATATCTACACTTCTTCTTCTCAACTCCAATCTCTACAATTGTGCTCTAAACGTCTCCAAATAGCACCCAAAACACCGGTAACAACTCCTAGTTAAACCCTACAAAGTAGTGCTGATCAAATTCCCCCATGCTTAAACATTGCTCGTCCTCGAGTAAACTAATAGAAACCTACTCCTCCAATCAAATCCCCAAGGTCTCAGGAAGCATAGAAAAAACATATCCACTAAGAATTGCACCTAAACATGAAACTCCAAGGCACCAACACAATAAATACAACACACAACCAACAAGCTTAAAGGAAAGCAGAGTACTTCCCCCAAGCTTATCCCGAACACCATAGAGTGAATAAACATCTAATTTTAGCCTCCATCTATCTTCTTATGCCTCCCAGAGTGACCTACCCGAATCCTTCTTATATCACCTCTTCTTATGTAATCACGCCAGGAAAAATGAGGAATCCTAATAATCGCTCTTCTTCTTTTCACTCATTTTGCCAAGGCACCCTTTTGGGTTTTCACTAAGCCACTCATTTCATTTTTTTCAATAGATGGGCTCACATAAACTCACATCACTCTTGACCAATTATTACCCCAGCCTAATGTTGGTCCAAGCCACCTGCTTATTACCTAAGCCGCCCTTGCGGGTTTTCGACTTATCCCAGGATTTATTTTTGTCTTTTTTCAATTTTTTTGGCCTTTTCATTTTCTTTATTTTTTTTTCTTTCTCCTAAACGACTAGCAAGTATAGAACACTCCCCCATGCTTAAACATTGCATTGTCCTCAATGTAATGAAAGACAAAAAGAATGAAGCATAGGGAAAAGCAGAAAAGTACTCACAACCGTCGCTGAAGTGCTTGGACGTGAAAGTTGGTGCTGGTGGTATAACAATAAAGTACATGTCACTGGTGTCGCGCCGGTCTTCAAAACAAATCCACCGTGCAACCAAATAGATCCACTGTAAGGTGTATTGGATATAGCAAAGAAATCGGGGCTGCACGGCCTTCAACGAACACATAGTGGAGCCCAGATGCAATCGTGTTATGGGCTCTGGTGTTCCTTCTCGTCAACTGTCGAATGTTGGGCCATCATCGGTGCCAAATAAAATGTCGGGTTAATGTCTCCTCTTGGGCATCATGATGCGCACCGTCTCGCAAAATAAAACGCAGACAGTTGGGCCGCGATCGCGGAAAAACGCCGAACTTTTTTATTTATTTATTTTTTATTTTTTTTCAGGAAAGGGGACTTACATTGATATTTCCGCAACCACGGAAGAATTTCCGTGCCCGCGGAAAAGTTTCTAGTGTAAGGAACACCGTCTTCAATTTGGCTCGGGTCTCCTTCTTGCAGGTTAGTCTAAACGCAAAACAAAAACAAAGGCAAAAACGAAATAACACAAAAACAACTTAAATACATGGAATGAAAAGACAATAAAAATAATACATACCTCGGGTTGCCTCCCGAGCAGCGCCTTAGTTATTGTCGTGGCTCGACCTGGTACTCTTTAATCATCCCGGGTTGCTCACAACAACTGAACTCCAGGGGTCTCGATCAGGGGGGTGCCTCTTTGTATTCTTTATGTTGAGCTTTACCCCCATTCTCCTGTACTTCATGATGGGTGGACCGCTGTTCACATCAATGAGTGCACTTGCCATCTTCAGAAATGGCCTACCCAACATCTCAGGAGCTGCATGCTTGTCCTGCCCCGTATCCAACATGGAGAAATTCGCCTTTTCAATCACGGAGTCCTTCTTGTGCTTCTCCTTCGGCTTCTTCTTGATCTTGCGCAACGCCTTTAAAAACCCTGTGCAGCGAGGGATGCTGTTTGCCAGTTTGACCAAAGGAACGTTTGCCTCGCAGTTACTGAAGGTCTCATAATTCTCTTTGTTTTTCTTCAGCCTTCGAGTATCCTTCAGAGCCTTAGGAAAAGGAGCGGGAGGATTCAACGAACTGAGCGGGGGAAAATTGGGCCGAACGTAAGCATCAGGAACATCCTCGATATCATCTGGAGCTCCAGGAGGTTTGCCACGATCGCGGACTTTCTCTCCGCGGTCGCGGATATCTTCGAGCGAGTCTTCGTCCCTGAGGGCTGTTCCGCGATCGCAAAAATCCGTCCGCGGTCGCGGAAAATCATCGAGCAGATCCTCTTCAGTAGCGACTTTTCCGCAAAAGCGGAAATCTGGCTGCGGTCGCGGAAATTCGCCGATTTTTAACTCCTCTTCAGCAACAAATCCGCGATCGCGGCCCTCTTCCTCGCGGTCGCGGCATTCTTCTTGTTCCCGGAAAAAAATCTTCTTCAGAGAGCACTTCGCGGTCGCGGACATCGTCTGGAATTCCCAGCTCCTCAGTGAGCAAATCACGGTCGCGGCACACCTCCCGCGGTCTCGGTTTCTCTTCTGCAGACATCTCGCTGTCTTCTGCACCCGTCTCATTAATTTGTTCTTCTCTTTCAGCTAAGGGGGTGACATGCTGCTGCACAATACTTTGTAGGGTCATTGAAAAGGCATTCTCTCTCTGGTGCACTACTGGTTGAGATAGTAGTTTTACCGATGCCCTGTCCTCCATTCTGCTCATTGCTTGAGTCATTTGCCCAATCTGAATCTCCGAGTCCTGGGTACTGGACTTCATCACTTGTTCAAGTTGGATCATTTGTTGTGTAAGAGATCGAAGCATATCCTCAGTAGACATGGAGGAGCTTGGATTGGGCACCGGTGGTCTATGCTCGTAGACTGGACGATAATGCTGTGGAGTAACCTGCTGATAGTACGACTGTGGCTCCGGATAGAACTCCTGGTAGTCATGACCATAAAAAGGGTATTGCTGGTTCCCATAACTCGAATTGGGGTGATCTCTCTCTCCACCCTGGAGTGTATGCGCAAGAGTATGGGTCATATCGCGGCTCCTGCTGGAATTGGGGTAATCTCTCCATCTCTGTATCACAAGCTAGAAGTGGAGAGTCAGTAGCACGGGTATGGACCGTAAGATAGGTCCACACAAAAATTGACACACAAACAAACACAAAGAAAAATTAAAACTTGCCTCCCCGACAACGGCGCCAATTTGATAGGGGCTAAAGTCGTGTGCCCTAAACAAAATAATCCTTAAAAACCTAAACTAGTAGAATAGGCAAACAAGGGTCGAATCCCACAAGGAGAAGTTATCTTTCTTTATGCAAATTAATATGCCAAAGTAACAAAGGGGAGTTTTGGTTGATTTGGTTGCAAGTAAACAAAGTAAATAAAACAAAGGTTGTAATAAATTAGAGAAAAACACTTAGCCAAACAAATATCCACCATTCATTCGATTGATTGGTCCTAGATTATCTCTATTCCTTTCTATGATTATTTATGTCCCTATTCTGAATTAGTTACCAGTCCTACCCGTCCTGGTAACCCTAACTATTAAACATTCCCTACCAACCTTCAAGATTTAATTCAATAACAGCAAGAAACATAGGAATTAACCAAGATACATGCAACACCACGAACCGCAGTATTTAACATATAATCAATTCTCTTTCACAATAAACTAGTCCTACCAGTCCTAGAATATCATGTTTGCTACACAAGATAAGGAATCTCAACCCGAAATATCCAAACCCTAGCAATAGACAATTACTAATATCAACTAGGTGGCCAATCCAGTCAAATCAATAATAATCAATAGGAAGAAGCTCTAGAGAAAAGATATAATCCAAAGGAATAGGAAATGGAGTTACAACCTCACAATCATATATCAAATGAAGGCTTCAATCGTCGGACTAAGCAAATGTGCTTAGTTCTTCATAACTCAAAGGGAAAATAATACTGAATATTGAACGATTCGATCCTGAATAGTGGCTAAGAAAACTAGGTTAAATAACCTAGCAAAACTAAGACTAAAGATAACAAGTCTAATCTAAATGGAAATAATATAATCGAACTAAAAGAAATAAAGTAAAAACGAAATAAAGTAAAAACGAAATCTTCTGACGAAACTCTTCGGCTCGTCTGATGTGGATTTCCGCGACCGCGGAAAATTGAATGTCAAATCTCTCAGCTCTCGACTTTTCCGCGACCGCCACTGAACTTCCGCGACCGCGGCACTTCGTAAACCCGCGACCGCGGTTTTGTTCCCGCAACCGCGGTTCATCTTGCTCTTCGCCTCGCGTTGATTCCGCGACCGCGGCCCTCAGCCCCGCGACTGCGGTTTTGCTCATGTAGCTCCACTTGGGTCTACTTCGTCTTCTTGGGTGGCTTTCCTCTCTCTTCAATATATCTTCATTTAAGCTTCTTCAAACCACCATATCTACACTTTTTCTTCTCAACTCCAATCTCTACAATTGTGCTCTAAACGTCTCCAAATAGCACCCAAAACACCGGTAACAACTCCTAGTTAAACCCTACAAAGTAGTGCTGATCACTCGACTATTAAAAAACCTATTTCTTTGTCTTCTTTCTTCACCATTGAGAAGTGTTCTGAAAGTTTTCCTGCTCAATTTTTAAGGATAAGAACTTCTTGATTGCTATGGCTATTATGAAGAGCAATTTGGAGCTTCTAAGTCCTTCAGGTGTTTGAAGTTGAAAGAACTATTGGATCAACTTTCTTTCCTTTTTTATCATTGGCAACACTTTATTATTGTTCAAGTCTAATACAATTGACTTTGTTGGTCAGACTGTGTACTAATCTACTTATTGTTTGGCATCACCTTGGTCTAGAGTTGTCAGCTTTTCATGTCCTACCTAAACTTAAAGAACTATTTGATGAGCTTGCTTTCTCTCAGAATTCACTTAGCAGAACTGGTTCTCTTGGCAGGAGCATCGAAAGTTCCAAGCTAAATGTTTCCGCTGAGATTTAACTTGAGAGCCTTATGGACCTTGTGTAAGTACTTCATGATTTTGACTTTTCTCCTAATCACTTATGAATAGTGCATTGTGGCTTATCTCGACAAATAATTTGCTAATGCTCAAATTTTGCAGATTGCTTATATATCCTTCTTTTGATTCTCTTCTTGGGATAGAGAAGTTGATATCCTTCTTTTGCTTATCTTCTTAGGATAGAGAAGATGAGTCAATGTTGTATAACGTGGTTGCTTCTTGAGCAATATCTTTTATGACATCACAATTGAAAGGTAGGATGTGACTAGTGTGGTAGTGATAAATCATGGTTATTGTAGTTATAACTTTGTGAGAAGCTCAATTTCAATTAACTAATTTGTTACAGTTTAATGGGAGCTTACAGGAGAAGTTGAAGTGTATTTAAGTCCATTGATACAAAGTATCTGTAGATGGTGGTGGTGCAACATTTCAACTTTTTAGGGTAACAGAAAGGACAGTCATAACGCATGTAAACTCTGGAATGATGTATACTAACATTTGCATTTGTTTCAGAATTTTTAGATGGAATTGATATTGTTTTAATCAAGAAAATAAGGTAAGTTGTTCGTTTCAACCAAAACATTGTAGAAACAATAACAGGGTCGGTTTTTGAAATTAAGAAAGTCAAAACGAAAGCAAATTCACATATATATTATTGTTCTAAGGCTCCTAACCCAGTCAAAGATGTCACATGATGACTGCCAATCACTCATCAACAAGGAGCCTCAAGGCCCGATGAGTGGCGATGACTAGGGCCCGGGCCCGAGCCATGGCCCAAGACATCACCGCCCTAGTCCATCGTGCCCTCACTAGCCAAGGCGCCGAAGAGCCTCCAGTTCAAGGCCCGCGCCTACTCTTGTGCCTCACCTTGGAGGAGCCAAAGCCTTGACCACCAAGGCGCCGATGCCTCAATGCCACGACACTCAAGCATATGATGCTTCGATTCCAAGGCATTCAAGCGCGCGCCCCTATCCAAGCTTTTATGGCTTTTATCCCATTTCCCCTTTAGTTAATTAAATATGTAAGTGTCTTTCTATTTTGGGCGTGTGGACCCATTTACATGCGGGCTCCTAGTCCACCTAAAACCCTAGACTATTTAAGCCATTCTTGACTTCCTTGTTCATTAGTTGAATAATATAAAAGTGGATATTTCTCAGGGGTTAGAGGAATACCTCGCCAAGGATCTCACTTACTTCTATCAACTCAAATCTTCACAATCTCTCCTTTTCTTCTCTTAGTCTCTTTCGAATCTCACAAACAAACATTCTCAAGCTAGAAACAAGTCGAATCCAGCCAAGGAACCTCCAAGAGAGGTTCCCTTGGCCCTTTTGCCGCGCGCCGCCAGCCAAGCCTAGCTTCGGCCGGCCTCACGCCCCTTCGCGGCCACCGTTGTTCCCCCTCGGCCAACCTTCGTTCCCTCGGCATCCCCTCGGCGTTTCCCCTTTGCTTCCACCTTTGAGTCTCTCCCAAGAGCCTTACGAGGCCAGCCAACCCTAAGAAGAAGGAAGTCCCCCTTGCTTAGCCACGGTCGAGCTCCCCCGAAAGAAGAGCCTTGTCTTAGAGGTTCCATTCTCATCATCACATGCAACTGACTGACACTCCATTTCAACACCTCTAACATATATGTTGTGGCAGGACGTTCCCCATGTTGTGTTTTACCCTATGTCGGAGATGGAATCACGATTCATATATGGTTTCTTTGGCGTTTCTAACATGGTCTACTATCAAATTATTATTATTTTTGTCAAAGAGAGGTAGTACTCTCTAATCTTTACTAATTAGAAAAAACTAGGTATGGATCATACGATGTATAGTCGCCCCTCTTACATCCTTAAACCAAAAAAAATAAATTATCAATAGGTTTAGAAACAATATGAAAATCAATAAGAAAATTATAAGCTAAACGAGCTGACAGATCAACTACTCTATTAGCTTCACGATACATATGTATAAACTTAATGTTACATACAAAATTAAGGACATCTTTAGGATAAATTCTTACCCAATAGCAGGAGAGAGGGTTGTAAATCCACCTTGAGGATGAGTTGATGAAAACACCAGCTTCAATGCCAGTTGAAGACCATCACGAACGTCCCAAAGTGAGAGTTTTGACCTCTATTTTTTAATGAGTGTGTATAAGTGCATGTAGAGTTGCACCCATTTCTCTTTTTACCAAATGTATGGTAAATACACAATGTTATTAATTTTTGAAAAAAGAAGATCACTTTAACATAATTTTATGATTTTTTAGGTTTCATTTATATATTTAGACTTGTCATTTTTGTACTCTTTCAGGTACTCTTAGAATTACTGAAAAAATCACAATTTATAAAACATCTTTGTTTCTCACCTTTGTAGTTAGGGGTGGGCGTGTGCAGTTAACCATGTTTCGGTTAACCGGAGTCCAATTAACCGATATTTCAATTACTTGAATTTCAACACCATGACCGTACCCTAAAGTCCGGTTAACCGGACATTGATTAACTAATATTTCAGTACGGTCAATTGGTTAATCAAGATTTCAAAATTTGATCAAATACTTTCTTTTTTTAACAAAATTTTATTCTTACTTGTTGATTCTTAACTTCTAATTCATTTTAAATGTTTGTCTTCGCTCATTTTTTATTACTCTTTTCTCTTTTGGGTTGATTAAAACATAAACTATTAATTATCAAGTGCTATATTTAACCTATAATGTAAATTTGGTAAGGAATCAATTTTGAATAGAAGAAAATTGTCCTTCACATAGTTGATATGTTTATTAAATATGGACGATAGTTTTAACCTATTAGTTTTCATAAGTAATATTATGATAGCTTAAGACCCTTTTGGTCCAATAAACCTACATAAAATATTCCATTATACTTGTAGGAATATGACAAATATACTCGTGTATATATCACAAGTCACTACACAATACCACATATTAGATTGGTATTATTATAAAGTTCATTCATTGGTTATTTTATACAATCTATATGACTATTAATTCAACTAATGACAAACAAATATTATTCAAAGTATAGAAGAATAGCCATAACCAACAATAGAAACTAGAAAGATGGTAGACTAAGGAAATTCGAACCATGAACCAAACACTAAGAGAATAATTGAAATGTATCTATAATCACTAACTTAACTTATTTTTTTTTATAAAAACATATTCTTTATATGTTCGGTTAATCGGTTAACCAAACTCAAAATTATCATTAATCGTAATCGTACCAAATAACCGTATTTTCTTTCTGCCGATTAACCTTACCATAGTTTAAAACATATCTGTATGGTTAACCAAGAAATATGACGGTTTTTCGGGTCTTTCGAAACGGTTATTCGATTTCGGTTTTTTATGTCCACCCGTATCTGTAGTAGTTTTGTTATAGCACCTTATGTATTAGTTATGTTATTTGCATATAACTTCATGTCATGTGCATTACGTTGCAATTTATAACAGTGGTTTCCATCTTGATATCATTCGTCTTTTTGATTATATGATCTGCCTGTCAGTTATTTATGTTATTATAAGTAACATCGGTAATTTGATTTTTCCTCATTTTATCTCATATAGTCTCATGTCTATATACTATTTAATATCTTATATGAATTTATTATTATAACACTCCAGATTTGTAATTCTTTATAAAGATTAGAGTGTTACCCATATCAAGAAGCGTTCTTCCTTTTTATGGTTCAAGTGAGGACAAAGAACTCTGAAATTAAGCGTGCTAGAACAAGACTAGTATCATAATGGGTGACCTCATTGGAAATCTTCGGGTTGACATATGATGACGCTTCTAAGGCCTCGTGCCATACAAATGGTATCAGAGCCACAATCTAGAGCGAGAGTAGTATTAGGATGGATAACATCATCGGAAGTCCTCAGATTGGCATGAGATGACGTTTCTAAGGCCTCGGGCCTTACATTATAATTTTTTATTTGGTCTTATTTATAATACCACCTCAATCAATTTTTATTTGTATTTACATTAATAAATTATAGGTCATCAACAAATTATTTATAACGCTATTTTTACATAAAAACATATATAAATCATACAACATTCTATGTGAAGGTTAATGTTTTTCCAACACTATTCTTTTATTTACACCCGTATAAAAAAATCTTTCTTGTAATCTGAAGTTGAAGGTGACATTTTTCAATTAAAAACACATTTTATTTAAAATTCTGCAATGGCTAACTCATTTTTCAATTAAACAAAATTCTATAGCGACTAACTTATTTATTAATTATGAATTGTATTTTTTTTTGCAATGTATAAGATATATGTCTTGTGAGGATGTTGTTTTCGTCTATTTTGTCAATTTCAATTTGTTATTTGATATTGTCATTACTCATTAATTGTATGACTTGTATCAAATATTCCTAAATAACTAAGTCATTTTTTGGTTAAACCAAATTATATTGCTGAGTCAATTCAAATTTCTTATTTATAATATCGTTGCTCATGAGTTATATTTAAAATTCTATATTAACAAATTCAATTTTTTGAATAAACTAAATTACATAACATACCTTACAATAGTTTCGATTAATCTCGAATGATCAAATGTATCTGACACATCCATTTTTCTTCTTCTTTTTAATACAAGGGGTGTCAATCGGGCGGGTCGGGTCGGGTTCAGGTCGGGTCACTTCGGATTCGGGTTACTTCGGATTCAGGCCAATGTCCAATATTATAACAGGTCGGACCATATCGGGTCGGGTCAGATCGGATATTCATTTATCGGGTGAGATCGGGTATTCAGGTCAATTTCAGTCGGGTTAATTTGGATTTCGGTCAAACTTAGGGTTGTCAATCGGACAAATCGGATCGGTTTCGGGTCGAGACATTTTGGTTTCAGATTAATTCGGATCCCGACTAATGACGTATTCACGTGTATTTTGACAACTCAATCCAATTCGGGTCGATCGGGTCCATTGTTCATTTTATCGGGAGAAGTCAGATATTTGGATAAATTTCGATGGGCTATTTCGGATTATGGCCGAACTAGATTTTGTGTAAATCATATTTCGGTTGAGTCGGAATTCATATGAATATGAGTTCGAATGAATAAGATTTCGTTTAAGTACGATCTCAAAAGAATTGCATTTCGTATAAATCGAATTGTGGTTGAAATGTATTTCGATGGAACCGGTTTTTGATTGAAGGCAAACATAATTACAATAAATATATATATTCACTATAAAATCTCCTATCATTGAAGTTCTATATTTAAGATTGGGTTTTGGTAAGGATGATTCTTACGGTAAATAGTGAGGATAAACCTAGACCTTTGACTTTATGATTTAACGATAAGGAAAGTTTAGGATCAGGTGGCATTAATTTTTTCTATGATTTCGGGCTATTGAGTTTTGGTTTTCATGTGATTTTGAATCAGTCAACTTTGGGTTTTCGGGTGATTTCGGATCGGACAACTTCGGGTTTTCGGGTGATTTCAGATCGGATAACTTCGTGTTTTCGGGTGATTTCGGATCGGGCAACTTCGGATTTTCGGGTGATTTCGGGTCGGGTGACTTCGGGTATCGGATGGATAATGGGCTAGTCCGTTCGGGTTATTTTTTGGGTTCAGGCTAGTCGGTTTGGGTCGGGTCAGGTTCCGATATAAATTTTTTTAATTATTTTCGGATATCGAACAGTTTCGGTTTCGAGCGGGTCATTCGAATCGGGTCAAGTTTTGACGGCCCTAAATACAACTGATATTCCAAAGGGACTGCCACAGACACGTGACACGTAAGCACACCCCTCTCAACCAACTAATTTAACAGAACATGCTCAGCCAAACGCGTCCTTAACTTAAGCCAACTAGCTAAAACAGAGCCACTTCCTCTTCCCACCACCGTCAATATCAAAATTAATTAGCCCAAAATAACAATAAATGCAAATAACTTTTTCCCCCATTCGTACGCGAACGAAGAGAAGAAATAAAGAAGGGAATATATTCGCACACAAATTTCGAATATTCGGTTTCTTTTTAACCCACCCACACCGCCACTTCCCATCTTCTTCACTTCACGCCCACTACTACTTTTCCGTCTGCGAACTTTGTGCTGTGTCTGTAATTCCGGTTTTATTGAATCGCCGGTGAATTTTCTCCACACCGGAGATTACGATGAAGTTTGGGAAGAGCCTGAGCAGCCAGATCGAGGAGACTTTGCCGGAGTGGAGGGACAAATTCTTGTCCTACAAAGGACTCAAGAAGCGGTTGAAGCTCATCAATCCAAGGGACGCCGATGGCGCTTCTCGACCGGCAAAGCGTCTGAGGCTCTCCTCCGCTGCCTCCGGTGACGGAGACGACGTGGATGCGTTGGCCGAGGAAGGGATGTCGAAGGAGGAGGTTGATTTCATCAGGCTCCTTGAAGACGAGCTGGAGAAATTCAATACCTTCTTCGTTGAGAAGGAGGAGGAGTACATCATCAGATTAAAGGTTTGTTCTCTATAATTCTTGTTGAAGAATCGTTTCGCAGTTCCTCTCTATCTCTTGTTGAAGAATCGAAACTCGGGGAGTCCCAATTTGGAGTAAATTAGGTTCAAATTGAAGAATATATGGATTCTAGGTTGAAATCGGACTTGAGTTGGCGAATTTGCTTTCAGTAAACAGAAATCCGGAGTCGAACCGATTGAAGTCGTGTAGAGTATTGTCATGTTGTGATATGGCGTGTAAATGAAGCATTAACTGTGTTCCTGATTTGTTATCTTGTTTCTGTTGCACTTTTGAGCATGATTCTAAACTTCCTCTTTGGGCAAAATTTGACACACGGTTGAAAAACAGTTGAATTGTGCAAAACAGTGACCCTGCCTTATTGGAAAGTAGTATGATTGTGTACTTTTCAACTGAAAGCAGTCAAGATCTGTAGTGATTGATTGCTTGTTGACTTGGCCACGGTCCTTATGTGCAGGAACTGCAAGACAGAGTGGCAAAAGCCAAGGCCTCAAATGACGAGATGCTTAAAATTAGGAGGGAGATAGTGGATTTCCACGGGGAGATGGTTCTGCTGGAAAATTATAGTGCTTTGAACTACACAGGTAACCACTAGGCTGCCAACTTTGGAGTTATCTTGACCTTTGCTTTTATGAAATTGGGGTGGATAAGATTCGTAATGTTTTGAATGCTTTCAATCGTAGGCCACTCCCAAGGGGATAGGATAAGGTGCGGCCTAAGTTGCGTGAACTATTATAATTAAGGTTGACAAAAAAAATATATATATTTCTACTTGAAAATCGGCTTATAGCATCCTTACGGATGACAACCATGAAAGCTATATGTATGATTAACCTCGATCCATAGCCCATAGGGACAGGACAACTTGTTAAGTTGATTTTTATGTTACTGAATATTTTGCAGCTTGTCCTCAAAATTCCTTGATGGATAATAGTGGTTGAACAGGTATTTTGGCATGTTTAAGCTTGATGTTGGTTCATGGGGAAGTTCTGGAGAACAAAGATGATACTTCTAGTTTCTAATATTATTGACGTACACTGTAAACTGTGAAGTTTAGGATCTTTGAGTGAATGGCTGAAGGTCTGCATTGCATATGGATAAGCTTCATTTTGTTTTTGTCAAATGGATTATGTTTAATACGTTGATGTTGTCAATGTTAGTTGACTACCGTCACAAGATTTCTGAGTTTTATTTTTCTTTCATATATTAAAGAATTGAAAAACGAAAAGGATGTATGTACACATGATGACTTCTTCACTACTAAAAGGAATAGTTAATTTGTAATATGATTTCTACATTTGTTGACTTGGTTTTGCTTTGTTCTCATCATGTTTCTGTTACACACGGTTAAGTTCACATCTTATTATCAAATTGTTTGTTCAGTCAGGATACTTGTCATATGATGAACTTCCTCCCTTCTCAGTTTTAAAG
This sequence comes from Rheum nobile, assembly GCA_027886185.1. Classification (NCBI taxonomy): domain Eukaryota; kingdom Viridiplantae; phylum Streptophyta; class Magnoliopsida; order Caryophyllales; family Polygonaceae; genus Rheum; species Rheum nobile. The sequence continues at coordinate 3,192,737 of WOAB01000546.1, read as the reverse complement.
ATTTGTGTATGGATAATTGTAAAATGAAGTACTATTATCCCCGTGTGATTGCAGTGCATCTCTATGTGATCTTATGATCAAGAGTTCTTTTTAATTCTTTTGCTTGCTGAAAGTCTTGTATGTTGTGGTCTACAATTTTTTGCTCAACCTAAAAGGGGAGTGGAGCTTTGCTGCAAACATAGAGAGATGTCAAAGTGCCTTTGATGCCTAACCTCAATCCTCCATTGCAGGACTGGTTAAAATTCTGAAAAAGTATGACAAGAGAACAGGTGCGCTCATTCGCTCGCCCTTCATCCAGAAGGTTCTCCAGCAACCTTTCTTCACCACAGACCTGTTATACCAGCTAGTAAAGGAATGCGAGCGAGTGCTGGACATGCTGTTCCCGACAGAGGAGCCATCCCTTGCCTCAGCAGCAGCAGCAGCAGCAGAGTCGTGTGGGCCCACCATCAGTGGAAACACGACCGAGAGCAGCCTCCTGGAAGGCCCCAAGGAGCTGGCAGAGATAGAGTACATGGAGAGCCTGTATATGAAGAGCACAGTATCGGCCCTTAGGGCGCTCAAGGAGATGAGAAGTGGGAGCTCGACCGTGAGCGTGTTCTCGCTTCCTCCCCTGCAGCTTCCCGAGGTGGACGAGACATGGAAGAAGATTCCTGTACTCGAGCAAGTAGCAAAGTAGTTCAACTGTTCGATGTGCCATTACAATGTTCACAGCTGGCTTCAATCTGTTGTGTTATAGCGTTTAAAACTGGCAGTGTATTATGTATGCACACCTACTAACAGAGAGCTATTGATACTTAATGGCAAAGCGTGATGTAAATCTACATTTGCAACCGTTGTTTGTAGAAAATGCACCTTGTGACGGTAATTGGTGGTTTTGTGCACAACTACATGGTTAGCTTTAGAAGGCTGTTATTGTTAGGTCTTAGGGTTTGCTTGGATTATACATTATAATGCAGGATTATAAATGTTGATCACAAGATTACTTATAATACATCATATTATAGAAAATCTCTTTATATACAACCTGTCTTACATAATCAAAAAATAATATGCATTATCAATTAGATAAAATATGATTGTAAAATATTATAAGGAACAACTTACATATAATGTGCCCATAATATGAACATTGCAACATATGTATATATAGGATCAAGAATATTAACTGAATTCTTAGTATAATTCCCCTTACATGCTTTTCAATTAAATATTATATGAAGTATTTTATTCACTTGAATAATTATATATAGTTAAAAGAATGACATTTTGATTAACCCATATAAAATAGAAAAGAATCCCTTTTTCATATTGTTCTTTTAAAAGTATACCCTTTTTTAATATTTTCCATAAATATATATCTATTCTTTTTAATGACTAACTTACCTACATACTTCCCATTGTTTACATGATCGACGCCTCCATACCTCCACATCTCGACACTTCCTTGCTCCCCAATGTCGCATAGCTGCTCGTCGTTGCTCGATCACCAACGTATTGCATCGTTGTGTGCAGCGGCCAGATCTACGGTGTCACCGTTGTCGTTGATGCCACAGTCGTGTCCACTGCAAGGGCGGCGCCCGACAGCCAATCACTGCCTTCACTGATCTTGTTGTCGCTGGCCAAGGGCCAACCATTGCCTTCATTGATCTTGCTGCTTGTAGGTAGGTATACATAGACTGATGCTTGAACGTAGGTTTGTTCGTAATGTTGGTTCTTAATCTCTTAGTATCGGATTGAGTTTGAAGTTTTATTTTCTTAGTTATAGTTTATCAATCAATGCTTTTAAATTGCAGTTGATAAATTGACAATTTTTTTCTTTAAATTAAGATTGGTCAAACTCCAAATTTTGTTTCCTTGCAAGACACAAAAACAAAAAACTCGGTTTATTCTTACTCATCCTACACCCAAACAACAATCAATTAATAAACTTTCATGCTTTCCCAAATTCATGCTTCAATAAACTTTCATGTTTTTTCCATATACTTGACGAGGGAAATTCCACTTTTTTCATATTTATTTTTAATTAATTATTTTCTCCAAAAAAGATTTAATAACAGCTTTTTATTCATTAAAAGGCTTAACGGGCCTATCAGTTAATAAACTCATAACGAAGCTAACTTATTCAAGCACAGGTACAAATACCCTAAACCTAGCTTTCTTTCTCATTCTCTACTACGTTCTTTTGCCTCATTGGCTGCCACCATTGAAAGCTTTTGGCCTGACTTAAGCGTAGAACGGTCTTCCGGGGAGAAAGCCCCGCCCTTTGACTTTTATCTATGTTTGGAGGCTACGGGAAGAGTGATCGGAGAGTATCGGAGATTGTCGGAATTGCGGTTCATCTCGTCGTCATCAATATTTATTATGGTACAAATTCATGCTACCACATTTGGCGCCGTCCGTGGGGAATGAAGACGATGACGCAGACTCCGCTTCCGACTAGCCATGGAAGACCTGGAATCTGCTATTGAAGAATCTTGAGTTGGACTACGGTTCGCCTCGTTCGCTGATCGAATAATTCAAAGGAGAAAAAGGACAGAATTTCATGTTGATCTTCCCATCTAATCAACACGGCAGCAAATTTCTCTACAAAATCGGGGAGCAAAGCGGTGACATGCAATTCCCTTGCTTTCGGCTGCCATATCTCCGTGATCACGAGAACCTGTGAAGAGAGTTTCGCCATTCCTGTCGTTTTCACTCACTCGCTCTGGGTGGAGAGGGCTAATTAATTCATTTGATCTTTCTGGTCGTGTTGCTTCAGTATGTCTACTTATAAACCCGAAAACATACTTGTTACTGGGGTTGTGGGTTCATTGCGTCCCGTGTTCATTCTTCTGGTCGAGCACGATGGTGTTGTAGTGTTTGGAACTCATTTGTTAAAGTGGTGCCGGTGATTTTTCTGGGCAGAATTTGGCTCCGACCAATGGAAACACCGGAATATGGGAGCGTTGGATTCGTCTTCGCGAGCACATTCTCGAAGTGTAGGTTTACATCAAAGTTCGGGTGGTTCAGGACATCATGTTCACCACCTGGTCGAGTAAATCCGATACTTACTCACTATGGGTGGTTCAAGGCTGAAAACGTTACCAGCCCAGATGCAGTGATTTTTCGACTGTACTCTCAAAAGTCTTTCTGTCTAGTCTAAATATGTTTTAGAGTCATATCTATTCATGTGGGGGATTGTTGGAACTCATTTGTTAAAGTGGTGCCGGTGACTTTTCCGGACAGAATTTCAGTGGGCTCCGGCCAATGGAAACACCGGAATATGGGAGCGTTGGATTCGTCTCCGCGAGCACATTCTCGAAGTGTACTCATATGTTAAAAATGAATTCTGTTTGAATGAGAAATGGAGGTCCAAAGTTGGTTGCTTGAAGTGTATCAACTTGAGGACATGTATGTGAGAACGTGTATCCCACATTGGAAGTGGAGGATAAACATTCACTAGTATATATACTAGGAATTTGGAACCAATGTTGTGGCCAAGGGTCACCACCAATGTGTAATGGGGAGAGGACCTAGCTCATCAAGACCACACGCGCGTCGCGTCGGGCTGGCTGGCTGAGCTTGGACATGGGTCTGGGCCTTGGCCCAGTACGTAGCATTGGGCTGACCAGCCAATGCTACTATCTTTTCGGTCAGATCCAGATTCCTCAACTGTTGCTAACAGCTTTGACTCAGTCCACACAATATCAAGGTGGTTATCAGACTGAGTCCTCCATTATCCCACTATCCTCTCCATGCTCTGTTAGTGCGCTAACAGACTCCCAGACTCCAGCATCTGCTACATAAGGAGCAGCTCTACGTCTCATCAGAATCATCGAAACAATCACCTTCCTCTATTCTCCTCTCCTTTTCGTGTCTGAGAGTACACACAGAAATGTTGGTTTGCAGGCTTCTGTTCTTGAGTTGTGCAATACAGAACTTGATCACAGTTGTATCCTGGGATTCCAATCGCTACGAAACCGTCACACTACGGGGCGATTTCAGAATTAAGGAGAGAGATTCAGATCTCGACTCTGTAACAATTCGTCATTTGGTATTTCTAAACTTCAGTTTTCCTTAATTAAAGTTCGTTTATTTGCATTTTTCTACAGTATGTACGCATATAGGAAATCAGGTTCCTACAATCTTAATTCTGAAATTTCTGCTTCGTTTGACTGCATTTACGAACTAATAGATCTGTATTTGTGAAGTTTATACTGAACAAGGATTTTAATCTGTCTCGCAATCTATTCGTGCATCTATACTAGTGTACAGATAATTTTGAAGAATAATATATTGATTCTATAATTTATTCAATCTGTTTAAATTGCTCCGTTTTAAAAATTTACTGATTGAACTTGCTTTAGTAATCGTACTAACTCTGGTTTGCTTATCTGTAAACAGTTTGAAGTATGACTAACCAGACTGAGAATGCTGATTCTGGTATTCTTGTTGGACTCGGAACTGGAAACGTTGTTGAGTCGACACCCCAGATTCAGTTTGGGAGTGGTCTGCCAGCAATGAATTTGCCAGCCGTGAGGGTCGGAACTGATGTTAATCAGAATGTCCAACCGATAGCTTATCAGACTGTCCAACCGATAGTTCATATGCCTGGTGCTATAAACGCAAGGCTGATGCAAGAAAAGTTTGATGGAACCGGCTTCAAAACATGGCAGCAGAAGATGTTCTTCTTTCTGACCATACTGAAGCTGAAAAAGTATCTGAGTGGGGATAAGCATGAGCTTCTGCCTCAGAATACTGATGTTCTAGCCCTAGCCAGTGTTGAGGCCTGGACTCATGATGCGATCCTACCAAGCCTAAGTGCCGAAGAAGAGAACGAAGCCTTGCGCGCACCAAATGAAGGCCCAATCACAAGGGCACGCGCTAAGTCCATTGCGAACGCGGTGAATTCTATAATTCAACGCGTTCATGAAAGCCAAGGCAACATGGAGCTCAATCAAGAGAACGCGTTCTCTCTTCAAAGGCTCCAAGAGAACACATAGATCGCGTTCAGAGTGCGTCTTCTTTCAACAATTGAATGAACGCGATCATTTCAAACCAGATCACGATCTCCAGCACTGATGAGCATTAATTGAGAATATTCGGCATTAATGGCTGAATCCATTTTGAATTCAAACGTGATCTGTGTAATTAATGTAATCTTATCCTTATCTTTGCATTTACTTCATAGATTTGGGTCATTAAGACCCTGATTAGTCTTGTATAAATAGGGCCCTTTGGCCATTGTAAAGGGTTCACGTCTAATTCAAATTCAGAGCTTGAGTTGAAAGCATTGCTTCCTCCCTTTGAGTATTTGGGCGTCACAACCTCTGCTTCTCACCTCCTTCACCGTCTACTTCCCTTCCTTTCACCGCCGTTGCTTGCGCTCCGGCACCACTCGACCACGTCGAGCCTACCTTGCCACCACCGCTCCATTGCCTACACTTCTTCGCTACACTTCCCCCTCCGCTGCTACCAAACAGAATTCCACCTTATCCACTCAAACACCACTCATCATCACTATTCCTCGCATTCCATCCTCCCAAATCAACGCGTTCTTTGTCCAGAACGTACCAATTCGTCGCAGCGGCTGCCGTTACAAGATCTCGATCATTTCATCGCTTGTAGGAACGCATCAAATGGTATCAGAGCCCGATCTTGTAAGTCGCTACTAAGCTCATTTGTTCACAAATTTTGTTTTTTTCATCCATCATACTTGCTTCCGCCACCCCCATTTTCACACTTTTTTTTCCTCTTTTTCACCCACCTATCGGTCCTACAAGAGAAATCTTGGCCGAATTGCGATACCTTTGCAAACTGGTGTGTTTTGCTTGTTTGAAAATTTCCTTAATTAATTGCGTGTTTTCGTAAGTGATTGCAAAAACAACGCGGTGAATACTTGACATATTCAACGCGTTGACCAAAAAAATCTACATCAACTTCTTCTCCCCCATCACGACATCAAAAACGTGATTTCTTTCTTCTAGTTACTTAGCCGTTATTTTTATTTTTCTTTTGCTTTCCCTTCAGATCCACTCGTCAATCAATACGAGTTCTTGGATCTGATACAAAAAAAAAAAAGATCGCGACGATTCAAAAAAAAAAAAAGGAGATAAAGCCAAAATAAGGCAACCCTCTTTCACCACCAACGGCTAGGCTCATTTCTTGATCTCTCCGTCGTCTAGTGTCTCGCGTGGTTTCTGTCTTGTTTTAACGCGTTCTTTACGCAAGATCTTAAGACAACATTCGTTTGGTTAAGTGGTTTTCACGCTTGCACTTCACACTTGTTTGCTAGCTTGTTAGCCGCCCTCACGGCCAAACAATCCTTATAACCAACGTGAACACTTGTGCCTTCGTAGTGCTTGCTTTATTTGTGCTTCGTTGTCTTTTGTGCCTTTTACTTGCAATGGAAGGTCATGATGTTGTAGGGAATGTCGCGGCACAGATTGGTGCCAATGGACAAGGGAACAACCATCCGCCACCCCAAGCACAAGACCCCAACCTTACTCAAGATCCAAATCAACCTCTCCTTGAGCTGTCACCGGAGCAGCGAGAGATCCAAGACTTAAGACGTCAACTCGCTGAGGAGCGACAGGAGAAAGAAGCCCTAAGACGCGCTGCTATGCAACAAGCAGACCCCACTATGCAGGTCGCGATGAATCCAATGTTCGTGCCCAATCCAACTGAGACGGGTCCGAACCAGCAACGCGTGGACAAGGGCAAGGGCGTGATGCCCTCCACTTCAAATCCTCAACCACGCCTCCAAAGGATCCAGTCGGTCATCGAGAGCAAACAAGGCCATGTCTCTCATCGCGATAGATATGTCCCACAGGCTACTCCAGTTCGCGATGTGGAATATCCAGAAGATGCGGACGATGACCAGGGTGAGTACCCTGACGATCTCGTTTATGATGATAGGTACCAACAAAGAGATCAACGCGAGGTTGCGACAACCACGCGTTCTGGCAGAATACAAAGGGGCACACATGATCCCACGTTGGCGCGAAAATCAAGTCGCAACAGACAGATGGTGCCGCGTCAGAAGCATTATGCTAACACCCTAGTCCCTTTCAACGTGGAGGACCACCTGGGCCACCAAAGTGCGTGCACTCCGCGCTATGGTTCAGATGGGTACTATTCCACCACTCCTCTGCCACAGGATGATTTCGAGGAGTTTGATGACAAAGAGATGGAGGACTTTGGGATGATCAACCCGGGGAACTTTCACCAACCACTAGGGGATCCAGCGGAGCTACAAGACAACCCCCAAGACTGGTTTCCTCCAGCACAACTCCCTCAGAATCAACAACGCGAACAACACGTTCTTTGGAGAAACAACCAGCTTTACGCTGAGAATCAACGCGCTAACAGAGACGCGCGAAGGAACAACAGAGGTCAGGGCCAATTCCACCAGGCTCTTATCAATCAATATGCCGCACAAGAGTTCCCACCTGCTCAACTGCAAAGAACGCGTGATCCTAATGCACTGCGTCTCAATCGCCATGACATCAAGGTAAAACTTGAACATTTTTATGGCGAATATGATCCCGCTGTGTTTCTTGAATGGTTGCAGGCCACGGAGTACACCTTGATCTTCACTCAGATTCCACCCCAAGATTACGTGGCCGCGGCGACTGTCCACTTTAGAGGTGCCGCGCGAGTTTGGTGGCATCGATTCGTGGATGACAGGATAAGGTGAAACCTGGTGCCTCTGACTGAATGGCACCAGCTTAAGTTCGTGATGACACAAAAGTATGTTCCATAAGACTACAAGAACCAGATGCGACTAAACATCGCGATGGCCAAGCAAGGGAACAAGACGCCCCTTGAGTTCTTCTCACAACTCGAGGACATGTACTACAAGGCGTCTATCAGTGTCGCGTCCTCAACCTTGAGGATGAAGTTTCTGAGTGGTCTCAACACAAACATCAGAGACCAATTGGAGGTATTGCCCATCAAAAACATCAATGACTTGACGCATGCCGCGATGAAGATTCACAATCAACTCGTTCGCAAGCGCCAAGCCCCATACCAACCATATGGACAAAGAAGGTATGATTCTAACTCAAGTCCATTACCTTCTACTAATATGCGCGGTCTTGCCCCAGGAAACAACCAAAGTTCTCAGAACAGGCAAGGGAAGATCGCGATGACTCCAGGGACGACAGCGCGCGCTCCACAAGCTAAGGGTACTCCCTCTACCCAAGACAGAGCGCGTGACATGGAGTGTTACAAGTGTGGAGGCAGAGGACATATGATGTGCAACTGTCCCAACGCGAAGAAGGTCCTGTTCTCCACAGTCTCACAAGGTTATGAGTCCTTTGAAGAAGAGGAAGCCTTCGAGACTACTGCTGTTGAAGCTGAAGATGAAGACGAGGAGGCCTACACTTGTGAACCAACCGTGCTGCATGAAGGCATTGCGCTAAGCCTCGTCACTAGGAGATTGCTCACAGTCAAGGAAGCTAGTCTTGTGGATCAACGCGAGAACCTGTTTCATACGTGTTGTTTGGTCAAGACTGCGACCTTGAGCGTGATAATCGATGGAGGTAGTTGTTGCAACATCATCAACGAAAAGGTGGTGAACCACTTCAATCTGGCAACTACCCCGCATCCACAGCCATATGGACTACAATGGATCTCGTCGAGTTCAGGTAACACTGTAACTCATCAATGCTTAATTCCTTTTTCCATTGGCCAGTACACAGACGCTGTTCTGTGTGATGTTGTCACCATGGACGCGACACACTTGTTGCTGGGGCGTCCATAGCAATTTGATCGATGCGTTCTTCACGATGGGTATTTAAACACTTATGTGTTTACTTACCACGGGAAGCGCATCACGCTCTTACCTATGTCGCCGAATGAGATATTACAGGACCAGGTAGAGCGCGAGAGGCAAAAGGCTATTGAGGCTGCCAAGAGCCAAAGCAGCCAAAGTACGCATTCTTCTGGGGAAGCCAAGCAAAAGAAAGAGGTGGCTTCTCAGGAAAGAACGCGATCCAAGGAGGTGCCTCAAAACACCAAGGCATGCACAAATTTGCAAGGAGGCTGTGAGCACAGACTCCTCTTGGCACGACCAAGTGACCTGACGCCTGCTCTCCAAGGGAAGGCGCCTTGTTTCTTACTAGTGCCACAACCAGGTCAAGAAGACGCGCCTATTCTGCAAGGCGTGCCCAACGAAATAACCCAGCTACTAGAGGAGTTCAAGGACCTCTTCCCTGAGGAGCTCCCATAAGGATTGCCACCACTGCAAGGCGTAGAGCACCAAATTGACTTGGTGCCTGGCGCGTCACTTCCCAATCGAGCAGCTTATCGCGCTGGCCCAGAAGAAACCAAGGAACTTCAATGACAAGTCCAGGAGCTACTTGATCGTGGCTACATAAGGGAATCCTTAAGCCCTTGCGCGGTTCCGGTCATCCTGGTTCCCAAGAAAGATGGTTCGTGGCGAATGTGTGTCGACTGCCGCGCGATCAATCAAATCACGGTGAAGTACAGACACCCAATTCCTCGCCTGGATGACATGCTGGACGAGCTCCATGGCGCGATGATCTTCACAAAAATCGACCTCAAGAGCGGCTATCATCAGATTCGCATGCAAGAGGGAGACGAGTGGAAGACCGCATTCAAGACGAAGTATGGTCTTTACGAATGGCTTGTCATGCCATTTGGATTGACCAACGCACCGAGCACGTTTATGAGATTGATGAACCATGTGCTTCGCGAGTTCTTGGGCAAATTCGTCGTCGTGTACTTCGACGACATTCTGGTATATTCTTTATCTCTTGCTGATCATGTTAATCATTTGAGACTTGTTTTGCAGTGCTTGAGAAGGCAAGAGTTATATGCCAACTTGGGCAAGTTTCGCTTTGCTTCCGACACCACAAATTTTCTAGGCTATGTGGTCTCTAGAGATGGGTTGCGCGTTGATGAAGAGAAGATCGCGGCAGTTAGAGACTGGCCTACTCCGACGACCCCAACCATGGTGCGAAGCTTTCTGGGCTTAGCAGGTTTTTATCGGAGGTTCGTAAGGAATTTCATCACAATCGCGGCGCCTTTACATGAGCTGACCCAAAAAGGTGCCGTGGTGATTTGGAAAGAGAGCCACAACAACGCATTCAACGCGTTGAAGGAGGCACTGTGCAACGTGCCACTACTTCAGCTCCCAGACTTCAACAAACATTTCGAAGTGGAGTGTGACACATCAAACATTGGCATTGGTGGAGTGCTCCACCAAGAGAGAAGGCCCATCACGTACTTTAGCGAGAAACTCACTGGGGCCACACTCAACTACCCTACGTACGACAAAGAGTTGTACGCGCTGATTAGGGTCCTGAAGACTTGGCAACATTACCTGTGGCCGCGCGAATTCGTCATTCATTCAGACCACGCGGCACTCAGTTATCTCAAGAGCCAAGCACATCTCAGCAGACGCCACGCACGCTGGGTTGAATTCATGGAAACATTTCCATACGTGGTGGTGCACAAGAAAGGTAAAGAGAATGTGGTCGCTGACGCGCTCTCTCGAAGGTATGTGCTCATTTCTCAACTTCAATCCAAACTACTTGGTTTTTCATTGATTAAAGAGTTATATGCGTCTGACTCCTTCTTCAAGCCTATTCTGGAGCAATGCCTTAGGAACCGCGAGGTAGAAACATTCTTTTTGCAGGATGGGTTCCTATACAAAGCAGGACGCTTATGCATTCCAAGCTCACCCATCCGGAAGCTGCTGATACAAGAAGCACATGAAGGCCGCGGTCATTTTGGCGTCAACAAAACACTGGCAGCTCTTCGCGAGCATTTCTTCTGGCCAAAGATGACATACCAGGTGACTCGCTTCTGCAACAGTTGTGTCACTTGCCAACGCGCCAAGTCCACTTCCCATCCTTATGGTGTCTACACTCCACTGCCAATCCCCTTGGCGCCTTGGGAAGACTTGTCCATGGACTTCATCACTGGCTTACCTGTCTCCAAACGAGGTAAGGATTCTATCTTTGTGGTTGTTGATAGGTTTAGCAAAATGGCACATTTCATCGCGTGCAAGACCACACAAAGCGCGTCCGAGATTGCCGCGTTGTTTTACGACAACGTGGTAATATTACATGGAATACCGCATTCTGTGGTCAGTGACCGCGATACCAAGTTCGTGTCAATTTTCTGGAGAACTCTTTGGGGAAAACTTGGTACAAAGCTGTTATATTCTACCAGTTATCACCCACAAATAGATGGTCAAACTGAAGTGACCAACAGGACGCTTGGCGCCTTACTTAGGGCGATGCTGAAGACCAACCCAAAAGGTTGGGAGGACTTACTTTCTACTGTCGAGTTCTCTTATAACAGGTCAAGGCACTCGGCGACCAAGCTCGCGCCTTTTGAGGTTGTTTATGGCAGGAACCCGCTTACTCCTTTGGACCTGCTGCCGCGTCCTTTCAAGGACAACGAACATCCAAGTGCGGCAAATCGTGCGCGATGGATTCAAGAGTTGCATCAGAGAACGCGCGAACAGTTGGAGCAACGCGCTGATGAATATACCAAGCAATACAGAAAAGGACGCAAGTGCGTCATTTTTACTCCAGGTGACCTGGTTTGGGTGCATCTTCGCAAAGGACGATTCCACGCAAAAAAGAAGTCCAAGCTTGCGCAGCGTGTAGATGGCCCATTTGAAGTGCTCAAGGCAATTGGAGATAATGCATATGAGATCGCTATTCCCTCGGATTATGGCGTCCACAACACTTTCAACGTTGCAGACTTGGAGGCATACGTGGAGCCAGAAAGCGATGATGGTGAAGCGGGGACGCTTCACAGCCAAGTGGGGGAGGGTGATGCGATCCTACCAAGCCTAAGTGTCGAAGAAGAGAACGAAGCCTTGCGCGCACCAAATGAAGGCCCAATCACAAGGGCACGCGCTAAGTCCATTGGGAACGCGGTGAATTCTATAATTCAACGCGTTCATGAAAGCCAAGGCAACATGGAGCTCAATCAAGAGAACGCGTTCTCTCTTCAAAGGCTCCAAGAGAACACAGAGATCGCGTTCAGAGTGCGTCTTCTTTCAACAATTGAATGAACGCGATCATTTCAAACCAGATCACGATCTCCAGCATTGATGAGCATTAATTGAGAATATTCGGCATTAATGGCTGAATCCATTTTGAATTCAAACGTGATCTGTGTAATTAATGTAATCTTATCCTTATCTTTGCATTTACTTCATAGATTTGGGTCATTAAGACCCTGATTAGTCTTGTATAAATAGGGCCCTTTGGCCATTGTAAAGGGTTCACGTCTAATTCAAATTCAGAGCTTGAGTTGAAAGCATTGCTTCCTCCCTTTGAGTATTTGGGCGTCACAACCTCTGCTTCTCACCTCCTTCACCGTCTACTTCCCTTCCTTTCACCGCCGTTGCTTGCGCTCCGGCACCACTCGACCACGTCGAGCCTACCTTGCCACCACCGCTCCATTGCCTACACTTCTTCGCTACACTTCCCCCTCCGCTGCTACCAAACAGAATTCCACCTTATCCACTCAAACACCACTCATCATCACTATTCCTCGCGTTTCATCCTCCCAAATCAACGCGTTCTTTGTCCAGAACGTACCAATTCGTCGCAGCGGCTGCCGTTACAAGATCTCGATCCTTTCATCGCTTATAGGAACGCATCAACTCATGGGGACTTTCTGTGCAAAGGTTGGGTTCAAAGTCGCCCGATTGATCCACTGTACAACGTATACAACAAGATCAAGACTTCCAAGGAACTCTGGATGGCCTTGGAAAAGAAATACAAGTCTGAGGATGCAGGCTCTAAGAAGTTCGCAGTGGTGAAATTTCTGGACTTCAAAATGGTGGACTCTAAGCCCATCATGGAACAAGTTGAAGAGCTGCAATTGCTTACGCATGAGATTATTGCGGAAGGAATGTCAATCTGTGAGACGTTCTAGGTAGCTGCTTTCATTGAGAAACTCCCTCCAGGTTGGAAGGATTTCAAGAGCTACCTAAAGCACAAGCGAAAGGCTATGACCGTTAAAGACTTGATTGTCAGGCTACGGATTGAGTCAACCAACTGCAAAGAAGATGGTGTTTAGACTGTTGAATAGAAGGCCAACTTGGCCGAACACAAGGAAAAATGGAAGAAACGAAAGTTCCAACCCCAAGGCTCCGGCTCCAGCAACTTCAAAAACAAACTAGCTAAAAAGTTCAGTGGGAAATGCCACAAGTGTGGTAAGATGGGTCACAAGGCAGACGAGTATCGAAGCAAGATTGACCCACGCAAGGACAAGGGAAAGTCCCAAGTCAACATGACTGAAGGTAGGCTCTCGGATGCAGATCTGTGTGCTATAGTGTTTGAAGTCAACATGGTTGTAAGCAACCCGAGGGAATGGCGGTATGATACAGGTGCCACCAGACATATCTGCTCTGATAGGGGACTGTTTACCACTTATCAGAAGAGCAAGAGTGACGATCAGCTATTTATGGGGAGCTGACTCTCAACAATGTCATGCACGTGCCAGAAATAAGAAAGAATCTGATCTCCGACACTCTGCTGAGCAAGAACGGCTTCGCGGTGAAGTTCGTGTCTGACAAGCTAGTTCTCTCTAAGAATGGGGTTTATTTGGGCAAGAGATATGTAAAGGATGGACTGGTCAAAATGAATGTAATGACAGTCCTTCCAAAACCTATTGTTTCTGATGTTTCAATGAATGAAAAGAATCTTATTGCTTATGTTGTTGAGTGTTTTAATATTTGGCATGAACGATTAGGGCATGTGAATTACAAGTCTACATGAAGACTGATTAACATGAACCTGATTCCAAAATGCAAATCAAGTAAAAACAAATGTGAAGTATGCGTATATGCCAAACTCACAAAAACGTCATCCCCACATGTAGAGAGAACAACCGAACCTCTAGGTTTAATACACACAGATCTGTGTGATTTAAAATTTGTGCAAACTAGAGGCGGTAAAAAGTATTTTGTGACCTTTATCGATGATTGCACAAAATACTGTTATGTATACTTGCTAAGAAGCAAGGATGAAGCCTTGGAAAAATTCAAAGAATACAAGTTGGAAGTTGAAAACCAACTTAGCAAAACCATAAAAATAATCAGAAGTGATAGATGAGGCGAGTATGATGAACCATTCAACGCGTTATGTAGAGAACACGAGATTATTCATCAAACAACTGTTCCCTACTCACCATAATCTAACGGAGTTGCGGAACGAAAGAACCGAACTCTGAAAGAAATGATGAATGCAATGTTGCAAGAATCTGGGTTACCCCAGAACATATGAGGGGAAGCGCTGCTAACCACCAATTATATCCTCAACAAAATACCACATAAAGTTACTGGCAAGAAGCCATATGAACTTTGGAAAGGTAAAGTACCATCGTACAAATACCTCAAAGTGTGGGAGTGCTTAGCAAAAGTTGCAGTACCACCTCCTAAAAAGGTCACAATCGGACCTAAGACCGTTGATTGTATTTTCATAGGATATACACACAACAATAGTGCTTATCGGTTTCTGGTATATAAGTCTGACATACATGCAAATACAATAATGGAATCAAGGAATGCGTCATTCTTTGAACATGTGTTTCCGTGCAAGGATAAAGAACATCCGAAACAAACTCGTGAACAAAGAAAAGCAAGCACTTCTGTAAAAGAATCAAAAGAGGAAAAAGAAGAACCTAGACGAAGCAAGAGAGCTCGAAAGGATAAATCGTTTGGGCTTGAGTTCATAATGGCCTTTCTTTTAGAAAATGAGCCTAGAACATTCAAAGAAGTCATGTCTACACCTGATGCACCTTCATGGAAGGAAGCAGTCAAAAGATAAGCAGACTCCATTATGTAAAACCATACATGAGAGTTAGTCGATTTGCCACAAGGGTGTAAAGCACTTGGGTGCAAATGGATTTTCAAAAGAAAATTGAAAACAGATGGCTCAATAGAGAAGGACAAGGCTAGGCTTATGGTGCAAGGATTCCGGCAAAAAGAGGGCTTGGATTTCTTTGACACTTATTCCTCGGTCACGAGAATAAATTCAATCAGAATGCTAATAGCAATAGCAGCATTACGCAACCTAGAAATCCATCAAATGGATGTGAAAATTGCCTTTCTAAACGGAGAATTAGAAGAGGAAATATATATGAAACAACCTGAGGGTTATGTTGTCTCTGGACAGGAACACAAGGTGTGCAGACTTGTAAAGTCCCTATATGGGCTCAAACAAGCTCCAAAATAGTGGCATGCAAAATTTGACACTGTAATGATGTCAAATGGCTTTAGCATCAATGAAAGTGACAAATGCATCTACATCAAAAATACTCCAAATGGATATATTTTGCTGTGTTTGTACGTAGATGACATGCTTATTATTGGAAGCAATAAAGACATGATCAACAAAACTAAGAACATGCTTAGTGGGAAGTTTGACATGAAAGACTTGGGACTAGCAGATGTAATACTAGGGATCAAAATCACTAGACATTCTGAAGGAATCATCCTGTCCCAAGTTCACTATGCTGAAAAAGTACTTGAGAGATTCAAGACCTACTCAAGTGGGACTACAAAGAGTCCCGTGGACCCTCATCTCCACTTGACTAAAAACTCGGGTGATGGAGTGTCAAAATTTAAGTATGCACGTGTGATTGGAAGTCTGATGTACTTGACCAATTGCACAAGACCTGACTTGGCGCACTCAGTAAATATACTAAGTCGCTACACCAGTAATCCAGGACACAGTCATTGGAAAGGGATAACTAGAGTATTAAACTACTTGTGATATACTCAAAGTTATGGGCTGCATTATGGAAAATACCCAGCAGTTCTGAAAGGCTACAGTGATGCCAACTGGATATCATATTCCAGAAACTCAAAGTCCACTAGTGGATATGTATTTACACTTGGTGGTGCAGCAGTATCATGGAAATCTTCCAAACAAACATTATTGGCCAGATCCACCATGGAATCTGAGTTCATTGCTCTAGACAAAGCAGCAGAAGAAGTTGAATTTCTTCGGAATTTTTTGGAAGATATCCCGATGTGGGACAAACCAGTGCCAGCATTATGTGTACACTGTGACAGTCAATCGGCTATAGCACAGGCACTGAGTTGTATGTATAATGGTAA
Organism: Rheum nobile; assembly: GCA_027886185.1. Classification (NCBI taxonomy): domain Eukaryota; kingdom Viridiplantae; phylum Streptophyta; class Magnoliopsida; order Caryophyllales; family Polygonaceae; genus Rheum; species Rheum nobile. Next base: position 3,176,635 of record WOAB01000546.1, on the reverse strand, counting down.
GTCACGTCATATAAGAAGACGATACAAAACCATTAGACAACTACTCTCAAATGGTGTAATCTCAATAGATTATATCAAATCGGTTGATAACCTAACAGATCCATTTACTAAAGGTCTGTCACGAGATCAAATTGTCAAATCTTCAAGAGGAATGGGTTTAAAGCCTATGAAAAAAGAGGATGCTTGATGGAAAACCCCACCTACATGACTGGAGATCCCAAGATGTAGGTTCAAAGGGAAAACTAAATCAAGCTGAATCTAGAAGAGCACTGGGAGACTCAGTTCTCCTCTCAGTTCCTAGGATGATGTACAGTGCTACTTGTATGAGTTGAGGTTAAGCTTGGCTTTTAATAATTCCATAGCCTTGAAATAAAAGTGGGGTATGACAGGATACTCTTTATGGTCAATCACCTTATAAGTGTGAAATGGGGCTATTTCTATGAGAATGAAGAGAGGCTACATTCTCCAAGTTCACTCATGAATAACCAGGGATGTTCAAGGCCAAAATGAACACAACCAGAGAACCTAGTTGTGTGAGAAGATGAAATTGCGTGATAGCTGTTGTCTAGGTTTACATCAAAGCCCGGGTGGTTCAAGACATCATGTTCACCACCTGGACAAGTAAATCCGATTGTTACTCATTATGGGGGGTTCAAGGCTGAAAAACGTTACCAGCCAGATGCAGTGATTTTTCGACTGTACTCTCAAAAGTCTTTCTGTCTAGTCTACATATGTTTTAGAGTCATTTCTATTCATGTGGGGCATTGTTGGAACTCATTTGTTAAAGTGGTGTCGGTGACTTTTCCGGGCATAATTCTAGTGGGCTTCGGCCAATGGAATCACCGGAATATGGAAGCGTTGGATTCGTCTCCGCGAGCACATTCTCGAAGTGTAATCATATGTTAAAAATGAATTCCATTTGAATGAGAAATGGAGGTCCAAAGTTGGTTGCTTGAAGTGCATCAACTTGGGGACATGTATGTGGGAATTTGTATCCCACATTGGAAGTGGGGGATAAACATTCACTAGTATATAAACTAGGAATTTGGCACCAAGGTTGTGGGCTTGGGTCACCACCAATGTGTAATGGGGAGAGGACCTAGCTCATCAAGACCACACGCGCCGAGTCGTATCGCGTCGGGTCGAGTCGGGTCGGACTGGCTGAGCTTGGGCATGGGCCGGGTTCGGTCTGGGGCTTGGCCCAGTACGTAGAATTGGGCTGGCCAACCAATGCTACTATCTTTTTGGTCAGATCCAGATTCCCCAGTTGTTGCTAACAACTTTGACTCAAGCCGCACAATATCAGGGCGATTATCAGACTGAGTCCTCCATTATCCCACTATCCTCTCCATGCTCTGTTAGTGCGCTAACAGACTCCAGCATCTGCTACATAAGGAGCAGCTCTGCGTCTCATCAGAATCATCGAAACAATCACCTTCCTCTCTTCTCCTCTCCTTTTCGTGTCTGAGTGTACACACAGAAACGCTGGTTCGCTGGCTTATGTCCTTGAGTTGTGCAATACAGAAGTTGATCGCAGTTGTATCCTGGGATTCAGATCGCTATGAAACCGTCACACTACAGGACGATTTCAGAATTAAGGAAAAAGATTTAGATCTCGACTCTGTAACAATTCGTCGTTTGGTATTTCTAAACTTCAGTTTTCCTTAATTAAAGTTCGTTTATTTGCAGTTTTCTATAGTCTGTATGCATATAGGAAATCAGGTTCCTACAATCTTAATTCTGAAATTTCTGCTTCGTGTGACTGCATTTACGAACTAATAGATCTGTATTTGTGAAGATTATACTGAACATGGATTTTAATCTATCCGTGCATCTGTACTGGTGTATAGATAATTCTGAAGAATAATATACTAATTCTGCAATTTATTCAATCTGTTTAAATTGCTCCATTTTAAAAATTTCCTGATTGAACTTGCTTTAGTAATCGTACTAATTCTAGTTTGCTTATCTGTAAACTATTTGAAGTATGACTAACCAGACTGAGAATGCTGATTCTGGTGTTCTTGTTGGAGCCGGAACTGGAAACGTTGTTGAGTCGACACACCAGATTCAGTTTGGGAGTGGTCTGCCAGCAGTGAATTTGCCAGCCGTGAGGGTCGGAACTGATGTTAATTAGAATGTCCAACCGACAGTTCATATGCCTGGTGCTGTAAACGCAGGGCTGATGCCAGAAAAGTTTGATGGAACTGGCTTCAAAACATGGCAGCAGAATATGTTCTTCTATCTGACCACACTGAAGCTGGAAAAGTATCTGAATGAGGACAAGCCTGTGCTTCTGCCTCAGAATACTGATGTTCTAGCCCTAGCCAGCATTGAGGCCTGGACTCATAGGGACTTTCTGTGCAAAGGTTGGGTTCAAAGCCCCCTGATTGATCCACTATACAACGTATATAGCAAGATCAAGACTTCCAAGGAACTCTGGATGGCCTTGGAAAAGAAATACAAGTCTGAGGATGCAGGCTCTAAGAAGTTCGCAGTGGCGAAATTTCTGGACTTCAAAATGATGGACTCTAAGCCCATCATGGAACAAATTGAAGAGCTGCAATTGCTTACGCATGAGATTATTGCGGAAGGAATGTCAATCTGTGAGACGTTCCAGGTAGCTGCTTTCATTGAGAAACTCCCTCCAGGTTGGAAGGATTTCAAGAGCTACCTAAAGCACAAGCGAAAGGCTATGACCGTTGAAGACTTGATTGTCAGGCTTCGGATTGAGTCAACCAACCACAAAGCCGATGGTGTTCAGACTGTTGAACAGAAGGCCAACTTGGCCGAACACAAGGAAAAGGGGAAGAAACGAAAGTTCCAACCCCAAGGCTCCGGCTCCAGTAACTTCAAAAATCAACCAGCTAAGAAGTTCAGTGGGAAATGCCACAAGTGTGGTAAGATGGGTCACAAGGCAGACGAGTGTCGAAGCAAGATTGACCCACGCAAGGACAAGGGAAAGTCCCAAGTCAACATGACTGAAGGCAGGCTCTCGGATGCAGATCTGTGTACTGTAGTGTCTGAAGTCAACATGGTTGGAAGCAACCTGAGGGAATGGTGGTATGATACAGGTACCACCAGACATATCTTCTCTGATAAGGGACTGTTTACCACTTATCAGAAGAGCAAGAGTGACGAGCAGCTATTTATGGGGAACTCATCCATATCCAAGGTAGAAGGTCACGGCAAAGTGGTGTTGAAGCTGACTTCAGAGAAGGAGATGACTCTCAACAATGTCATGCACGTGCCAGAAATAAGGAAGAATCTGATCTTCGGCACTCTACTGAGCAAGAACGGCTTTGCGGTAAAGTTCGTGTCTGACAAGCTAGTTCTCTCTAAGAATGGGGTTTATTTGGGCAAGGGATATGTAAAGGATGGACTGGTCAAAATGAATGTAATGACAGTCCTCCCAAAACCTATTGTTTCTGATGTTTCAATGAATGAAAAGAATCCTATTGCTTATGTTGTTGAGTCTTTTAATATTTGGCATGAACGATTAGGGCATGTGAATTACAAGTCTATACGGAGACTGATTAACATGAACCTGATTCCAAAATGCAAATCAAGTAAAGACAAATGCGAAGTATGCGTACATGCCAAACTCACAAAAATGCCATCCCCACATGTAGAGAGAACAACCAAACCTCTGGGTTTAATACACACAGATCTGTGTGATTTAAAATTTGTACAAACTAGAGGCGGTAAAAAATATTTCGTGACATTTATCGATGATTGCACAAAATACTGTTATGTATACTTGTTAAGAAGCAAAGATGAAGCCTTGGAAAAATTCAAAGAATACAAGTTGGAAGTTGAAAACCAACTTAGCAAAACCATAAAAATAATCAGAAGTGTTAGAGGAGGCGAGTATGATGAACCATTCAACGCGTTCTGTAGAGAACACAGGATTATTCATCAAACAACTGCTCCCTACTCACCAGAATCTAACGGAGTTGCGGAACGAAAGAACCGAACTCTGAAAGAGATGATGAATGCAATGTTGCAGGAATCTGGGTTACCCCAGAACATGTGGGGGAAAGCGCTGCTAACCACCAATTATATCCTCAACAAAATACCATATAAAGTTACTGGCAAGACGCCATATGAACTTTGGAAAGGTAAAGTACCATCGTACAAATACCTCAAAGTGTGGGGATGCCTAGCAAAAGTTGTAGTACCACCTCCTAAAAAGGTCACAATCGGACCTAAGACCGTTGATTGTATTTTCATAGGATATGCACACATCAGTAGTGCTTATCGGTTTTTGGTATATAAGTCTGACATACCAGACATACATGCAAATACAATAATGGAATCAAGGAATGCGTCCTTCTTTGAACACGTGTTTCCGTGCAAGGATAAAGAACATCCGAAACGAACTCGTGAACAAAGAGAAGCAAGCACTTCTGTAAAAGAATCAAAAGAGGAAAAAGATGAACCTAGACGAAGCAAGAGAGCTCGAAAGGAGAAATCATTTGGGCTTGAGTTCATAACGGCCTTTCTTTTAGAAAATGAGCCTAGAACATTCAAAGAAGCCATGTCTACACCTGATGCACCTTCATGGAAGGAAGCAGTCAAAAGAGAAATAGACTCCATTATGCAAAACCATACATCGGAGTTAGTCAATTTGCCACAAGGGTGTAAAGCACTTGGGTACAAATGGATTTTCAAAAGAAACTTGAAGACAGATGGCTCAATAGAGAAGCACAAGGCTAGGCTTGTGGTGCAAGGATTCCGGCAAAAAGAGGGCTTGGATTTGTTTGACACTTATTCCCCGATCACGAGAATAACTTCAATCAGAATGCTAATAGCAATAGCAGTATTATGCAACCTAGAAATCCATCAAATGGATGTGAAAACTGCCTTTCTAAACGGAGAATTAGAAGAGGAAATATATATGAAACAACCTGAGGGTTATGTTGTCTCTAGACAGGAACACAAGGTGTGAAGACTTGTAAAGTCCCTATATGGGCTCAAACAAGCTCCAAAATAGGGTTATGTTGTCTCTGGACAGGAACTCAGTAAATGTACTAAGTCGCTACATCAGCAATCCAGGACACAGTCATTGGAAAGGGATAACTAGAGTATTAAACTACTTGCGATATACTCAAAGTTATGGGCTGCACTATGGAAAATATCCAGCAGTTCTGGAAGGCTATAGTGATGCCAACTGGATATCAGATTCTAGAAACTTAAAGTCCACTAGTGGATATGTATTTACACTTGGTGGTGCAGCAGTATCATGGAAATCTTCCAAACAAACATTATTGGCCAGATCCACCATGGAATCTGAGTTCATTGCTCTAGACAAAGCAACAAAAGAACCTGAATTTCTTCGGAACTTATTGGAAGATATCCCGATGTGGGACAAGCCAGTGCCAGCATTATGTGTACATTGTGATAGTCAAGTGGCTATAGCACGGGCACTGAGTTGTATGTATAATGGTAAGTCACGTCATATAAGAAGACGACACAAAACCATTAGACAACTACTCTCAAATGGTGTAATCTCAATAGATTATATCAAATCGGTAGATAACCTAGCGGATCCATTTACTAAAGGTCTGTCACGAGATCAAGTTATCAAATCATCAAGAGGAATGGGTTTAAACCCTATGACAAAAGAGGATGCCGTTTCTAGGAGAATGAAGAGAGGCTACATTCTCTAAGTTCACTCATGAATAACCAGGGATGTTCAAGGCCAAAATGAACACAACCAGAGAACCTAGTTTTGTGAGAAGATGAAAATGCGTGATAGCTATTGTCTAGGTTTACATCAAAGCTCGGGTGGTTCAAGACATCATGTTCACCACCTGGTCGAGTAAATCCGATAGTTACTCACTATGGGTGGTTCAAGGCTGAAAAACGTTACCAGCCCAAATGCAGTAATTTTTCGATTGTACTCTCAAAAGTCTTTCTGTCTAGTCTACATATGTTTTAGAGTCATTTCTATTCATGTGGGGGATTGTTGGAACTCATTTGTTATAGTGGTGCCGGTGACTTTTCCGGGCAGAATTCTGGTGGGCTCCGGCCAATGGAAACACCGGAATATGGGAAAGTTGGATTCGTCTCCGCGAGCACATTCTCGAAGTGTACTCATATGTTAAAAATGGAGGTCCAAAGTTGGTTGCTTGAAGTGCATCAACTTGGGGACATGTATGTGGGAATTTGTATCCCACATTGGAAGTGGGGGATAAACATTCACTAGTATATATACTAGGAATTTGGCACCAAGGTTGTGGGCTTGGGTCACCACCAATGTATAATGGGGAGAGGACCTAGCTCATCAAGACCACACGCGCGCCGAGTCGCATCGCGTCGCGTCGGACTGGCTGGCTGGCTGAGCTTGGTCATGGGCCGGGTTCGGGTTTAGGCCTTGGCCCAATACGTAGCATTGGGCTGGCCAGCCAATGCTACTATCTTTTTGGTCAGATCCAGATTCTCCAGCTGTTGCTAACATCTTTGACTCAAGCCGCACAATATCAGGGCGGTTATCAGACTGAGTCCTCCATTATCCCACTATCCTCTCCACGCTCTGTTAGTGCGCTAACAGACTCCAGCATCTGCTACATAAGGAGCAACTCTGCGTCTCATTAGAATCATCGAAATAATCACCTTCCTCTCTTCTCTTCTCTTCGTGTCTGAGAGTACACACATAAACGCTGGTTCGCAGGCTTCTGTTCTTGAGTGGTGATATGCGATATATTGTTTGGCACATCTAGTGGTTATTAGCATGATTTAGGTGATGTTTGGACATGATTTGATGGTAATTCTGTAATCCGGAAGAGAAGACTAGAAGTGAAGAAATCATGGGATTTACAGAGATTTGAGGTGCATTGAAGAGTAGAAGAACAGTGTGCTGAATTCAATTGGTTCGTTCTCTTTACTCAGATGTCCAAATGGAGTGATTCCAATTCGAGGAGTTAGATCTTGAAGTCTACTACAAGTCCTCAAAATTTGAGCGCAATCTGAGTTGGGAATCAAAAGTTATGGCGTTTTTACGGAAGTGTCGCAGAAGCTGCTGGAGCCTCTAGAGACCCAACGCACCCCGCAGTGGGTGTTGCCGCACCCGCGGTGACGACGCGCTGAAGACTTTTCTCGGCTTATTTCCGAGATCTTTTATCTGTTTTTATTTTATTTCTGAAACTTTGTTTCCAAGTTTGTTATTTCCTTTTATTTATTTTCTGAATTATTTGCCATAGTATTTAAGGTTATTTCTAAGACTTTGTTTAAAAGAACCTAGTTGCCACCTATCTTAGTTTTTCTCTCACAAACCCTATGAAGAACTAAGCTTCCATTGTTGCACTTGACATTTTGAAGCCTTCAATTGATTGGTTGTGAGTTTTCTACTCTTGTTCGATTTCCTATCTAGTTGGATTAATTCTCTTGTGCTTGAATGTTTATTGGTTTATGTTGATTTATCTAGAGTAGCTACCTAGGTCTATTGATATCTTCCTAATTGCTAGGATTTGTGATTCCGGGTTCGGGTTGCATATCTAGTAGCAAACACGATTTACATAAGCGGGTTGCGAGTGTTCATCGTGAGAGAGAGTTAATTGCATGTTATAGTAACGGGTTGTTTCTATTGCATGTATCTTGTTGAATCCTTGGTTGAATGCTATTGCTTTATTGAGTCTTGAAGGTTTTCGGATTTGATTTGGTAATAAGTACTATTAGGGCTGGTAGAACTAATAGTTACCTAAGATCGGGATAAGGACAACTATAGGAAAGATAAGAACTTGAGACTAATAGAATTCAGTGATCAACCATATCTCTTGTTGTGTGGATCTTTGTCAGGTGTAGCACTTTTCCCAACCATATTCACAACATTTACTTGCGAACTTGTTTACTTGTTTACTTGGTCACTAAGAAACCGATACAAAACCCCCCCTAGTTCCTAGTTGGTGACTTGAGAAACACAAGAATAGATAACCTGATTACCTTGGGTTCGACCCTGACTTGCTTGCTATACTCTTTAGTAGGTACTTTAGGATTTCTTTGATTAGGCATACGACTTTAGGCCTGTCAAATTTGGCGCCGTTGCCGGGGAATCAAAATTTCTGTTTTTGTGTTTTTGTTTGTTACCAACTTTCGTGTGGACCTATCTTACGGTCCACACTCGTGCTACTGATTTCTTTTTCTTTGTTACAGATATGGAGTTCTGGAGAGAGCCGCGATATGACCTATACTCCTACGCATACACTCCAGGGTGGAGAGATTACCCCAATTCGAGTTATGGGTACCAGCAATACCCTCTATATGGTCATGACTACCAGGAGTTCTACCCGGAGCCACAATCGTTCTACCAGCAGGGTACTCCACGGCAGTACAATCCGGCCTATGAGCATATCCCGCCAGTGTCCAATCCAAGTTCCTCCATGTCAACTGAAGATATGCTCCAAGCTTTGACGAAACATTTCACTACTCATGTTCAAGCTACGGGGTCGAGCATAAAGAATTTAGAGAATCAGATGAGCCAAATGGCTGAAGCCATCACAAGGATCGATGCAAAGAAATCTACCATCTCAAACGGTAGTGAACCCACGAGCAAATGTTAGTGCTGTGATGCTTCGAAGTGATAAGCAATTGAATGTCGCCCCTAGTGCTAAAGAGGACGACACAGAAAATGAGAGTTCTCAGTTGGGAAAACCGCACCCGCGGTGGGACTACAGAAGAGCAACTGAGCTCTCAGTCGAGATCACCGCACCCCGCGCCACTTTCTCCACACCGAGTGGCCACACCACCGCACCCTGCGGTGAGTCACCTCACTCGCGGTGACGAAGCCCCAGAATTCCGAGACTTTTCTGTCGGGACGACCGCATCCACGGTGGATTCTGACCGCACCCGCGATGGACCTTCTGGAGTTGTGAAAGAGCCCTACGTCGATACCTATGTTCGTCCGTACTTTCCCCCTCTCGGTTCTGAGAAGCCTCCCGTACCCTTCCCTGAGGCTCTGAAGGACACCCAAAAGGTGGAGAACGACAAAGGTTTATTTGACACCTTCAGTAGCTGCAAGGCGAATGTTCCTTTGGTCACACTAGCAAACAGCGTCCCTCGCTGCACATAAGTTTTAAGGGCGCTGGGCAATATCAAAAAGAAACCAAAGGGGAAGTACAAGAAGGAGGCCTTGATTCAAGTGGCGGATTTTTACATGTTGGATACGAGGCTGGATAAGCATGCAGCCCCTGAGATGTTGGGTAGACCGTTCCTAAAGATGGTAAGTGCATTCATGAGTATGACCAGCGGTCCACCCATCATGAAGTGCAGGAGGACGGGGGTCAAGCTCGACATGGAATATACAAAGAGGCATCCCCCTGATATAGACCCCAAGAGTTCAATTGCTTTGAGCAACCCAAGTTAAGTGGGAGAATACCAAGTCAAGCCATGACAATAACTAAGGCGTTGTCCGGGAGGCAACCCGAGGTATGTTTTTCTTTCTTTGCTTTTCTTTCTTTGTTTTTGCATTTGTTTTTAGTGTGTTCTTGCTTTGTTTTTGTTTTTCTTTGTTTCCGACTAACCTGCAGGGAGGAGACCCTATGCGAATTGAAGAAGGTGTTTCCCACACCATTGTAAGTCTTCTTTTGCCCTGCAGTGAAAATAAAATCCCCGAAAAAACCTTAAACGGGGATCAACAAAAAAAAATCCGAAAAAACCCTAAACGGATTTAAAAAAAATCAAAAAATCAAAAAAATCAAAAAAAAAAGAGTTCTACCGTAGGCCAGCTATCCAGAGTTCCCCATGGAGAGACGGTGCGCATCATGTTGTCAAGGAGGAGACATTAGCCCTATACATTATTTGGCAACGATGATGGCCCTACAATTGACAGCTGAGTAGGAGGAACACTAGAGCCCCCATCATGATTACATCTGGGCTCCACCATGTGTTCGTTGAAGGCCGTGCAGCCCCGACATCTTTGCAAAGCCACTACTCACCAAAGTGGTTTCCTCTTGGTTGCACGGTAAGAGAAAACTATGAGTTGATGAAGACACCTGCCCAACACTAGAGACCTGGGCATTACTGAGTATACCGCCAGCAACAAAGGAAGTGTCCAAGCAGCTCGGCGACGTTGTGAGTTATTTTAATGCTTTTCCCCGTGCTTCTATTCTTTTTATCTTTCATTACATTGAGGACAATGCAATGTTTAAACATGGGGGAGAGTTCTATACTTGCTACGTTGTTGAGGAGAAAAATAAAAAAAAATTGAAAAGGCCAAAATTTTGAAAAAAGGCAAAAATTGAAATCATGGGATAAGTCGAAAACCCGAAAGGGCGACTTAGGTAAGAAGCAGGTGGCTTGGACCAACATTAGGCTGGGGTAATAATTGGTCAAGAGTGATGTGAGTATATTGTGAGCCCATCTATTGAAAAATGAAATGAGTGGCTTGGTGAAAACCCAAAAGGGCGCCTTGGCAAAATGAGTGAAAAGGATAAGAGTGATTTTTAGGACTCCTCATTTTTCCTGGCGTGGCGACATAAGAAGAGGTGATATAAGGAGGATTCGGGTAGGTCACTCTGGGAGGTATAAGAAGATATATGGGAGACTAGGATTAGAACTTATTCACTCTATGGTGTTCGGGATAAGCTTGGGGGAAGTACTCTGCTTTGCTTTAAGTTTGATTGTGTGGGGGTGTTGATTTGAGGAGTTGTATGTTATGTTTTGCATCACTTGTTTGATTGTCTTGGAGCTTATTGTTGATGTGTTGTAACTACTAGTGTCATATTTTCTTGTTCTTCCTGAAGCCTTGGGGTTGAATTTGGAGGAGTAGGTTGACTTTAGCTTACTCGAGGACGAGCAAGGTTTAAGCATGGGGGAATTTGATATGCGATATATTGTATGGCACATCTAGTGGTTATTAGCATGATTTAGGTGATGTTTGGATATGATTTGATGGTAATTCTGTAATCCGAAAGAGAAGACTAGAAGTGAAGAAATCATGGGATTTACAGAGGTTTGAGGTGCATTGAAGAGTAGAAGAACAGTGTGCTGAATTCAATTGATTCGTTCTCTTTACTCAGATGTCCAAATTAAGTGATTCCAATTCGAGGAGTTAGATCTTTCTGTCTAGTCTACATATGTTTTAGAGTCATTTCTATTCATGTGGGGGATTGTTGGAACTCATTTGTTATAGTGGTGCCGGTGACTTTTCCGGGCAGAATTCTGGTGGGCTCCGGCCAATGGAAACACCGGAATATGGGAAAGTTGGATTCGTCTCCGCGAGCACATTCTCGAAGTGTACTCATATGTTAAAAATGGAGGTCCAAAGTTGGTTGCTTGAAGTGCATCAACTTGGGGACATGTATGTGGGAATTTGTATCCCACATTGGAAGTGGGGGATAAACATTCACTAGTATATATACTAGGAATTTGGCACCAAGGTTGTGGGCTTGGGTCACCACCAATGTATAATGGGGAGAGGACCTAGCTCATCAAGACCACACGCGCGCCGAGTCGCATCGCGTCGCGTCGGACTGGCTGGCTGGCTGAGCTTGGTCATGGGCCGGGTTCGGGTTTAGGCCTTGGCCCAATACGTAGCATTGGGCTGGCCAGCCAATGCTACTATCTTTTTGGTCAGATCCAGATTCTCCAGCTGTTGCTAACATCTTTGACTCAAGCCGCACAATATCAGGGCGGTTATCAGACTGAGTCCTCCATTATCCCACTATCCTCTCCACGCTCTGTTAGTGCGCTAACAGACTCCAGCATCTGCTACATAAGGAGCAACTCTGCGTCTCATTAGAATCATCGAAATAATCACCTTCCTCTCTTCTCTTCTCTTCGTGTCTGAGAGTACACACAGAAACGCTGGTTCGCAGGCTTCTGTTCTTGAGTAGTGATATGCGATATATTGTTTGGCACATCTAGTGGTTATTAGCATGATTTAGGTGATGTTTGGACATGATTTGATGGTAATTCTGTAATCCGGAAGAGAAGACTAGAAGTGAAGAAATCATGGGATTTACAGAGATTTGAGGTGCATTGAAGAGTAGAAGAACAGTGTGATGAATTCAATTGGTTCGTTCTCTTTACTCAGATGTCCAAATGGAGTGATTCCAATTCGAGGAGTTAGATCTTGAAGTCTACTACAAGTCCTCAAAATTTGAGCGCAATCTGAGTTGGGAATCAAAAGTTATGGCGTTTTTACGGAAGTGTCGCAGAAGCTGCTGGAGCCTCTAGAGACCCAACGCACCCCGCGGTGGGTGTTGCCGCACCCGCGGTGACGACGCGCTGAAGACTTTTCTCGGATTATTTCCGAGATCTTTTATCTGTTTTTATTTTATTTCTGAAACTTTGTTTCCAAGTTTGTTATTTCCTTTTATTTATTTTCTGAATTATTTGCCCTAGTATTTAAGGTTATTTCTAAGACTTTGTTTAAAAGAACCTAGTTGCCACCTATCTTAGTTTTTCTCTCACAAACCCTATGAAGAACTAAGTTTCCATTGTCGCACTTGACATTTTGAAGCCTTCAATTGATTGGTTGTGAGTTTTCTACTCTTGTTCGATTTCCTATCTAGTTGGATTAATTCTCTTGTGCTTGAATGTTTATTGGTTTATGTTGATTTATCTAGAGTAGCTACCTAGGTCTATTGATATCTTCCTAATTGCTAGGATTTATGATTCCGGGTTCGGGTTGCATATCTAGTAGCAAACACGATTTACATAAGCGGGTTGCGAGTGTTCATCGTGAGAGAGAGTTAATTGCATGTTATAGTAACGGGTTGTTTCTATTGCATGTATCTTGTTGAATCCTTGGTTGAATGCTATTGCTTTATTGAGTCTTGAAGGTTTTCGGATTTGATTTGGTAATAAGTACTATTAGGGCTGGTAGAACTAATAGTTACCTAAGATCGGGATAAGGACAACTATAGGAAAGATAAGAACTTGAGACTAATAGAATTCAGTGATCAACCATATCTCTTGTTGTGTGGATCTTTGTCAGGTGTAGCGCTTTTCCCAACCATATTCACAACCTTTATTTGCGAACTTGTTTACTTGTTACTTGGTCACTAAGAAACCGATACAAAACCCCCCTAATTCCTAGTTGGTGACTTGAGAAACATAAGAATAGATAACCTGATTCCCTTGGGTTCAACCCTGACTTGCTTGCTATACTATTTAGTAGGTACTTTAGGATTTCTTTGATTAGGCATATGACTTTAGGCCTGTCAAATGGCGAGGGAGAAGGGGCACACACACCGATCAGACCCCGACAACTTACTGAACGCTTTGGTGTTGTTTGGGCGTTGCGGTGCTTTGTTTACTGGAGTTTTGTGTGTAGGAACGCTATTTCAGAATTTAAACTGCAATGAATAAACGCACAGAAATTACAATCAAATAAACGAAATTATACTGAACATTTTTCGGTTTGAAACTGGTGCAGAGTCGAGATTGGATCTCTCTCCTTAATTCTGAAAATGCCCCATATTGCGACGGTTCTTCGGCGTTCCGAATCCCAGGATACAACTGTAAGCTCTTCTGATTTGCGCAACCAAAGATCAGAAGTCGACGAACGCGTTCTGTGTAGTACTCTCATACTCGATTTTTAGAAAACAGAGAAGGGAGGAAGAGGATTGCTATTCTGGTGTGTTTTCGAATGAGAACAACACTGCTCTTTTAAAGAGGCTTCGGAGAAACCACTAACGTAGTGGAGGAGATAGTGGAGCGAATCTGTTGAAGCAACAGATTGGAACGTTGAGGAGGAGAGAAACCAGGGAGCTGTTGAACGTGGAGGAAGACTGGGTCTGCAGCCCCGAAATCTCTCTAGCTCCAGGAATGAGTCAAAGCCCAAAAAGATAGGGCGTTGGCTGGCCAGCCCAAGCCCAAGCCCAATCCGACCCAGCCTGGCCTCGCTCGCTCGATCGCCCGGTCCGGTCCGACCCGACGCGACTCGACTCGGCGCGCGTGTGGTCTTGATGAGCTAGGTCCTCTCCCCATTACAAATGGGTAATGACCCAAGGCCACAACCTTGAGTCCATTTTCCTAGTATATATACTAGGAGATTTATCTCCAAACTTTCAATGTGGGACAAACATTTGTCCCAACATTTCCCAAGTTTGTGCACTTCATGCAACCAACTTTGAGCCTCCATTTCTCATTCAAACGGAAATCATTTATGTCGTATGAGTACACTACAAGAGTGTGCTCGTGTAGACGAAGCCAATGCTTCCATTTTCCGGTGTTGACATTGACCGGAGCCCACCGGAATTGTGCCCGGAAAAGTACCTGACGCCACTTATTAAAATGAGTTCCAACAATCCCCCACATGAATAGAAATGATTCTAAACATATGTTAAAAGACAGAAAGACTTTTGAGAGTACATTCGAAAAATCACTGCATCTGGGCTGGTAGCGTGTTTCAGCCTTGAACCACCCATAGTAAGTAGCTATCGGTTTTACTCGACCAGGTAGTGAACATGATGTCTTGAACCACCCGGGCTTTGATGTAAACCAAAACAACAGCTATCACACAGTTTCATCTTCTCACAGAACTAGGTTCTCTTGTTGTGTTCATTTTGGCCTTGAACATCCCTGGTTATTCATGAGTGAACTTGGAGAACGTTAGCCTCTCTTCATTCTCCTAGAAACGGCCCCATTTCACACTCATAAGGTGATTTACCATAAAGAGTATCCTGTCATACCCCACTTGTATTTCAAAGCTATGGAATCATTAAAAGCCAAGCTTAACCTTAACTCATACAGGTAGCACTGTTCATCATCCTAGGAATTGGAGGAGAACTGAGTCTCACAGTGCTCATCTAGATTCAGCTTGATTTGGTTTTTTTTTTGAACCTACATCTTGGGATCTCCAGTCACGTAGGTGGGGTTTTCCATCAAGCATCCTCTTTGGTCATAGGCTTTAAACCCATTCCTCTTGATGATTTAACAACTTGGTCTCGTGACAAACCTTTAGTAAAAGGATCCGCTAGGTTGTCAGCCGATTTGATATAATCTATTGAGATTATACCATTCGAGAGTAGTTGTCTAATGGTTTTATGCCGTCTTCTTATATGACGTGATTTACAATTGTACAAGCGACTCAGTGCCCGAGCTATAGCCGATTGACTATCACAGTGTACACCTAATGTTGGCACTGGTTTATCCCACATTGGGATATCTTCCAAAAAATTCCGAAGCCATTCAGCTTCCTCTGCTGCTTTGTCTAAAGCAATGAACTCAGACTCCATCGTGGATCTAGCCAGCAGTGTTTGTTTGGAAGATTTCCATGATACTGCTGCACCACCAAGTGTAAATACATATCCACTTGTGGATTTTGAGTTTCTAGAATCTGATATCCAGTTTGCATCACTGTATCCTTCCAGAATTGCTGGGTATTTGTCATAGTGCATCCCATAACTTTGAGTATATCGCAAGTAGTTCAATACTCGAGTTATTCCTTTCCAGTGTTTGTGTCCTGGATTACTTGTGTAGCGACTTAGTACATTTACTGAGTGCGCCAAGTCAGGTCTTGTGCAATTGGTCAAGTACATGAGACTTCCAATCACACGTGTATACTCTAATTGTGACACTGCATCCCCCGAGTTCTTAGTCAAGTGGAGATGAGGGTCCACGGGACTCTTTGCAGTCCCACTTGAGTAGTTCTTGAATCTCTCAAGTACTTTTTCAGCATAGTGAGCTTGAGACAAGATAATTCCTTCAGAATGTCTAGTGATTTTGATCCCTAGTATGACATCTGCTAGTCCCAAGTCTTTCATGTCAAACTTCCCACTAAGCATGTTCTTAGTTCTGTTGATCATGTCTTTATTGCTTCCAATAATGAGCATGTCATCTACGTACAAACACAACAAAATGTACCCATTTGGAGTGTTTTTGAAGTAGATGCATTTGTCACATTCATTGATGCTGAAGCCATTTGACATCATGACATTGTCAAATTTTTCATGCCACTGTTTTGGAGCTTGTTTGAGTCCATATAGAGACTTGACAAGTCTGCACACCTTGTGTTCCTGTCCAGGAACAACATAACCCTCAGGTTGTTTCATATATATCTCCTCTTCTAATTCTCCGTTTAGAAAGGCAGTTTTCACATCCATTTGATGGATTTCGAGGTTTCGTAATGCTGCTATTGCTATTAGCATTCTGATGGAAGTTATTCTCGTAACTGGAGAATAAGTGTCAAAGAAATCCAAGCCCTTTTTTTGTCGGAATCCTTGCACCACAAGCCTAGCCTTGTGCTTCTCTATTGAGCCATCGGTTTTCAATTTTGTTTTGAAAATCCATTTGCACCCAAGTGCTTTACACCCTTGTGGCAAATTTACTAACTCCCATGTATGGTTCTGCATAATGGAGTCTATTTCGCTTTTAACTGCTTCCTTCCATGAAGGTGCATCAGGTGTAGACATGGCTTCTTTGAAAGTTCTAGGCTCATTCTCTAAAAGAAAGGCCGTTATGAACTCATGCCCAAAGGTTTTCTCCTTTCGAGTTCTTTTGCTTCGTCTAGGTTCATCTTCTGTTTTATTGACAGAAGTGCCTGCTTCTCTTTGTTCACGAGTTCGTTTCAGATGTTCTTTATCCTTGCACGGAAACACATGTTCAAAGAAGGACGCATTCCTTGATTCCATTATTGTATTTACATGTATATCTGGTATGTCAGATTTATATACCAGAAACCGATAAGCACTACTGTTGTGTGCATATCCTATGAAAATACAATCAACGGTCTTAGGTCCGATTGTGACCTTTTTAGGAGGTGGTACTGCCACTTTTGCTAGGCACCCCCACACTTTGAGGTATTTATACGATGGTATGTTACCTTTCCAAAGTTCGTATGGCGTTTTGCCAGTAACCTTATGCGGTATCTTGTTGAGGATATAGTTGGTGGTAAGCAACGCTTCCCCCCACATGTTCTGGGGTAACCCAGATTCCTGCAACATTGCATTCATCATCTCTTTCAGAGTTCGGTTCTTTCGTTCCGCAACTCCGTTAGATTCTGGTGAGTAGGGAGCAGTTGTTTGATGAATAATCCCGTGTTCTCTACAGAACGCGTTGAAAGGTTCATCATACTCGCCTCCTCTATCACTTCGGATAATTTTTATGGTTGTACTAAGTTGGTTTTCCACTTCCAACTTGTATTCCTTGAATTTTTCCAAGGCCTCATCCTTGCTTCTTAGCAAGTATACATAACAGTATTTTGTGCAATCATCGATAAAGGTCACGAAATACTTTTTACCGCCTCTAGTTTGCACAAATTTTAAATCACACAGATCTGTGTGTATTAAACCTAGAGGTTCGGTTGTTCTCTCTACATGTGGAGATGGCGTTTTTGTGAGTTTGGCATGTACGCATACTTCACATTTGTCTTTACTTGATTTGCATTTTGGAATTAGGTTCATGTTAATTAGTCTTTGAATAGACTTGTTATTCACATGCCCTAATCGTTCATGCCAAATATTAAAAGACTCAACAACATAAGCAATAGGATTATTCTTATTTATTGAAACCTCGGTTACAACAGATTTTGGGACGACTGTCATTACATTCATTTTGACCAGTCCGTCCTTTACATAACCCTTGCCCAAATACACCCCATTCTTAGAGAGAACTAGCTTGTCAGACACGAACTTCACCGCAAAGCCGTTCTTGCTCAGCAAAGTGCCAGAGATCAGATTCTTCCTTATGTTTGGCACATGCATAACATTGGTGAGAGTCAGCTCCTTCTCTGAAGTCAGCTTCAACACCACTTTGTCGTGACCTTCAACCTTGGATGTGGACGAGTTCCCCATAAATAGATGCTCGTCGCTCTTGCTCTGCTGATAAGTGGTGAACATTTCCTTGTCAGAGCAGATGTGTCTAGTAGCACCTGTATTGTACCACCATTCCCTTGGGTTGTCTCCAACCATGTTGACTTCAGACACTACAGCACATATATCTGCATCCGAGAGCCTGCCTTCAGTCATGTTGGCTTGGGATTTCCCCTTTTCCTTGCGCGGATCAGCCTTGCTACGATATCCGTCAGCCTTGTGACCCATTTTGCCACACTTGTGGCATTTCCCACTGAACTTCTTAGCTGGTTGCTTCTTGAAGTTGTTGGAGCTCTGGGGTTGGAACTTCCGTTTCTTCCCTTTGTCCTTGTGTTTAGCCAAGTTAGCCTTCTGTTCAACATGCTGAACCCCATCTGCTTTGCGGTTGGTTGACTCAATCCGCAGCCTGACTATCAAGTCTTCTACAGTCATTGCCTTTCGCTTGTGCTTCAGGTAGCTCTTGAAATCCTTCCAGCCTGGAGGGAGTTTCTCAATGAACACAGCCACCTGGAACGTCTCACAGATAGACATTCCTTCAGCAATGATCTCGTGCGTGAGAAGCTGCAGCTCTTCAACTTGCTCCATGATGGGCTTAGAATCCACCATTTTGAAGTCCAGAAACTTCGCCACTGCGAACGTCTTAGAGCCTGCATCCTCAGACTTGTACTTCTTTTCCAAGGCAACCCAGAGTTCCCTAGAAGTCTTGTTCTTGCTGTACACATTGTACAGTGGATCTATCAGGCGGCTTTGAACCCAACCTTTGCACAGAAAATCTCCATGAGTACAGGCCTCAACGCTGGCTAGGGCATATGGATCTGTATTCTGAAGCGAAAGCACAGGCTTATCCTCTTTCAGATACTTCTCAAGCTTCAACGTCGTCAGGAAGAAGAACATCTTCTGCTGCCATGTCTTGAAGCCAGTTCCATCGAACTTTTCTGGCATTAAGCATGCGTTTACAACACCAGGCATATGGACTGTCGGGACAGTCTGATAAGAAGTCGGTTGCACAATCTGATTCGCATCAGTTCCGACCCTTGTGGCTTGCAGATTTGCCGCTGGCAGATTTACTGCTGGCAAATTCGCCACTGGCAAATTCACTGTAGGCATACCACTCCCAAACTGAATTTGGGGTGTCGACTCAGCAGGATTTCCATTTCCGGCTCCAGCAACATCAGCGACAGATTTCTCAGTCATATCAGCCATGATATCATAATCTGTTCACAGAAACGCAAACCAGAAATTAGTACGGAAGCAATTTAAATCTCGAATTAAATTGCAGGTTCGAAATAATATTTATATTTTTTTTTCATATTTTTTTGTACACCAATACAGATGGCCGAATCGAAATAAATTCGATTAAAAATTCCAGACGCAATTTTTCCTGCAAAAACACGTTAGAAATCGCAGATATAGATTCGAATTTAATATTAATAAATTCGAATTAATTCTTGCAAAAACAAGTTAGACACATGCAGATACAGATTCGGAAAAATCGAATTAAATTCGGAATTATTTCCGAAAGCTTCCTGCAGCAGAACATTAATACAGATTCGAAATAGATCGAATGCAGAAACAGAATCGAAAATATTTCGAATATAATTCCTGCGAGAGACAGATTAGAAACGCAGATATATAATCGAAATAAATCGATTTGTAATTCGGAATAATTTCCGAAAATATGTCCTACAACAGATCGTTAGAAACGAACAGAAAAAATAAATTTCGTCTGCGCTCAAAAACACAAATTTCGTTAGTGCGATATAGCTGTTTAAGCGAAATTTTCAGAATTAAGACTGTAGGAACGCTATCTCGGAATTTAAACTGCAATGAATAAACGCAAAGAAATTACAATCAAATAAACGAAATTATACCAAACGTTTTTCGGTTTGAAACTGGTGCAGAGTCGAGATTGGATCTCTCTCCTTAATTCTGAAAATGTCTCGTATTGCGACGGTTCTTCGGCATTCCGAATCTTAGGATACAACTGCAAGCTCTTCTGATTTGCGCAACCAAAGATCAGAAGTCGACGAACGCGTTTTGCGTAGTACTCTCAGACTCGATTTTTAGAAAACAGAGAAGGGAGGAAGAGGATTGCTATTCTGGTGTGTTTTCGAATGAGAACAACACTGCTCTTTTAAAGAGGCTTCGGAGGAACCACTAACGTAGTGGAGGAGATAGTGGAGCGAATCTGTTGAAGCAACAGATTGGAACGTTGAGGAGGAGAGAAACCAGGGAGTTGTTGAACGTGGAGGAAGACTGGGTCTACAGTCCCGAAATCTCTCTAGCTCCAGGAATGAGTCAAAGCCCAAAAAGATAGGGCGTTGGCTGACCAGCCCAATCTGATCCAACCCGACGCGACTCGGCTCGGCGCGCGTGGTCTTGATGAGCAAGGTCCTCTCCCCATTACAAGTGGGTAATGATCCAAGGACACAACCTTGAGTCCATTTTCCTAGTATATATACTAGGAGATTTATCTCCAAACTTTCAATGTGGGACAAACATTTGTCCCAACATTTTCCAAGTTTGTGCACTTCATGCAACCAACTTTGGGCCTCCATTTCTCATTCAAACGGAAATCATTTATGTCGTATGAGTACACTACGAGAGTGTGCTCGTGTAGACGAAGTCAATGCTTCCATTTTCCGGTATTGACATTGGCCGGAGCCCACCGGAATTGTGCCCGGAAAAGTACTCGGCGCCACTTATTAAAATGAGTTCCAACATTGTGGTGTCTATTGTTTCTCGGGCACTCACTACTGTCATATGGTTGACTTGTTTTCAAGACCAATATGGTGAAAATAGCAGTGCAGGACAACTAATTTGGCATGGACATCAATTCCAAGAGTTTCTTTTTCCTGCTCATGTCATCTTATAGCCATCATGGTATTTGCAAATGGAAGGGATGATGTGGTGGCCCACGCATTTACAAACAGTATATGGAATTATTTGGGGCATCCATCTCAAGCTTAATTAGAAGAAAATCATGGAAACTGAGCCACTTCGAGGCCTCTTTGCCGCAGGAGAGGGGAGCATCGCCGTTGTCAAGACACATTGATCGATCCCTCTAGACACCTGGGATGCAACCGCACCAACATCTATCCATTTCGTCGTCGTATAAGCCTCCGTCGGGCCAGTCGAAGTCGATCCTGATTGCGCAAAAATAGAGTATTCATGCCCAGTTTGCACCCACTTTGCGCCAGTCTGGATACTCCGATCGCCGCCACAAATCACTTTCGATAGAATTCCGCAACGTCATGAGTCCGTAGCTTTCGGCCCCGCCCCATTTGGACTATGTTTGATGTAGGGAATTTAGATGCTTAAAGCAGAATTTCAGGAAACTATTTCCTAACATCTAACAAGGATCTCATGCATGAACTAATAGGAATATAGTATAGTTAGAGTTACATACCGTTTGATGCGAGCCTGAAACATTCCTGTAGGATTTCAGCGGAGATCGAAAGCCCCAAGTGTGGCTTCTCTAATTGGTCCACACGAGTCTGGAATCTGGATCGCCTTTGATCTCGTCTGCTAGAACGATGAACGAAAGAAAGCGAACGAAGCTTCTTGTTGGGAGTTCGGCCGCGCGTTGAATTGGAGGCGGAAGAGAGATCCCTGTTAGATGTTAGGAAATAGTTTCCTGAAATTCCGCTTTAAGCATCTAAATTCCCTACAGTGGTATCAGAGCCTCTTGCATGATTTGATAGGATCAATTATCAAAAGAGTTATTTTTGATGCATGTTAAGATTCAAACTTCATGTAATATTGATATATAGGTTAAATTGCATGATTAAAATTGAGATTTTGATTGATTGGATATGGAAGTTGAGAACTTTGCTTCTAATATGCATGGAAAAAGTTTAGAACTTCTTGACAATGTTTCTCTACCCAAAATTTTGATTCATAAGGTTTGATTATGCTAGAAATATGATTTTTGCATGTTTAAACCACTAAGTGAAAATTTTGATTTTCAAAAGGATGAATCAATACCCAATTTTTTTTTTGAAATCTGATTTTTGAAATTTATTTCTGAAAATTCGGAAAAAAAAAAAACTAAACAGTACCGAACCGGATTGGATCCGGTTCGGCGCGCACCCTGGCTCGTGCGCAGGGGTCCAGCAGTGTGGACCGCGGCTCAGCATGCGCGGCTGGAGCGGCCAACAGTGGGTCGTACCACCCAGCAGACCGCGAACTGTTTGCGGGCCTGTGCGGCTTGGCGCGGTGGACCCGGGATGGTCCGGTCCGTGCAGTGGCTCGGGTGTGGTCTGCAGTGGGAGCCATGGTTCGGACTGTACGAACTGGGCTCGGTCTGCACAGTGGCTGCGTTGTTCAGTGGGCACGGGTCGGTCCGGGTTTGACTCGGGCGCGACTCGGTCCGATTGGGTAGATTTTGGGATTTTAGGATATTTTCCTAAAAAGAATAAGATAAGATCTTATTTACCTAATTGGATGATATTTGATATTATCTACAATATGATTTCCTAAAAGTTGTTAGGATAGATTCCCACTTAATTAGGATAAGGATATTTGATATCTTATCTTATTTGTGCATATTTTATCCAATGATGCAATTTAATTATTAATATGATTAATTCTATATATGGATATGTTTGAATATCTTGTTACATGTTTTATCATTATAATATTCCATTATTACTTTGATTAATAATATTTGATATTATGAATGCATGCATGTTTTATAATATTATGATATTATTGTCTGCATGAGGTGACTAGTATGGCCCACATCTTAGGATAGAATATACGATATGCGTATCGTTATGTATTTTTGTACACGATCTGCGTATCGTTATGTATTTTTGTAATTTAAATTTCAGTAATTAGATTATTAAAAAATTTGTATTACAAGAAGATCCCAAGAAGACCAAGAAGATCCATGAAGGGTACCAAGGATGGAGATCCATGGAGAGAAGACCCATGAAGATTAGATCTTTGGTTTTTTGGTTTTATGGGCCATACTAGGATCACATTTAATTATTGCATTTTGAATGCCTTATTATTTTAAGCTTTGTATGATTGTTTACTTATGCTATTTTATTCACTAGTAAATAGACAACCATTGCATGCTAAAGTGCCTAAAGGAATATTGAGATAATGCCTTCCCATGTCATAACCCATGATGCCCTAGGAATAAGTTGGATAGGTTTTGCCAAAGCAAGGTGTCCTTCTTTGATCTTGGGATAGTGAGGGTGGATCTATATAAGGGATTCATAAACCTTGATATGGTTATACTCAACAAGAGACCAAAATGCAAAGTTTTGGATCTTGAGGCATAAGGATGAGTCCACATAGGATGTGGTCCATCAACCAAGAATTATAAAGAGTTATAATTAGTAAATGTTACTTACCTAGATCACATGAGACTTAGGGCAGTGCCAAAGTACGCTAAGGTCTTATCTGAAATAGGATCTTGGAATCATTTTATTCACCGGGGACAAACTTGTTTGAATAAAATGTGCATTTGCTTAATTTTTGAAGCATGTTTAAAATTTAAGTTTTTGCATGTCAAGCATAAACTTATCTGCGTGTTACTTCCTTTTGTAGCAATCATGTCTAGTAGCGATTTGAAATTCACCCTGCGGTCAATTGTTGACAAAAACAAGCTCAACGGTACGAACTATATCGATTGGGAAAGGAACTTGAGAATTGTTCTCATATCCGAAGGACGTGAGGACGTTCTGGAAACACCCATCCCTGTCCTGACCGATGCTTCCACTAATGAGGAGAAAGCAAAGGAAAAGGAGATAAGAGCTAAGTCGGTGCCTGTCACCTGCCTGATGCTCGCTGCCATGGAACCAAGCCTTCAAAAGAGGTTTGAACGCATGGATGCTCATACAATCATGGCTAACCTGAAAGTGTTGTTTCAGGAACAAGCTAGGATTGAGAGGTATGAGACTCATAAGGCCATACTTGAGAAGAAATTGGAGAAAGGGAAGCCAGTGATCAACCATGTGTTTGACATGATTGGTCTCTTTGAGCAGATGGCTCAATTGGGCTTTCCTTACAATGATGAGTTGGCCACTGATATCATCTTGCACTCCCTGCATGATGGATTTGCTCAATTCAGATTGAACTACCATATGCATGGGATAGGCAAGACCCTCAATGAGCTCCATGGCATGCTCAAGACAGCTAAGCAGAACATCTTGGTTAAACCTAAGAAGGAAGTTCTCATGGTCAACAAAGGGAAAGGGTTCAAGAAGGCGGCCAATGGGAAGCACAAACAGCACCAAGGGAAGGGCAAGCCAGTTGCTCAACCCAAGACGACTAAGAAGTCTAAGGTACTTGCTGATCATGAGTGCTTCTACTGCAAGGCCAAGGGACACTGGAAGAGAAACTGTCCCAAATACCTGGAAGACAAGAAGAATGGGACTGTGAATCCC
The DNA here is from genome assembly GCA_027886185.1 of Rheum nobile. Lineage (NCBI taxonomy): Eukaryota > Viridiplantae > Streptophyta > Magnoliopsida > Caryophyllales > Polygonaceae > Rheum > Rheum nobile. Next base: position 3,152,475 of record WOAB01000546.1, on the reverse strand, counting down.
ACTTCAGGTATTAATGTTATTGAAATCTTAACAACCACTGCCACTACTTGGGTATTAGATATCGGATGATGTGCTCACATTACTTCGAATGTGCAGGGGCTAAGAAGTAGGAGGCAAGTGGAGAAGGGAGAGATAGACCTACGTGTTGCAAACAAGGCGACTGTTGTTGCGCTTGTTGTAGGAGTCTATGACTTAGTTTTACCTTCTGGTTTGATTTTAGAACTTAATAATTGTTATTACGTTCCTGAATTTTCTAAAAACCTTGTTTCGTTTTCGGTTTTGGATGCTGAGGGATATAATTTTATTGTTAAAAACAATTGCTTTTCTATTTATAAGAATGGTATTTTCTATGCCCGAGCACCCTTGAGTAATGGACTCTATGTGGTTGAACTTAAAACCGAAATCTATAACATTGATACAAAGAAGCAAAAAACGAATGACATGAGTGAAGCCTATTTGTGGCATTGTCGCTTAGGTCACATTGGCTTGAATCGCATGAAGAAACTCCATAAAGATGGAATTCTGAAATCAATTGATTGTGAATCATTTGAAACATGTGAATCATGCCTAATGGGCAAGATGACAAGGTCACCTTTCACCGGGAAAAGTGAAAGAGCTACTGAGCTATTAGCACTAATACATACATATGTATGTGGACCAATGAGCACAGAAGCTAGAGGAGGCTATAGATACTTCATAACGTTTACTGATGATTTAAGTAGATATGGGTATATTTACTTAATGAGTCATAAATCTGAATCTTTTGAAAAGTTCAAGGAGTTTCAGAATGAAGTAGAAAATCAGACTGGCAAGAAGATTAAAGCCCTTCGATCTGATCGTGGTGGTGAATATCTAAGCCAGGAATTCGATAATCATTTAAGACGTTGTGGGATAGTCACACAACTGACCCCACCAGGCACACCTCAACTAAATGGTGTGTCTGAAAGGAGAAACAGGACCATGTTGGACATGGTCAGATCAATGATGAGTTTTGCCAGTCTTCCAACATCCTTCTGGGGATACGCCCTCACAACCGCTGCATTCACACTAAACAGAACCCCATCTAGGACTGTAGACAAGACACCATATGAGATATGGACTGGAAGAATTCCAAGCTTGTCCTTCATGAAGATCTGGGGGTGTGAAGCTTATGTAAAACGTTTACTGTCAGAAAAGCTTACACCCAGATCAGATAAATGCTTCTTCATAGGATATCCCAAAGAAACCAAGGGATACTACTTCTACAACCCCACTGAGCACAAAGTGTTTGTTGCAAGGGATAGTTCCTTCTTGGAAAGAGAATTCATTTCCAAGAAGTCAAGTGGGAGAAATGTTCATCTTGAAGAAGTTCAAGAAGAGCAACAAACCCAACAACAAACCGACATAGATGATGTCGATGAGGAGATATTGGTACCTAGAGACGCACATTCCCAAGAGGAAGCTATCCAGGAATCGACACCAGCACCTCAAGAACCGAATGAGGAACCACAAACAGTTGTGGAAAATGCTCCAGTTGTTGAACCCACACGTAGATCAAACAGGCCAAGGATGCAACCAAGGCGATATGATGATTCCGTCTTGAATGTAAGCCCTGACGTCATGCTTTTAGAAAGCGGAGAGCCTGAAACCTATAAGCAAGCAATGACGGGTCCAGACTCTGAGAAATGGCTTCAATCCATGCATTCTGAAATGGATTCCATGTCTGAGAATCAAGTATGGGACTTGATAGATTTTCCAGATGGGATAAAACCCATAGGATGCAAATGGGTTTTTAAACTCAAAACATACAAGGATGGAAATGTATCTGTTTACAAGGCAAGGTTGGTTGCCAAAGGTTTTAAACAGATTCATGGTCAAGACTATGAAGAGACATTTGCACCGGTCGTAATGATAAGATCCATCAGAATACTCTTAGCAATTGCCGCTTATTATGCTTATGAGATTTGGCAAATGGATGTCAAAACCGCTTTTCTAAATGGATACTTAGAAGAGGATGTGTACATGACACAACCTGAGGGTTTTGAGGATCCAGCAGGCGCTAAGAAAGTATGCAAGCTTAAGAAGTCTATCTATGGACTTAAGCAAGCATCTCGGAGCTGGAATATTCACTTTGATGAAGTTGTCAAAGAGTTTGACTTCATTAGATGCGAAGAAGAACCTTGTGTTTACAAGAAGTTTAGTGGGAGTAAAGTGGTCTTCTTAGTCTTGTATGTGGATGACATACTGCTCATTGAAAATGACATTCTGATGCTAGAGTCCGTTAAGGGATGGCTGAAGAAATGTTTCTCAATGAAGGACTTAGGAGAGGCGAAGTACATACTGAGTATCAAGATCTATAGAGATAGATCTGGGAGGCTGCTAAGATTGAGTCAATGAACTTATATAGATAAGGTTCTTGACAGATTTAAAATGTAGGACTCTAAGAAAGGGTTTCTATCATGTATGTCATGATATGTACACGCCCTGATGTTGCATTTGCTCTGAGCATGTGTAGCACCCGGAGAGGCACATTGATGTGCAGCCAAGAACATCATGAAGTACTTCAGAAGAACCAATGATGACTTCTTGGTGTGTGGGGGTGGTGATGAATTAGTCGTTCAAGGACGTCAGGATAGAGGAGATGTCAGAATGTGCAAAGTGCACACAGATGACGTTATTGCAGATCCACTAACCAAGTTTATGCCTAGGCCCAAACGTGAGGGTCACACTAGGGCCAAGGGCCTCAAGCGCATTGGAGAATGGCTTTGAGATTGTATTGTCTTACATAATGAACCTTGTTTCATGTATGATAGACATGTTTTATGCTTGATTATATGATATACAATGTCATTCTTATTCAATCGTTGCTTGGAATTGAATAAAATGTCCAAATAATTTATAATTCGCAAATGGGCTCATCATAAGTGTTTTGGTGAATGAAACCCCATTAAGTGAACTTAAGTTATAAATTATTCGAAGTCCGTAGTCTAAGTCATTAACCAGGACATAAATGACTCATTTAAAGACTATATTGTAAGTTGACTGATAGCGCCAGGTTTCATGGGCTATAGGGACATTGAGATGTCTAGTCAATTACATAGATATGTATGGATGATACGTATGGGACTGACCTACCTTAAAGTTTTTCATAAAAGACTTGAAGAATCTTTAAGTTAAACCATGATTGGTAGATTCCTCAGACATGAGTATGATATGGTTTCTCTTGATGATTGGTATGTCTTTGACGCTGTTAAACGTTGACCGTAACAAGCAGTTATAAAGGCAGTGATTGGGATTGCCAAAAGTTGAGTGGGAGCTATAGTCATGCAAGACTGGAGAAGTCCTCTTGCTTCATGTATAATGTGATGCATGAACAGGAAAGGTGTCTCGGCCACTTGAAGAGCGAGAACTGAAAAATGCATGGCCATGCTCGGATGGATTATATGTAATCATCCGTTATTTGACAGTTCAAACTCGGAGATCAAGAAACAATTTGATAAGAGATATGAATGTCACCATATCATCAAATAAGACACTAAGCGACAAAGGAATCTGACATTGCATACTTGTTTCAAGGACAAGTGGGAGATTGAAGGAATAGTGTCCTTTAATCAAGGCACAATTACCAAATATGGAATAGGACAATTAATGGAGATTTACAATCCGGGAATTTTAGGGGTCGTAGTGCTTTGCTAGAAGCCAACTACGATCAATGGGCTTAATTGGGTTAGGCCCATGGCTATAATAACCGGGTCCTATGAGGTCACACAGATAGAGTGATCGGGCTGGATCAAATCGAACCGAAAGCCCATGTGGGACATGGATTTTGGCCCATTGGCTTTAATTGGGATATTGGCTTTTATTATTAATGGATAAAAAGTTATCATTCATAATTACTTGATAAGGAGGTATCTTATTAGAAGATATATGGAAACAATATAAAGATATTGTATCCATAACTAAATATGATATATATATATGATATATTGATATTATATAATCAATGATGATGCACGTAGACCATCACAGGGCTGCATCATCATATTGGGATCTCTCTTCTGTACGTGCATCATCATTGATTATATAATATCAATATATCATATATATATATATATCATATTTAGTTATGGATACAATATCTTTATATTGTTTCCATATATCTTCTAATGAGATACCTCCTTATCAAGTAATTATGAATGATAACTTTTTACCCATTAATAATAAAAGCCAATATCCCAATTAAAGCCAATGGGCCAAAATCCATGTCCCACATGGACTTCCGGTTCGATTTGATCCAGCTCGATCACTCTATGTGTGTGACCTCATAGGACCCGGTTATTATAGCCATGGGCCTAACCCGATTAAGCCCATTGATCGTAGTTGGCTTCTAGCAAAGCATTACGACCCCTAAAATTCCCAGATTGTAAATCTCCATTAATTGTCTTATTCCATATTTGGTAATTGCTCCTTGATTAAAGGACACTATTCCTTCATTTGAACCCGTACGAACCATTCAAAGTAGGCTTGTCGAACATTGAAATGTGAAAATACTCTGGATTTTTGCATGAACAACTTATATAACTAGAGCTTAGCGGCGCCGGTGGAGACAATCAGCCACAAATACTCACCTCCGTTGAGAATCCTGCAATGCTGCGAGTCCATATCCACCGGCCTTGCATCATTTGGATGTCGTTTGAGCCACCTACGAGCCGCTCGAACATTGACCCTCGTGAAGGCAGATTCTGGAAAACGATAGCAAAATGTTCTCAGGCTACTGTTCGCGCCTCTTTCCCGTCTTCGGTGGAGGACGTCAGCCAACACGACCTACATGCGGTGATACCCCGCAAATTCACGAGTCCATAGCCACCGCCCTCACTCCATTTGTATTTCGTTTGAGTCCGTACGAGGGGTCTGAAGTAGGGTCGTTGAAAGGAGAAATCTGGAATTTTCTGGGCTTGCTTGTGAATCAGCCTCTGAAAGTGACATTTGTCGGCGCCAGTGGAAAAGCTCAGCCGCCTCTATCCATATCCGGTGAAAGCTTGTCGCGCCACGAACCCAAATCCGTTATCCCTGCTCTATTTCGTCGTCATTGGGACCACCAACAAGCCTCCTGAACCAATCATGTTATCACAAAGTGACAAAATACACAAATTAATTTTTTATACTAATATAATCAAATTACTTTACACGGTGAGAGAATGTAATAAATTGCTCAATAATTGAGGAAACAAAATGCTAAAAATTTGGAATGTGAAAACAAAAAAAATCAAAGTTAGCCTAATTAATGATAAAATTATGTTTTTTAAAAAATTACATTTTTCAAAATTAATCTTATACTATCGTTATTGTGATATAAATAAATTGAACTAAGAGATTTTACTAAATCAAATTGACTTTTAAACAGTAAATGGGTCACGCATTTACGCTCTAATCTACAATATTAACCTAAGTACTTGACAATGATTGTTATTCTCAAAGATTGGATTCTAGAGAATAGTCTCTCCCATGCGAAAAGTGAATGACACTTATTATAAAATATATAAATAATTTTTGACAAAAAATTATGCATTTTCAAAAGCTTGAAGTGCATCAATGTTTTGCCTAAATATGCATATATATTACATTGTATGTACATGACTTTTGAATTGCATAATTTTTTACCTAAAAATATGGTAGACCCTATATACACGCATATTTTTATCTTTTCGCACGCACATTAGTGCGCCTAAACGAAGCACATTGGTAGAGGGGTAGAATTTGGCAAGAAAGGTAATTTTGACACGCCAAAAGTTGGCGCACTGAAATTTGCCCATCCATTGATGTGCCAGAGGAAGACGCACCAAATACTGGGCCTTTTAATTGGGCCGCCAAACAAGGCCCAATTAAAGGTCGCATTTGGTGCGCCAAATTTGGACGCGCCAATGGCCTTATCTGGTGCGCCTCGCATTGGCGTACCAGATTAGGTTATAGTCGCGCGAGCGCACCAGCTCCTCTCTTTTTCTTCCCAGAGGACGGTGGCGGCGGCAATTTCTCCTCCCTCTCGACCTCACTCTTCCTCCTCTCTTTTCATAAAATTAGGTATGGAAGACGGCACATGGGACAAAAATGTTTTCGGCGGCAGTGGCGGCGAGCCAACGGTGGCGGTTGGTGATGCTGAAATTTCAGCAGTAGGGGCGGTGGCTATAGGGGGCGGCTCGGAGGTGGGGGCGCTGGCTGGAGGTGGCGCTGGCTCGGAGGTGGTGGTTGGTGGCGGTGACAACGTGGAGGTTGCGGTGGCGGTGGAGGTGGTGGCCTGGAGGAGGTGATGGAGGCAACGGCCGGAGGAGGCGGTGGCGGCATGGAGGTGGAGGCGGCGGTTGGAGGAGGTGCCATGGAGGCGCGGGTTTTTTGTGGCGGAGGGAGATGTCGGGGCGGAATTGGAGGCGTGATTATATTATCGGGTCGAACGCGGACCCGAGCTGGGGCACGGGTTCGAGGCGGCAAAGTCTTACCAGGCGAATCCCAAACCCGAGTTGGGGCACGAGTTCGAGGCATGTCAACTAGTAGTGAGGCCGTCAACGATACTACTACTTCACCTTGAGCGATCTATAATATTCTAATTCCTAAATTATATTTTTATTTAATAACGCACACTATTATATGATTTATAGTGTAGATATTGTACGAAAAATAGATTTGGAATTAGATTTGCAATTTAGTTTACGGCTTAGATTATAAATTGGAATTGGAATTAGTTTAAGAATTATATTTATTTTATAAATTAGTTTAGAAATATTTGTTGCAATAAATTTGATAAACGGGTTGAAGAATTAGAATATTAGATATTAAATTAGATAAACTGTAAATTGTAATAAATTGAACATAATTTTTAGGGATAGATTAAATATATTTCTTAAATAATTAGTGAAAATAATTGATACAAATTAATAATCTTCAATAAATTATTACATATTATATGTTGTAAATTGTAATATTTCTATACAAATAAATTTGAATAAAATAAAATATTTAAATTTTAAATTGAATAATTATACTTAAATTATAACAAATTAATTAAATAATTGATAAAACTTATATATTATAAATTAGATAAATTGTAAATTTTAATAAATTAGAATAAATGAGAAGAAATTTGAATAAACTAGAATTAATTATTTAAACTTAAATTATAATTAAATAATTGATAAAACTTTTATATTATATATTAGATTAATTGTAGATTGTAATAAATTAGAATAAATTAAATAAATAAACTTAAATTAATTAAATGAATATAATGTATCTTAATAATCTATAATTTTAGCGTGTACGAGAAGTTTTTTCTTCGTTGTCGGTGAGAAATACGACGGCGAAACGGCGTCCGAGTTGGAGACATGGTGTGACCCAGTCAACACGTCAGCGCTATTAGCAGCGAGATTTTAGACGTTGCGCAGCCATCCGCATCACTCGCCCACGATGATGATGTGGTCATGGAAAACGTCCATGTCACGACTTCTCCTTGTGATACATCACCAGATATCAGTGATGATGGGGATGACTTTGAATTGCACGATGTACATCAGATTCTCGGGTTGCCCATTGACGGTAGGAGCATGACTTCTAGGATGGACGACGATGAGGTCAGACAACGCATTTCCACAACATTTGGTATCGAGCTGACAGATATTGCATGTTGGTACAGAAACGACAGTATTCCATTGGGTTTCCTCACGACCCGACTGAGTGTCATGATGCAGGTCGCCGAGAGGGATGAAGGAATCATTGCATCTTTTAACATGTATACTCTTCTCGACACGATTGTCTTGGTGGACAAGTCGACGAATGTCGTGAAGCACAAGTGGATGGCACTCCTTTTTTACCACGAAATCACTGGATGCTATGCATGGGGAGCAAGTATCCTGGCCGTTCTGTACAGGAACCTGGGATAGGCTTCGCGTTGCGGGGCGCAGGGCATTGGCGGTTGTGGGCTCCTTCTGAGGGTAAGTTTTATTGTTGGTTCGTTTATAACATATTATTGTTTTACTTACTAATGTTAATTCTTGTTTTGTAGGCTTGGATTTGGACATACTTTTTCCATTTCCATGGACATCATGTGATGGACCTGGAGGCGATGGCGGACGCTCGAGCAACCATGAGAGACGGAAAAGAGGCGTCCCGTGAAAGGATCTGGAGCGATTGGTCACCATACGCCGCATCCTAGACGACATTAGATATGATGAGGTGATTTATAACAGTTCAATTTGACGTCTTTTTAATATAATCTAACATACATCCATTGTATATAGTTTATATATTCCATATTTACTTACAGATATGGTGGACCCCATGGCCCGGATTGGACGTCCATGCACCCTTGTAAGCCCCTTCGCGCTTTCGAGGCATACTGCAATGTCTTAATGTGCAGAAGTCGTACCTTCTGAATCACGTCCTCAGGCAATTCGGGTACGTACAGGGGATCCCACAGGCGCCACCTGAGCCCATTCAGTGCATCCGACAGTTCGAGTTGTAGTACTATGCCGTGGCCTTTCAGCCGGACCTTTTAGACGCGTGGGATGCCGATCTGAGACCTCTCATCCAACTGGACGTGTCGCAGGCAACGTTGTTTTAGGATGTTACTGATGACTACTTGGATTGGTTGGACGAGGTGTCTCATGTGCTTGTGGATCCTAGGTCCCCCAAGCAGGATCGTCCGACCGAGCTTGTCCATCCAGCTTCTTCGGTCGACACTCTTGCGGCAAGATAATTTAGTTTACTTTTTTTAGTTCTTGTTGTTATCTATATTTTTTGTAATGCATATTATTATCAATACAGCAGAGCCAGTTAGTTTCTGGTGAGATGCGTAGATTTCTCCTAATGTCGGAGAGTAGACCTACAAACTTTGTTGCGCTGGTCAGTCAATGGTTTCACCAATTGACTGATCAGACTCCACCGATGGCCCCCGCCCCACCGCAAGCATCCCAGGTGTTTTGGGATTCTGTGCACGAGGAAAGTCAGAGGAGTGGGCTCGGTTCATCCTCGAGGACGGCGGCTGAGCGGGAAGTGGATGAGCACAAGGCCCATGATCGGGAAGTGGCTGAGCGTTTATAGAGATCGTTGGATGACTCTAGCGATGATGATTAGTCCGATCTTTGTATTTATGGTTGTTTGTCGTGCTGACATTTCGTATATAACTATGGTTGTAAGAATATTCGTACTAACATTTCGACATTTCTTTTCTTTTGTCGTTTTTGTTTATCGCTTCTATATTATATAACTATAGGATATAACCAGATGATATAACTATAGGATATAATCATAGTATATAACTATACGATATAACAATAGTATATAACTATAAGGTAAAACTATAATATATAACCATAGTATATTACTATACGACATAACCATAGTATATAACTATACGATATAGTATATAGCCATAGTATATAACTATACAATCTAACAATAGTATATAACTATACGATATAGTATAGTATATAACCATAATATATAACTATATGATATAGTATATAACTATAGGATATAACATACCCTAAACCCTAAAATCATAAACTCTAAAATCATAAACCCTATACCCTATACCTTATACCAATAGTATGTAACTATAGGATATAACATACCCTAAACCCTAAAACCCTAAATCCTATACCCTATACCATATACCTTTAATTCAAAATAGATTTCCCTCACAGCCATGATGCGCCAGGAAATGGCACACTGGTACGCCAGTATTTGGCGTGCCATACCCTTCGGGTTTTTGGGTTTAGGGTACAAACCTTAAACCCAGAAAGCCCAAGGGTATGGCACGCCTAATTGTGGCGTGCCAAGATCTTGATGCGCCTCTTTGTGGCACATGTTGGGTATGAGGGAGATTTGGTTTTTCTTTTTTGGGTATAGGGTTTAGGGTTTCATATATTATAGTATAATGTATAATATTTATGGGTTTAATCCGCATAAAGGTTATTCAGTATTTATATATGGCCCGAATGTTTCAGAAACTTGCTTCCAAAATTATAAGAATTAAACTTCGGTTTGGATGTGAATGTAAGGGGGGTTGCCCTTGCTTAGTATATAACTATAGAAGGTAATCAATTCTAACAAAAAAAACACCAAAAGTAATGAATGGCAACTTTGAACTCGGTACCTCAACTCCATCACAAGAGGATATAACTATAGTTATCTCTATAGGACTATATGATATAACCAGAGTATATAACTATAGGATATAACCATTCTCCCTCATAGCCCTCATGCGCCACAATAAGGCACATGAAGGGCTTGGCATGCCACAATAAGGAGCACCATAGCCTTGGGGTTTCTAGGGTTAGGGTTTAGGGTACAAACCGTAAACCCTAAAACCCTAAGGGTATAGCACGCCTTATTACGGCGTGCCAAGCCCTTCATGTGCCTTATTGTGGAGCATGATGGATGTGAGGGAGATTTGGTTTGTCTTTTTTGGGTATATCGTTTAGGGTTTAAGGGTTTTATAGATTATAGGGTAGTATGTAATATGTCTAGGTCTAATCCGCATAAAGGATATTCAGTACGTATATAGGGCCCGAATTTTTCTTTCATTGACAAGATACCAAAAAAATTCAAAGAAGCATTAATCAACAGACTTTGTTGACATGACAGAAAAAAAATTCAAAGAAGAATATGATGAAAATTCAGAATCGATTAAACTATCTTGCTTTTGGGCTTAGTTTAGGAGTCATCAATTCTAACAAAAAAAGACTGAAGTAATGAGTTGATTCTTGTTTAGATTCTCTGAACTCTAAAACTCCAATATAAAAATAATATATTACAAGGTATGCGATTATTACATCCAATATCACTAAGGTAAATCAACTAAACTAGAGGAATACGTGGACGATTATATTTGGTGCGGTATTCTCGAAACACTCTAAAGCTCGACTCAAACGCAACATCCCAACCATTGATGCTTTGGTCCTTGTAGTTGCGCCAGGCGTACGGAGGGAGAGGTAGTGGAGAGCCATCCTTGAGCCACACCTACAAACACAATATTTTATAATTAGCCTAAACCATTGAGCAGGTACATAAAAAATAGTTTAGAAACAGTAAGTTTACCGGTATGAAGTGGTTCTGGTTCCCTACGTGGGCCATCTTCAATATCTTCTTTTGAGGGCCGGGGCTTGTGTCAGACGCCTTCATTGGTAAGCACAAGCACGGATCATCCCAGGACAAGAAGGTCAACGCAACTTGATAAGCCGTGCTAACACTAAACCAATTAGGGGCATATCAAGCCAGTAGTCCGAGGAGCAAGGACTGATGATATAGTTCACTTGAAACATAAGTTCCTCATATTGCAACCCCGGTCGTAGTCTATGAATTTTGGGCATGTACATCTGGGTTGTCAAATAACTATGCCCCCAACTGGTGTCGGACTTTGGGGTACTCATTCTCTTCCATGCCCAACAGTACAGCTAGTGTCTGATACCCACAGTGTCCGTCTGGACATACATCTCTAGCCCCCTTAATGTAAGGATACCAAAATTAATCCACATTCTTAGCCCTAAAGTTCACCCTCATATGAACCATGGGTTGTTCATCGAACTGCGAACCAGACCATTTGGGTTCGGATTGACTCCCAATTTCGGTCAAAGCTCCACTTGGTTCCTTTCTAGGACGATCCCGACCTCTACATTGGCTCCCATTGGTCTTCTCCTTCTCCTTCTCCTTCTCCTTCTCCTTCTCATACTCCTCCAACTCATCCCTTTTGTGCTCAAACAAGCTCGACTGCCTCGTGGTGTCATACTTCGTGGAACCCCTTGGCCTTCTTTTTGCAACACTCCATGTCGGCTCCTTCAACGAACTTTCATGCGGAAACTCCAAGTCAGTGTACAACTCACCTAGTTGGTATAAAGCGTCCTCTCCCAAATCCCGCTTTTCCAATCTCGCGTACATATGACGCACTTTTAACTCTGAAGCGGACATCCGTACATTGTCTTGAGTGGGCACATTTGTTGTTGGTATCCCTTCTCATACCAGTTGTTTCCAAAAGTCGTGTATTTCATCTGGCACGATATGTGTCTTCGTAATGATGGCATTTGCAATTCTAAGGACGCACGGTAGGCTAAAGCAGTCTCTCACCCATTGATCAGTGCAATCTTTAAAATAATCCTCTTTCACTATCTGATCATACATGCCCAACAACAGATCGAAGCACATGTCCGATTACTCTATAGAATAGCCTTGCAAACAACATTTTTTATTTTTTGCGGAACATTTTCATCAAACATCGTTGGTCGTGTCGTCTGTGACATCTCCATGCTTGCCCTCACTTGCTCAATTTGAATCATGACCGCATGGTGGATCCTCACGGACACTCTATTAAAGCCATCTCTACTAGAAGCCAAAATGTCCTTCAACACCTTATGCATGCCCTCAATCCTATCGAAACAGGTAACAAGACTCGTGTTAGTACAACATTGAGACCCAATATTAATAATCAACTAAACTTTGTTCAAGGGATACCTGTTTAAATTCCTCGTGAAGATGGTGATCCGTCCATGCTCTTACTATGTTTTCCTTGTAGGGAATGAGCCACCCCCTCTCAAGGTACCCAACAAGGCCATTATGGCACGATTTCCTCAATCTGTTGAGCCTCTCTTCATAGCTTTCTTCAGTGGTTGAGTACCAAAGTCCCCAACATTGGTCCGCAAAGTTCTTTACTTTCTCACTATTCTTCAAGATTGGGGATACATATGCCTCGATGTTGTGTTTAATATGCACCCAACACAAAATGAGTTGCACGTTCTCTTCGAAAACTATACGAATTGCTTTAAGGAGGGACTTTTCTCGATCAGTCATTATAATCGTAGGCATTACTCCCAAATCTATAACTAATTGCCGAAATTGTATCATTATGAACCTGTAATACATAACCTTTTCCCCTCGGGTAAATGCATAGGCAATGTTGAACGTCTTGTGAGTGCAAGTAAAACCAACAATCTTCACCAGAGGCATATCATACCTATAGATAAATGTAAAAAGAGAAAATGTAGTACTTAAAAATCAAGGAACCAAATTTTAGTACATTGACTATTCTATTGAAGTGAATTACATACATATTTGTCTTGTATGTGATGTCGATAACTATCACATATGAAAACATCTTCAACAAGCGTAGCGAGTCCGGATGAGCAAGAAATAGGATATCCACCTCACTTGTTGACTTCTTTCTCAGAGGACGAACTACGTAGTTATTTTCTCACAAAAAATTTAGCGACCATTGGGTAACCGTCAGTTCCCCACGATCCTCGTACTGGATCTTTTGCAAATAGTTTGCAGCCTGCTTCATGGATGTTACATTTCTGGGAAAGAAAGTCCTGAAATACGCAATAATACCTTTCGCCCCATGAAATGATCACCCAAGCTCCTAACCACGAGTTGCTCATCCGGGGACATTCTACCCATGTATGCATGCCCAATGAAGCTAGTTGAAAGCGCATGGTTGTGGTTACCGTCTATCACAACCAAGATCCATTTATGAGTATTCGACCCTGGCTTTTTCTTCAACCGAACCCCATACAACTCAAATTTGCATCCAGACTTCTTCGATTTGGTTTCACGAATAATCTCAACATTCTTTTCCGGATCTTCTTCATTAACTTTTGGCCTCCCCGATCTATATTTATTGTAGTGCTGTCAAACTAATCATTCTATCATTTGAGCTACGAGTGATCAAAACAATCATCAAATCTTTTGCCTTATGCCTAACCCAATCAGCCAATTCTTGACGACTATCCCACATTAGGGTACAAACCGTAAACCCTAAGGGTATGGCACGCCTTATTGCGGCATGTGAAGCCCTTCATGCGCCTTATTGTGGCGCATGATGGATGTGAGGGAGATTTGGTTTGTCTTTTTTGGGTATATGGTTTAGGGTTTAAGGGTTTAGGGTTTCATAGATTATAGGGTAGTATGTAATATGTCTAGGTCTAATCCGCATAAAGGATATTCAGTACGTATATAGGGCCCGAATTTTTCTATCATTGACATGATACCAAAAAATTCAAAGAAGCATTGATCAACAGACTTTGTTGACATGATAGAAAAAAAAATCAAAGAAGCATATGATGAAAATTCAGAATCGATTAAACTATCTTGCTTTTGGGCTTAGTTTAGGAGTCATCAATTCTAACAAAAAAAAGACTGAAGTAATGAGTTGATTCTTGTTTAGATTCTCTGAACTCTAAAACTCCAATATAAAAATAATATATTACAAGGTATGCGATTATTACATCCAATATCACTAAGGTAAATCAACTAAACTGGAGGATTAGGTGGACGATTATATTTGGTGCGGTATTCTCGAAACACTCTAAAGATCGACTCAAACGCAACATCCCAACCATTGACGCTTTGGTCCTTGTAGTTGCGCCAGGCGTACGGAGGGAGAGGTAGTGGAGAGCCATCTTTGAGCCACACCTACAAACACAATATTTTATAATTAGCCTAAACCATTGAGCAGGTACATCAAAAATAGTTTAGAAATAGTAAGTTTACCGGTATTAAGTGGTTCTGGTTCCCTACGTGGGTCATCGTCAATATATTCTTTGGAGGGTCGGGTTTGTGTTAGACGCCTTCATTGGTAAGCACAAGCACGGATCATCCCAGGACAAGAAGGTCAACGCAACTTGATAAGTCGTGATAACACTAAACCAATTAGGGGCATATCAAGCCAGTAGTCCGAGGAGCAAGGACTAATGATATAGTTCACTTGAAACATAAGTTCCTCATATTGCAACCCCGGTCGTAGTCTATGAATTTTGGGCATGTACATCTGGGTTGTCAAATAACTATGCCCCCAACTGGTGTCGGACTTTGGGGTACTCATTCTCTTCCATGCCCAACAGTACAGCTAGTGTCCGATACCCACAGTGTCCGTCTGGACATACATCTCTAGCCCCCTTAATGTAAGGATACCAAAATTAATCCACATTCTTAGCCCTAAAGTTCACCCTCATATGAACAATGGGTTGTTCATCGAACTGCGAACCAGACCATTTGGGTTCGGATTGACTCCCAATTTCGGTCAAAGCTCCACTTGGTTCCTTTCTAGGACGATCCCGACCTCTACATTGGCTCCCATTGGTCTTCTCCTTCGCCTTCTCCTTCTTATACTCCTCCAACGCATCCCTTCTGTGCTCAAACAAGCTCGACTGCCTCGTGGTGTCATACTTCGTGGAACCCCTTGGCCTTCCTTTTGCAACAATCCATGTCGGCTCCTTCAACGAACGTTCATGCGGAAATTCCAAGTCAGTGTACAACTCACCTAGTTGGTATAAAGCGTCCTCTCCCAAATCCCGCTTTTCCAATCTCGCGTACATATGATGCACTTTTAACTCTGAAGTGGACATCCGTACATTGTCCTGAGTGGTCACATTTGTTGTTGGTATCCCTTCTCATACCAGTTGTTTCCAAAAGTCGTGTATTTCATCCGACACGATATGTGTCTTCGTAATGATGGCATTTGCAATTCTATGGACGCACGGTTGGCCAAAGCAGTCTCTCACCGATTGATCAGTGCAATCTTCAAAATAATCCTCCTTCACTATCTGATCATACATGCCCAACAACAGATTGAAGCACATGTCCGATTACTCTATAGAATAGCCTTGCAAACAACATTTTTATTTTTGGCGGAACATTTTCATCAAACATCGTTGGTCGTATCGTCTGTGACATCTCCATGCTTGCCCTCACTTGCTCAATTTGAATCATGACCGCATGGTGCATCCTCATGGACACTCTATTAAAGCCACCTCTACTAGAAGCCAAAATGTCCTTCAACACCTTATGCATGCCCTCAATCCTATCGAAACAGGTAACAAGACTCGTGTTAGTATGACATTGAGACCCAATATTAATAATCAACTAAACATTGTTCAAGGGATACCTATTTAAATTCCTCGTGAAGAAGTAAAGATGACGATCCGTCCATGCTCTTACTATGTTTTCCTTGTAGGGAATGAGCCACCCCATCTCAAGGTACCCAACAAGGCCATTATGCCACGATTTCCTCAATCTATTGAGCCTCTCTTCGTAGCTTTCTTTAGTGGTTGAGTACCAAAGTCCCCAACATTGGTCCACAAAGTTCTTTACTTTCTCACTATTTTTCAAGATTAGGGATACATATGCCGCGATGTTGTGTTTAATATGCACCCAACACAAAATAAGTTGCACTTTCTCTTCAAAAACTATATGAATTGCTTTAAGGAGGGAATTTTCTCGATCAGTCATTATAATCGTAGGCATTACTCCCAAATCTATAACTAATTGCCGAAGTTGTATCATTATGAACATGTAATACATAACCTTTTCCCCTCGGGTAAATGCATAGGCAATGTTGAACGTCTTGTGAGTGCAAGTAAAACCAACAATCTTCACCAGAGGCATATCATACCTATAGATAAATGTAAAAAGAGAAAATGTAGTACTTAAAAATCAAGGAACCAAATTTTAGTACATTGACTATTCTATTGAAGTGAATTACATACATATTTGTCTTGTATGTGATGTCGATAACTATCACATATGAAAACATCTTCAACAGGCGTAGCGAGTCCAGATGAGCAAGAAATAGGATATCCACCTCACTTGTTGACTTCTTTCTCAGAGGACGAACTACGTAGTTATTTTCTCGCAAAAAATTTAGCGACCATTGGGTAACCGTCAGTTCCCCACGATCCTCGTACTGGATCTTTTGCAAATAGTTCGCAGCCTGCTTCATGGATGTTACATTTTTGGGAAAGAAAGTCCTGAAATACGCAATAATACCTTTCGCCCCATGAAATGATCACCCAAGCTCCTAACCACGAGTTGCTCATCCGGGGTCATTCTACCCATGTATGCATGCCCAATGAAGCTAGTCGAAAGTGCATGGTTGTGGTTACCGTCTATCACATCCAAGATCCATTTATGAGTATTCGACCATGGCTTTTTCTTCAACCGAACCCCATACAACTCAAATTTGCATCCGGACTTCTTCGATTTGGTTTCACGAATAATCTCAACATTCTTTTCCGGATCTTCTTCATTAACTTTTGGCCTCCCCGATCTATATTTATTGTAGTGCTCGAATGTCAAGCTAATCATTCTATCATTTGAGCTACGAGTGACCAAAACAATCATCAAATATTTTGCCTTACGCCTAGCCCAATCAGCCAATTCCTGACGACTATCCCACATTAGGCTAGTATGAAATTCACCTCCATAGTCTCTCTCATATACATGTTTGCATAATCACGGATGAATTAGAAAATCTGGATTATAATTTCTAATGGCTTCATATACTAGTTTAAATCTTTTCTTCTTACACCTACAATATATTCAATCATACGTAATAATATAGGCCTATATGAGTATACGTAATGTAAATATAAATCTTTGACGAACAATTAATCCATATCTAGACTACGAAACTAACTACGTATGAAATTCCTACATTTAACTACGACAAATCTTATCAATTCAACAAAAAATATTTCAACACTAACAACGAAATCTTTTCTTCTTACACCTACAATATATTCAAACATGAAGTTGTATTCATCAATAAATAAACTAAATAGCTACTAATTCATACCTAATAGTATAGGCCTTTATGCGTATATGTAATGCAAATAATATAATCTTTAGCAAACAATTATGCATTATTAAGATTACAAACTAACTACGTATGAAATTTATACATATAACTACGTATGAAATTATAAATTCAACATAAATTATTTCAACACTAACTACGAAATTATCGCTCGAGTTCCCATCGCCATCCTCTCCTTCATCTTCTTCGCTCGCATGCCAATCGTCATCCTCTCCGCTCGAGTGCCAATCGTCGTCTAAACTACTATGAGACATGTTCATAAGGGTATGTTTGAATATGGAGTGGAGAGAAAGAATTCGAATATTATAGTGTGGGATTTTGTCGTTGGAAAATATGACCGTTTGTCCAACGGTAATGTCTGGCGTGCCTAAATATGGCGCACTAGTCTAACGATACACTTTGGCGCGCCAGTACGCCTTGGTTAGGCGTGCATAGCTAGTATGCCATTTTATGGCGCACGAGGTCTAGGGGTATTTTCCCCATTTCATCATGTTTTGCCCCCACCACGCCTCTTTTGGGCGCACCATTCAGCACGCCCTTTTTTGGCGCACCAAATTTTGTGTGAAAAGATAGAAAACCACGTGTATATAACGCCCTCGAAAAATATACATGATTTTTTTAGATGCTTGTCTAAATGTACATATACTTCATAATATATGTCCATTTTTCATATTTTTTAATGCAGGAGCAATGCTTTTCATATAATCCTAAACTTTTTAATAATCGTAAATAAATCGGAAAGATCTTAAAAATCAACAATAACTAAATAGGTTGTAGATATTTTTAAAAATACATAAATAATAGATGCATTCTTCATATAGGAGACAAAAGTTAGAATACTTTTAGGATTAGAAAGCCTCGCATCTCATAACTTAGTTTAATATATTAAGTTTGAATAAACCCCAATGCTAGAAAGAAGAAATTGAGGTTATATATATTTAAAATATAAAAAACTATTGTAATTTTCATATTACATCATTTGGTTAAAAATATTACGTAAATAGTAGAATCTATATTCTAGTTTCAGATAAATTTACATAAAATTAGCTAGATTTAAATCAGGGTATCAAATTTCTTAAATAAATATAGAGGAAAAAAATAAAAAAATATAGGAGAGGATGTCGCCAAAATCAACGAAATGGCTAACCATTCTTTCCACAAAGTTTGATGAAATTAATATTTCAAAACCCACATAACTAAAACATGTGTTTTATATATAAGTCGAGTAGAATGTACCAGTGAGTGAATGAATGGATGAATGGATGGAATAACAATAGTAATTAATAGCCAATCAATGTTCGGAAATTCAGTTGGAAGATTTTATTAATAACTACTTTAAATAAGTTGGAAATAAGCTAAAAATATAATAAACAGACTTAATAAAAATACATACTAAATGAAAAATGAAGAAGTTGATCTTAATCAGTGGTGTAAAACAAAATAGGTTGCTAGAATTTAAGGTAAATCAATAGATATTTATTATTCTAATATATATATTTGTTGTAGGTTGTTAAGAATCTAAATAATTCGAAGGGAACAATTCTATGGAAAGTTAAATTTATGTTCCTTTTACCCATAAATAAAATAAACTAAGCTATATAGGTGGCTTAAAAAGGGAGAGATTTAAAATCTCTTTGTTAATTTATATTTTACTGATTATTTAATATAATAATAAATTGAAAAAAATAAAAGATAACACCTCAACGACATGAGCCTAAAAACACTTTGGTGGCATGAAAAGGGTGAGCTTTAATATATATATATATATATATATGACATTAAATCTTGCATTATAATGCCTGATAATACGTAATCCAAACATATCTTCGTTTTATACGGAGTATTTCGACTTCTCCAAGCCTTGATGAAGATTAGCATTGAGGGAGATTTTAGTCATATTTTTTTGTTCAACTCACTTTAACCTGACCAACTTAAATATCAAATCTCAACATCATTAACCACCTTATTAGTAATTCTTACCAAATCCCGGGTGCTCAAGAAAAAAAGACTGAATCCTAAGGATTGTTAACATAATTAGGTTTAACATAGGTTGCGTTCGGTAAGCTGTATGGCCCTAGTAAGGAAGGAAGTGGAAGGAAGTTGAAATTAAGCATCCTTACTATTAAGGATCATCAGGTCAAACTTAGGGTATGTTTAGTAAGAAATTGCATTCTTCAACATCAGTTAGCATCCTTCAACATCTGCCTTGTGGTGGGTAGGCGTAACAAATTGCTTCAACTTCAACATTGTAAGCATCCTGCAAATCAGATCCACTTCATATCATGTAGCTACCAAACACAACTTCGCCTAGCTTACACAAGTGATAGTCTACTCATCAACTTGCTTACCACTGGGATTCAATCCAACCGAACACGCAATTATTTGCTTCTACCTATGATAGGTGTGTTTTACTGAAAAACTATACTTGAACCAAAGCTGAACCGAATAGTGGATCACAGTTAACTAATTATAGGATTATAATTAAATTAGCAATACCAATTGCTCTAGTGTTAAGATTATGTGTTGTCTAAAAAATTTCAGTTAGAATCTTCTTAGGGCCCATTTGTTTTGGATAAAAGAGGCTTCGGAAACGGATTGTTAGAGACTCGGTCCAGAAATCATGTTTGTTTACCCATCAGAAATGATTCATTACGTTTCGGGTCTGTAATGGTTAAGCCCATTTGCTACATCTGCCCCCACTTGTTCAACCGTCTCCCACAACTTCTTTGGTGCTCCTCTCTCTCTCTCTCTCTCGACTTTGTTGAATCTCTATCTTCTCCCGATCGATCGATCCTTTTGATGAATCCCTCGCTTCTATGATGTATCAGTTTGTTTTTTATTTTGGCTTGATTTTCATGTATATTTGACAAGTTTATGTAGATTTTCCTCTAGATCTATCAATTTGCATTTGATTTTACATTATTTATTGATTTCTATAAAACCATCAATTGGGGCCTTTATGGCCTAACCTCTGTTTGAGGTCAATGTCTGGTTAAGGATTATGGCCTGATTTTGGCTTTACTGATTTCTCAAAAAATTAAAATTAAAATTAAAATTGATTGTATGTTTGTATTGGTCCAATTTTGTTTTGTTCTGTTTGTTTGAGTGCAAGCAAAATCATAAAAAAAAAAAAAAACTAGGCGGAGAAGATGAGTTGGGAGCCTGGGCACGACAAAAGCATCCAACGACACTGGTAAGACGCCGTCGGCAGTGGGCATTGCTGAACTCACAGTTGATATAGAATAGATCCTTCACTGTCCCCGAGACGATGTAGGCGAGGGCGTCCCAGACAAAATAGGGGACATCAGTGTGAATGAGGTCGACGCTGGCGTCGTTGCTGGAGTCAAAGGAGCTTTCATTGGCGATACACACAACAAGGGATGAGAACATTAGAGATTAATATTTTTTGGCGGACTTTAATTCCACTCCTGAAATCCTCCAAACATAAATTCAATGTAACTCAATCCATTTCCTTTCCTTCTTCTAAACTATTACCTTTTCGTTTCAATTTCTTAGTGACAACCAAACTCCACCAACCATAATAACATGTATGTATAGATAGATTGGTATTGAGAGGTTCTTCCCTGAAATGGGCCACGAAATGCTTGGTTCAAACGTACAACTAAATTCGGGACTTTTACTAATTTAATTTGAGCATACATTTTAGATCAATATGCCCTCGTCATGTGGCGAGAAAACTAAATCGCGGTTTATGATGATTAGGCATGTCAATTTGGTCCAGTAAGTCAGGATCAAATTGAGTCGCTTAGGATTTAGATCAATATTGGGACAAAATGAATTTGGTTATGTTATATTTTTTCAAATTGTTTGACCTAATCTCTACTAAATTGGACATAGAAATTTACAAGTTATTTCTGATTTGGGTCCAACAATCTTTAAGGATGCATTTGGTATAAATTTGGGAATGGAATAGGAATGAGGAATCGGGTTAAGGTGGTATGGGGTTGGAATTGGATTTCCCATATATATTGTTTGGTTTTAATAGTTGAATGAAATTGGGATAGAAGAGAATTGGAAAGGGGTTTTCCAACCAAAAAGAGAGGTATCACAACCCCATACCTCATGGGTTTGAGGTATCGGTTTGAAACCCAAAGTTAACCCAACAAAACACAGAGTATCGAGTTTTCATTCTTCAAACCCATATTTGATTCCCCAACCCCGATAACCAAAAGGCCCCAAAGGGTGTTCATGGGTTCAAAATTGAACAAAATGAGTGGTCGATTTTTGGGTATTGGTTAGTTGAAAAATTAAGTTGGGTGCACTCAGATCGATTCGGTTTCGAACAAAGTGAACCCAATCAAATAAACACATAGTAAATACTATAGAAAGAAATAGATGAATATGGTAGACTTTAGTGGTTATGATTTTCTGTTTCTTTTTATGTTTGAGTGTGGTTTATGATGACTCCCGTGTATTTGAGTTGTTGAAATATAAATCTATCATGACATCGCCTATCCAATAAACGTGTTCTTTATGAAGAATGTAGACAAAGATTATGACAAACTCTCTTTTATTAAATCGTGGGGATTCTAATGGAGATCACAAATCAACATTTTTTAACACGAGAATCAACCACATGTCGTCAATTCTAAACCGGAAAATTGGCCATCAAATCGAAGACCCTTCATTTATGGTGGGCTATGCCTATTTATAACCCTTGCGTCTTGCTCATGATTGTCGGCCACATGTCTTCTTTCGCCTACTGCTTCTTGCTTGGTTTCATGCTTTTGGGTTTGAAATCTTTTCGGGAGTGTATTGGATAATTGGAATGGTTTGGGCTTTCTAGGTTTGCTACGAGTAATGTTGGGTGGTGCTTGGGTGGCGTCGAGAACGAACTGCGGTGGGTGGGGTGGGTGGGGTGGTGATGCTTCATGGTGTGTGGTGGTGTTTATATGAAGGCTCGCCTTCTAGGTTCATTTTCACTTCCTTTTTCCTTTTCTTTTTTGACTCTTCAAGTTCTCGTCTTTGATCTTTTTGTCACTGCTATGTCTTCTTGGTTTCTGTTGACAGAGGCGTTTGAACCTGCCGATGTTCCTCCAGTGATTCCACACATCATTTTCCAATTTTCTCTTCAGCCTTCTTTCCTCTTTTAATTGAGCGTGTACTTTTTGTTTCTTCTATCATTTCAGAGGGTTTTGGTGCGCACACAATCGTCTTCAAGCTTTCAGCCATGTCAAGCTAGTAGGACTAACTTATGGAGTGGTGGCGTCTCTGGTAAAGAGATAAAAGACACGTATCGAGAGAATGAATCGGCTTCAAGCCTAGAGATGTTATCTTTTTGATCTTGTGACTCATCGTGGCAGTCTCCTGGGGGCGAAGCTCAATCATCGGAGTTTCAAGGGGGTGAAGAAGCGTCGTCTGAGGAGACCTTGCGAGCCACGGTCATTCCTGAGGGACGGGTATTGGAAGCCAAAATGGTAAGGTGTACTGGTGTGGTGTCTTACACTCCCGCTGCAAATCATACTCCAGAGTCATCGTCAGATGATGAGGTGCAACGCACAATCAGCTTTGTAAGCCACCATGTGAATATTAATCCTACCCCAATCCTCACGGTAGTTTTCTAAGAGATTCATATGATTGCAAATCATCCGAGGAAGGACATGCATAGCCTTGGGGTTGGCACTAGTGTTTATCTTACGACATTAGAGGGTTTAACACGTTCAATTCCTTGGTTGAGGGGGATAGAGTTGTGTCTTCTCGAGAGAGGGGGGACCTTAATGGCACGCTATGGGAATTGCCTTGTGGTCCACATGGCCACTGTTGAGGCGGGGTACATGACTTTTACCGCGATTTCTTGAATTTGCTGAGCCTCATTCCTTCACAATTGTCTCCTAACGCATGAAGTTTTCTTAGCGGGTACACTATGCAATGTTATAAATCAGGAATCACTTTTGACGCGCAACAACCTTAGTCTTCCCGCACTGAAAGTGATACGTAAGCCCTCGAACGTGGGCAAGCGGAAGCACATGTGGTTTCTTGCAAGGGATCCTATATGATGCATTCCAGTCCTTGAGTGCCGGCCAAGTTGTCGCGGCGGCGTGGGATCTTGGCCTTGATGTGAGTCGCTCGTCTCGACTTGAGGTTCACGTGGTGATTGAGGGAACGCGTAGGGAGTTCCACCACACGGCGAAGACTATGCGATGAATGGAGACTCGATATGCGAGCGGTAGCGAGTAGTGGCGGTGACGATGACGAATCACTAAGCTAACGATAGCAAAGTGAAGATGGATCTGGATCGCAGCCTCAGGACTAGCTGTGATGGAGAGATAGGCTCTAAGGTTCGAGCGTGGCTGTAGCGGCGGCGGCGGAGGTGAAGGAGATGAGAAGATAGAGTGTTTGGTGACGTCAAATCAAAGGAAGGAGGCATTGGGGCACTCAACTTAAAGCTTTGACTAATAATATGATGAAACCTAATACACAAGGTTGAGATGGCCTTATATAGAGGCCGCGGGACTCGGATAGGCTGAGTCTCGCCTAATGGGCTAGCCCACTCAACATGAGTGGAACACACGCCCGAAATAGAAAAGTACTAAAATAGTAACTTCTAAAAACAGATAGTGCCAAAACTAGAAAAGTCTAAAAATAAAAAAAGAATCTCTAAATGAGTGACAGAGGCTAAAGTCGTATCGCCTTATCAAAATAATCCTAAAGAAACCTAACTCAGTAGAATAGGCAAGCAAGAGTCGAATCCCATAGGGAGGAGTTGTCTTTCTTTATGTCAATTTGCATGCAATAGTAACAAATGGGGGTTTTGGTTGATTGTTTGTAAACAAGTAAACAAAGGAAACAAAAGCAAAGGTTTGTAATCAAATTGGGAAAAACACTTAGCCAAACAAATATCCACCATTCATTCGATTGACTGGTCCTAGATTATCTCTATTCCTTCCTATGATTATTCTTGTCCATATTCTGAATTAGTTACCAGTCTTATCCGTCCTGGTAACCCTAACTATTAAACAATGCCTACCAACCTTCAAGATTTAATTCAATAGCAGCAAGAAGCATAAGAATTAACCAGGATACATGCAACACCACGACCCGTAATATTTAACATATAATAAATTCTCTTTCACAATAAACTAGTCCTACCCGTCCTATAATATCATGTTTGCTACACAAGATAAGGAATCTCAACCCGAAATATCCAAATCCTAGCAATAGACAATTACCAATAACAGCTAGTTGAGTCCAACAAGCGAAACTAATAAGAATCAATAGGAATAAGCTCAAGAGAAAAGATATAATCCAAAGGAATAAGAATAGAATTATAACCTCACAATCATATATCAAATGAAGGTTTCAATCGTTGGACTAAGCAATGGTGCTTAGTTATTCATTACTCAAAGGGAAAATAATACTGAATGGAATGTTGAAATAATCAAAAGCTGCTATGAAACTAGGTTAAATAACCTAAAAACCAAACCTAATGCTAAAAAGATAACAAGTCTAATCTTAGAAGGAAATAAAATATTGTAAACCGGAATAAAGAAAATAACAAAAAATAGAACTAATATAAAATAAGACTTCGGACGAAATTGCCGCGCCGCTCGCTGATGCACATTTCCGCGACCGCGGAAGAATTTCCACGATCGTGGAAAATTCAATCTTCCACTGGCTTGCTCTCGACTTATCCGCGACCAGAATTCTTGCTCGTCCGCGATCGCGGTTTTGTCGCGTTCTTCTTCTCGCCTTTCGTAGATTTCTGCGACCGCGGCCCTCAGCCCCGCGATCGCGGTTTTTCTCCTATAGACCCACTTGGGTCTACTTTTTCGTCTTCTTGGGTAGCTTCCTTCTCTCTTCAATATAATCTTCATTTAAGCTTCTCCCAACCACCATATCTACACTTCTACTTCTCAACTCCAATCTCTAAAATACGCTCTAAACATCTCCATAATGGTACTCAAACACCGGTAACAACTCCTAGTTAAACCCTACAAAGTAGCGCTGATCAAATTCTCCCATGCTTAAACTTTGCTCGTCCTCGAGTAAGCTAAAATAAACCTACTCCTCCAATCAAATCCCCAAGGTCTCAGAAAGCATAGGAAAACCATCTCCACTAAGAATTGCACCTAAACATGAGCTCCAAGGCACCAACACAATAAATACAACACACGACACACAACCAAGCTTAAAGGAAAGCAGAGTACTTCCCCCAAGCTTATCCCGAACACCATAGAGTGAATAAAAAACTAATCCTAGCCTCCATCTATCTTCTTATGCCTCCCAGAGTGACCTATCTGAATCCTCCTTATATCACCTCTTCTTATGTCACCACGCCAGGAAAAATGAGGAATCCTAATAATCATTCTTCTTCTTTTCACTCATTTTGCCAAGGCGCCCTTTCGGGTTTTCACCAAGCCACTCATTTCAATTTTCAATAGATGGACTCACATAAAACTCACATCACTCTTGACCAATTATTACCCCAGCCTAATGCTGGTCTAAGCCACTTACTTATTACCTAAGCCGCCCTTTCGGGTTTTCGACTTATCCTAGGATTTATTTATGTCTTTTTTCAATTTTTGACTTTTTTTATTTTTTTCTTTCTCCTCAAACGACTAGCAAGTATAGAACACTCCCCCATGCTTAAACATTGCATTGTCCTCAATGTAATGAAAGACAAAAAGAATGAAGCATAGGGAAAAACAGAAAAGTACTCACAATCGCCGAAGAGTTGGCTTGGATAGGAAAGTTGTTGATGGCGGTATAACAATCAAAGCACATGTCGCTGGTGTCGCGCCGTTTTCAAACTCAAACTCTATCGTGCAACCAAAGGGATCCACTGTAAGGTATGGTGGATAGCAAAGAAATCGGGATTGCACGGCCTTCAACGAACACATAGCGGAGCCCAGATGTAATCGTGTGGTGGGCTCTAGTGTTCCTCCTTGTCAGCTGTCGAATGTCGGGCCATCATCGTTGCCAAATAAAATGTCGAGCAAGGTCTCCTCCTTGGCAACATGATACGTACCGTTCTCGAAATGAATGTCGGACAGCTGGGCCGCGATCGCGGAAAAACGCCGAACTTTTTTTTTCAGGTCAGGGGACTTACAGTGATTTGTCCGCGACCGCGGAAAAATTTATGGTGCGAGATTGACACCGTCTTCGATTCTGGCTCGGGTCTCCTACATGCATGTTAGTCTAAAGCAAAAACAAAACAAAACAAGACAAAAAAAAAAACTAGAAAGGAAAGGACAAGAATTTTATACCTCGGGTTGCCTCCCGAGCAGCGCCTTGGTTACTGACGTGGCTCGACTTAGTGCTCTCCCTCTCAACTTGGGTTGCTTACATCGTTTGAACACTCGGGGCTTCCATCAGGAGGGTGTCTCTTTGAATCGTCTATGCTGAATCCGACCTTCAACCCGTCAAACTCCATTGTGAGCGAACCACTACTCACATCAATATTGGTTTTCGCCGTGTTCATGAACGGCCTTCCTAGCATCACTGGGGCTGCATGTTTGTCTTGCCCCGTATCCAGCACAAAGAAATCCGCAGGAAAAATAAGTTTGTCCACTTCTACCAGCACATCTTGCACAACTCCTTTGGGATACACATAGGAATTATCCGCCAGTTGGATCACAATCCCCATATTTTGTAATGGTCCTGGTTCTAAAGATTCATACAGTGAAAGAGGCAGAACGTTGATAGAAGCACCCAAATCCAGCATGGCCTTTTCAAACATGGTGCCACCTATTTTACAGGGAATAGTAAACATGCCAGGATCACTGCACTTCTTTGGTAACTGATTTTGCAACATAGAGGAAACGTTCTCACTGACCTTGACCTTCTTTTTCTCCTTCACCGCTTTCTTGTTCTTTATCTTGCACAGCTCTTCCAAGAATTTGGCATAGTGAGGAATGCTTTTACAAAGCTTGATCAAAGGAATATTTTCC
Organism: Rheum nobile; assembly: GCA_027886185.1. Classification (NCBI taxonomy): domain Eukaryota; kingdom Viridiplantae; phylum Streptophyta; class Magnoliopsida; order Caryophyllales; family Polygonaceae; genus Rheum; species Rheum nobile. The sequence goes on along the minus strand of WOAB01000546.1, from coordinate 3,124,953 downwards.
TCGCACTTGCTGAAGGTCTCAAATAATTCTTTGTCACTCTCTGGCCTTCTTGTGTCCTTCAGAGCCTCAGGAAAGGGAGCGGGTGGCTTCAATGAGCTGAGCGGAGGAAAGTTGGGCCTCACATAATTATCGAGAACATCAGAGGCATAACCGCGATCGCGGTTTGGGGCCCGCGGTCGCGGCTCTTCATTTGGGCAAATTTGAGCTCTAGGGTCTTTTCCGCGATCGCGGAAATCTGTCCGCGGTCGCGGATTTTCGTCATAAAAATTTTCTTCCCCTGAAACTTTTCCGCGATCGCGGAAATCTATCCGCGGAAATTCGCCGATTTTTTGCTCCTCTTCAGTGTGGATGTCGCGGTCGCGGCCTTCTGCCCCGCGGTCGCGGATTTCTTTCTGCTGGGCTCGATTTTCCTCCACTTGCACTCCGCTCCTCATAGTCATGGAACATACGTGCTCCCTCGGGTTTTCTACCGTTTGAGATGGTGGTTTCCCCGAATCCCTGGCCTCCAATTCACTCACTGCGATGGAGATTTGCCTCACTTGCTTCTCCATGTTCTGAAGACTAGACCTTGTCTCTTGGTGATGTTGGATCATTCTGTCTGCCAATGTTGTCATAGTTTGAGTGAGGGCCTCCTGATTCTTGGCCAACGCTTGAATTTGTTGTCCCATCTCTTGATTTGATTGGACCATAGTGATAGCCAATGTCGATATGCTCTGGGTGAGAGATTTGATCATGTCATCACTAGGCATAGATGAACTTCAGCTCTGGCCTTGGGGTCTTGGGTCATATAGAGCTCTATATTATTGTTGTTGCCCCCCGGGCTGCTGATGTTGTTGTGGGCGCGGTAGGAATTGTGGAGGCCTCTGTTGATACTCTTGATTTTCCTGGCCTTGAGGAGTGCTCTGCTGATTTCCGTATCTCAAATTGGGGTGATCTCTCCACCCTGGATTGTATGTGTTGGAGTACGGGTCATATCTCGGCCTTGAAGGGTCGTAACCTCCAATAGCGTTCACTTCAGCAGTAGGCTCATGAAGTGTTGGGCACTCGTTAGTGGGGTGCAGCGGATCATAACAGATTCTGCAGGACTTAACTGCCCTTGCTGCATAGAGGCTCGCCCTTTTTTGAATTGTCTTGAGCCCTCATATAGCTCAAAGAATACTTCAAAAGCTGCAGCAGACGTCTTGTTCAAAATGTTCCCACCACAGGCTGCATTCACCATCCGACGCTCGTCGTCAAGAAGGCCATCGTACAAATAAAGTACGAGGTCTTGGTCTGAATATCCATGGTAGGGGCAGCTAGAAATCAACCTTTTAAATCTCTAGTAGTACTCGTACAACGTCTCAGCAGCCTGTTGTTCAATGTTGCTGATGCTCCTCTTCAGGCTGTTGAGCTTGGTTGCAGGGAAGTACTTCTCCGGGAAGGCTTTCTTTCATCTCAGCCCATGTATCAATGCTCCTTGGGGCCAAATAATAGAACCAATCATTGGCCGCATCCTTCAGAGAAAAAGGAAAGGCCCTCAGCTTGATCTGATCCTCAGTAACGTTCCTTGGCTTCATGCTGGAACAGACAGCGTGGAATTCAGAAAGATGCTTGTTGGGATCTTCTCCACTCAGCCCATGGAAATTGGGTAATAAATGAATCAAACCAGATTTGAGCTCAAAATTCACGTCATCCGCAAGCTCTAGAAACTGCACAGCAAGCGGTTGCTGTTCGAAGTTCGGGGCAGTCAACTGCCTCAAAGTCGGTGTTTCTTCAGCCATCTCTATATCAAAGTCAAAAAGGGAAGAGTCAGTAGCACGGGTGTGGGCCGTAAGATAGGTCCACACAAAAGTTGACACACAATTAAACACAGAGAAAAATTAAAACTTGCCTCTCCGACAACGGCGCCAATTTGACAGAGGCTAAAGTCGTATCGCCTTATCAAAATAATCCTAAACAAACCTAACTCAGTAGAATAGGCAAGCAAGGGTCGAATCCCACAGGGAGGAGTTGTCTTTCTTTATGTCAATTTGCATACAATAGTAACAAAGGGGGTTTTGGTTGATTGTTTGTAAACAAGTAAACAAAGGAAACAAAAGCAAAGGTTTGTAATCAAATTGGGAAAAACACTTAGCCAAACAAATATCCACCATTCATTCGATTGACTAGTCCTAGATTATCTCTATTCCTTCCTATGATTATTCTTGTCCATATTCTGAATTAGTTATCAGTCTTATCCGTCCTGGTAACCCTAACTATTAAACAATCCCTACCAACCTTCAAGATTTAATTCAATAGCAGCAAGAAGCATAGGAATTAACCAGGATACATGCAACACCACGACCCGCAATATTTAACATATAATCAATTCTCTTTCACAATAAACTAGTCCTACCCGTCCTAGAATATCATGTTTGCTACACAAGATAAGGAATCTCAACCCGAAATATCTAAATCCTAGCAATAGACAATTACCAATAACAGCTAGTTGCGTCCAACAAGCAAAATTAATAAGAATCAATAGGAATAAGCTCAAGAGAAAAGATATAATCCAAAGGAATAGGAATAGAATTATAACCTCACAATCATATATCAAATGAAGGTTTCAATCGTCGGACTAAGCAATGGTGCTTAGTTCTTCATTACTCAAAGGAAAAATATTATTGAATGGAATGCTGAAATAATCAAAAGCTTCTATGAAACTAGGTTAAATAACCTAAAAATCAAACCTAATGCTAAAAAGATAACAAGTCTAATCTTAGAAGGAAATAAAATATTGTAAATTGGAATAAAGAAAATAAAAGAAAATAGAACTAATATAAAATAAGACTTCGGACGAAATTGCCGCGCCGCTCGCTGATGCACATTTCCGCGACCGCGGAAGAATTTCCGCGATCACGGAAAATTCAATCTTCCACTGGCTTGCTCTCGACTTATCCGCGACTAGAATTCTTGCTCGTCCGCGATTGCGGTTTTGTCGCGTTCTTCTTCTCGCCTTTCGTAGATTTCCGCAACCGCGGCCCTCAGCCCCGCGATCGCAGTTTTGCTCCTGTAGACCCACTTGGGTCTACTTCTTCGTCTTCTTGGGTGGCTTCCTTCTCTCTTCAATATAATCTTCATTTAAGCTTCTCCCAATCACCATATCTACACTTCTACTTCTCAACTCTAATCTCTACAATACGCTCTAAACATCTCCATAATGGTATCCAAACACCGATAACAACTCCTAGTTAAACCCTACAAAGTAGCGCTGATCAATGACACACAATCATTGATCGCGGTCAACGATGGAAGGGAGGGGCTCATCAACGATGGTGGCGAGGAGTTTGAGAGAGACCACGTTCTCTGGCACGCCTTGGCTAGTGATGACGTGCACGATCAATGATTGTGTGGCGTTGGCGATGGCCTTGGCACGCGATCTTGTTATGGGCCCTTGTGAGCGGATGCTCATAGCTTTCTCCTCCTCAGTTGCAGTCATGGTGGGCAGGGGTGAATCACCCTCCCCCACTTGGCTGTGAAGCATCCCCGCTTCACCATCATCGAACTCGGGCTCCACATAAGGCTCTAAGTCGGCGACGTTGAAGGTCGCGTGGACACCGAAGTCAGCTGGCAGCTCGAGCTCGTATGCGTTGTCTCTAATTGCCTTCACAACGTGAAAAGGACCATCACCGCATGGCGCTAACTTGGATTTGCGCTTGGTTGGGAAGTGTTCTTTGCGGAGATGCACCCACACCATGTCTCCAGGTGCGAAGATGACGCGGCGGCGACCCCGGTTGTGTTGTGACGCGTACTGAGTAGCGCGGCGTTCCAGCTACTCGCGGGTTCTGCGATGGAGATCTTGGATCTGCACGGCGCCATTGGCCGCGGTAGTGTGCTCATTGTCCTTGAGTGGTCGCGGTAGCATGTCCAGCGGTGTCAAGGTGTATCCATTGTAGACGACCTCGAACGGGGTGAGCCTTGTCGCGGAGTGTCTGGACATGTTGTAAGAAAACTCAACAATAGCAAGTAAGTCTTCCCAATGCCTGGGGTTGGCCTTGAGCATGGTTCGGAGGAGGGCTCCTAGTGTTCGATTGGTCACCTCGGTTTGGCCATCGGTTTGGGGGTGGTAGCTAGTGGAAAATAGTAGTTTGGTACCTAGCTTTCCCCAAAGAGTTCTCCAAAAATGTCCAACAAATTTAGTGTCTCTATCACTCACAATAGACCTAGGAATCCCATGCAAACATACCACATTCTCAAAAAACAACTCGGCTATGTCACTAGCATTATGGGTGGTCTTACACGCGACGAAATGGGCCATTTTGGAAAACCTGTCCACAATAACAAATATGGAATCCCTACCCCAACGAGAGAGAGGCAAACTTGTAATAAAGTCCATGGACAAATCTTTCCAAGGGCTGAGACGGATTGGCAAAGGCGTGTAGAGGCCATAGGGACTTGAACTCACCTTAGCGCGTTGGTATATCACACAGCTCTTACAATGTCTCCAGGTGGGCCATGCGCGGCCAAAAGAAATGCTCGCGAAGGGCTGCCAAAGTTTTTATAACCCCAAAATGGCCGCGACCTTCATGCGCTTCCTGAATTAGGAGGTTCCTAATGGATGACCTAGGGATGCATAGGCGGTCGGCCTTGTATAGGTAACCCTCATGTAGAAAATATGTCTCAAACTCACGGTCTCTAAGGCAGTGCTCAAAAATAGGCTTAAAGAAGGGATCAGTCAAGTATAAATCCTTAATTAAAGCAAAGCCAAGAACCTTAGTTTGAAGATGAGTAAGGAGGTTATACCTGCAAGAAAGTGTGATACCCCGTATTTTTGTAAGGTTATTTTGGGAATTATGGAATTTTCCCGGGTACCCATTGTGTACGTCGGATTTAATTCAGGTAGTTTGAGACATTCTGTAATGTGCTCTGTATCTGTAATATTTTTCTCAGTGAAATAATATACAGACATCATGCCTTGGAGTTTAATTGTCGTTCGCTTATGATAATTTTTATCCCGGTTTATCGTCAAGCTCGTTCAAAGCCGAATGGGCGGGAAAAGGGGAAACGGCGACCGCCGTTCAGAAACGGCGACCGCCGTGGTTGGGCCCGAGATGTCAGCGTGTCAGCTTCTAGCTGGCCGCGATAGGCCTAACGACGGCGACCGCCGCATTTACGGCGACCGCCGCGTGCCCGCCGCAGGCAAAATCACGGCGCCCGCCGTGATTGTTCAGTGGGCATTGCCCGATGGTCGCCGGTGCCGTTCGAGGCGCGCCGTTGCGTCGTTTGCCACGTCTGAGGGTTTGCAGATCACTCCTTGGGGTTTGCCTATAAATAGATGAGCTTGGGCATGGGTTTTGGGTCATCTACAACCCCGAATCGCTGCCAAATTCGCCTCTCGCCGGAGTTGTGTTTTCGCCGGAAGTTGAAGGTCTTGCCGGTGTTGCTTTGGTGTGGTTCCTGAGTGCCTTTGTGAAGCTTTTGGTTAGCCTTGGAGGTTAGAAGCCAAAGCAAGTCGAAGGAGGCCGAACCGCTCGTGTTTTGGGGTGAGTTTCTCTCGTTTCAGTCGGCCGTGTTCTTCACGGCGACCGCCGTGTTCTTCACGGCGACCGCCGTGTTCTTCACGGCGACCGCCGCCAAGAACAGCGACCGCCGCCAGTGCCCAGAACGCCTTCGTGGCTTTGGCTTGGTCGGTTGTCGTCGTGACGTCTTTCCTTTCGTGTTCTTTCGCCGTGTTTAGATTCATACTATTTATGTCGGATCTAACTTAGGGTTCCTTTTATGGGTCGACTCGAAGGTCGTTGTGCTGTCAGAGCTGTACCGTGTCGAGCCCGGAATCCAGTGACGTCTTGAGACTATTCTGCGGAGTAAGGCAAGTGGCGGTTCGCTCTTGCTCATTCGTTCCATATTTACATTAATTATCAGTAGTTTATCTGAGTAATTAATTTGGAATGAATATTCTGTTTGTCTGGAAACGGTTTTGATAAACTGTTTTGAAAATCATATAATAGGTTGTATATCTGTTAGAACAACGCTATTATCTGTGATCGCCTTTCGGGCCTTTATGTGGATTTATCCTGTAAATGTTGTGGTGCTGTAACTGTTTAGTTAGCACTGTTAAATAGGAACGTTACTCGGACTCTGTCCAGTCGTTTCTTTATAATCTGGTATCGGGATGGCTCGTCCCCATCTGGTACTATTCTATGATCATGATCAGTCTCTTACACATGTGTGTAGAGACAGGACACTTAGCTGGTGTCACAAACCTTTCGGTATACGTCACTCTCGACGAAACGTATACTAAGATGTGTCGTCCCACTGGTGGGGTACACATGTAAAAGTCTATAACGTGATGTGTGTTTTTGAAACATAAATCAGATAAGTGCTACCTTGACGCACATAATTAATACACCTTGGGCGAGTAGTGCAGCTAAGTTCAGTGCAGCTAGGAAAACTCGTCTTGACTTGAATGTAGTATGTTCTCTTTCCAATCTGGATTCGTTGTAGGCGATGAGGTTGGTCGTGAACCGAAGCATCTCAGTCAGTTTTAAATCATTGTTGAATGATTCTGTAATATTCCAGATTTGTCATTCTTCCTTAAAGACTCATTTCCGTTGGAGTCTTCTTTCGAGTCGATTTATGTGAAGATTCAGTCTTCCAGAATCTTCTCTTGTGCATACCTCTTGTTTATTTAGTAGGAATATGATGGTTGACTACCGTTATCGGTTATTATCCGAGAAGCGATGAGTATAACCTAATATGACTGTTTCGAACCTGTCTGCTTTGTACCCTTGCTAGTCTATTCATTTAGACTAACCAACCAATGTTTTCCCTTGCATGGTTGGCTGGTGTCATCCGTTCGATTCGACACATCAGTTAAGAAGTAGCTCAGAAGATTAGAAGGACTATGGAGTCGGCGGTGGTTTTTGAATGTTTTAATTATCTCTTTAATCAGGTTATGATCCTTTGGACAATAACTCCGATTGTAAAATACTTTCTTAGTCTTCCGCTGTGTTTGGTTTAAACTATGTTTTGACCTATTCGGGATTGGGTTGTTATCCCGTAACACTTGTTTCCTCGACAATGTTATGTTTTGGAATTTAATGCTTGATCTTTGTGTATCAATTGCATTTCTTAAATTGTATTTATTTGGTAAAGCCTTGGGTGATCTCGGTAAGGAACACTGGGGTCACTGGCGGTAATACATTTCCAAAAGGGTTAAGTTTTGGGGGTGTTACAGTTGTGGTATCAGAGCCAAAAGTTTTTAAAACGGGTTTGGAATTTTTATAAACCATTTATCCGTTTTCGAAATGCTTTAAAAAGGGCTCTGAATTTTCATTCTGAAAAGAATTTAAAAACACCGTTCATAGTCATGTCTTCTTTATAGTCTGATATAGTAAGCTTGCTTCTATGTCTAGAAAGACTAATTCCTTCCTTATTGTTCGATAGGATGGGTGTCTGCTTTTCTATCGGTAGGGGGTCGGAAGACGCCAAGTCGGACTAGCCGAGGCTAGATTTTCCGTTACCTCAGCGATGTTTCGAGGTTGGAGGCCCGAGTAGCCCACCCGAAGACGTCAAGCACGTTCTCCCCGAGTCAGTTGTCCTTGTAGCCAGGAATGCTATGGTCACTAGACCTGCACCTGTACCGCCACCAAGGGTGGAGGAAGTACATGAATGGGAGCAGGAAGATGAGTTATCAAGGTATGAACAAGGGGTTTACCAAGACGACTTTCTGCTGGGACCAATTCCCAAGGAGATCGAGTACGAGGACGAGGAAGAGGAGATGCTTGAGCAAGATCCTGTCGAGGACGAGGAGATGATCGAGGATGATTCCGAGGATGACGATCCCATCGAGGATGATCCCGAGGATGAGGATCCCATCGAGGATGATCCCGAGGAAGAGGATTCCATAGAGGATGATCCAGAAGAGGATCCAGAGTTGGACCTTGGAGGGCAGAATCAGGAGCCCGGTACAGGATTGTCACCAGTGCCAGAGTACGCACCCATGTCAGAAGCTGATTGGGAGGCACTGTATACCGAGTATGGTATTGGGAGAAGTGACATGGAATCTCAGCCTATCCCTACTCCAAGGAGATGGAGGTCGGAATCCGAGCTGCAGGAGATTCTCCGCCAGAGCGAGGTAATCTCCGCAGAACAGCAGCGTCAGAGGGATGAGCTGATCGCCAGTACTCAGAGGAGGGTTGGAATAGGAGGACCAGTCATGGACGACCCATACTTTACCATGACTGAGCTAGGACTATGTGCTTCAGGGTCAAGCAGGGTGCGAGACCCATCGCCAGAGCTCGATGGTGAGCCTAGCCCGAAGAGACCATGCACGAGTAGCCAGTCGTATGGGAGACATTTTGGAATGCCTTGAGGAGGAGTGACGTTGCCTATCGTAGTAGTTAGTTTCTTAGTATTCCAAGTTGTACTTTGTGTAATATTTCAGTATTGCGGCAAGTACTTTGAGAAACACTTATATCTTCGAGCAATGTTGTCCAAACGCTCGAATGATAAACTTATGTGTAACTTGTGTAAGAATTCGAAGGTTCATCTATAAAATACCAAGTTGATCTATTCTGGGTAATTTATTTACGTTGGTATATTGCATAAGTATATTGCATAATATTAATGTATTGAATGCTTGGAATATGATCGGTAAATAGATGGTGAACCCAAGAAGCACGAGGAATTCGACTCGAGCCGGTGCTGGGACCAGCCAAAACCCCAGACCAGCAGGAAGAGGTGTTCAGGATGAACACGAGTCTGAGTCTCGCGTCCAGCAGAGGCGTGAAGGTCAAGATCAGACCCAAGCGCCGACGTTGTTTGACGTTATAGCTGTTGAGGCGATCCGTGGCATCGTGATGCAGGCTATTACAGATATCTTGAGACCAAGTGCGCCTCAAGCACAAGAAGTGCCTATTCATGCAGCGGTTCCTGATGTTATGGAACCCAGAAACCCTGTGATTCAGGAGACTGCCGTTAGGACGAGGGACAGCTATGGTCGCGCTCTTAAGACCATTACTTCCATGAGACCCGACTGCTATAACGGGAAAGGGGAGCCAGTGGCAGTGACTCATTGGTTCTCCCATATGGAGAGGCTGTTCAGGAACGTGGAGTGTACGGAGGCCGAGAAGGTCCATATCGCTTCTCTTCAGCTGAAGGAGGAGGCTAGCGAGTGGTGGGAGAGCACTGGTTTGGCTGAGAGCCCAGTGTTGACTTGGTCGATGTTCAAGACCAAGATGGTTGATCGCTTTTTCTCTCGTGCTATGAGAGAGGAGAAGCATAAAGAGTTCTTGTACCCTCAGACTGATGGTCTGAGAGTGACCGAGTTGGCATCTAAGTTCAACCATCTTCTATAGTACGCCACTGCCGAGATCACCAGCGAGGCTCAAAAGATCTGGTACTTCCACGAGTGGATGAACCCGGATATCAAGCCATTAATGGTGCACCACACATGCTCTACCTTGGAGCAGTATATGGATTGTGCCTATAAGCTGGAGGTAACTCTAGAGGAGTCGACCAAGAGGCGCAACCGACAGAAGTCGATGCAGAATCAGAACCAGGGAGGTGGTTTTAAGCGCCCTGCGCCACCGTCTAACTTCGCCAAATCCGGCAGAGCTAAGACGGAGATGACGCAAGAAGGATCGACTCAGCAGTCAGGGCAGACCAGGAGTACAGTTTAGTGTTATAACTGCGGTACTGCTGGGCACAAGAGCACTGAGTGTCGAAAGGAGAGGAGGCCATGCTTTGGGTGTGGACGTGATGGTCATCTGCAAAAGTTCTGCAAGCAGGGAAAGCAGAAGGGAGTAGAGTCGCAGCAAGGGTCAGTTCATCAGAGCAACTGACCTAGGTTTAAGCCTGCCGAGACTCATAGCCCTTCAGTGAAGACGACTGCTCAGAACAAGGGAAAGGCCCCAGCTGTCTCTGGAAGTCAGGGACAACGCTTGTACGAGATGCGTGAGGCAGATGGACCCAACGCTCCGATTGCTCAAGGTACTCTATACCTTCACTCTACTTCAGTGTGTATTCTGTTTGATTCTGGTGCTATGCATTCCTTTATTTCGGATAGCTGTGTTAGCAAGTTAGACTTAGTGTGCAATGATTCGTGCGACCCTTTCGTCGTTAATCTTCCTAATGGAGAAAGTTTGGTGGGAACCAAGCATTTGTCCGACTTTCCGATTACCATTCAGGGTAAAGAATTTGAGGCAGATTTAATCTGCATAGCCATGGCTCCATACGACATTATCCTCGGTATGGATTGGCTAACGCGTCACAAGGCGGTGATCGACTTCAGTTCAAGAACGGTGACGGTGTCATCTGGGGGCCAATTCGTGTGCAAGTTCAAAGGTCGAAATGACGCTGATAACGGCAAGCTGATCAATGCGATGGCTGCGTTTAAGCTACTACGACAAGGATGTGTCAGGTACCTTTGCTACTTGGATTCGCCTGAGAAGGATGGACCTGAGGTTCTTGATATTCCTGTAGTTAGGGAATTTTTGGATGTCTTTTCGGAAGAAATTCGAGGATTACCCCCGAACCGTGTCGTTGAGTTTTCTGTTGATCTCGAGTCTGGTACGGCGCCGATTTCCAAATCCCCGTATCGGATGGCTCCAGCTGAGATGCAAGAATTGAAGAATCAACTTGAAGATCTTCTTGATAAAGGTTATGTCAGGCCGAGTGCATCTCCGTGGGGTGCTCCGGTATTATTCGTCAAAAAGAAGGACGGATCGTTCCGACTTTGTATCGACTATCGAGAGTTGAACAAGGTGACGATCAAGAACAAGTATCCTTTGCCTAGGATTGATGACTTGTGGGACCAATTGCAGGGAGCAAAGGTTTTCTCCAAGATCGACTTAAGATCTGGATATCATCAACTCAGGATTCGTGAGCAGGACATTCCTAGAACTGCGTTTAGGACCAGATATGGTCATTACGAGTTCGTAGTAATGTCTTTTGGGCTTACAAATGCTCCAGCTGTCTTTATGGATTTGATGAACCGATGTTTTCACTAGTACTTGGATAAGTTCGTGGTGGTCTTCATAGACGACATCTTGATCTATTCTCCGAATGAAGAAGTCCACGAGGAACATCTACGGATTTCCTTGTCGATCCTTAGACAACATCAGCTTTTTGCTAAATTGTCTAAATATGAATTCTGGATTAAGGAAATGGCTTTCTTAGGCCACGTGATCAATAAAAATGGGGTTATGGTTGATCCCCAAAAGATTGAAGTTGTGGCTAAGTGGACACAGCCCCAGAGCGTGAAGGAGGTACGCAGTTTTCTTGGACTTGCCGGGTATTATAGAAGGTTCGTAGAAGGATTTTCAAAGATCGCTCTACCTATGACCAATCTACTCCGCAAAGTCCACAAGAAGTTTGTCTAGAATGACAAGTGCGAGGTCAGTTTCCAGGAGTTGAAGCGATGGTTGACCTCGGCACCCGTGTTAGCACTCCCAGAGGGGAATGACGATTATGTGGTCTATAGTGATGCTTCCAAGTGTGGTCTTGGTTGTGTTTTGATGCAAAGGGGCAGAGTCATTGCTTACGCATCTAGACAACTCAAGACTTACGAAGAAAACTATCCGACCCACGATCTTGAGTTAGTAGCGGTTGTCTTTGCGCTGAAGATTTGGAGGCATTACCTCTACGGTATAAGATGCCAAGTCTTCACTGACCACAAAAGTCTCAAGTATATATTTACTCAGAAGGAGTTAAATATGAGACAACGCCGCTGGCTAGAATTGCTCAAGGACTACGACATGGAGTTGTTGTATCATCCGGGCAAGGCTAATGTAGTAGCTAATGCACTAAGCCGGAAGACAACGCACGAGACTGTAGTTGCTCTACTTACTGTTCAAACCAAGCTAAACCAAGAGTCATGCGACATTGAAGTCTTATATGACCAGCGTAGAGGGTACCTGAGTATGATGGAAATTCAGGCTACACTGTTGGATCAGATCAAAGAAAAGCAAGTCGATGACATCATCTTGGTAAAGTTAAGCAGTGAAGTGATGGATGGGAAAGCTCCCAGTTTTGTGGTTCAGGATGATGGATCACTTTGGTTTCAGGATCGGATCTGTGTGCCTGACACAGAAGGTCTTCGTCAGTTGGTGATGAGAGAAGCTCATTCATCTGCTTACTCTGTGAATCCTGGCTCTAGCAAGATGTACAAGGATCTCAAGAAGAAGTTTTGGTGGCCAAACATGAAGTGGGACGTAGCAGACTTTGTGGCGAAGTGCTTAACTTGCCAAAAAGTCAAGATCGAACACCGCAGACCAGGTGGTGAGATGCTACCTCTCCCCGTGCCAGAATGGAAATGGGAGGACATTTCCATGGACTTCGTCACTGGGCTACCCAAGACTCGAAGTCAGAGAGATGCTATCTGGGTAATTGTGGATAGGCTTACGAAGAGTGCTCATTTCATAGCCATCAAGACCACATGGGAAACCCAGAAGCTAGCCGAAGTTTACCAGAAGGAGATTGTCCGCTTACATGGCATTCCTAAGACCATTGTATCGGACTGAGATGGCCGTTTCATGTCAAGATTCTGGAAGGAACTTCATAAGGCTATGGGAACCGAGTTGAGGTTCAGTACAGCGTTTCATCCTCAGACAGATGGCCAGTCTGAAAGGACCATCCAGACTCTGGAGGATATGCTTAAAGCTTGTGTGCTCGATCGTCCGACTAGCTGGGAGGACAGCTTGAGTCTGATTGAGTTCACGTACAACAATAGCTGGCATGCTACAATCAAGATGGCTCCGTTTGAAGCTTTGTATGGTCGCAGATGCAGATCTCTGATTTTTTGGGACGATAATGCCGACAAAATTCTGCTTGGACCAGAGTTGGTCGAAAGGACGGCTTCAGACATTGCTTTGATTAGACAAAGAATGTTGACTGCTCAGAGTCGACAGAAGTCCTACGCAGATCGGAAGCGCAGGACTGTCGAGTTCGAGGTCGGTGACAAGGTTTTTGTCAAGGTGTCGCCTTCCAAAGGAGTTTTCAGATTTGGTAAGCGTGGGAAGCTTAACCCTCGCTACGTGGGACCATTCGAAATTCTGGATAGAGTGGGATCTCTAGCGTACCATTTGGCGTTGCCGCCATCGGCTCACCCGATGCATAACGTGTTCCACGTGTCTTTACTCAGAAAGTATGTGCCAGATGAGTCTCATGTACTTAGCTACGAAGACATCGAGATTCAAGCTAATGGTACTTATGAAGAGCTGCCCGTGCGTATTTTGGAGCGTCGGGAGAAGCATTTGCGCAACAAGATCGTACCTTTGGTACGAGTGCTGTGGTCCAAGTCAGGGATCGAAGAAGTTACTTGGGAGACGTGGGAAACCGAGTCAGATATGCTCAGGCATTTTCCCGAGTTATTCTCGACCTAAGTTTCGGGATCGAAACTTCTTGTAAGGGGGAGGAGATGTGATACCCCGTATTTTTATAAGGTTATTTTGGGAATTATGGAATTTTCCCGGGTACTCGTTGTGTACGTCGGATTTAATTCAGGTAGTTTGAGACATTCTGTAATGTGCTCTGTATCTGTAATATTTTTCTCAGTGAAATAATATACAGACATCATGCCTTGGAGTTTAATTGTCATTCGCGTACGATAATTTTTATCCCGGTTTATCGTCAAGCTCGTTCAAAGCCGAATGGGCGGGAAAAGGGGAAACGGCGACCGCCGTGGTTGGGCGCGAGATGTCAGCGTGTCAGCTTCTAGCTGGTCGCGACAGGCCTAATGACGGCGACCGCCGCATTTACGGCGACCGCCACGTGCCTGCCGCAGGCAAAATCACGGCGCCCGCCGTGATTGTTCAATGGGCATTGCCCGATGGTCGCCGGTGTCGTTCGAGGCGCGCCGTTGCGTCGTTTGCCGCATCTGAGGGTTTGCAGATCACTCATTGGGGTTTGCCTATAAATAGATGAGCTTGGGCATGGGTTTTGGGTCATCTACAACCCCGAATCGCTGCCAAATTCGCCTCTCGCCGGAGTTGTGTTTTCGCCGGAAGTTGAAGGTCTCGCCGGTGTTGCTTTGGTGTGGTTCCTGAGTGCCTTTGTGAAGCTTTTGGTTAGCCTTGGAGGTTAGAAGCTAAAGCAAGTCGAAGGAGGCCGAACCGCTCGTGTTTTGGGGTGAGTTTCTCTCGTTTCAGTCGGCCGTGTTCTTCACGGCGACCGCCGTGTTCTTCACGGCGACCGCCGCCAAGAACAGCGACCGCCGCCAGTGCCCAGAATGCCTTCGTGGCTTTGGCTTGGTCGGTTGTCGTCGTGGCGTCTTTCCTTTCGTGTTCTTTCGCCGTGTTTAGATTCGTACTGTTTATGTCGGATCTAACTTAGGGTTCCTTTTATGGGTCGACTCGAAGGTCGTTGTGCTGTCAGAGCTGTACCGTGTCGAGCCCGGAATCCAGTGACGTCTTTAGACTATTCTGCGGAGTAAGGCAAGTGGCGGTTCGCTCTTGCTCATTCGTTCCATATTTACATTAATTATCAGTAGTTTATCTGAGTAATTAATTTGGAATGAATATTCTGTTTGTCTGGAAACGGTTTTGATAAACTGTTTTGAAAATCATATAATAGGTTGTATATCTGTTAGAACAACGCTATTATCTGTGATCGCCTTTCGGGCCTTTATGTGGATTTATCCTGTAAATGTTGTGGTGCTGTAACTGTTTAGTTAGCACTGTTAAATAGGAACGTTACTCGGACTCTGTCCAGTCGTTTCTTTATAATCTGGTATCGGGATGGCTCGTCCCCATCTGGTACTATTCTATGATCATGATCGGTCTCTTACACATGTGTGTAGAGACAGGACACTTAGCTGGTGTCACAAACCTTTCGGTATACGTCACTCTCGACGAAACGTATACTAAGATGTGTCGTCCCACTGGTGGGGTACACATGTAAAAGTCTATAACGTGATGTGTGTTTTTGAAACATAAATCAGATAAGTACTACCTTGACGCACATAATTAATACACCTTGGGCGAGTAGTGCAGCTAAGTTCAGTGCAGCTAGGAAAACTCGTCTTGACTTGAATGTAGTACGTTCTCTTTCCAATCTAGATTCGTTGTAGGCGATGAGGTTGGTCGTGAACCGAAGCATCTCAATCAGTTTTAAATCATTGTTGAATGATTCTGTAATATTCCAGATTTGTCATTCTTCCTTAAAGACTCATTTCCGTTGGAGTCTTCTTTCGAGTCGATTTCTGTGAAGATTCAGTCTTCCAGAATCTTCTCTTGTGCATACCTCTTGTTTATTCCAGTAGGAATATGATGGTTGACTACCGTTATCGGTTATTATCCGAGAAGCGATGAGTCTAACCTAATATGACTGCTTCGAACCAGTCTGCTTTATACCCTTGCTAGTCTATTCATTTAGACTAACCAACCAATGTTTTCCCTTGCATGGTTGGCTGGTGTCATCCGTTCGATTCGGCACATCAGTTAAGAAGTAGCTCAGAAGATTAGAAGGACTATGGAGTCGGTGGTGGTTTTTGAATGTTTTAATTATCTCTTTAATCAGGTTATGATCCTTTGGACAATAACTCCGATTGTAAAATAGTTTCTTAGTCTTCCGCTGTGTTTGGTTTAAACTATGTTTGGACCTATTCGGGATTGGGTTGTAATCACGTAACTCTTGTTTCCTCGACAATGTTATGTTTTGGAATTTAATGCTTGATCTTTGTGTATCAATTGCATTTCTTAAATTGTATTTATTTGGCAAAGCCTTGGGTGATCTCGGTAAGGAACACTGGGGTCACTGGCGGTAATACCTTTCCAAAAGGGTTAAGTTTTGGGGGTGTTACAGAAAGGGCGTCGGCGATGATCAGTGCTACTTTGTAGTGCGTAACTAGGAGTTGTTACCGGAGTTTTAGGTACCATTTATGTGTGTTTAGAGCATAAGTTAGGAGAATGGAGTTGAGGAGAAGGAATGTTGATTTGGTGGTTTTGAAGGACTAAAATGAAGACTATATAAGATGGAAGGAAGCCACCACGAGAAGAAGCCGCGAGAAGCTGAAGAAGAGCAACAAAAGAATTTTCGCGGTCGCGAAAGCCACTGCCGCGGTCGCGGAAATACGTAGAAGCAGCGACTGTAACACCCCCAAAACTTAACCCTTTTGGAAAGGTATTACCGCCAGTGACCCCAGTGTTCCTTACCGAGATCACCCAAGGCTTTACCAAATAAATACAATTTATGAAATGCAATTGATACACAAAGATCAAGCATTAAATTCCAAAACATAACATTGTCGAGGAAACTAGAGTTACGGGATTACAACCCAATCCCGAATAGGTCAAAACATAGTTTAAACCAAACACAGCGGAAGACTAAGAAAGTAAGTTACAATCAGAGTTATTGTCCAAAGGATCATAACCTGATTAAAGAGATAATTAAAACATTCAAAAACCACCGTCGACTCCATAGTCCTTCTAATCTTCTGAACTACTTCTTAACTGATGTACCGAATCGAACGGATGACACCAGCCAACCATGCAAGGGAAAACATTGGTTGGTTAGTCTAAATGAATAGACTAGAAAGGGAACAAAGCAGAATGGTTCGAAGCAGTTGTATTAGGTTAGACTCCTCGTCCCTCGAATAATAATCGAGTACGCTTGTCAACCACCATACTCCTACTGGAATAAACAAGAGGTATACACAAGAGAAGATTCTAGAAGACTGAATCTTCACAGAAATTGACTCGAAAGAAGACTCCAACGGAAATAAGTCTTTAAGGAAGTAATGACAAATCTGGAATATTACAGAATCATTCAACAATGATTTAAAACTGACTGAGATGCTTCGGTTCACGACCAACCTCATCGCCTACAGCGAATCCAGATTGGAAAGAGAACGTACTACATTCAAGTCAAGACGAGTTTTCCTAGCTGCACTGAACTTAGCTGCACTACTCGCCCAAGGTGTATTAATTATGTGCGTCAAGGTAGCACTTATCTGATTTATGTTTCAAAAACACACATCACGTTATAGACTTTTACATGTGTACCCCACCAGTGGGACGACACATCTTAGTATACGTTTCTTCGAGAGTGACGTATACCGAAAGGTTTGTGACACCAGCTAAGTGTCCTGTCTCTACACACATGTGTAAGAGACCGATCATGATCATAGAATAGTACCAGATGGGGACGAGCCATCCCGATACCAGATTATAAAGAAACGACTGGACAGAGTCCGAGTAACGTTCCTATTTAACAGTGCTAACTAAACAGTTACAGCACCACAACATTTACAGGATAAATCCATATAAAGGCCCGAAAGGCGATCACAGATAATAGCGTTGTTCTAACAGATATACAACCTATTATATGATTTTCCAAACAGTTTATCAAAACCATTTCCAGACAAACAGGATATTCATTCCAAATTAATTACTCAGATAAACTACTGATAATTAATGTAAATATGGAACGAAAGAGCAAGAGCGAACCGCCACTTGCCTTACTCCGCAGAATAGTCTAAAGACGTCACTGGACTTCGGGCTCGACACGGTACAGCTCTGACAGCACAACGACCTTCGGGTCGACCCATAAAAGGAACCCTAAGTTAGATCCGACATAAACAGTACGAATCTAAACACGGCGAAAGAACATGAAAGGAAAGACGCCACGACGACAATCGACCAAGCCAAAGCCACGAAGGCGTTCTGG
This sequence comes from Rheum nobile, assembly GCA_027886185.1. Lineage (NCBI taxonomy): Eukaryota > Viridiplantae > Streptophyta > Magnoliopsida > Caryophyllales > Polygonaceae > Rheum > Rheum nobile. Next base: position 3,107,328 of record WOAB01000546.1, on the reverse strand, counting down.
GCACTGGCGGCGGTCGCTGTTCTTGGCAGTGGTCGCCGTGAAAAACACGGCGGTCGCCGTGAAGAACACGGCCAACTGAAACGAGAGAAACTCACCCCAAAATACGAGCGGTTCGGCCTCCTTCGACTTGCTTTGGCTTCCAAACTCCAAGACTAACCACAAGCTTCACAAAGGCACTCAGGACCCACACCAAAGCAACACCGGCGAGACCTTCAACTTCCGGCGAAAACACAACTCCGGTGAGAGGCGAATTTGGCAGCGATTCGGGGTTGTAGATGACCCAAAACCCATGCCCAAGCTCGTCTATTTATAGGCAAACCCCAAGGAGTGATCTGCAAACCCTCAGACACGGCAACCGACGCAACGGCGTGCCTCGAACGACGCCGGCGAACATCGGGCAATGCCCACTGGACAATCACGGCGGGCGCCGTGATTTTGCCTACGGCGGGCACGCGGCGGTCGCCGTCGTTAGGCTTGTCGCGGCCAGCTAGAAGCTGACACGCTGACATCTCAGGCCCAACCACGGCGGTTGCCGTTTCTGAATGGCGGTCGCCGTTTCCCCCTTTTCCCGCCCATTCGGCTTTGAATGAGCTTGACGATAGACCGGGATAAAAATTATCGTACGCGAACGACAATTAAACTCCAAGATTCCATAATTCCCAATATACGGGGTATCACAGCGACGTACACAACGGGTACCTGGGAAAATTCCATAATTCCCAATATAACCTTACAAAATTACGGGGTATCACAGCGACGACCCCTTACAAGAAGTTTCGACCCCGAAACTTAGGTCGAGAATAACTCGGGAAAATGCCTGAGCATATCTGACTCGGTTTCCCACGTCTCCTAAGTAACTTCTTCGGTCCCTGACTTGGACCACAGCACTCGTACTAAAGGTACGATCCTGTTACACAAATGCTTCTCCCGACGCTCCAAAATGCGTACGGGCAACTCTTCGTAAGTACCATTAGCTTGAATCTCGATGTCTTCGTAGCTAAGTACATGAGACTCATCTGGTACATACTTTTTGAGTAAAGACACGTGGAACACGTTATGCACCGGGTGAGCCGATGGCGGCAACGCCAAATGGTACGCTAGAGATCCCACTCTATCCAGAATCTCGAATGGTCCCACGTAGCGAGGGTTAAGCTTCCCACGCTTACCAAATCTGAAAACTCCTTTGGAAGGCGACACCTTGACAAAAACCTTGTCACCGACCTCGAACTTGACAGTCCTGCGCTTCCGATCTGCGTAGGACTTCTGTCGACTCTGAGCGGTCAGCATTCTTTGTCTGATCAAAGCAATGTCTGAAGCCGTCCTTTCGACCAACTCTGGTCCAAGCAGAATTTTGTCGGCATTATCGTCCCAACAAATCGGAGATCTGCATCTGCGACCATACAAAGCTTCAAACGGAGCCATCTTGATTGTAGCATGCCAGCTATTGTTGTACGTGAACTCAATTAGACTCAAGCTGTCCTCCCAACTAGTCGGACGATCGAGCACACAAGCTTTAAGCATATCCTCCAGAGTCTGGATGGTCCTTTCAGACTGGCCATCTGTTTGAGGATGAAACGTTGTACTGAACCTCAACTCGATTCCCATAGCCTTATGAAGTTCCTTCCAGAATCTTGACATGAAACGGCCATCTCGGTCCGATACAATGGTTTTAGGAATGCCATGTAAGCGGACAATCTCCTTCTGGTAAACTTCGGATAGCTTCTAGGTTTCCCATGTGGTCTTGATGGCTATGAAATGAGCACTCTTCGTAAGCCTATCCACAATTACCCAGATAGCATCTCTCTGACTTCGAGTCTTGGGTAGCCCAGTGACGAAGTCCATGGAAATGTCCTCCCATTTCCATTCTGGCATGGGGAGAGGTAGCATCTCACCACCTGGTATGCGGTGTTCGATCTTGACTTTTTGGCAAGTTAAGCACTTCGCCACAAAGTCTGCTACGTCCCACTTCATGTTTGGCCACCAAAACTTCTTCCTGAGATCCTTGTACATCTTGCTAGAGCCAGGATGCACAGAGTAAGCAGATGAATGAGCTTCTCTCATCACCAACTGACGAAGACCTTCTGTGTCAGGCACACAGATCCGATCCTGAAACCAAAGTGATCCATCATCCTGAACCACAAAACTGGGAGCTTTCCCATCCATCACTTCACTGCTTAACTTTACCAAGATGATGTCATCGACTTGCTTTTCTTTGATTTGATCCAGCAGTGTAGCCTGAATTTCCATCATACTCAGGTACCCTCTACGCTGGTCATATAAGACTTCAATGTCGCATGACTCTTGGTTTAGCTTGGTCTGAGCAGTAAGTAGAGCAACTACAGTCTCGTGCGTTGTCTTCCGGCTTAGTGCATCAGCTACTACATTAGCCTTGCCCGGGTGATACAACAACTCCATGTCGTAGTCCTTGAGCAATTCTAGCCAGCGGCGTTGTCTCATATTTAACTCCTTCTGAGTAAATATATACTTGAGACTTTTGTGGTCAGTGAAGACTTGGCATCTTATACCGTAGAGGTAATGCCTCCAAATCTTCAGCGCAAAGACAACCGCTGCTAACTCAAGATCGTGGGTCGGATAGTTTTCTTCGTAAGTCTTGAGTTGTCTAGATGCGTAAGCAATGACTCTGCCCCTTTGCATCAAAACACAACCAAGACCACACTTGGAAGCATCACTATAGACCACATAATCGTCATTCCCCTCTGGGAGTGCTAACACGGGTGCCGAGGTCAACCGTCGCTTCAACTCCTGGAAACTGACCTCGCACTTGTCATTCTAGACAAACTTCTTGTGGACTTTGCGGAGTAGATTGGTCATAGGTAGAGCGATCTTTGAAAATCCTTCTACGAACCTTCAATAATACCCGGCAAGTCCAAGAAAACTGCGCACCTCTTTCACGCTCTGGGGCTGTGTCCACTTAGTCACAGCTTCAATCTTTTGGGGATCAACCATAACCCCATTTTTATTGATCACGTGGCCTAAGAAAGCCACTTCCTTAATCCAGAATTCACATTTAGACAATTTAGCATAAAGCTGATGTTGTCTAAGGATTGACAAGGCAATCCGTAGATGTTCCTCGTGGACTTCTTCATTCGGAGAATAGATCAAGATGTCGTCGATGAAAACCACCACGAACTTATCCAAGTACTGGTGAAAACACCGGTTCATCAAATCCAAAAAGACAGTTGGAGCATTTGTAAGCCCAAAAGGCATTACTACGAACTCGTAATGACCATATCTGGTCCTAAACGCAGTTCTAGGAATGTCCTGCTCACGAATCCTGAGTTGATGATATCCAGATCTTAAGTCGATCTTGGAGAAAACCTTTGCTCCCTGCAATTGGTCCAACAAGTCATCAATCCTAGGCAAAGGATACTTGTTCTTGATCGTCACCTTGTTCAACTCTCGATAGTCGATACAAAATCGGAACGATCCGTCCTTCTTTTTGACGAATAATATCGGAGCACCCCACGGCGATGCACTCGGCCTGACATAACCTTTATCAAGAAGATCTTCAAGTTGATTCTTCAATTCTTGCATCTCAGCTGGAGCCATCCGATACGGGGATTTGGAAATCGGCGCCGTACCAGGCTCGAGATCAATTGAAAACTCTACATCACGATTTGGGGGTAATCCTCGAATTTCTTCCGGAAAGACATCCGAAAATTCTCTAACTACAGGAATATCAAGAACCTCAGGTCCATCCTTCTCGGGCGAATCCAAGTAGCAAAGTTACCCGATATATCCTTGTCGTAGTAGCTTAAACGCAGCCATCGCATTGATCAGCTTGCCGTTATCAGCGTCATTTCGACCTTTGAACTTGCACACGAATTGGCCCCCGGATGACACAGTCACCGTTCTTGAACTAAAGTCGATCACCGCCTTGTGATGCGTCAGCCAATCCATACCGAGAATAATGTTGTATGGAGTCATGGCTATGCAGATTAAATCTGCCTCGAATTCCTTACCCTGAATGGTAATCGGAAAGTCGGACAAATGCTTGGTTCCCACCAAACGTTCTCCATTAGGAAGATTAACGACGAAAGGGTCGCACGAATCATTGCACACTAAGTCTAACTTGCTAACACAGCTATCCGAAATAAAGGAATGCGTAGCACCAGAATCAAACAGAATGCACACTGAAGTAGAGTGAAGGTATAGAGTACATTGAGCAATCGGAGCGTTGGGTCCATCTGCCTCACGCATCTCGTACAAGCGTTGGCCCTGACTTCCAGAAATAGCTGGAGCCTTTCCCCTGTTCTGAGCAGTAGTCTGCACTGAAGGGCTAGGAGTCTCGGCAGGCTTAAACCTAGGTCGGTTGCTCTGATGAACTGACCCTTGATGCGACTCTACTCCCTTCTGCTTTCCCTGCTTGCAAAACTTTTGCAGATGACCATCACGTCCACACCCAAAGCATGGCCTCCTCTCCTTCCGACACTCAGTGCTCTTGTGCCCAGCAGTACCACAGTTATAACACTGAACTGAACTCCTGGTCTGCCCTGACTGTTGAGTCGATCCCCCTTGCGTCATCTCCGTCTTAGCTCGGCCGGACTTGGCGAAGTTAGACGGTGGCGCAGGGCGCTTAAAACCACCTCCCTGGTTCTGATTCTGTATCGACTTCTGTCGGTTGCGCCTCTTGGTCGACTCCTCGAGAGTTACCTCCAGCTTATAGGCACAATCCACATACTGCTCCAAGGTAGAGCATGTGTGGTGCACCATTAATGGCTTGATATCCGGGTTCATCTACTCGTGGAAGTACCAGATCTTTTGAGCCTCGCTGGTGATCTCGGCAGTGGCGTACTGTAGAAGATGGTTGAACTTAGATGCCAACTCGGTCACTCTCATACCATCAGTCTGAGGGTACAAGAACTCTTTATGCTTTTCCTCTCTCATAGCACGAGAGAAAAAGCGATCAACCATCTTGGTCTTGAACATCGACCAAGTCAACACTGGGCTCTCAGCCAAACCACTGCTCTCCCACCACTCGCTAGCCTCCTCCTTCAGCTGAAGAGAAGTGATATGGACCTTCTCGGCCTCCGTACACTCCACGTTCCTGAACAGCCTCTCCATATGGGAGAACCAATGAGTCACTGCCACTGGCTCCCCTTTCCCGTTATAGCAGTCGGGTCTCATGGAAGTAATGGTCTTAAGAGCGCGACCATAGTTGTCCCTCGCCCTAACGGCAGTCTCCTGAATCACAGGGTTTCTGGGTTCCACAACATCAGGAACCGCTGCATGAATAGGCACTTCTTGTGCTTGAGGCGCATTTGGTCTCAAGACATCTGTAATTGTCTGCATCACGATCCCACGGATCGCCTCAACAGCTGCAGCGTCAAACAGCGTCGGTGCTTGGGTCTGATCTTGACCTTCACGCCTCTGCTGGACGCGAGACTCAGACTCGTGTTCATCCTGAACACCTCTTCCTGCTGGTCTGGGGTTTTGGCTAGTCCCAGCACCGGCTCGAGTCGAGTTTCTCGTGCTTCTTGGGTTCACCATCTGTTTACCGATCCAATTCCAAGCATTCAATACATTAATATTATGCAACATACTTATGCAATATATCAATGTAAATAAATCACTCAGAATAGATCAACTTGGCATTTTATAGATGAACCTTCGAATTCTTACACAAGTTACACATAAGTTTATCATTCGAGTGTTTGGACAACATTGCTCGAAGATATAAGTGTTTCTCATAGTACTTGCCGCAATACTGAAATATTACACAAAGTACAACTTGGAATACTAAGAAACGAATCTACTGCGATAGGCAACGCCACTCCTCCTCAAGGCGTTCCAAAAAGTCTCCCATACGACTGGCTACTCGTGCATGGTCTCTTCGGGCTAGGCTCACCGTCGAGCTCTGGCGATGGGTTTCGCACCCTGCTTGACCCTGAAGCACATAGTCCTAGCTCAGTCATAGAAAAGTATGGGTCGTCCATGACCGGTCCTCTTATTCCAGCCCTCCTCTGAGTACTGGCGATCAGCTCATCCCTCTGACGCTGCTGTTCTGCGGAGATTACCTCGCTCTAGCGGAGAATCTCCTGCAGCTCGGATTCCGACCTCCATCTCCTTGGAGTAGGGATAGGCTGAGATTCCCTATCACTTCTCCCAATACCGTACTCGGTATACAGTGCCTCCCAATCAGCTTCTGACATGGGTGCGTACTCTGGCACTGGTGACAATCCTGTACCGGGCTCATGATTCTGCCCTCCAAGGTCCAACTCTGGATCCTCTTCTGGATCATCCTCTATGGGATCCTCTTCCTCGGGATCATCCTCGATGGGATCCTCATCCTCGGGATCATCCTCGATGGGATCCTCATCCTCGGAATCATCCTCGATCATCTCCTCGTCCTCGACAGGATCTTGCTCAAGCATCTCCTCTTCCTCGTCCTCGTACTCGATCTCCTCGGGAATTGGTCCCAGCAGAAAGTCGTCTTGGTAAACCCCTTGTTCATACCTTGACAATTCGTCTTCCTGCTCCCATTCCTGTACTCCCTCCACCCTTGGTGGCGGCACAGGTACAGGTCTAGGGACCATAGCATTCCTGGCTACAAGGACAACTGACTCGGGGAGAACGTGCTTGACGTCTTCGGGTGGGCTACTCGGGCCTCCAACCTCGAAACGTCGTTGAGGTATCGGAAAATCTAGCCTCGGCTGGTCCGACTTGGCGTCTTCCGACCCCCTACCAATAGAAAAGCAGACACCCATCCTATCGAACAATAAGGAAGGAATTAGTCTTTCTAGACATAGACACAAGCTTACTATATCAGACTATAAAGAAGACATGACTATGAACGGTGTTTTTAAATTCTTTTCAGAATGAAAATTCAGAGCCCTTTTTAAAGCATTTCGAAAACGGATAAATGGTTTATAAAAATTCCAAACCCGTTTTAAAAACGTTTGGCTCTGATACCACAACTGTAACACCCCCAAAACTTAACCCTTTTGGAAAGGTATTACCGCCAGTGACCCCAGTGTTTCTTACCGAGATCACCCAAGGCTTTACCAAATAAATACAATTTATGAAATGCAATTGATACACAAAGATCAAGCATTAAATTCCAAAACATAACATTATCGAGGAAACAAGAGTTACGGGATTACAACCCAATCCCGAATAGGTCAAAACATAGTTTAAACCAAACACAACGGAAGACTAAGAAAGTAAGTTACAATCGGAGTTATTGTCCAAAGGATCATAACCTGATTAAAGAGATAATTAAAACATTCAAAAACCACCGCCGACTCCATAGTCCTTCTAATCTTCTGAGCTACTTCTTAACTGATGTGCCGAATCGAACGGATGACACCAGCCAACCATGCAAGGGAAAACATTGGTTGGTTAGTCTAAATGAATAGACTAGCAAGGGAACAAAGCAGAATGGTTCGAAACAGTTGTATTAGGTTAGACTCCTCGTCCCTCGAATAATAATCGAGTACGCTTGTCAACCACCATACTCCTACTGGAATAAACAAGAGGTATGCACAAGAGAAGATTCTGAAAGACTGAATCTTCACAGAAATCGACTCGAAAGAAGACTCCAACGGAAATGAGTCTTTAAGGAAGTAATGACAAAACTGGAATATTACAGAATCATTCAACAATGATTTAAAACTGACTGAGATGCTTCGGTTCACGACCAACCTCATCGCCTACAGCGAATCCAGATTGGAAAGAGAACGTACTACATTCAAGTCAAGACGAGTTTTCCTAGTTGCACTGAACTTAGCTGCACTACTCGCCCAAGGTGTATTAATTATGTGCGTCAAGGTAGCACTTATCTGATTTATGTTTCAAAAACACACATCACGTTATAGACTTTTACATGTGTACCCCACCAGTGGGACGACACATCTTAGTATACGTTTCGTCGAGAGTGACGTATACCGAAAGGTTTGTGACACCAGCTAAGTGTCCTGTCTCTACACACATGTGTAAGAGACCGATCATGATCATAGAATAGTACCAGATGGGGACGAGCCATCCCGATACCAGATTATAAAGAAACGACTGGATAGAGTCCGAGTAACGTTCCTATTTAACAGTGCTAACTAAACAGTTACAGCACCACAACATTTACAGGATAAATCCACATAAAGGCCCGAAAGGCGATCACAGATAATAGCGTTGTTCTAACAGATATACAACCTATTATATGATTTTCCAAACAGTTTATCAAAACCGTTTCCAGACAAACAGGATATTCATTCCAAATTAATTACTCAGATAAACTACTAATAATTAATGTAAATATGGAACGAAAGAGCAAGAGCGAACCGCCACTTGCCTTACTCCGCAGAATAGTCTAAAGACGTCACTGGACTCCGGGCTCGACACGGTACAGCTCTGACAGCACAACGACCTTCGGGTCGACCCATAAAAGAAACCCTAAGTTAGATCCGACATAAACAATACGAATCTAAACACGGCGAAAGAACACGAAAGGAAAGACATCACGACGACAACCGACCAAGCCAAAGCCACGAAGGCGTTCTGGGCACTGGCGGCGGTCGCTGTTCTTGGCGGCGGTCGCCGTGAAGAACACGGCCGACTGAAACGAGAGAAACTCACCCCAAAACACGAGCGGTTCGGCCTCCTTCGACTTGCTTTGGCTTCCAACCTCCAAGGCTAACCACAAGCTTCACAAAGGCACTCAGGAACCACACCAAAGCAACACCGGCGAGACCTTCAACTTCCGGCGAAAACACAACTCCGGCGAGAGGCGAATTTGGCAGCGATTCGGGGTTGTAGATGACCCAAAACCCATGCCCAAGCTCGTCTATTTATAGGCAAACACCAAGGAGTGATCTGCAAACCCTCAGACGCGGCAACCGACGCAACGGCGCGCCTCGAACGATGCCGACGACCATCGGGCAATGCCCACTGGACAATCACGGCGGGCGCCGTGATTTTGCCTGCGGCGGGCACGCGGCGGTCGCCGTAAATGCGGCGGTCGCCGTCGTTAGGCCTGTCGCGGCCAGCTAGAAGCTGACACGCTGACATCTCGGGCCCAACCACGGCGGTCGCCGTTTCTGAATGGCGGTCGCCGTTTCCCCCTTTTCCCGCCCATTCGGCTTTGAACGAGCTTGACGATAGACCGGGATAAAAATTATCGTACGCGAATGACAATTAAACTCCAAGGCATAATGTCTGTATATTATTTCACTGAGAAAAATATTACAGATACAGAGCACATTACAGAATGTCTCAAACTACTTGAATTAAATCCGACGTACACAACGGGTACCCGGGAAAATTCCATAATTCCCAATATAACCTTACAAAATTATGGGGTATCACAGCGACGACTCCATAAAGTTTTCCGCGATCGCGGATACTGTTCACACGCAGATCTGGGATTTCCTTTTCGTTTGAAGCTTTCGTTTTATTTTATTTCTTTTCTTTTATTTCTTTTATTTCCGTTAGTTTATTTTATTTCCTTTTAAGATTATATTTCTTATCTTTTTAGTATTAGGTTTTGCTAGGGGTTATAACCTAGTTAGCATTGGCAGCCTTTTTATCATTGATTCAACATTATTCATTATCGTTCAGTTTTTCCCTTAGAGTTTTATGTTTTGAAGACTATGAAGAACTAAGCAACTTTTGCTTAGTCCAACGATTGAAGCCTTCGTTTGTATTTGGTTGTGAGATTATAACTCTATTTCCTTTCCTTTGATTATATCTTTTCTCTTTGTGCTTAATCTCATTGATCTTGCTGATTTGACTGGCCTGATCATCTAGTTGATATTAGTATTTATCTATTGCTAGGGTTTGGATATTTCTAGTTGAAATCCCTTATCTTGTGTAGCAACCACGATTTACAGGAACTAGTTGTGAATGTTTATTGTGAAGAGAATTGATTACATGTTAAATGATGACTAGTTGTTTAGTGTTGCATGTATCCTGGTTAATTCATATGCTTATTGATGCCTTTAGATTAAATCTTGATTGTTTATCGGTTAGGGTTATCAGGACTAGTTGGACTGATAATTATTTCAGAATAGGGACACGAATATTCATAGGAAGGAATTGAGATAATCTAGGATCAACCAATCAAATGAATGGTGGATATTTGTCTGACTAAGTTACTTCTCACCCATAGATTACACATTTTGCTTTGATTTACTTTGTTACTTGATAAACAAACCAAAACCCCCGTTTTGTTACCATTGGCATACAACCCTTTGCACTTATAAAGATTGCTATCTCCCTGTGGGATTCGACCCTTGCTTGCCTACTATACTTAGTTAGGTTTTTTAGGATTACTTTGATAGGCATAACGACTTTAGCCTCATCAGGCGACCACATTCTCCTTACATTTCTTGTGCACAACGACGTAGGGGAACGTCTCCATGAACTCCACCCAGCGGGCATGGCGGCGGCTTAGGTGGGCCTGGCACTTCAAATAACTAAGGGCGGCGTGGTCCGAATGGATGACGAACTCGCGCGGCCAGAGGTAGTGATGTCAAGTCTTAAGCACGCGGACGAGGGCGTAGAGCTCCTTGTCGTAGGTGGGATAGTTTAAGGTTGTCCCGGTGAACTTCTCACTGAAGAACGCGATGGGCCGCTTCTCCTGATGCAGGACGCCGCCAATGCCGACATTTGATGCGTTGCACTCAATCTCAAAGTGTTTTTTTTTTTTTTTTGTAGAGGATTTGGGTGATGTTCACTCTAAAATTTCGACTGGAATCTGGAATTGTGAACGAGAACGACCTCAAAAATTTCAGGGCCCTGATCAAGCGGGGAATGGGGATAGGCGCGGATGGATTAAACGACGTCGTTGATGCCTGTTTTTCCCTTTTCAACTTGTCCAAGTTACCGTGGACCCCACACCCATTCTTTGTCGTTGCTTTTGCCGCCCCACACACCACAAGATATGCTCGCACCCGCTCTCCAACTCCCTTGGAAACGACGCCGTTCTATTTTCATCGTCGTCACGTCTTTTCCATCTTCATTCACAACTACAGGAACCAAAATCACCAATTTAAATACTCCATACGAACAAAAATACTGTACGACACCCATTGCTATAATTGCAATCTGCTTCAATCTCTATTCTGAAGAGTAAGGGGAAATTATTTTTAAATCCATTGGAAATCCTTCCGATCTAGGAAAGGGCATCTGAAACTTGTCTCGAGACACATCCGACACTCCTCCTTTATTTAATACTCAATTCTCCATAATCCATCATCACTCCTATCCAATCCCATTCCCAATCCGAATCCAATTCAATCTCACTGTATCTTTTCAATCCTACTTCCGTGCTTCCTTGCAACCAACCAAACCCTCACAATTCGCCATTCGCTAATCTCTCTGTGAAAGAGACCGTCCAACTCCAGCACAATCACATCGACTCATGGCTTCCCTGATACCCATCTCTCAATCCCACCCAATTTCTAAGAGGTCGGTTTTCAATCAACCAATCCCACGCCCGGGGTCGGCTTATCTTAATTCCGCCATGGTTTTCGGCCAAAAGTATTCTATCGGGCACCGTTATTTTGCAAAATTGCCCTTGAAGACGGCGGTGGTGGTGGCGGAGGCTACCGCGGCGGCGTCGGCGGCGTCGGAGAAGCAGAAGAAGGGAGACGGTGGCAAGGGTAAGGGGTTCGTGGAGGAGATGAGGTCTGTGGCTATGAGGTTGCATACTAGGGACCAGGCCAAGGAGGGGGAAAAGCCGACTAAGTCGCCGGAGGAGACTTCGCCGGCGAAGTGGGAGCCCACAGTTGAAGGGTATTTGAGGTTTCTGGTGGACAGCAAGCTGGTGTATGAAACAATGGAGAGGATTGTGGAGAAAGCCCCTGTTCCTTCCTGTGAGTGGCTTTTGTTCTTGTTTGCGAGTCTTGGATTCAGTTGGTTATCTGTTTATTGTCTTTGTTTTATGGCCTGCATTTGATGATTTGAGTGTGTATCAATTCAAGCATGAAGAAGCTTATGTTTTGTGGATTGGACTATGCAAAGGAAGTCTTGAAATTGAGCAAGATATGCCAGCCTGTGAAAGATGGAGATTTTGAGTGAAATTAGGAACTTGAGAGAGAATTTAAGCGTTCTTTTTTCGAATTCGAATTGGGCCCGTACTTAATTCATCAGTGAATGCTATCTAACGTAATGAACTAAAAAAAAATTGCAAATGGTTATGACCTAGTATCTATTAATCATGGACTTTAGTTATAGTAGAATTACTAATTTTGCGATTTTCATGTTTAGAATGTGGATTAGAATTCATGTGTGTGAATGCTTCAGGATAGATGATTTCTTTTGGTGGGTTTATGTTTGAGTTTTGGACTTTGATAACTTCTGTTGCTGGCAAAGTATATTTTTATGCTGCTCTGAGGGAGCTAAGAAGGCATGTATCTGGCCCTTTATAGCATGCACCAGAATGAAATTAGCTCTTTAAAGGCTATAGACTAAGGATTGTATTTTTCTTCCCATATTTGAAGCACTGTACCTTAGGAACTATGAACAAATAGTCACTTCAATTGCCACTTGTGCATCTAATGTTTCTTGCTTGATTGTTTTGAATGCTGCTGCATAAGTGCATGTATCTAAAATGATTAGAACCATATTCTTACTTTAGCCGTAGATTTGGCAATTACTTGCTCATGCTGAGCCCATGACTTTGAGGAACGTGACAAATTTTGTGATATGTTAGTATGTTCCTCTTTCATATGCAGAACTAGTATTTTATTGTGTACTCAATGCCATGGAATGGGGCTTGCCGGTTTTTGTTTTCTATCAGTTAATACATGGATATAAGGAGTATATCTATTATGTAATGAAACAGATGGATATTAGTGTTGTCGGACATGAACATGAGCTGCACTGAAATTTTCTGCAAACTGATGAGAAGCCGCATTTAGGTGAAGTTTAGGCCTCTTTTTCCTCTCCTCTTTTGGGAGCTATTGCAATATAGCATAGAACCCGAGGTTAGGTATGACAACAGAGTTAACATACTCCCTTGGCCTTGACGATCAAAATTTTCTACTCACCCATAAACATGGAATCTCAGTTAACTGACAGTTTTGGAATGGACTATAGAGAAAAGCTTGCAAGAGTATTTCTAAAAGCTTTACAATTATAGGTGCCAAACAAAGTGTTGGTAATGACTCTTACCACATTTTGCTACTATGCAAATTGTAAGTTGTAAATCATATAGACATTGTTGAAAATTCACCCCTACTAGACCCAGTCTATGTAAAGGAAGTTGAGTGGTTTATGTGACTTGTGGATTCGGGTGCCTCATAATTCAGGGACTAAACATCTTGCTGACTTCCATTTTGTTTTTTAACTCTTTTTTTGTGTTTTTTTGAGATGACAATAATTTAGCAAATGCTCAATCTCCCCTGATCAGCTGTCACTTCATTTGGCAGCTCTGCCAACCAGATTCTGTGAATTAGTGAATGTAGTTTTTATGCTGATATATGTATCTTATATTTGTAGACGCTGAGTTTACAAACACGGGGCTTGAAAGATCGGAAAGTTTAGCCAAGGATTTGGAGTGGTTCAAAGAGCAAGGATATGCTATTCCTGAGCCGTCCACCCCAGGCAGCACGTATGCTACTTATCTTGAAGAACTGTCAGAGAAGGATCCGCAGGCATTTATTTGCCATTTCTATAATGTATATTTTGCTCATACTGCTGGTGGGCGTATGATTGGAAGAAAGGTAAACTATTGAACAAGCCAGACAAAATTGCGTCACTTCTAACTTTGGCAAATACCCTACGAATTTCGTTTTCTATACTTCTGAGAATGCCATGTTTGAATTTGGTACCGTGTCAAGTTAGAACTATTTGTGGAAATAGAGGAGTGTGGAACATACTTTCTTATAAAATGATTGTTGTTTTGTTCTCTTTGCTGTCTGAAACTGTGAGTTGCTTGTAGTGAGATAACTCAAACTTCTCCTTGTATCTTGTATTATTTGTAGGTAGCCGAGAAGATACTCAACAACAAGGAGTTGGAATTCTACAAATGGGATGGCGACCTACGACAGTTGCTGCAGAACGTGAGGGACAAGCTAAATAAGGTTGCTGAAGTAAGTATTCTGGAACACAAAGCTTGTTATATCTTTCCAAGACATTGTTGTTAATAAGGTTGTGAATTGCGGTGCAGGGTTGGAGTAGGGAAGAGAAGAACCATTGTCTGGAAGAAACCGAGAAGTCGTTCAAGTACTCTGGGGACATACTTCGTCTGATATTGGCATGAACTGGGTTACCAAAAGAAACCTTTATGGTGAAAAATGGATGCGTGTATTCATGGAAAAATCTCTTCAACTCGTTATCTTTCATTTCCGTGGAAGTGAATTAAATGGTTTATTGCTTCTTACCAAAGTCTCTTCAACTCGTTATACATAGTCATATGCATGTCCCTTCAATTTGCTAAATGAATAATAGATGATTTCTGGGTTCGGTGTGACAAAAGTTGGCAATGGTTTGGTTTGCATAGATCAATTTGCCCAGGGATGATGGTCAAGATTTTCAAGTCAACGGGATTGGAATGAAGACTTGATGGAATGTGATATCATGAAAAGCAGACATTGTACATTCTTATCTTCAATTTTTAATCAAAATTATGCAAATCGCATACCTAATTTGGGTGATTTTGAACAGAATAACCCTTCATCAATAAAATTGTATTTGGCCACCATTTATTACATTCTTATGTGATTTTTATTTTTTTTAAATGGTTTACAAAACCTTGAGATATATATATATATATATTATAGGGTTTATATTCTGTCACGAACTTATTGAGTGTCCGGAGTTAGTTTTCAAGTATACCAAACTGAATATGAAAGCGTCTGTAGCTCAGTGGATAGAGCGTCTGTTTCCTAAGCAGAAGGTCGTAGGTTCGACCCCTACCTGACGCGCGCTTCATTTTTTTATGCTTTCATTTTTTCATTTTTTTATGCTTTTATGCTTTTATGCTTCTTCTTTTTTTATGCTTTTTTTTTTATGCTTTTATGCTCTTAGACCAATATTTTTTACAAATATGTTTTATAAACATGCTAAAGATATATTTTCAACCATTTTATAGCTATACATGATGAATTTCATGAGTTTTTTATTTTATATTAGAGATATGGTTCATTCAATTATTTAAAAAAATCCTATTTTGTAAGAGGATAATATGTAAAAGTTTCTCTATTTATGTTTTTATCGTGGGAGGATTTTATTCAAATCAAATAATTCCAAAAAAAAAAAAGTGCGACCTTAATATAAAAAACTTAAATGTGTTATCGCTTCATACGTTCAATCATACATTAACATAGCTAAAACACTTACATATTATATTCATTTACATATCAAGCAAACCATGATAACATTTGTACCGACCCGTGCAAAGCGCATGATCTGTCTTCCTCTAACACAACTAATGAAATTTTACGTATTACATAAACACAAACTAATAACATTTTCAGCCCGTTCGAATCATGTATAGAACTATATAGCTTTCGTATGAATTAAACTATAATATTTTACAACGAAATATGGTTATAAAAACTACACCGATATTTCCATAATAAAAAATATATTATGGATCGACAAAATCAGAATTACGCAATCATATAAACTCAATATTAGTATATTATGATAAACAAAATTGGTACTTACTCTATATTGAGTATTGCCTACATAATAAAATGAATTATACGATTTATTTACTATTTGCGAAAAAAGAGTCAATCACCTTCGAAATTTGTATAAATTAATAATAACTAAAATACCAAACAACATGTATTATAAAACATAACTAAAAAACTTATCCTAACGCATTAGCCGTGCGTTACACTAACAACACGTCCTAGCTATATGACTTAGGGTCATTGAATGCTGAGGGTAAAAGTGTCTGTTCGGTTGGCTGAATTTGAGTTATAAATTATAAAATTATCCCTATTTTTTTGGGTATCTTGTGCATTGCACATTATATATTTTTTTGGGTATAATTTAGGGCAATTTCTTCCTCACAATTGGAAGGGTCGAAAATCTAGGGCTGAATTTGACTGCGAGCGACGAAGGTCCTTCTATAGCATTACTAGATCTGCGAACCCTTCTTATCCAGCTTCTACAGAGGTTAGTAATTTATCTGAATCTGAAGCTAATCATCTGAATCTAACCAAGGTCTGGTGTGTTGTGGAACCTTCTCTTCTCTAAGGTTGGAGGGAAAGAAGTCGTTGTATGTAGAGTAGACATGATCAAACTCGAATCCGGGCGGGAATCGGGCTGGGCTTTGGACAAAAATCATGCTCGGATGGGCGGGCCGGATCCGGACAAGCCAAAGAAACGGGCTGGGGAGGCTTCCCGTATCCGCCTGGACATCCGGACTCGGGTAGTCCGCGGGTCCCATTTAGCCCGCGAGACAAGACAAATCTGTCATAAAACGAAACATAGCAAATATAATTTTACGCAAAATACCCATAAAAAAGTGTCTTTTATTACAAACGGTTAACATAGTTATTGTTACAAACTTGTCATAACAAATTTTCCACAAAATAACACAACATTACACAATTAAGCAAATTTCAAAAGAAAATGGAGTTGGTTGTCTCTTTTTGTTGCCTCCAGCATAGTGCATACATCACACAATCACACCTTAGTTGAATCTTCTTTGTCCTCAAACTCGTCATAACCAATATCGTCATTTTTAAGTGTCTTATGGGTATAAATATTAGGTTGCTTACGATATAAATAAATATGAATTTTATTATATATAAGAATTTATTTATTTTTAAAAATTAATTCGGGCTTTCGGACAGACTATCCGGACTAAATGGGATATTATCAGTGATCGTATCCCGCCCATATAAACGGGCGGGCCGGGCTATCCGGGCAAAATTGGTTAAATATAATAACCATATCCGCCCATTTATGCCGGGCGGACCGGGCGGGCGGGCGGGTCGGCCCGCGTTTGCTCAGGTCTAATCTAGAGTAACTTATAAGATGGAAAAAAGTTGTCTTTGACAATATCGTAGTCTCCCCGTTGTCGGGACTTACTGGGGGAGTTATTGTACTATGGAAATACCACCAATTAAAAAATAAAACAATCTAACTACATACTATTGAACAATGATTCATAAGTTTTGAATTTAAGGATTTCGAAAATGATAGAGAAAGTATGATTATCTTTGCATATGCACCCCCAAAAAAAAGATTAATCAGAATTTTGATATAACCTCCAAAACTATATCACAACAATCAATAAACCATGCATACTGATAGGCGATCTTAACGAGATTCAAAATCTACAAGAAAAAAGGGGAGAACTATCCCAAACCATAATAGATTCAACAGACTAATCAACTTCAAAAATACTTGCGACCTTCTTGGCATACCCACAACGAGAAACCCTTTCACATCGCGGAGATCAAGGAATACAAAAGATAATACACTAGAAAAATTAGATAGAATATTGGTTAATGACCAAATCCTACAATGGTACCCAAACTTGATATTAAACATTAAACTCAGGAAAAAAACATTAAATGGGCAAAACCACCCTTTAACGTATACAAACTAAACTCAGATGCATCCAAAAATACCCAAGGACCTGCTACATACGGCTACATCATTCGAGACCATGAAGGCCAACCTATTTCAATGGCCAATGGTGTCGTGGGAAACATCTTCCCTTTACTAGCTGAAGCGATCTTAATGCGTTGTGGCATTCGAGACACAATCCAGCTAGGGATATCAGATATCGAGATCGAATGTGATAACCTCTGCCTAATCAATGCCTTAAATGGCAAATGGGACTGCCCGTGGGAAGTTGAGCTCGTTATCTCAGATATACTACTCGACTTACGATAATTCTCATCCTGTCGCATATCCTACATCTTCCGGGAAATTAATTCTATGGCCGACTTTATAGCAAAACTTTACCACAGATCAATTTCACCAAACGGTACAATCATTCCAGATCTTTACGATCTCATCCGTAAGAATGTTCTAAAGCGGCCTACCTCGAGATAGAGGAGCTCCCTAATTTCTTTTCTAATAAAAAAAATTCTAGAGCAACTTATTTTCTCTTTTTATTCTATATGAATGACTTTCTTCTACTTCGCTTATTTATTCCTAAAACATATTAATAAAGATTAACTAAGGGATGCTTGTAAGAAATAGAACATATTGAATGGGGCACTTTGGGGTAAATTAGTGTATGAAGTGAAAGTTGTACTAACGATCGCATGATTCACAAGAGTATATGTAAGACATGACTTTAGTTTCCTTGATGGTATATACTAATATGATTACAAATTAGAACAACACATTTTACTAGAATAACAAAGGATGTATCAATATGTTGAACATTTGGTTCTTAATCATTTGGTTTTTAATCAATTGGATTCTTGAAAAATATAAAATTGTGATGTTTTTTCCCCGAACACATTGAATCATTCTTATCTTTGACCAAACAACCCATATATGTTTTACATTATTTCATTTTTTGTATGTCACTTGGGTCTTTGTGTTCTTTCTTTCTCATTATGTTTTCTTGGAAAATCTTGAACATTTGCAGATGCTTCCGCTTGCAATTATCCAATATAATAATATGTGGCTTGTTTTCAGAGTTGCTTATTGTTCTAGTATATGTATTTAGAGTTTAAATCATTAGCTACGTCTCTTTAAAATTAACTGATGTACTCAACAAACAACAATCTTAAGCAAATGCAAATACCCCAAAAAGCAAATGAAGTACTAATGTACTTAACAAACAACAATGACTGAAATCCAACGCGAAGTAAACACAAAAACAAATTTAAACCTCTAGGCATCCAAGGGCCAACTGTTGGTGATTTTAGTGTCATTAAGAGACCGTTCCCATATAGGGAACGGTGTCATTTAGTGTGATCGGGATTCATACGACACTATAAGATCTCACTTAGCTACATCACGGGTTTGGAGGTGTGGAGTACACACTCGTGTAAGCATACTTGAGATTCTGAGGGAGACATTAAAGATATGTGACGTTACCCATATGGGAACAGTGCATCAGAGAGGTTAATTGTGTCTGTAAGACATGTCGACGTTACTTAAGGTTGAACGAGTGGTCGTTCCCTGGAGGGATCATTCGTTCCCTAGGTGGGAACGTCAATTTCCTGAGGCATGGTTAAAGTTTCAGCACGTGATAAATGTGTTGTAACCGCCTTGGTAACCGTCGAAATAACCGCCTCTTAACTACCTTAAATCAGTTGATAAATGATGGAAATAGTTGGATATCCTTGGAAACGATTGGTGGCAGTTGGGACGGTTGGTAACCGTTAGTAACCGCTTGTAACTGCTTGTAACTGTCGTAACCATTCCCTATAACTGCCCGAAAGCCTATATAAAGGCATTTCGGTGATAGTGTTGGGTAATCAGAAAATAGATATGAGTTCTCTATCTGAGTTAAAGTCATACATTAATAATACTTGAACATAGTTTAGTTCTCATCAGAAGTCTTGAAGGGAACTAGAGGATTTGTCTTATCTCACTTCAGATTTTGCGGATTCCCTAAGGCTTAGTAAGGGGCAAAATTCTGATTTCGGAAAGTGTTCTCACGATTCAAATCTTATCCGAGTTACAGCGTTCATTGATCGTTCCCTATTGAAGCCGAAGTCAACATCAAGAGAAGATCAAGACTTGCAGGGAACAGTCGCCTCAACATACACTGTTCCTTATTCAGCATACTTTATTCCTACAATCGAAATCAGAATTTTCGGATCAATGACGATTGTTCGTGAGATGACGACAAAGTTCTAGAAGTTGGAAAAATTCGAAGGGATGGACTTCCGCCGTTGGCAAAAGAAGATGCATTTCCTCTTGACCACCCTCAAGGTGGTATACGTCCTATCCACTCCCATGCCGGAGTTAGTCGATGATGAACCACTTGAGGCCGTGAGGAAAAGGAGCAAATGGGAGAACGATGACTACATTTGCCGGGGCCACATCTTAAACGGTATGTCCGACTCACTTTTTGATGTGTACCAAAATGTTGAATCCGCCAAGGAACTTTGGGACTCTCTAGAGTTGAAGTACATGGCTGAAGACGCTTCAAGCGTAAAGTTCCTTGTGAGCAACTTCAATACATATAAAATGGTTGACTCAAGACCGGTGATGGAGCAATATCATGAGATACTCCGTATCTTGGGGCAGTTTGCTCAACATAAATTGAATATGGACGAGTCCATTTCTGTGTCAAGCATTATTGACAAATTGCCTCCATCATGGAAAGACTTCAAGCACATGTTGAAGCACAAGAAGGAAGGTATTTCCCTTGTGGAACTTGGCAGCCACTTGCGTATTGAAGAGGGCCTTCGTTCGCAAGAGAAAGGAAAGGAGAAAGAGACTCTCAATTCTTCCACCATCAACATGATGGAAGAAGGTTCCCATAAGGGTAACAACAAGAAGGGCAAGAAAAGGCCGCACAACAACACACACACCGGTCCCAACAAGAAACCCTCTCAAAAGGGGTGTTGGAACTGTAGGAAGCATGGACATCTTAAGAAGGATTGTTGGGCTGGAAAAGGCAAGAAGGGCAACGTTCCCAACCAGTCTGCTCAAGGTTCTAAGGACCAAGGCCAGAAATCTCATCAAGGTCAGAAAGGAACGGTTCCCTCGAACGGAACTGTTCCCTCTTTAGTAACATTTCCTGGTTTGGACTTTGTTCCTAATATTTCTGAGGCCTTCTCTGTGCAGGATGATGAGATAGCATGGTGGGTTGACTCGGGTGCTACCACACACGTGTGTAGGGACAAGTCAATGTTCAAGATCTTCGTTCCCTTGGATGATGGATGTGTCCTTCATATGGGAAACGAGTCAACTGCCCCCGTCTTAGGCAAAGGCCAAGTGGAGTTAGAGTTCTCTTCTGGGAAGACTTTAATTCTGAAAAATGTGTTGTATGTACCCAGAATAAGGAAAAATTTAGTCTCTAGTGCTATCCTTAACAAGTTAGGCTTTCGGCAAGTGTTTGAAGTCGATAAATATATATTATCTAAGGGCGGTGTATTTGTAGGACGTGGTTACCTATGTAATGGTATGTTTAAGCTAAGTATTAATAAAGTTATGAATTCAGCTTATATGACTTGTGGTCAAGGTTCTATTTCTTCTAAACATGTTGTTCCCTCAGTGGGAACGGCCCCTTCAAAGGGTGTTGTTTCCTCGGAGGAAAACGTTTCCTCTCTATGGCATGCTCGGCTAGGACATGTTCATTATAAACGCATGCTTGATATGTCTAAAAATGGTTTAATTCCTCCATTTGATATGAGTTTAGAGGGGTGTAGAACTTGCATACTTACTAAGATAACAAGACAACCGTTCCCTGATGTTCAAAGAAATAGTGTAGTGCTTGATTTGATACATAGTGACTTATGTGATTTTCATGCTTCTCCGTCCTTGGGAAATAAGAAATATGTTGTTACTTACATAGATGATTATTCTCGTTATTGTTATGTATTTCTATTGCATGCTAAGGATGAGGCCCTTGGAAAATTTAAAATCTATAAAACTGAAGTGGAACTTCAGTTGGGAACGGTGATCAAAAGATTGCGCACCGATAGAGGTGGTGAGTATTTTGACCCAGAATACTTCCAATCCGTAGGAATCATTCATGAAACTACGGCTCCCTATACACCACAACAAAATGGTGTGTCGGAGAGGAAGAATCGAGTTCTTAAGGAAATGGTCAATTTCATGCTTTCCTACTCAGGTTTAAATGACGGATTTTGGGGGGAAGCCATGTTGACGGCTTGTTACCTATTGAATAGGGTTCCTAACAAAAGGAACAAGACTACATCATATGAGCTTTGGTTCCAAAGGAAGCCAAATCTAAATTATCTTCGGGTTTGGGGATGTAGGGCGGTTGTAAGACTACCCGAACCCAAGCGAAAGACTTTGGGTGAAAGAGGTGTTGAATGTATCTTTATTGGATATGTTGAGCATTCTAAGGCATATGGGTTCTATGTTATTGAACCTAACAAATCTATTTCGGTTCACTCCGTTATAGAGTCAAGAGATGCTATCTTTGATGAAAAACGATTTTCATTGACACATTTACAAAAAGTCATTGTTCCCAGTAATAATGGAGACAATGATAGTGTTCCCAGTACAAGTGGCAACATTAATATGGATGTCCAACCTGGGAACAGTGAACCAGATATCCGAAAGAGTAAAAGAGTAAGGAAGGGAACGTCCTTTGGCCCTGACTTTCATATTTACTTGGTAGAGGGAACAAGGGATGAAGTTGGATCCCAATACTTGTATTGTTACAATATTGAGGATGACCCAAAGATGTTTATTGAGGCAATGAAGTCTCGAGATGTTTCCTTTTGGAAAGAGGCCATAAATGATTAGATGGATTCCATCATGGGGAACAATACATGGGTTTTAGTCGATATTCCCCCTGGCTGTAAGCCATTGGGAAGTAAGTGGATCTTCAAGAAGAAGATGAAAGTTGATGGAACCATAAATAAGTTTAAGGCCCGATTGGTTGTTCAAGGCTTTAGACAAAAGTATGGAACCGACTACTTTGATACCTATGCACCGGTTGCTAGGATTACTACCATTAGGCTATTGATTGCCTTGGCTGCTATTCACAAGTTGGTTATACACCAAATGGATGTGAAAACAGCGTTCCTTAATGGGGACCTTGAGGAAGAAGTGTATATGAAACAACCCGAAGGGTTCGTTATGCCCGGACAAGAGCATAAGGTGTGCAAATTGGTCAAATCTTTGTATGTGCTGAAGCAAGCACCAAAACAATGGCATCAAAAGTTTGATGAGGTTGTATTGTCCAATGGATTCAAACTGAATCAATCCGACAAGTGTGTATATAGCAAATTTGATAATTCTGGGAACGGTGTTATAATTTGCTTATACGTGGATGACATGTTGATCTTTGGAACGGATCAAAGGAAAGTAGACCTTACAAAGGCATTTTTGTCATCACAATTCTCCATGAAGGACATGGGGGAGGCCGATGTTATCCTAGGGATTAGGATAAGGCGGGGAACGGAGGGCTTATCATTGTCACAATCTCATTACATTGAGAAAGTATTGGAGAAATTCAATTGTGATAAGTACACTTCTTTGAAAACACCATATGATCCGAGTGTTAAACTATTCCCTAACAAGGGAAAATCAGTTATGCAACTTGAGTACTCAAGGGTTATTGGGTGCTTGATGTATGCCATGACAAGTACTAGGCCGGATATTGCTTTTGCAGTAGGGAAGCTTAGTCGTTATACTAGTAATCCTAGTGCATATCATTGGCAAGCGGTTCGACGGGTACTTCAGTACCTTAAGGGAACAGTGGACTTTTGTCTTACTTATAGTGGATCACCCTCGGTGTTAGAGGGATATTCAGATGCAAGTTGGATCACTAATGAAGAGGATCATTCTTCCAGTAGTGGGTGGGTGTTCCTTGTTGGTGGGGGTGCCATCTCATGGGCTTCCAAGAAACAAACTTGCATCACGAGTTCCACCATGGAATCAGAGTTTGTTGCCTTAGCCGCTGCTGGGAAAGAAGCGGAATGGCTAAGGAACTTGATATATGAAATTCCATTATGGGAAAAGCCAATTTCACCTATATCAATCCATTGTGATAGCGCTGCAACTTTGGCTAAGGCATATAGCCATGTTTACAATGGGAAATCACGCCACTTGGGTGTGAGGCATAGTGCGATATGAGAGCTCATTACGCATGGGGTGATTTCGGTGGATTTTGTTAGATCACAACAAAACTTGGCTGACCACTTGACGAAGGGGTTGGCTAGGGACTTGGTTTCCAAGTCGGCTAAGGGGATGGGATTAAGACCCATATAAGCTTTCTAGCGGTGGGATACCCAATTCCTTTCCAATTAACGTTGGGAACGAATTCAATGTGGAAAGCCTACACCTAGAAACTGAGAGCACAAAGAAATAGTCCCCAAGTATGTGCTCTGTTTCTACAAGTATAGAGGTTGAAAGCAATTTCTTAATAGTTCCTTTGAAAAACTGCAGATTGTAGGTGCACGATTGAGGACACGTTCCTTAAAAGGATCTACCTATATGGGCGTGAAGTTTGACCGCTTCATGAAGTTTGGGTTGACTTCAAAACGCTCACGAATGGATAAGGACTCAAGGTCATTAAGAGAGTCAAGTTAGACTATGGAATTGTATAGTAGTTCATGTGTGTGTTATCTTCATGCATCCAAAGAGGTTGATTGGTTCAATCCTTAGGACACCATGATTCTCGGGTGTTTGAAATGTGTAATTACACTAAGACATAAATTCAATCGTTTCGATATTTGTGTTTATGCATGAGTTTGGGATGAAGACTTGCTTATTTTGTGAATCAAGGATTACACTAAAATGGGGGAGGATTGCTGGTGATTTTAGTATCATCAAGAGACCGTTCCCATATAGGGAACGGTGCCATTTAGTGTGATCGGGATTCATACGACACTATAAGATCTCACTTAGCTACATCACGGGTTTGAAGGTGTGGAGTACACACTCGTGTAAGCATACTTGAGATTCTGAGGGAGACATTAAGGATATGTGACGTTACCCATATGGGAACAGTGCATCAGAGAGGTTAATTGTGTCTGTAAGACATGTCGACGTTACTTAAGGTTGAACGAGTGGTCGTTCCCTGGAGGGATCAGCCATTCCCTAGGTGGGAACGTCAATTTCCTGAGGCATGGTTAAAGTTTCAGCACGTGATAAATGTGTTGTAACCGTCTTGGTAACCGTCGAAATAACCGCCTCTTAACTACCTTAAATCAGTTGATAAATGATGGAAGTAGTTGGATATCCTTGGAAACGGTTGGTGGCAGTTGGGACGGTTGGTAACCGTTAGTAACTGCTTGTAACTGTCGTAACCATTTCCTATAACTGCCCGAAAGCCTATATAAAGGCATTTCGGTGATAGTGTTGGGTAATCAGAAAATAGATATGAGTTCTCTATCTGAGTTAAAGTCATACATTAATAATACTTGAACATAGTTTAGTTCCCATCAGAAGTCTTGAAGGGAAATAGAGGATTTGTCTTATCTCACTTCAGATTTTGCGGATTCCCTAAGGCTTAGTAAAGGGCAAAATTCTGATTTCGGAAAGTGTTCTCACGATTCAAATCTTATCCGAGTTACAGCATTCATTGATCGTTCCCTATTGAAGCCGAAGTCAACATCAAGAGACGATCAAGACTTGCAGGGAACAGTCGCCTCAACATACATTGTTTCTTATTCAGCATACTTTGTTCCTACACCAACCACATTTTGCAACATTCGCTACGCATAGGCGAGCAAATTAAAAAGGAAAGATGCGGCACACATGTCTTTGGTGGCGGGGGTCATCGGATTGTTGCGGAACTTTTGGTAACGATCGTCAATCTACAACAAAAGACAACACTTAGAATGAAGAAAGTACGTAGTAATTTGTTTACCGTTCATAACCATAAGTTTTGATTACCCTAAACTCACCGTGATTTTATTTTCCCACCAGGCAACATCCTCCATAATGACACCAGTTATAGCGTTGCAATGGACATCGCCCGACGCCTCAAGATTCCTCCATATCATATATTCATCTTTAAGAAATATCCATTCAGACTTTGATATCCATTAACACCTTCGATTCGATAAATTATATAAAAGTGAAGTCAATGCTCCATCAAACCCTAACCCAAAAAACACAAAATTCATGAAAAACATACAGCATGTTGCAACTTATTGTAAATATCAATATGTTAGAAGCCACATCATTTGCAGTTGTATATAATCCTTTGATCTAGTAGAAAAGAACTTTAAGAGGTCATAAGAGTTAATTGAGTGCACGACCAAAATTCAAAGCATGACGTTCTTCCTTGTTTAAAAAAAATGTACTCTTAAGTCAAACTGCAACAATATCGTCTAGCCTTTGATAAATTTTCCGGCTTATTCTATTTCTGTTTTAAGGCAAAATTTCCCATTCCAGCCTGATAAAGAGCATGATCATCTTGCAAGCTGACACAAGAACCAAAAATCCACACATTTCATTCAAGAAGACTAGATGAACTATTAATGCAAACCTAAAGCAAAGATAAGGCCAAATGTGACAATTCCAACATACCATAACTGAAAACTGAGCATATCGTTCAGAGTTTAATCTTACTAGAGAGTTTAACCTCTTAATAAAGAGACATCTTTTTACATTCAAGAAACAAGAGAGACCACAAGGTAGCTTACAAATTTCAGCTGGCCACATTTAAGTATAGAAGCACCATAATGTTTCAGTTTTATTCATATCATTCTCACATTAAATGCTTGAGGTCATAGCTCAAATTATTGGGGTGACAATAGCAGTTTTGTTCATGTTCGTTGTAGAATTAATGCTCTTCAGTATTACATGTTATTGAGAAAATTTGCAACTGATTTACCACTTCAAAGTTTCATTGAAAGTCCATATCTCAAGAACAAGGTTTTCAACAGTAGTTTTGATCTTATGAGTACATATTCTAAATTTCTCAGAAAAAATTAAGCACATAAGAAGATATAAGGATGATTGAAAATGGAAGCATGCAATTGGAAACCGATCAAATTCAGCAATAGATAAGTGGAAACAAAAGATGTAAAAACTAGAGAGTTACCAAGTAAGAGAGCTAATGTTCAATTGGATGTGGCTATGCATTGCAAGATTCACACCTATGAATCAGTGATAGAAACAAGGCAAACATTCATGAACAAGGCAAGATCCAACCCAAATTTATGAGTTCATTATGCTCAGCTGAAGAGACAAGGCAAAAATGACAGCTAAAGTAGATATGAATCACAATTCAACTATCAAGGAATTGTATGTATTGATTGAATGGTTACTTTCTACAAACTTTTCATCTGCACAAGACCTAGAGTATGGATTAGACACCCAGCCCAAACGCAATCTCTTCTACAACCCGCTACCGCTATAATAGAAGAAAACAACTACCTGTTACGCAAACTCCATTCTCATGTTTTCTGTTTACCATTTTCAGTTGTCAACTTCCAATTTATAAGTCCATCCGCTATAATAGAAGAAAACAACTAACTCCTCTCTTCATGTTAATTTGCTTTGCTTGTTGATTAGTTGCTAGGCTTCAAAACAACCAACCTTAACAACAGCCATGTTAAAACATGCACGCCCAAGCTTTCCAAGATGAAGAACTTCACAAATCATAATGCAGCCCACTCTCACCACTACACAATATAATGATTGGATACAGCATACATGTATGTGATAGTATTTAGAAGGTTATCGCCATTGTACAGCTTCTGATGCTAGGATTTAGCAAGGAACTCAAACATAAATCTCATCAGCCTTCGCCTGTGCTCATGAACCCACCAACAAATCCAGCTCCATTGCAATTCCCACATAAGATTTCCTTCCTCCCCCTGCAAGAGCTTAAATGGTTGAGTGCAACATTCGGGATCCAGGTCAATACTCAACATGAATTTGACATTTGCGATCTGCGGTATTTGGGAATAAAATGAACTAAAAACAACCAAAAAGTGTCCCATATCTGTAAAATCATTTCAGCCCAAGGAAAAAGGTAAAAAAAACTTCGTTATACATCTACAGATCTCGTTGTTTATTTTTTTTAGCAATTAGCTAGATGTGAAAAATGAACAAATGGCACATGGGTTATGGGTACATGGATGGATTACCTGCAGAGCCAACATAATGCACCTGCCTTAAACTGCCCATTAAAATGGTCTTTTGAGTTCACTCCTGCTCCTTCGCATTGTCTGCATTGCACGACACCTAATGGAAGCATGGATAAACAGGTGTTATCCTCATTTTTACGGTAAGTCAGATCATGGAGGATATATCTCTTCAACTAAAACCGTCTACACTAGATTCATACTTCTATATAGATCTCCTTCACATTTTAAGGAAAACGGGAAGCATCCAACATTTGTAGTTTCACAACTGAGTGACTACTACATTAAGCACATAGTCACATAGAGTGCATTTTCATAATCTAATTGACTAGTAGGTTACAGAGTGATTTCCGAAAGCAGGAACCGAGCCACCAAAGTGCGGTAACGGCAGAAATAAAAATTCCCTGACTAAGAAGATAGAACATAGAGAGGGTTCGCATTTCCTTTCATTGTGCTTAAGATAATCAGATAAATGTTGTTAATTAACTGAGGACTTAAATTACACGCAAGGATTTAAAACAAACAACCATGATATCGTTCTCCCTATATAAAAATTTCACTACAGGAAGGAAGATAATATATTTTAAGCGTTTGCCTATAGTCCATGACACAAAGTTCATTTGCCTGATTGTCTTGAAGCAAAAGAATAAGTCCTGTGGTTGTCTTCTTAGTTGTAAAAACTTCTAAGAGAAACTACTTGTTTATAAGGGTATACTTGGTCAGACATGTTGATAACGTTAACCCTTGGCTAATAAGGTAGGTGATAGTGTGCTGATAGAAAGGCAAGATAGCATAAGTTCTCTTCTACGAAATACACCCTAATGTAATCTGACAGGTAACATATTGAGAGTAGTTATAAAATAGCTAACTATCATCAACATATAACCAAGAAAAAGCTTATGCTGGACACTTAGACATTGGATGAAATAAAGAAGGAAGAAGAAAGTAGGCTTGATTCACTGAATGGATGAGCTATTTAAAACTAATAATTTCCTCACCATTTCCTTCACAATCAGTGCAGATTATGCTTCCAGACTTGGTGGCCGGCTTATCCGTCGTTGCCTGTTGGCAATATCACAGACCTCTCAAAAACAAATAGTATTAGCTAGAATTAGTGACCTAGCCTCCTTACTCTATTTCCATCTCACATAATGAGATTGTTCAATTTCTTCCTATGAATTTTCTAATGTGCTCACAAGGACCCTCATTCCCCAAATTGCATTATTCTATTTCCATATCATATATGGAAATAGAATGAGGGTCCTTGTGATCGAATCAGGTAGAATGAACTTACATTCCTCCAAAAAAAGATTGTATGTCGAATACAGTGATTATCGACAGAAACCTCTAATCAGCTTACCTACCCTAAACCCTAATTTCAATCCATGTGAAGCATTTCAAAACCCAGGCGCTAAGAAACCCCAAACCCCACTTTTTGGAACTGAAAAGAGCTCACCTTAACTTCCATGGATTGGAGCCTCAGAGTTCCGGATTTTAGAAAACCGTCACTCGAAAAGGTAACTCTCCGAGGTGCAGTACTTCTAGATATCAAAATCCCTAACAAATCCATCAAAATAACGCCAATTAGCAAAAACGATTTCTGTGTGAGCTGATGAAAAGATGAGAAATAGAGAGAGAACCTGGCTTGCTTGGTGTGGTGAGGGAAGCCACAGCAGTGAAACCCATCGAATTCGCCATTTTAGGCGCAAGCGAAGGTGGGAGTTAAGAGACTTCACTCCTCGCAGCAGTTAATAATGGCGGAGGAACGGGGAACATGTACAAGATAAGGATTCTCCCACTCGGCTAGTTTAAGGCACAAAATCACAAGGGATAATTACCAAAACCGCCTATAGAATACTATATATTATTTTCCTAAAACTGCACCTTTCTATATAAGTTTCATTAAACGACCTTTTTTTCTTATGCCACCGTATAACTGACGCCTAACATTGTACTTAGTTTCGGATCACATGCATTGTACTTAGTTTCACATATATTCACAAACTTATACGTAATTTCATAATGTGTTATTAAAATGGATGTTTACTCAGCTTTAAATGTGAATATTTAGTGTACTACATATGAACCTCTAATGCACTAATTGTGAAACTCAAGAAATATTTATAGTTATAACCATGCACCTTTTGAGTTTATATAGTATGCTTGTTTATTAAATGTGAACTTTTAGTATAATAATTATAAAAATCTAGTGTATTAAATATGAACCTTGGTCTATAGGGTTCATATATATAGTGGCGGATCTAGAACAAATTATAAGGGGGCTCAAAGACTTGTCGTTCTCTTAGTTCCGAATAATAAAATTGTCCATTTCCCTAAACATAAACAATTTAATTTAAACAACTTCAATAAAAAAATTCAAGTATTCAACCAATGTTCAACACTTCAAACAATTTAATCAATCCCCAAAAAATAATTATAAACAAATATTTCAACTAGTATTCAATATATATAATTATAGATTCAATGTAAATATGTAATTTTAAGCAAATATAGATAAAATTCATACAAGATTTTCACTTTTACTTAAACCCTAAAATAAATAAAACTCACAATTTTTGGAGGAAATCAGAGGCGGTGGGCGAACGCCAGTGGGCGTCAGGCGGCGGACTTCTTCAGTTCTTCTCCGCGTGCAGTAACAGGGGCTGCCTTCCACTTATCCTTCAATGGCACCGGGGGGGCTCATCGTTCCGGCTAAGCTTCTCGTCGGAGGTAAGAGGGGGCGACAGCCCCCCTAGCCCCCCTGTAGATCCGCCTCTACATATATACAACTTTGAGCGCATTCATGTTTGATACTATTTTTCCTTGATCTATGGGGTTCATATGTTGTCAATGTTCATATATAATCATATAATATTCATACTTATTCTTCTAATAAATCATCTTATATTTCATATTGGAACCTTAAAAATATACTAGAGATTCATTTGTCGTGTTAAGGTTTGTACATTGTCATCCAAGGTTCGTATATAATAACGTTTAAGATTCATATTACGGATGTTTAAAGACCAGTCTGTAAATATTTTGGACATAGAATTTGTGATTATTGGACAATTATTTTAGATAAGAACATGAATTTTGGAAGATGAGAGAGGGAAGAGATGGGAAAGGGGGTCCATAAAGGAAAGTGTTAAGGCCCGCTATTTTTTACAAGAGAACATACGATCCCTTGTCAATTACAAGGCAAACCCAAATCATTATAGATTTATAGCTCATGATCTTTACAAAATCTTTAAGAAGAGAATCATGGGGAGAAATCCCATTATAGAATTCTTGTCGTCGCATAAACACTTCATCATGATTGATAGTAGTAGAAAGTATGCAACCGAGTTACATTCCCTGTAACAATGAAAAGCAATGGTAGAAACAAAGTAATTCAACAAGGAAGTAATAGCAAGGATAATAGTCTTTATTTTCCAAGGAACCTTCCAAATCATTTTGATATTATTGATAACAGGTAAAGTATCGCATTCGATAATGATTTTCTTAATATTTAATCTAACAGATTGCCTAAAGCGTATGCTTTAGTTTGCAAAATGCTTGTTTGAGGAATTTGTTTTCGGTCAGCATAACAAATATTTGAATTTTGTCACGGAGCATAATTCAATATGACTTTTTTGGATCCATCAAACTTTAATTTTATTCAATTACCATCTGTTTTTTTTTTCAAAATAAAGGTTTTGAAAATCTATTAGTTTGTTTAATTGGTTTATTGTTTGAAAACATAAGTTTCCAATCATGATATTGAATAAAAGTATTGTGGGAACATAAGATACCATTATGACTATTATAGAATATTATTTCTATGTTTTCAGATGTTGCACCATAAAAAATAAGGTAATTTTAAATTTATATTGTAAATATTAAAGTATATAATATTTGATAAAAAAATCTTGACCGGAATTAATATTCAAAGTGTAATTGAATTTATGTTGTATATTATGAACATTTGGATGGTAAATTTACTAGTAAAAAAAATAAATGATTAGGGTCCTCATCCTTCTCATTACAGAGACAACATAAGGATGGAACTCGGTAGGGCCCCGCTACTTTTGATTGAAAAAGATTGAGAGGGTAGGGCTGTCAAAACTTGACCCGATCTGAATGACCCGCCCGATCCGTCCGAAACCGAACTCGTTCGATATCCGAAAAGAATTAAAAAATTGTATATCCGAACCCGACCCGACCCAAACCGACTAGCCCGAACCCAAAATATAACCCGAACGGACTAGCCCATTATCAACCCGGTACCCAAAGTCACCCGACCCGAAATCACCCGAAAACCCGAAGTTGCCCGATCCGAAATCACCCGAAAATCCAAAGTTATCCGATCCGAAATCACCCGAAAACCCGAAGTTGTCCGATTCGAAATCATCTGAAAACCCAAAGTTGACTGATTCGAAATCACATGAAAACCAAAACTTAATAGCCCGAAATCATAGAAAAAATTAATGTCACCTGATCCTAAACTTTCCTTATCGTTTAATCATAAACTTTCCTTATCGTTAAATCATAAAGTCAAAGGTCTAGGTTTATCCTCACTATTTACCGTAAGAATCATCCTTACCAAAACTCAATCTTAAATATAGAACTTCAATGATAGGAGATTTTATAGTGAATATATATATTTATTGTAATTATGTTTGTCTTCAATCGAAAACCGATTCCATCGAAATACATTTCAACCACAATTCGATTTATACGAAATGTGATTCTTTTGAGATCGTACTTAAACGAAATCTTATTCATTCGAACTCATATTCATCTGAATTCTGACTCAACCGAAATATGATTTACACAAAATCTAGTTCGGTCATAATCCGAAATAACCCATCGAAATTGACCCAAATATCTGACTTCTCCCGATAAAATGAACAATGGACCCAACCGACCCGAATTGGATTGAGTTGTCAAAATACACGTGAATACGTCATTAGCAGGGATCCGAATTAATCCAAAACCAAAATGACCTGACCCGAAACCAATCAGATTTGCCCGATTGACAGCCCTAAGTTTGACCGAAATCCAAATTAACCCGATCGAAATTGACCCGAATACCCGATCACACCCGATAAATGAATATCTGATCCGACCCGACCCGATATGGTCCGACTTGTTATAATATTGGACATTGGCCCGAATCCAAACTAATCCGAATCCGAAATGACCCAAACCAGACCCAACCCGTCCGATTGACACCCCTATGAGAGGGAGAGGGGAAGGGGGTCCATCTTGGGGAAGTAAAAATGAATCGGAGGTTCTACCCCACTGTTTTGATGACAAAATCGGGAGAAAAATGCAAAGCTGAAAAGACGAGGTATTAATTTTGACCGTTTGATTATAATAATCTAATGACTATTATAATTTCTAAGTTTTCACCCAATTGTGCATACTTAGAAGGAATATTAAGCACTTCATTATCAAGAATCAGAACAATTGTGCATATTTCATATTCTCCATCTTTCTTCTATGTAAACGAATAATTACAGCAAGACACTTGGTAGAAATCGCCTAGAGAGACTGGTGGTGGTGCTGAGACATTGGAGGATAGGAGAACTTGTTGGAGTTCGGGTTTGATTCAAGGGAAGAGGTGTTAACAATTGATATCCAGCAATTGACTTAGATTTCATTGAATTGAAAGAGCTATTAAATAGCTTACAGAATTGTAACTACCACGCCTAAGTCATGGCTAACAAGCAGGCCTACGTGCCAACATAATTAAGAAAGATAACAAAGGAAATCCCTACAATCTAGGACATAAACAAACTGAATGGAAACTGCAAAGACTAAGTCAGATATAGCTAACAATTCTCCCCTTAAACTAGATAGTCTAGTTTATCTCTGAAATGTCACATACTCCAAGTCTTCTTCTGAGCTCCTGGAATGTTTCATGCTTAAGTGGCTTAGTCAGCACATCAGCTACTTGTTGCTTTGTTCCACAGAACTTCAGCTGAACTGTTCCCTCGTTCAGAAGATCACGCATAAAATGGAATCGAACATCTATGTGCTTGCTTCTTCCATGTAAGACAGGGTTCTTGGACAGCTTGATGGTTGAGCTGTTGTCACAGAAGATAGTTGGACTCGTGCTTCCAGCATAGCTTAGCTTCATTAGTATCCTCTTCATCCAGAGCACCTGACACGCACAGGCAGCGGCCGCCACAAATTCTGCTTCCGTAGTGCTGAGTGTGACTATGGACTGTTTCTTAGAAGACCATGCTACAGCAGCATTACTGAGGAGGAAAGTATACCCTGAAGTACTTTTCCTGTCTTCTATACTCCCCGCATAATCGCTATCAGTGTAACCCACCAGCTCTTGATTTCCTGTACGTTGATAGAATATGCCATAATTCACAGTTCCTTGCACATACCTTAGAATCCTTTTAGCAGCCATAAAATGCATCGCGGTCGGGGCAGCCATATATCTGCTGATTAAACTCACAGCATACATCATGTCCGGCCTAGTGGTTGTCAAATACATCAAGCTCCCAACCAGTTGTTTATACACGGAGCTATTCACCTTTTCTCCCTCATCATCTCTATGAATTTTAGTTCCTGGCATGATTGGATTCAGAACAGGGTTGCTTTCTGACATTCCAAATCTCTTCAAAACTTCCTTGGCATATTTCTTTTGGCTAATGAAGATCCCTCCATCAGTTTGCTCGACCTCTATTCCGAGAAAGAACTTCATCTTTCCCAAATCTGACATCTCAAATTCTTGCATCATGGATTGCTTGAACTCTTGTAGCATAGCCTCTTCATCTCCTGTGTATATTAAATCATCCACATACAGACTGACAATCAAATGTTTACCCTCGGCATTGACCTTAGTAAACAGAGTTTGCTCGCTCACCTCCTTGTCAAATCCCATTTTTTTGAAATGGGATTCGATCCTACTGAACCAGGCCCTTGGCGCCTGTTTAAGTCCATATAAAGCTTTCTTAAGCTTGTAGACTTTGGCCTCTTCATGCTTCTTCTCATACCCTTTTGGTTGGTCTACATAAACTTCCTCTGTGATTTCTCCTTGCAAGAAGGCTGATTTCACATCTAACTGAAACACTGTCTAATTTCTTTGCGCAGCTAAGGCCAGGATCATGCGTACGGTGTCCATGCGAGCTACTGGTGCATACACCTCCTCGTAATCCACTCCATGTTGTTGAGCATACCCCTTCGCCACTAGGCAGGCTTTATACTTATCCACATTGCCATGTTGGTTTAGCTTGGTTTTATAAACCCATTTTACTCCTATGCTTGTGGCTCCCTGTGGCAAATCAACTAAAGTCCACGTACCATTCCTTTCAATGGACTTGATTTCCTCATCCATGGCTTGCTTCCAATTTTCCCTTTTCACGGCCTCCTCAAAGATTAACGGATCTGCACTTGCCATCAGAGCAAAACCTTCCGTCAGAGCAAAACTTTCATCTGGGTTCTCATTCACATTGGCATAGTTAGTGACATAATCTTCTAGCCATATTGGAGCTCTTCTGCTGTGACTACCTCGAGCCACATGACTTTCGACATTATCACCTCCCCCACTGTCAGTCTCATCGTTGTTACCTTCAGCAGCTCTCTCTCTTGTTGTCATTGTCTCAGGTGGAGTTACAGTGACTGATTCCTCAGATTCTAGTGCCATAGAGTTTTCCTCTTGATCCACACTGGATTCCTCACTGGATTCCTCATCTTCCCATTCAAGCTGCATTCTGATTAAATCCGAGTGGCTCTTGCTCTAATTCCAGCCCTTTTCTTCCTCAAAAACCACATCCCTGCTGACAATAACTCTTTTGCCAATAGGATCATAAAGCCTATATCCCTTAGACTCTGTGCTGACTCCGAGTAGGACACACTCTGTACTTTTGCTGTCTAATTTGGTTCGCCTTGCATCAGGTACATGGGCGTGAGCAATGCACCCGAACACCTTGAAGTGCTTAACTGAAGGTTTGATGCCGGACCAAGCTTCTTCTGGAGTTATTCCCTTTACTGCAGAAGTGGGGAATCTGTTCAGCAAGTAAAATGCCCAATTGACCGCCTCAGGCCAGAAGATCCTAGGCACTTCCTTTCCCACAAGCAAACTTCTGGCCATATTCATTACAGTCCGGTTCTTTCGCTCAGCCACCCCGTTCTGTTGTGGCGTATAGGCTGTGGTGAGCTGTCTTTTTATTCCTTCTTGTCTACAATAATCAGCGAATTCAAGTGAGGTAAATTCCCCTCCTCGATCCGTTCTTAAGCATTTTACAGACAAACCAGATTCCTTTTCTACCCGACTTTTAAATTGCTTGAATGTAGAAAATGCATCACTCTTATAAGCAATAAAATACACCCAAGCCTTCCTACTAAAGTCGTCAATGAAACAAATGAAGTACCTCTTTTGACCATGTGACGTTGGCGAGATGGGACCGCAAATGTCAGCGTGTATAAGCTCCAATCGGGTTTCAGCTCTCCACATAGCCTTTCTTGGCATGATTTCCCTGTGTTGTTTGCCCTTCAAACATTCAGTGCACACGGTGGTGATTTCTCCAAGACTTGGCAAGTCTTTCACCATGTTGTTGTTTACCAAGGTTTGCAGTCTGGTGTTGCTGAGATGGCCATATCTGCAGTGCCATAGACGAGCAATATCTTGAGTGTCAGCCTGAAAGCATCGTTCACTTGGCTCCTTGGTAGACGGCATGACAAACATCCTGTTAAGTGTCATTGTACTTTCGAATATGAGACCCTTAGATGGGTGGTATATTCTACACTCGTTGTTTTGAATGAGGAAAGCCAAGCCCTTCTCCTGCAATTGCCCGATACTCAGTAGATTGTTCTTCAGTTCTGGTACATAGAATACCTCTTGAACTGTATGGGAGACACCGTTAAAGCTTAGTTTGACACTTTCTTTGCCCATAACCTTCATCTTCATGTGATTCCCTAAGCGAACTTCTCTTTTGAATCCTTCCTCCATGTATTGAAAGAGAGAGATGTCTCCACTCATATGGTTGTTGCACCCACTGTCTAGGAATCACACCGTCTGTCCTTGTGCTTCTGATGTTTCAACATAAGCCATAAGGAGCATCTCCTCATCCTTGCTTATCTCAGCATAATTGGCTTGCCTCTCCATTCTGGGACACTCATATTGAAAGTGTCCAAGTTGATGACACATATAGCACTCTATGGTTGCTTTGCTGAAATTCGGACGCCCTCTACCACGGCCTCGTCCTCCTCTCCAGGAGTTCATTCCTCTCCCTCGACTGCCACTGCCATCTTCATAGGACACTATAAGAGCTTGCTCATCCTCATTCTCCTTTCTGAACTTATGTTCATGAACCTACAGAGAACTTTGCAAGGCATCCACTGATAACTCATCTACATCCTTGGATTCTTCGATGGAGCAGACAATGTAGTTCCACCTTTCTGTCAGAGTACGAAGGATCTTCTCCACGATCTTGATATCTGGCATCGTCTCTCCACAATTCCGCATATCATTGGCGATAATCATGACTCGACCAAAATAGTCATTGATCGATTCTCCCTGTTTCATCGCCAGGATCTCGAATTCTCGCCGAAGACGATTGAGTTGGGCTCTCTGGACTCTGGCGTTGCCCTGAAATTTCATCTTCATAGAATCCCATAACTGCTTCGATGTTTCCTTCTTCGTGATAGTTTTAAGAATAGATTTGTCCAGGGATTGGAACAAATAATTCTTAGCCTTCACATCTTTGAGCTGCAGTTCGTCTGATGCCTTCCTCTGTGCGGCAGATAGAGTTTCATCTTCTCTGGGCAAAGTAAATCCAGTCGCCACCACGTTCCAGTACTCCTTGGATCTTAGGAGATTTTCCATCACCATGCTCCAGTGATCATAATCTCCATCAAATTTGGGAATCGAAGGTTGTGCAAAGCCTCCAGTCTTCTCTTCAGATCCCATAGCACTCTGTTTTGTGACACTCTTGTGTTTCCCACCCCGATTTGAATACTCTCAATCTCTCGGATTGTTTATGAAGCAGATTGCTCTGATACCAGATGTTAACAATTGATATCCAGCAATTGACTTAGATTTCATTGAATTGAAAGAGCTATTAAATAGCTTACAGAATTGTAACTACCACGCCTAAGTCATGGCTAACAAGCAGGCCTACGTGCCAACATAATTAAGAAAGATAACAAAGGAAATCCCTACAATCTAGGACATAAACAAACTGAATGAAAACTGCAAAGACTAAGTCAGATATAGCTAA
This sequence comes from Rheum nobile, assembly GCA_027886185.1. Classification (NCBI taxonomy): domain Eukaryota; kingdom Viridiplantae; phylum Streptophyta; class Magnoliopsida; order Caryophyllales; family Polygonaceae; genus Rheum; species Rheum nobile. The sequence goes on along the minus strand of WOAB01000546.1, from coordinate 3,069,458 downwards.
CAAGAGGAACAAAGAGATGGACATGTTGCTGCAAAATCAAAACCCTAAAAAATCAATAAAAAGACGAAGAAAAATCACTAAAATGGATCTGAGTGTGCGACTCACCAGTTAAAAAAAACAGAGGCATGGAGATGGGCGAGTAAGTGAGAGTAGGTTGGAAATCAAATTCAGCGTTCCCAAATGATCAACTTCTTCCTCTTGAAGAAGTTCATGATCTGTGAATAACACAATAGAGATAGAACTTGTGAGGCTTTCTGGAAAGCGTGGAGGGCAAGAACTTCCATAATTAAGAAAGAAACCTGAAACAAAAAGATGGTGCTTTTGAGATGATTTTTGTTCTCATACGGTTTTAAATATAAGTGGGGTTTTTTTCAGATCGTGCTGCAATTATTTGACAAACTAGCGATTGAAGCCCGTGCACCGCACGAGCCGTTTGTATAATTTTTGAAAATAAAGTTGAACAACTCTCTTTTCCGAAAGGATGTGTTTCAGCTTTCAAGGTGTGATATTAACTAATTACCTGCATTGACACAAGAAAGTCATCAGCAAAATCTGGAGGGAAGAAGAGATATGTTTGTTTCTTAGTAAAACCGGGTTTTCCTATAGGAAAATTTACCAAGTATAATTGCAGTGAACGAAAACTACACCCAAAAAATTCTAGCAGATACAAATAGTGCTAAAGTTTTTTTTTTATTAAGAGATCAACAACGAGAGCACGGGTGTTCAATTACTGTGCACAAACATTTATGACTTAACTTAAGAAAGTTCAAACACTCTAACAAGAAGTCTACCACCCATTCATCATGGTGAACAAAGTATAAACGATTGAGTTGTATGTATTTCAAGTTGCATTGCCCTTCAGTGCCTCTGATGTCAGTTATAAAAATTTGCAATGGGAAAAAGAAGAAGAGGAAAACAAATTAAAACAAAGAAGATGGTATACAAACCTACTTGAGCACCAAGCTCTATCACATGCAACTTCGATATAATTTGTCCAGCATTGGAAGACTTCGTTGCAAAGCATATGAGAGTTGACGAGTTTTCATTTCCTAGAACCTGTACATGACATAAAAATTAATTTCTACCCGATCACCACAAAATACATATATATTCTTCCCCTAAATGAAGCACTCTCCACAAAAGAGGCAAATGAAAATGCACAAGTTAGAGCTCAAACTGAAGTCATACTTTAAATTGCGCAAATGATGCTGCATGAGCTTCAAGAGCTTGGCTCCTTTGCTGCTCCACAGAGAACAACTGCATACTCCCCTTCACCAATTGCGGCCTCTGCTGTAAACAAAATAAATACTCATATTGTATCTCTCTACTTTTCAGAATTCTCAATTCACGACAAGCAATTCCAAGAAACATTTACGGTTCACAGGATAGATGTTAGAAAATTTTCACAGGCCAGATTAAGCAATGTCATTATGACTTCAAGATAATAATGATTTCTCACTCAAATCACAACTGAGGTTTTAACAGAATGCCGTACTCCTCTTCATCAACAAACCACCCCCTAGAAGGCAGAAAAGCAAAAGACAACAGTTTCTGACCATGAACTTTGTCACCTATCTAAAGATTTTAACATAATAATTGATCATCGACCTTGGTTCCTAATACTTCAAAGATTATCTAAATCACCACTGAAGCTTTCTCATCACAAACATATACACACACATAGTATTGGATAGTAAATATACACACATAAATATTATATATACTGTGCAAATGATCTGTAAGGTCTGCAAGATATTTTCATCTCACAATTGCTCATAAAATTAATAAAAAGACACCAGGAACTATTCAAGCTACATGCCTCTGCTGAACCAGGAGCAATTCCAATCAAAAACAACCACTTCTCTGATGGATCACAGCAATAGTTAATAATTTGGTTGTTTGAAAGATTAGTTGCCCTTTCAAACATCTTCACAGACTTCGATTCACCTAATGCCAACAGGTACAGGGCAAGACATTAAGCAATCCAGAGTTAATTATTACCCCATCAAAAAGTTAATAATTAACTTACGAAATGACATGAACCATTAGTGTCTTACCTTCAATTGACCAATGATATACTGACGTCTGTGTGACCAGGCCGAGCAACTTAGGAGTGATCCATTTCCAGAAGACAACCTATACATGAAGAACAAAGAAGAAACAGTAAATTCTCTGGAATATGCAATTTCAAGAAAAAGGAAAAAGCCCCAATTGTTTCGGTTTATCAGTCTTATCCACATTACTTTGAAACCAGCAAGAATAAGCATGTGCATGTGACTCTTATTGTCAAGACTTCTCCGCTGCCCAAATTTTCTGAAGCTTCAGCAATTGAGCTCCATCTACATTCATACACTGTCAGCACCAGGAAAGAGGAGATTTAATACAATACAAGAGATCCATCCCCAAGAAAAACTTATAAAAAGTGCCACAAAATTGCATTAAGCTCGCCCTTATACCAGCTAGAGGTTATTTCTTACTCTCAAATGAGAAGATGATAATGATTTGAGCTGCTGTTTGGGCTTCCCTTTCCTGAACCTCTACAAAACTCAGCTCCATACTCTGCAATGGGAATGAGACCAGAAGTTGATACACTACCCCTATGTTGCAGCATAGAGGAGAAGTGATGGGATATTGTTAGGGAAAAACAGATATTAAATCATCAGTAATATCATAACTTTGACCAAAATAGAAGGGTAAGTTGAACTATCACATTTTTACAGCGCTAAAATTTAAAGGAAACCAAGCTCCTATTATCTCGGGTTAGTTCACTATTTTGGAAAACAGATTTGGAAGGCAGTTCACTCAGCACAACAAATTTAAACAAAATTTGAATGATCACCTAGAAGATAGGCCATCTTCTATCAATCCAAGAAAAAATTGAGGATTGAGAATAATGATCTATAAAATTGAAGATAAGTCATCTGCAATCAATCCAATAAGCAGTTCAGTGAAAACATTAACATTATTAGAGAGTACTTACAATCAACTCTGGTTCTCCTCCCTAAAAGTCTGATCGTCTAATATTGAAGCATTCTGAGATACCTTCTGTGGCATTATCATCTCCTTGCTCATTTGCCCCTTCATTAGTAACACCTTCAACTTCAACTACACCGTTTACAATGTCGCATCGCTGTAGTTTAAAACACAAAGTAAGAAGGAAAAAACAAATGCAATATTAGATAACGAATAAGGATTCTGCAAACACATTGTTCTTTTTCAGAAAGAACACCTTAGTATAAAATCCCAAGCCACCAATCAAAGAAACAATAAAAAGATAGAGATTGCAACATACTTGGCCAACATCTGCAGTGAAAAACACAACTTCACAGCCATAATTCTCTATGTAGTGAAAAACATGAGAAAATTTGAGAAGACGGGACTCATTTGATGGTATACAAGCCCTGGACAGAGACATTTTATTTAGAAATCATTCAAGCCATGAAGAAATTAGAAACCTAATATGAAACTTACAGAGAGGAAGGTCGGACACCACATATCAACCCAAAAAGATTGAAATCAGGCAATCAATCACGCAAATCTGAGAAGAAAAAGGGAATCAAAGAAAGAAATTTTGGACCTTCTGGCTTCAGTAAGCCCTTGCAAGCCCAAATCCCAAAATCTCCATGTTCACATCAGATTGCTAATGGTCTCAGAACTCAGAAGACATAGCAAACAACGAAGACGACAAAGCAGCGCATCAGGACATTAACAATTGGAGATCGTCGCATCGACCTCGTCTCAGTCGGTTGCTCGCATGCTCGCTCAGTCGCTATGGTGCGAGTCGTCTAACCCTCGTCAGCTCGTCTCAGTCGGTTGCACGGCTGCTTCCTCCAGTGCGAGTCGCCTAACCTTCGTGATCTGGAAGTCGCCTGAAGTCGGTGGAGAATGGAGATCGCTGCCCCGATGTCCAGCCTGAGTCTCCTGACCTTCGTGAATGACTGAATGGAGATATCGTCGGTGCTCGGTGTCCAACGAAGCAAGGGACAATGGAGAGATAGAAGGGAGGGCTCGGCGACGACTGAGTGGAATTGTAAAAGGGATTTTAGGGTTCCAAATACTATTAAAAAATATTTTTTAAGTGCAACCGTAATAGCTATTGTAATTCAACTGGGCCCAAGGCCCAAAATGCTAATTACAAAGTCAGGCATGCTTAAGCTTTAAGTTTAAGTGTTTGGAGGAGGGCATTAAATTGACAAGGAAGCCAACTTTTAAATATATATTGATAGCATGACTTATGATGTTAAATAAACATATAGCCAAGTATGTGGCAGAATTTTTTCTAAAGACTTGGCTACAACTTTAGTGTATTAGGAAGAAAGGATAAGTGGGGAAATTACTATTCCCATCTTTCACTAAAAGCCTTTACTTTAGTCTTTGACACCATTATTAAAAAATATAAATACAAAAACTAAATCATTACAAACATTTTAAAAAAATTACAATTTCCTAACCACCCAACTTTTTTAAAACTAAATAAAATAAAATTTTCCATAGAAAGAGTCATTGAGTACAAAATAAATTATTATCTAAAATTATGACATCATTTCTTAATAAAAACAAAAACTTACAATGATAATTTAATTCCAATAGAGGGAGAAATATCCTAACCACCTAAATGATATATTCATGGCAAACGAAATGCACTTTACTCTCGTATATATATAAATGCATGAACACGACAGTATATGTCACGTAATTACGAATATGTCATCACTTTCCTACAACTTCTTAATCAACTTTACTAACATACCAAAGCACTCATAACATATAACTAATTTGTAAAAATACTAAGGGAAATTCCTGTTGGTGCCCCTGAGTTTAGGGTTATTCCTGTTGGTGTCCCACGATTAAGTTTTTTCCTGTTGGTACCCCTAAGGTTTTGATTTGTTCGCTTTGTAACCGAAATTTTTCATATCCGTATCATTTCGGTTCAAATTGATCAAATAGAAGCTCATCACTATGTTTATTGACATCAACTTAGTAGGATTCGACTCTTAAAACACTCAAATCCATACTCGAACCATTCCGATTTGAATTCTTAAGGTCGAAACGGGTTGTTGCTTCGGAATTCAAATCGACATGGTTCGGACATGGATTTGGGTATTTTAGGAGTCAAATCTTACTAATTTGATGGCGAGGAACACAATGGTAGATTTGGATTTAATCAATTTGAACTAGAATGGTACAAACATGAAAAAGTTTGGTTACGAAACAAACAAACCCAAACCTTAGGGGCACCAACAGGAAAAAACTTAATCGTGGGACACCAACAGGAATAACCCTAAATACAGGGACACTAACACGAATTTCCCAAATACTAATGATAAAAAGGTCCCTTTAGTATAGCTGGAGTTTTACAGAGCTGAAGTTGGAATTAATAGGTAGAGCTGGATAAAGCTGGCAGGAATTGCTGGAGCTAGAATAAGTAACTGAAAGGAAAATGGGTGTTCGGTATGTATGACATAAAATTGTAAAAGCAGTAAGTGCAATGACCAAAATAGCCTGAAATGAATCTTTTTTAGAGCAACACGTGCTAATCACATGACCCAACCTAACACATATACCTACTTCAACCTCGATTCCTCCCACTTCTGGTTTCTCTTTCCCCTTACCCTTTTCCCTTGTCAGCGTTCATTGTAAGGATGTTCGTTGTCATCTAGATCTACAAAAGGAGGTATCTTCCATCCTACTTCAGATATGGCGTGTTGATTGCTATATGTTTTTTGATATTGAAATTGCTTGTGTGGTTAGGGTTAGTAGACTTAGTGTTTGTTTTACCTAAAATTAAGCCATTTAGGTATGTTTTGCATATTTGAAACAACACCTTCTTCGTCGCGACAAAGCCATGTGAATTGTGTAGTTGAATTCAGTTGTGTTTTAGCATAATTGAAACAACACCCTCATTTACTTATGATTTAGTAGATTCAATTCATTTAGCTTTTATTTAGATTTTGATAACTATAAAGCATATCTAAATCTGTTAGTAATTCGGTGTATTAATGGACTATATGGTATATCAATCAATCATGGAAAATGTTTTGTGTGTGCAATGGAGTAATGCATAATGTCTATTTTATTAAGTAAAAGTAATTTGATTTCTAATTTTCTTGGTGTAGCTATGGTATTTCTCTTGTCATCATTAGTGTCATTGAGAAATATTTTTGTCGACAGTGATATTAGGAATGATTGGATAATCAACAATGACTATGTGTGGTTTGAGAAATTGAAACTAATGATTTGTTCAAATTAGTTTATGTTACATTAGATTTGGTGTTATAAAGGAATTGTAGTTTATTGGCCTAGGAATTGTTGTTATATTGTTTTGATTTGGACAAGTATAGATTTGTTAAACAAGATTGATAGGTGGTAAGATTCTTCATTATATACTATGAGATTTTGTTGTTCATTAGGTAAAGTATATAATTGTTGTTGATCCTTGATTTGTGGGAAATATGAAGAAAATGTCTCAACAATCCTCCAAAAAATCTCCTTTAAGGGGAAGGAAAAGAATTTCGTATGGACAGATAATTTAGAAAAGAAGTAGGTTAAAATATGTCGGTCATATTAGATGGTGCATGGGGAGGGTGTCTCTTTTAACTGGATCGACAAAGCAAGCACATTTGAGGAACATACAGGGTTGAAGTGTACCAAGGACATTGCAAAGAACAATTTTGATTACATCAAGGTGATTTGGACTTTATGAAACAAAATTAGGTATCATGAACCTGGTTGTTGTTGGGAACCTAATAATGGAGTGATCACGACAACTGATGAATGGCGGGACAAAAAGATCAACGTAGTTTGATTGAATATCAGAATTTATGATTTAGGGTAAATTGATGTATCAATTGTGCACATACTTGTCTCTAGAAAATTAACGAGTACAAGAGATTTCGCTTGAACTTAGTGGATTATGGGACTCGATATATGGTAGTATAACGACGACTGAGAGACATTGTGTGGCTCCTACTATGGATGTTCAAGAAGCTGAAAAAGCAGTGGAGGATGATGGAGGGAAAGATGATGATATTGTAGGTCTCAGCTAGCAAGTGCCACAAAGAGTTATACAAGATATAATTCTAAGAAAATAAATGAATTATGTAACATCTTTTAAAATATGTTTCCTGATGATGTTTGCTACATTCTTGTCAAATGGCAAATCAATCCACTCAAAACAGCCATAACTTGTTGGACCATTTGATGTATATAATGTATAACCTAAAAACCTTATTTCATAGTACCTTATAGTGTGGGCAGTAAAACCTTGCTAGGCTCGGCCTAGAGCAGGGGCAGCAAGGACAGACCTAAGGCCCAAAGTTTTTAGGAGCCTAATATATCTTTATAAGTATGTATATTATTACTAATAAGTATGTATATTATTACTAGTAAATATATATATATATATATATATATATATATATATATATATATATATATATATATGAAAAGCAACTTAGCTCACGATTTGAACTACCACTCCCAACCGTATGTTCCCATGTTCGAGTCTTTGTAGTAACTTTTTCTGGCTTTCCCAAAAATGGGCCCAACAACTTAATTCAAAAGGCCCAGCCCACATAAGTATGCATTTCCATTGAAACAAAAAAAAATAGTATATTCACAATTTCTCGTTCATACTCTTCTTTCTTTCATTTCTATTTAGTCCCTAACTTTATCCCTTAATTTCATCATTTTTATTTATCTCTTAATCTCATAATTAGGTCATAAGAAATCATCAAAAATGGACTTTTATGGTGGCAAATAAAGGTTATTTTGGAAAAATTGTGTGAATTTTTTACTTTTAGTTTGTAATTTCTTCCGACCTTAGTAATGGAATTGAAAATTCCATTTGCACTTGGGTTTGTGAACTTTTGATGCTTGAGTCTGAATGGAATTGCGTATATTTTTTTTTTGTAGTGCAACTTGTGAGGAATTTTTGAATTGTGCATATATGATATATATTATATGAAATTGCTTATTATCTTGAATTGCAACTTGTGAGGATTATTTGAATGGTGCTTGAGTCCCATAGTGCCGGGACGGAGCCTTGGAGTTGGCCATTTCCTTGTGAGGATCGTTGTTACAACTCTATTTTTACTATTATCGTAGATTATTCATCATTTTATAGTGTAAAATGTAACTATACATTGTTTCAATATTAATTAATATGAAATTGTATGTATTATTTGTATTGAGTTATTAAAAGTTAAGGCCCTTATATTATTTTCGCCTTGGGGACTTTAAAATGTCAGGATCGGGGCCTAATGTTTCAATTGCAAACTCTATCAAATGTGTTTGAAACGTATGAGTGCAAAAACTAGCATTTTCAACCAACACAAACAATCAGAATTTAACGAAATAATACACTCAACATGTTCAACTTGTTAAGAACCTTGCCCAATTTGCACAGCAACCACTCGCAATTTTACCTTTTTAGTCTTACCTAAATCAAACACTAACAATGACATGGTTTTACTAAGTGTACTGTACGCACAATTCAACTAGTTTTTATTAAAGGCATCACACAAAACAACTACAATAGCCATTACCTTAAATTTGCTCTCGAATGGTGAACTTGTTGTCGCTGTATTTGACTCTACTCCAATTGAATTCGATTTTCTTGATTTCGCTAATCGAATTGATCAAACCCTAATTGCTTGCAATTGCCCCACCACGAATCGCCTTAATTGAAGAATTTGAAGCTCTAATTCGGGGTTGTGTGTCTCGATTTCACACTCAGGCTTAAAAGCCCCAAAATCATCCTAACCATAGATGTATGAGAGGGTGATGAGATGAATCGTGTGGAATGAAAGTGAATGTTTAGATTCAAAGAAGTAAAAATGGAGAAAAAAAGTTGGGTTCAATCGCTTACCCTTTGCGAGATCTACGATTGGGCCTGAAAGCATTCCAATCTGTCAAAATGTTCAGATTCGAAGATGAAAAAATGGAGTAAAAATTTGGGTATTGTGAGGAAAGAACATTTGAAGGAAGAAGAAGAAGAGAAGCGATTACCTTGGAGGAGAAGATGATTAGGAGCAAAAGTGGTGAATTCCCCATTATAACAAGGTCCATCAAGCTTCGGGGTAGCTTGCAAAAAAGTGTGAAATTCCAGCTTCCAGCTACTCTCAGCTAACGCAATGGGTGCGTCTCTCAAACAACTGGAACTAGCTGAATTGTTTTTTTCCATCTACTATATCCAATAACCTACGTGATACGCATTTTTTTAATAATAATATATGCAGGGGCGGACGCAAGAATTTTCTTCAGTGGGCTAATTTTTAATTATTATTAAAATAATATTATATTAAAAGAAAATTTATGACGTTTTTTGAGATGTTATGTCTGAATTTTCAATTAAATTTCTATTTTTATTAGTTTTTAAATTCTAGGCTTTATACATAGCACATCACAAAATCTAATATTTAATTAAAATTTTAAATTAGTTTACTCGTAAGTTGAATATAATAATTAATTTCATTATCTGAATTTATAATTTCTAAATTATTATAATTGGTATTTTTTTTTTGTCTAGATCTAAATATAAGACGTAACTAGTTTTATAATGAGCCCGTTATATTTAAAGTCGACTAATGAATTTTTAAGGCCCTATACAAAATTTTATAAATAATTTGTAATTGTTCTAATAATTTAAAGAATCATGTGTATTAGGGATTATCTTAACAAATTATTTTTGAAATCCTATATTTTGCTAACATAAGATAGTTATTCTCTTATAAATTAAATTACTAAATAAATTAAGCAGAAAGTATTTAACTAGTGTTATGGTATAATATATATTTAACTAATGTTAAGGTATAATATATTAAATTTTCACGAATTTTCTCTTTTAATGAGATGCACAATCTAAAACGTCCGTTTCTTATAATCCGACGATCGTGATGCGTTCTTGTTCCCTCCTAAGTCACCGTATCTTTTCCTATAATATATATTTTAAATATTAAATTTAGTAATTATTTTCTATTTTCTATTTAAAATACCACCATCAGGTTGAAGATTTCCCCCGTAAAATTGTATGAAATCAAAACAACGTCAAGCTTCAGAGTTGCTAAAACAAGGAATTTCGCACTGTTACGTTACGATACAGGTCGACGACCTCCATTTGTCGCTCCTCTGTTGTTGGAATCCTTGCAACCGGCTATCCCTCGCAATTCCTCTGTTGTTGGTATCTTTCTTTTCTATCTCCAATTTCAATTGCGTTGCGATTAGGGTTTATGCTGCCCTTGACATAATCCAAGTTACCGGGGAAAGAAATCATTTTGATCATCTGCGATGCTTCTTTTTCCTTATTGGCACTGTCTGATCTTAGAGCGGAATTCAGATTCGGTTTTCGGCCTCGTTTCTTTTCTTTTTTACTTGAGAGAATTTGACAGTTGAACTTGTGGCATTCGAAGGAATGAGTGAATGCGAGGCGCAATTTAAAACCCTTAATTTGTAATGTGCCCGTCATCCCAACTGAATTACAAAGCAGTCATTTCTTGTTTGATACTGTGCTTCCGCTCGTCTTAGTTCTGAAAGTTAAAATCTTTGCCCCTCTTATCAATCTTGAGTGATTTGTATTGTATATGCTGCACTGAATCGATCGATCATCCTTAAAAACTGTTTCGATGTATATCATATTATGTCTTGTGGGTCAATATCTTATTTTTCTTGGGATCTTTTGATATCGAATGAAGGATGCCATTAATAGTTTTTCTGTTAGGTCATGGAACTTGGAGAATCCTCTGCAAAAGGTGTTAGGAGGAAGCCGGTTAGACGACACCGGGTTCTTCTGGCTGCTAGTGGAAGTGTTGCTGCAATCAAGTTTGGCCAGCTTTGCCTTGGCTTCTCTCAATGGGCTGACGTAATGGCAGTGGCCACGCAGCCCGCTTTGCATTTCATTGATAGGGATTCAATTCCAAGAAATGTGGCTCTTTACACTGATCAAGATGAATGGTATTCTTGGAAAGAATTAGGTGACAGCGTTCTTCATATTGAGCTTCGTCGTTGGGCTGACATTATGGTTATTGCTCCTCTGTCTGCAAATACACTGGCCAAGGTAATTTTCGGTCTATGGTCAGATTTGTAGAATAGGAAAACTCTTTGACTTAGCAGGTGCATTGGATATTACTAGTGCTAACTATAAGTGATGTTTGGTTGATCAGTAGCCATTGGGATCAATTTGCTATTTACACAAATGACTCACTAAAAAGTTGAAGTGTAGGCTTTTAGCATTCTGTTAGTCAAAACGTGCTCTTATCAGTCCGATCCTGGATGTGCTTTTCTGCTATTAAGATGTTTTTATTTAAGGATCAATAGATGTTGGAATCCACATTAGTCTGTAATCTATCTACATGGTTTATAGTTTGATTCCTTGATCTCCTACTGAAATGTTTCATGGTCACTTTGTCGTCTAGATTGCCGGTGGAGTGTGTGACAATCTACTGACGTGCATCGTAAGAGCTTGGGACGATAGAAAGACGATTTTCATAGCGCCTTCTATGAACACATGCATGTGGACAAATCCCTTTACAGAGAAGCATCTGCTGAGTCTAGATGATATGGGCATGAACTTGATCCCGCCTGTCCACACCAGGCTTGCTTCTGGACAGTACGGGAATGGAGCCATGGCCGAGCCGTCTGATATAAACATGACAGTACGGATGTTCTTGGAGTCGCGGGGCCCGCCACCTGCTGCTGACGACATGTAGAACCCTGATTCTTTCTCTTAGATACAAATTCTTCATTCATGGGAAAGTGCTGAGTGTAGTTATATAGGCATTTTTTGCACCAAAGTGTGGGATTCTTTGGTAACAAGACCTGCACATATGGGTTTCTTTTGGTTAGCATTTCTATTCTTCCAAATGGCATATCTGAGTTTCAAGTGTTAGTATCTTTCTCCTGGGAAGTGCTCAACCAAGTCTAGGGCTTTTAGGAACTTCAATCCGGACTTGGTGTAAAGAGCCTAAATCTATCTCTTATTTTCTACACTTTATGATTTACGTTGTGAAAAAAAAACACTAAAGATTATGATTTATTTAAAAAACCCCATATTTATGATATAATGATTTATTTCACAGAAATCCTAACCTTGTGATTTATTTTCAAAAGAATCGTAACCTTACGATTTATGATTTATTTCCTGTAAAGTCCTAACCTTATGGTTCATTTCGTAAACCCCCCTGTGTTTATGAATTATTTCCTACAAAACCTAACCTTATGATATATTTTCTAAAAGTCCTAAATTTGTGATTTAATTCATAAGAAACCTAGATCTTATGATTTATATCCTGAAACCTAAGTATAATATTTGTTTATGATAAGAAACCCTAATGATTCACATCCTTTTTTACCTATTCTTCTGAAAAAATGATATCAATAGTTTGCATACGCATCCCCCTCTCTTTGCTACCCATGGCACAAGAAATAAACTTTTTGGGCTACTAATAGATCGGTAAGCAAATATTTAGGAGCCCATCATATTAGCTACAATAGTTAAAACATTGTCTCATACCCATATGGTCTTATTGAGTTTGATTTTCACTCCCCATTGTTTTGGAGTCTTTAATGTACATGCAGTGACGGAGCCAAATATTTTCGCAAGGGCTCAAAGACTTAAAGAAAATTTAAACATAATTAGTGAAGATTTAAAAAACAGTAACACAAGAATTTCATTATAAGAAAAATAGATAACAATCAAGTCACAATGTCGCTTCCGACTTTTCAAACTATAAAGGGGATAAATCTCTTTTGCGGGTTCTCATAGTCTAAATATGTTGAATAATAACTTTCTTATTAATGCTTATGAAAACATCCTTCTCCACATAGCACACTAGAGAATCGGTGAAAATCTCATCTCCCTTCTTGTTACGCAAATCTGACTCAAGGATATTCATCGCGGAGAAGGTTTTTTCTATAGTGACGGTCACAATAGGTAACTCCAAGGGCACATGCAGGATTTTAGCCCAGTGGGGGCTTAAGACCTACATGGATAAAATCCCGCGTGGATGAAACCCCACGTGCTAAAATCCTGCTTGGCAAAATCAATTTTAATTACAATAAATATAACACAAATAATAAAAATCACATTAAATTTTTTGTTGCAATAACATCCCTCGGGGTGTCATGTCCTGAAATTATACAATAATATATTCAGTCTCAAACCATCTCACTACATCTTTCTTAATATACGCAATCTAGTAATCATTCATCAAATAATCTCCAAGTCGATTGCGTAGAGAGCTTTTGACAAGCTTCATAGCAGAAAAAACTCTCTCAATGATAGTTGTTGCAATAGGTTTTAACAAAGCTAACTTCACAAGAAGATATACCAAATGATAGACACGATGCTTCTTCAACAGAACCAATTTCTTCGAGAGCTCACTAATACCAGAGGATAGACACGATGCTTCTCAATGATAGTTGTTACATTCTGGTTGACATTCATTCGTTCTAGGAAGTCCATTTTAGACACATTTTTAGAGAGGTGAATTGTACTGTTGATCGAATTGCTAAACTCAGCTTTTCACCGGTGAAAAGTTGAATTGTACCATTTGTGTCTAACCTTAGTCTTGATTCAGAACTTTGTATTCTCATCTGCAAGGATGCTCTAGGTCGGTTTTCGCATAGAAACTAAGATCAGTCTAATTCTTTCCTCATCAAAAAAAAATTGAACCCAATACCTATTTTTATCTTTTTACACAAGTTCCAAGACAAAAACCACTAAGCCAAGATATTTTTCTTGTTATTTATTATTTTATTTTATCTTATACTATAGAATTAAAAAGTTTGAAAGGGGCAAATCTGACAGGGTATATGGGGTACCCTGGGGTTCGTCAGAGGAGAGCGGAGACTGTAGCCTCTCTTAGCTTCGCCCTTGAGCGCATATGCATAGATAAACCCAGTAAATAATATGTGAATAATCCAGTCAATTTATATACTAGACACTGATATCCACTCAGTGCAGATGACTTAACAGAATGACCTATTAAATGTTCACATATTTCACGAAAATAAGCTAGAAATGGAATCTAAATTTTCTTACCCATGCACATGGTGGTTGATTTTCATGGGAGGATCAATACAGTAGGGCACATACATTTATTGACATTAACCCTGTGATCCCTCCCATGTTTCATGAAATAAATCTTGCTCATCATATATGAATGTGACTTTTCATGGTTGGATTTTGTTTCTGCGAAAGCAAATATTATACGACATGAAAATGGCAGTTACTAAAGTCCTTGCCTTTTTTGTTGGTATGGCAAGAAAAGTTTGATGTAAAAATATACATGTAAAAAACCTTCATCTGACTTACTCGACCTGAAGTGGGTAACCACCAATCACACAGAAAGATTAGATACAAAACTCAATATTATCTATCAAAACTTTGTTAAGAAATATAAGTTTTTGTCAAGAAACTATCATTTTTTTATACTATTTTAAATATATATTTATATTATAGCTTATTAAATAAGCTGATAAGTGTGTTATTTTTACAACAATATGCCACAAAATGGATTTTTTTAAACCTTATAATACATTGCAAAAGTTTCTCTTTATAATTTAAATAACTCATTTGTACATTATATGTAGGACAAAATCAACATTTGAGTCTTTTAGAAGCCAAAAAATAGTCACTTTATTTGTAGTTGACGAAACTTTTAAAGTAGTAGCATAAAATAAATCCTACCATTTTAAGTCACATTTATAATCAGACTTATTGAGGTCTTGAGATATAAAAATTATTGATATGATAAAGTTACATAAACCATTATCCAAGCCTCACGTTGTGCACTCATATCAAATTTCATAGTAGTCAAGTCAACGAGCTGCCGTTCCAACAACGGACCAAATCTCTGAGCCCGGCGAGGCCCGGCCCGACCCACTCCAGAAGTCCTCATCTTCTTCCCCTTATAATCTGGATTTCCCCTCTTTCTCCTCTCACACCCTGCAAGTGCAATTGAAACAAATCTTCTTCTTCCTCCTCCTCCTCCACCGGGCAATTCCCCCGATCCAGATCCGAGATCTGAGATCTGCTCCCCCAATTTCTCAGGCATCAACAATGGCAAAGGGCGATTCGCTGAGCGACGGCGTGATCAAGAAGATCGTGCTCTCCTACACCTACGTGGCGATCTGGATCTTCCTCTCCTTCACCGTCATCGTCTACAACAAGTACATCCTCGACCGCAAGCTCTACAACTGGCCCTTCCCAATCTCCCTGACCATGATCCACATGTCCTTCTGCTCCTCCCTCGCCTTCCTCCTCGTTAGGGTTTTGAAGCTCGTCGAGCCCGTGACCATGTCCCGCGAGGTCTACCTCTCCTCCGTCGTCCCAATCGGCGCCCTCTACGCCTTCTCGCTCTGGCTCTCCAACTCCGCCTACATCTACCTCTCCGTCTCCTTCATCCAGATGCTCAAGGCCCTCATGCCCGTCGCGGTCTACTCCATCGGCGTCCTCTTCAAGAAGGATGCCTTCAAGAGCGACACCATGGCGAACATGCTCTCAATCTCCTTCGGCGTCGGCATTGCCGCTTACGGGGAGGCCAAATTCGACGTCTGGGGGGTCTTCCTCCAACTCGGCGCCGTCGCCTTCGAGGCCACCAGGCTCGTCATGATCCAGATCCTGCTCAGCTCCAAGGGGGTCAATTTCAATCCCATCACTTCTCTCTACTACGTCGCCCCCTGCTGCTTCGTCTTCCTCTTCGTCCCCTGGATCTTCGTCGAGTACCCCATCCTGAGGGATACCTCCAGCTTCCATCTCGATTTCTTCGTCTTTGGCACCAATTCCATCTGCGCTTTCGCCTTGAACCTCGCCGTGTTCCTGCTCGTCGGCAAGACCTCCGCGCTGACCATGAATGTGGCTGGGGTCGTCAAGGATTGGCTGCTCATTGCCTTCTCCTGGTCCGTCATCAAGGACACCGTCACTCCGATCAACCTGTTTGGCTACTTCCTGGCCTTTTTGGGCGTGGCGTACTACAACCATGCTAAGTTGCAGGCGCTGAAGGCGAAGGAGGCGCAGAAGAAGCTCGCTCAAGCGGACGAGGAAGGCGGCAAGCTCCTGGAGGAGAGGGAGAGCGGAGGAGGCGCCGGCGTTGGTGACGCCAAGAAGAGTGAGAATCAGTAGTGAAAGTTTCCTGCTTTCGGATTTGGATTCCGATTGCTTGGAAGCCTTTTTTTAGTTACTACTACTACAAGCTTCTGCTGTTGCTCTTGCTGCTGCTATTACTGCAATTCAATTGTTTTGCTCTTGCTGCTGATTGGATCTATGGAGCTTTCCATTTTCATCATCATGTTTGGGAGAGGAATTAGGGATTGTTGTTAGGTTGATATCAGGGATGGTTGGTGGTGTGTTCTCTTCTCTTTTGGCTTACATACTTAAAACCCAGGATAAAAACACAGTGCAGGACCTCTACTTCAGTTTTTTGTTATTGTGTTTATTTTGTTTTAGATGATTATGATTACAATTACCTTATTATTAAGACTGTTGTATCTCATTAGCGTTCCTGTATCTGTTATGGTAATGGCAGTATTTGGCATTTCCTGTGTGTGCGGTTCATGACATTGGTGAATGTGGCATTGCCTTAGCGTTCAACTATGATGATAATCTTCTTATTGAAATGATCTTTTCTCATTGCTTCTGTGTACTACTCAGCTTTTCAAGAAGTCTGTTTCCTGTGCAAGTTAGTATGTGAAATTGCATGTAATCTGATGGGCCCTATTGTATTTTGGTTATTGGGAATTGATAAAATGCCTCTTTTGAGTTTCTTGGTAAGATAAATGCTAAACATCTGAGTGAGTTTGAGAATTGTAGAGGGGCGGAACATTTTACCAGCCTGTTCCTCTGGATAATGAACCTGTGAGCAGAGACATGTGATTGATTTTAAACCACTCATCTTCCGTGTGATCTCTTTGCTTTTACTACCTTGGTTTAGCCATGGCTTCTGTCAGAAAACCCTTCTTTTTGTAGTTTGGTTCATTGCAGCTTATATGTCACAACTCAACTCCCATTTACATCTTCATTTTGTTCTTTATATCTGTGGTTGCTAACTTGTTCTGGTTACGATTGGTTAACTTATCATGGTTCACATTAGAGTCGGATTGTTCAGGTTGATATCCAATATGCGGTGCCTAATGCAAGTTGCCAACTTGTTGAATACAAAGTTTGATATTTTATCTCAGTTTTTCAAACTTGTGGTATGGGGACCCTTTATTCTCCTTAGCCCCATTTAGAGTAAATCTTATATCACCATATTCTGTAGCTTCCAAGATATGTGATCTGTTAAACCCAGTTAGCTTCCCTGTTGCTTTAGGTTTTAGCTCCAACAAGATTGTTATGCAAGAGATTTATTTATTTTTTGATACGTTTTTCCTGAGTTTATTGCCTATTTGCCTGACAGTATTTGGCATTCTTCAGACTTTTGAAAATTGTAAACGTGTTAATTCAAATAGGAGCTAGCATATAGAATTACAGTTGCCTTTCTAAGCAGGAAAGTGCTTCTTCCCCCAACTTGTCGGTTTGGTTGGAGTGAGATTTGCCCAAGATCAAGTTGACTTAAGAGTCTGAGATCCATTGTTTTAGCCAACTTAATAGGTCAAATCTCCTTTTAAAAATCTAGCGAAACCGCAGTCAGTTTTAAGTCATCTTCCCTCTTTCAATATGATTTTACACTAGAGCACATTGCAATACAGTATTTCAGCACCCAGGAGAGTACTTTTTTTTGGCAAGAACATTATTATTACAAAAACACTTAGCACCAATATCTGAGTCCTCTACCATCTTCTCAATCGCAATATCTTCATTACATAACAATCATCTCACACATTCATGTCATGAAGAAGGAAACTACTACTTTTCCCATTAAAAAAAAAACGAAAAACAAAATCCAATAGCAAGGATTAGGGCACACAATCTCTCATCAGTCAAAGCCTCCAAGGGGCAAACTTTTGTGGGGGCATATCACTCCGAATAGGCATTCCTTGATTCTTCTTCAAATCAAGAGCTTCTCAATCGCATCCTGGTAATTGTAAGCAAGTCTTGTATCAGCAATGGCAAATTGAAAAGGAAAAAAACAGAAGAAAAGACTGGTTTTAGCAAGGCACCTTCAGTTGATTTATTTGGGTTTTCAATTGGCTTCCTTCATTGCTGGTCACAGAGCAAGCTATCACCGGCCTTGTAACACCACAAGCCCGGCCAAGAGCTTGCTTTGAGGGCACAAAAACATACGGAACGTTCTGCAAAACATGCACATACATGTTAATTCCCCAGATACCAGACACCACGAAAATCATCAATTGATACAGAATAGATGGTACATGGAATTAACCCAGAAAGACATGAATGGATACAATACAATTATTCTACAGGAGAATGAAGGTTGAATTAGTAACAGCATTGTGTTTAAGAGAGGTCTTCTCCGCTGTATTTATGCAGTCATTCAACTGTGCATCTTACTTCTACCTGTAATCTATCTATTGTCATTCATTGCAAGAACAACTTGCCTAAATAACAGAACATTACATTAGGGATAGTGAAACTGACTAGATATTCCAGTTACCCAAAAAAAAACTCAAAAGAAGAAAATTATATTGACATGATAATGACCAAAATAAATACAAATCTAGACTGAACTGTTTACCAATTTAGCCGACCCTATAAGAACCAGTCACTAGTTCAACTAAACCATAGTGTTTTTTGTCAAGTCTACAACCTAACTGAAATTAACATAATTGCAACTATTTACAACCCCTTCTACCAATGCAGAGCATTGAATAAATGTACCTTGTTTAAGATGACCACTGGACATGAATTTATTGTTCATACAACAATATATAAACCCAGGCCAACCCAACTGCTGCAATATATTTTAACATCATCTGTTTAAAATGTATTTTAAACCTAAATTACCAGCATGTCTCACCAAAGAATTGACTTCAGCAATAACAAGCAGGGAACAAGCATAAGCTATCATTGAAGATGACATGAAATATAATGACAAATACAATCATCAAAACAATATACAATGAGTACCTTGTCTTCAGCAAGCAAAGGAAGGTGGAGGAGGATCTCAAGAGGCTCGGTATCCGCAGCCATGACTACAAACTCAGAGATACCTCTGTTCAAGGTCTTGGTGGCTGCAAATCATCAAGCAAAATTCATGGACACAAACCAGAAAAATTAAACAAGACAAACTGAAGTGAAGAGTGAGTATACCTTCATTGGCACCCTTCTTGAGTTGCTTGTAATTGGCAGCTTGTGAAACCAAATCCATTATCGTAATGGTCAGCTGAGCGTCGGCCAGTGGGTAAGCCTTTGGGTTGACTGCTTCTCCTCCCTAAATTTACCATCAAGCCAATTATTACCGCAAATTGTCAAAACAAAAATCCAAATTCGAAGTAATTAAGAGCCAATTAACTTTGTTTACATCAAGAGAGAAATAAAAAGTACCATTTCAGCGGCGGATCGACGAGAAGACAGTACGAGCAAGGCGACGAAGAGGGAATGAGAGAGAAAGCGGGAGCAAAAAGGGGGCTAGGGTTTTTGCACAAGCGCAAACAAGGGTTTAAGGCGGAACATATGTCGATTTAGGAAGTGGAATATATAGGAGTATAATATTTTAGGGATAAATTACATTTGAAGTCCCTAAACTATAACATAAATTACAAACAGAACTCTTAATTTATATTCAGTTTATTATAGTCTTTAAACTTTGGACAATATATAACTTTTTCACCTTTTATTTGATTCATCAAAATCTCTAAATTTATACCATTTCAAAAAAAAACTAAATTTATAGGAGTTACGAATAAACCCAAGTTATAACATGTGATAATGTTAAAGCACCTCATCATAATAGATAATCACAATAATATCATAAACACAAAGATTTCAATTAAGAAAAAATTAAAGCTTTGAGTCTAATTTAGTAACATTTAGGCATGTCAAGTGATAGTGGTGACATTTGATATAGCGGTAGCAGTGATGAGTGATTGAAACTAGTTTAAATTAAAATTCTAATGAGGATAACATTGAGAAAAATAAAACATTTCAAACACTACTAAATCATAAAAGGATCCGCTCAAAAAAATAATAACAAAATTTATATTTAATGTTAGTTTCCAAATACCTATTGTTTTCAAAATGCTTTGTTTTGAGAGGAAAATCATACTATTATGTATTAAACATCCATCTCCGCCAAGGTAATAATACATTGCGGAATGTTCAAGACATGAATTTGCTCATATCCAGAATTTGGCATGAGACGAGATACATAATGG
This sequence comes from Rheum nobile, assembly GCA_027886185.1. Taxonomy (NCBI): domain Eukaryota; kingdom Viridiplantae; phylum Streptophyta; class Magnoliopsida; order Caryophyllales; family Polygonaceae; genus Rheum; species Rheum nobile. The sequence continues at coordinate 3,049,187 of WOAB01000546.1, read as the reverse complement.
GCTACAGTATTGTCTGCTCGACTAACATGAACACATTGAAAAGAGTTAAGGAACGGTTATAAAATCCTAATTTGGTCTAGAATCATTCCTAAGTAAGAGAGATTAAGACAAACATTATTTAGTCCTTAAACAACACCCATGGAATTCATTTCAGCAATGATGTTGGAAATGCCACTTGAACGTGCGAATTGTAGACCAATTAAACAAAAGGGCTTGAGCTTCTGCAATGTCCACAACAAGACATGTCGGAAGACGATGCACATCTGTAGCCAATACAAAACCATAACTATCACGCATTAACATGCCTAAACCAACCTCATCTGGAAACACAACAGCGTCTGTATTAAGCTTCATACTGCCAAACGGAGGAGGACTCCACAGAGAGACAGTCCGGTGGCAACTACCACTTACCGAAGCTGCTTGAGTGACATTATGAGAAGTTGACACCATCGAACTAAACCCCATGAAAATAGATCTACCTTTATCAATTGAACCTTGAAAAATAGTTTGGTTCCGGACTGTCCATGCCACCCAACAACATAGTAAAAAATTAGTCAAACCTAAAACTCCTTTGGAATCAAGAACATGTTCAGCAACATATAAGAGGCAATCTGATTGGAGACTATAAAGTAGAGAACACATATAAGAGTTTTCCCAGGCAGAATTCGCACCATAACAAGAAAAAAGGGCATGAAAAATGGTCTCAGGCACCCCATAATGGCATCGATCGCATGTAGCAGATTGCACAACACGCCGCATTAACATCCCCTATTTCACACTCAAAGTTCCTGAAAAAGCACGTCAAGCAAAAACTTTCAGTTTAGACGGTACCTGCAAATTCCACACATGGTTCCAAAGCAAATTTCGTGGTTGTTGACTAGCGGGTTGACGTGGTCGACCCATAATAACCCGATTTCACAGTATAGACACCATTAGTAGTATGATCTCATTTGCGAACATCCTTCATTGATCGACTAACAAGGGGAATTTGCATTATTAATGGGATATCAATAGGTAAAAAGAGTTGAGAGAGAAGATTAACTTTTCAGGAATAAGAATCGTGGTCAATTAGTGCATCCACCAACAATTCAGAATCAATAAGTCCCACAACAGTATGCCTTCTAAATTTGGTCCCTTTAAGAAGCCAATTATCCATCCAGACTTTAACTGAACATCCAGATCCAATTCTCCAACAGAGGCCATCTAGTAACAAAGACTTTGCGCCCCAAATGCTCGACCAGGTAAAGCTTGGATTATGGCCAAGGCGAGAATCAACAAACTCCATTCTCCTATAATACCTAGCCTTCAATATCCGAGATGCAATAGAATTGGGATGATGAATCAAACTCCAACCTTGCTTTGCCAATAGGGCATCATTGAAGACCTTTAAATTCTTAAAGCCCATACCACCTTGGCATTTAGGACGACATAGAAACTCCTAGCTTTTCCAATGAATCCTACGACCGTGTTCCTTCGCACCCTACCAGAAGCGAGCTAACATAGAATGTAACTCATTTATCAGCGAATCCGGGAGGCAAAAAACAATCATAATATACACAGGAATAAATTGAAGTACAAATTTTATAAGCGTCTCTCAACCATCTTGGGATAAAAAATTTTCTTTCCACCCATGCAACTTTTTCCACATTCTATCCTTTATAGCAACAATGACAATCTTCTTGGACCTGCCTACTATTGTCAGTAATCCTAAATAGTGAGAATACCGATCCATTTCTCTGACCTGTAAAAACTGTGCTAATTCACTCATTCGTTGTGATGACACATTCTTGTTAAAACAGATCTCCAATTTTTTTCAAAATGCTTAAAGCTATATCAAACACTATTTTGCCTCACCAAACACAGTCTTAACAATCTTCACCAAAAAAAAAACACACTCTTAACAAAGTTAGTGAATTGTAATTGACTCATTAAAGGTTGAAATAAGTTTGTAATTTTGGTCAAAGTTCGGGTCGAGATATGTATTTAATTAGATTAAAACGACGCCGTCCTGGCTCCCTTATTATACTTGAATCCTTTTTAACCTATATTCTCCCAACGCAGCCCTCTCTCTTAACTACACAAACAGAAGACGAGAGAGATAAACAGAGGCAAAGATGGTAGAGGAGAAGCAGTACCAGATTGACCTAGGAAACCTCATGGTTTACAACCCTAGTCATCACTTTCAATCTGTTCCGTCTTCTAGGTAACAATGAAGAAAAAGACGCCCTCTTTCTTGTTGTTTATGCTTTCTTCTCCAATTTGTATTCAGTGTACTTTATGATTATCTGGTAGATATTGTGTTGCTCTCTGAGTTTTAGGTATGGTTTTGCTTTATCAGAAAGTGTAATTGTGTGTAACTTGAGTGCTTGAACCATGAATTCCCATATGTTGCTCCTCTATTTTGTGCTTGCTTCTAGGGCGTTTCATTTTTCGGTATAGCAATTAGGGTTCACAATTTAATTAGTGTTCTTCTTCCTGCGTGCTTCTGATTTTGGTCTTGCTATGATATTTTGGAAAGCATGCACTTTTAATGCTTTGTATATTGGAATAATTTTAGGGAAGAGTTGGTGAAGGTATGTTTAAGGGAGGGTACAACATTAGCTCAAGAACTTGCAAATATGCTATTCAACTTGCCTGCAGAAGAAAGTGCAGATGGACCGATTGTCAAGTTGCCTCCTCCTACCACCAGATTGCCTAGGCAGAAACATGTAGGTCATCTCTTTCTTGGGTTTGCTGACTTTCTTCAGTCTGAGATATAAATATCACTGTGGTCTGTGCTTATGTTTTTAGGAGGAATTCCATTTTGTAAACTTGTTGAGGCATCTGTTTTTTATTTACATTGTGGGTCTGTATTCCGAGGTCTATGTATGTGCACCATTTAGAGTTCATTGCTTCAGTTGAGCATGATTGCGAGGGCGGCAGGACATAGACTTTGTTATATTAGAGTCTTAATTGAGCTCTGACATTTTGATTTATTAGACATGATAACCTTTGAAAAAATACTGGTGTTGTGTGTTAACTGTTAAATGCCTCTTTTAGATTTTTACTATTGTGTCCTCATTTTTCCATGCAGCTTCCAAGGCCGAGGCCCCCTACAAAGTGGGAGGCGTTTGCCCAGAAAAAGGGTAAGACTTCAGAACAATTTGTTTAGTTGTTGATAATACTTGATAACCATCCTGATTTTTACCAGGGGGATCTTTCTTAGTCTCACTTGCGTATTTTTGCAAATGATTTCAGGCATATCAAATAAGAAGAGGGAAAAACGTGTGTGGGATGAACAGACTCATTCCTGGAAGCGTCGTTTTGGCTATGACCGTGTAAATGATGATAAAGATGTACCCATCATTGAGGCCAAGATGACAGATGGTGATTAATTACATTAACCAATTATCACCTTCTGTTTCAATCGTTCTTCCGTTCTCTGTGAAGTGGTTTCAATATCTTGTTTTGACAGCTAAAATAATACCTTTGAAGAGGATATAGATGAATAGCTAGCAGCAATAGTTTGTTCCTTCTGTTATAAGCATATTGTCATCTATGATGCTTGCTTCTGAAATTTGCTGTTCATTGCAAATGCAGAACCAGGGGTGGATCCTTTTGCCAAGAGAAGGGAAGAGAAGAAGGATCGTGTAGCCAAGCAAGAGAGGAATCGTGTGAAGAACCTTAAAGAAGCAGCGAAGGTGGGCGCGCTACCAAGGTACCCACTTTGTACCTCTCATCCTGCTTCTACAGTTATGAAATTTCACTTTAGAAACACTGGAAAATATTACTCAATCTATGGATTCGTTATGAACCATGTGATTGTATATTAACATCTGAGCATCATTAGCTGGGTCAAATATCAACTTTGAATGTTACGATTGTATGGTTGGAAATTATACGAGTTGATGAGTACACCTATTTTTGTCAAACTAGAGAAAAAGTAATTGAAGGAATTCATACTGCATCCTGTATGAAATTTTGTAAGATTTGTGATCCTCATTTGTTTTCCCATAAATGAAGTTATTCCTGAACAGAATGGAATTTTATTTGTTAGCGGAATTAAGATGGGATTATAGCTTGTATTTGCGCAGATAGCGTAGCTCTAAAATAAATAAATAAACAAATTATTTTCATATCATACAGGCTTGTCTAGTCTTATGAGATAGTACATTTTCCCTGTGCTTAAATGTTAGATTTAGTAAGAAGCTTAGTTTAACTTTATCGTCTATCAACGAATTTGATAGATCTCGTTACTGATGTCAACTTTGTTAGGTGCTTATTTGTAGGATCTGTTGAAGTACATCTTTTTTCCATTATGTTACAATTTCTGTGATATTTACTCTATCATTGATTCATATCACTGGGTAATAAAAAGGCCATAATGGACCTTCTCCCTTGAATGATTCTTCTCTCTCCTGAAACTTCTGAATCACTCGTCTTCTCTGCAGCCACATTCAGCTAGCTGCCACAGCTTTACCCATAACAGGAACTCAAGCTGCACCCAAGAAATTCAGCAAGACTGAACTCGCGGAAGTAGCTGGTACTGCTGCAACGTCAACAGCTAGTGGTGGAAAGTTTGATAGGAAGTTACCAGGAGAGAAACCACAGAAATCCAAAGGAAAACATCGCAAGGTACTTTTTTCCTGTTCCCATAATGCGTAGTGTTTCTTCATCTCCCACGAGACATCCATGAAGAAAACGTTTCTTTTTCCCCCAGTTCTTACCTGTTGCGGAAGGGAAGGGCATGGGTTCGCAAGAGAGACAGCAAACCGAGAAAATCCTGAACAAGCTGATCTCAAAGAACTCGCATGAGATTGTTGATGTGAAGAAGGTAAGGCACTTAATTAGACTCGTTTGCTTATTAGATGTTTTGGGGTGCAGATGGTGGGTGAGATGGACGTTAACTTTGTGTGGGTCATCAATGTAATGCAGGCTGTTAACAAGCTAAAGGTGCAGAAGGAGACGAAGGGGAAATCCTCCAGCAAGCTGAAACCAAAGAAGAACTCCTTCAAGAAATCGCCAAAGAAAGGATCTTCAAAGAGGGCACCATCGAACCAAGATTGATTATTATTACAAGCTGAGTAATAGTTTGTTGTGTTTTTGCTAATGCTTTCTAAATTCTTCCAGATAGGAATTATGCTTGTTGCAGGATATCTTGAAATTTTGGTTAGATTTGGCAGAGCTACGTCTGTACCCATGGAATCCGATATCGTCATAGTTGTATCTTTATTTATGTTTTCAAGTTCCCAAGTCAGTTAATTCGTTTTTAAAATGTTAATATTTCCCCTCTAATTAAAAAAAGTGAAAACTGAATTATTAAACTGTAATGTAATGCAAAACCATCATGTAATGAGTAATGACATTCACCCTTTAACATGTAGATATTCGAAGATCATCTCTACTTGAGCTTGAAAGGATTGTTCCATTCCAGATACAATAACCCAAGAAGTCAACTAATCCCCCCTAATCGAAACAAACTGAATTATTCAAGTGTAATGTAATGCAAAACTCATAATCTAATGACATCCACCCTGTAGCGTAGTCGTAGTAGATCAACTCTACTTGAGTTTTGCGAAAAGCAGAAGTTATCTTTTATTAGAAAAAGAAATCAATACAATCTTGGCCATTTGGTAGATTTCTCAAAAACATCTCATTAATTACAAAATAAACAGACAATGTATTCTAGGTTGTTTTTTACTACCATATTTTGATAATGAAAATATTAATTTAAAGGTATCCGAATTCATAACCCTACGCGATATTGAAATATTAATAAGTGACCATTGTATATTATAGACAAAATTTCAAACGTACGAATACTGAGTTTTAATTCAAGACAGTTATCTAGAAATTATTGTCTAATGGTAATTTTTCGACTAAATTAGCATATAACCTTATTACTCATAGTAATGTCAATTTCACGGACTATAATTGGATATGGAAATTTGATACAACCCCTAAAATCATTTTTTTTCTTTGGAATGCTTGTTGATTGTCTTCCAATTACTGAAAGATTAAATCAACACTTTTCGTGTTATCCTTCACAATGTAGTCTCTGTCATGTAAATGATGAAGATACAAACAATTTATTTTTCATGTCCTTTCACCCAAAACATGATATATAATCTTAAACAAAAATCGGGAAAAACTTCTACAATTATTCATTGACTTCATTCAAAATTTAAAACTTGTTCAGAGACAACAATAAGGATGATTTTAACCTATTTTCTTCTTTATGGTGGACTATTTAGAACCATAGAAACAATATAATTAAAAAAAAACTTGAAACCTTCCCTTTTGCCATCAAACTATTCTTTCATTAAGAATAAAGAATGGATTGATTTTAACAAAGTAATATACAAATTTGTAAGGGTGCAATTAAAAATAATAAGTGGGACATGAAAAAAATATTGTAGTTGGAAGAAATCAGATCTTGGATGGGCTAAATTAAACTTTGATGGCTTGAAACGTATGGACAGTTCATCACATATAGGTTATATTCTAAGAACTCATGATAGTTCGTTCTTATTTTTTGATAGAAAATAAATACCTAACACTTAGGGTTCGTTTGGATAACCGAAATAATGTATTAAATTGCATTATCCTGCATTAAATTATTATCTCTGAAAATTCAAACGGATCCTGATGTTTTGCAATCTGAAGCATACGCTTTACTTGAAGGGTTAAGATAGGCGTTATCTTTTAATTTTAAAAATCTTATTATTAAGGGTGATAAATTGATAATTTAGTTGTCATAACTCAGTTATATTAAGGGCATTTAAAAAATAGTGTGTAATAAAGACTATTATAACTGATATTATTTCCCTAATGAATTACTTTGACTCAGTCTTACTTTTCCATTGTTTCAAGGAAGGTAGACATTAATGTGGATGTGCTAAGAAGATTTATAAAAGCCTATCAACCTCTTGGACGAACAGATCAAATACATTCGTTGAGAGATGATTTTTGCAATGAGAATTGTACTACTGATCTTTGTTGTAAATGCTTTATAAAGATCATCAGATTTGATAATTTAGATTAGCCCTTTATCCGAAAGGGTAACCTAGTGTTTGCTTGTAAAAAAACAAAAACAAACTTTACTTGAGTTTTACAAGATTGATCCAGATACACAATAGGGCCAATACCATCAACAATAAAGAATTGCTAACAAAGCCAGGTTAGCCAGCTCGTGAATAACACTATAACTATCAACAATAAAGCGGAGTTGCAGCAAAATGCAAGAATATGAGCTAGGCTTCCAAATAGAGTAGCTGTACTACCGGTGGATAACGTCATGAGCAAAAGATTCCCTACATGATCAAAAGATCCCCATGGCCAAAAGATGCTATAATCACTGCATGTCAGTGTTTACTTACAGCCAGTAGTAAACCCAAAGGATCCCCATTGCCAAAAGATGCACTTGCAGAACTATTCCATGTTCTAACCCAAAACCATATATATCATCATATCAACAATTCAAGATACTAGCTATATAGAGCTCTTGAAAAGAGCAGTTAACTGAGGAGTCATAGGTGGGTAATAATTCAGCTTCAGTCCCATCCAGTCGGGACAATCGTTGCATAGTCAAAAGCAGCGCCCTGGGAAGAATCAGCAGTGAAGGATGGCTCATAAGAGCAAGGGTAATGATGAGAATCGTCCCCATAGGATGGAGAGTAGCCTCGGGATCTACCATAGTACCTCTGACGACTACCACTGCCACCACCACACAGAGATGATCTCTCAGCATGTTCATGGAGCCAGGCGGGGACCTCCTGCTTGGACTCCTCCATGATACCAACAAGTGCCTTTGCAATCGGTGTGTTCCTGTCACTGAAGAATGCAGTTGCAATACCAGATTTACCAGCGCGGCCCGTACGGCCTATGCGGTGGACATAGTCGTCTATGTTGCTCGGCATGTCAAAGTTGATGACATGGGCTACACTAGGAATGTCTAACCCTCGAGCAGCTACATCTGTCGCCACCAGTATTCGTGTGGTTCCACTTTTGAATAATTTCAGGGCTCGTTCCCGCTCCTAGAGCATTCGAATAAGTAGATAAGACAGTTAATAGTAACAGGATAATGGCATTGAACAACAAAGTATTATGAGTTGAAAGCATGATATACTAAGCTACACTGTATAATGAGAATTTGAAACAAGATGAACAAAAGTATATCTTTAGAAGAAATTGTAAGGAAATTACAGTAACGATGGTATCTAGTGTACTAATACAGAATTTTTCATAGACCACTGCTTCCAAACAAAGCATTAGGAATATATAATATGCATGCTGGTATAATGGAAGACTTCATGTTCATTGATTTTCTTGTCAGAAGGTTGATAAGAGGTACATTAGAAGAATCTAGCAACTGAAACAAGGAAAGTAAAGGTACAGGATTTGAAATGGCAGGATGAGGTAATGATATGAAGAAGGTAGCTTGTAAGCATAAATATAGAAACCAACCATTTGCACTTTATCTCCATGTATAGCAGTAGCAGGAAAGCCTTTCAGGCATAACCATTTCTCAAGTGAATCAGCTCCCTTCTTTGTCTGTACGAAAACAAGGGTCGATGGTTCCTGCAGCACACATGACAGGGTTCAAACAAGAACAATATAAAGTGAAAGCAAATGGCTACATGAAATAGGAACTACTGCCGATCATAGAGCATCTTGTACAGTTAGATCATATCAAGTGACTGAGAGTGAGCAATAACTCCGAATACCTTTCCGACAGACTCTGTGTTCTGGGAAGTGAGAATTTCTCTCAGGTGATTTCTCTTCTCAGTATCATCAACAAACTCAACTCTTTGTGAGATCAGATCAGTACTAGAACCAACCTTTCCAACAGACAGAAACACGTAGTTTGAGAGAAACTCTGAGGCAAGTTTCTGCATGAAGAAAATTAGATATTAGAAGAACCAGGAGGGCATTTTAGCAGAAAGACATGATTTCAATACAGACAGTTGAGATATAATAAGCAAAACACCATCAACATTCTGGAAGGTCAAGAAACTCGGATGACGTAAATTCCTGCAATCTCTCAAGAGTTACAAGACCAAATATTGAGAACACTCCTCAAAACCCAAAATGTGGATCAAAGGATAATAAATTTGAGCATAGGATACAGTTAACTAAGAAAGCCAACTAAAAATATGTAATTTAATTCATAATCTGTAACCAAGAACTAGTGTTACAGGTAATCTAAGGCAATCGGGGATACAGTTATACTGTCTTCCATTAATCTGAAATATTTAATGGATGATCAAAAACTATAATATGTATAATTTGATTTGCCTTCAACTTCTACTTTAGGTAATGGTTGTGCTTGACATTTCCCAGGCATGAACAGTGGACATTACTGTGCCTTGCATTAACGACTTAACAATTAGCATCTTCCTTGTTGCCTAACAGCCTAAACTAGAACATACCAAAGTCAAATTTCCTACAACTAAATCAAATTTCACATGCACTAGAAAAGGTAACTTTAGTCATACTGTGCAAGAAGCAGTGTTAGTGGGACTAATATTACATCACCAACATTGTGCATGCAGTTTACTAATAAAAAATTCTCGTGCATGCATTTAGTAAACATGATAACGAAATGCATGGACAATGGTGACAAATCATAGACTTGCACAAGAACAGAACAATCATTGAAAAGTGGAAGGACCTGTATTTCATCAGGAAAGGTGGCACTAAAAAGCATGGTCTGCCTAACACCAGGTGCAGGCATGTGCATCTGCTGAACTATCTTCCGCACTTGGTGCTCAAAGCCCATATCCAACATTCTATCCGCTTCATCAAGAGTTAAATAGTTGATTTTGCTAAGAGATACTCTTCCTCTTTCTATTATATCAATTAGGCGTCCAGGGGTGGCAACCAGAATATCAACTCCCTTTTGCAGAATACGCAACTGTAATGTGTGTGACAAAACAGAAAGTATACAGTCATGAATCTGGAAACATGATCCTCGTGATGAAACCACAGTAATAATAAGTCAACAGTTATGATTAGTGATAAACCCACAAATCAAATTGAGGTGTTAACGTCATAAGTTTTTAGGTAGCTATTGAAATCTAAGCAGATCACACCAACTGAAACTGCAGAAATCCATCAACAGATCAATAGGCTTGAGCAAGTCGTTACATTCAGAAAAAAATAAAAAGAATTCAATAAGACAGTCTGTAAATAGAATTGTTATGTCAGCACATAGAGAAGGCAGAATAGCATATAAGAGATAAAGAAAAGAGCACCAGCGGTATATAATGAACAAACACAAAAAACATGAACATAGAGAACAATGTCTTATACTAGTCACCAAGCAGCATTACATATCATTAGTCTATTTTCCTATTTGATAGATAAAATTAAAATTTCTAGTAGAAAAACACAGCTGGTTATAAATCAGTCAGTAGCAGCAAGATCACCAGATTGAAAACAGGCTTAAGATGAAAGTCACCACAACCTGATTCGCCATTGGAGCTCCACCATAAGCCACAGCCACCTTAATACCAGTCTTATAAGCAAACTTCTTAGCCTCGTCATGAATCTAGTAAACACAAACCCACAAAAAAGCACACATCAACATCAAGCAAATTTAAATAGTATATATCACATATCCACAATAAATGGAATATAAGTAATGTCATATTCACCTGGCAACAGAGCTCCCTGGTTGGGGTGAGTATAAGAGCCACCGGACAAGCCGCCTGCCACCACTCCCGGGGACCACGACCTCTAGCAGAAGACGGCTTCCCAGAAGCCTGTAAGCCCTTCTTCAAGATACCAGATATTATAGGAAAGCAAAACGCTGCCGTTTTGCCAGAACCTGTCTGGGCACAGGCCATCAGATCCCTACCTTCAAAAGCTATGGGGATGGCGTGGCGCTGAATGGGTGTCGGCTTTGTGTACTTGCACCTCCTAATGTTGGAGTTCAAGGCGTCGCAGAAATCAATGTCGGCGAACTCGTTCACCGGGGGTGGCACCGCGTCGCCGGTCACTTCCACTGGTATGTCCTCGTAAGCGTCGAAGTTAATCCCGGTATTATTAGTAGCGCCATTATTGGTTACCTCCGGTCCGAATGGATCGGCCTCAAGTTCAGGCTCTTCGTCGACCTGTACAGCAGCAGCTTGGCGGCTCGACCAGGATCCCCAGCCGGCTCCGTCGCCGGAGTTCTGAGTAACCCCAGGGGGACTACCCCAGCCGCCGGCGACCGGAGACGGCGAGTAGCCGCCTTCGTTGACAGAAAGTCCGCCGAGATTGTTAGCGAGAACGTCCCAAGAGCTAGCGTTTTCCAACTTCCGACTATCTACACCGGCGCTTTCCCAGCCCCCTCGAGAGGCTCCAACGGCACCATCTCTGGGAGCATGGCTAGACCATCCGCCAGAGCTCCGGTGATCGGCCGGAGAAGAGTTCCGTGGTCTTCTGGCGTGGACTGCATTGTTCCATGGTGCACTCATCTTCCTCAATCAAAAGCAGGATGCAAAACCCTAAGAGAGAGAGAGAGAAACTCCTGGATCGCGAAATTCAGAGGGGGAATAAAAGTAGAAGCGGGGTTTGCGTTTGTCAAGGCAGATTGTAGAAAAAAAGCTTCCCGAAGAAGGAACTGAAACCCCCCCGAGATTGATAGGATGAAAAGGAGGGGAGAGGGGATTTATCTGATGCGATGCGGACTACTACAGTAGAGGGTGGTCTTCGGAAAGTGAAAGGGAAACCTTTGATAGTGATTTGATTTGGTGGGTATGCACTGGGTACTAGAATACAGTAGTGGTAGTGGTAGTGGTAGTGGTAGTTGCTCTGATCTCACATAATTTGCATTTCTTCACCTCTTACCTGACATTTCGCTTTCTGTTACCATTTCCCTACTCTTCTACGGACTATTTTATTTTACATCTAACTTCATTTTATTCTGCTCCCTCCGTCCCATTTTATAAGTCTCATTTGTGTTTTTATCATTGTTTATGCCTCATTTGCGTTTTTATCACTGCTTACGGTTAAAGGGAATCTTCAAAATTTTTTCTAATATATAAGAAAAAACATAGTCATGTGAGGTCTTGTTTGATTCGTCTCAACGAGTACTTTGATAATATCAAAAAATTATAATTTTTAGGGTTATGTAATTAGAGATATTAACGATACAAAACTCGCATCGACATTTGAACCCGGGTCAAATGAGGCTTATAAATTGGGACAGAGGGAGTATATATTTTGTGATTCTATCCAAGATATCATCACATATTCGTCGGAGTTCTTATGTAGTTAGTTATTGTGAGATCAATACTGCCATGTATATTTTGCAAGTCAGTGACAATGTTTTGTGTTGGGCTGCGATCTTGGGCCGATATTATTGCCAAAATGTGAAATGATTACAAGGCTCAAGCTTCAAATCTACATTTGGAACGAGCATAGCGTCGTCGTCAGGGTCTTTTGTTTAAAGATAAAGGATTAAACTGGGGCAATTCAGAATTGGCGAATTCGTAGGTTCAATTCCTACTGGATGCACGACAATGGATAGTAAAACACTTTTAGTCGTTAGCACTATAAATGACTACTCACATGGACAACGATTAGACTTTTCGGTAAAGTCAGTCTTTCCGCTAGGGGAGAGGAGGAAATATGGCCTTCTTTTCGATCTTGTACGAAGCAAGGAAACCAAATTAACCTCAATCCATTGCTTCTTAGATGAAAGACCACAAAAATCTAGACAAACAAAGTGAAGAATTTGGTTTACACGACTTTAGGCATATAAAGCAGCTACATAGGGCTTAGCGCAATCAACTAGTTATACATATTTGAAATCAAGGATTACAAAAGGTGTTGGGATTCTGGATGTAACAATCAATCAACGAACAAGTCTTGGATATCGGTTTGAATCGTGCAAGACACTTTCCAAAAGTACTATTCGACCCTATCAAAATGCCTAAAGGTTACACGAATTTCACATTGGATAAGACAAACTTCCCTCTTGTTTCTAGGCAACAACACAAGAGAAACACTTAGAGAATTTTAGTTTCTTGTTGGATGCAAATCACAAAGGTAAGTTTTTAGGGACCCAAAACTTGTCCCCACCATGCCCTTTTATAGGTTATGGGTCGGCCATGTCAGTTACAAGTCGATTATGGAGGTTATTAATGGTTAAAAATCACGCAAAAACGTAGCAACGCACTGTTTGTGCACAAACCGTACAGACTGTGCAACCATTCGCACACAGACTAGGGCCACACCGTAAATCATTCATTTACCAAAATCATGCGTATTGTCATGCCAGAAATCGCACAGGACAACTATCCTAATCTGCAAAGTGTGACAATAATAGCCTCGATTTGAGTCCGCGTAAATGGGTGTGCACCCTGCACCTACCAGCCGACAATGAGCCTACCAAACCTTATAGGTCTTGAGTGAACCCCGATCACATCAAATGACGATGACACTAAAATCATCAACAAAAGGATCACGACAAGCATTTACAATGGAAATGAATTAAGTCAAATAATTCCCCCCTTAAACGCAGGTAGGGGTGGTGAATAAGGAAATAATTAGCACATGATTAGGGTGAGATCAATTGAGGGCATAATTTCAGGATATTAAATATGTAATGGCCATAAAAGATATAACCTCTAAAAACATATTTGGATGTAAGAAAAGGGACGTTTTTTCCTACATGAAACTAATATAAAGCTCACAAACTCCCAGCAATTTCTTTCTACTTGATCTCTGGTTTCGTTAATTGTTGGGTTATTCAAGCAAATTTGCCTTCACTTTGCTCATCTTTTTCTATATTCTTTATATTTCCAGGAAAGTTCATATTTGAATCGGTTTATTTCTATTCTGATATCACTTAATTTACGTAATTGTTGAGCATATTACTCGATTGTTGTCATCTATATACATTTCATATTTATCATTTACTTATTATTATATTACTTGTTATGACATGTCGTCATTTTGCAACCAAATCTGTCATTTTGGCTAGGGGTGTTCATCCGGTCCGGATCGGACCAATTTTTTTCAAAAGTCTGGACCGGAGACCGGACCTATTCGGTCTGGTCCGGTCTAAGACCGGTTTAGACCGGAACTTATTTTAAAATAAATAAATTAAATTCTTATTTAATATCTAAAAAACATTTATACTCCTAACTTATTAACTTAAGAAAAATATCTATAAAAAAATATTTAAATTCCTAACTTATTATTATTATTTTATTTTAAAAAAAAGGTCCAACCGGTCCGGACCGGTTTTTTTCCGGGTTTGGACCAAAACCAGATTAAGGAAAATATCCGGACCGGAGACCGGACCGTAATTTCCCCGGTCTGGTCCGGTCTTTTCCGGCCCGGTTTTTCGGTCCGAGCATGAATTGAACACCCCTAATTTTGGCTATTTACCCCTCAAAGTAGCATCTTTAATGGAGTGCTAACTTGCCCCAAACAATAGGCGCTCACCGTGGGGCTATAGCCGATAAATAAATCCAAAATCTAAACTGATATGATCTAAGTTCACATCAAGCTGCACGAAGGGACCATGAGACACACCACACCAAAGAAAGCACGTACACAGCCACCAACGTGCCTCAAATTAGGGTTTATCAAGTTTACCGAGCAAACCCCATCCAATTCAAGTCTCAACAGTTCCAATTATCATAAGGGGACATTTGAAGGGTCCATACCAAAGAAGAAACCATTAGAGGGAGAAGTTCTTGGAGAACGACCTTTGAACACCATGCGAGTGGCATCATCAAGGGCACGAGAGGGAAGCGACAACCAAAATGAAGTTTCAGACCACTTGGATCGGACATGCCTTAGCCACATGCCAAGAAATGTGTCTAGGAGTATAGGTAGATTCACATGGCGAGGGAAATGGAAGTGGGCTTGGAGGAGTCAAGCCCACCAAGCCCAGCTGTGGCACCGAGCATTTCAACATGTGAGGCCCAACCTTGGACAAAGGCCCATTTCTGATTCATTCGAGCATTTAGGATGAACTTTGGATATGTTTGTGTTATTGGATATGTTTATCTCGTGTCCAAGTTTCAAGCCCAACGGAGGAAGCAAAGATACATTTTTTTTGGCATTTTTCATTTTAGGATTTTCCGGTGAAGCATTTGGTTATTTATAGGTTGTGTTGTTTTCATTTTGGAACTAAGCTTTAATTAATTTGAATACATGAAAATTGAGTTTCTCAATTAACTCTGAGCTTCCCGGTCTTTGAGTGATTTGACGTTATTCGAAAGCAACTACTTTGTAACCCAGGTTGCCAGCCAAACGAAGGGTTAACTTGGCCTTACAACCGACCCTATTCGACACCCTTGTACGAAGACGTTTGTTGTTTTGTCCTTGCTTGAAACCTTCCATGCTGCATAGCAAATACTTCAACATGACCACTGTGTCTTTTTTACGCGAACATCCATTTCGAACGTCAAATTCGCATTCAAACGCGTATTTCTTGTAAAATTTAACCCCTTCATCTACCGTACTAAACTGCATACCTACGACTAGTTTGACATCATCGGGGAAAACTATAACATAGTAAACCGAACCCTCTTGAGATAAGTGAGCCTCGTAGTGAGCACTTGAATCACCCCCATCTATTGGCATATAATCGGAACTGTGACAACTGAAGGCACGAGATAGATCACAGCTTGGTGCAACAGAGGCAAATGAAGACACTGGTAGCAAGAGACATGGTATTAGTAATAGGCTCGTAGTGGAATGAAGACAAGTTCATATGGTATAAACAATAGGTTCATGAGTTTAGAACAATTATATTGTACTGCTTCTCTACATTTAACACGAATTGAATCCACTGGCATAACCAAGAACACAACAAATGATGTAGAAGAAAGAAAGGAAACAACACAAAAAAAAGACAATGCGTGAACAATTTGAAGAACAACACTAGAAAAACAAAAATAAAGCAATCGAAGCCAAAAGACCTAATTTTTTCAAAGGTGCACCAAACTAATTATGGACAAGTGAAAAGGAGGTATTTTGTGCGAAATAGAAACAAGGAATCAATCACAAACAAAGAACAACAACATTACATAGAAGAAGGGGCAAATTAAACAAACTAAAAACAAAAAGCAAACACGAACAAGCTAGGGAAAATCAAATTTCTACTTACTCAAATCCATGCCGGTCTAGAGGATAGAAGTGCGGAAAACACATATGGTGTCTTACTTAATGGAAGCGAGCAAGGAATCAAGAGAAAAATCAAGGAAATGATGAGATGATGCTCTATAACAATGGCGATTCTCTATAGCACAAGTGCCAGGTCGAGAGAGCGAATAAGATGAGAGGGAACAAATGAAGCGCAAAAGGACAATTCTGCCCCTTCGTGTCGATCCTGTAGCAAAAAAATTGGGCGCTTGTGGACCGTAAGATGAAGCGAGGTGGACGGCCCAGATGTGGTCCGCATTTTGCATAATAGGGATGCTCCGTATCAATCCCAAACCATATTTCTTAATCTAAATATAATATAATCTAATTAATTTCAACTCCCCCCCATAATAGCCAATCTCCATGTTTATATAATAGTAACCCCAAATGTTACATTTTGAAATAAACTTCCACCTTTTTCCTCGAGAATGCATGTGGCAAGGCCAATTCTTGGACCTTGAATTGGTTAATCTCTTGCTTCATTTGTATTTTGGGATTTCGAAAATAGTTTTGTATCATCCTTTATATTAGACCTAAATGTCCAAAACATATAAAAACACAAGTGTAGACTCCAAATGCAAATTAATGAAAAAACTAACTATTAAACACATAAAATATGTATGAAATATCTAATCTAATATACAACTAGACCCTAAAACATGTATAAAATATGTGTTATCATCAGGTACTTGAGCACTTGCTCCGGCACTCTTGGCTCCATTTGCCTTGTCTGGTCGTTGGACACTTGTGGTAAAGATTGCAGCTCATTTGGATCCAGTTGGTTCAAAGAGTTGTGAAGAGGCATGGCTAGCATGGCGCGTGGCGTAAATGATACGACTCTAACTTGTCCTTGGTCATTTGACTCGGGCACCAAGGCACATGGAGTGTCCTCAACACTTTTGACACTTGATGGATGCCTTTGTGATGCATTTGATCAAGTTGTGGTGGCTTGGTCTTATTGTCCTTGGTGTGGTACGGTCGTGATCACATCAGTTTTGAATTAGTATATGTCTATATAGTTTGGACAACAGGACAAGGTGTTGAAATACAACAAAATAAGCAATATTGTTCTAATCCGCCTAGGCGCTATCCCCGCCCACCCAACTCTCGTCTAGAGACTCTTACAACATTGCGCGTTGACCAACTTCGATGGAACCATGATCGAGGTTTGCAACTGCCACACCCTCCTCGTACCCCATTTGTCCAACAACTCGTTGTAGGAGAAGGAGATCCAACTGCAACCATTGCCTACAAGTTATAGTTAAAGTGCCATCATCCTCGTCATTTATTGTTCGGATAATGCGCCAAATAGGAACTCCCCCCACTTATTCTACCTTAGGCCCAGTAAAAAAGTTACATCGTGTGGTGTGCATCGCTAGTGGCGGAAATCGAACCTATGAATTCACACTAAACGTCCGACCCTAATACCATTGCGCTAGTGGAGGGGTGTGCTCCTCGTCATCTTTTGTTGCTTTGCCTTTCCGATCCCTTTTTTAACCCCTATTAATTATGTTACAATATATTTTTGAACATTATAACACATATATTAGTAATATTATTATAAACCTTCACTTGTAAACTTTACAAATCAAGCTAGTATCAAGTGTATTAACTACAAAGTACAAATCTACAAGTAGAGTGTGTAAAAGTAAACTTTACATCTAAACTTTGAATAGTTAATCTTTCAAAATTTTGTCAATTTTTTTTGTCAAGATGAGGGCAGCCCCTATAGCATTTTATTAAGGAAAATTAAGCAACCTCTCCACAGAGGGGTACACAATCAGAGTAAAAAGTACCAAAAATACAAGAAGGGGAATGAATCACTCAACAAAATCAGTTTGGTAAGAAAGCAACCAATTGGCGAGACGGTCAACCAACGCATTAGATTGACGGCGAACATGAACGACCTTTACCTCACCAACTCCGACAAGATAGCAGCGACATTTGTCCAATAAATAGAAGTCGGGGTGCTTTGACACATCGAGGCCATTAAGCAAGGTAATGATCATGGCAGCATCAGATTCTAGAATCAGACAACGAAATCTTGATCGCCTAACAATTTGTAACCCAGGAGCAATTGCGCACAACTCAGTAGGTACAACAAAAC
Organism: Rheum nobile; assembly: GCA_027886185.1. Classification (NCBI taxonomy): domain Eukaryota; kingdom Viridiplantae; phylum Streptophyta; class Magnoliopsida; order Caryophyllales; family Polygonaceae; genus Rheum; species Rheum nobile. Next base: position 3,030,949 of record WOAB01000546.1, on the reverse strand, counting down.
ATTGCCCATTGCAAAATACATCTGCTCTCAAGAATCCACCAAAAGAGTTACGAAACAAGCCACCCCCACGGGCCATGCTCGAGTTACCTTTGTTGACAACGTCGATATTGAGCTTGATCTAACCCCCGGGGGAGGGGACCAGACAGTAGTCAAACCCATATTGGGGCTCATAGGACGCACATGACTAAAAGTAGTGGATAATATAGACATGTTTTTGAGCCATATGCTATGAAAATTTGCCACGTCAGTACAAAGTCGGGAAGAAAGGCTAGATGATCGATCAACTCCCTCAAAGACAAAAGAGTTGCGGCATTTTCAGAGGTGCCAAAGAGTATTATGCAAAAACAAAGCTCCAATCATCACCACTAATAAGTTTTGTCAAAAGTTTTTGGTTTGAAAAGTATAATCTATCTATATACTATACTAAAGCTCTAATTATTTCTCTTATGTGGCGGTCCTTGTGTTATGCCACATAATCAAATCTCAATATAGAATTATAATTTTATTTATTTTATAATTTTAATAGGCTCATTTGCAAATCTATACCACTTTGGTGTTAAAATTTGCAAAGTAGTACTTCTTTTAAAAGATATTACAATAATATCCTAAAGTAACTTTTTTGGATTTTTTTAATCTTTTTTTTTAATCAAAAAATCTGAAATTAAATTTATTTTCTATAAATAAAAAGATAAAATAAAATTAAAAATATTATAATAATCAATAAAATTTTAAACTAATTTATCATTAATCTACTAATCATTTCATCACTAAAATTTGATAGTTTAAAATTTGATAATTTTAAACTAATTTATCATTAACCTACAAACCCTAACATTTTGCACACCCCCAAATTCCAGATTCATCTTCCTGTTCATCTTCTCTGACCTCGCTCTCGGTCGTCTTCTCCGACCTCGCTCTCCGGTCATCTTCCCTCTCGACTCCCTCTCGGTCGTCTTCTCCGACCTCGCTCCGTTTACCATCTCCATCCTCTTTCCAGATCCAGATCTGGTTCCATCTCCATCTCCATCCTCTTTCCAGCCCCCCGCCTCCCCCACCTCCTCACCCTCCGCCTCGAGTCCAATGCCTTCTCCGACCAGATCCAGATCCAAACTTAAATCGAAACCTCGATCGCTCTCCGACTCTCCCAGATCCAGATCCTCGATCTCTCCCAGATCTCTCTGTCTCCGCCTCTTCCCGCCTCATCGGCCAAATCTCGACCTCGCTCCCCCCGCCGTCAACCGCCTCCCCCACTGCCTCCCCACCTCCTCACCTTCCACCTTCAAACCCTAAACCTAAATCGAAGGGTTGAACTCCATCTCCCACAACTCGCCGGCGACCTCCCCCGACAACCTCCCTCTGCCCCCGACGACCTCCATCCTCGAATTGCAGTTTCCAGCTGCCCCCGGCGACCTCCCTCTACCCCCGCCTCGAGTTCTCCCCCCGGCGAACTCCATCTCCCACAAATCGAAATTGCAGTTTTCTCACCCTCCGCCTCGAGTTTTCCTCCCTCTCCCCCCGCCTCGATCTCTCCCAGATCCTCGATCGCCTCGAACCCTAACCCAGCGAACCCTAACCCTAACCCAGATCTCTCCCAGATCTCTCCCAAACCTAAGAAAATATAAATTCATAAATTAATTTATATATTTTAAAGTATAAGAGAATCTAAAGAAAAGATAAATTCAGAAACTAATTTACCTTTTCTTTAAAATTTCGAAATTGGGTAATTTTACCAAAACACCCTTATTTGGGTATATTTTTGGATATTGCATTCATATCCAAAAAAAGAATACCTACTTTGCAATTTTGGGCACCAAAATGGGTATTTCTTGACATTGTTTCATTTTAATATGTACATATTCAATTTCTTATCTATTTATTTTTTACCTAAAATACCTTACCTCAATTATACAAATATTATCATCTCAAAGATTATTTATATCTTTTTACCTTATTAGTTTTTTCTTATTTGTAAATTATTTATAATATATTTTAACCTTATTACTTACGTTACTTCTTATAGTTTGAATACTTAAATTTATATAATTGGTAACATGCAATTGAACATAGTTGGTAATATATGATCATGGTTGCTATTTAACGCCCACCCTATATTTCTTCATAGCGCCTACTCTACGACCGTGAATTGACCACGGAGGAAATGCATCCGTCCGTAAATTGACCACAGACGAATTGCGTTCCTCCGTGGTCAACTCACAGATGGATGCAGTTCCTCCATGGTCAACTCACGGAGGAACCGCGTTAATCCATCACAGAGGAATTGCGTTCATCCATCACAGATGAACGTGTTTCATCCGTGACGGTGGGACGTCGTCTTCTTCCTCAAAAGACGCAGTTGTTCATTCGTTTAAAGAAATCAACCCAAAATCAACTAGCAACAAGAAATCAACCCGAAATCTATCTAAATCATGTCCATTATATATTTTATTTATCTATAGACTTACAACTTCGAATTTATAAGACAAATTAGGTCAATAATACCCAAAATTCAATCTTGAAAATTTGTTTAAACCCTAACTACGAATTTACAAAATTAGTTGATAAACTTATATTTTCTTGGAGATGGTTGGTTGATTCTTAAGTATGGCACCTCCTTGATCCAAATTGATGACAATTTAGTAGCTAAGTGAGGAAGAAATGGTTGATTTTTGATGGCTTGTGAGATGAGAAATGAAAGAAAGGAAGAGAGAAGGGAGATGGGAAATGAAAGTGAGGAAGAAAATAAGGGTGGTAGAGTAGTAATTTTGGAACAAATATGAAATAAATATGTGTAGAGGGGGCTCTATTTAGAAAAATAGGTCGCTGGTGTTGGGTGGGTGTCATCATCAACTCCAGCATCTTCTCCTACCGTGCAACCAAAATGTACCACTTGGTGAGTAGTGGTAAAACAATGATGCCGGGTTTGCACGGCCTTCAAATACCACAAAAAAATGGGCCCAGATATGATCGTGGTGTGGGCCATGAGTGGTCTTCCTTCGCGGCTGTCGACTATGGGGCCTCCATCGTTGCCAATAAATTAAGGTTTTTTTCGGGGGGTTGACTAGTGCAGGGACAAGAGAGACTTACAATGGTGGTAATTACCTTCTTCAATAAGCATGGGTCTCTTCCCTGCAGATTAGTTGGAAACAAAAACAAAAACAAGGCAAAAACAAACAAAACTAATGCAAAAATAAAGAAAGAAAAGCAAAGAAAATAATACATACCTCGGGTTGCCTCCCAGACAACGCCTTAGTTATTGTCATGACATGACATACCGCTTCCTCATCCTCAACTTGGTTCGCTCACCTCCAATGAGCGCTCGGGGTCTCCATCAGGAGGGTGTCTCTTCTGGTCGTCTATGCTAAACCCGACCGTCTCCCCATCAAACTCCATTGTGAGCGAACCGCTACTCACATCAATCTTTGAACTGACCGTGTTCATAAACGGCCTTCCCAGCATCACAGGTGAATCCTTGTCCTGCCCAGTGTCCATGACGAAGAAGTCTGCAGGGAACACTAAGTGATCCACCTGTACCAGCACATCCTGCAGAATTCCCTTTGGATTGACAATTGAATTGTCCGCCAGCTGGATGACAATCCCCGTCTTCTCAAGTGGCCCCACGTCTAAGGACTCGTAGTGAGCGAGTGGCAGCACATTGATGGAGGCACCCAAGTCAAGTAATGCCCTGTCGAACAGGGTACCTCCAATCTTGCAGGGAATGGTGAACATCCCTGGATCATCTGCCTTCTTGGGTACCCACTTTTGCAGTATAGCGGACACGTTCTCACTCACCACCACCTTCTTCTTCTCCTTCACCGAGCGCTTCCTCTTTTGTGTGCAGATCTCCTTCAAAAATTTAGCATAACGAGGGACACTAGTCAAAAGTTTAAGCAAAGGGACATTTACCTCGCAGTTGCTCACCCAGTCGAACATATCCTTATCCCTGGCAGGCTTCCCGGTGTCCGCTAGAGCCTCTGGGAATGGCGCGGGAGGCTTCTCGGAGAAGAGGGAAGGAAAATCAGGTCGTACGTAGTCGTCCACGTACACAGGGGCCTGGCCGCGGTTTGGGGACCGCGGTCGCGGTTGATTCAGAACTTCAGAAATCTTCTCAGCGAAGAGGCCGCGGTCGCGGCCTTCGTGCCGCGATCGCGGTTTGCTATCGACCTCGGGGGAGAATAAATCAGCATTTTCATCAGCAAATAGGCCGCGGTCGCGGCCTTCGTGCCGCGGTCGCGGCCTTCGTGCCGCGGTCGCGGCCTTCGTGCCGCGGTCGCGGCCTTCGTGCCGCGGTCGCGGCCTTCGTGCCGCGGTCGCGGCCTTCGTGCCGCGGTCGCGGCCTTCGTGCCGCGGTCGCGGCCTTCGTGCCGCGGTCGCGGCCTTCGTGCCGCGGTCGCGGCCTTCGTGCCGCGGTCGCGGCCTTCGTGCCGCGGTCGCGGCCTTCGTGCCGCGGTCGCGGCCTTCGTGCCGCGGTCGCGGCCTTCGTGCCGCGGTCGCGGCCTTCGTGCCGCGGTCGCGGCCTTCGTGCCGCGGTCGCGGCCTTCGTGCCGCGGTCGCGGCCTTCGTGCCGCGGTCGCGGCCTTCGTGCCGCGGTCGCGGCCTTCGTGCCGCGGTCGCGGCCTTCGTGCCGCGGTCGCGGCTCCTTCTCTCCCTTGCCGAACTCGCCTTCGACCTCGTTTTCTTGGTGGCTTTCCTCCTTGGTCACCTGGACCTCCTTCTCAGCAGCCTTCCTGGCCTCTATCTCAGCACCACTTCTCAGCATCATGGCGCACACATTCTCCTTCGGGTTGACTACCGTTTGAGAGGGTAGTTTCCCCGACGCACGAGCCTCTAGCCTGCTTACCGCCATAGACAGTTGACCCATCTGCTTCTCTAGGTTTTGAATACTGGATTTATGTTCCTGCTGATTCTGGGCCACCGTATTTGCTAGCGCTTGGATATGTGCTCCCATCTCTTTATTTGTTTGGACCATAGCATTTGACATTAATAGTATGCCTTGGTTGAGAGCTTTTATCTGGTCGTCGACGGATGTAGAGACACTGGAATTGTGGCCCTGGGGTCTTTGTTCATAAGGAGCTCTAAATTGTTGCTGACCCCCAGGCTGCTGGTATTGCTGCGGACGCTGGAGAAACTGTGGGGGCCTCTGCTGATAGTCCTGGGTCTCCTGCCCCTGATGAGTGTTCTGCTGGTTCCCGTACCTCAAATTTGGGTGATCTCTCCACCTGGGATTGTATGTGCTGGAGTACGGGTCATATTTTGGCCTTTGAGGGCCATATCCGCCAATAGCGTTCACCTCAACAGTTGGTTCTTGCAGGGTGGGACATGCATCAGTTGGATGTGTATTCTCATAGCATATCCCACATGATTTGACTTGCTGTAAGCCACCTCTCATCATGCATCTTTTCATCATCTCCTTCATCTCAGCCATTTCAGCAAAAAATAGTAGAATTGGGCTGAGACTCTGCAGCTTTCACGGATTGGGCGCCCGCCCTTTTACTGAATTATCTTGAGCCCTCAGATAGCTCAAATAAGGTCTCAAAAGCTGCAACAGAAGTCTTGTTGAGGATGTTCCCTCCACAAGCAGCGTTCACCATCCTTCTCTCTTCATCAAGAAGACCATCGTACAAATAAAGTACGAGGTCCTGCTCAGAATAGCCATGGAAGGGGCAGTTGGATATCATCTTCTTGAACCACTTGTAATACTCGTAGATCGATTCACCAGACTGCTGCTCGATGTTGCTAATAGCTCGCTTCAGGCTGTTCAGTTTTGTAGCCGGAAAGTACTTCTCCAAGAAGGCTTTCTTCATCTTGACCCATGTGTCAATGCTCCCTGGAGTGAGATAGTAGAACCAGTCATTGGCCACATCCTTCAGTGAAAAAGGAAAGGCCCTCAGCTTAATCTGGTCCTCAGTCACATTCTTCGGCTTCATACTGCTACACACCGAATGAAACTCAGCAAGATGCTTATTGGGGTCTTCACCACTCATCCCATGGAAGTGGGAGAGTAAGTGGATTAACCCAGATTTCAACTCGAAATTTACGCCCTCAGCCAACTCAGGAAACCGCACAGTCAGCGATTGCTGTTGCAGGTTGGGCGCAGTCGACTGCCTCAACGTCTGTTCTTCTTCAGCCATCTCGAATGCAAGATTATCAAAAACCAAAGCACGATTTACTCTGCGACCCTGGGAAAGAGTCCTCTCAATCTCTGAATCAACACCAAGTAGATGGGAGTTAGTAGCACGGGTGTGGACCATAAGATAGATCCACACCAAAGGAACACACACACACAAACACACAGAAAAATCAACACTTGTACTCCCCGGCAACGGTGCCAATTTTGACAAGCGATTGTCGTATACCACTAAATCAAAATAAACCTAGACAAACCTAAACAAGTAGTTAGGGCAAGTAAGGATCGAATCCACAGGGAGGAAGGGATTAATCTATGTTTTGTTCGCATGCAATAGTAACAAGAGGGGGGAGTTTTTGGTTGGTTTTGTAATCAAGAAAGTAAACAAAGCAAATAAGCAAAGAGTGTAATCAAATGTGGGAAAAACACTTAGCCAAACAAGATCCACTTTTCCTATGGTAGATTGGTCCTAGGTTCTCTCTATTCCTTTTCTTTGTTTATTCATGTCCCTATTCTTGTATAGTTACTAGTCCTACCAGTCCTAGCAACTCTTATTATTGAACGCACAAGAAACAATCAAGATTTAGAACAATAATAGCATTGGGCATAGGATCAAACCAGGATACATGTCAAATAATCACAACCCGCAATAATTTAACATACAATCAATCTTCTTTCATAATAATCTAGTCCTACCAGTCCTAGATAATTATGGATGCTACTCTAGATAAGGAATCACCGACCGGTCAATTCCAAACCCTAGCAATAGATAATTACTAAACCTAACTAGGTGATCAATCTAGTCAAATCAATAACAATCCATATGAATAAGTGCAAGAAGAAAGATATAAACCCAAAGGAAATAGGAAATAGAGAATTAACCTCGCAATCAAACCATAGAAAAAGCTTCACATGCCGGGCTAAGCAATGAGTGCTTAGCTACTCATAGTACTGAAAGACATAATTGTTGAAAGGGACAAACTCTGAATACTGAACATACGATAATCCGGGGTTCATATGGGATCCCGAATGGAGGTTGTGAGAGTTAGGTTAAATAAGTTAACCTAAAGCCCAAGATCATAAACCTCATCCCTAAAAAGGAAAAATACTAATATTCAGAATTAAATAAAACAACGAAAAAGGAAAAACAGAAAAAGAAAACAGAAGTTCGGAGCGCGTCGGGCTGACTCCTGCTGATGGCCGCGGTCGCGGCCTTTTGGCCGTGGTCGCGGTTTGCTCTCGAAGTGCATAATTAATTTCCGATAATTCGGCCGCGGGCGCGGCCTTCGGGCTGCGGTCGCGGCCTCTTCGCTATCGCCCATCTCCTTCGGAAATCTTGCCGCGGCCTTCTGCTCCCCGCGGCTTGGTCGCGGTTTCTTCACTTCACCGCCTTCTCACGTGGTTTCTTCATGGATCTTGCTTGTCTCCTCAGGTTGTCAATTTCTCTTCTTCTGGATGTCTCCAATCAGCTCCTCCAGACCACCAAAACCACACTTCTCTGCTCTAACTCCATAATCTCCAATTGTGCATAAAATCCCACCAAATGGCGCCTCAAACCTGGTAATAATCCCTAGAAATGTGCTACAAATTAGCACTGATCAATATCGTTTATGTAATTTTGAATATCTGTTATTCGTTATCATGTTCAGCCTTATACATACTGATATTCATAAACTCTGAATAGATATGCACTATGTGGTAGTTGATATTCCAATTTAAAATATTTGTATTCAAACTATTTGAAACTTTTTGCATATCAAAATAAATATTGTGAATATCGTTCAAGTATTTCTGAATATCTATTAGTCGTGCATGTTGAGGTGCTTGTTTCCTACAGACGCAAAGTGCTTGTTGCTATTACAGGATGAACGTAACGATTAAGAAGACGATAATGATGAAATAGGGGAAAACCAATATATACACTGCATATATTCTGCATATCAATGTATGGAAAATGCATATCACATCCACACAAATGAATATCATATTCACGGCCAAGGAAATAATCCATAATTACAAATTGCATATCATACAAGTATATTATGCATATCACTGTATGGAAAATGCATATCCAATCCACACAAATGAATATCACTTTCACGACCAAAGAAATAATCCATAATTGCAAATTGCATATCATACAAGTATATTTGAATATCATACATAGACGTCTGTCGCCAACGCCGCCTGGTGTTTCTATGTCCACACCACCCTTCTCCACTTCTCTGCCGCGCTCCTCACCTGTCCCATCGGATTCCTCCGGCAAGCCTGCATCATCTCCATTGAAAAATTGAGAAATCGAAAGGATTTAGGGTTCAAAAAAATAAAATCAAATCTGAGGCATTTACATTTTTCCGTCGAGATTTGCGGTTGGGGAACCTTGGGGGAAGTCGATGACAACCAGCGTGAAGACAGCGACAACCGACGACAACCTTAGGGGAAGTTGCTTCAATGGAGGACGGACGAACTGAGAGAGAGAGAGAGAGAGAGAGAGAGAGAGAGAGAGAGAGAGAGAGAGAGAGAGAGAGAGAGAGAGAGAGAGAGAGAGAGAGAGAGAGAGAGAGAGAGAGAGAGAGAGAGAGAGAGAGAGAGAGAGAGATGGGTCTTTTGGGAAGAGGAACACGAGAGAGAGAAATAGAGATGACGTCGTCGATAACAAGAGGAGGCGACGAGGAGACGCAATCGACGAGGAGAAACGAAGCTTGGTGAGACCATCAATGGTAGTTTCGTGCGGCGCCAGAGAGCAATGCAAGAGAGAGAAAGAGATATTCGCAAGAGAGGGGAAGCAAATGCGGAAAGCGTCTCTTTGCTTCTGTTATGGAAAGATTTGGTATTAAAACAAATCCCACAAATCATGCTAATGGAGGAAATCGTGTATGGGTGAATCCACCATCTTATTTTACAACCCTCTAGATTAAATCATGACCATCAATTCTATTATAATTCAACACTCTAGATTAGTACACTCGTTTTACCATAACTCTCCGTTTCACTAGAGCCCAATTCTATATATATATACAAATATGAAAAAATATGTGATATAATTTAACTATTTTCCTTTTTAATTAATTATACATAATTAACATCAATAGTTAAATATAAACTTATTTGTTTTCTAATTCAGTTATTTGTATGAAATTCTTAATTTATTTTTCATTTTTGTATACAAATTCGTGTATATGTTCCCCTTTCTTGGGTTTGGCGGATCTTCGTGTTCTTGGCTTTCTTCAAGAACTCCTTCAAGGAAAACAACGTTATGTTCCCCTTTCTTGGGTTTGGCGGATCAAACCCTGGCGGCGGATGGGAGGAGGGGTTCAACGTTATGAACACCCGAGGTGGTGGAAGGAGGCCAACGTTATGGCTCCTTAGAGAACTTTGAGAAAAGGCTAGGAGAGCCTTCAAAGGGGGAGGGAGAGAGAGAGAGAGAGAGAGAGAGAGAGAGAGAGAGAGAGAGAGAGAGAGAGAGAGAGAGAGAGAGAGAGAGAGAGAGAGAGAGAGAGAGAGAGAGAGAGAGGTGAAGCCAAGTGACAACTAGGAGGGACTCTCCACTAGATTGTCTTAAACTTAACTTGAGAAATACAATGAGATTTCTACCCTATTTATAGAAAAACCAGGGGAAAACTAGGGTTGAAGAGGAAACCCTAATGGGCTTGGGCCCAAGACATAAGGCCCAATCAATTACATCATTCTATAAAGGGATTGCAAAACATAACAAGCAAAGCTATAAATAGAAAGCGGGCCTACAACCAAAGTGAGCAAGCCAACGGGACATGGCTCATGAAACGATGTCACCGAGAGCACGCACGCCCGAGAGGCGCAGCCCGGAAATAGAACCACTTGGAACCCTGCGTCGGAGAAGACGCCCTTCACTTGGCGCCATGGGGGACGCCAGGGACGCGCAAGCCAGATATGCGCTAGACTAAGGTCTTGGCCCAGGTCACTGTCCATCATTCTCCCCTTCTTAAATACGAATCGTCCTCGATTCGTGCACGTAGAGCTGAGGGGGACACAGAAAACACATTGGCGCTTCTCCCCTTCTTAAAGACAAAGTTGGAGTGTGGGAGGGCGCCAATCATGCGAGTGAGTTGCTAGTGCTGTTGGACGAACAAGATATAGGAGCCTTGCTCCCCTTCTTGGAACGAGAATACCTCTCCAAGGTCGAAAGGGCAGCAGAGATGGCCCGAGATAGCTTGGCCAACGGTGTTGGCTACGCAGCACTCCATATCGGTATGGCCACACTTAGGGAACTTCGTGATGAGCTCAGCGCATTGGCCTGACTTCAACTGGTACGTATGATCGGACGACTTCAGTGTAGCAACCGTCATCAGCCACAAGTCTGGAGGCACGACATGCGTGTAGCGGGTGATGGTCGGTGTAGCTACATTGTCATTGTCAGTTGGAAGCACGTCGGTCTCGTCGGTCCATGGCACAACGTCCGTCTTGGGCTCATCTGTGGTCGTTGTGCCGACCATGGCTACATTGTCGTCATCAGCTGGAAGCACATTGGTCTCATTGGCCCGAGGCAAAACAATTGTCTTGGACACATCTGTGGCGCTATCAGGTGTGGAAATGGCGCTACAGTACGCTCTGAGTCTTGAGCAGCTCGGAGAGCAGCGTTCTCGGCGCGCAACTCAGCGACACAAGCAAGAAGCGATGCAGTGTCCTCAGAGGGGGTATGAGCCTGTAACACCCCCAAATAACCTCTTGAAAGTATTACCGCCAGTGACCTCAGACGTACTGTCCGATGTCACCCAAGGCTTTTCCAGTTGATATAAATCATCAAACAACAATTATGATACAGAATATCATAACTTTCATTTAAAATCATTGTCTCGACATTACATCCATAATCCGAAAGACAACCAAAATACAGCGGAAGACTTAATACAAGACATATTTAACACAACGGAAGTCTTTAAATAATCAACAAAAGGGGCCTTGATCGCTATGATCACCCACCAAGGATCTTAACCTGAAAAACTTGTCAAAAACATCGTTTGCCTTCATAGTCGTTCTAGCCTTCACAGGACGGCAACTTATCTGATGTGCCGAATCGAACGGATGACACCAGCCAACCATGCAGAGAACAATTTCCGGTTGGTTAGTTTAATGAAAGACTAAGCAAGGGTACAAAGCAGAGTGGTTCGAAGTAGTCGTATTAGGTTAGACTCATCGCTTCTCAAATCAAAACCGATGACGATAGTCAACCACCATACTCCTACTAGGATATATGAAAAGACATGATCAAGAGAAGATTATGGAAACCGAGTCTCACATCAATCAATCCCAAAAGAAGACTCCAACGAAATGAGTCTTATCGAAAACATGACAAATGTTGGGGAACATTAATTAATCACAGAATCACAGTATCGCATACGAGCGATTTAAAAGTTAAGATGAGATTTCCTAGCTGCACTACTCGCCCAAGGGTATATTAATTATGTGCGACAACGGCACTTATCTCATTTAATTCCAAAACGATCATCAGGTTATAAGCTTTTAAATCTCCCCACAAGAGATATCGGATCTCCCCACAAGAGATATCAGATCTCCTCACAAGAGATATCAGATCTCCTCACAAGAGATACCAGAGGAAATAAATCCCAAAAGATTTGGCACTAGCTAAGTGCACCACCCTGAGTAAGGGCATGGTCATGACCTTAGAGAGTACTGGAGAAAAATCCACCAAGTACTAGTTATAAAAAAACAGCTAAACCCCCATAAGGTATATAGCGTTCCTACGAATACTCGTGCTAACTAAACAGTTCAACACAGTAATAATCCACATCAAAGCCATCGCGGCCAATAACAGATATAATAACATTGTTCTAACAATATACAACCTATCGTAATATCTGTATTTAATCATATCAAAATATATATAATAGCGTTGTTCTAACATATATACAACCTATTATAATATCTCCTTTTTAAAATCACAAACAGTTATCAAAACTGTTCCCAACGAAAATAGTAAATCATCCCAAATTAATTAACAACTAAACAATTGATAATTAATTGAAATATGGAATGATGAGCAAGAGCGAACCGCCACTTGCCTGGAGTAGATTCGGCGATGAATCTAGACGAGACGACTACTGATTATATCATTTCCGAGGATATGGCCTAAGCTTCAGATAACCCCAACTGATTACGAGTCCACACGCGATTCAGCAGATCACGTTCTAATTGACAAATTAATTATCTATCAATTAATTTGACTGGACGAATTGAAGGAAATATATTTAATAAATTTTTATGATATTAAATCATAAAAATATTTATTAAATTTTCCTAAAGAAAAATACGGATGAAAGGGGATCAAAATTATACCGCTCGAATAATTTTGGGTTGAATTTGGACTGGATGGCTATTGGGCTAATCGGCGCATAACGAAACAATCTCAACAAGGAGACCCACTCCACTATTCATCCATCTTCTTCAATTCGAACCAAAACAGAGGAGCAACAGGGGTCTTACCGGGCTTTTCTCGTTGACGCCGGGGAGGAAGGCAACGCCGGCGGGGAAGAGCACCACAACACCAGCTGAACGCAGCCACCACCAGCACAACGACCACGACAGCAGCTACCCAGCGACATCACTCGGCACCAGCAACACACCAGCAATCGCGAAGAACAGAGGGGACCGAGCCGGGGCAGAGGAGGACGAAGTGGCGCCGGAGGAAACCAAGAGCTGCTGGGCTCATTGGAGGAGAAGCCGAGAGCTGGCTAAGGAAGGAGAAGCTTGGCTGGGCAGAAAACCGTGAGGAGACAAGAGGAAGAGCTGGGGAGAGAGGGATCGGGTGCCCTTCCAACCCTTCATCCCCACCACCATATATATAGTCCAAGAACAGGGAGCCCAAGGAGGGGGCAAAGGTCCGACAAACCCATCTGCAGGAGACCGGCCAAGCACAAGTGGAAAAACCAAGTGGGAGATTGGATGAGATTGTACGTGGAGGGATAAGTTTGCCCACAGATAAGATTTGGTATGGGTTTTAAATCCCGGAATTTATATGTTTGTATCCAAACAAATATTCTAAGTCCCGAAAATACATCGAATGTATTTTATACCACTCAGGGAATTATTTCGGAGATCATGGAAGTTACGGAAAATACGAACTCCACTGAAAGTGAAATAATTACTGAACGAAAGTTGGGAAAAAATTACCCAAATATCCTTATTAAAAATTGAGGGATATTACAGAGCCTGTTCAGGCCTTTGGTGGTCGCCTGCAAATCGCCGTGACATCACATAAACCAGCTGCTCCCACGTAGTAATGGGACATAAACGGCGCTCTGTACGCCCCTGTTTGAGCCGAGACCACCACGCACGAGCGTCGTGCGTGAAGTAGGATGTTGCCACTTGAACCTTCTCGTAGCTCATGCAGGCAAAGTGGCGTAAGGCAAAGGCCGTGTTGCGGAGCCAATCGTGACACGTGGCGTAGTTACTAACACCATCAAAGGTATCGATGTACAAACAAGGCACACGACGGGGACTTTCGACGGGAGCTCTCTGGCTACGGTCATCATAGCGACCCGAGTCATGAACGCGACATGCAAGGTTGTGATCTATACCAGGGCGCGCTTCACGTAGGTCGCGCTCCATGCGGTGAGATGGGGCTCGCCTAGAGTAGTTGGCAGCCTCATTCAAGGGTTGGGGTGCCATCTCGATTGTACCTATACGAAACATGACTAAGCGGAAGTCAAAGCAATCAAAGACACGAGAACCTAACGACAAACCAAGTCCTTGTCACAAACAACCCAAACTTTGGCACTCAAGGGCCGAGAAATTTGGGCAAGCGTGAGGCGGATTAGGCTTGACGTAAGGCTAAAAGCAATGAAGTAGCAAACAATTGATTCACACAAGCGTTGATAATTAAATGCTACTTGGGAAACGGAAACTTGGAATCTTTTTATTTTTTTTACCTTGGAAATGGTAGGTCAAGCAATGAAGAATCACGCTTGAACCGCACAAGTGAAGATGAATGGTAACGGACGAGCACAAAGTGAAGAATCACGCATGCACCGACCTTACGAAGGGAACAAAGGCGGAAGCAATTGAAGTATATGAACAAACTTAGAAACGGGATTGAGTGCCAAAATTTAAAGATCGAAAGGAACAAGAAACTTAGCTTGAGGAATGACTCTGATACCAATTGATACGATCGATCCCCGCGTAGCAAGACCGATCTAGATCCGGATCGTTTGTTCTTCCCGAGCAAGCACTCGTTCTTCGCGTTCTTCGTGTTCTTGACTTTCTTCAAGAACTCCTTCAAGGGAAACAACGTTATGTTCCCCTTTCTTGGGTTTGTCTGATCAAACCCTGCCGGAGGATGGGAGGAGGGGGTTCAACGTTATGAACACCCGAGGTGGTGGAAGGAGACCAACGTTATGGCTCCTTAGAGAACTTTGAGAAAAGGCTAGGAGAGCCTTCAAAGGGAGAGAGAGAGAGAGAGAGAGAGAGAGAGAGAGAGAGAGAGAGAGAGAGAGAGAGAGAGAGAGAGAGAGAGAGAGAGAGAGAGGTGAAGCCAAGTGACAACTAGGAGGGACTCTCTACTAGATTGTCTTAAACTTAACTTGAAAAATACAATGAGAGTTCTACCCTATTTATAGAAAAACCAGGGAAAAATTAGGGTTGAAGAGAAAACCCTAATGGGCTTGGGCCCAAGACATAAGACCCAATCCATTATATCATTCTATAAAGGGAATGCAAAACATAACAAGCAAAGCTATAAATAGAAAGCGGGCCCACAACCAAAGTGAGCAATCCAACGGGACATGGCTCATGAAACGATGTCACTGAGAGCACGCACGCCCGAGAGGCGCGGCCCGGAAATAGAACCACTTGGAACCCTGCGTCGGAGAAGACACCCTTCACTTGGCGCCATGGGGGACGCCAGGGACGCGCAAGCCAGATATGCGATAGACTAAGGTCTTGGCCCAGGTCACTGTCCATCACATATGTGTCAAGAAATTAAGCTTATAGTTTATCGAAATAGTTTTCGTAAATATTTAATAATATTTCAATTTTGAGTTTTATTAACTAAACTTGTGCATGACATGGGGACATATGCTAGTTATTATCTATATGTCGTCACCACGTTTAATTTGTCAACGTGTCGATCTCTAAGTTATGTCACATCATCCGCCACATCATCCAACCCACCCAAAAAATATTATAATAATGAATCCTTAATTATTCTATATTAAATATTCCAATATCTCCAGTTAAGATAAATATAAATTCAAATTTTTTTCTATCTTCTAAATCAATGGAACCATAATCTATTTTAATTAATATATATTAAATTACAAACTCCAATATTTCCACATAAGATAAATTTAAATTCAAAAATATTATATCTTCTAAACCCGTGAAGCCATAAAAAACGATATGGATGATAAAAAAAACTAAATTACAGGAAATATATGGATATAAAAAAACATATAGTTAAAACAAATTAATTACGGAGAAATCAGTCATATAAATCCTACACCTCTAAGTCTAACCGTATAACAAATCCATATATGTAAAGAAATTTGATTTGTTATTAATATTACTATATAAACAAATCCATGCTAACAAACTTATTATGTTTAACTTAATTATTTTAAAATCATTTTTTTTGATATGGTAAAAATTAGACCGAAAACCACAGTAGGATTGGTTTCTCAGTCTATACTCTATAGCAATCCTTGCGGATGAGAACTACAAGTTCTAAATTATCTCTAAAATCTTCCAAGGCACTTCGCTGGGCCAGCTTTGCAATATAGTTAGCAACAACGTTAGTTTCTCGGAAGACGTGACAAATTTGCACTAAAGAAAACAGTTGTAAAACACAAAGGATATCAGAAATTAAGATTTCGATATCCCAAGGACAGTGCCATATTTTGTTCAAAACGTTTACAATTGTAAGGTTATCGCATTCAATTTGGATATTGTTAAAGCCTAATTCATAAGCTTTAAGCAATGCATTCCTGAACGCAATGGTTTCTATTTTTAACGGGGTGGATAATCCGTACTTTTCACCAAAGATGAATAAGGGTTCTCCTTTATTATTTCTGAAAATATAGCCATAGCTAGATTCTCCATTAGTCATAGTGGATCCATCCGTATTGATTTTGATAATGTTATCTGGTGGTTTTTTCCACTTCTTCTTTGGTCGTCTTCTATTATTATTGCTATTTTTTGAGGTTGATCTGTACCCAAACAGTCAGGGTTCCATTTCTTCGTCTGTTTCCAAATATGAATTTGGTTTTTGATGTAAATAGGAACATCCTTAATAGGGTATATGTAATTGTTTGTCCTTCTAAAACTTTGTTGGTTTCTGTAGAACCAGATTCCCCACCAGGAAGCCAGTAATTCTAAAAAATGTGATTTATCAGTTTTTTGTCGAATTTCCTCAATCAGTTCGTATGTTTTTTTTATTTCCAATGTTAATTGATCTGATAATCCCAAGAGTATGGAGATTAATTTTTTCAATGGTTTTCATAGTATGGTTACAGAGGAATAAGATATGATTTGTATTTTCAGTTTGTGCCCTACAACGAATACAACCTGGAGGGAGTGCAACTCCTTTTTCAGCTAGTCTTGCTTTCGTTGGAAGTCCATTTTTCATGATTTTCCAAATAAATTTTTTAACCTTTGGGTAAGTATTCAATTTCCATATCCAGGAAGAGTCATGGGATGTATATCGTCTATTTTCATTAATCATGTTCATGGCGGATTTTGTAGAAAACCACCCATTTTTACTGGCTTCCCAGTACATTCTGTCATCAATGTTATTGATTGGGATTGATATGGATGTGATTTGTTTAGTTATATCATTCAGTACATATTGTTTAATCTTTTCTTTGTTTCATGTCTTATCTGGTAGAATGAAATCTGCAACCAAGATATCAGAGTTCAGAATTTGTTGTGAGTTGATGATTTTGTATAAGGGACTATTAGACAACCATTTATCAGTCCAAAATTTTATTGTTCTGCCATTTCCGACTTGCCAAATGAGTCCCTTTTTGAAATCATCCAAGATTTCAATCATTTTGGACCATTTCCACGAACAAATGCCTCTCTTTTCATAGTGTAGAATGTGTTGTGTTTTTAGATATTTTTCATTAATAATTTTAACCCAATAATTATCCGGTTCTGCTAGAATTTTCCATAGTAATTTGAATTGTAATGCTTTGTTCATATCTTTTGATTTTCGTAGTCCTAGTCCTCCTTGTTGTGTAGGTTTACAAAAAATTTCCCATCCTATAAGGGGTTTATATGCGGGATCTAAAAATGTTCTATTTAATTTGTCTAATTCATTATGAGTATGTGTAGGAAGCATAAAGCTTTGCATTAAGTAATTTGGTCTAGAAGCAAGATTGGCTTTAATTAGTGTTGTTCTTCTTGATTGGGATAGAGAGTTTGCCTTCCATTTTGTTAATTGTTTTTGTGTGCTAGTTAAAAGGTCAGCAAAGGTATTTGAGTTAACTCTACCATTAATGATAGGGCATCCCAAATATTTCTCAAATGATGTCATATTTGTAATTGTAAGAATACCTTGAATCGCTTGTTTTTTTTTGTTTGTTACTTTCTTTGTTACTTGAAAGCCTGATTTATGAAAGTTCACTTTTTGTCCATAGATCTTGAAGTAACCATCCACAATATCCTTAATTTTCTTACAATTTTCTGTTTTGGCTTTTGAGAAAATCATGATGTCATCCGCGAATGCCAAAAAAGGAATTCTGGTTCCATTTCTACAAATTTGGAAACCAATTGGTTTTCGGGGTGTTAGAGAAGCTTCTTGTAGTTTTCGAGCTAGGATTTCAGATCCTAAGATGAATAGGAACGGAGAGAGGGGGTCTCCTTGTTGAAGTCCTCTTGTAGGTGTAAAAATCTCCGTCGGACCATTATTAACAAGGACCGAAAAAGAGACAGTTGTTATGCATTCTTTGATCTAATTAATAAACTTTTGGTGAAACCCAAAATTTTCCATGGTTTTAACAATGAAACCCCATTCAATTCTATCATAAGCTTTTTCCATATCAAGTTTAATGGCTATGAAGCCTTCTTTTCCTTGTTTTGCTTTGAAGGAATGAAAGATTTCATGTGCTATTAAAGTATTGTCTTGGATTGCTCTATTTGCAATAAAAGCTCCTTGTAATGGATGTATTAATTTTTCCATAGTATTCTTTAATCTTGTTGTCAGGATTTTTGATATAATTTTATAAATTGTGGAGCACAAGCTTATAGTCCTATATTGATTTGTTGAATTAGGGTTGTCACATTTTGGTATTAGGGAGATGAATGTATGGTTAACTTGTTTGAGTAACTTTCCCGAAAGAAATAAACTTTTCACGGCTTGAATCACCGAGGGGCCCACAATATCCCAATATTTTTGGTAGAATTCTGCTGTCATTCCATATAGTCCAGGTGATTTATCCGACCCAATATCAAAAACAGCCTTCTTGATTTTCTTCATTAGAGACATTCTTTATAAGGTTATCATTATCTTATGTGGATAATTCATCATGGATTAGTTCTAGATTATCCTGCAAGAGACCTTCGTTCATTTCTTCACTTTTGAATCTTTTGATGAAATCATTTCTAATTTCATTTCTAATGTTTTCTTCTCCAATGATGGTAGTTCCTTCTTGGGTTATAATTTCTTTGATAATTTTTCTATTTCTTCGTCCACTAGCTATTTTATGAAAGTAGTTAGCATTTGTATCACAAAATTTGATATGTTTGACTTTTGCTCTTTGATTCCAGAAGATCTTTTGAAAATCGAGAATCTTTTCCTTTTTTTCAATAAGTCTTATTTGTTTCTATATAAGGTTATTGTTTGAGCTTGTGCAAATTTCAATTTGGATGTCAGAGAATTGTTTTTCTAAATTTTGTAGTTGGGTGAAAACGTTACCAAAGATGGTCTTATTCTATTTTTTTGCGTGTTTTTTTAATAACTTTGTTTTGGATACAAGATCATACATCCTTGACCCATGAAACTTTATCCTCCAGGCTTGTTTAATCACATTCTTGAAATCCTTTCTTGTCATCCAATTTTTTTCAAATTTAAAGGGTTGATTTTTGAAATGTGTGGCAAATGTTAGGTCAATTGAAATAGGACAATAATCATAACTTGTAAAAACATAATGTTTGGTACAGATTTCAGGGTACCATTGTAACATTTGGTGATGGACGAGGACTCTATCAAGTTTTTCATAAATGTTATTAATTTTAGTTTTGTTTTTTCGTCAAGTAAAAGCATTCCCTATAAAGGGAATGTCCATTAGTTCGCACTCGTTTTTGAAATGTCTTAGTCTAGCAAATTTTGTATGTGGTGGAGTTAAACCTCCCATTTTTTCAGTTTGGTCTTGAATCTCATTAAGGTCATCCATAATGATACATGGATGGACACTATTTTTGATAAATGAAATAATGGCATCCCAAAATTCATTTTTTACTGCTTCGTTTGGGAGAGCATACGTAAGAATAAGCAAGATTGTAATATTTGTACATAAATTTTTGTATTTAATACTAACAAATCGTGAGTCTATTTGGTCAATTTCAAGGATTTCATTTGTAAGTTGATAAGACTTCCACATGACACATATACCACATGAGAAACCAGTGGCCGGTATGCAATGAAAATTATCAAAGCAGACTTTTTTTCCAAATTGTCCCACTGGGTTCTTTGTTTGTTCTTGTTTCAAATAATGCGAGTAATTGAATCCTTTCAATTTTGCAAAAGGATTCAATATCCATCAAAATGGTTTTTTTTTTCCAATCCTTCGACAATTCCAAGTTATAATCTTCATAAAAAAACAAATTTTGTATTGCCCCTTGTCCACAGACTGTGAGGGGACTTAAAACTATTTTGTCTTTGTTGAGGCTTGTTCCACATACATACAATCTGTGGTTTAAATAATTTGTTATCATTGTGAGAGAGTATTGTAACCTTGCGGTTTGTCTTTGTTGAGGCACTTTATCTAATTTTTCCTTAGACTGATTTGTCATAAATAGATTCTTGTTCTCTTGTTCAGAATAGTTTGGTAAATGAATCAAATTGATGAGTAAGCTAAGACTGTAGTTGTTCAGTTTCCAATCTGCCCATTTCTGGGTATATTTTCCTTGTTGCTAGTGTATCCAAAAAGGATTCCAGATACATGAGGCCAATATATGGCAAGTGTTGTTCCAGTAAGCATCATACAAAGTAAAATAAATGTGTAAACCACACAAAGGGTTCAAAGAATGATTGTTTGTGGAGTTAAAACTCCATAAATTTTTTAAATAATCACCGAGCTCAAAATGTAAAAAGCACTTTTCGTGCAGAAAATGGTTGTTCGTGGAGGTAAAACTCCAAATATGTTTGTTCATTGGGTATAAGTTCATAGTATAATTTTGTTCCCTTGGATCTCCTGGTTTGTTGGCCTGGTAAAAGTCTTCAATACAAGTCTTGGTAAAGGTCTTGGTGAACCTTATCAAAATAACATGAGAGAGCATAAAACACCAAAAACACAAGTAAGCGAGGAGAGAAGGAAAGGAATAAAACAGAGAGGGGAACCGAACCTGATAAGTAAAATTGTTCAAAGAATCAAGGGTCGAAGTTCTGAAATAGAGGGTCAAAAAGATAACAACAATTCAAAGGATGAACAAGTTATCACACTTAGTAGAGTTATAAGCGGGCAGTGAGAAGTAGCACTTACAGGAAAACTTCTGCTGCAACTCAAAAAATTTCACACAATCTATAAATAATGCTTGAGGGTTAGGGAATGAAGGGTTCCATCCAGTAATAAGAAAATCTAAACCAACAGTTCAAAATCTCTTCCAAGAGATCATCCCATGTCAAGGTAATAACATGGATATATAAATCAAAGTTATAGTGATCAAGGTAATTGTAAAGAAGACAACACTGCACCAAGTACATAAAGAGGTCTTCATAATAGATAAGAATCCAGCCATCACCAAAAGAACCAGAAGACCAACAATTAGTCCAGGAACAAAGGTGGCTCTGATCTAAAAGCTTAAAAAAGCTAGAGATCAGAATAGTTCTATGAGTTTCAGAGGAGTTTTCAGATGAAGCATAGTTCATAATAGGAGGGGTCACCTCATCAGTGTATAAAACCAAGGGTTCGTAGGCAATTTTCTTGATAGTAGTCAAAGAGATAGATTGTTCAGGATAAGAGTACACCACTTTCACCAGAGTCTTCGACCCATAATCGGTGTTCCCAGAAAAATTAAAGCCAGCAAACATAAAGCAACAAGGCAACGAAAGGTAGGGAAGAAACAAGGACAGAGCACACCTGTGAATGAGGAGGTGTATCCGTCGGCAAGACCATCCAAAATCACTTCCACCAGCAGCCAAGAAAAAGGAAAAGAGGCCACCACAGCTTCTTTCCTTCAAATGGCGATGGCCAGATCCACTCCAGCAGATATGCAGCATACAGACAAACAAAAGGCGGCGCAGCAGCGTCCCAGGTCTGGTCGAAACTCATGAAGGGATTAAATCCTACTGACGTCTCGACCACGAGCTTCTCGTCGTCTGGCGCATTGCGCCGGCCCCTGTAGGCCAGACTCTCCGGCGGATCCGGGAGCATCCTCTAAGGACACACGGTGAGAAAAACATGGCCGGCAAGCTCCAAAGAAGAAGTATCGGAAGCCGAAACCAACCGCACTCCTTTCCGACGCGAGGAACGATGAACCATCCCCCACAACCCGCCCAAGAAAACGATTCCTTCACTGAGAACCCAAGACAAGCAACAAGTTGGAAAAGAAGAGATGTGTTTAGGATTAATTGATCAAGGGGTTCGCGGTGAAGGTTGAGATCGACGAGCGGCGGTAGCCGAGAAGATATTAGGGTTTCAGGGGGCGGGTTGGGTTTCGGAGTTGAGAGCGTTTTTTATTTTAAAATCATTTGACTGTGAAACATATTGTATTCCTAAATAAATTTTATGGTCTCGATATCTAAACAAATCCTAAGTCTTTTTATATGCATTTATGTTTAGTATATTATTGATTAATGTCTACTTTTTATATTATTTATAATTGGATTTAGTTTTTTAACTACGGATGATCCAAATCAATATTAAGAAGATAAAGTTTGTGCTATGAATATTTGAAATAATTTTTTTTAACAAAACAATAATATCGTTTTTTTTTAAATGGTCTTGATAAATTAAACATTATTATTTTATAATTTTAAACACATATCATTTTCTATGTTTAATTCAAATACTAAAATAATTTTTTTATATTTTTATAGTAAATCACACTTTACATTTTTTTAGAGAAAAAATTCCTAACATGAGTATGGTGTCGGTATAATATTTTGCTTTGACATAACAATATGTTATCAATTATGATGTCATTTTTATATTTTAAAATAGAAATACTAGATTGTATATGAATAATATTATAAGCTAGATTATTTATAAATAATTATATCTTCATTGTCGAAGCTTCTTCGCTTGAACCCGTCATTGTTCCACTTTCCAAGCTCAAATCCACCTATGGCGAAGCCGTGGTCGGTCCCAGTCAGTAAAGTCTCAATCGTCAACCTCCATCATCGTTCTTCTTCTATTATGCATTCATATATAATTTAACTAATCATTATAGATGTACTTTTTATTGAAAATAAGTTGATTGTTAAAATTAGAAAAAAAGAATTAACTAAATTGATTCAAAGATTTATAATTTTCCATAATTAAACAAATTCATTTGTGAATGATATGAGAGTGGTGATGTCGAGCTCAAGAGAACAAACATAGAATTTGGTGATACTTTGAATATATTTCATTTTGAAGAATACTTATTTGATTAAGATTTGAAAATAGTGTGAATTCATGGAGGAAAATATATGTAGTTAACTTTTGGATTAGAAGAGCCAAGGGTAAGTTTTCCAAATTAAAACATATCAAATGGAGATATGGAAGATCCATAAGAAATAGAGGTAGGAAAAATCTATATATATATATATATCTTTCTATATTTATATATTAAAGGATAAACCTTCCGCTTATGTATATACTTCACTTGAATAGTGAGCCCCATCTTATTTAAATATATTTAATCTATTAATTTTTGAATAGTATATTATTGAGAGAGTTTTGAGATTGAAACAAATATATGAAGATTGAAGGTTAGGTTATTTAATTTGATTCTCTTTAAATATAATAATGAAATACTGAACAATAATTATATCGTATACCCATATAACACAATTAGCTTTTAAGAATAACAAAGCAAACATGTATAAAGCTAATATGAAAAGTTTATTATTGCAATGTACTATATAAAATAAACAATTCAGTTTATAAATACCGCAAGACAAATTATACACATTTTTTTTTATTTTTATAAATTAATATTTATAAAAATTCATTATAAACATTTAATAAATTCAATCTCGTACTTGACCCGAATACTATTGTACTTATACCTAATTGAAGTACATCAGTATACGCCATACGGGTCGGCTTGGCGTTTGTATTGTGGGCTAAGGTTTGGGGCACTTTGTGACCCACTCCACATATTGGTTGGTAATAGTTTATATTATTAACGTGGACATGATTTACTTGAACAAAAACGAGAATTAATCATATACTCCGTATAACTTAAGTACTTAATCATACAACACAACCACTAAAGGATTGGGTATCAAACGGATTTGGTGTTAAAATGTTCACTCATAGTTAATCACTTGTATAATAATAATTTTAATTATATAAGACAAATGATTGCGAAAGCCATATTTATATAACTATATATATAATTTCAAAAAATATATATTATATAGGGGTTGATCGGGTGAGAATAGATAAAATATGATACACATAATAACATAACTGTTATGAACAACCATATGGAAATGTGATGCACAAACAAATAAATACGATGTGATGCACAAACAAAAACATTAAATGTACAAGCAAATGAAATGTGGTGCACAAACAAATCAAATGTGAACCATGTGGTGCACATAATAACATAACTGATATGCAAAAAAAAAACATGGAAATGTGATGCACACACATAGGAAAATGCGGTGTACAAACATACAAAATGTGGTATAGTAACATAATTGTTATGTGCAAAATTATGGAAATGTGATGTACAAACATAGAAAAATGTGGTGCACAAATACATGAAATGTGCGACACATAATAACATAGCTAGTTGTTATGAACAAACATATGAAAATGTGATGCACAAACAGAAAAATGCTATGTACAAACACATGAAAAAATGTGATGCATATAATAATAAACAAACACATTAAAATATCATGCACACTTTATATTAAAACAAAAACACATACTTATAATAGTGGGATGCACAAACACATGGAAATATAATGTACAAACATATGCAATGTGATGCACAAAACACATCAAATGTGATGCACATATACAGATAAGGCTACGCGTACAAATAGATAAAATGTTTTATGCACATATACATGAAATGTGGTGCACATAGTAATGTAATAATAATGCACAAAAATGTACATTAGAATGTAATGTAAACTTTATATTACACAAAAGCACATACTTAGAATATTGTGATAAATAAATATATGGAAATGGAATACACAAACATGTGGAATACGATGCACAAACACATGAAAACATGGTGCACAAACATTGGAAAATCTAGCTTTGTCAAAATTTAACCCGATCCGCAAACTCGACATGACCCATCTTTTTGGGTCGAGACCCAACCTAGAAATTAATGGGTCAAAACTCAAAAGTGACTAGACCCACGCTACCCGAAAATTTCTAGGTTGGGTCATTGACCCGTTGGGTTGTTATAATTACGTTTATATAATTTATTTGCATATTATAATATATTTCCTGACTAAAATATTTTATTATAATAATATATTTTGATAAATTGTAACACCCCGGGCCAGAGGTGCTACAGTGCCATAGTCCCGAAGGACTATAAGGCGGGTGAAATAATTTTTTTTGCAAAACATATCCCATATATAATATATACCAAAAGCATCACAGCGGAAAAACCTGTAAAACATGTCCAGAGTTTGAAACCATAATTAATCTTAACATAGAGAAATACAACCATTTACAAACCAAAACCAATACAACAAGTTCGACCACTTCAAGGTTCAAAACCAAAACGACACATACAACCAAGTCAAAGTCCCAAACCAAAAGTAGAGTTCTCGACTCCAAACCGACGGTGATCAGGATCCTCCTTGCTGGCGCTGAACCTGAAAAGCCTGATTGGCTGAGGGACCCGATACCCCAGCCAACCACGGCACGTAAACCGCAGTTGGTCAGTCTCTCGAAAGACTGGCAAAACTCCTCAAGCCAAAACAATTCAAAACACATACATATATCACCAAACAACTCACAACAACGACAACACGCCACACAATATATATACATATACATATACCATATCATTCATTACTCAACCTTATCCAACTCTTCACTATACTAACCTCAATCAATCCATCCTCAAACTCATCACAAGCATAACGAAAAGAACGATTCAATCCAACTTCACTGACACGTCCAATCCATCCTTCTCTCTATTACTAATACCTCAATTAACAACTCTATGCACATACACATCTCTTACTACTGACTTACAACCAAAGCTAACCAATTATACTGAACTCACTACTGCACTAACACAACAAAATCAATTAACCTTCACATCAACAAACACATAAGCATCAACGAGAATCATTACATAATACAATCATAACCAAAATAACGACCAATTCATACATTCAAACCCAACTCATGCATTTAATTTCAAACCATGTTAACCCACACCCTCAAGATGGGAAATCATCCTTCACACTCAATCCACACAACCGACCTTCATAATCCACTAGCTGTCACCAACAACCCCACCAACATAAATCCACATCACCATAGCTAAAATAGATAATATTTAAGAAGTCAACTAGCCAACAATCAATATCCAACATAAAACCAATAACCAAACACACCGTCAATATCATCACACAACTACTTAATCAAGTACACAACTAATAATCAACACACAACCCATAACCGAGCACCCAACCAATAATCAAGTACACAACCACTATTCAACACACAACCAATAATCAACACACAATCCATAACCGAGCACACAACCAATATTCAACGCATAATCACTTAATCAAGTACTCAAGCAACCATTACACATAATTAACACATCACAACACCTCCGTCTCCACCACCACATCACCGGGTGGGACCATTCACAACATCTCCGTCTCAACCACCACATCACCGGGTGAGACAATTCACAACATCTCCGTCTCCACCCCCACATCACCAAGGTGAGACAATTCACAACATCTCCGTCTCCACCCCCACATCACCAAGGTGAGACAATTCACAACATCTCCGTCTCCACCCCCACATCACCAAGGTGAGACATTTCACAACATCCAAACCAACTATCCATCTCCAAACCAACCAATCAACAACACAACGACAATCAAAATCACATAACCACACCTTATCACACACCATCATACATTAACACATTTCACCACATATCAACACATATCACCACATTATCACACACACCAACACATTCAATCCAACACACACATACGATCCAACACACACACACACATTCAATCCAACACACACATACGATCCACACACACACACACATTCAATCCAACACACACATACGATCCACACACACACACACACACGTGTCAACAGACACTATCAACAACATTCAATCACATTTAGTCACAATTGACTATCACGTCAACATTTAATCAAATACGATACAAGACAAATCATATCCCATGCACATACCCATATTCAACCAAGCAACGGTAAACTTAATTATGAAATAACTGGGCATAAAACAATTTATAAAAATATAAAGTTAGCAAGAATCCTCTTGCCTCAAGTCGAACCGCAACGACCCCAGAGGTCTCCAAACCTCTTGAACGAACATGCGAAATCAATTCGAGCAATACCTGACATTAATTACTCATCCAATTCAATACTAACAAACCCCCAATTCAAACTCTAATTTCATTCCTTAATTAATTAGGCCAATCATGCCCAAATTAATCCAAACTCCAAATCAAACTCACTGCTCAATTTCACAAAATTCAGCAAACAATCAATATATATGTGTTATCCACAACCCCAAATTCAAACCTTAAATTCATAATACATCCAAAATTCCAATCAAGCAAACCCCACACAATTCAATCAATATTAATCAAACGAGCATAACTGGTTGTCCACCTCTAAATTCAGCAAACCTTTCCACCAAATTCAGTCCAAATCTCAACTGGGTCTCACAAGCATGCATATATATATATATATATATATATATTCAGCAGAACCCAGCCGTGAAACCTCAACCAAGAAGCATAGTCTTACCTCGCCGACGACCGCGCCTTCGCCGCCGATAAGAGCTCCTCAACGCCGGAGAAGTGTAGATGGAGCAACGGCAACACTAGACAACAACCACATCAGACGCCACACCCCAACAGCGACTCACACACAGCACAAGCAGCAATACCACTCGGCACCAGCAACTCGAACAACAACAGATTGGGACAACAACGCCAACAGTTCCCCTCGTCGTCGGATCTCCGTCAAACACCACTAGACGGCTCCAGCAACCACCAGCAGCTCCACGCACAACACCGCAACAACTTCAGCAGCCAGTCGCGCTCGCCTTCGGATCTGGCTTCCTGTTCACCTCGCTCAACAACTCGTGGCTCCAGATCTGGCTCCCTCTTCATCGGAGACGACGACAGAACACCAGCTGCTACTCCAGCGATGCACGAACAGCAGCGAGCAACACCAGCCAGCACCGCAAGCAGTGGCTCGTCGGGGAAGAAAGAAGAAGCGGTCGATGGTTTTGCTCACCGGAAAGGACGTGTGGACAGGGGAGCTCGTCGGGGAAGACAACTCGGGAGAGGGGCTCAGTTCAGCGGGAGGTTCACCGAGAGGGAGATAAGCGCTCGAGACCGATCTTGCCCCTCCTTTCCCCCTTTCTGATTTTTGTTCCCAATTTCTAATTTAAAGAAGTCAAAAAAAATTTTATTTACCATTTTGCCATTCTTATAATCTTTGGGGTATTTCATAAATAATTTCAACTTAATTTTAATATTATTATAATATTTATTTTTGAAAACTTTGATAAGGCACTCTTAACCCGGTGAGTCGATCCGAACTCGTACATGATATGGTTGACCCGCAAAATAGCGACTCGACACCTTAAACCCATTTTCGACCTGAACTCGGTCGACCTCAACCCAACCCATCCGACCCAATTGACAAGTACATATGCACATATACGAATAACGCTATAACATACACATAGATAACTCTTTGATGCACAAATATGCTTAATGTAATGCACCATCGACCTATAATTTCTAGTCTGATTTATACTCATCTTCATTGCAACGTAAGAATTCAAAAACTCATCTATTTTCCCAAATAAAGACTCAAAAAACTCTGGTGCAAATTTTATTATAACTCGGATATACATTCGTTTAATTTTTGGTGAGCTTATAATATACCTCTGGTGCACAAAACTTTTAAGCGCGCCAACGAATTTTATTCATAAAAATCATGATATATATAGAAAAATATGATCATTCCGTTTTAATGAAAAGACGGATCTAGGACGTTGATTTGCTAAAATCCAACGACCCAAACAAACTTTATTCGTATGTTCGTGTCTAATAAAGCGTTCACACACGAACAGGGGCGGACGCAGAATTATAGTCCAGTGGGGTCTAAAATCTTGAATAGTAAAATATTATCGTCTACCTTATACAAAACCCTAAACCGTAATTTTTAATTCTATCATCTATTTTACACAAACAATCTCAATTTCAAACAACAAACTCTATATCCAAACTTCAAATGAAATTTTACTCAAAATTGACCAAAAATTACACAAATTAAACAAAATTTAATCATTACAGACTACTTTCACTGCATAATCTTAACAAATTTGTATAAAAATTAATTTGTAAAATTTACAAATCCATAAATCCTAAAATTTAAAAGTTTTAACACAAATAAGGATAAATATAGTAAAAATATTACATATCTTATTGAAAAGTTGTGTGCAAATTTGGATAAATTTTAGTATTTTTGAAAAACGGGGGGAAAGACGCAGATGAGCACTTACTTTCACTAAATATGTTTCTCTCTCCTCACTTTCAAACAACTCTCTCCCCCGTAAAAAACCGCTCGTTCACTTCTCCCTCTCGCTCGACCTCTCTTTGCAAAAACTACTCGATCGTCCTTTGTCGTCGTCGTCGTCTCTCTCTTCGTCGTCGGTTTTGCTCGTGGTTCCGGCATCGTTCGTCCTCCGTCATCGCTGTATTGTTATCGTAAGTGCTCATCTGCATCTTTCCCCCCGTTTTTTGGTACTGTCTAGAGTTTGCCACCAATGCTTCTTTGTTTACTCGTTTCGTTTTTAGTTGTTTGTGTATGTTGTTGTAAATGTTATGATTTTCCTAAATGTTTTTGTTTGCCCGCTCGATTTTCCTGATTGTCATCAACACTTCTTAGTTGATTTTCATGAAGTAGTTATATGTGACAGTATTCAACTGTCACCAAATTATATTTTTATGAGATTTATCGGTGACAATAGTAATATTGTGTTGAGATTGTTACTTGCATGTGTCATTATAATACTATTTGTGTGATGACAGTGTTTTACATGTTTTTATTCATGTGTGCTGACAATGTTTTATATTTTGATAATTTGATGACAATATTTTTGCTTGACTAGTCATTAATATGTGTGATGACAGTTGTAGTTGTGGTGACAATGTTTATCTAGTGTGGTTATACAGTAGTTTGTGTGATGACAATAACAGTAGTATGGTGACAATGTTTTAATTGTGTTTACAACACTAGTTTGTGTGATGACAGTAGCAGTAAAATGGTGACAATGTTTTTAAGTGTTTACACATTAATATGTGTGATTTGCATTGTTTTGATACAACTGTCACAATATTTTTGTTGATGACAGTTTTCTACTGTCATCAACAATAAACTGTCATCACCAATTGACTACTCATTTATGTGTGATGACAGTAGTAGTAGTGTGGTGATAATGTTTGTGAGGTTTGACTACTCATTATTATGTGTGATGACAGTATTAGTAGTGTGGTGACAGTATTATTCAAGTGTGATTACACACTAGTTTGTGTGATGACAGTAACAGTTAAACGATGACAGTGTTTCTTTAGTGTTTACACTTTAGTATGTGTGATTTGTAGTAGTAATAATGTGATGGCAGTATGTTGCAAGTGTTTATGTTCTTGTTTACTTGTTAATATTGATGACAATATTTATGTAATGACATTTTTAATGACATTGTTTATGTTCTTGTTTGCTTGTTAATTTGATGACAATGTTTATGAGGTTTGACTACTCATAAATATGTGTGATGACAGTAGCAGTAGTGTGGTGACAGTGTTATTCAAGTGTGATTACACACTAATTTGTGTGATGACAGCTTTTATTTTATTTTTATCTGTTGACAGGACATGGATGCAAGCACATGTAATTTTATTGTTAAGAAAAAGCTTCATTATGCATGCAAATGAAACTATTTCACGCGTATGGAAGTCATTACAAAAATGGAGGAAATTTTGCCCTCGTCTGATTTTATGATTCTCTCTGATGGCCCTCTTGGCCCTATTTTTCTATTAGGAGATAGTATGAAGTTCTGTGCTCAGTTGGTCCATTACTTCATTCTCCATGAGTTAGAGACTGAAAAGACGCGTGAAATGTGGTTTAACGTTGGCGGTAAAATATGTCGCTTCTCCATCGTTGAATTTACTGCAGTCACTGGGTTGAATTGTGGTGAACTTTCAGATTATGAGCTTCCTGATGTTGACATGGAGGAGTACCTTGGGTCAGATCCATGTACAATAAATGATATGATTGCTCAATTTTCTATTGAAACTGATCGTGATAAGAAGATGAATCTTGCACATTTGATTGTTGTTAAGAGTATTTTGTTGCCTCAACGCCATATTACTGTTACAGATGAGTACTTCAAACTATCAACTGATTGGGAGAAGTTTTCTAGATACCCTTGGGGTAGGGTAGCGTATTCGCTGACTCTAGAGTACCTTAGGAAGGTTAGTACGGCAGTACGTGAACAGAAGAGCATAGCAAAGTTTGATGAAAGGATTGGTTACAATTTGTATGAGTTTCCTATTGCTTTCTAGGTACAGTTTTATGTTATTTTTATGTGGTTTATGTCTTATTTATATTTATTGTTCTATTAATTGTGTATATTTCCTTGATGACAAGTATGGATTTTAGAGTTATTCCCACAACTTTGCCATGTTGTGGGTTGTGCGAGTTCTGGTCTTAAAAACATTATGTAATGTACACGGTGGTACAGTTCAAATCCGAAGAATGTGTGGTATAGTTCCTTTAGTAACTTCGTCAAAGAAAATAAATTCGTATGCTTTTTTTTGTTTCTCAATTAAGATATGATTGTTCACCATTTCTAATTGTCAACAAATATTGATTAAGTTGTTATGTGTGACAGTTTATAACTCTCACCTAATTACCATCATGTTTTTATTGATGACAGTTTGTAACTGTTATTAAGTCATTCAATGACAGTTTTAAACTATCACCAATGTATTTTTGATGTTAGTTTCTGATTGTCATCAATTATTATTGATGACAACTGATAAGTATCAATATATTATGGGTTGTCATCAATTATTATTAATGACAACTTGTAAGTATGAAGAAGTTTTGGGTTGTCATTAGTTATTATTGATGAAAACTAGTAAGTATCTAGAAGTTATTGGTTGTCATCAATAATACTGGTAAGTATTACTAAGTATCAAGAAGTTATAAACTGTCATCAAAATGTTTTTTAGCTATTTTTTATTATAGTTTTCTTATCTTTATGTAACTGTCATCAATCTTTGGTCGATGACAGTTGCTGGTGACAGTTATCACGTGTCTCAAAGATAAAAATGATGATATTTTTATTCTTATTGTTTTCATTTTATTTGATGCATTTGCAGATTTGTAAATATCCTCCATATTGTAATACCCACACCACATTGGGCCGGCCCATCACAGGGCTACAGCCCATACACCCCAACCTATCACATGTTGGCCCATACCCTTAAGGCAGGAAACCACACCATGGAGGTTGTTCGTGAGGCTCGAACACGAGACCTCACGCTTTAACAAGCGGCCTAACGCCCACTTGTTACCAATTGTGCTGCAGCGCAATTGGTAACAAGTGGGCGTTAGGCCGCTTGTTAAAGCGTGAGGTCTCGTGTTCGAGCCTCACGGACAACCTCCATGGTGTGGTTTCCTACCTTAAGGGTATGGGACAACATGGGATGGGTTGGGATGTATGGGCTGCAGCCCTGTGATGGGCCGGCCCAATGTGGTGTGGGTATTACAAAAAAGTACACTTTGAATGAGAGGGGCTCCGACCTTATCGGGCCAGCCATTTCTCTATCCATGGGCCGTAGCCCATGTACCCTAACCAAATCCCCATGGCTGGGAGGTTGTTCGTGAGTCTCGAACTCGAGACCTCACGTTTTGACAAGAAGTCTTGTAATGAATATTTTGTTTGCCTGGAAACGGTTTTGATAAACTGTTTTAAAAATCATATAATAGGTTGTATATTTGTTAGAACAACGCTATTATCTGTGATCGCCTTTCGGGCCTTTATGTGGATTTATCCTGTAACTGTTGTGGTGCTGTAACTGTTTAGTTAGCACTGTTAAATATGAACGTTATTCGGACTCTGTCCAGTCGTTTCTTTATAATCTGGTATCGGGGTGGCTCGTCCCCATCTGGTACTATTCTAAGATCATGATCGGTCTCTTTCACAAGTGTGTAGAGACAGGACACTTAGCTGGTGTCACAAACCTTTCGGTGTACGTCACTCTCGACGAAACGTATACTAAGATGTGTCGTCCCATTGGTGGGGTACACATGTAAAAGTCTATAATGTGATGTGTGTTTTTGAAACATAATCAGATAAGTGCTACCTTGACGCACATAATTAATGAACGCTCAGCGAGTAGGGCAGCTAGGTAATAGTGCCGCTAGGAAGACTCGTGTTGACTTGAATGTAGTACGTCTTCTTTCCGATCTGGATTCGCTGAAAGGCGGTGAGGTTGGTCATTGACTGAAGCATCTCAGTCAGTTTTAAATCATTGTTGTATGATTCTGTAACTTTCCAGAATTGTCATACTTCCTTAAAGACTCATTTCAGTTGGAGTCTTCTTTCGGGTCGATTTCTGTGAAGATTAAGTCTTCCAGAATCTTCTCTTGTGCATACCTCTTGTTCATTCCAATAGGAGTATGGTGGTTGACAAGCGTACTCGATTATTATTCGAGGGACGAGGAGTCTAACCTAATACGACTGCTTCGAACCATTCTGCTTTGTTCCCTTGCTAGTCTATTCATTTAGACTAACCAACCAATATTTCCCTTGCATGGTTGGCTGGTGTCATCCGTTCGATTCGGCACATCAGATAAGAAGTAGTTCAGAAGACCAGAAGGACTATGGAGTCAACGGTGGTTTTTCAATGTTTTAATTATTTCTTTAATCAAGTTGAGATCTTTTGGACAATAACTTTAATTGTAATATACTTTCTTAGACTTCCGCTGTGTTTGGTTTAAACTATGTATTATCCTATTCGGGATTGGGTTGTAATCCCGTAACCCTTGTTTCCTTGACAATGTTACGTTTTGGAATTTAATGCTTGATCATTGTGTATCAATTGCATTTCATAAATTGTATATAAGTGGTAAAGCCTTGGGTGATCTCGGTAAGGAACACCGGGGTCACTGGCGATAATACCTTTCCAAAAGGGTTAAGTTTTGGGGGTGTTACAGTTGTGGTATCAGAGCCAAAGGTTTTAAAATGGGTTTGGAATTTTTATAAACCATTTATCCGTTTTCGAAATGCTTTAAAAAGGGCTCTGAATTTTCATTCTGAAAAGAATTTTAAAACACCGTTCATAGTCATGTCTTCTTTATAGTCTGATATAGTAAGCTTGCTTCTATGTCTAGAAAGACTAATTCCTTCCTTATTGTTCGATAGGATGGGTGTCTGCTTTTCTATTGGTAGGGGGTCGGAAGACGCCAAGTCGGACCAGCCGAGGCTAGATTTTCCGTTACCTCAGCGATGTTTCGAGGTTGGAGGCCCGAGTAGCCCGCCCGAAGATGTCAAGCACGTTCTCCCCGAGTCGGTTGTCCTTGTAGCTAGGGATGCTATGGTCCCTGAGGCTGTACCTGTGCCGCCACCAAGGGTGGAGGAAGTACAGGAATGGGAGCAGGAAGATGAGTTATCAAGGTATGAACAAGGGGTTTACTAAGATGACTTTCTGCTGGGACCAATTCCCGAGGAGATCGAGTACGAGGAGGAGGAAGAGGAGATGCTTGAGCAAGATCCCGTCGAAGACGAGGATATGATCGAGGATGATTCCGAGGATGAGGATCCCATCGAGGATGATTCCGAGGATGAGGATCCCATCGAGGATGATCCCGAGGATGAGGATCCCATAGAGGATGATCTAGAAGAGGATCCAGAGTTGGACCTTGGAGGGCAGAATCAGGAGCCCGGTACAGAATTGCCACCAGTGCCAGAGTACGCACCCATATCAGAAGCTGATTGTGAAGCATTGTATACCGAGTACGGTATTAGGAGGAGTGGCAGGGAATCTCAGCCTATCCCTACTCCAAGAAGATAGAGGTCGGAATCCGAGCTGCAGGAGATCCTCCGCCAGAGCGAGGTAATCTCTGCAGATCAGCAGAGTCAGTGGGATGAGTTGACCGCCAGTACTCAGAGGAGGGCTGGAATAGGAGGACCAGTCATGGACGACCCATACTTTACCATGACTGAGCTAGGACTATGTGCGTCAGGGTCAAGCAGGGTGCGAAACCCATCGCCAGAGCTCGATGGTGAGCCTAGCCCGAAGAGACCATGCACGAGTAGCCAGTCGTATGGGAGACATTTTGGGACGCCTTGAGGAGGAGTGGCATTGCCTATCGTAGTAGTTTCGTTTCTTAGTATTCCAATTTGTACTTTGTGTAATATTTCAGTATTGCGGCAAGTACTCTGTGAAATACTTTATCTTCGAGCAAATGTTGTCCAAACGCTCGAATGATAAACTTATGTGTAACTTGTGTAAGAGTTCGAAGGTTCATCTATAAAATGCCAAGTTGATCTATTCTGAGTGATCTATTTACGTTGATATATTGCATAAGTATATTGCATAATATTAATGTATTGAATGCTTGGAATTGGATCGGTAATCAGACGGTGAACCCAAGAAGCACGAGGAACTCAACTCGAGCCGGTGCTGGGACTAGCCAAAACCCTAGGCCAGCAGGAAGAGGTGTTCAGGATGAACACGAGTCAGAGTCTCGCGTCCAGCAGAGGCGTGAAGGTCAAGATCAGACCCAAGCGCCGACGCTGTTTGACGCCGCAGCTGTGGAGGCGATTCGTGGAATCGTGATGCAGGCTATTGCAGATGTATTGAGACCAAGTGCGCCTCAAGCACAAGAAGTGCCTACTCACGCAACGGTTCCTGATGTTGTGGAACCCAGAAACCCTGTGATTCAGGAGACTGCCGTCAGGACGAGAGACAGCTATGGTCGCGCCCTTAAGACCATCACTTCCATGAGGCCCGATTGCTATAACGGGAAAGGGGAGCCAGTGGCAGTGACTCATTGGTTCTCCCATATGGAGAGGCTGTTTAGGAATGTGGAGTGTACGGAGGCCGAGAAGGTCCATATCGCTTCTCTTCAGCTGAAGGAGGAGGCTAGCGAGTGGTGGGAGAGCACTGGTTTGGCTGAGAGCCCAGTGTTGACTTGGTCGATGTTCAAGACCAAGATGGTTGATCGCTTTTTCTCTCGTGCTATGAGAGAGGAGAAGCATAAAGAGTTCTTGTACCCTCAGACTGATGGTCTGAGAGTGACCGAGTTGGCATCTAAGTTTAACCATCTTCTACAGTATGCCACTGCCGAGATTACCAGCGAGGCCCAAAAGATCTGGTACTTCCACGAGTGGATGAACCCGGATATCAAGCCATGTGCACCACACATGCTCTACCTTGGAGCAGTATGTTGATTGTGCCTATAAGCTGGAGGTAACTCTTGAGGAGTCGACCAAGAGGCGCAACCGACAGAAGTCGATGCAGAACCAGAACCAGAGAGGTGGTTTTAAGCGCCATGCGCCACCGTCTAACTTTGCCAAGTCTGGCCGAGCTAAGACGAAGATGATGCAAGGAGGATCGACTCAGCAGTCGGGGCAGACCAGGAGTTCAGTTAAGTGTTATAACTGTGGTACTGCTGGGCACAAGAGCAATGAGTGTCAGAGGGAGAAGAGGTCGTGCTTTGGGTGTGGACGTGACGATCATCTGCAGAAGTTCTGCAAGCAAGGGAAGCAGAAGGGAGTAGAGTCGCAGCAAGGGTCAGTTCATCAGAGCAACCGACCTAGGTTTAAGCCTGCCGAGACTCCTAGCCCTTCGGTCCAGACGACTGCCCAGAACAGGGGAAAGGCCCCAGCTGTTTCTGGAAGTCAGAGACAACGCTTGTACGAGATGCGTGAGGCAGATGGACCCAACGCTCTGATTGCTCAAGGTACTCTATACCTTCACTCTACTTCAGTGTGCATTCTGTTTGATTCTGGTGCTACGTATTCCTTTATTTCGGATAGCTGTGTTAGCAAGTTAGATTTAGTGTGCAACGATTCGTGCGACCCTTTTGTCGTTAATCTTCCTAATGGAGAACGTTTGGTGGGAACCAAGCATCTATCCGACTTTTCGATTACCATTCAGGGTAAGGAATTTGAGGCAGATTTAATCTGTATAGCCATGGCTCCATACGACATTATCCTCGGTATGGATTGGCTAACGCGTCACAAGGCGGTGATCGACTTCAGTTCAAGAACGGTGACAGTGTCATCTGGGGGCCAGTTCGTGTGCAAGTTCAAAGGTTGAAATGACGCTGATAACGGCAAGCTGATCAATGCGATGACTGCGTTTAAGCTACTATGACAAGGATGTGTCGGGTACCTTTGCTACTTGGATTCGCCTGCGAAGAATGGACCTGAGGTTCTTGATATTCCTGTAGTTAGGGAGTTTTCGGATGTCTTTCCGGAAGAAATTCCTGGATTACCCCCGAATCGTGACATAGAGTTTTCAATTGATCTCGAGCCTGGTACGGCGCCGATTTCCAAATCCCCGTATCGGATGGCTCCAGCTGAGATGCAAGAATTGAAGAATCAACTTGAAGATCTTCTTGACAAAGGTTATGTTAGGCCGAGTGCATCGCTGTGGGGTGCTCCGGTATTGTTCGTCAAAAAGAAGGACGGATCGTTCCGACTTTGTATCGACTATCGAGAGTTGAACAAGGTGACGATCAAGAATAAGTATCCTTTGCCTAGGATTGATGACTTGTTGGACCAATTGTAGGGAGCAAAGGTTTTCTCCAAGATCGACTTGAGATCTGGATATCACCAACTCAGGATTCGTGAGCAGGACATTCCTAGAACTGCGTTCAGGACCAGATATGGTCATTACGAGTTCGTAGTAATGCCTTTTGGGCTTACAAATGCTCCAGCTGTCTTTATGGATTTGATGAACCGATGCTTTCACCATTACTTGGATAAGTTCGTGGTGGTTTTCATCGACGACATCCTGATTTATTCTCCGAATGAAGAAGTCCACGAAGAACATCTACGGATTGCCTTGTCAATCCTTAGACAACATCAGCTTTATGCTAAATTGTCCAAGTGTGAATTCTGGATAAAGGAAGTGGCTTTCTTAGGCCACGTGATCAATAAAAATGGGGTTATGGTTGATCCCCAAAAGATTAAAGCGGTGGCTAAATGGACACAGCCCCAGAATGTGAAGGAGGTGCGTAGTTTTCTTGGACTTGCCGGGGATTATAGAAGGTTCGTAGAAGGATTTTCAAAGATCGCTCTACCTATGACCAGTCTACTCCGCAAGGTCCACAAGAAGTTTGTCTGGAATGACAAGTGCGAGGTCAGTTTCTAGGAGTTGAAGCGACGGTTGACCTCGGCACCCGTGTTAGCACTCCCAGAGGGGAACGGCGATTATGTGGTCTATAGTGATGCTTCCAAGTGTGGTCTTGGTTGTGTTTTAATGCAAAGGGGCAGAGTCATTGCTTACGCATCTAGACAACTCAAGACTTACGAAGAAAACTGTCCGACCCATGATCTTGAGTTAGCAGCGGTTGTCTTTGCGCTGAAGATTTGGAGGCATTACCTCTACGGTATAAGATGCCAAGTCTTCACCGACCATAAAAGTCTCAAGTATATATTTACTCAGAAGGAGTTAAATATGAGACAACGCCGCTGGCTAGAGTTGCTCAAGGACTACGACATGGAGTTGTTGTATCATCCGGGCAAGGCTAATGTAGTAGCTGATGCACTAAGCCGGAAGACAACGCATGAGATGGTAGTTGCTCTACTTACTGCTCAGACCAAGCTAAACCAAGAGTCATGCGACATTGAAGTCTTGTATGACCAGCGTAGAGGGTACCTGAGTATAATGGAGATTCAGGCTACACTGCTGGATCAAATCAAAGAAAAGCAAGTCGATGACATCATCTTGGTAAAGTTAAGCAGTGAAGTAATGGATGGGAAAGCTCCCAGTTTTGTGGTTCAGGATGATGGATCACTTTGGTTTCAGGATCGGATCTGTGTGCCTGACACAGAAGGTCTTCGTCAGTTGGTGATGAGAGAAGCTCATTCATCTGCTTACTCTGTGCATCCTGGCTCTAGCAAGATGTACAAGGATCTCATGAAGAAGTTTTGGTGGCCAAACATGAAGTGGGACGTAGCAGACTTTGTGGCAAAGTGCTTAACTTGCCAGAAGATCAAGATCGAACACCGCAGGCCAGGTGGTGAGATGCTACCTCTCCCCATACCAGAATGGAAATGGGAGGACATTTCCATGGACTTCGTCACTGGGCTACCCAAGACTCGAAGTCAGAGAGATGCTAACTGGGTAATTGTGGATAGACTTACGAAGAGTGCTCATTTCATAGCCATCAAGACCACATGGGAAACCCAGAAGTTAGCAGAAGTTTACCAAAAGGAGATTGTCCGCTTACATGGCATTCCTAAGACCATTGTATCGGACCGAGATGGCCGTTTCATGTCAAGATTCTGGAAGGAACTTCATAAGGCTATGGGAACCGAGTTGAGGTTCAGTACAGCGTTTCATCCTCAGACAGATGGCCAGTCTGAAAGGACCATCCAGACTCTGGAGGATATGCTTAGAGCTTGTGTGCTCAATCGTCCGACTAGCTGGGAGGACAGCTTGAGTCTGATTGAGTTCACGTACAATAATAGCTGACATGCTACAATCAAGATGGCTCCGTTTGAAGCTTTGTATGGTCGCAGATGCAGATCTCCGATTTATTGGGATGATAATGCCGACAAAATTCTGCTTGGACCAGAGTTGGTCGAAAGGACGGCTTCAGACATTGCTTTGATCAGACAAAGGATGTTGACCGCTCAGAGTCGACAGAAGTCCTACGCAGATCGGAAGCGCAGGACTGTCGAGTTCGAGGTCGGTGACAAGTTTTTTGTCAAGGTATCGCCATCCAAAGGAGTTTTCAGATTTGGTAAGCGTGGGAAGCTTAACCCTCGCTACGTGGGACCATTCGAGATTCTGGATAAAGTAGGATCTCTAGCATACCGTTTGGTGTTACCGCCATCGGCTCACCCGGTGCATAACGTGTTCCACGTATCGTTACTCAGAAAGTATGTACCAGATGAATCTCATGTGCTTAATTATGAAGACATCGAGATTCAAGCTAATGGTACTTATGAAGAGTTGCACGTGCGCATTTTGGAGCGTCGGGAGAAGCGTTTATGCAACAAGATTGTGCCGTTGGTACGAGTGTTGTGGTCCAAGTCAGGGACCGAAGAAGTTACTTGGGAGACGTGGGAAACCGAGCCAGATATACTCAGGCGTTTTCCCGAGTTATTCTCGACCTAAGTTTTGGGGTCGAAACTTCTTGTAAGGGGGAGGAGATGTGATACCCCGTATTTTTGTAAGATTATTTTGGGAATTTTGGAATTTTCCCGAGTACCTGTTGTGTACGTCGGATTTAATACAGAGAGTTTGAGACATTCTATAATGTGCTCTGTATCTGTAATATTTTTCTCAGTGAAATAATATACAGACAAGGTGCCTTAGATTTTAATTGTCGTTCGCGTACGATAATTTTTATCCCGGTTTAACGTCAGGTTCGTTCAAAGCTGAATGGGCGGGAAAAGGGAGAAATGGCGACCGCCGTGGTTGGGCCCGGGGAGTCAGCGTGTCAGCTTCTAGCTGGCCGCGACAGGCCTAGCGACGGTGACCGCCGCATTTACGGCGACTGCCGCGTGCCCGCCGCAGGCTAAAAACGGTGCCCGCCGTGTTTTGTCTAGTGGGCATTGCCCGTTGGTCGCCGGCGGTAATCGAGGCGCGCCGATCTTGCTTTCGGCCGCGTCTTAGGGTTTGGTTGAGGCTCCCAGGTGTTTGGCTATAAATAGGGGTGTTTGGGAGAGGGTTTTGAAGCCCTTCCAACCCCGAATCGCTGCCGGATTTCTTTCTCGTCGGAGTTGGTTTTCGCCGGAGTTTGAAGGTCTCGCCGGCGTTGCTTTGGTGTGTTTCCTGAGTGCCTTTGTGAAGCTTTTGGTTAGCCTTGGAGGTTAGAAGCCAAAGCAAGTCAAAGGAGGCCGAACCGCTCGTGTTTTGGGGTGAGATTTCTCTCGTTCTGCGTCGTCTGAGTTCGTCACGGCGACCGCCGTGATGAATGCGGCGACCGCCGCCAGTGCCCAGAATGCCTTCGTGGCTTTGGCTTGGTCGGTTGTCGTCGTGGCATCTTTCCTTTCGTGTTCTTTCGCCGTGTTTAGATTCATACTGTTTATGTCGGATCTAACTTAGGGTTCCTTTTATGGGTCGACTCAAAGGTTGTTGTGCTGTCGGAACTATACCGTGTCGAGCCCGGAATCCAGTTGACATCTTTAGACTATTCTGCGGAGTAAGGCAAGTGGCGGTTCGCTCTTGCTCATTCGTTCCATATTTACATTAATTATCAGTAGTTTATCTGAGTAATTAATTTGAAATGAATATTCTGTTTGCCTGGAAACGGTTTTGATAAACTGTTTTGAAAATCATATAATAGGTTGTATATTTGTTAGAACAACGCTATTATCTGTGATCGCCTTTCGGGCCTTTATGTGGATTTATCCTGTAACTGTTGTGGTGTTGTAACTGTTTAGTTAGCACTGTTAAATAGGAACGTTACTCGGACTCTGTCCAGTCGTTTCTTTATAATCTGGTATCGGGGTGGCTCGTCCCCATCTGGTACTATTCTAAGATCATGATCGGTCTCTTTCACAAGTGTGTAGAGACAGGA
The DNA here is from genome assembly GCA_027886185.1 of Rheum nobile. Lineage (NCBI taxonomy): Eukaryota > Viridiplantae > Streptophyta > Magnoliopsida > Caryophyllales > Polygonaceae > Rheum > Rheum nobile. The sequence goes on along the minus strand of WOAB01000546.1, from coordinate 2,989,390 downwards.
CACTTAGCTGGTGTCACAAACCTTTCGGTGTACGTCACTCTCGACGAAACGTATACTAAGATGTGTCATCCCATTGGTGGGGTACACATGTAAAAGTCTATAATGTGATGTGTGTTTTTGAAACATAATCAGATAAGTGCTACCTTGACGCACATAATTAATGAACGCTCAGCGAGTAGGGCAGCTAGGTAATAGTGCCGCTAGGAAGACTCGTGTTGACTTGAATGTAGTACGTCTTCTTTCCGATCTGGATTCGCTGAAAGGCGGTGAGGTTGGTCATTGACTGAAGCATCTCAGTCAGTTTTAAATCATTGTTGTATGATTCTGTAACTTTCCAGAATTGTCATACTTCCTTAAAGACTCATTTCAGTTGGAGTCTTCTTTCGGGTCGATTTCTGTGAAGATTAAGTCTTTCAGAATCTTCTCTTGTGCATACCTCTTGTTCATTCCAGTAGGAGTATGGTGGTTGACAAGCGTACTCGATTATTATTCGAGGGACGAGGAGTCTAACCTAATACGACTGCTTCGAACCATTCTGCTTTGTTCCCTTGCTAGTCTATTCATTTAGACTAACCAACCAATATTTTCCCTTGCATGGTTGGCTGGTGTCATCCGTTCGATTCGGGACATCAGATAAGAAGTAGTTCAGAAGACCAGAAGGACTATGGAGTCAACGGTGGTTTTTCAATGTTTTAATTATTTCTTTAATCAGGTTGAGATCTTTTGGACAATAACTTTAATTGTAATATACTTTCTTAGACTTCCGCTGTGTTTGGTTTAAACTATGTATTATCCTATTCGGGATTGGGTTGTAATCCCGTAACCCTTGTTTCCTTGACAATGTTACGTTTTGGAATTTAATGCTTGATCATTGTGTATCAATTGCATTTCAGAAATCGTATTTAAGTGGTAAAGCCTTGGGTGATCTCGGTAAGGAACACTGGGGTCACTGGCGGTAATACATTTCCAAAAGGGTTAAGTTTTGAGGGTGTTACACATATGAAGAGCATGAAAGGTTTCACAACTTGTGTTTTAAAGATGAAAGTGAAGATGCCTTTTACAATGAGTTGTCTGAACGCATGATTTCTCTTGCAAAGGAGCAACAGGGGAAAGAAGATGATGTTGTTGTGGTTCCAAGAAAAAAAAGAGCAACAAGTTGGCTCAAAGAGGAAGAAAGTTGTTGTTGCTGAGATTAAGTGTCCTCCAAGAACAAGGGCTCGCAAGGGTGAGGTCAAGAAGGTTGTCCAAGAGAAGGATAAAAAGGTGTACCAAAGGTGGCCAACTAATAAGGTCGTTGTGAAGCATGTACAAAAAGACAAAAAGGCTTCAAAGGCTGTGAAGGATGTACCAAAAGACAAAAAAACTTCAGAGGTTGTGAAGGATGTCACCGACAATGATAAGGCGCTGATTGTGTACAATAAAAATGATGATGTTTCGTCGATGGTTGATAAAATAATTGAGGATTTACATAAGTCATTTGAGGCTGAAAAACAGATGTGGTTGATTCTGACAGTGAAAAAACTGTCAGCGCTGATATGGATATGCCTACAACAGGCAACGAGGCTGGAGGTGAGTCTGAAGTTGGGAATGAGAATGTGAATAATATGCCAGAATTGTCCAAGGGAGCAAATGATGAGCCATAATGGGCAAAAGAGATAAAGGTGTAACACCCCCGACTTACGTCGGTAGTGCCACACGCCAGTGACCTCAGACGTTGCTATCCGATGTCACCCAAGGCTTTAATCAGAACAATTATTCTTAAATAAGCATAATAAACAATGAAAGGTTAAACAGCGGAATACATTTTTAAATGGAACTCAACCATTTTTATTAAAAGATTTCTCGTGAACCGTTTACAATAGAGTGAAATTACAGCGGAAGACTTTAAATTACACAGAGGAAGACTTGAAGAATAAATCTATTACATGACTTAGTGGTAAGAATAAATAATAATTGACAACCTTTAAAAATACTAATACTCGAATCTCCAACTGCAAGTCTCTTCTTCAATGGTTACTTCGGACTTCGGGGACCAACCACTGATGTGTCGTATATGACGGATGACACCAGCCAACCATGCAAGGAATAAAATCTGGTTGGTTAGTCTAATGAAAGACTATACAAGGGTGAAAACAGAATGGTCCTAGTGATCATAACCGTTTACTATCATTGTCCCTCGAATAACAACCGAAGGAACGATATATAACCCGGAACTTTCACGGAATGATTAAAGTTTAGACATGCACTAAAAAGGAAATGAGCCTTATGGGAAACGTATGAAGAGAAGACTCCAAAAGATTGAGTCTTATGGGAAAGTATGACAAATGTTTGGGAACGTTATAATTTCACACAAGCGTTTAAAAAGACTTGACCATTTGGGTCCACGACCAACCTCACCGCGTAATGCGAATTCAGATTTAGAAGGAGGACTTACTCTAATCGAAGTCCGGGCGGTTTCCACATTGTACTCCTCGCCCGAGGGTATATTAATTATGTGCACAACAACACTTATCTTGTTTAATTCCAAAACGTATATTCACGTTAAAGCTTTTATCATATATCATCTCGATACGAGAGATATCTTGGGAATATCTCCCGATTGTTTGGCACCAGCTGTGTGCACCTCCCCTATACTCGGATAGGGGATATTCATGACCAAGGAAGGGTGTTAGGGCTTGGACATCCTATCCACCACGGTTATAAAGAAACGGCTAGACCTCACAAGGTACATAGCGTTCCTACGAATACTCGTTCTAACTATAATGTATAAGTTCACACATAAAATCCACACCAATACCATCATGGTAATAACATATATAATAGCGTTGTTTCTAGCAATATATACAACCTATAATAATATCATGTTTTAATCGTATCATTTATAAAATCTATTACCAAACGAAAACAATAGTTCATCCCAATTTAATTAACAATTGATAATTAATGGGAACATGGAATGATAAGCAAGAGTGAACAACCACTTGCCTTAATCTAGACGAACGATTGAGCGACGATGGGTTTCTGGGTCCGGAACGGGAACGGAAGACGGATTACAGATTCCTATGATGACGACCCATAACGAAACCCTAGGTTAGATTCGACAATAAAATGATACGAATCTAAGAAAGAACGAATGAAATCGAAAGAACGAAAGTCCCGCCCGAGACCGGATCGTCCAAGGCCACGATCGCGATTGCCAAGGCAATCCGCGGTCGCGGCTGGGATTTCCGCGGTCACGGCCGTCGAAAACTTCGTCCGCGAGTGTCAAAGACAGCAGCCGCGGATGCGTCCGGCCTTGTCACTGCCGCGGTCGCGGCAGTTCATGTCCGCGGTCGCGGCCATGAACTCCGGCGACCCAAAATGGAGGAAACCTCACCAGCGACGACGCGACGGGGCTCGATTCGAGGGGGCTTCGACTCCTGACCTCCTTGTGCCTCCATAGCACCACTCCAAGGCTGCCACGACCACCGGCGAGAGCTTCGGCGACACTTCGAAACTCCGGCAAGCAAGAAAAATGAGAGAGAGAGAGAGAGATTTGATGTTTGGGTGCTCAAAACCCTCCATCCAGGCCTCCTTTTATAGCCCAAAGGAGGAGCTCTCCCTGCCCAGATCAACGGTGGCACAGAGGATCAACGGCGGGCGTGAACGACGAGGAGACAAACGACGCGACGTTGGCGTGTTGCAGTTTTCCGCGATCGCGGAATATTCCTGTGCCCAGCTCTTCTGAGAGCCATTTTTCCGCGGTCGCGGAATTGCTTCCGTGGTCGCGGAATTGTCCTTTTCACGTCTGTTTGCCCGGGAAAAAGTTTGGCGTGGGTTTAAATCCCGGATTTTAAATATTTGTACCTGAACAAATATTCTAAGCCTCGACAATACGTCGAATGTATTTTCCAAGGCTCAGGGAATTTTTACAGAGATCATACACATTATAGAAATTCCGAATTTTGCCAAACGCGTCTTGCTTTCCCAACGAGAGTTGGAAATTTACCCAAATACCCTTACTAAAAATGAGGGGTATTACAAAAGGAGGAATTAGTTGCTATCTTTGGTGTTATTAAAGAGCTTGATTGTAAGGTTGATAATAGTTGTCTACAAATGTGTGGTTTCTCCAAGAGGTTGTATGACATTGAGAGTGTGATCAAAGCTAGGCATTCATCTCCATTGAATGATGACAATAAAGATAAGGAGTTTGAGGAAGGTTTACATTGTGGTGGCATCAGTGATTCTCAAACAGACATTGGATATGAGATGAATGATGTTGATGAACCACTTGTTTCCAATTTGAAAGTTTTGGAGAAGGCTTGTGTGTTGATGTCTGTCATCGAGAAGGAAGTTGTTGACAGTATAGATGATAAGTCTCATAAGGATGAAACCCCTCATGCAGCTGACACTGATGTCCTGGATGGCAAAGCTGCACAAGAAGCATTTGAGGTGGAAGATGTTGTTTGAATGATGATTCAAAAGAGGAGGTATATGAGGGACATGGTGTTAATACCGATATGACTGAAGCTGCAAAAGTAGTAAGTGTGGAGGCAAATGAGGCAGATGGTGGTAATGTCAATGCTGATATGACTGAAGCTGCAGAAGAAGTAAGTGTGGAGGCAAATGAGGCAGATGGTGGTAATGCCAATGTGAAGGAAGCTACAAAAGGAGTAATTGATGATAGTTTGAATCTTGAAGTTAAAGATACTTCAGTTGATGACATTATTGTTCAAGTGAAATTAGGAGAGGAAGCAGATGAGCCTATTGTTCTGAATGCTGACACTTTTGACTCCCAAGGAGAAATAGTTATGGGAGGACTGGGCGAAAATGAAGAAGCATATGATGACAATGAAAAACTAAGGAAGTCCACAAGGGCGACAACAATCAGTGCTCATTTGACTTCACCATTTACCGTTGGGAAGAAGAAACAAACGTTGCCTCCAAGACCTGTTTATTCCTTCTACGAGTATGATGACCGTAGAGAGTTCTATGATTGGTTTCGTAGCAGGTATGTTGATATTGTATTTTTCCTTGCCACTGGACTTTTTGTTGACAATTTTTTATTTGCTGACAGTGTTACATTCTTTGCTTTATTTGTAGTTTTGTTTTAGTATCATGTTAATAGTTGGTGATAAATTGAACTTTCATAACTTTTTTTATTACCTAGGATTTTTTTGTCTCTTATTGTAAACTGATGACAGTATTTTGCAAGTGTGATGACTGTTTTATCTTATGTTGACAGTTTGACATCTCGATGACATTTTTAATTTACATTCGTAACTTTTTTTCCTTGTTTTGCTTTTTTGTCCTTAGTGTAATGTGATGTCAGTTTAACATCTCGATGACTACTTAGTTTACATTTATAACTTTCTAGCTTCCTTTGTTTTTTTTGTCTCTTATTCTAATGTGATGACAATGTTTTGCAAGTGTGATGACAATTCGATATTTTATTGACAGTTTAACATCTTGATGACTTTTTAATTTACATTCATAATTTTCTAGATTCCTTTGCTTTTTTGGGTCTTTTAGTGTTATGTGATGATAGTGTTTTGTAAGTGTGATGACAGTTTGATCTTTTGTTGACAGTTTAACATCTTGATGAATTTTTTAATTTACATTCATTACTTTCTGGCTTCTTTGGCTTTTTTGTTTTGTTTTTATGGTAGTGGTGACAGTTGGTGATGATTTGAACTTGCTACTTCTTTGTTTTTGTACAATTTCAATTGTATATATTTGAATGATGACAGTTTTATCATGTTTCTTCTTTTTTAATTTATTTTTGGATGTTGCTGACAATTTTTTATTGTTTTAGTGATACCAAGGCTACCGTACCCGGCTATGATATTCCTCTGGACAAGGACTTCTTCAAAAAACTTGTGTACAAGAATAATTGGTTGGATGATGTCGTAAGTATTTATTTTTTGCTTTTCTAAAACATATTTTTAATTTCTTAAACTGATTGCATTTTTTAGGTAAACCAGCATATAGCAAAGCTTTATATCATATGAGAAAGCATGTTGCCCAAGAATCTGAAGCTTTCAAGGGAATAGCCATTATGGATTGGATTTGGTTTAGTAAATTCAATGATGCCATGCTACAACGCTTAAAAATAGTGGTGATGAATATTTAGACTCCTACCTTGAGTATTTCGCTGGTATGTATCCTAAAGAATACGAAAAGTCATGGTTTGATGGTGTTACCAAGGTATACAGCCCATTTAACTTTATTGAGAAGCATTGGGTTGGATTAAAGATTGATTTGGCTAAACATCATGTGAGGGTGCTGGACTCAAACATCAATGTAGTCAGTGATGCCAAGGTTGTAGAATTATTACGACCTTTATGTGCCATGCTCCCTATTTTGATGAAGAAATCAAACCATTTTTTACACCTTGGGTCACTTGATGAGGATTTTACCGTGAGTAGAGATGAAACTCTTCCCCAAGATACTCCAAGGTAATGTTTTTATCTTATCTTTTCATTTTATATTACATGTTTTTTGTTTTTTTTGTTTATGGTTTGTAATGATATGAATTGTGGATGCAATTGACAGAGGCAATTTGTCCTTACATTTTTTCTTGTTTATTTTGACAGAGGCAATTGTGGAGTTTATACCATCAAATATATTGAAGCTTTTGCATTTTGTGTTAATCTGGATGATCAGCGTATCAAGGCACATAGAGAAAAAATGAGCATTGACTTGTTCAAGCATACTTGGATTTGCAAGCCATTGCCTCCTACAAAGAAGAAGGAATAGTTTGTAACTGTGATTGTGTCTTTGGGATTATATGTTATGTAAAACATTTAGTCGATTACCTTTTTGTGTTAATGTTAATGTTGAACAAATTATCGTTTATGTGTAAACGTTTGGATCATTGTGACCGTGTTTTTACATTTTGATGACAGTTTATTCAATTAATTTGTAATGATATTATGCTGATGACAGTTTAGCTGCTTTTCATGTGAATATAATCTTCTAAGGTTTTATTACAACAGTGTAACTGTGTTTTTATAATGCTGATGACACTTTGTATAATTTGATGACAGTATATCACTTTAATAACACTGGTACATGAAACATTCAAAATTGTCATCAAAACATTTGTCTTATGGATGACAGTTTGCTTGATGGCAGTTTGCTTTCTGTCATCAACTTTCAGTTTTGTTCTTTTCATGTTTTGATAACAGTCAACAAAATTCATTTTCCTTTTTGTTAGTGTGATCATTTTCTAATTTAGATTCATAACTTTCTAGCCTCTTTTGTTTTTTTATCCTTAGTGTAATGTGATGACAATTTTTGGCAAGTGTGATGTCAATTTTATATTTTGTCAACAACATTCATTTTCTCGATGACTTTTTAATTTACATTCATAACTTTCTACCTTCTTTTGCTTTTTTGTCCTTAGTGTAATGTGATGACAGTTTTTGGCAAGTGTGATGACAATTTTATATTTTGTTGACAGTTTAACATCTCGATGACTTCTTATTGTGATCATTTTGATAACTGTCAACAACATTCATTTTCTTTTTGTTAGTGTGGTCATTTTATAATTGTTAAATGTCACCAATATTTTGTTTGATGACACAATCTTTATGTGTTGATGACAATGTTATTAATGTTGACAAGCTACTATAAACTGTGTATGACTGTTTGATCACTATCATCATTACTTTCATTTATTCTATTTATTAGATGACAATTTGATAACCAATATACAGAAACATATGTAGATCTGTCATGATTACATTGTTCATGATTCCATTATAACTGTCAATAAGAGTTTAAACTATTGATGACAAAATATGAATTTTATTTATGTTGATAGTATTATTATAGTCTAGGTGATGAGAATTCATATATATGACACTTCCTTGTCTATGAGAATTAATATATATGAAACCATATCAAAAGTGATCCAAGCATTTGTCCATTGTAAAGTTAAATGAAACATCAAAAGTAAACAATACTTTTTTGTCTGTAAAAAGCATATGGAAATACTTTAATAAGTATTATGTATTATTTCACTCTACTAAGTTGAAAGCTATTCCACTTGCAATACATCACAGCTTGTGCTTGCTGAGTTGTGTTTGCATGAAGTCTTGTTGTGTCCAGTTTATCCACAATTATTGCACTTGATTGGCTTCCTAAATGATTTATTGCGGGCAGTATTTGTGAATTCACCTATGGAAGGCAGCCTCCTTTTTCTTGGCCTTCCAGTCTTCCTCCTCACAAATGGTGGATAACAATCTATGTCAAGTACATCCTCAGGGATAATATAGTCTGATTCTCTAGGCACCGGATATATGGTTTCTTTGTATGATGTATACCAAGACTGATATTGATAGTACTTGCTAACAAAATCAGTTATCTTCCATTTTTTCTTTTGAATTGCAGCGATTGCATGTGCACATGGCATGTGATCCACATCAAACACTTTGCAGCTATATTTTTTTGTCTGCAAATCAACGACATCGTAGAAGTTGCCACTGAGTACCTGAAACTGAATTGAGTTCAACATTTTTACCTCATATCTCTTTGACAGCGTATATCTGTCCTCTAGTATTTTTGCCACATTTGGTGGTAATCTGCTCACACTTTTTTCTGTCTTTTCCCGCCGCTCATTAAACCATTTGGATAGAAAATCCCTGATGTACTTTAAGAGGGCAATAATCTGGTACGACCGAGCCTCTTTAAGTACTACGTTTAATGTTTCTGAATTATTTGTAGTCATAATATTGTATTTGTCTCCATTGCAATGTGCTCTAGACTATTTCTCAAAATTTGATTCGCGTAGGTACCTTCCCATCTCTGCATTGATGTCGCAAATTTTTTGAAAATTTTCCTCAAATTCCCTCATGGTGTAACTGTCAGCAGCCTTTGTAAGCAACCTGTGTACCCCACGCTCCTTGAACCTTGCTTTCAAATTCTACTTTAGGTGTCGTGTGCATATCACATGTTTTGCAGTAGTGTACACAAACTCCACAGCTTTGTCGATACTCAAGTGTCTATCAGAGACAAATACTAACTCTGTTGAAGAAGGGATGACATTGTGTAATTTCTGGAAAAACCATGTCCAAGAATTGTCATTCTCAGAGTCCGCCACAACATAAGCAATAGGGTAAATTTGTTGGTTCCCATCTTGTGCAGTTGCAATCAAGAGATGCCCCCCCCCCCATATTTTCCATGTAGGTGTGTTTCATCTACCATGATGAACTTTAAAATTAAGTGTAATGGAAATTCAGTTTATTTATATGTGTATGATGTCATCTAATGAATTGTTTGTGATAGCAAATTGCCATCAAGCAATGTATATATGATGAAAATGAACAACCGTCACAATATTTTTGTTGATGACAGTTATTTACTGCAATAACCAATACATTGTCATCAACCAATGCAATTGGTTAATGATAGTTATTTACTGACATCACCAATCAATTGGTTGATGACAATTATTTACTGACATCACCAATCAATTGATTGATGTCAGTTTATAACTGACATCAACCAATGCAAGTATGGTGACAGTATCTCACTGTCACTATAATTGCACTCGTTTATGACAGTTAACTATTGTCATCACTAATGCATTATTTGTGACAGTTATATACTTTCACAATTTATTTGTTCATACAACTGTCATCACCAATATATTTGTTGATGACAGTTATGTAGTGACATCACTAATACACTGCCATCACCAATGCAAGTATTGTGACAATTTAATACTGTCACCATAGATGCATTTATTGATGACAATTATCTAATAACATCACCAATGAATTGGTTGATGCTAGTTTATATTGTCATCAAACAATGCAAGTATGGTGACAGTATTTCACTGTCACCATACTTGCACTAGTTGATGACAATTATATACTGCTATCACCAATGATTTGTTTATAGTGAGAAACTGCCACAATTTATTGTTTGATGGCAGTTGAAAACTGCCATCAACCAATGCAGTTGTTGTGACAGTTTCTCACTGTCACCATAGATGCATTGGTTGAACTGCAATCATCATTGAATTTTTGGTTTGTACCTTTCGCATTACTTGAAACCCTCTAATCGATGCTCCAATTGAAATAAACACATACTTGAAACGATTATTACTTTCAATCTCAAGGCATGTGTATGTCTCATTGTTGACCTGTTTTATCATGTGATAGTATATGGGAAGCATTCCATAATTTTGTTCTGGTGTTCCTCTTATCAAGTCTTGTGCCCATTCTTGTGCTTTTTAAGCTTTCTAGTAGCTTACATCCTGATAGAACTCACATCTCATATCATTACGAATCATTTTAGGGTTTGGTCCCTTTTTGACACCTTCATACCTATGTTCAAGACATGAGATGTATATTTAGAATTTATTTTACAAAATATGCATGATATAATATGCTTCTAAGTTTTTAATGTTACCTTGTCTTTATCTTCTCTCCCACCATCTTGTATGTAGGTTTACATTGGTTTGCACATATGACGTCAACGGAGCAAGTATGTTCTTCTCTGGATCTTCTTATCTCGAAGAATTCAGTTCCCTTCAATACAGTAGCTCGTATTCTCCATTTGCACTCAACATCTACGCATAGGACTTTATATAGATGAGGTGTTGATTTCCTTACTCAGAATCCAAAGTTGTCACGCATTGCCATGTTCTTCACCGCATCCTTTAGCTCTTGTTTTGACCCAAAAATCCGCTCTACGTGAAGAAAATCAGTAGCTACTTCAGGTATGACTTATTTCATCTTCATCTGATCTTTGCACAATTTCTAGGTTGCTCCTGTCACCATTTTCAAAACTGTCACAGTTTCCTTGAAAATTATAATCAGATTGCAGAGAGAGTAGACTATTGCGTGCACTATCACGAGTGTGTTGACTCCCACTCATTGTCTTAGTTGATGACACGTATAATGGTAAAGTCCATGAAACTTGAGGTGTCTCATTAATATCTAGGAAAGACCTGAAATCATCCTCTGTGTCAACCATGTATGGATTTCTGAGTTTCTGGAATGGATTCAAATGTGTGAGTGTAATTTCAGCTGGTGTTGAATCAATCTGAAATCTCTCAATAATCAGTTTCTTGACCGCTTGCAGTTGCAACTTGTCATCAAATAAGATTGCCTTTGAGATCATGTTTCCAACATATGAATAAAATCCATCTTTGATCTTCCACTCCCGTCCATAGCATACAATAGAATTTTTGAGTTCCATCTGCACAACAGCAAAAAGTTGTCATTATTTACATATTGTTTATATCATACTGTCATCACAACAATTTTAGTATTTAGCAATTCTCGTTAACTAATTCTCATGTTCAAAAAGTTGCCAACAGAACCTCAAAACTAAACAAAATCAAATATCAAAATTAAACAAAATAAAGTTGCCAACTTTAGTATTTGCATTGAAGTTGCCAACAGAACCTCAAAACTAAACAAAATCAAATATCAAAATTAGGGCTATAAAAATCAAGCCAAACAAGAACTGAATTTGGGATATTATTCACTTACCGGAAGAAGGATTATCACAATCACAACCAAGCACTTGTTGTCTACTAGGGGAAAACTTGGTCGCCCTCGATATCTTGGAAACCGCCGCCTCGCTATTTTGGGAATCGCCGCCTCGAAAAAGCTTGCTTCTTTTGGGATCAAAGAAGGCTCTTCATCGTGGGCTTGTTCGCCGCCTCTCTATCTCGGAACCGCCTTAAAGAAGCAAAAATCGCCGCCTCGAAGAAGATTGTTCCTGGCGGGTTTTCTCGCCGCCTCGAAGAAGATATCGCCGCCTCAAAGAAGGCTGTTGTGTTTGAGATCGAAGAAACTGCTACTTTCGGGGTGGGAGAAATAAAATAAGGTTTCTCTCTCAAAACAGGTCTTTATTGAAATTAATTGGGAATATAAGGGCGTGGATATCTACGACGCATTTTTAACTTTAGTCGACACCTTAAAGAGTCGGAGTCGTCGACGCTAAAAAACTGCCCAAAAAGCGTCTATATTTCTAGTGCTTCTCGATTTTCCTTCGACACAATGTCAATGCGTCGAGACAAAAGTGTTGATATTACACCCGTTTTCTAATAGTGCAACTTAATAACTTTTATGAACTTATTAAATTATAATTAACTAATTATTGTTATCAATTGAAGTAGCAAATAAGTATTTATTCATCATACTGTCAACTTAAGATGGCAGTTTGGAACTGTCATCAACCAATGATGTGTTTGTGACAGTGAATAACTGTCATCAACCAATGCAGTTAACCGTCACATTTTTTTGGTTGATGACAGTTTACAACTTTCATCAACAAATGCAGTGCTTGTGACATTTTATTACTATCACCATAAACTGTCACAAACACTCCATTGATTGATGATAATTATCTATTGCCATCAACAAATGCAGTATTTGTGACATTTTATCACTATCACCATAAACTGTCACAAACACTCCATTAATTGATGACAGTTTACAACTGCCATAAACCAATGCAGTATTTGTGACAGTTACTAACTGTCACCATAGATGCATTGATTGATGGCAGTTGTAAACTGCCATCAACCAATGCAGTGTTTGTGACAGTGAGAAACTGTCGCACATAGATGCATTGATTGATGACAGTTTATAACTGCCATCAACCAATGCATTGTTTGTGACAGTGAGAAACTATCACCATAGATAGGGTTGTTCATCGAGCCAAAACCGAAACGAAACGAATTTTGGAATTTTGTGGACCGAAAACCGAACCGAACATACTCGGTTCGGGTTCGGTTAAATTCGGTTCGGTTTTGGCCCGAAATAACCAAATATTTTGAAATTATGTTAATTTAGGTTATTGAAGTAGGTTTTGGTGCAGAAAACCAAATTAGACCGAACCGAACTTGGACCGAGCTTGGACCGAACTGAATAAGGTTGGAGTAATTTATCTAGAAATCTATGTCTTTTTAATTATTTTTTAAAATATTCGGTTTTGACCGAACCCGAACCGAATATTATTTTTATACGAACCGAAAATCAAACTCGAATATAATCGGTTCGGTCCAAAAAACCAAAAACTGAACCCGATGAACACCCCTAACCATAGATGCATTGATTGATGACAGTTTACAACTGCCATCAACCAATGCAGTGTTTGTGACAGTTTCTCATTGTCACCATTAATTCATTGGTTGAAGTCTTTGTGACAGTTTTTCACTGTCACCATTAATTCATTGGTTGATGGCAGTTGTACCAATGCAGTCTTTGTGACAGTTTATGGTGATTTGCATTGTTTTATGCTTTGAGTTTGTGACAACTAGAATCTATCTTGTACTAAACAAGGTTTGTGTTCTTCGTCAATTGCCTCTCGTTCCTCCGACAAAACGAACTAAGCACAGTATCCAGTTAATGATCTAGCTGTTTTATGTTTTGATTTCTATTTGAAATCACTCGAACCTGTAGCAGATAATCATTGAAGTAGTTCTATCACAGTGTTAGATAAATACCTTGATCGATTGTATTCTACGTTGTTAGTTCTCGATGAATTTTGTTTTCGATCGATTGCTTATTGTCGTCTTCCACGTTGTTTGTTGTCGTTCTCGTTAGTTAATTGATTTCCCTTAGTTGATTGAGTTTCCTGTCGAGAAATCAGACGCCATTAAACGTGTCTTTAGCTCCGCGGCGCGCGTTTTGTCTAGGTTTTTGTTTGGGCTTCTGTCAGTGCGGTTTAGGTAGTTATCTAGGGGGTCACGTGGACAAATTAAGCTTGTTTGGATGTATTAGCTTGATTTCAATCACATAAAAGGGTTACTTAACGTGAGGAGGGTTAATTCAAAAGGAGAAAGGAAAAAAAACCTAATGATACAAACACATGTACACATGCATGATTCAATTCCCCACACAAACCATAATGAAAGATTTTCAAATTTTTAACACAAAAGAGAAGGTAGAAAGTGAACACTTAGGATCAAACTAAAAACTAAGCAGAGGCCCATGATTTCATGTACTGTGTCCAACCCAAAAGGTGTCAAGCAACAACCTGGCAATCAAGCTTTTCAATTCCATAACAAAATTCATCAACAAACTTAACATAATAGCTAACTCTTGTACATATATAGTACTCATCATGACCATCTCATTTGCTCTCACCGGACTTGTCCCCTTTGCGGGACCCGCCGAAGACGCCGCAGAAACAGCAGGCATAAACCCTAGGAGACGTCGGCGGGTCCTCCTCCGCCACCTTCATTCGATCAGGTGATGGACCATCGTCGGATTTGGTGCTCCTGATCAATATTTCAGCATCCTTTTCAAGATGCTGTTGGTGTAGCTTGTTGAGTTGTGACAAGAACTTGTCATCCCAAACTAACCCTGATGAGCCCTGCCTTCTGAAGGATAGTGCTGATCTCTGCAACCCACCCAATCCAGCCATTCTTACAACCTTAATTCTCTCTCTGGGGAAATTGTTGTGATGGGGAGAATGTTGTGTATATATAATATATGCACAGCTAGAGAGGGGACTAATGGTTATTATTATTTAATGTATTATTGAAACTACATAATGTATAATGAGCCACAGCCAACAGGTACCAAGTATAGCTAGAAAAAGGCATATATAAGAGTGATTAGTAGTCTAATGAGTTGTCACTAGATTATTTTTTCATTTAAAAGAGCTATGGTCTAACTAACTTTCTAATAATTAAACAAGGACCTCGCTAACTAATCTCCCTGATATCCTGGATTTGTATCTATGATAACTAATCACCATCTTAAGTTTTTTTTAATTTTAAGATTGGCAGAACTAATCCACATGGTGAGACTCGGAGAGAGTTGACAGAGGTCAAACTGTGGTTCTGTTGACCTAATGTACAGCTTCTGCAAATGGCCAAGGTTTTCAAAGCTTACACAATCCTTTTAATGCCCTTTTCTTAATGCTTGCATTTAACTTTTATAAGATTGAATTAGCTAGGTTTAACCACACAATCGCGTATATCACGTCCATCACTGAAAATTCATTAAAATTGCTGTTTTTACTTTGTACGCTCTGGACTACATTACTGTTTTTGTTTGGTCTTCTGAACACCCAACTTGTCACAATTCAACTACTGTTTTTGGTTTCATTGGCGTCTTTCAAATATTCGGGAATGTAAAAACGACCATATTACAGGTTTATTAATTATGAAATGGTTTCATAATTTGATGCTTTAAAACGATTTTAGCATGATTTGACCCAGCTTCCCATTAAGAGATCTGGACTCAACATCAACCGTACATGGGATGGGAGCAACTTGAAACAGCTAGAGAACAGGCATTCATAAGAAAAAGTATGGGCATTTGAAATGCTAAAGCTGTGGAACAAGAAACCGAAGAGAGCAATAAGCATGAAGCATGTTGAATTGTCGAGTCCAACAAATGGTAGGAACAAGAACCTACCGTGTTAATCCGATTAGCACACATCAAATTGTGCTTGCCAGGTTTCCGTTGCTTTTATTCTACCTCTTACAATCCTTTCAAATAACAAGCCGGTTGAACCATCTTTGGGAAACAGGAACCAGCTCAAATAAAAATCAGAACTTGTAAACCATTTCCTCTGTATATCCGAGATCCTTGAGAACACCCGCCACCTGCATTTTAGAACCCAATTTTGGAAACTATAGATTAGAAGGTCTTGATCATATAAAAAAAAAAGGTAACTGTTCAAGAACAATATTATAGGATGGTTTCATACCTCGCCTTGAGTCCAATCTCGCGCCTTCTCTCCAGATACATGTTTCATCATTCCCGGTGGTCCACATACCTAAGTAATCAATAGATAAAGGGTGTGGAAAGGTAAACAAAGTTAGGCGAAATTTAATTTAAGAAAGATAGTGAAGTCAAGTATTCAATTTGTGCAATTAGCAAACCGGGAAAAAAGGGTGTGCGAATGTCGAGATAGAACTCACCAAAATTAGTGTATCCTCCCCAGGACTGGGCAAGCCTTTGAGGGCCATATCCTTTGATATAAAACCTACACCTCCTCTCCAATCCTCTGATGGGGTATCCACAGTGTAGTATACCTGCATACATGTCAAAAACAAGTTAAAAATGGCCAAACATTCAAATCGGTATTAATAATAAAAGGGATGACTAGAAGGAAATTATACCTTAAGGTTGGGATGGCTAGAAGCGAGTATATCAAGCTTCTTTTTTAACAGGATATCATCTGGGGAAACATTAGCATACAGCAACGATACCTGAAATGCATATCAAGCCAAATTTGACCATAGAAGTAGAAAAACAAAACAAGTATATAGCCCACCAATTTTTCTAACAGTGCTTCACATATCAACTATCACTAAAATATTCGGCATAAGGCATAATATCATTTTTTATGCAAAATGTACTCCCATCACATTGTTTCAGCATGAAATCCTCTCACAGAGAATACTCTGTTGATCTTAAGCAAAAAATGAGAGTAGATAATATTAGGATGCTACAAGAAAACTCAGGAAAGATGTAGCCTACCTGGGTGTTGTCATCAGGATTCCTTAGTATCGCTTCAATCACCTGAAGCATCGGGGTGATGCCAGATCCACCAGCAATCTGATAACAAACAGGGAATGCACAGTTCAAATAATGCATTGCCATATCGATATGTCAACACCATTACAGAAAATGATTGTTCACACTAATCCTTAGAAGTTTAGAACACACTTTAATAACGCAAGGCTAGCCTCTGTTTTCGTTGCATATTTCCACTTTTACCTAGAACAAACAATATTTTACAAATCACAAAGCATATCTCACACTTTAATAACGCAAGGCTAGCCTCTGTTTTCGTTGCATATTTCCACTTTTACCTAGAACAAACAATATTTTACAAATCACAAAGCATATCTCACCATGCCAATATGTTTCTTCATATTTGGAGTATACCTTAGCTTCTCAATTGGTCTGCACGAAGTAATTCAGAGATGGTCATATTAAGAAATCACTTACTCTTCATTTACTAGCCAATACAAGTGATCATGAAGAGTTTACCCTTTAACTTCTAGCACATCCCCTGGTTTCAGTTTTGCAAAATGTTGGCTCATCTTCCCCTCAGGATAAATCTGCACATAGAAAATAAACCATCCGATAAAACCATAAGACATATCATTGGGTGAAAATTCAGGATGAATTAAGGGTAACTAGAAAGAATATACAAACCTTAACCAATAAATCAAAGTATCCTTTGACATCCGGATATGATACGGGAGTATACCTGTAGAAAAAGAGCATGCTAATTGAGCATCCAAAAAATAACTCAAAGAAACCATATTTGACTCAGCAATTTAGAAGCAATATCAGAATTCATTATGCATGTGTACCATACCATGACAGACTAAATACATGTAGACATAGACTCAACATGTTGGCCATTCAAATCATAGATGATTGAAAGCCATTAAATATTTGCTTCACCATATTATAGTGTATAGAAATGTTACAATAAACACTGATATACACTGAGGAGACTTACGGTCGAATGACATAATTGGTCTTTCCTTCAGCATCTTCCCCAAGTGGTGCCCTAAAATTGAAAGAATAAACATAAGCAGGAAATATAGATGGACATATACTCAAGAATCCTATAAAACATCTCACTTTGTCTTTCACAACATGAAGAAAATGCTTTTGGACAAAAAGAAAGCAATGATGTCCAAATTGAAAGTTCTATTCTACACCTACCTTGTGAGAATGCATGAAGCAATATCAAGACCCAAGTTGTCATTTGGATCAAATGTGAACCTGCAAGAACAAAGAGCTTAAGAAGTTCTGAAATGAAACACTTCACCTATACAGTTGCCTCATAGATGAGCAATATTGAAGAAACCAAACTATTTAACTATTAACATAACGTGCTCACGTTGCTCGGTTCTTATTCCATCATCTACAGGGAGCATGTAAAAGGCTCATAAATGACTATTGAGGCATATCATGGTCATGGTATAGCGCTTTGAAATATATTATAGTCAATGAGCAGAATATGTTTATACAAATTGTTCGAGAATGTTAATTTATTCCAACAGATGTGAATGTGATAAAGGGTTGACATAAAATAATGCTCCAGTTTTAACAACACAGCTTTCATCCTACATGGGACTAGGCAGAAGCCTCAATATTTTCACTAAAATTTAACCTTGCTCAAAAACCAATTTATTTCCAAATAAATCGTCCATAAAATATTTATGAGCCTACTTTAAGTCCATTGTGACTGAATCAGGGTTTTGGAGAAGCACTTCTAATATCATGAAGACACAGTTTGCAGGATTCAGGAACATCTGAGAGCAAAGATCAGCACCTGAACATCTTAGTGTTGTGGCTGACTTTTGCAGTCTCATGGAGTCTAAATTCAGTCCATTCCTCAGGATTTAAGACTGAAATTATGTTACAAGAATTAATTAGTCAAAATGCACAAATAATTTACTTAAACATCACATCTACAAGAAGAACAAAGACGATACCGAAGTGTAATAAATAAGACAGCAACCATACTGCTAATATTCTTGTGTGGTTTACAAAATGTAGGAATGATGCTAGTTCAAAAAAGTTTTAAGCCTGGAGAACTGGAAAAGCATGAAAATTTTATATTCATTTAAGTGTTTCAGAACCTCATTACATACCTCAACGAAGGAAACCATGAAGCATGGCTTTAGTGAAAGGCAAAAGGGGGCAATGATGATATAAGAGAGGTAAAAGAGACACGTGAAAGCAATTGAGAAGTAATTGTTTATCTAATTCTATTGGATAAGAATTTAGACCCGAAGGTTGCTCTCCCAAAATATAAAAGAAAGAAGAACACAAACGCTAAGGAAATTCAGCAGTAATTATTTAAGTGAATGTTATTATCAATTCCAAGATATTAATATCTAGCTCAAAATTTGTTAAACAAAATGCCACATGCCTTGAAAAGACAGATATCTTGAATAAAGCATTATGTGTCCCAAATAGGCAACACCAAATGATAATTTGTGGTACATGACGACATAAGCACAAATCATTTTGTAGGACTTCCAACTTTCAATAAATTAGCAACCTTGATTGACACGTATAAGCAAACCCATTTTCTGTACCAACAATGTGTATAATCATGTACAACAACGTCTAGAGAAAGAAGAATAAGAAAATACAGAAGGGAGGTAGACGCACCCGTCTTTGCTCCAGCTCCTTCATCCGCTGCATCTAGATGAGCCTACAAACAAACAATCAAATACAAATAAGCAATTACCAACCTGGTTCAAAACCCTTCATATCATATCAGTCTCCAAGGAAGCACATTGAATCTGTGTCCAATTGATTCCTACAAATCTCCCTGCACTATATAATACATTGTGCAGTAGAACCAAATCAACAAATCCGGTGCTCATAGGTGAAAACTAGTACTAAACCTAACCCAAAATCTTCTAATGCCAAATCAAAAGTTCACCAGGCGACGAACTGAGAATCATGATCAAACAGTCTGACCTAATTAGAAATCGTAAGCAAATGTAGTAGCATCAAATCGAGGTGAAAGAGAAAGCGATAAGAAATTACCAAGGTGGGTGAGGAGTACAAGTAGTAGAAGGAGAATCCACCAGAAACGGCAGCGATCGCTCCGAAAGGGAGCCTGAAACCACTGAAATGAGGCTTTTGATGAGCTCCAATTGCATTAGAGAAGAAGATGGGCGCAGACTTGGCCAATCGTCTGAAGAGAAGTGTCATCTTTGGTATCCGAAAAATCCCAAACAGAAGAGCTAGCAATATAATAGGGGAGTGAGAACTGACGAGGGTTTTAGAAATCGAGAACAGGACTCGAGAGGGAAGATGGAGGTCAAGAATAAGATATAAGAAGGTACGTGCATCCGAGTGTAGACAGCATAATTGCACTTGCTTACGTGGGGTTTCCTGATTGGATCAAATGTTAAATCACTTTTCTTTTATTTAAACTGGGAGAAGCTTCTGTCCTGCCATTCCACGTGTCCAATGCTAATTGGTACAACAGTAACACAATGAATACAGTGTAATCCTACCCAAGCAGGGCCGGTCAAGACACCCCAAGTAAGTAGTCGAGATAGTGTTTTTCAATAGCCTCAGAAGAAACTAAAACTAGAAAGCAAACAAAGATAACATGAAATAAACTCACACTAGAATTAAAATAAATTAGGCAAAACACCAAGACATGCACACTACCCGAATAAAACGAGCAATGTCCACCCTCCTACCTAACATACCTCTATGTATCTTTTTTCGTCCACAAATTTCTATCACCAGTCATATTCTTATTGAGAACTAAGCCTATAAGGTTCTTTTTAACCATCTTCTCCCAACTCTTTTTGAGTCTATTTCTTCCTCGTCGAAAATCACCGAATACTAACCCCTCACACCTACGCATTGGGGCGTCGGGTTGCCTCCTCTGAACATGTCCCAACCAACGGAATCACGTCTCACGCAACTTGTCCCTAATACCGGTCACTTCAACTTTGTCCCAAATGACTTTGTTCCTAACTCTATCCAATCTCGTGTGGCCACACATGCAACGAAGCATCCTCACTTTTGCCACCACCATCTTCTGTACTTGAACCCCTGTGATCGGCAACATTTCGCCCCTTACAGTAAAGCCGGTCTAACTACCACCCTATAGACTTACCTTTCAGTTTGAGAGGGTGATGTAGTCATACAATAATAGTCAAAATGGAGTTTGATGTGAAATTTGACTCAGAGTTACTTAAGCGCAAGCTTGATCATCATGGTGAAGCTCTTTTGGTAAGAGCCTACAATGTAAATCTCAAATGATGAACTATGCAGCTGCAGTTTGTAGTTAAGGGAAAAAAATAGATTAGATTAAGAAGATAAAACATTGACAAGCTTATGGTCACATGTTACATTATACTAGTAACACCAAAACTCAAGTTCACCAATTCTGTTTCGACAGCAGGGCCTTACTTATAGTAACGAGTAACAAGCAAAAACAAGGCGTTCAGTGAAGCTCTTGAATTTGGTTATGCCTCCACAAGAATAGCTGGTGAATTTTCTGTTAAGAAATACACACCATGACCAGTGTCTTAATCTTGATTCGAACTGATAAACACACTAGGCATTGATAAAAGAAGAAACTTCCATATTATGTTTCAACATTCAAAATAATTTGGTGAGTGATTTCTCCAGTATCTGATCTTCTTGAAGTGGAAAAGACATTCATATAGGAGAAGATAACATAGTCTATGCACACAAGGAAAATGATAATTAAACTAGGCACAAACAGGGAACATCAAAGCTTGGAGTGTTTTAAGATTGAACAAAACAGAAATAGCAACCAATCAAAAGTAATAGTTTTAAGATTCTTAAGGGGGGAAAAGTACAGCTGCTATTCTCACAAACAAATAAGTTAAACCTTCTATTGCTTCTGCCTCAAATCACATCTGGTTTCTAACTTCAATCAGTCACAAAGATGTTTAAAAACTATAATTAGAAGGAACTGCAAAAGGTAATTTTAGGCCACAATAAATTAGAGGATTTTGGGTCCATTGACCCTTTAAGAGTTTTCAATTAATAAAAGAGACCCCTACTAGTTTTTATGTATTTTTCCTACCCCTACTAGCTTTTTTTTTTTTTTTTTTTCCTTCCTCTTCTTTGTTTTTTCTCTCTCTAAAATATTATTTTTTGGGGTTTAGGGTTTAAGGGGTAGGGTTTAGGGAGAGGGAAAGGGGTCTATTTTTACTAAGGATTCATTAGTTTAAAAAAAGGTTTGTCAAAATGATTAGTGCAATAATTCACCATCTATTTGGAAGCTTATCTTGTCTAACAGAAACTAGAAGTGAAAGATGCCGGGAATCTATGCAGAAAGTTGACTGATGGATCAACTTTAGCAGCAGACAAACATAAATTCTCAACTTTCTCTTTTTTCATCATTGAGAGTTTCCTATAACACAGAATCCAATTTCCCACTTGCTTCAAAAGTATCTTCATTTTCATTACCTATTTGGTTTAAATCTCCCCTGCAGTTCCATATTTGGTATGAACGTGAAACACAACTGAAGCCATCTTAAGGTGATGAAGACTAGGATTCTTTCAACTAGGCTAAACCCATAGAAGCAAAACTCATTTGAGAATTGAGATGACAACTTGATCTTTATCACTGCTCTATATGTGTAGAAGTTGCAGACTAGTAAACAAAAACAAAAACAAAATGGTCGTATACAACATAGACTCGTATGACATGCAACATCCTCGTATGATGTAGATGTGTAAAAAAGTACTAAGCATATTCATTTTTCCATATATTTCCCATTATGTTGTAATTTGAATGTTATGGTACTAGATTCATCAAGAGAGTTAATGCTGTAAGATATGAATGTTAAGGAATAAGGTGAATGTGTATGCATGCTTATCTGTGAAATTTGATTGTCAAGGAATAGAGTTATCAGATATATGGTGGAGTGAATAGATGTTGCAAAGCACAAGAGAATGGATTAATTTGGAGAGATGAAAAAAGCCTTGGCATTACAATCAATAAAAAACAAAAAATTGAAAACAAGGCCCCTTGGCTTCACATACATAGTGAATGATTTTTTGCAGCTGACAGACAACATGCTGTTGAAACAGTCTCTATGAAACTCCTGGGTTTGTGTTTGTGGCTTAATACGCGGCCCCTACGAGTAAAAAAACAATGTAGCTTGTGTTAGTGAATAGATATTGAATAAGCAGGCAGCAAAGAGGAAGATTTCTAACCAAAATCCCTTGGAGTCTTGCACCTGTAGCATTCGGCCCTGCTAGCGTAGTTGTGCAGACCACATCCTGGCCTGCACATCACAGATCAAACAACAATAATCATTTGTCATGTTTTTTGATATTGACAAATAGTGTAGTTTGCCTCTTTACTGACCTTGAGCAAATCCAGTCGCCTGACTTCCACCCTGGTACAAGAGATTCGGTTCCAGTTCCAGTGGGCATCACAGAATAGGCCATCTTCAGGGAGCCACACCGGTAACAGCTTGTCCTGCTCGCGTAGTTGTGGGCCCCGCAGTTCATGGTCTGGCAATACCAGTCTCCTGCCAGCACCTCCGTCCGGCTCTGAAGGTAAGCCGACACATCAGCGGGCCCACCGTACTTGGGGAACCCGCATTTCTGGCAGGACTCTCTCTTCTTGAAGTTTGAGTGTTGGCATGCTCCACACATCCAGTCTCCTCCTGTCCAGCTCATTCTCAGGATGATCAATCTGATTTCTGAATCAAAAACAATTCAAAATGAATACCAATACAAGCAATTATATTAATATCATTCTTTGTAATTCACCTAAATCAAAGCTTGACAAGAGAGCAGCTACGTAATTAGTAGAGGAGAATTTGATGGGTGTTTGGTTTGTTCAGTCCCGGGCCTCTCTATATACTTGATCAAAAGGGAATTTTAGGTGTGGGGCCAGTACATCACATATCCACAAAAAGTGCCTCTTGTTGTGGTTTCCTTAAACTGAGATTAGACCTTTATTGTATCTGCAAGCTGCTAACCTCTTCTTCTGCTCCATT
The DNA here is from genome assembly GCA_027886185.1 of Rheum nobile. Taxonomy (NCBI): domain Eukaryota; kingdom Viridiplantae; phylum Streptophyta; class Magnoliopsida; order Caryophyllales; family Polygonaceae; genus Rheum; species Rheum nobile. The sequence continues at coordinate 2,965,923 of WOAB01000546.1, read as the reverse complement.
TCAATGCATATATTCTCACACTGCAGAGAAACCCACCACCATATTATCAATACAAATTGACTGCTTTTTTCCGGATTCCCTCGTGTATCATACTGAAAATCCCTATGATATTGTGTTATTCTACTATAGGTGTTATACAGGGGAGATATTATTCAAAAGGTGGACATTTTGAAGGATTTGGAGCACTTTTTACCCTCCCCAAATTAGTTTATTCAGTTGGGTTGAAAGATTATTTTGCAAAAAAAAAAAAAAAAAGGGCACATGTAGTTCAGGTGCAAATGGGTGAGGCTGGAATTGCAAGAGTTTGATTGAGGAGAATCAATTCCATGATTTACATGCTCATCTTAGTAGTGAAGAGCAACGATATTCGCTTCGTATTCCTTTACCTTTAAGCCAATAATTTCGATATAAAACTGGGCATCTGATCTCAAACATTCATATCCAAAGAGATTAGAGAGAGTAATAAGCATATTTTTTTTCTAGGGTCAAACTTGAAAAGTATATCTTCATGTTCCATTCATCTGACTTGGCCTCTCAAAAGCATAACAAGATGCATCCAGTTATCCTTTTTCATGGGATTGATTGATTGTCTTACTATTTTAAACATTATTCAAAAACAATGTGATTGTGCTGAAAATTGATATCAGGTGATTTATTAGAGTGCAGAATATACTAAATGGGACTCATGTTACATACCAGAAGAGGCCTAAGGCCATACCTGAACAGAGCACATGGTGAACAAAGGGGCCGCACATGCTGATGTGTCAAGTGGCGCAGGTGCATAGGAATACAAGCCAATCCTAGTTGGCAGCCTGTGATTGGTCAAGATGGAACCTGACTAGCATTTGTTAGGCAACATATAGGATATTCCTCTTCCCCACTTACCTTGCCATCCAATCCCATCTGCCAAGCTCAGCACTGAGAAGTGAGAAGCCCTTTATTCTCTCAATAATACTGCAAAGAATCCCAATCCTGATAGCCATTACACAGAAAGCATAGCCGTTGCTTTTCAAAAATTTGAATATTCTTCTTCTTCTTCTTCTGCCCTCACGCTTAGAACTATCCAAGTTCATCCATCTTTCACTTTTGGGCATAAATCTCCCCATAACTATTGGCTCCCAGATGCCTCTACAGATAGATGTTAATAATTGATCGTCTTGCAGGACTCACCACCAAGTTTCCGCGTAAAGAATCAAAGACAAAAATCTTAGCTAGATTGATTTGTATTAAAGCATCTTTAATAAGCCTTGATGCTGACAATCAATTACGAATACTTTCTTCTTCATTTGCTGAAGCATTTTTTCACATTCATTTAATAATTTTTTATTAGCATACTTTTTTTAGTCATAAGCTAGAAACAACAGCTCTGGGAACCATGTTGTTGCGCAGAAGCACATGCATAATGATATAACAACATTTGAACATTAATTGAGCACTCGACGTTAGTAATATAAAGATCATCAACCGAATTCCTACGAAAAAATGAATGGTTAAGAAGCTGAACGGTTTATTATATATGTAGCATCGTAGATGTTAGTAATCAAATGGAACTGAGGCTTCAAAAAAGTTCAGTTCCTTAGTAGCGGAATATAATCAAATAACAGATTCAAGACAAGTTCTTTTTAAATGAGAATCTTTGATAACTAACTAGTTATCCACGATAAAACACACTACCTTTCGAGAGAAAGGGTTTCAAAATCTACTTCTTTTATTATAACTTCGATTACAATCAAATAGAATAGAACATACGGATTAAAGACTCAAGACACACTTAAGACTCTCTATCTAGTTCGACTTAATCAAGCAACACAAAAGCAAGAGACTTACAATCGTTCTTCTCACAAGAACTAGCATCGATTTCTCTTCACCTTCAAGCTCTGCGTGAATGCGTGAGAAATGAGAGAGTTTCAGCTATCTTATTTATGCAGTCATCCACGTAGAGATAAGATCTACAGTTGGCTGATTTGCAAAAATAAAATAACCAAAACAAATCAGAAAAGATAATATTTATTACCAAATAATATCTTAACCGATTTTTACACCTCTTTGTTTCCATAAAGAATATTCAGTTGTATGGAAACAATATATCTAAAAGCTTCTCTCTTAAGCTAATAGATCTACCCTAGTCAGCCGCCGCACTTGATATCTCTTTCAGTTAGCGCGGCTTCGTTGCCCATGAGTTTCCATGCCAGTTCCCAACACTGACTTCTTGGTCTCTGTTCTTCATCTCCTGAACCTGAGTTCCTTGTTCAACTACACATGTGAAACTATTAATAGCAAAGTGTTTGTCATTGTCAAAATTAAGAAAACTGAAAAAGGGAACTTTCAAGGGAAACTTAGAGTTCCTGAAAGTTCACTTCCTAACAATTTTCCTATTTTTGATGATGAAAAACATGTAGATACTGGCATATCTATAATAGACATGAATGATATGAGCATGATATATGGGGTTAGATGTAGAATGATCATTACTGAATCGCATATTCCCTCTCAACAAATAAACCGATTCTCTGAGTTCCTCTCAAGATGGCAACCAGTACAAGAGTTCCTTTCAACCTATTAGTTCCAGATTGCAGAGTTCATTCCCTCTTTTGACATCATCAAAAAGAAACAGTTAGATGATAAGCAGAGAAAATTTAGAGAGAACTAATGACTTGCTTTGAACTCTAGAAAAATGGCACCGTAATAGAAGTTGAATGCAAAACTTAACAACGCAAGGACATCAAAATATTTCATTAAATATAAGAGAAGCAAAGATAACATATTAGCAATGAAAGCACTCAGAGACACACAAAAAAAGGATCATAATGGGGAAGGGGATCCTAAGGGAACTAAAGGCTCCGTGTCAATTGAGTAGGAACTAGGAGAACTACTCCTCAGGTTTCTGCTCCTCCCGCGCAAGGTCTTTCTCCGTGGTCTGTGCGGAGGGCTGCTTCTTGTCAACACACTTTTTCACCAACTTAGCAATTTATGCAACCAAGGCAACATATGTTTTCCACAGCTCAACAACCATCTCATTGGTGAAATTATTACCCTTCTCCAGTGCCTATCCTTGAACAGTGATAGCCTCAGTGACATGGTTGAAACCATGAACAAGAGCTTGCTCTATGCGCCCCATACTCTCCAGAATTACATGAGTGTCAGGGACAAGGCGCACTGGATCAAATGGCCCTTGCTGTGGATCCTCCTTGGCCTTCTCTTTCTCCTTCTCATCCTTAAAAGTCTCATCCAGATGATCTTTGAATTGCAGTCGCCCCACAATTTCCATAGTGAGGAACCGAGCATACAAAATTTCCTCAATACTGTCTAGATAAAGACCAAGCATACACAAAATTTTCCTGACCAGGTGAGGATAGGGGAGAACATGAGTCGAGTGTGCCTTACAGAACTACATATGAGCAAGGATGATGCGAGGTAGATTAATAGGAGTTCCGGAGATCAGCTTCTCCAACAAGATAGCATCACCAATCAAAACTTTATCTCGCTTCTCCTGGCGAGGAATAACGTTCTTGATCAAGAAGGTGTGCAACAGTTTCTTGCCCAAACGCAGGAACTTGGTCAGCAAAGCTCCCTTAGGCGGCTCAACATCAAACACAGTATCCAGAATTGCCTTTTTTTACAGTCTTCCCTTTGGGCCAGTTACTTTTGACAACCACCCCATAGCCTTCTCTAGTGGTGACGTTAACCGCAGACCCAATAACAGAAGGAGAAAGATGAATCAATTTACCTCTCCAAGTGATTACAGAGTCATTGGCCGGCTTGTCGTCCTTCGCACCCATGAACTCCATAGACTTATAGAAGGAGCGCACAACATCATCGTTCACAGAGAACGGCTCCACCAACAACTTATCCCATCCTTGAAGATGGAGGAAAGAGTGAGCGGACTTGATGAGATCATTGTCGATGGTGCTCCAGAATTCCTCTCTCATGATCAGCAGCTCCAAGATTCTCCTTTTGGCAAATCCGGGGGCAATATCAGAGGACATCGACTTCGAGGTCTCAGTCTGCACCACCGCCCTAGTTTGGGGCTTCGTCCCCACCTTTGTTTTAGCCCTTTTGGCTTTTGGTATGTCGGCAACATCCTCCAGTTTCATCAAGGAGACACCTTGTGTCCCCTTAGCGGCGCGCCTCTTTACGCGACCAACCACCGACTGTGAGTCCCCAGGTTGTTTGAAGGAAGCCGGGGGAGTTGAGAGAATGTCCACGTCAATGGGTTCGATCTTTTGGGAATGAGAGGATTGATGAGGGACCTCTGGAATCAGAGTTAGAGATTTCTTCTTGGAAGGGGTGTGCTCAGAGGAACCAGATTGAGATTGCTTCTCCTCTGAGTGAGCCGGCGATTTAACCGACTTAGTTGGCTCCTTGACCGACTTAGCATGGGAAGGAGAAGGTGCCTGAGAGGTGGAGGAGGTGGCCTTCTTCTTACGGTACGCAACGAGTAGGGCACGCTCTTCTGCAGACAAGGATTTGAATTTATCGGCCATTGAAGCAGATGAAGAACTTGGTAGATTTGAGAGTTTGAGATCACGACAATGAACACTTGGAAAGCAAGAAAAGGGAGATAGGGCGGTGCTGAGTAGGGTTTCTTTCTCTGCCTTTTATAGTTTAAGTCCAAATTCTATCCAAAAGAGTCGTTGCAAGATCTTCCCAAATAAGGGAATTCTCGGTCACAAGATCTTCAGCAGTTAAGGGAACTCAAAATCCCATCAGAAATCATTACCAAAAATATCTTCAAAATCGGATCAGAATCAACCATTAATCACATATCTCCAACGGCTAGATTTGCAGAAACAAACCTCGGGAAGCAGAGAAAATCCAGCAAATTCAAATTCTGGCCGTTGAGAGCAATTTCCAGTTCCTTTCCTCAAGGTTTGACACAAAGTAGGATAGATATGGGTACATTTATGATGTGACCCTGCCTCCCCTGACGGCATAAGACGAGGAAGAAGCCATGAGCCTATGCTCACAGGGCCCAGTGACAAGGTCTAGGTCCAAGGCCATCGCCGCCGCCGTCGCGTCACTTATCGCACGCGCCGTCGCCAGCCAAGGAAGCCCAAAGACAAATCCAAGGCTCGTCGTCCTCGCCACCATCGGAAGTGAAAGAACGCGTTCTTCTGAAGACTTTGACGCTTCGTCGTCTCTCGCGATGATCTCTTCAAAGCCTTCACCGCGTTAATGAGTTTCACGCGTTCTTTTTAAGACGTTATCTATATTTGGTATTTCCAGCTTGTTTAGATAGTTTCCTTATTTCTAGCGTTTTATATAGTTTCCTTATTTATAGCATTTTAGATAGTTTCCTTTTATCTTTTAGGATTTGTTCCTTTTGCATGCTTGCATGGGCTAGCCCTAGAGGTTCGACTCGGCCCATCCGATGTCTCACCTCCCCTATTTATACCCTACTTTGTTATTGTTATTGTTATTTCTTACGTTCAAATTAAAGTTCAAGGTTTTAAGTCGAGTGATAATTCCTCCTTCCCTTGATCGGACGTCACCCATATACCTCTCATCCCCATTCACTCCGCCGCCGACGCTACGACAACTGCTTGATCTTCAAGCAAAGTCTATCTTCGCATCTCCTTCATCCGCAGTCGACGCTACGACACCAACGACTTGTTCCATCAAGTCATCTATCCCTCCATTCAATCGCTTCTGCCACCGCTATCATTCGCCCCATCAATCGCTTCCACCGCGTCACCACCGTGATCACCACCACATTCAACATCGCGTTCTTTAACGCGTTCATCATCATCTTCACCAACTGAGACGTTCAGACGTGACTTTCCAACCAAGACTAGATCCAAGTCGCCACCTTTGGAAATTCGGCTTGTCACAGGAGACAAGGACACATCAATTTATGTAGGGAACCAAGCAACAGTCAAGAAAAGTACGTACCCATGATCAAGAAAATAGAGGTTGGCAATTTTGATACCACAAAGATAATTCCCAGCTGTGGACTAAAGAGGGCTCATAGGGAATTAAACAATGCAGTCAAGCTTAAGACGGTTTAATAGTCAGTTATCATTTTGACTTATAGTGATGGTTAGAATAGATCAAACCAACTACTTTTTAGGCCAACAAAGAGATGCAATCATGGTTCAATTATACCATAAAATCATGAGATCATGCAAGAATGTTAAGATCATGCTTTAGAACGACTATTACAGGACATGCGAGGCCATCACAAGATCAAATATCAATAATATTTTCAAAGAATCATAGAAAAGATCAAATCTAGTCAAAGAAAGGGAACTAATGAGAGCAACCAGAACTACTAGTTTAGGGAAATCATGCCCAGAAGTAACCTTAGGGTCTCAAACGGTTCCCGATTCAATGCTTTGGTGAATATATCAGCAATTTGATCCTCAGTCCTACAATGTTCTAGCAGAATGTTCCCTTTTTCAACATGATCACGCAAAAAATGATGCCTAATATCTATATGCTTGGTCCTAGAGTGATGCACAGGATTCTTTGAAATGTTGATGGCAATCGTGTTATCACAAAGAATCTTAAGGGGACCAAAGGGCATACCAAAGTCGGAAAGTTGTTGCTTGAGCCATAGGAGTTGGGAACAACAAGCGGCAACTGCAATGTATTCAGCTTCAGTAGTGGAGAGAGCAACTGAGTTGTGCTTCTTAGAACCCCATGAGACCAAGCATGGTCCTAGGAACTGTGCCATTCTAGAAGTGATTTTCCTATCGACCAGGTAACCTGCATAGTCAACATCTGTATACCTGATCAGCGCTACTTTGTAGGGTATAACCAGAAGTTATTACCGGTGTTTTGGGTGCCATTTGGATGAGTTTAGAGCGTAATTGTAGAGTATGGAATTGAGGAGAAGAAGTACGATTATGGTGGTGTGGAGTGCGTAAATGAAGACTTATGGAGTTGAGGAAGAAGCCACCTTAGCAGCGTGCCTCTTTACGCGACCAGCCACTGACTGTGAGTCCCTAGGTTGTTTGAAGGAAGCCGAGGGAGTTGGGAGAATGTCCACATCAATGGGTTCGATCTTTTGGGAAGGAGAGGATTGATGAGGGACCTATGGAATCGGAGTTGGAGATTTCTTCTTGGAAGGGGTGTGCTCAGAGGAACCAGATTGAGATTGCTTCTCCTCTGAGTGAGCCGGCGATTTAACCGACTTAGTTGGCTCCTTGACCGACTTAGCATGGGAAGGAGAAGGCGCCTGAGAGGTGGAGGAGGTGGCCTTCTTCTTACGGTACGCAACGAGTAGGGCACGCTCTTCTGCAGACAAGGATTTGAATTTATCGGCCATTGAAGCAGATGAAGAACTTGGTAGATTTGAGAGTTTGAGATCACGACAATGAACACTTGGAAAGCAAGAAAGGGAGATAGGGTGGTGCTGAGTAGGGTTTCTTTCTCTGCCTTTTATAGTTTAAGTCCAAATTCTATCCAAAAGAGTTGTTGCAAGATCTTCTCAAATAAGGGAATTCTCGGTCACAAGATCTTCAGCAGTTAAGGGAACTCAAAATCCCATCAGAAATCATTACCAAAAATATCTTCAAAATCGGATCAGAATCAACCATTAATCACATATCTCCAACGGCTAGATTTGCAGAAACAAACCTCGGGAAGCAGCGAAAATCCAGCAAATTCAAATTCTGGCCGTTGAGAGCAATTTCCAGTTCCTTTCCTCAAGGTGTGACACAAAGTAGGATTGAAATGGGTAAATTTATGTAGGGAACCAAGCAACAGTCAAGAAAAGTACGTACCCATGATCAAGAAAATAGAGGTTGACAATTTTGACACCACAAAGATAATTTCCAGTTATGGACTAAAGAGGGCTCATAGGGAATTAAACAATGCAGTCAGGCTTAGGATGGTTTAGTAGTCAGTTATCATTTCGACTTATAGTGATGGTTAGAATAGATCAAACCGACTACTTTTTAGGCCAACAAAGAGATGCAATCAGGGTTCAATTATACCATAAAATCATGAGATCATGCAAGAATGTTAAGATCATGCTTTAGAAAGACTATTATAGGACATGCGAGGCCATCACAAGATCAAATATCAATAATATTTTCAAAGAATCATAGAAAAGATCAAATCTAGTCAAAGAGAGGGAACTAATGAGAGCAACCAGAACTACTAGTTTAGGGAAATCATGCCCAGAAGTAACCTTAGGGTCTCAAACGATTCCCGATTCAATGCTTTGGTGAATATATCAGCAATTTGATCCTCAGTCCTACAGTGTTCTAGCAGAATGTTCCCTTTTTCAACATGATCACGCAAGAAATGATGCCTAATATCTATATGTTTGGTCCTAGAGTGATGCACAGGATTCTTTGAAATGTTGATGGCACTAGTATTATCACAAAGAATCTTAAGGGGACCAAAGGGCATACCAAAGTCGAAAAGTTGTTGCTTGAGCCATAGGAGTTGGGAACAACAAGCGACAACTGCAATGTATTCAGCTTCAATAGTAGAGAGAGCAATTGAGTTCTGCTTCTTAGAACCCCATGAGACCAAGCATGGTCCTAGGAACTATACCATTCCAGAAGTGATTTTCCTATCGACCAGGTAACCCGCATAGTCAGCATCTGTATACTTGATTAGCGCTACTTTGTAGGGTTTAACCAGGAGTTATTACCGGTGTTTTAGGAGCCATTTGGATGAGTTTAGAGCGTAATTGTAGAGTATGGAGTTGAGGAGAAGAAGTACGATTATGGTGGTGTGGAGTGCGTAATTGAAGACTTATGGAGTTGAGGAAGAAGCCACCACAAGAGATCCACAAGAGAAGGCGAAAAGAGAAGCTGACTAAGGCTACAGGAGAAAAGCCGCGTGGCTGAGGGCCGCGGTCGCGGAGAAGACATGAGGCGGAGCAGGAAAATCGAGAAACCGCGATCGCGGTCGAGCAAGGGCGGTTGGTCGTGGAAAAGTCGAGAGCAAAGGAGTCAGGAATTGAATTTTCCCCGATCGTGGAAATTCTTCCGCGGTCGCGGATATCTGCATCAGCGCGGGTCCGAGAATTTCCGTTTCGTCCGAAGATTTATTTATTTTATTTCCTATTTTCTTTTCTTTATTCCGTTATTTCCTTTTATTGTTATTTTCTATCTTTTAGCATTAGGTTTTTGGGTTAGGTTATTTAACATAATTTTCCCAGCCACTTTCATGGAGTTTTAGTTTTACATTCAGTTTTTACATCAGTTTTTCCCTTTAGAGTTTATGGCTTCGAAGACTATGAGGAGTTAAACACCCTTTGCTTAGTCCGACAATTGAAGCTTTGGTTTGAGTTTGATTATGAGATTATTCATTTACTCTATCCTTGAATGTTATTGATTTTCTTATGCTTCATCCCATTGAGTTATATTGATTTCTCTAGATTGGCCACCTAGTTTTATTGATATTATTCATACTATAGGGTTAGGATCTTGAATATTATTGGTTGATCTAGTTCATCAGTTGTTGTGATTAGTATTATTAATATTGGTTTCCCTAGCCTGACAAATTAGTTGAGATTGATATTATCTATAGCGCTGGTTACCCTAATCTGGTCACTTATTGAGATTAATGTTATTCATCCCTAATTCAGAGTAGCAAACACAATTTACAGAAACTGGTTGTGATAGTTTATTGTGAAGAGAATTGATTGCATGTCGAGTACTGACAAGTTGTTAAGTATTGCATGAGCCTATCTATTCCTGAACTTACTGCTGCTGTTAGATTTATCTTGATTGTTTAATAGTTAGGGTTATCAAGACTGGTAGGACTGGTAACTATTTCAGAACAGGGATTATGACATTCATGATGATTGAGGACTAAGAATAATCAATGATCAATCAACCAAACTAAAGGTGGATATCTGTCTGGCTAAGCTATTTTTCCCTAATTGATTACAAACCTTTGCTTTTTACTTTGTTTTGTTTACTTGTTTACAAACAACCCCCCCCCCCCCCCCCTTTGTCACTTGTGCATGCAAATTTACATTAAGAAAGACAACTCCTCCCTGTGGGATTCGACCCTTGCTTGCCTATTCTACTAGTTTAGGTTATTAAGGATTTATTTTGATAAGGCGATACGACTTTAGCCTCCGTCAAATTGGCGCCGTTGTCGGGGAGGCAAGTTTTGTTTTTTTCTTGGTGTGTGTTTGTGTGTCTATTTTTGTGTGGACCTATCTTATGGTCCACACCCGTGCTACTGACTCTCCACTTCTAGCTTGTGATACAGAAATTGAGAGAACTCTTTCCAGAAGCCACAGGGTAAACAGAGCTTTGTGTTTCAACAACCCCTGTTTTGAGATGGCTGACGAAGCACCTACGCTGAGGCAGCTGACTGCCCCTAATCTGCAACAGCAACCGCTGGCTGTGCAGTTTCCTGAGCTGGCAGATGGCGTCAACTTCGAGCTCAAGTCTGGGTTGATCCACTTACTCCCCCACTTCCATGGGATGAGTGGAGAAGATCCCAACAAGCATCTGTCAGAGTTCCATGTCGTCTGCACTAGCATGAAACCAAGAGGAGTTATAGAGGACCAGATCAAGCTGAGGGCCTTTTCTTTCTCTCTGAAGGATTCGGCCAATGATTGGTTCTACTATTTGGCCCCAGGGAGCATTGATACGTGGGAAAAGATGAAGAAAGTCTTCCTGGAAAAGTACTTTCCTGCGACGAAGCTCAACAGCCTGAAGAGGAATATTAGCAACATCGAACAACAAACTGATGAAACTTTGTATGAGTACTACGAGAGGTTCAAGAGGTTGATTTCTAGCTGCCCCTACCATGGGTATTCAAACCAAGACCTCGTACTTTATTTGTACGGAGGCCTTCTTGATGACGAGCGTCGGATGGTGAACGCAGCCTGTGGAGGAAACATCTTGAACAAGACGCCAACTGAGGCATTTGAGGTTTTCTTTGAGCTATCTGAGGGCTCAAGACAGTTCAATAAGAGGGCAAGCTCCCAATCAGTCAAAGCTGTAGAATCTCAGCCATCACCCTCGACATTATCTGACATAGCTGAGATAAAGGCGATGATGAGGAGTTACTTGATGAAGGGTGGCCATCAGCAAGTCAAATCTTATGGGATATGCTATGACATGACGCATCCTACTGATGCATGTCCCACGCTGCAAGAACCCACTGCTGAGGTGAATGCTATTGGAGGATATGTCCCTTCAAGGCCAAGATATGACCCGTACTCCAACACATACAATCCAGGGTGGAGAGATCACCCCAATTTGAGATACGGGAATCAGCAGAGTACTCCTCAGGGCCAGGAAAATCAAGAGTATCAATAGAGGCCGCCACAATTCCTACCGCGCCCACAATAATATCAGCAGCCTGGGGGTCAACAACAACAACAATTTCGAGCTCCATATGACCAAAGACCCCAAAGCCAAATCTCAAGTTCATCTATGTCCAGTGATAACCAGATCAGGGCCCTCACCCAGAGCGTTTCGACGTTGGCAAGCACGATGCACCAACAAAATCAAGAGATGATCCAACAACATACAAAACTCGCTCATATTGTTTCCACGTTGGCCGACACCATGGTCCAACAGAATCAAGAGACGAAGTCTAGTATTCAGAACTTGGAGAAGCAAGTGGGGCAGATCTCCATAGCAGTGAGCATACTGGAAACCCGGGATTCGGGAAAACTACCATCTCAAACGGTAGTGAACCCGAGGGAGAACGTATGTGCCATGATGCTGAGGAGCAGAGTCCAAGTGGAAGCAGATCGGGGACAATAGAAGGTTTTCCGCGACCGTGGAGCAGAAGGCCGCGATCGCGGATATATTCCTGTAGACGAGAGAGAAATCGACGATTTTTCGCGACCGCGGACAGATTTCCGCGATCGTGGAAAAGTCGCAGCTGAAGAAGACATGATCGAAGATTTCCGCGACCGCGGAGAAGATGTCCACAACCGCGGAGAAAAAACGTGACCGCGGAGCCCCAGCCGCGATCGCGGTTCTGCTACTAACGTCGATGACGGGTATGTTCGACCCGACTTTCCTCTGCTCGGTTCGCTAAAGCCTCCCGCACCCTTTCCCGAGGCACTAAAGGTCACTAGAAGGCCGGAAAGCAACAAGGAACTCTTTGACACCTTCAGTAAATGCGAGGTAAATATTCCTTTGATCAAGCTGATTAAGAGCATTCCTCGCTATGCAAATTTTTTGAAGAAACTATGCAAGATAAAGAGGAAGGGCAAGGAGAAAGAGAAGAAGAAGGTCAAGGTGAGTGAGAATGTGTCCGCTATGCTGCAAAAGTGGATACCTAAGAAGTGCAGCGACCCATGCATGTTTACCATTCCCTGCACGATAGGTGACACCACGTTTGAGAAGGCTTTGCTGGATTTAGGTGCATCTATCAACGTGTTGCCTCTCTCACTGTATGAATCGTTGGGACTTGGACCGCTACATGAGACTGGAACTGTGATCCAGCTGGCTGATAACTCCAATGTGTATCCCAAAGGAGTCGTGAAGGATGTGCTGGTAAAAGTGGGTGATCTCATCTTCCCGACTGACTTCTTTGTGATGGATATGCGACATGATAGGCATGTAGCCCCCGTGATGCTGGGTAGGCCGTTTATGAACACGGCTAATACGAAGATCGATGTGAGTAGTGGTTCGCTCACAATGGAGTTTGATGGAATGAGGGTCGAATACAACATAGACGATGCAAAGAGGCACCCTCCTGATGGAAATCCCTAGTGTTCGGTTGATGTGGACAACCCGAGCTGATTTGGAGAGCACTATGTCGAGCCACGACACTAACTAAGGCGTTGCTCGGGAGGCAACCCGAGGTATGAATTTCGTTTCTTTCCCTTTTCCTTTCTAGTTGATTTTTATTTGTGATTTGTTTTTGTTTCGTTCTTGCTTTGTCTTTGTTTTGCTTTTAGACTAACCTGCAGCCTGCAGGTAGGAGACCCAGAACCAAAAAAAAATTTGAGGAAGGTGAACTACACACCAGAAAGATTTCCGCGGTCGCGGAAAAATCAATGTAAGTCCCCTAACTCTAAAAAAAAGAGAAAAAAAAGACCGAAAAAAAAAGTTCTACCGAAGGCCAACTGTCTGAGTTCCCCATGGAGAGATGGTGCGCATCATGCTGCCAAGGAGGAGATATTCGCCCCATATTTTATTTGGCAACGATGGTGGCCCGACATTCGACAGTTGAGGAGGAGGAACACTAGAGCCCACACCACGATTACATCTGGGCTCCATTATGTGTTCGTTGAAGGCCGTGTAACCCCAATTTCTTTGATGTACCACTACAACCTATAGTGGATCTATTTGGTTGCACGATGGTGATTATTAGAAGACGACGCTGCAACACCAGAGACAAGTGCTTTTATTGTTTTACCGCCAGCAACAACTTCCGTGTCCAAGCCAACTCAGCGACGGTTGTGAGTACTTTTTTGCCTTTCCATGTGCTTCATCTTTTTTGTCGTTCATTACATTGAGGACAATGCAATGTTTAAGCATGGAGGAGTGTTCTATACTTGCTAGTCGCTGAGGAAAAAGAAAAGAAAAAATAAAGAAAATGAAAAAGCCAAAAATTTGAAAAAAAGCAAAAATAGAAATCCTGGGATAAGTCGAAAACCCGAAAGGGTGGTTTAGGCAATAAGCAGGTGGCTTGGACCAGCATTAGGCTGAGGTAATAAGAGGTCAAGAGTGATGTGAGTTTTATGTGAGCCCATCTATTGAAAAATGAAATGAGTGGCTTGGTGAAAACCCGAAAGGGCGCCTTGGCAAAATGAGTGAAAAGAAGAAGAGTGATTATTAGGATTGCTCATTTTTCATGGCGTGGTGACATAAGAAGAGGTGATATAAGGAGGATTCGGGTAGGTCACTCTGGGAGGCATAAGAAGATAGATGGAGGCTAGGATTCAATTTTTATTCACTCTATGGTGTTCGGGATAAGCTTGGGGTAAGTACTCTGCTTTCTTTTAAGCTTGTATGTGTTGTGTGTTGATTGTGTTGATGCCTTGGAGTTTCATATTTAGGTACAATTCTTAGTGGAGATGGTTTTTCCATGCTTCCTGAGACCTTGGGGATTTGATTGGAGGAGTAGGTTTCTTTTAGATTACTTGAGGATGAGCAATGTTTAAGCATGAGAGAATTTGACCAGCGCTACTTTATAGGGTTTAACCAGGAGTTGTTACCGGTGTTTTGGGTGCCATTTGGATGAGTTTAGAGCGTAATTATAGAGTATGAAGTTGAGGAGAAGAAGTACGATTATGGTGGTGTGGAGTGCGTAAATGAAGACTTATGGAGTTGAGGAAGAAGCCACCACGAGAGAGCCACAAGAGAAGGCAAAAAGAGAAGCTGACTAAGGCTACATGAGAAAAGCCGCGGTCGTGGGGTTGAGGGCTGCGGTCACGGAGAAGACGCGAGGCGGAGCAGGAAAATCGAGAAACCGCGATCGCGGACGAGCAAGGGCGGTTGGTCGCAGAAAAGTCGAGAGCAAAGGAGTCAGGGATTGAATTTTCCGCGATCGCGGATATCTGCATCAGCACGGGTCCGAGAATTTCCGTTTCGTCCGAAGATTTATTTATTTTATTTCCTATTTTCTTTTCTTTATTCCGTTATTTCCTTTTATTGTTATTTTCTATCTTTTAGCATTAGGTTTTTGGGTTAGGTTATTTAACCTAATTTTCCTAGCCACTTTCATGGAGTTTTAGTTTTACATTCAGTTTTTACACCAGTTTTTCCCTTTAGAGTTTATGGCTTCGAAGACTATGAGGAGCTAAGCACCCTTTGCTTAGTCCGACAATTGAAGTCTTGGTTTGAATTTGATTGTGAGATTATTCCTTTACTCTATCCTTGAATGTTATTGATTTTCTTATGCTTCATCCCATTGAGTTATATTGATTTCTCTAGATTGGCCACCTAGTTTGATTGATATTATTCATACTGTAGGGTTAGGATCTTGAATATTATTGGTTGATCTAGTTCATCAGTTGTTGTGATTAGTATTATTAATATTGGTTTCCCTAGCCTGACAAACTAGTTGAAATTGATATTATCTATAGTGTTGGTTACCCTAATTTGTTCACTTGTTGAGATTAATGTTATTCATCCCTAATTCAGAGTAGCAAACACAATTTACAAGAATTGGTTGTGATAGTTTATTGTGAAGAGAATTGATTGCATGTCGAGTACTGACGAGTTGTTAAGTATTGCATGAGCCTATCTATTCCTGAACTTACTGCTGCTGTTAGATTTATCTTGATAGTTTCTTGATTGTTTAATAGTTAGGGTTATCAGGACTGGTAGGACTAGTAACTATTTTAGAACAGGGATTAGGACATTCATGAGGATTGAGGACTAGGACTAATCAATGATCAATCAACCAAACTAAAGGTGGATATCTGTCTGGCTAAGCTATTTTTCCCTAATTGATTACAAACCTTTGCTTTTTACTTTGTTTTGTTTACTTGTTTACAAACAACCAACCAACCCCCCCCCCCCCCCTTTGTTACTTGTGTATGCAAATTTACATTAAGAAAGACAACTCCTCCCTGTGGGATTCGACCCTTGCTTGCCTATTCTACTAGTTTAGATTATTAAGGATTTATTTTGATAAGGCGATACGACTTTAGCCTCCGTCAATATCCAAGAAGATCAAAGTGGCAATGCTTGGGATATCAGAGACAGAGGTCGTCAGTTCCCTTGAGATAGCAAAAGATGCGCTTCACTTCAGATAAGTGTGATTCCCTTGGATTTGATTGAAACCTGGCACACAAGCAAACAGAAAAGACAATATCTGGTCTACTAGTAGTGAGATACATCAATGAACCGATCATGCCACAATAGAGCTTTTCTTCCACTTTTTGTCCTGAATGATCGACGGTGAGACGAGTAGCTGGGGAAATTGAAGTTGAGATGGCTTTGCTGGAGTCCATTTTGAACTTCTTCAGGAGTTCCTTAAGATATTTCTGTTGATGGATTTGAATGCCATCATCCTTCTGAGTGACTTGCAGTCCCAGAAAGAATGATAGTTCCCCAATCATACTCATTTCAAACTCGCTGCTCATTAGATTTTTGAACTTTTTTACAAGAGCCAAGTTAGTAGAACCAAAAATAATATCATCTACATATACTTGGACCACAAGAATCTCACCTTTTGCTTCAAGGATGAAAAGAGTTTTGTCGATCACACCACGTCGATAGCCATTGGCTGTTAGGAACTGAGCGAGACAATCATACCAAGCTCGAGGTGCTTGTTTAAGACCGTAGAGAGCCTTGTCCAAGAAATATACATGGTCAGGGTGATCGTCATCTTTGAATCCTGGAGGTTGCTTGACATACACTTCTTCCTGAAGAATGCCATTGAGAAAAGCAATCTTCACATCCATCTGGAAAAGCTTAAAGCCTTTGTATGAAGCATAAGCAATAAGCAATCGAATAGCCTCCAATCTTGCCACATGGGCAAATGTTTCATCATAATCAATTCCTTCTTGTTGATTGTAGCCTTGAGCCACCAAACGAGACGTGTTCCTAGTCAATGCACCTGAATCATCCAGCTTGTTGTGAAACACCCACCTAGTTCCTATGATGTGTCTGTTCTGTGGTCGAGGAACTAGTCGTCATACTTTATTCCTTTCGAACTGATGAAGTTCTCTTGCATGGCTGACTGGATGCTTGATAGTCCTTTTGTCCCTATTTGGAATGATAAGATCAGTTCCAGGAGCATCAACAACTTCAGATGCAGCAGCATTGGAAGAGGATGCAGTTGGTTCGGCCATAGGAGCTAGAGTGTCCTCATCAATTTGAGGAATGGAGGGAACTGAGGCAACTACAACATCTTGAGAGATTGATGGAACTGGAGTGTTCTCAGGGGATGTTGTAGGGTTTGGATCAACCACAGTTGAAGGAACTTCAAGAGGAGTAGTACTAGACATGTTAGGGTAGGAGTTGTGACTGAAGGGAACTTCATCATATGAGTCTGCATTTTCTCTTTGGAACGGATCTTCCGAGGGAACGGAGGGATCCTGCACAGACTTTAAAGGCAATTTTTCATTGAAAATAACATGAATGCTTTCCTCTACCTTTTTGGTCCGTTTGTTGAAGACCTTGTATGCTTTGCTACTGGAAGCATATCCAATGAAGATTCCTTCATCACTACTGGGATCAAACTTACCCAGATTATCATTACCATTATTGTGAACAAAACACTTGCACCCGAAGACTCTTAGATGAGAGATGTTAGGAACTCTGCCTCTTAGTAACTCATAAGAAGTCTTCTCAAGCATGGGGCGCAACATTGCCCGATTCAAAATGTAGCAAGCAACATTTACAGCTTCAGCCCAGAAAGACTGAGGAAGACCACTTGATACGAGCATAGTGCGAGCCATGTCTTCCAAAGTCCTATTCTTTCTCTCGACAACTCCGTTCTGCTGTGGAGTGTAAGGGGTCGAGAAGTTGTGATCAATTCCATGTTCCCTGCAAAAGGTTAGAAAATCTCCATTCTCGAACTCAGTTCCGTGATCGGAACGAATAGCATGCACATATACATTCAAAGATTTCTCAAGTAAGGGAACCAGATCCTTAAACTTTTCAAAGACTTCACTTTTAGATTTTATGAATATTGTCCAAGTGAATCTAGAGAAATCATCAACAAGTACAAGGATATACCTGTTTCCACCGATACTTTGAACTTGCATGGGACCACAGATATCCATGTGAATGAGTTCTAGAGGCTTAGAGGAACTTACCATAGTTTTGGCTTTGAAGGAACTACGAACCTGTTTCCCTTGAGCACAGTCAGAACAGAGATCCGACTTTTCAGCGTTGATTTTGAAAAGGCCACAAACAAGTTCCTTTTGATGTAGCTTGTGGATTAGCTTGATGCTTGCATGACCCAGTCGCTGATGCCATAGATTCGTCTGATCTTCAATTGACGAAAGACACAACTTCTCTTTAGGAACAAATTTTGGATCAATAACATAGACATTATTGAACCGTTTTCCTTTTAAAATCACTTGTCCTTGATTGTCTTCCACAAAGCATTCCTTAGAGGTAAAGTGAACCTCATTGCCTCCTTGGTCACACAGTTGTGACACACTTATTAGATCAAAACCCAAATTTTCAACGAGATGAACATTACTTACCTTGATGTGATCTGTAAGATCCACATTACCAACTCCACAGATTGCTCCTTTTCTCTTATCCCCGAAAGATATATTTCCTCCGCGGTGTTGCTGAAGTGAGGACATTTTGCTTCTGTTTCCGGTCATATGGCACGAGCAACCACTGTCTATGTACCATTTGTCCTGTCGCCTCACTTCGTCCTGCACAAGGAAACTTAAGCTTTTTGAACCCAGCCAAGCTTAGTTTTTCTGGGTAAATTAGTTTGACAGTTCTTATGTTGATGAGGAGCAGGAGCATAATATTAAGGATAATTTAAATCAACAATAGTATGCATTTTCTTTTTACTAGGTCTTTAAGCCCGTGCTTCGCACGGGTCATGATGAATGCGTTAAGGTAAGTTTTTAGCTATGTTTTATAATATATGTTTTTTTATTATTTTAGTTATTACTAATTTATACAAATTTTGAAGGTGATTGACTGTTTTTTCGCGAATAGTAAATAAATCGTATAATTCATTTTATTATGTAGGCAATACTCAATATAGAGTAAGTACCACACTTTTTTATCATAATATATTAATATTGAGTTTATATGATTGCGTAGAATTTAGGTTTTGTCGATCCATAAGTATTTTTTATTATGGAAATATCGGTGTATTTATAACCATTTTTTGTTGTAAATTATTGTACTTTAATTCATATGAAAGCTATATAGTTCTATATGTGATTCGAACGGGCTGATTTTGTTATTATTTTGTGTTTATATAATACTTAACATTTCATTAGTTGTGGTAGAATCTTATAACAAACAGTAAATCACAATTTTTTAAAGAAGACGGATCATGCACTTTGCACGGGTCGGTACAAATGTTATCATGTTTTGCTTCATATGTAAATAATATAATATGTCAGTGTTTTAGCTATGTTAAGGTATGATTGTACGTATGAAGCGGTAACACATTTAAGTTTTTTTTATATTAAAGTCGCACATTATTTTTGTTTGGAATTGTTTGATTTGAATAAAATTCTCCCACAATAAAAACATAAATAGATTCAGCAGGCTTAAAGAAACTTTTATAAATTTATATGCGACAATAAAACATATACACAATATACATGTGCAATATATTATTTTGTTGCAAAATATGATTTTTTTTAAATAATTGAATGAACCATATCTCCAATATGAAATAAGAAACTCATGAAATTCATTATGTATAGCTACAAAATGGTTGAAAACATATCTCTGGTATGTATGTAAACATATTTGTAAAAATATCGGCCCAACCATTGGGCCCATTTAAGCATACTATAGAAGATCTTTGGGCCCATTTAAGTAGAAAGTTGATTTTGTAAAGTTGGTTTTGTCTTTAAAAGTTAGCATTCAATGACCTAGAATGTTAACTTTTAAATATACTAGAAATCTAAGCCCATGGGCCTGTTGTTTTTTGTTTTGTTTTGTTTTGTTTTATTTGGGTACACTGGTTGTATTACTAATAAATTGTAGTGGAAGTTTTTTTTTGTTTTTAGGTCTTAATAATTGAATAAATGTATTTCTTAAAAAGACAAGTTGTGTTAGTATGCGTAAACTTGTGTGTAAAAAGATTTATAATAATTGAATAAATGAATTGCATTGGTGTTAGTATTTGTTTTTTATTTAAAAAGGCAAATTGTGTTTATAAAGTTTTTTTGGTGATTGAAGTCTTTTTTTGGGGGAATGTGGTATTTGAATTTTGCACATTGGTTGTTACGGGGAACCGCGAATGGAGGGTAAAATTTGAGTTTTGTTTTTAAATTGTTTGTAATCAAATGGCCAAATAGTCCCTACTTCTTTTTCACATCTAGATCATGTCCGTCCGTAGTGCGTCACGCGTCGCCCATCGGGCGCACGCTGAGCGCCCAACAATAGAGCGACGTGTGGCGCGCGGAAGCAAGTAGCCGTTTGACTGCTTGCTTCAATACACGGCGTTTTGATACGTTTTTTTAGTAAAACAGCATCGTTTTTGGTAGAGCGGACTGAAAACTTTTTAACCCCACCAAACACACCCCAATGTACTATATATGTAGCTTCAATTTCCGGGGCTGTATATATTACGTTTGGAGTAGCCTTTGTCCAAGGTTGTATCTCTCTCCTCCAAGTAAGTTGTATCTGTGTTTTTGGGTTATGTGTGCATAACATGGACACGAATTTCATGCCCTTAAGAATAACTTCAAAACACAGATCATTCGATAAGTCATGAACACATAACCCAAAAACCCTTAAGAGTAATAAAAAAATGTTTTCCTCTCAACAGAAAAAGAAAAAGTTGGGTTTAGGGTGGGGTGAGTGAGGACTGAGGTACAAAACCTCTCAAGAATCCCTAACTTTATTTCAGTCGAGCCCCTCAAGAACGAAACCCCAAATCCATTCACCATTTTCCCTTGTTGTACAGTCATTCAATAATTGTGTTCTTCTCTCAATTGGATAGAAGAAGAGTAGTGTTTGCGATCTGAATCGGTCCTGCAATTTCGTCGTCGGTAGTGAGAGAGAAACTAGAAGGCTGAGTTATGGGAGATGTCGCTGTCGTCGTGGTGTTTGCGATCTGGATTTGTCCTGCAATTTTGTCGTTAGTAGTGAGAGAGGTACTGGAGGGAGGAGTTGTGTGGGAGATTCAGTCGTCGTCATCGTTCGTGCATCTATTGGGTGAGATAGGCAACTGGAGGTGCTGATGCTTCTGGTGATCCTGCCTCCGGCGTGAACACGGTACTTTTTAAATGTTATGTTTCTTAGTCTCTATATGGTTCGGTGTGATTTATGTGCATGAAATGGATTATGATTTTCTACAATTTGTGGTTGAATTGACAAATGTATAACAATAAATCTCAGCGAAAGAACTCAAACGTATAAAATCAAAACCCCCGTAACCGTAATTCAGCCCTTAACATTGCAAAATACTATGTAGCACGGAAACGGAAAACGGCAGGACACCGGGAAGCGACAAACTCAAAAATATAGAAAATGGAAACGACGGGGAAACGTCGATATAAATTATATATTATTTTAAAGCTCTTGTAAAAATGAATACAATGACATTAATAAGAGAAACATAAATAATAATCAAGTAGCATAGAAATGGTTTATAAGTTTTTTGACTATTTTCCATTAAAAAAAGGGGATTATTGTTTGCACCCGTAAGAAATTGCGGCGCACTCCAGTTTGGGCGCATTCTGGATGCGCCCAAACTGGGGTTTTTTTTATTATAAAAAAAACACAATTCCTTGGGTGCAACCAGGGTGCGCCCAATGTCTGGGTGGATTATTTTTATTTTGAAAATTAATTTTTAAAAAATTATTGAACCAGTTGATCTTGGGCGCAACCATGATACGCCCAGTTTTTTTTTCGGAAAAAAAAAAACTGGGCGTATCGTGGTTGCGCCCAAATTTGTTTATATCCAATTTGAATGTCTTGTAGTTATATCCAATTTGGTTATTACTATGGTTATATACTATGATTATATCTTATAGTTAAATCTATGGTTATATCATATAGTTATATACTATGATTATATCTTATAGTTATATACAATTTGGTTATATCTCATGATTATATTCTATGAGTGCGGTTCCGGTGCGGAGCACTCTTCCCGTGCGGACGTGCGGACATGCACTATATGGCCTTATTTGTGCACTTTTGGGCCTTATTTGTGCACTTTTGCAAAAAAATTAAAAAATGCTTGGAAAAAAATTTGAAAAAGATTTTTTTTTTTTTTTTTGAAAAAGTGCACAAATAAGACGTTAAAGTGCACAAATAAGACCCAAAAGTACATGCTCCGCACGTCCGCACGGGAAGAGTGCTCCGCATATGATCCAAACTCTATATTCTATATTTATATACTATGGTTATATCATATAGTTATATGCTATGATTATATCTTATAGTTATATCATATAGTTATATCCAATTTTGTTATTACTATATAATATAATCATAAGGATATAGCCAAATTGGATATAGCTATAAGGATATAACCAAAATCACATATAACTATAAGATATAGTCATATTATATAAATATATGATATAACCATAGTATATAACTATATGATATAATATATGATTAAGCATACTATATAACTATAAGATATAATCATAGTATATAATTATAAGATATAACTATAGTATATAACTTTAGAATATAATATAGGATATAACCATAGTATATAACTATATAATATAACCATAAGATATAATCATAATATATAACTATATAATATAACGATATGATATAACCAAATTTGATATAAGACATATAACTATAAGATATATTCATTATATAGAACTATATGATACAACCATAGTATATCTATATGATGTAATATAAGATATAATCATAATATATAACTATGAAATATAACCATAAGATATATAACGATATGATATAACCATAACTATAGAATATAACGATATGATATAACCAAATTGGATATAACGATAACATATAATCATGGTATATAACTATAGGATATAACGATATGATATAACCAAATTGGATATAACTATAACATATAATCATTGTATATAACTATAGAATATAACGATATGATATAACCAAATTGGATATAACTATAACATATAATCATTGTATATAACTATAGAATATAACGATATGATATAACCAAATTGGATATAAGTCATATAAGTATAAGATATAATTATTGTATATAACTATATGATATAAGCATAGTATATAACTATATAATATAACCATAAACCCCAAATACTAAGACCTAACCCTAAACCCCAAGACCTAACCCTAAACCCTAAAAAATGCTACAAACCCCTTGGGCACAACCTAGTTGCGCCCATAATTCTGGACGCAATCTAGTTGCGCCCAAAGGGTGTGTGGGGTTTAGGGGTTTGTACTCGAATGGAAGAAAACCCCAAACCCTAAAACATACTAAAAACCCCTTGGGCGCAACCTGGTTGCGTCCAAAAACCCTAAATCACAAACTCTAAAAAATAATAGAAACCCCTTGGGCGCATCCACGTTGGAAATTTAAATTTTTTTCCGAGAAGTTACCATTGGTAACATCTTGGTCGCAACCACGATGCGTCCAAGAAGTTACCGTTGTACAACGGTAACTTCATTGTGGTTTATCCAGGTTGTTGCTATATATATGCAACTACTGCTTGGGGTTTATCCATTGTTGGGGTTTATCAATTCAAGATTATGTCTTTGTCAGGGATGGATGCTGCACTTAGGCCAGTTGAGCACTTGGATGACGCACTCGGTCTTGATGATTTAGGAGTAAGTATATATTTACTTCAAATATAATTTACTTGTTGTAGTTTATAAGTTTATTTGAAATGTAGTAATTAACAGTAGTTTGTTGTAGTTTTTAAGTTTGATTAAAATATTTATGATAATTTATAATCTAAAATGTTTACAGTAGTATGTTGTAGTTTATAAGTTTATTTGAAATGTAGTATTTACAATAGTGTGTTGTAGTTTAGAACTTTGATTAAAATGTTTATGATTATTTATAATATGAAATATTTACAGTAGTTTTATGTATTTATCATAAATAGGAGGACTCTAGTGATAGTGAATTTTTGCCAGTGGATTATTCTGCTCATTTTACTACGGATAAAGAATGGAGTGATAGAGATAGTATGATCAGTTGGGCTAAGATAGTAGGTTTGGAGTTGCGTATGGTTATTGTAATAAGTAAGTCATGGCCTAACCGAAAGGTCATACTGTCGTGTGAGAATTCTGGGCCATATAGAGCGGCGAAGAAGAAGGCGGGTGACAGTACCGAGGCAACCCCTAAACGGAAATACAATGCGAGGACAAAGAAGAGTGAGTGTCCGTTTCAGTTGCATGGGGTGATTGTGAAGGGAGATTGGCTAAAATCTGACCATTGGAGATTATCTGTCGCTTGTGGATCGCATGACCATGAGCTTGCTAGTAGTTTGATCGGTCATGCATTTGCTGGGAGGCTTTGTAAGGATCAACGAGAGCGTGTGAAAAGTTTGTCAGCCTTCGGAATAAAGCCGAAGGCTATTATGAGTCTATTTCTACATGAGGATCCCAAGTGCTTAACATCAAGGAACCAACTCTACAATTACAAGAGTCGGGAGAGGCTGAAATTTAGGGGCAATATGACGGTGCCGCAGTACATGCTGGAATTTCTAGAGGCGAGACGTTATTATACAAGCTATCAGACGCGTCGCAATGAAGAAGGGAGGGAGGTTATGAGTGATATTTTTATTTCTCACCCTGGAGCTAGACATTTGTTGAGTTTGTTCTCCTCTATCGTCATCATGGATACGACCTACAAGACGAACATGTATGAATATGTTTAATTATCGCTATTATTAAATCTAAAATATGTAATTACATACCTTATTGAATATGTAATTGCATACCTTATGTCGTATAATTCATACATGTACAGGTATAGTATGCCTTTGTTGGA
The DNA here is from genome assembly GCA_027886185.1 of Rheum nobile. Taxonomy (NCBI): domain Eukaryota; kingdom Viridiplantae; phylum Streptophyta; class Magnoliopsida; order Caryophyllales; family Polygonaceae; genus Rheum; species Rheum nobile. The sequence goes on along the minus strand of WOAB01000546.1, from coordinate 2,941,425 downwards.
GTTTGTTGGATTCACTTGCACCAACCGTACATTTTGTATTGCGATCGTATTCATGTATGATGAGACGACAGAGCACTACACATGGGCGTTGGACCGCCTAAAGATCATTTTCGAGGGACGGGAACCGGCGGCGATCATGTCAGATCGAGAGCTCGGTTTGACGAAAGCCATCGATATAGTCTTTCCCAACACGAAGCATCTATTGTGTAGGGTCCATGTGAACCGCAACGTGGAGGGTTTTGCCATGAAATGGATCCCCAATGTTGACCATTTTAGTGGTAATATTCGTTGATTGTTAAGGTCGCCGACTGAGGATGTCTATAATGAGCGACTTGAGTACTTGACGGAGAAGTGGAAAAAACTACCCTGGCTAATGGAATACGTGAAGAGGGTATGGCTTAGGGACTACAAGGAGATGCTAGTTTGTGCATGGTGCGACACGGTACTCCATTTCGGCACAAGATCATCAAATAGGTAAATTTACAAGTGATCATCTAAAAACGAAATTGAAATATGCAACTAAGCTTAACTTGAGTTTTTAATTTCAGAGCCGAGAGTCAGCATTCTATGCTGAAGGACGGGATTGAATCGTCGGTTGGAGGCTTGGAGACCCTCGTGCAACAAATCGACAATATGTTTGTTTATCAGATTCGGGAAGTCAGAGGTGATATGGAGCAGAGTGCTTTTAAGGCGCCCACAGAGATCGTAATCGGCCCGCCTGCGGTGAAGACATTTTTCAGGCGCATTCTTTATAAGGTCTCTGAAAAGTGCTTAAGAATGTTATACGTCCAAGTTGTTAAGGCCATGCAAGGAAAAATTCCCGATGAAGAATGTCGTGATGTGTTTTGGAGAGCCACCCTAGGCCTGCCTTGCCCACACACGATCAAAGAATATGTAAAGACCGGTTTCCCGTTGAGGCCAAGTGAAATCCACAATTATTGGAAGCAAATCAAGTGGGAAGGGGTTGGACATGTTGATCCCGCACTGAATGATGGCGCATTGATCTTAGAAGAAGATATCGTCTTAGGTGCCATGTTTGGAGAGTGGAGCAACGACGAATTGCACCCAGAGTTGAAGACCGATTTTGTACGCAGATACAAAATTTTCCATGACTCTAGATCGTGTACCGCAGAAGAGCCCCCGGCCGCTTCGACCAAGAAGGGGAGACCTAAAAAGAAGAAGAACGATACAAAGAGGGACCCTAGTTGGTTTGAGCACATGGCGGAAGAAAAAAGGAAGAAGGACGAGGAAAAGAAGAAGAAGGCCGAGGAGCGGAAAAATTCCTCAGTGGGATCTAAAGGATGTCCTCCAAGCGGTTAGCATTTTCACATTCGATCATCATTAATCGCTATTTCTTTATAATTTATTCTAACCCTTGAATTTGTAAAGGTAAGCGGCACAGCGGAATCTCGACTGGCAAGGAAAGCACTAGTAGGCCACCTCAGGCCGACACGGGCATTAATTACCTCGGCATTGATTGGGGCCGAGATAATATTGATTTGTTTATGTTAGCCTACATTGTAGGAGTACAGAATGTAATGGGCGATGGTCACTGTGGGTACCGTTCGCTTGCTGTACTACAAACGGGTGTCGAAGACCAGTATATGTACGCCCGATTTGAGCTTTCAAAGGAGTTGCAACAACGTCGAGCGTTGTACACCCCGGCCTGTGGTGTATGCCCCATATCGGACCTCATCAGGTCTGTGAATTTTACTGGGGTGTGTACGAGGGATCACTGGATGGAAGTTCCCATTGTTGGCTTGGCATTTGCCACACGATTCCAGGTGGCTCTTGTTGTGCTATCATATTCTGGACCTCACACATGTCTCCCAATGTGGGCTCCCCCAGGCGCACAACCTCCCACAAAAGTGCATGCGATAGCCCTTGTAGGCAACCATGACCATTTTGTGTCAGTAAGCATTTCCACATTGGATCATCATTAACCTTTATTTCATTGTGATGTATTCTAATCATCCTTATTTGTAAAAGATTTGGCTAGTTGATGACCTATGTCCGATTCCGCCCCCGCCCGGAGTTTGGACCCGATGGAAAGATGCAAGCGTTGAAGGATGGGAGCAACCATTTCAGGCTAGGATGCAAGATTACGTTGTCCAAAGAAGGATGAGTGGTAACGATGACATATTTCTGCAGACGTAGGACTTAGAGTGGACAAATTACACGACTTCATTGTATATGAGGTGTTCTATTTAAGCTAAATACACGACTTCATTGACAAATTGCCTCGTACAAGCCTTGTTTGGATAATTGACAAATAAATCAAAACTAAAATAAATCAAAACAGGATCAGAAAGCCCGCCCTTTTAGATAATTGACAAATTACCTCGTACAAGCCTTGTTTGGACATATGGTATACCCTAAACCCCAAGCCCTCCAAAATCCTAAAATAAATCAAAGGCAGTTGGGCGCATTTGGGATACGCCCAACATCTGTTACGCGCATTATGGATGCGCCCAAGTGATTGTGAGAGGGTTTAGGGTTTTTGTAGGGTTTAGAGTAAAGGGTCGTAAACTTTGTTCCAAAGATAATAGATTGAATAGGTAGATATGGACTCGATATTTTGAAGTTTTTTTCGTGAATGGAGTGACATTAATCTATACCCTAAACCCCAAGCCCTCCTAAACCCTAAAATAAATCAAAGGCAGTTGGGATGCCCAATGGCAAGATGGTGGGCGCATCCAGGATGCGCCCAAAAAGTTACCGTTGTCCAAAGGCAAGATGTTGGGCACATCCAGAATGCGCCCAAGAAGTTACCGTTGTCCAAAGGCAAGATTTTGGGCGCATCCAAGATACGCCCAAGAAGTTACCGTTGTCCAAAGGCAAGATGTTGGGCGCATCCTAGATGCGCCCAATAAGTTACCATTGTAACAAGGCTATATAAGGGGTTTATGCCACCCTAAACCAATACAACAACAAATAATGGCATCTTCATCCGAATCATCAACAAACCCAAATAGGCACCATCAACAAATAAGTGCTCCACAATGCGAGTGTAATTTGAAAACTATTGTCCGTACTTGGGATTTGCAGTGGAACTACGGAAGAAGGTATTGGGGATGCCCAAGAATGGGGTGTTTATACAGGAAGTATATTGATTCTACGTACGAGGACAGGGCACACGTGGTTATTCGACAACAATGGCGGGAAAAACAAGATCTTGTTAAGGAGAATCAAGATCTTGTTAAGCAAAATCAAGAGCTTGTTAAGCAAAATCAACAACTTTTACAAGATATGGATACCATGCGTAGGTATAACCTCAACCTATATAATGATGTACATCGTATACTGCCTTGATATCGTATCTTTTATGTAATGTTGTTTACATACTCTCAACCTTTGTAGGGAGCAAGCAATTTTATCAAAGCGGAGACATGATATGAAGCGATCTTTTACCAGAGACTATCGTAATTTCTTCAAACGCAAGTAGGCGATATCATTTTTTTTGTCTTAGGGTTTGTAAGCGATGTCATTATTTCATGTATTGTGAGCTAAATGTCGTTGTAGTCATCAAATGTAAAATTGCATATGCATTGAAAAGTAAAAGTGTCAAAATGTCAATACATAACTACACATCGTCATCGCTCGACGAAGCCGCGGCCCTAGAGGACTCTCCTCGCTCGTATATAGACGGGACCCGCCCCGCTCGGGATCGGTGTTCTGCGGCAGATGAAGACTCGACACCACCACCCGACGACAGGGATGATAGTTGTGATGCGCGGATAAGTGGTACAACTTCAGGAAGCTCGTCGCCGCATAAAATGGCCAACATATGGTGCCAATCCGGATCGCCGCCCCGACTATGGGTGATCTCCCGAGCGAATGCTGTCGCCATGGCCAAACGCTGTAAAATAACAACACAAGTGTCAATAATAATCAAAACAAACATTTAGAACAAGGATTGAGTGGTAACGTACTCTGTAAGCATCCACATCGGGAGGAGAAGCACGAATACGAGGCTGTAGTCGTGACGAGGGGCTCACATACGGATGTGAGATCTGTAAAAACCAGTCTAAGTACTCCTCGTCCACGTCCCACGCCGGGACGGCCATCGGGCTCTCCAAGATGTATGGACACAGATGCTCGTCGAGGTGCTCCCAACCGTCGCATGCACGGGGAAATGAAACCTTATATGAATCTTTCCCCCTAAACCTGGCTGGCCGGTGAGCGTACGACGGCTCTATGACATCCAATGGCCTGCTCTGTCGACGGCCAAACTGCCGCACCACCCGATCAGGCATGTACGGCTCCTCGACGTCCATGAACGTGATTGTCCCTCGGTAAGTGGACGCCCTATAAGCTCCGGCAAAATCTAGACTACCATACGACATCCAGCGTACCTGCAACGAAAAAATATGTACATTGAAATAGCAATTTAATCATAGATGACCAATAATAACAACATTAGGATGCTTACGTCCTCGGGCCGATACTCGTCCAAAATACGCCGGTATTGCCGACCGGCGTCGACAATGCGTAACGCGAAGCGTTGGATAAAATATCGTGCAGCGCGTCGGTCGTCGTCCCCCATTCCGGGGAGGGGGTTAGGGTTCCCCGGAAAATATATAAAGTACATCCATATCCACATCTACATGGAAAATAAATAATTTGTTTGGTTAATAATATTTTAAATAATGTAATAATTACTGCAACGAAATAAAAACAAAGTTCGTTTACCTGAAGCAAATAGGTGCACCCCGCTATGCCTGCTACCTCTCCCCGTGAAGCCTCGCCCAGATGTCGATACAATAGTGCAAGCACTCCCGTCCCCCAAGACGTGCCAACCACTCGGTCCCAGTCCCAAAATAACGACAACATCTTCACCATCAGCTGGTTCGTGGACTTGTCCACGAAAATGCTGTAGGAGAGAATGTGCCATAGGAATCCAGCCGCTATCGAGTGGGGCTCGTCCTCGTCCCGTATCATGTGCAGCAGGTGCTCAGCAAAATCAAAGGCCGAAACTCGACCTCTACGGGCATCCCTACCCATGTCACCCCCAATGCCGAACATGTAACCGAAAATCTCCGCCCCCAGCGCCTTAAGTGCCTTGTCAATCTCCTTGGGGTCGCCGTCCATGGAAACAGTAGGATCGCGGCATGCAAACCCCTCTATCCTCAGTCATAAAATCCTCTCAACGTCGTGAAGCGTGATCGTAATCTCGCCCCACGGAAAATGAAAGCTGCTCGTCTCAGGGTGCCACCTCTCGACGAACGCTGATATAAGCATGTGGTCGACCCTACCAAACTGAAAATCTCGGAGGGCGGCCAAACCAGACTGCTGCACCATCCAATACCAGCTGCCCTCGATAACCTCGTCCGGACTATATAAACCCCACTCACTAAACTCGGCCGGGCGAGTATAAGCCCTCAAACATCGTACGAGGGACGGTACAGGCGGAGGAGGAGCGTGCCAAATCCGATGCGCAACGTGAGTGGTGAAGCTCCGTAGCACATCAGGCAACTCAAGCCCGTACGGGGGGGGCATCTACGATAGGTGGAGCATCCTGGGGTGCGGGAGGGGGGACGGGTCCCTGGGGTGCGGGAGGGGGGGCCCGTCCTGGGGTGCGGGCTCCTCCATAACAATGTCGTCCAATCTCGCACACTCCTCTGTGTCGTCAACCGCCTCCTCCGTGTCTAGAACAGGACTCTGCGAAGCCGAAGGTGAACACACGTGAGGACGAGGATCCGCTAACGGATCGGATAATGTTCCAATAACGGGTTCCGTTATTGGAACTGTATCCGTGAGGATGACCCTACAACTAAGTTGGCGCTTGCGCTTGGGGGGCTTCGGGGGGTATCGGTTCATGCGATCGGAAGCAGTCACGTGTCGAGATTGCACCATACGACCCCCCCCCCCCCCCCCGCATCCGCCGTCTGATTCTCTCGACTACATCCTGTTTTTTCCAAATAATGTGGGGGACTAACTTAAAATTCTAATTATACAACTGAAATTGTACAACTGAACCATATCCGTGAGGACGATCCTATAACTGAAATTGTCTAATTTACACAAATTTCTAATTATTGCTATAAACCTACAATATTATAGGCAATTCTACAATATTATATGAGATTCACCTATATGCAATTCTATAATATTATATCCATTTTATTCAATTTATTCTAGTATATATTAAATATATTCAAATACTATAATTAGAATAATTTATTCAATACTTTTACACAATTCTAATATTTTTTAACAAATCTATATATTTTATAAATTCATTATATACATTATAAATTTTGGTAAAACAATTCTAATAATATAATTACAATAATTAAATACGAATTTTAAATCGATAAAATACGTACCTCAGCTTGTTCGCGACGAATATATTGTCGCCTATGTGGGGTTCGTATGCGTGGGCTCGCCTGGGCCACTGCCTCGACACCAACGGCCGCGGCAACCTCAAGCGCATTTTCCGACCCCACCGGAATGCTCGCCGCCGTCGTCGCTTCATCCACCGCCGCCAGCGCGGTGTCCTCCGCATCAACCGCCGCCACCCATGCATCAAAATCCGCACTGAACTCCATCGCTCTAGGCTATGTCGCCGCCGCCCCAGTCGTCGCCGGCGCCGCCGCTGCCGGAATCTCGACCCTTCGCCGCTTTGGATAACCGCCGGCTTCTTCGATGCTCGTCGCCGCCGTCGTCGTCGAAATTGCCGTGGAAGGAACCGACGCCGCCGCTGGGATCTGGATTTCTTCGCCGCCGCTGCCGCCACCGCCGCAGTCGCCTCCACTGCCACTCGCCGGATCTGGAAACTCCATTGAAGAAGGAAGAGGATGAAGGAAGAAGAAGAAGGAAGAGGAAGAAGAGGAGAGGGATGCCGCCGTCGTCGAGAGAGAGGAAGAAGGAAGACGATGAAGACGGCGGCAATCAGGCGCGCCGAATAAATATAGGTTTTACCTGGGCGCGTCCTGAATATTCGCACCCGCAATTTCTTGCGGTGTACCCAGGTTTGGGCGCATCCAGGATGCGCCCAATAGAGGGTGTAAATTTTTTTTGAAAAAAATTTAATATTGGGCGCATCCTGATGCGCCCAAGGTCTGATATATTGTTTTAATTTTTTTTTAATATGCAATTTTTAATTTTTTAATTAATTTCAAAATAATATTAAACCGGTTTAGTTATTTAATTTTTTTAAATAAATCCGAAGCCTGAACCGGTCAACCCTAAATCCGGTAGAAAGACGGATCCAGATATTGGACGCATCCTGGATGCGCCCAATATTAAATTTTTTTAAAAAAAAAATTACACCCTCTATTGGGCGCATCCTGGATACGCCCAAACCTGGGTACACCGCAAGAAATTGCGGGTGCGAATATTCTACCCGTAAAAAAAACACCTCCTGAAATATCATACAATCAATTATACATTCATAATTTCATACAAATCAATGAATCATACATAAAATCCTAATTAACTAATTAAGTAATTATAAATCAGTCAAACAATCGGCCACATGCCCACATTATATACATCCCACACTGCCACACCACAAGGCCACAAATCAAAAAGCTGTCAAACAATCGGCCACTTATACCACAAGGCCACAGATCAAAAAGCTGTCAAACAATCGGCCACTTGTACACCACAAGGCCACAAATCTGTCAAATAATCGAAGATTGAAGAAGCGAAGAAGTGAAGACTGAAGAAGGTAGAGGAGGCGCGCGCAGGCAGTGGACGGCGGGCGGCTGGGAGGAGGGTCGGCGGCACAACAGCGGTGGACGGCGGGCGACTGAGCGCAACTGTGGAAGTCGAGGGAGGCTGGAGAGTGGAGACTGGAGGAGGCAATCGAGGGAGGCAGAGGCTGGAGTCGAGGGACGACGAGAGGCTGCACTGATTTGGGGTAAGGGTTTTTTATTTAAAAAAATTAAAATTTCTAGAACCAAAACCAGCCCTGCGTTTCCAAAAAGTTTCCGACCCCCGTTGACCGTTTCCTAGAGGTTTCCGCCCCGTTGACCGTTTCCTAGGGTTTCCGGCCACTTCCCCGCGCTTCCTGGTGTTTCCCGGTTTCCGACACGGGGACGCGCCCTCCGTAGAGGTTTTCGTGCTTCCCAGGCAAAATAGATAGAAGAAATCTACGGTGACCCATTGGATTACCGGAATAAAAAATTCAATGATGACAACCTTGTAGTATTTGAGGCATTTCTTGAGCTTGGACTTCTGTGGTTGATATTGGATGAATCCATTTTACCCTTCCCCTTTTGATGTGTGGTTGGATTTTCTTTGGTTTGTTTGCTACGTGGTTTCAGGTCTGGGTGAAGGAGATGGATTGCAAAGTATTGTTAGATTTATAAGGTTTTCTTGATTACCGCACAGATTTAATTGAATTGATTGTTGAAGAAGGTGAAAGGATAGGAAAACGATGTGGTTGCTGACTTGCTTCATTACTAAAGGAGGTGGAAGGATAAGGTCAAAGGAGGAAGCCAGGAAGGTGGGGAAAAAGAGTCTAGAGCGTGAGCGTTGAGGAATTAAATGTGTTTAACGTAACTCTTCTGATAAATGTGTGAAAACCCCACCCTAACTATTTAATGCAAGAATGTTAACTTAAATTCAAATGGGCCCAAGGCCCAAAATTATATAGATTGTTGCCTCTGGCTCATGTAACACACAATTTGCTCAGCTAGGCTTGCTTTAAGTTTAAGTGTTTGGAAGAGGGCATTTAAGTGGGCAGAAAGCCAACTTTTAAATATATATAGATATAGATATAGATGGTTGTTTTTCATGCTTAATAGAAATATAAATTGAACTATGTTGAAAATTTAACGTGAAGATATAAGAGTTATACAACGATATGAAAATGAGAACTTTTTAATTGATTAATATGTAGTAATTGTATATAATTGTGAATCAAAAACTTTGTAAATTATATAGACGATTATAGATTATTAATATATGAAATTGTCACTTTAGTACTTTTGGATTTGAGAAATTGTTTAAATTTTGTACTAAATAAATAAGCCATGAAATGAAAAAACAAACTAATTCATCTTTAAAAGTTAACATTCAATGACCTAAAATGCTAACTTTTAAATATATATAGATTATTCATCTCCACGTTCCTTTTCTTAGGGCAGTCATTGATATAGTGCCATTTAAACCACAATGCCAGCAAGCACGATTATAAACAACATGACCATATTTGCCACGACCGGGTCTAAATGGCTTCTCATGCTTTCTCTACTCAAAGTCAATTCCCTTATCTTTATTTCCCTGAGCTTGATTGACATATATTTTGTGAGAATTATGTCCATCAAACCAGGTTTGCTTACTTGCAGGCTTTTTCTCAAGAACTTTTACATTCTCTTCCAGGAACTGTTTTTTATCACGAGAAGTCTAGAGAGCTAGATTGAGAGTTTCATTTTTCTCAACCAGTTCCCTTCTCAGCTTCTCATTCTCAGCAGAACATATATCCTCAAAAACTTCTTTATTAGAATAACCAAGACCATACCTTTGCTTAACAAAAACAGTTTGATTCATAGTTTTCTCATTGATAGAACCAGTGAGATCATCAAGCTTACTCATTATTTCAAAAAGCATGGTAGAGGTGGTTTTTTCAGAGTCAGTGAGAGAAACAGCAGAATCATTAGCATGCACGGGTTCCTTTTCACGAGTTGTACATGAATCACATTTCTTAGAGGAAATAGCAAGCAATTTTTCAATTTCATCAAGTTTCTTACTCCAAACAGAATTTTCAGTAGATAAACATGAAAATTTTCTCTTCACACTCATCTAATCTTTCCTGAAGGGAACCGTTCTCTTTCCCAAGTTTCCTGATAATCTTAATCAATTGCTTCTTATCACACTCAAGAAGAGATTTAAGGAAGTCAGAAGAGGATACCTCAGAGTCGTCCGATTCTGTTGAGTCCTCCTTAGCCATTAAACAACTTCTTTCGGAGACTCCACTCAGATCCAGTTCCTCATTTGAGTCATCTGAGTCATCTCCCCAAGTAGCCAACAAAGCCTTATGTTTCATCGGCTTGTCATCTTCATTAGAACCATTTGGACAATTCTTAACAAGATGTCCTATTTCCTTGCATTGATAACAAGCATAATCCGTGAGATCTCTCTTCTGGAAGGATTTTTTGAACTTTCCCTTGATGAAGTGCTTTTTGATGTGCTTTGTGACAAGAGCGGTCATCTCATCTTCCTCTTCTTCAAGATCCTAATTTTCTTCCTCCATTTCCAATCTTGAGAAGGCTTTCGAAATCTTTAGGGCGATTTCTTTTTCGATTTTCTTTGCAGAACTATCCTCAAGAGCCTCCTTTCTTTAACTTCAAGTTTCCCTATAATCTGCGTTAAGGGAAGACCTTGAATTCCATGGGTAGTCTTCAAGATTCCTTTAATGAAAGTGAATTTCGAGTTGAGTCCTTTAATGATGACTAGAGATTAGGACCATTCATCCAGCGTAACACCAACATTAGTGAGTTTACCAACAAGCCTTGTAAAGCAAGAGTAATACTGAGAGATGCTTTCTATTTCAAGCATTTTGAATGCATGATACTCTCCTTCTAAAGCAAATTTTCTGCTCTTTTTGAGTTCATCACTTACTTCATGCATTTTCTTGAGAGCCGTCCAGATTCCCTTAGCAGTTGAGATTCCTATCACTTTGTCCACGTCTTCTCTTGTCAGCCCATTGAGAATGAGTTGACGAGCTTTAGCATTCTTTTCTTTGATAGTGTAATGTTCAGGCTTCCAATCTGCTTCATCCATGTCCTTAGGAACGACGCCATCACCATTTTCAATCACGTGCCAACATTGATAGTCAATGGTCTGGATATGGTTCGTCATGCATTTTTCCCACCATTCTTCTTCTTCCTTCTTCCGAATGTGAGGCTTGTTGATCAAAATTCCCATAGTGAATTCACTTGAGCCAGTCATCTTGAAATCTGTAAACTAACACAAGTCTAGAGCGCATGCTCTGATACCAATTGTAGGATCGTAGATGTTAGTAATCAAAGGGAACCGAGGCTTCAAAGAAGTTCAATTCCTTAGCATCGAAATATAATCAAATAACAGATTCAAGGCAAGTTCCTTTTTAAGTGGAAACATTTGATAACCAACTAGTTATCCAGGATAAAACTCACTACCTTTCTCTCAAAAGGGTTTCAAAGTCTATTTATTTTATTATAGCTTCGATTACAATCAACTAGAATAGAACACACAAATTAAAGACTTAAGACACACTTAAGACTCTCTATCTAGTTTGACCTAATCAAGCAACACAAAAACAAGAGACTTACAATCGTTCTTCTCACAAGAACTAGCACCAATTTCTCTTCACCTTCAAGCTCTGCGTGAATGCGTGAGAAATGAGAGAGTTTCAGTTATCTTATTTATGCAGTCATCCATGTAGAGATAAGATCTACAGTTGACTGATTTACAAAAATAAAATAACCAAAACAAATCAGAAAAGATAATATTTGTTACCAAATAATATCTTAACCGATTTTTACACCTCTTTGTTTCCATAAAGAATATTCAGTTGTATGAAAGCAATATATCTAAAAGATTCTCTCCTAAGCTAATAGATCTACCTTAGCCAGCCGCCGCACTTGATATCTCTTTCAGTTAGTGCGCCTTCGTTACTCCTGAGTTCCCATGCCAGTTCCCAACACTGACTTCTTGGTCTATGTTCTTCATCTCCTAAACCTGAGTTCCATGTTCAACTACGCATGTTGAACTATTAGTAGCAAAGTATTTGTCATCGTCAAAATTAGAAAAACTGAAGAAGAGAACTTTCAAGGGAACTTAGAGTTCCTGAAAGTTCACTTCCTAACAATATACGTCATTGAAGATTAAAGTCATGAATATTAGTAGTTCCAAAATGAATACGAAGCATAGAAACCTACTTAATTCTAAATTGTGGTCTGCTTTGCGCTGAATTCATAACTTGAGAGAAGACAACAATTCAACTTCGACTACAAAATTTAGATTGAACATGCGAAATTAAGGAATTGATGCTTGAAACCACAATTGCAAGTAAGTTGCTTATGAGAAATTAGGGAACCAGACAACAATATGACCATTTCGATAATTAGAGGAAATTTAGCATGTCAAAAACAAACTTTGCAAGTATTACAATACAATTTAGATTTTTAACTCTAATCCGTCACTAATCTTCGATATATAGAGCTTCCAAGTGCTACCTCTTAGTAGCTATATAAAGGATGCAAACAATTTGTTAGGAAGTGAACTTTTGGGAACTCTAGTTCCCTTCCAAGATTCCTTTCTCGGTTTTTCTAGTTTGGACGATGACAAACACTTTGCTATTAATATTTTCATATGTGTTGATAAACAGGGAACTCAAAAATTGGAAATACAAGACAGAGACCAAGACGTCGGAATTGGGAACTAGCACATGAACTGAAGAACGCTGACGCCGCGTTAACTTGAAACAAGATATGAAGAGCGGCGGCGATCTGTTTAGGGTAGATCTGTACTTAGAGAGAGAAGATAAAGATTATCCTGTTTCCATACTTTTTAGGAAATTCTATGTATATCTTTTATGGAAACAAAATGTGTAAAATCGTGGAAGATAACATTTGGTAACAAATGTTATCTTTTCAATTTCTTTTGAATATTTTATTTGTGCAAATCAACCAGCTGTAGATACTGATTCTACATGGTTGAGTTGCATAAATAGAGTAATCAAAACTCTCTCACACTTACGCATTCACTCATTGCTTACGAAGAAGAAACATAGCTTGTTCTTGTGAGAAGAACTGGGTAGGTCACTTGCTTGTTTTGTGCTTGATTTAGTCGAACTTGGTAGAGAGTCTTAAGTGTATCTTAAGTCTTTAATCTGTGTATTCTATCCTAGTTGATTGTAATCGAAGCATTAATAAAGAAGTAGACTTTCAAATCCTCTTGAAAGAGAGGTAGTGGGTGTTATCATGGATAACTAGTTGGTTATCAAAGGTTCCTACTCTAAGGAACTGATCTTGATTCTGTGATTATTACATATTTCGCTGCTAAGGAACTGAACTCTTAGTTCTCTTTGAATTCTAACACGTACGATCCTACAATTGGTATCAGAGCAGACGCTCTAGATTTGTGTTAGTTTACAGATTTCAAGATGACTAGCTCAAGCGAATTCAATTTGGGAATCTCAATCAACAAGCCTCATATCCGAAAGAAGGGAGAAGAAGAATGGTGGGAGATATGCATGACTAACTACATTCAAACCATGGACTATCAGTGCTGGCGCGTGATTGAAAATGGTGATGGTGTTATTCCTGATAAGTTGGATGAAAAAGACTGGAAGCCTGAGTACTATACTATCAAAGAGAATAATGCTAAAGCTCGTCAACTTATTCTAAATAGACTTACAAGAGAAGATATGGACAAGGTGATAGGAATTGAAACTGCAAAGGGCATCTGGACAGCCCTAAAAGAGATGCATGAAGGAAATGAGGAACTCAAACAAAGCAGAAAGTTCGCTCTAGAAGGCGAATACCATACTTTCGAGATGCTGGAAACTGAGAACATTTCCCAGTACCACTCGTGTTTCACAAGACTTGTCACCAAACTCAACAATGCTGACGTTAAGCTTGGTGAATGGTCCAAATCCCTTGTCATCATCAATGGACTCAACTCAAAGTTCAACTTCATCAAGAGGGTCTTAAAGACTACCCCTGGTATTCAAGGTCTTCCCTTAACTCAAGTCATAGGGAAACTTAAAGTTGAAGAAATGGAGGCTTTCAAAACAAGTTCTGCCAAGAAGATGAAGAAGAAAATCGCCTTAAAAATCTCAAAGGCCTTCTCAAGGTTGGAGATAGAGGAAGAAAACTCAGATCTTGAAGAAGAAGAAGATGAGATGACATCCCTGGTCGCTAAGCACATCAAGAAGCACTTCATCAAGGAAAAGTTCAAGAAAAACGTTCAAAAGAGAGACCTCTCAGAATATGCTTGCTATCAATGTAAGGAAAGAGGACATCTTGCTAGGAACTGTCCTAAGAACTCAAATGATGATGATAAGCATATGCAGAAGAAAGCTCTCTTCGATACCTTTGGAGACGACTCAGATGACTCTAAAGGGGAACTGGATACGAACGGAACTTTTGGAGGAAAGTGCTTAATGGCTAAAGAAGATTCAACTGAATCGGATGACTCTGAGGTATCTTCTTCTGACTTTACCAAATCTCTTCTTGAATGTGATAAGAAACCATTGATCAAAATCATTAAGAAACTTGAAAAGGAAAACAGTTCCCTTCAAGAAAAACTAGAAGAATATGAAGACGAAATTTCATGCCTATCTACTGAAAACTCTGTCCGGAGCAAGAAACTTGATGAAACTGAGAAATTGCTTGCTAGCTCCTCTAGGAAATGTGACTCTTGTATCACTATAAAAAAAGGAACCCATGCATGCTGATATTCCTATTGTTGCTTCTACCGACTCTGAAAAGAACACATCTGCCATGCTTGTTGAAATAATGAACAAACTTGATCATCTTACTGACTCTATAAATGAAAAACTTGTGAATCAAACTGTGTTTGTTAAGAAACGTTATGGTATTAGTTACCCTGGTAAGAAAGATTCTGAGGACACATGCTCTGCTGAGAATGAGAAACTGAGAAGGGAACTGGTCGAGAAAAATGAAACTCTCAATTGTGCCCTACAAACCTCTCGTGACAAAAACCAGTTCCTAGAAGAAAAGGTAAAAGTGATAGAACAGAAGCCTAAAGGAAATCAGACTTGGTTTGATGGCCAAAATGCTCATAAGATATATATTGACCAAGCTCAGGGAACTAAAGGTAAGAAAGTTAACTTTGATAAAAAAAAGCATGAAAGACCATTCAGACTTGGTCATAGTAAGTATGGTCATGTTGTTTACAATCGTGTTTGCTGGCATTGTGGTAAAAATGGTCATTATATTCATGAGTGCATCCACAAGAAAAGACAAATGGAAGAAAATGCTAGGAAAAGGAACCAGAAAATGAACAATATAAAGAAGATGCATACTATTGTTGATTTGAATGATCCTTATTACTCTGCTCCTGTTCCTAACCCACAGAAAAGCTATCAATCTAAATCACCCGGAAAAGCTAAGCTTAGCTAGGTTCAAAAAGCTTGAGTTCCCTTGTGCAGGACGAAGTGCAGCAACATGACAAATGGTACATAGACAATGGTTGCTCGTGCCATATGACCGGAAACAGAAGCAAAATGTCGTCACTTCAGAAACACCGAGGAGGTACTATCTCCTTCGACGACAAGAGAAAGGGAGCAATCTGTGGAACTGGAAATGTGAATCTTACTGATCACATCAAGGTAAGTAATGTTAATCTCGTTGAAAATTTGGGTTTTGATCTAATTAGTGTGTCACATCTGTGTGATCAAGGAGAAAATGAGGTTCGCTTTACCTCTAAAGAATGCATTGTGGAAGATAGTCGGGGAACTGTGATCTTAAAAGGCAAAAGGTTCAACAATGTCTACGTTATTGATCCTAAGTTCGTTCCTAAAGAGAAACTATGTCTTTCATCAATTGAAGATCAGACGAATCTATGGCATCAACGACTTGGTCATGCAAGCATCAAGCTCATCCACAAGCTACATCAAAAGGAACTAGTTCGTGGCCTTCCCAAAATCAATGCTGAAAAGTCAGAAATCTGTTTTGACTGTGTTCAAGGGAAACAGGTTCATAGTTCCTTCAAGTCCAAAACAATGGTAAGTTCTTCTAAACCCCTAGAACTCATACACATGGATCTTTGTGGTCCTATGCGAGTTCAAAGCATTGGTGGAAACATGTATATTATGGTACTTGTTGATGACTACTCTAGATTCACTTGGACATTATTCATAAAATCTAAAAGTGAAGTTTTTGATATGTTCAGTGAGTTAGTTCTCTTACTTGAAAAATTCTTGAATGTATCTCTTCGTGCTATTCGTTCCGATCATGGAACTGAGTTCGAAAATGTAGATTTTCTAACATTTTGCAGGGAACATGGAGTTGATCATAATTTCTCGGCTCCCTACACTCCACAGCAGAACGGAGTTGTTGAGAGAAAGAACATGACTTTGGAAGATATGGCTCGAACCATGTTAATCTCGAGCGGACTCTCTCAGTCCTTCTGGGCAGAAGCGGTCAATGCAGCGTGCTACATCTTAAATCGGGCTATGTTACGCCCCATGCTTGATAGGACTTCTTATGAGCTACTAAGAGACAGAGTTCCCAACATTGGTCATCTAAGAGTCTTTGGCTGCAAGTGCTTTGTTCACAACAATGGGAAAGACAATCTAGGAAAGTTTGATCCACAGAGTGATGAAAGAATCTTCATCGGATATGCTTCAAGTAGCAAAGCATACAAGACCTTCAACAAACGAACTAAAAAGGTAGAGGAAAGCATTCATGTTATTTTCAATGAAAAATTGCCTTCAAAGTCTGTGCAGAATTCCTCAGTTCCCTCGGAAGATCCGTTTCAACGACCAAATGAAGATTCCGATGATGACGCTCCCTCCAAGCCTAACTCCTATCCCAACCTATCTAATCACAACACACCCACAGTTCCCTCAACTATGACTGAGCCAAAAGCAGCAACATCTTCTGACAGCACCCCAGTTCCCTCCGATCCTCAAGATGTTGTCGTTGCTCCAGTTCCCTCCAACCCATCAACTAATGTAGAGGCTTCTGTTCTAGTAGCTGATCCTGCTCCGAAAGTTGATCCTGCTACGACTTCCTCCTCCGCTACTGAATCCGCAGATGCTGAAGCTCCGGGAACTGATCTGATTATTCCAAACAGAGACAAAAGAACTACCAAGCATCCAGTCAGGTATGGATTTAAGGATATGTCCTATTGTGCCTTCAATGCATTTTTGTCTCTTATAGAACCCAAGAACATCACGGAGGCTCTGAAGGACGCTGACTGGATCATAGCCATGCAAGAGGAACTTCACCAGTTCGAAAGGAACAAAGTTTGGAGACTCGTTCCTCATCCTCAAAACAGACACATCATAGGAACTAGGTGGGTATTTCACAACAAATTGGATGATTCAGGTGCAGTATCGAGAAACAAGGCTCGTTTGGTTGCTCAAGGATATAATCAACAAGAAGGGATTGACTATGATGAAACCCTTTCCCCTGTGGCAAGACTGGAGGCTATACGACTACTCATAGCCTATGCCTCTCACAAAGGGTTCAAGTTATACCAAATGGATGTGAAGACCGCATTTCTCAATGGAATTCTTCAAGAGAAAGTATACGTCAAGCAACCTCCAGCATTCGAAGATGATGATCACCCTGACCACGTGTACTTTTTGGACAAGGCTCTCTATGGTCTTAAGCAAGCTCCCCGCGCTTGGTATGATCGTCTTGCCCAGTTCCTAACAGCCAATGGCTATCGACGTGGTGTGATCGACAAAACCCTCTTCATCCTGGAAGTCAAAGGTGAGATTCTTGTGGTCCAAGTATATGTTGATGATATTATTTTTGGTTCCACTAACTTGGCCCTTGTAGAAAAGTTCAAAAACCTAATGAGTAGCGAGTTTGAGATGAGTATGATTGGGGAACTATCCTTCTTTCTGGGATTACAAGTTACTCAGAAGGATGATGGCATTCAAATCCATCAACAGAAATATCTTAAGGAACTCTTGAAGAAGTTCAAAATGGATTCCAACAAAGCCATCTCTACCTCCATCTCTCCAACCACTCGCCTCACTGCAGATCATTCAGGACAGAGAGTGGAAGAAATATTATATATCGAGGCATGATTGGTTGTTTGATGTATCTAACTGCTAGTAGGCCATATATTGTGTTTCCTGTTTGTTTATGTGCCATGTTTCAAGCTGATCCAAGGAAATCTCACTTATCTGAAGTGAAACGCATATTTCGCTATCTCAAGGGAACTGACGACCTATGTCTTTGGTACCCCAAGGATTTCCATTTCAATCTTCTTGGATATACAGATGTTGACTATGCAGGCTACTTGGTTGATCGAAAGAGTATGTCAGGAATGGCTCAGTACCTTGGTCCATGCTTGGTTTCTTAGGGCTCAAAGAAACAAAATTCGGTTGCTCTCTCAACCACCAAAGCTGAGTACATTGTTGCTGCTGCCTGCTGTTCCCAACTCCTCTGGCTCAAACAACAACTTACAGACTTTGGTATGTCTTTTAGTCCTCTTAAGATTCTTTGTGATAACACTAGTGCAATCAACATCTCCAAGAATCCTGTGCATCACACTAGGACCAAGCATATATATATTAGGCATCATTTCTTACGTGATCATGTTGAAAACGGAAACATCCTGCTAGAACATTGTAGGACTGAAGATCAAATTGCCGATATATTCACCAAATCATTAAATCGAGAACCTTATGAGTATTTCATGTTACTTCTAGGATTGATTTCCCTAAACTAGTAGTTCCAGTTGCTTTTACTAGTTCCCTTGCTTTGACTAGATTTGATCTTTTCTATGATTTCATTGACAATATTGTTGATATTTGATCTTGTGCTGCCCTCGCATGTCCTGTAATATTTGTTCTAAAGCATGTTCTTAACACTCTTGCATGCTCACATTATTTTATGATATGATTTGATCTTGATTACATCTCTTTATTGGCCTCATAGTAGTCG
Source organism: Rheum nobile (assembly GCA_027886185.1). Taxonomy (NCBI): domain Eukaryota; kingdom Viridiplantae; phylum Streptophyta; class Magnoliopsida; order Caryophyllales; family Polygonaceae; genus Rheum; species Rheum nobile. Next base: position 2,922,835 of record WOAB01000546.1, on the reverse strand, counting down.
ATTTGATCTCATCTATCCATCATCATAAGCCGAAATGATAATTGACTATAAACCGTCCTAAGCCTGACTGCATTGCATAATTCCTTATGATCCATCTTTAGTCCACAACTGAGAATTATCTTTGTGGTGTCAAAAAAATGCCTTCCTAATTTTATTTGCTATAGGTATGTACTTTTTCTTGAGTGTTGCTTGGTTCCCTACATAAAATGTACCCATATCTATCTGGTTCCGTGTCAAATACTGAGGAAATGAACTGGGAATTGCTCTTCAATGGCCAGAATTCAAACTTTGCTCTGTCTACGACCGTTTTCCTCGACCGTTTCCCGAGGACAGTTATTGCGAGTATAGCCGTTTGATTTTCTGCAAATTCTGAGTATTTTGGATCCGATTGATGTGATATTTCTGAAGGAAATTTTCTGTGGAGGGTTATGAGTTCCCTTAACTGCTGAAGATATTGTGGCCGTTTGAAGGATAATATGGGTTCCCTTATTTGAAGCGATTCGGCAACGACTATTTTTGGATAGAATTTTGCTAAGAGATTATAAAAGGCAATGAGAACAACCCTAATTCGGCACTGTTCTCCTACTCTCTTTGCCTCTCTCAAAAATCTGTCGTGCTCTCAAACTCTCAAAGCTCTCACCTTTCCCCTTGCTCTCATGGATTCTTATCTGAAGAACCTTCCCGCCGATGAGCTTGCCATGTTGGAGGCATACAGAAAGCAGAAAGCCATCACCTCCTCCTCCCAGGCGCCCTCCCCGGCAAAGGCCTCATCTTTGGCACCAAAGGCGGTGGAGGAACCCGCAAAATCGGTTCCACCACCTGTCCCAGAAGAGCAGCCCTCTCAGTCCGCCTCATCGGAGCACACCCCATCCAAGCACAACTCCCCCACTCCGACTAAGGAGGGTTCCTACCACTCATCTCCTTCCCAGGAGGTTGCACCAATCAACGTGGAACTGCTCCCCACACCAACGGCGTCCCTTAAACAGCCCGGTGACTCTCAGTCGGTGGCCGATCGTGTCAAACGCCGTGCCGCCAAAGGGAGTCACGGTATTTTGTCTCTTCAACGGGAGGATGCTCCCAAGGCTAAGAAAGCAAAGACGGCCAAGCCTGACAAGGGGAAGAAGCCCCAGTCAAAGCCAACATCGTCCCCCTTCTCAGTTCCTTTCGGGGTGGCACCAGCTCTCGCCTCGCGTCACATTCTGGAACCTCTGATCATTGGCCAAGAATTCCGGAGTTCCGCCGATGATGATCTTATCTCCTCTGCCTACTATATGCTCCAACTCCAAGGGTGGGACAAGCTGATCGTGGAGCCCTTCACGGTCAATGAAGATCTTGTCCGCCTCTTCTATCAGAACATGGAGTTTGTCCCAGCCCAGGACGACAAGCCTGCCAATGATGCCATTCTCACCTGGGGAGGTAACTTAATTCCGCTCTCGGCTGCTGTTTTGGGGCGAAAAGATCGGACGACCTAAATCGCCTTAGACGGGGTAACTAGTCGATCGGGTGATAGAAAACAATCCAAACCAAATAGATAATAGACAAGTAAAGAGCAAATGCAGAATAGCGAAATGATTTTATTAGATAATATATTGATCGGATTGAATCGAGATACAACTTATCGTAATAAGGCAGAGTGGTCTTATTGGATTCGACCGGTAATTCTTAGGTTGCGACCGGTGGCGAATAAGCGGGGGTGATTGCTGGAGAGCTAGACGGGTAGTGAAAGTGTTGTTCTGTTTTGTTTCTGAACGAGAATGCTTGAGTGTGTAACGTGCTTGTATCCGTCCCCCTCTTATCTTCCTCTTCGTCCATATATGGTAAGTTCTTCGTGCCTCTGACCGTTATATTTCGATCCCATCCTTATCTTCAACGCCGGGATTTAATTACGAAGATTCTGTCACTAATTGCTGCTATTATGGTGTTGTGTAAATGTTGTGGCCGTTGATCAATCCTGACATTTAATGCTTGGCGGGATCTTCGCGATCTTGTCGGAGGACGTTCGACTGGAGAAGCCTCGTCGCCTTCTTTGGGTTTCTCTTTTGTTCTTCCGATCCGTCGTGGGCCTGGGCTTGTCTTGCTCGATCCACCTTCCCAGGGGACGTCAGGCCCAACAACTGCTGTTATTGGATCCGTCTTGGAGGTCTCCATCGGTGAAGGTTTCAGTGTGATTGTGAAGAGGAACTGGCCCTTCAAGCGAAAGCAGGCCATTCTGAAGACTGTGTTCGATGGTTCTCCTCCCTCTAAGGGCCCCCTGCATACAAAATTTCTGAGTCTCGACAAGAAGATCCTCCACACCTTCCTCATCAAAAACATCGTCCCCCGCCAAGAGAAGAGAGACACTGTGTTGGTCAACGATGCTGTGTTGATGGAAAAGCTGGTTCTGGGAGTTCCCATTGATCTCCCCCGCATCACCCTTGGCCATATGCAATACTGTAAGGGTCATTCTACTCATGCTCTGCCTTACCCACATGTAGTCAAGAAGCTCATGTGTCGCCTTGGCCTTTATCCATTTGGGGTTGAGGAAACTCAGTTTTCTCGATTCCTCACTATGACTACTGTTAGGCGACTGATGTACAAAGCTCATGTGGATGAGGAGTCTGATGAGGAGAAAGACAAGAAGGAAACCCAGCCAGGTCCCTCTGAGCCTTGCCTAGTCCCTGACACGCATGTGATTCTGGAGGGTATGGGGCGTATTGAGCATGCCCTGGTTAACGGTTTTGACAAGGTGGCCACTGCGGTTGAGAAGGGTAGCAACTTCACCAATGAGATGGTGGTGGAGTTGTGGAAGACATATGCTGCTCTTATGGAGGAAATCGCCAAGCTGGTGAACAGGAAGCTCGCTGCGGACAAATTGAAGGCAAAGGAGTAGTTGTGGCGTAATTGTTTAGTTCCCTACTCAGTAGACATGGAACCTTAGTTCCCTAGGATCCCACTTCCATATCATGATCCTCTTTTGTGTATCTCTGAGTGCTTTATTTTGTTATATGTTGTCTCTGTTCTCTTTATATTTAATGAAATTTCTGTGTTCCTTGCGTTGTTAGGATATGCTTTCAATTCTTATTACGGTGCCATTCCTCTAGAGTTCAACATTAGTCTTTATATCTCTCTAAATTCTCTATGTTTATCATTTAAACTGACTCTTTTCGATGATGTCCAAAGGGGGAATGAACTCTGTAATTTGGAACTCATAGGATGAAAGGAACTCTGAACTAGTTGTTCCCTTAAGGGGGAATTAAGGAACTCAGTTATTTGTTAAGGGGGAATATGCAATTCAGTAATGATTATTCTATATCTAGCTTTGCTGGTTTTCCTCATAATCATCCATGCCTATTTTAGATATGTCAGGTTCTACTTGTTTGTCATCATTAAAAAGGGGGAAATTGTTAGGAAGTGAACTTTTGGGAACTCTAGTTCCTTTCCAAGTCCCCTTCCCCAGTTTTCATAGTTTTGACGATGACAAACACTTCGCTATTAATATTTCCATACGTGTTGATAAACAAGGAATTCAGGAATCGGAAATACAAGACAGAGACCAAGACGTCAGAATTGGGAACTGGCACAGGAATTGAAGAACGCTGACGCCGCGATAAGTTGAAACAAGATATGAAGTGCGGCGGCGATCTGTTTAGGGTAGATCTTTACTTAGATAGAGAAGATAAAGATTATCCTGTTTCCATACTTTTTAGGAGATTCTATGTATATCTTTTATGGAAACAAAATGTGTAAAATCGTGGAAGATAATATTTGGTAACAAATGTTATCTTTTCGATTTCTTTTTGAATATTTTATTTGTGCAAATCAACCAGCTGTAGATACTGATTCTACACGGTTGAGTTGCATAAATAGAGTAATCAAAACTCTCTCACACTTACGCATTCACTCATTGCTTACGAAGAAGAAACATAGCTTGTTCTTGTGAGAAAAACTGTGTAAGTCACTTGCTTGTTTTGTGCTTGATTTAGTCGAACTTGGTAGAGAGTCTTAAGTGTGTCTTAAGTCTTTAATCTGTGTGTCTATCCTAGTTGATTGTAATCGAAGCATTAATAAAGAAGTAGACTTTCAAATCATCTTGAAAGAGAGGTAGTGAGTTTTATCCTGGATAACTAGTTGATTATCAAATGTTTTCACTCTAAGGAACTGGTCTTGATTATGTGATTATTACATATTCCGCTGCTAAGGAACTGAACTCTCAGTTTCTTTTGATTTCTAACACGTACGATCCTACACAATTCTAAGCATTGAAGATTTCCCAACCTAACTGGAACTTCAAGCAGAGAAATACTTTTATTCTTAGAAATTCAGAAATTGGCGAACAAATATTTATGAGAGGGGATCAAATGAGCACGGATGTTAAAGTAAACATTGAGCATGTGATATAGCCGTCCATGTGACACCATCAAACGGATGGCATTGATCCATCATTTAACAACACGGAGGGGCATTTTCGTCATTCGACCTTTATTTGTTCTCTGATCTCCCTCGTTTCTCTCCCGTCTTTGCTGTAGCCGGAATCTCCATTGGAGGACTTGTTCATTCTCGCTCGTTTCAGTTCATGTTCTTCATCGATTTCGCCTCTTTCAATCTATTCTCGCTATTGGATTGATTCGCATAGACGTTTCTATGGATTCTGGTAAGTTAATTTGTTTATTTATGTTCTAGGGTTTTGGAATTTGTTGTTGCGTTTATTTATGTTCTACGCTTAATAGTCATCTGAGAATGATTCTATTCAATTTGTTCGTTTGTGTCGTTTCTATTGTCTTCTTTGACAGATTCGTCTTCAACTTTTCATTATTAGGTTTTTGCTCCCTTCAATGGACGATTATTTTAAACCTGTACCTAATACAATTAAACCTCAATGCCTGAAAGTGTGTATGTTAGTGCTAGTGGTAGTGTATCCCTTGGTCAGAGTTCTCCTAGTTCATATCCAAGTGATTCTGACACTGAGATGTCTTCGGACTTATCTGTTTCCCGTTTATCTCAAGGTGGTTCTATGTACCACATTCCAATATGTGTTGATTCTCTGAAACCAGTTGTTGGTATGCTGTTTGGGTCATTGGAGGAAGCGGTTGAATTTTACAAGGCATATGCACTGGAATATGGCTTTGTTGTGAGGCTCGGCGGATCACGCATGGCAGGCAGTGTGGTTGCATTGAAGTACTTGCATTGCACCAGACAAGGTTTTAAAACTGGCCAGAACAACACAAAATGCATGCGACGACGTCCTTTAAACAGAGTTGGTTGTAAGGCGAAACTCACCCTTTCTTTTGCCGATAATCAGGGCTACAAAGTAACAGCTTTTGAAGATCGCCACACACATGAAATGGTTGTTGGTAAGGATAAACAGTTTATGAAGTCTATGAGGAAGCTGGACTTTGGACATAAGAAGTTTGTCATGGATTGTGAGAAAGCGCACATCGGTCCAGTCAGGTCGCATAGAATATTCAAGGAACTTGTTGGCGGCTACTCCCAAGTCGGTGCTTCTGCTGTTGATTTCAAGAACTACCGATGAGATATGTTGGCTTATATTGGTGGTTCCGATGCTCAAATGACGATCAATCGTTTGTTCAACAAAAAAGAACTTTGCCCTGCCTTCTTTTTTGAGTACGACGTTGATTCTTGTGATCGTTTGACGCGTTTATTTTGGGCTGATCCCGTGTCTCGCAAGAACTTCTCTCTCTTTGGCGACGTTGTATCGTTTGATGCTACATACCGAACCAACAGGTTATTGGCTATCCTTCTTCAACACATTTCCCCTTTTTCTTTTACACTGTAACTATCCTTGCATTTAGTACTCTGTTTTTTATTCTTTTAACTGTTAGTTTATTGAATGAACCTGTTAGTTAGATTGTATGAACCTCTCTGTTGAAACGGATGAACCTAGTTTGCAAACCTGATGAACCTAGTCTAACTTTTTCTCCCTTGTAACTATCCTTGCATTTACTACTCTGTTTTTTATTCTTTAACTGTTAGTTTATTGAATAAACTTGTTAGTTAGATTGTATGAACCTCTCTGTTGAAACTGATGAACCTAGTTTGCAAACCTGATGAACCTAGTCTAACTTTTTCTCCCTTGTAGTTGTATATTCATTCTAATGAACCTCTTTGTCTACTTATGAATCCTCCTTCCATTGCTCTTTTTATTACAGATTATTCTAGTGTTTTATCACTTTTTACTTATGCATCATTGGCTTTGTTTACATTTCTTCCATATAGGTATAATCTGATTTTCATACCATTCACCGGCCTAGACCATCACAAGTCGAGTGTTACTTTTGCGGCTGGTTTAATTTTCAAGGAAGATGCCGGATCATATGTTTGGTTGTTAGAGAATTTCAAGGCATCTATGGTGCACGAGCCAAAGGTTATAGTGACAGACCAAGACCTGTCCATGAAGTCCGCTATTGAACAAGTTTTCCCCCGGTCGCGCCACAGGCTTTGTATGTGGCACATCATGAAAAAAGTGCCCGCAAAGACCAAGTACGACACTGCTGCTGGTTCAAAATTTAGGGCTAGGTTGGACAACATTGTTTGGACCCATGACCTTTCACCTGCAGAGTTTGAGTCACAGTGGACTGCATTGCTTGATGAATTCCCATTGGTGAAGCGGAGGTGGTTTGATGACATGTTTGCAATCCGACATTTTTGGATCCCAACCTACTTCAGGGATGTCATGTTTGGCGGTTTGCTTAGGACTACTTCTGTTTCCGAATCTGCAAACAGTTACTTTGGTCACTTCACTGACAGATATTATCGCCTAGTTGAGTTGGTAATGCACTTTGACATTGCCTTGGACACGCAAAGACACAAGCAGGCGAAGCTGAACTTTGATTCTTCGACTATGCGTCCAGATCTTAAGACACATTTAAGATTGGAGAAGCATGCGTCTGAGGTGTACACGCGCTCAATTTTCAAACTTGTTCAGGATCAGATTATGGAATGTTGTTTATCATGCTTTATGGTGAGCATGTCTAAGGTTAATGGTACAAAATTCTATGGTGTCAAGGATTGCTTATCCAAGATGTTCACAGTCGAGCAGTCATCTGAAGGTGGGGTTTTTTTATGCAGCTGTCATATGTTTCAAAGGATTGGTCTGCCTTGTTGTCATCTCATGTTTGTGTTCAGGAACCTCGAGTTTGATAGGATTCCAGAAAGGTATGTACTTGCCCGTTGGACCAAGGATGCCACTATTACACCGGTGTTCACTATCGACGACACCATTGTCACTCAGTGTGCGGCCCTTGAAGAGCGTGAGGCGGTCATGAATGAGTTGATTTCTGACTTTTATAGTTGTGTGGGGCTATTGGATGACAAGCCGGACCTCATGAAACAGTTTTCGATTCTGCTTAAGGAGAAAAAGACGGCTCTGTTGTCTGCGAGTGGTGCTTCGTCTAGTTCTGGTCCATCGAACCTTGAGCAGCTGCAGTCTTATGTTGGAGTTGAAGTCCCTTCAGTTGTTAATGTGCTACCACCAGAGCAAGCTAAGAACAAAGGAAGCGACTCGCGTATCCGGAGTGGAAGAGAAATTTATATTGCTTCCAGTCGTGCAGGGCAAAGGCGTTGTGGTAGATGCAACAAGTATGCCACTCACAATAGTCGCACTTGCACTGAAGTGCTTGATTCTTAGTATTCTTTAGTATTTTTCCATTTCATCTTTAGTATTTTTAGATGAACCTAGTTTCCATACCTGATGAACCTGTTAGTTTCATTATAACAATTTCTTTTTAAACACAAAATGAGTACCTGCTCGATGAACCTATTAGTTTCATTATAACAATTTCTTTTTAAACACAAAACGAGTACCTGCTCGATTTTTGTAGTGTATAACATATTCTATGTCTGATGAACCTGTTACTTATACTCAGTGAACTTGTTAGTTGTACATGATGAACCTCATTGTTATAATTCATGAACCCAATGCTTGGACAGAGTACACCCATGGCTAACTGTGGTTACAAGTCAAAATCAATGAACCTGCACGAAAAAATTAATGAACCTGCAAGACAACAGCAATGAACCTACAAGACAAAATCGATGAACCTGTTTGTTATAGTCGATGAACCTAGTAACTTAGATGAACATACTTTCCAGCTTCTATGAACCCATATTCACCTTTTCATTTTTAGAGTACTTGAATGACAAAAGTTATTGAACTTTGAACTATTCAATGAGTTAAACGAGTACCTGCTCGATTTTTGAAGTGTATAACATATTCTATGTCTGATGAACCTGTTACTTATACTCAGTGAACCTGTTAGTTATACATGATGAACCTCATTGTTATAATTCATGAACTCAATGCTTGAACAGAGTACACCCATGACTAACTGTGGTTACAAGTCAAAATCAATGAACTTTCACGAAAACATTAATGAACCTGCAAGACAACACCAATGAACTTGCAAGACAAAATCGATGAACCTGTTTGTTATAGTCGATGAACCTAGTAAGTTAGATGAACATACTTTCCAGCTTCTATGAACACATATTCACCTTTTCATTTTTAGGGTACTTGAATGACAAAAGTTATTGAACTATTCAATGAGTTTTGTCACGAAATTTCTTTTTAAACACAAAACGAGTACATGCTCGATTTTTGAAGTGTATAACCTATTCTATGTCTGATGAACCTGTTACTTATACTCAGTGAACCTGTTAGTTGTTCATGATGAACCTAATTGTTATAATTCATGAACCCAATGCTTGGACAGAGTCCACCCATGACTAAATGTGGTTACAAGTCAAAATCAATGAACCTGCACGAAAAAAATAATGAACCTGTAAGACAACACCAATGAACCTGTTTGTTATAGTCGATGAACCTAGTAACTTAGATGAACATACTTTCTAGCTTCTATGAACCCTATTCTATATCTGATGAACCTGTTACTTATACTCGATGAACATGTTAGTTGTTCATGATGAACCTAATTGTTATAATTAATGAACCCAATGCTTGGACAGAGTACACCCATGACTAACTGTTGCTACAAGTCAAAATCAATGAACCTGCACGACAAAATTAATGAACCTGCAAGACAACACCAATGAACCTGCTAATATATTGAAGTGTACATCATCTTCATCCTAATTAGTCAATCAATCACGTGATTAGTCCTATCTGCTAGTATCATTCTAACCAAGTCTGAAATCCTAAATTTTCACAATCCACACAAGCAAACTAGTATCATTGTAACCAAAATGCTAACAATCATCCAATGTTCATTCATATGGTCCTTCAGGGTTTTCTCTAATGGTCTGAAGTGTCTTGTCCTTGATGTCATTAGCTTCCGAGGTGATGATGGTATGGACATATTTGATCCTTAGTTCTTCAATGGCCTTGTTCTTGTTTTTGTTGTTCATCTGGTCCTCCCAGTTGGCATTCGGCATCCCTATGTACTTCTCCATATGTCGCATGGCATACACCCCGAAGCTTTGGTCTTGTGCACAGTCAACTTGGCATGGAAGAGGAATCAACTGCGCCTTAGCCTGTCCAGCTTCGAGGTCATTTGCTCTTTTGATCAAGTGATTCTGGTGGAGGTAAATTGCAGTCATCGATACCTGCACACAACAAATGGATATATTTCATCTTATAGGTGTGTTCACGTGCAATTTTCACCAAACAAAAAAAAAGTCCTATAAAACAGCACAGTTTTATACACTCTTGTAGACTTACAATCTTCTGAATAGCTGGTGCATAGACGCCCATATCACAGCTGTTTGGCATACTGTCAAGCACATGTATGCATTTATTCTCGATGTTTATGGCGATGACAAAGTAACGGTCATTGTGGACTATGACAGGTACAACAACCTATAATAATGCCTTCATTTAGTGACCTTTGAAATTTATTCCAAAAGAATAATCAACAAAAAAAAAACAGACAAGCTCATACTAGTAATAATTTTACCATGTCTACGTCCTTTATTTTTCGTCCATGCACCTCACCCACGCCGAAGTTGAAGTTCTTGATGAACTCTCCTAGTTGATCTTTCAAGTTGACATTTTGTTTCAACATTTCATAATTTATTGTTAGCATACACCAATTATATATACAAGCTAAAAACTTCACAGAGAAACTGTTGAACCTTGATGTAGAATTTCATGAACCTTATTCAATAATCCATGAACATATTTTTAAATAAATGAACCTCTGTTACATGAACTTTATAGGACTTCACTTTTTATATGATGAACCTCATTTTGTTAACTTTTGAACCTTATAGTATATACCGATGGACCTTATGGTATATATTCATGCACCTTATTTAGTTAACTTTAAAACAGTTTACGTACCATTTGGTAGACATACTAGAATGCTCTGTTGGGTTTATTGTTGCTCTTCACTTCCTCATTAGTGTTCAAAATTGTTGTCCATGCATCAATAGCTTTGTAGTGGATGTCCATGTCCATAGCCAACTCCATTCCAGTGACTTTGAGAGACTTGTGTTTGAATAGAGGCTCACTATTCAATTGTATATAAATAGAAATTTTATCTATTAGTAAATATTTATCTGTATTATTGAGCATAATAATAAAATAAAATACGTCATAACGCTATATGTAGATCTTACCCTCCTATGCTATAGTGGAAATAGTAGTTATACACCACCATTGCTTCCTCAGTTCTCTTTGCAAAGATGTCCACAGTCCGGCTTTTGTAGGGGCTTCTGAGCTTTTCTCCAAGTTTCTTGTGCCTTGGCCCATGAACCACATCAGCATCAGCCTCCAGTTGCTTCCCTTTCCCCTTGTCCTTTTCTCTTTGTTTTTCAGTTTCAGCCACATCCTTGTCCTTCTGTGCATGAGCCACTTCATGTTCTTCATTCGTGACTCTCTGAACATCAAAGTTCTCTAACTCATCTGAGCTTATAAGCACCTCTTTGTCCTTCTGTGCATCAGGCACTTCATGTTCTTCATCAATGTCTTTGTCAATATCAAAGTTCTCTAACTCCTCTAAACTGATAAGCTTGAAGGATGGAATTGTCAAATCCAGTGACTTTCTAGCCTTCTTCCTTGTTTTTGGTTTTGCGGGTGTTGGTTCCTTGTTCTTAATTGCACCCACTATCTCTTGCTCAGCGTCGTCTGCCGCATGCACAGAAATGGACCCTTGTCCCTTTTCTACCATGCCTCTTTCACTTACAGTGTTTAGTTGCTCACTGCCATCACCTAAGCCGTCCTCCTTCTCTTTCTCCACCTCTATGACTTGCTCTCTTACCTCTTCTTTGTCTCTGAGCACATCAGTGTACTCATTCAGAATGTTGGTGACATCCTCCCAAGTTTGTGTGGCATCCACGCCCTTGTTTGCTTTAGAAGTTGAAGCTCCAACTTGTGAGAATTTGATCTTTTCTTTAGAAGCATCAGCCTTCTCAACTTGTCTCAAGCATTCTATAAGTTGTGGATCGCTCCAGAAAGGGTGGTCAGCATCATTCCATATCTTCTCAAACTCATTTTGTTCCTCTTCCTCGGCGTTTTTCTTGCCAATCAGCATTTGTGCTGTCTTAATCATGCTTCTGACCGTTGGCTCCTCGTTGAACCCAGTAGGTAAATTCTCTACCATGTCTGTGAGTTTCAGCATCTCTGTTGTCACTACAAATTGTTGGACTGTAAAGTTATTCAACCACTCCTACATACAAGAAAACAATTTTAAGTGGTAAATAGTTGAAATAAAAAACAAAAATAGCATACAATACCATGACACACGAAGGAAATCAAGCTAATCCACTTATATTTGTGCTTCTTGATATAACTATTAAGGAAAACAGGTCAAATTTGAAGCTCATGAACCTGTTTGCCCAGCTCCATGAACCAGAGATTGATTTTACATTTACCATGAATCAAATTCACATTAAAGTACTACCCTATATTATATCAACGACATCATACATTCTACATTATTATTCAGTTTAATGAACCTTATACTATTTATTCATGCACCTGTTGATCATTTTTCATGTATTACTCAGAATTACATGAACAAGCAACTCAATTCCCATTGAACCTTGGTCAATACATGAATAAACCCTAACTTGTAAACTCATGAACCTTGATGTTTAAACTGATGAACCCACTATACTATTTTTTGAACTTGAAGTTTCATTATTTTTGCTTGGTTTTACATTGAACCCTCACTATGTGTGATGCATGAACTACAATGTCTACAGTCATGTAGCTAATTGTGTAACCGGATGACCCCTCAGTACAATTTTTGAACCTTAATGTATATATAAATGAACCTCAATCTGTAAACTAATGAACCTTGATGTTTAAACTGATGAACCCACTATACTACTTTGTGAACTTGAAGCTTGATGTTTACCTATAGCTTGTTATTCATGAATCCCTATTCTTTCTTCTCCTTTGCTGGTCTTGGTTGTTGCAGTGTTCCTAGTCTAAAGCCCCCAAACTTCATCTCCCTATGCTCCCTTTCCTCCAAAATCTCGTCAGTCCATCCTAGGAAGACCGGTGTATTGTTTGTGTTTGTATCTCCAAAGACAGATACCCTGTCTAAATACAATAACTGTATAGAAGAACAGAAATATATTACTACACACATGACATGCAACATAATACACAGTAGAAGATGTTTTTTTTTTGTAATTAAATAAGAGTTGTTTACCACAAGGAATATGATGGGCCCTCTATAGAACCTCTCTTTCTTCCCCTTCCATTCATTTGTTGTTTGAGGCAAGACGCTCATTACAAGCTCACACCAGTTGTATCCCTTTATGTCTTCAACGTCACTGATCATCATGTGCTGAGGAATAGTGCCCTTTTGGTTGCTTTCCACAAGCACGGACATGAACAGCACGATGAACAACCTTTTGAACCATACTTTTGAGGTGCACGCTTTGAGCTTGGCTGCCACATGACTTGGCCTGATTTGCTTGATATTGTCAAAATACTCTTTCCATTCTTGTATAATGGCGTTGTCAGCAGCCTCTTTGCCTCTCCTTTCTACCTTCCTCTGCCCTCTAGGGATCTATAGCACTTTATGGACTTCCTCCTCTGACACTTTTATGGTGCTTCCATCCAACATCTTTATCTCACATTTGATCTCATCGTAGTTTTCGAGGATCCAGAAAGCCAGGCAATGAGGCACCCCTTTAATTTTCAAATGCAGCATGCTTTCAAACCTCATCTCTCTAATCCACACCTTTGCGTGTGCCTTCATTTGTTCAGGGATACTTTCCAGTGCATTAACAAACGCTTTTGGCACATTTCTGATGTTCAACCACTTGTACTGGGATTCATCCTCTTCTGTTTTGATTTTGAGGTGTGTAGGAACAATTTCCAGCTTGTTGTTCTTCTTTGTTGTTCTCTCCTTCTCCTTTTTTTCCCCTTTGTAATTACTAGCTTCCTCTCTCCTCTTTCCTTGACTACGACCCACTTTTCTTTCTTCCTTTTCTTTGCATTGTCTTCCTCGTCAACCTCCATTTTTTGCTTGCCCTTGTCTTTCTTACCTTTAATCTCTATGGTCTTTTGTTTTTTCCTCAAGCTCTCTTCAAACTCCTCTTCACTCAAACTTTGTATTTCATCTTCTGCATCTGGCTGAACTGCAGCTCTGGACCGGGTGTTTGGTCTCCTTGGTTGAGTATCATCACAGCTGTCTGATGTACTTCCTTACCCTTCGCCTGTACTTCTGAACTCACTATGTCGGTTGTTGTTCCTTTTCTTTCTGTGCTCTTTGACTCTGTTATTTGTAGGTTTCCGTCAGTGTCTTTGGATGTGTTACTCTTCTCTTTCTTCTCTGAACCCAGTACTGTTTGAACCGTTGGTGTTGTGTTGACCAGCGTTGTCACATTTTCATCAGTGGCTTTTAATTCCTTCTCTGCAGAAGATGATATCTCTGCAATTGTTTGTTGACAAACGTCAGGTGCGTTGTCAATTGTTTGAGAAGGCTGATCATCTTCAGTTGTTGTTTGTGTGCACTGCTTCTTTGCTGGTGGTTCTTCTTCTGAACTTTGAATCTTTGAAGCCTTGGAAACGGTCTGTCTGACTCTTTTATGTCTCACCATTTTATGTCTAGGCTTTCGTGTTTTGTTTGGAGTCTGTGTTGTTTTCTTTCGAGGCAGGCTTGGGTTTCTCCTTGAAATAATAGACTTCTTAGCATACACTTTTCTTGTTGTTGCAATTTCCTCACTCTCAGTAGTTTCATAGTCTATCTCGATGTCTTTGTATGTCGGTCCTTTGTGTCGTCGTGATGGACCGGTAGATCCTGCTAAGAGAAACAACACAATTGTAAGATCAACCTCAGACTATGAAGTAAACTCTAAAAAATTAAATGAACCTCATAAACAGCAAATGAACCTAAGTTTCCAAATGAACCTAAGGGAAAGCATAATGAACCTAAGTTGTCTTTAACAAAGGCATGAACTCTTGAAGAAGGAAATGAACCTCCAACTCATAAATGAACCTCATGAAATTAATGCAACTCAGGTAAACACGAGCATGAACTCTAGTAAAGGTAAATGAACCCCAACTCATAAAATGAACCTCAGGTAAACCTAATTTTTTACAACAAAGGCATAAACTCTTGAAGAAGGAAATGAACCTCCAACTCAGAAATGAACCTCGTGAAATTAATGCAACTCAGGTAAACACAGGCATGAACTCTGATAAAGGCAAATGAACCCCCAACTCATAAAATGAACCTTAGGTAAACCTAATTTTTTAATCACAAAGGCATGAACTCTTGAAGAAGGAAATGAACATCCAACTCACAAATGAACCTCATGAAATTAATGCAACTCAGGTAAACACGGGCATGAACTCTGGTAAAGGCAAATGAACCCCCAACTCATAAAATGAACCTCAGGTAAACCTAATTTTTTAATCACAAAGGCATGAACTCTTGAAGAAGGAAATGAACCTCCAACTCACAAATGAACCTCATGAAATTAATGCAACTCAGGTAAACACGGGCATGAACTCTGGTAAAGGCAAATGAACCCCCAACTCATAAAATAAACCTCAGGTAAACCTATTTTTTTACAACAAAGGCATGAACTCTTGAAGAAGGAAATGAACCTCTAACTCACAAAATTAACATCAGGAAACGAACATATAATTCAGGCAAGGAAAACAAAGTCCCAATAGTATTGAAGAAACCCTAACTTCGAGGTCTGTGTTTCAAATGGTGCAACAACAGTTAACAAACTCTCAAAACCTTTAATTTTGAGTAATCTAGGTGTTTTCGTGAAATCGAAACCCTAAATCTTATATGCGTACCTCCAAAGTCGTCCTCACTGTAATCTGTGTCGCTCCTCATATCGTAAGATAGTTTTTTACGTTCTTTTGGATTGTAATTTTCTTAGTTCCGAGCTTCGTCTGAGATCGATTTCCTCGTTTACAGTTTTCGTGTTCGATCGATCGAGTTCTGAAGTTGGTCTCTTCGTCTTCTCCTCTTCGAGTTCGGTGGATAGTTCGTCTGAAAGCGTTTGATTCGTTTTGGGGAGATTTTAGCGGTTATGGGCAAACGTGTAATAACGTGTTAATTTTAGATTTAATTACAAAAATGGCACCGCGTCCAACAGGTACTCGCTCGCTTACCTTTTTTCTCTTTTTCCTTCTCCTTCAATCTGGACCGTCTATTGGCTCTATCCCACGGTTGTAATTGTTTCGTAGTGTTTATCTTAAGAGGTAATTCCATCCGAACGGCCCCCTCAAATATTTATACCTCATAGTGAAGAACTCAACTTGGTTTGAAGTACAAAATAATTAATAATGAAACAACAAACACCATATACATTAAGAAGACTGCATAGATCTGGTGTTGTCCATGGAAAAATCGTGTCCAAAGTAGGCTGATGAGGAGATTTTCCAACCGACCGTTATCATTGGCGGGTAATCCTTGTAGGTAACCCCAACTGTAATTCAAACATGCCCTTATCTTCATTTATCTTCCCAGTGGTATTTGGTTACAGAGAAATCCATGGCGGCGTTCTCATCTTCACCCCCTTGCATCTCTGTTTCTCTCCTCCACTTCCCTCCCAACTCTGACCCTCCCTATTCGCTTCTCCAGGCCCACCCGACTCTATCCCTTCTCTCCAACTGCAAACGCATCGAAACCCTAAAGCAAATTCATTCCCAGTTCATCAAAACCGGCCTTCACCACACCCAATTCGCTCTCAGCAAGCTCATCGACTTCTGCGCAACCAATCCATCCGGAGACATTTCCTACGCCTTGTCGCTATTCGACTCAATCAGCGACCCCAATCGGCTCATATGGAACACCCTTATCCGGGGCCACTCCCTGGGATCCGACCCGATCGCAGCAATTGGGTTCTACGTCCGTATGCTGATGTCTGGTGTTGACCCTAATTCGTATACCTTCCCGTTTGTGTTGAAGGCCTGTGTGAAGTCGGCGGCGGTGGTTGAGGGGAGGCAGATTCATGGGCAAATATTAAAGCTTGGGTTGGGTTTGGATGCCTTTGTGCACACTTCGCTGATCAATATGTATTGCCATGGTGGCGAGCTGCCGTGTGCTCGCAGGGTGTTCGATAAAAGTCCTCTAAGAGATGCTGTGTCGTTTACGACCTTGATTACTGGGTATGCTATGAAAGGTTTTTTGGCGGACGCCCGTAAGCTGTTCGATGAAATTCCCAGCAGGGACGTGGTCGCATGGAACGCTATGATTGCAGGATATGCACAAGGGGGCTTCTTTGAGGATTCATTGTCCCTCTTTGAGGAGATGCAGAGGGCTGGGGTTTTACCCAATGCCAGCACGTTGTTGACCGTTCTTTCGGCTTGTGCCCATATGCGTCGTATTGAGATGGGAAAGAGGGTTCATAGGTTGATAAAAGGAAATGGCATTGACACAGATACTAGACTTGTAAATGCGCTTATTGATATGTATTCAAAGTGTGGCGATCTGGATACAGCTTGGAGCTTGTTTGAGAGCTTGCCCCAGAGGGACTTGATCTCCTGGAATGTCGTGATTGGGGGGTATACGCATAATAGTCACTACAAGGAAGCATTGTCGCTGTTCCGAGAGATGCAACTCTATCAAGAGCCTAATGATGTGACCTTGCTCAGCGTTCTCCCAGCCTGTGCTCATCTGGGTGCTCTTGATCTTGGAAAATGGATCCATGTTTACATTGACAGGAACCCCATTAGGCTGGCAAATTCCTCTCTCAGAACAAGTCTCATAGACATGTATGCCAAATGCGGTGATGTAAAGGCCGCTAAACAGGTCTTTGATAGCATGGAAACGAAAACCTTGTCTTCATGGAATGCAATGATATCCGGGTTTGCCATGCATGGATCTGCAGACCTCGCCCTTGAACTCTTCTCCCAAATGGTGGATGATGGATTCCAGCCTGACGACATCTCATTTGTAGCTCTTCTCTCAGCCTGCACTCATGGCGGTCTAGTTGAGCTCGGTCGCCAATACTTCAATTCTATGATCTCAGACTACAACATCACCCCAAAGCTGCAACACTACGGGTGTATGATCGATCTGTTTGGGCGAGCAGGGCTCTTTGAGGAGGCAGAAGCCCTGATGAACAACACTATGGAGATGTCCCCTGATGGTGCCATCTGGGGTTCTCTGCTCTCTGCCTGCAAAGCCCACAAGAAGGTTGAACTGGCTGAGCAAGTTGCAAGCCATCTCTTTGAGTTGGAGCCCCATAACCCAGGGGCTTACATACTTCTGTCCAACATCTACGCAGGTGTAGGCAGATGGGATGACGTGGCGAGGATCCGAACAAGGCTAAATGATCTGGGAATGAAAAAAGTCCCTGGGTGCACCTCAATTGAGGTAGGCAGTATTGTTCATGAGTTCTTGGTTGGTGACAAAGTGCACCCACATAGCAGGCAGATATACCAGATGTTGGATGAGATGGATAGGCTTCTTGATAAGGCCGGGCACGTCCCGGATACATCTGACGTCCTCTATGACGTGGATGAGGAGTTGAAAGAAGAGGTTCTGAGTCATCACAGCGAGAGACTTGCCATAGCTTATGGCTTAATCAGCACAAAGCCTGGAACAACCATTAGAATAGTCAAGAATTTGAGGGTCTGCGCAGATTGCCATTCCGCCACGAAGCTTATATCAAAGATCTTCGACCGGGAGATCATTGCCAGAGACCGAAACAGATTCCACCATTTCAAAGACGGATCTTGTTCTTGCCTCGACTGTTGGTAAGTGAATGTATTCTTTTTAGAGAGAGATCAGAATTGAAATGGAAACCCCACTTGTTTATTTTTATATATATATTTGCTTCTTGATTAAAGAAGAAAGTACAATAGAGACCATGGAAATGTTGGGGTCAAAATCTCTAGGGCTGAGTGTTGTTGAAGGAGTTCCTTCTTGCAGATGCCAAGATAGTCTTGTCAGCAACTATGAAGTAAGCTGCTCCCGCCACTGTGGAGACTATGAGTGCCTGGGCTGTGTGGTTGAGATTAGCCCTTGCCCATGGTAGCATTCTTGCACTTGCTATCTGCGAGTGACATATAGCAATTTAGATGGTTATAATAAAAAAAGCATTTTACAACCCAAAATGAATCAACCATCAATCGGAAAAAAGAGGGGCGAAAACTTACAGTAGGAACTGCAGCTGCAAAACCAGCAACAACAGCTGCTTTAGCTCCAGCTACAACACCCTCTGTTTTCACACCAAAAAACAAGGAAATCATCAATTATAGTTAAAATGTATAAACATTTAGAAATTAAATCATGGCTTTTCTTCTGGAGTCCACGAAAGGGAAGGGTTAAATCAAGCTGGGCATACCATGAGAGCAACGTTTGGCCATGGCTAGCCTTTGGTCAAGATAACTCAAGCTGGGCCTCTCAAGAGGAGACTCTGCAACATTCTTTACCATTTTAGCTTGATTTGAGTTTCTGGAAAGCTGCTTAGGATAAGAGAGAATTGGAAAGTTGTTGTTGAGGATTTGGGATGAAATTGGAAGAGGCGAAATGGGTGAGTATATATAGGAGTTGCTAGGTGCCTAGCATGTGGTAATTATGTTGATATACAAGTTGATGGTTTTGATGGAAACCAACAGGTGGCCCTGTGATCTTTATTACCTGGTTTTTGAGTTATCCTGAAACCAGGCTTTTTTTATTTGTTTCCTTTATAAAGAATAGAAATATAAAAGAAAAAGTGCGGGTTAACTGATTTGATGGTATCTCCTGCTTGGTGCTTCTCCCCATAGCTTAAATTTAAATACTGCCCATGGGTTCATCTCCTAAACTGAGGGAATAGCAGACAGTATTCCAACAACTAAGCACAAACCAGGAGAAAAAGTGAATATCTCGTACTGTATAGACTATAGAGTCTATATTGATGAGTGAATTCTCCTTTTCCTTTTTTAATGGTTTATTAGCCTAAGAGCAATTAAGCTCGTTATGAATTTCATAATATTATTTCTGGTAAATTCTAAACTTAGTCATTTCCATAAAATTACTCTTTTGTAACAATTTATATTCAAACCATCATTCATCTAGGCTTTGTTAATAATTAGTTTAGCTCTCGTGCCTTGTACAATTTATTTTGTTTCAACATTTTAATAAAAAAAATTATAAATTGTGTGAATTATGTCTATTGAAATTAGGAAATGTGTGATTGATTTGTATAGTATATTAGGAAATGATCAAATATTTGATATATATTTTGAGATTTAAAAAGGTAAAATTATATCTTAAGAGTATTTATGGAAGAAAATAGATTACGAAAAAAATTGTGTGGTTGATTTTATCCCTTCATAATGTATGTTAGGAAAACAATTTAAAAATTCGACTCACTTCATTTTAAGAAGCCATGATCTTGATCTTCATAAGATCACCAACCAATGTGTTTAGTATATTACGAAAGGATAAATATTTGGTCTATATTTTGAGGTTTAAAAATGTGAAATTATATCTTCAAAGTATTTATGAAATAAATTAGATTAAGAAAATAATTGTGTGATTCTTCTTTTTTGAGACTTTCCTAATAAGGTACGATATTTAGTATAAATTAGAAAATGTGTGATTTGTTTCTATCTTAATTAGAAATTATGTGATGTGTGCTTGATTTGTATGGTAGAATAGGAAGGGATCAGATATATGCTATATAATTTGAGGTTTAAAACAAGGTGAAGTTGTAAGAAAATGACATGTGGCGAAAACGTTGTAAGGATGCCATGTGATAAAATGATTGTGGAAGCACCATGTGACGAAAATTCATATTGCTTTAATATATATAGTAGATTTAAAATTCTTGTTCATTTTCCCAATACAATCTTACTAAACCGTAAAAACTCGTAATACTTCTATATAATATTTTTCACAAGGCAAACATTAGGCTCCCTTTTAGATAAAAGGGCATTCTTAAATCATCACAACGAATGCTTTTTACAAGATTTTCACAAATAACCTCAGATCTCGAGTTCATTTTAAGAAATCTTGTGTAACAAATACATATAAAAGGATGAAGCTCCCGACGTCGTAGCTATGAGAATAAAACTCCTAACTATTGAAGGACTAATATCATGTGTCGTGAGATAGTCAACTGCCTCATTGGAGTCCCTATAGCAAAGGAAAACTGAAACAAAATCGAGGTAACTCAGTAATGATCGAATATCTAATATAATTGTTCGAATGTCCTATGGTATATTCCAAATTCCTTTAATTGAATTAAGGATTGTAAGATTATCACATTCAATTATAAGTTATTTAATCCATAAAGAAACTATTTTGCGAACACCTTCTAAAGTTGCATGAGCTTCAATCTGTAAAATGGACATATCAGGGGTTTACTTTGTATCTAAGTAGAGAGCCTCTCCTTGATGGTTCCGAAGAATAAAGCCAATATGAGAAGATTGGTCAGTTCTTTTTGAGCCATTGAAATTAAGCTTTGTCCATTGTGATGGTGTTTTTCTTCAAGTTCTGTTTATGTAAAGAAGTCATTTATTTTTTGAAGATGTGCATTTTGGAGAAGTCATAGTTGCAACTTTGCATTCTTGAAACTGAAGAATCGCATGGTCCGAAGGGTTAAAATCTCATTGACCGTTGTTTTTGTGAAATATAATAGAATTACAAATGTTTTCATATCATCTACTAGAGAAAATACATGAGTTCAGAAGATGTATTAGATGTTCTGAAAAATTGAAGATCAATGCAAAAGTCTAAAGTGTGTTGACAAACGAAACTAATGTGTGTTTTAGTTTCGATATCACGTACCATTTGTCTAGTATAAGGGCATGTAAAGAAAAGATGAGATATGTCTTCAGTATCCGAATTAAACAAGTTGCATTGTGAAGGGACCCTAGCATAGTGTCGAATCTGACGTTCCGTTGTAGACAAACTAGCTATCTGCAAAGGCTTTCCACAAGAAGTTTTGTATTTTAGAAGGTACATGTAATTTCCAAATCCAAGTTGGGGAGTTATATGTGGAATGTATATTGGAAGGTTGAGTAAGGGTTCGTGCTGATTTGACAATGAAATTTCCGTCGGTTGAAAATTTTCAAACAAGTTTATTCTCAATTTCGGTGATGGGAATATGAATTTTTAATATTTTAGCAACTATGTGTGAGGGTAGGAGTTTCTGAAGGCTAAGGAGATCCCAATTACGATCTGGTGTAATGAAGTGTGAAACTTTAAGATTGATGTTGACATTATCGTTATATGGTTGGAGCAAACAAGCTTGAATCCAATGGTCAGTCCAGAAAATAGTTGTATCTCTGTTGGATCGAAACCAAGTGTTAGTAACAAAGTAAAGCACTGTTCCTATATAGGGAACGGTACCTTTGCACAGCGGAATATCACAAATAACAACACAATCACGTAGAGAGGAAAACCAAATCAACCAACTTGTTGACAAGGAAAAACCTCTACCTCTAGGTGTTACCCTAGCAGGATTTCAAAGTATACTTCTTTTATTGATAAACACGAGCTACACAAGTCAAGCAAAGATCCAACATAAACTAGATTTCCCTACTAGAATACTCTCTAAGCTTAACAACCCTTAGCACATATTACCAACTCACAACAAACTTGAAACTACGTAAAAGTTACCTCCTTCACCTCAGAAACTTCGCCTATGAAGCTCCTAAAGATCGCAACTCTCCTTGACGTAGGAACGACTCTGTCGTTCCCTTGAGCCAACAACCTTGAAACTCGCCTCTTGAACTCCAAGCTGTATTCTTGCTCTCCAATGGCTACTTAGAAACCTTCAAAGCTCCTAATGTCGTCTCTCTCTTGGATGCTCCTCTTTCTCTCTTGGAAGCATGTCAAACTAGGTTGATAATGCCTTGTATTTATAGGCCTCCAAAGGATGACGAAAATATAATTTATTTATGGTCTAATCTGATATATTATCCCATAAATAACATTATATCTTTCCATCAAACTATTTCCTAAAATACCACAAACAATATCTTCCAACTTGACATTATCTTGTTTTCATAAATAGATCTTATCTCTCCATGATAATTCCGACCCATTATCTGCAAGATATAATCTTCACTTTTCTTGTTTAAACGTCTCCTTGTGCCCCAAGCAAACATTCGAAACCCTAGACGCAATATCTCGCGATTTGCCTCTTCGCTGGGAACGTTGACAACTTTTTGCTCTGTTTTTCTTGTTCTCTGGAATCTCCATTCATTCTCTTCTTCTTGAGCTCTGATGCTCTTGTTCCCACTGTTTCCTAGGATGTCAGATCCATTGGTCACAACCATTGTTCCCTAGAACTTCTCCAAATATAGCTCGCATACTTTCTGTTGTTCCCTGAAACAATACTTAAGAACAAACCATCAAATGCATGGTGTTTATCATCATCAAAATACCTAAGGTTCCTTGAGGGAACCTTTTTCCAACAATCTCCGTTTCCAATTTTTTAAAATATGCCTTTTTTTTAATGTGTCATGGATATAGAGTAGTTTAAAAAATTGCCAAGGTTGCTTAGATTTTTTTTTGTAAGAAAAAAATGTAAGAGAATCCTAAATACTTTTTAGTAATAATGCAAACCCACGTGCTATCCGGTTCGAGCAAAAATTTCCATATGAATCATTTGTAAATATGTGTTTAAATTTTCCGATTTCTGCACTCCTGGCCCACCTTCTGACTTAATTAGGATGGCATATACTATTCCAAATAATTAAAGAACGCGGCCACTATATGTCCGACGTTTTTTTGCTGTACGCGCGACATTTTGTACGCCATAATATGGCGTACGCCATGTCGCGGCGTACGAATATAAAAATAAGAAAAAATAAGCCAAAAGTGGCCAGGGAAAAAAATATATAAATACGTATTTTTTTGTACGCCATAATAAGGCGTACAAAAAAATACGTATTTGTATTTATTTTAAATGAAAAATAAATAAGTTGGGCTGGCCCTAGCCTGTACGCCATATTATGGCGTACATGCTAGGTTTTAAGAGGCCGAGC
This sequence comes from Rheum nobile, assembly GCA_027886185.1. Lineage (NCBI taxonomy): Eukaryota > Viridiplantae > Streptophyta > Magnoliopsida > Caryophyllales > Polygonaceae > Rheum > Rheum nobile. Next base: position 2,899,467 of record WOAB01000546.1, on the reverse strand, counting down.
GCGGCCTCTTCTTCTTCTTCTTCCTTCTCTCTCCCTACGGCGTCTCCTGGCGTATAATTTCCGGCGGCTCTCCCCCTCCGATTCACTCCTTCCTTCTCCTCCTCCTCCATTTCTCTCCTTCTTCTTCTTCTTCTTCTTGTTCTTCTCCTCCTCCTCTTATCTCCGACGATGGCGAACAGTGGCGGTGGTGGTGACCCCTCCGGCGAGGCTCGAGGCGGTGCGATTGGCGGACGAGGAGGCGATGATGGCATTCCAGGCGGCGTGGAGAGCTGGGCGGCTGGCGGCGGTGCTCCTGTTGCTGCAGAGGTGGCCGGTGGCGGTGCTGATGTTCCTGGCGGTGGCGGCGGAGAGGTGGCCGGCGTCGGAGATATGGCCGGTGGTGGTCCGGATGGCGATGCAGGACGAGGTACTGTCCGGACCCGATTTATCCGAGCGCGGGGCAGACGAGGAGGGGGACACGGACGCAGAGACGATCCTGCGACACCCGGTCAGACTTCTACCTGGGGTAGACGAGAGGTATGAACGGAATTGAAATTTATTTGAATTAATGAAAATTTAGAATGTAATAAATATTAAATTTAGAAATAGGTATTGCATTTAGAAATAGTTTATCTGTATTTAATTATAGATTTATGTATAAAAATTTATAGTTATGAATTTTAGAAATTTATTTTAAATTGATGAAAATTAAGAATAAAATAAGTATTGAATTTAGAAATAGATATTGCATTTAGAAATTGTTGATCTATAATTAATTCTAGATTTGTTTCAAAAAACGAATGTTTATATTTTAGAAAATATTATTTATGAATTTTAGAAATTTATTTTTAATTGATTAAAATTTAGAATAAAATATGTATTGCAATTAGAAATTATTGATCTGTAATTAATTGTAAAATTGTTTAAAATTAATATTTAGATTTGAGATTTGTTTATAAAAATTAAGGTAGAAATTGTTGATTTGAAATTGTTGATATGTAATTAATTTTAGAAATTTATATTTATGTTATAAAAATTGAATTTGAATTTAGGTATTGAATTTTGGATTTCAGTTATAATAATTTAACTTCAATTTAGAAAAACAAATGTGTATATGAAACTAAAATTTATGATATGAAATTGACGAGTTAATATGTTATTAAAAGGCTTTGTAAGCCTCGATGTTGTCTGTGAGACGGCCCCGACGTGGGTCCCGTCAGCTGGCGCGGAGGAATCCGGTCACAGCATCGGCTCGTCGGGCCGCTTCGGTGGCCGCTTCAGTGGATCTGCTTCCCGTCCTAGACGCGACACAGGACGTCACGACGGGAGTGCAGGTGGGCGTGACCAGGTCTGACCCGTCGTTGTCTCTGTCTTCCTCATCGACCTCGTCCATGGATCTGGAGGAGGAGGCAGTTGTCGTTGCCGACGCGGCCTTCCAGCGTGACTATTATGATGGACCCGCAGAGGACTTGGGGATGGACGAGTCTCCCCAGCAGGCGGATCCGGCTCCCCAGCAGGGGGATCCGGCTTCGCAGCACGTGGATCCGGCTCCGCAGTAGGCGGATCCGGCTCAGGAGCAGGCAGATCCGGTTCCCGAGCAGGCGGGTCCCGCAGAGCCTTGGATGCCAGGAGGGCCCCTCGTTCCTCACCTCCTGGGTACGTATACGACCCACGTCGCCAGGGTCCTATGGGACATGACATTAGCGTTGACACTTCCGGAGCCCCCACCACCCGTTGCGCGCGTGGATGATACGGTACGTCTTTGATGTAGTCTAAGATTTGTAAATGAAAATATGAAAATGCTATATATAAATTTATAAGTATAATACTAATTTTGTTATTTCTTTTTCAGATGAGGAAGGTTCTGAAGACGTACACCAGGAAGCCGTGGCATTGGCAGATGAACCAGCACATTACAGCGGCTCCTGACACCTGGTGGGATTTTGCGCAGCGGAGCCGTATCACCTCTATGAGGGAGGTGGACTTCAGGAGTGTCGACGACGTGCTTATTTCTGCGTTCGTCGAGCGTTGGCATCCGGAGACGAGCTCGTTCCATTTCTCGTGGGGCGAGATCACTATCACGCTCCACGATGTCGCGCGCATCCTGGCGATTCCCATCGACGGCTTGAGCGTCACCACTGATATGGCGGACCCCGTCGTCAGAGATCACGTTTGCGTTGTTACTGGGGCGAACCAGGAGTTGGTGTCCCAGTGGTTCAGTGGTGGCGGTATTCCGATAGAGTCCCTCTTGTTGAGGTCGACTGAGCAGCTATCCAGTCCAGAGAGGGATGACCGACGCATAGGATCCATGTACTTGATGATGCTCCTCGGCTGTACCGTTTTCCCGGACAAGTCGACGAACGCCGTCAAGTACAAGTACATGGCGCTAGTCTATGACCACGACCGTAGCGGTTGTTATGCCTGGGGAGTCGGCGTATTGGCTGTCCTGTATCGGAATTTGGGTGAGGCGTCACGGGCCAGGGCGAAGGGCATTGCAGGGTGTACACTTCTTCTGAGGGTAACTATTATTTTTTTTTTATTTTTTTTATAATATATGATATTATATGCTTACGGGTTTTTATATATATGTAGACCTGGATTTGGGCGTACTTTCCTACTTTCCGAGGTCACGCTGTCCTTGACTTGGAGGCCATGGTGGATACGAGGGCCGCTCGGAGAGACGGGAGGGAGGCTCCTCAGGGACGGAATCTGGAGCGGCTGATTGTTGTTCGCCGCATTTTAGACGCCGTGAGATTTGACGAGGTAATACTTTACTGTTTTATTGCGTTTCGTTTAGGAAATTTAAATTATGAATATACGTTTTGAATTTAGGTAATGATCCATTTTAAATATACGTTTTGAATTTACGAAATATATATGTTGACATTTTAGGTTGCCTGGACACCGTGGGTTCCGTTAGGGTTTACGACCCCTCAGTACGCTCCTTCTTTGTACCGAGGCATTATTCAGTGCCTCGATATACATGAGCCATACATGCCGGACCGAGTCCTTCGGCAGTTCGGTTACAGGCAGGGGGTTCCTGAGGATCCACCAGCGCCACGCGAGGTGAAGAGGTAGGTCGACTTGAGGGCGTATGATCTTCAATACGCCGACGAGCTGTGCACATGGGATGCCGACCCAAGACCGACGATCGAGCTTCAGGACATGATCCATACCACCTTCGCCTGGGACACTGACGATGCGTACATCGACTGGCTGGAGCAGATGTCACATCCGTATGTGGACGCACGGTCTCCTAGACAATATCGTCCAGGTCTGGCTCCTGTCGTCCCTCCAGCTCCACCGGTGTCTACTCTCATGCTTGTAATGGAAATCATTGTCGTGTATTCAGCGGACCCAGATTATCGCCGGTCGGATGCGGCGTTTTTTGGAGGAGATGGATGAGCTTCCACCAGATGTTACCGCTGCGATTATTTCGTGGATTCATGATTTGATAGGTCACGAGGCGCCCATTGCTGATCCCTTACCGCGTGCTTCCCAGAGATTTACTGATTCACATCACGAGAGAGGAGATGGTAGCGGTAGAGTCCCCGATGATGACTAGATTGTATGATCATGTATTTATGTGGATTAGACACTTGTGTTTTGGATCATGTATATATATGTTTTGGTTGTTTTGGTTAAATTGCATGTTATTATATATAAGTGTAACGGAATGAAATATAATCAAATACTATAGTATATATACATGAAATATAACAAAATACTATAGTATATACATGAAATATAACGAAATACTATAGTATATACATGAAATATAACGAAATACTATAGTATATACATGAAATATAACGAAATACTATAGTATATACATGAAATATAACGAAATACTATAGTATATACATGAATATAACCAAATACTATAGTATATACATGGAATATAACGAAATACTATAGTATATACATGGAATATAACGAAATACTATAGTATATACATGGAATATAACGAAATACTATAGTATATACATGGAATATAACGAAATACTATAGTATATACATGGAATATAACGAAATAATATAGTATATACATGGAATATAACGAAATACTATAGTATATACATGGAATATAACGAAATAATATAGTATATACATGGAATATAACGAAATACTATAGTATATACATGGAATATAACGAAATAATATAGTATATACATGGAATATAACGAAATACTATAGTATATACATGGAATATAACGAAATAATATAGTATATACATGGAATATAACCAAATACTATAGTATATACATGGAATATAACGAAATAATATAGTATATACATGGAATATAACCAAATACTATAGTATATACATGGAATATAACGAAATACTATAGTATATACATGGAATATAACCAAATACTATAGTATATACATGGAATATAACGAAATACTATAGTATATACATGAAATATAACGAAATACTATAGTATATACACGGAATATAACGAAATACTATAGTATATATATGAAATATAACCAAATACTATAGTATATACATGAAATATAACGAAATACTATAGTATATACATGAAATATAACGAAATACTATAGTATATATATGAAATATAACCAAATACTATAGTATATACATGAAATATAACGAAATACTATAGTATATACATGAAATATAACGAAATACTATAGTATATACATGAATTTCTCATATTTGGGCCCAATTTCTCATATTGGGCCCAATCCTCTCTATTGGGCCTATTTGGGCCCAATTTCTCATTTTTTCAGTTTTCATTCGTTTGTTCTACAATCCTCCATATTGGGCCTATTTGGGCCCAATTTCTCATTTTTTCAGTTTTCACCCGTTTCTTCTACAATCCTCCATATTGGGCTTATTTGGGCGTAATTTCTCATTTTTTCAAGTTTTTCACCCGTTTCTTCTACAATCCTCCATATTGGGCCTAATTTCTCATTTTTTCAGTTTCTCACATGTTTCTTCTACAATCCTCCCTATTGGGCCTATTTGGGCCTAATTTCTCATTTTTTCAGTTTTCACCCATTTTTTCTACAATCCTCCATATTGAGCCTATTTGGGCCCAATTTCTCATTTTTTCAGGTTTCACCCGTTTCTTCTACAATCCTCCATATTGGGCCTATTTGGGCGTAAATTCTCATTTTTCAAGTTTTTCACCCGTTTCTTCTATAATCCTCCATATTGGGCCTAATTTCTCATTTTTTCAGTTTCTCACCTGTTTCTTCTACAATCCTCCCTATTGGGCCTATTTGGGCCCAATTTCTCATTTTTTCAGTTTTCACCCGTTTCTTCTACAATCCTCCATATTGGGCCTATTTGGGCCCAATTTCTCATTTTTTCAGTTTTCACCCGTTTCTTCTACAATCCTCCATATTGGGCCTATTTTCTCATTTTTTCAAGTTTTTTACCCGTTTCTTCTACAATCCTCCATATTGGGCCTATTTGGGCCTAATTTCTCATTTTTTCAGTTTCTCACCTGTTTCTTCTACAATCCTTCCTATTGGGCCTATTTGGGCCCAATTTCTCATTTTTTCAGTTTTCACCCGTTTCTTCTACAATCCTCCATATTAGGCCTATTTGGGCCCAATTTCTCATTTTTTCAGTTTCTCACACTGAGTTAATTGAGATTACACAAGTAAATCAGACACAAATGTGAAGTTCATCTGCTCTTCAAATTGAGATTACATAAGTAAATCTACATCTTCAACTAATCTACATCTTAAACTACACCGGAGGATCTGGAGGACGGCTATATCTAATGCGATAATCCCGAAATTGTTGAATCCTCGACTGAAATTGATAGTCCCAACCATCGACACTTGGGTGTTTGAATCGACGCCAAGCGTACGGAGGGGGAGGTAGTGGACAACCATCCTTCAACGACACCTACATAGAAAACACAAAATATGATCGAGCTTTGTGTTTTAGGGTAAGCACAAATATTACTAGCTTTTTAAAAACAATAACTATACTGGTACAAAGTGGTTTCAGTTTCCTACGAGGGCCATCATCAATATCCGTGTTGGAGGGCCGAGGCTTTCGTAAGAGGCCCTCATTGGTAAGCACAAGCACGGGCCATCCCAGGATAATAGGACAAGAGCAACTTGGTATAGCGTGGCAAACACTAAACCAATCATCGGCATGCCGAGCCAGTACTCCTCACTGCAAGGACTGATGACATAGTTGACCCGAAATATAAGGTCCTCGTAAGTGATCCCCGGGTGTAGTACGGGCAAGATGGGCATGTACATATCTCTATTGTCAATCAACTCCCCGCCATCTGCATTCGAACCATAGGGTATGCAGTCTCTTCTGATCCCAACAATACAGCCAGTGTCTGATATCCACAATGCCCGTCTGGAGATACATCTCTGGCCCCGTTAATGTATGGAAACCAAAAGTAATCCACATTCTTAACCCCAAAGTTCACCCCCATATAAATCACGGGTTGTTCAGGGAGCTGCTGCGATCCTGTCCCTTCAGATTGGCTCCCTTGGGTCCCAATGCCCGGCGAAGCTCCACTTGGTCCCTTCTTGCCACGACCCCGACCTCTACCTTGGCTTCCACTGGCCTTGTTCTTCTCAATCTCATCTAACTCAGCCCTCCGATGCTTAAACAAGCTCGGCTCCCTATTGGTGTCGTACTTTGTCGAACCCTTTGGCCTTCCTTTTGAAATGATTCCCGTGGGCTCCTGCATCAAAGTTTCACGCGGGTGCTGCGTGTTCTAGAACAAGTCGGTGATTTGATCTACTTGGTCCTTGCTCAATGTTTTAGCATGCCACATTTCATCCATTTCCTTCCATATCAACTCGTGAGCAGACATCTGTTTTGTGTCATCAACTGGCTCTTCTTGTGTGTAAGCCCTATCCCATTGCAATTGCTTCCAGAAGCGGTGTATCTCACTCGCCATGATCAGCGTCTTATCAATGATGGCATTTGCGATTCTGTGGACACATGGCAGGCCGAAGCAGTCTCTCATCCAGTGATCATCACACTCATCAGGGAAATCATCCGCCTCTATCTGCTTATACAGATCAAACAACATTTCCAAGCACCTATCCGACACTTTGAAAAATAGCCTTGAAAACAACACTCTTATTTCTGGCGGCATACCATCAAACATCGTTGGTGTTTTGGTCCGTGACATCTCCATGGTCGCACGCACCTGCCTAATTTGACCCTCGATCGCATGGTGTATCCTTACTACCATTCTATTAAAACCACCAACGCTAGAATTCAGAATTTGCTTCAACACGTGATGCATACCCTCAACCCTATACAAAACATGAAAAGCATTGCGTTACTCCCACATTGAGCCATGAACAAGCAAACTAATGAACATCGTACAAGGGTTACCTGTTTGAAGTCCTCGTGAAGAAGTGAAGATGATGATCAGTCCACGCTCTCACTATGCTTTCCTTGTGAGGATTCGTCCACGTCTTCTCAATGTATCGAACAAGGCCACTCTTCCACGATGTCCTCAATTTCACAAGCCTCTCTTCGTAGATTTCCTCCGTGGTTGAACACCAAAGTGCCCAACATTGGCCGCAAAACCTTTTCACTTGTTTTTTATCCTTCAATATTGGGGAAGCATATGCTTCTATGTTGTGCTTAATATGCACCCAACACAAAAGGTGTTTTACTTCATCTTTGAAAACTATCCGAATTGCATTAATGAGGGCCTTCTCTCGATCAGTCATGATGGCGGCCGGCATAACGCCCAAATCTTTAAACAAGCGCAAAAGTTTCTCCATTATGAACTTGTAATGCACAACTTCTTCTTGTCGTGTAAATGCATACGCAATGTTGAAGGTCTTGTGCGTGCAAGTGAAACCGACAATCTCCACCAATGGCATTTGATACCTATGGATGAATGTAAGAAAACAAATGAATGTAAGAAGTCATAGAATATAACATATAATTCATATCAATGCTATAAATCACTACTATTATATTGTGTTGAAAATGTAACACAAATCCAGCACGTACCTATTTGTCTTGTATGTGGCATCAATAATTACCACATACGGGAACATCTTCAATAGGTGGAGCGAGTCCGGGTGAGCAAAAAATAGGATATCAGTCTCTTTCGTAGACAACTTTGTAAGAGGAAATACCCGGTAACTATTTTCTTTCAAAAAGTTCAGAGTCCATTGCGTAACCGTCAATTCCCCTTGATCTTCATAACACACCTTCTGCAGAAAGTTGGAAACTTGTTTCATGGATGTAACATTTCCGGGGAAGAACTTCCTCAACTTCCCAACAATAGTCCTAGGCATCACGAACGCTTCGCCCAAAGATTTGGCAATGCGCTCCTCACCCGGGGTCATTCTGCCCATGTATGGATGCCCAAGAAAGGTAGTCGAAAGCTTATGGTTGTGGCATCCATCTATCACATTTATGATCCATTTCTGAGTCACTTCCCCTGGCTTCTTCTTAAATCTAACACCACACAACTCAAATGTGCATCCGGACTTCTTCGAATGGGATTCACGAATTACTTCAACTTCCTCTTCTGAGTCACTACCTTTCTTTCTCCCCGATCTATACTCACCAAAATTCTCGCACGTCAAACTAACACTTTTGACATTTGACTTCTGAATGACTAAAACCATCATCAAATCTTTGCCCCTATTCCTAACCCACTCAACCAATTCCTCTCGGCTATCCCAGCTCAGATTGTTACAAAATTCATCTCCATAATCTTTCCCCTATACATGTTTACATCATCAATAATGTTACAATATATGGATTGTAATTGTAATATATAACTAAACTATAATTGTAATACATAACTAAACAATAATGTTACAATATATGGATTACTATTTGTTAAATTTATATGTTTGTAGCTAACCAATATTAACTATAAAATAAAACTATAATTGTAATACAAAACTAAACTAAAGACAAAAACAAATTGATAGCTTATCTCACTAAACATAAGACTTTTAACATATATCAAATTCACAACAATAATCAACTTCTCCACTACTATTAATTACTAATCTTTTAACATATATCAAAACAAATATAGGCCTCTACAGCTAAATCGTCATCATCTTGTCCACTATAACTAAATATTAATCTATCTTTTAACATAATAAAATATAGGCATCTACCGCAACACCGTCAGCATCTTGTCCACTACAACTAAATACTAATCTATCTTTGAACATAATAAATATAGGCCTCTACGTACTTAAGCTATATTAATTATAACTAATTTCAATCTTAATCATTCCATACACACTAACCTCGAAATTGCCATCGTCGAAATCTTCATCGTCGAAATCTTGATCGACATAATCTTCATCATCTTCTCCACTACTCCAATATGCCATTTTTTGTAAAATTTGTTGTTTCAATCTTACCATTCCATACAAACTTCGAAAGCTATTTATAGGCACAAAATAGCCGTTGGAATAACCGTTGGAATAACGGCTACTTTTGTACGCCACTTCCGAGCGTACGCCATACCATGGCGTACATGCTATTTCCAACGGCTATTTTTGGGTGGGTTTTTGAATTTAAATGAATTTCTGTATTATTTTCCTGTACGTTGTATTCTAGCGTACGCTAGAATACAGCATACAGGAAAATAATACAGAAATTCATTTAAATTCAAAAACTCACCAAAAGTATAATAAAATAGTTTATACGCCATGGTATGGCGTACGCCATATTATGGCGTACAAAATGTCGCGCGCAAAACAAAAAAACGTCACGCATATAGTATCAGCCTTAAAGAATGGTGTTTAGAGATAATTTTATTCTAAAAAATTATTTATTTAATCGATTTCATGATATTTGTATTCTTGTACGTGAGGGAATTGTTAAACTTATGTACATTTAACTTCACGTAATACTTTTATCAGAAAAACTTAACATAATACTTAGAGATTATTTTGGATGTCAATAAGCTAACAAAGCCTAGATAAAAGAATAATCAAATGTAATTTTCATAATAAAGGGGGAATTAGTAAGAACTAGCTTAAATCTTGTGCCTTGCATGAGTGATTTACTTTTCCTGTATTACATAGATTCTATGTATAATTTGCACAACTAATTATCATACTCTAAATGAAAAATCAAGTAAAAAAATAAAATATCAGTTAGAGATAGTGTTAAAGATATTCAAAGATGTATTTGTAAGTGAATATGATTTATAAGAAGTTAAATAAAACTTAATAAATATGTGCTATAAAAAATTAAAATTCTCTTATATGTTTTCCTCTTAAAATTGAGTAGTATGAGTCGTCATTGTATAAATTGGGACAAATGTGTCATTATAACCTTTGAATGACAAAAAATTCTACTTATAAAATTCATCAAGATTTGTACCACATTCCAACTTCAATTCCGATGAGAATTAAATATATATCATAATTGTAGTCTTATTTGTAAACACATTAGTTTGAAAATTGTGTATTTAAATATTAGCTAGATAGACAATTTATCTTAATTTTTTTAATTTTATTTAGAATTATTTCAAATATCTAAATTAAATTATAAAAGTCATATTCTAGGAAGTTCTAAAAATATTTTCATAATATTATTGTTGTTGAAATTAAAAAGAAATAAGATATGCATTTGATTTGAAAAATAATATAAAAGTACGTGCAAATTGAGGTGTTGATATTTTACAAATATGATGTCTTATTCTTGAAATTACACGTGACTTTAAAAATATTCTACTTTAATATTATATAGTAGATTATATTAGTTCTTACTGTGGTAGTATGATTTTGTACCGCAATAAATTTGTAAAAGGAAACGATTGATCTCCCTACGAATGACAATGGATGCGAAAAACGATAAAATGGACACGAGATTTGTTGACCCAGTTCGCCATAAATGACTACATCTGGAGGCTACCAAGCCAGGATCCCTCAATATGATATCGATCACCATTACAATCAAACATGTGTTTTTCACTAGAGAGAAAAGAGATGAAAAGGAGGCTGTCTCTTCAATTCTCCTCCCTAGGGTTTAGGTTGGTATAGGTCATTAAATACATTCCCTTAGTAAATGGGCCTCATTAAACCAAATGGGCCTAGTGGGATAATTCCCCCTTCATTTTGCCCCTCGGGTTCTGCGGCCTCGATAGAAACCGTAGGATCCGATAACTCCGGGTCGTACCTCGAATAAGCATTCGGATCTGAATAATTTTCGTCTCGATTCTGCGACACTCGGTCATCCATCTGATGGACCTAAGCTACCCAAGCCGTTTCGTAATGCATTGGCCCTTGCCTAACTTGTTTATGCTTGCTTATAGGTGTTCGGATTCGACTTCTATACTCCTCTGTGGGTCGCTCGGATTCGGCGCCCGTGTGGCTCGTTACCACGAAAATACATGCCTGACTATGAGTAGCTCAAATTCGGCTCTCGTGCCGGACTTACACTGCTGGCTCTTGCCTAGCGTGGGTCGCTCGGATTCGGCGCCCGTGTGGCTCGTTACCACGAAAATACATGCCTGACTACGAGTAGCTCGAATTCGGCTCTCGTGCCGGACTTACACTGATGGCTCTTGCCTAGCGTGGGTCACTCGGATTCGGCGCCCGTGTGGCTCGTTACCACGAAAATACATGCCTGACTACGAGTAGCTCGAATTTGGCTCTCGTGCCGGACTTACACTGTTGGCTCTTGCCTAGCGTGGGTCGCTCGGATTCGGCTCCCGTGTGGCTCGTTACCACAAAAATACATGCCTGACTACGAGTAGCTCGAATTCGGCTCTCATGTCGGACTTACACTGTGTTGTGAAAGATCACCTTGTCATTCATATCATGTAGCTTCCCGCTCTAATGCCCTTGCCCGCCATTACGTGGTAGGGTCTCTTTCGTTCCAGTCTAAGCTTGTCATCCATGCACTCCAGCTTGTATGCTCTCATGCTCTGCCTTCTAGTCCAAGCTTGTCGTTCATGCACTCCAGCTTGTATCCTCCGTTGCCCCTAGGCTGATAGGATGAACGAGGCGTCTCCTGCTATCATGATTTCCAAGCAGGTTGTGCTCGATGTTTCTGCAGCCCGTAGCCTAACAAGATGGTAGTTCGTGCCATGTACCTCAGTCTCAACACCATGATCTTCGTCTTTTGATGGCTATTGCTTGGAACTCATGTCCGCTTTCATTAGCGATTTGCTCCGAGTTGGTATCGACATGGCATAGACATATAACAATTACATCATTAATTAAATTGGATCGTTCGATATATGATCATTAAATAAATAAATAAAAAATCTTACCAACTGGCCCATTAAATTGAATAAGCTTGGTCGAAACTTACCGATATATAATTGTACATGGGCTTCTCATCCACAACATCCAAACCCTACCAATTGGCCCATTAGCCAATATTTGGCCCACTGGAAATTCAACCAGCACACACACCATCGTCAACCTCGCACACAAATTCACCGATGGCGGTGGGATACCGAGGGCTTCACTCGGCGACAGTGTTGACAATGGTGGCGCTCGGTGCCCGGAGAGATCGACTCTTCCCTGCCAAATGAGGTCCCCGACTTGGAAGACCCCCGAAGCTGCTCGGACGGAGCTCCCCGGCGCGGTGAAGCTTGGAGTCGTCGCCGGTCGGATGGTCGCCCCCCCGGCCCTGGAAGCAGAGGACGAAGTCCGGGCTGCCCTCCATCGCCGGAACTCCTCTCGCTCTCGTCCCCACGCCGCGAGATCGGGGTCGATCCGGGCTTCCCTCTCCATGATTCGGTCCCCTCGTCGCGCCAACAGATCTGCGCCGCCTTCCCCTCCAACGCATCCGGGAGCCCGCTGCGCGTCTTGATCTGAGCCGCTCCGGTCGCTGGGGCTTCGGCGGTAGCCCAGATCCAGATCTGCCCCCTCTCCATCTCGCCTAGGGCTCCGACGACGATCCCCCAAATCGAGGATGATCTCCATCCGCCGATCTCGACCGCCGGCGGATTGGACCTCCACCATGGGTCTCTTCCCGGCCGCGCGAACCGCTCTCCGGTTTGCCTCCTCTAGCGCCCGGCGAGGAGCCTGCAACTCGCGGTCCCTGGCGGCGAGGGCGGCGACGGCCTCCTGCAACTGCCGGTCCTTCTCGGCCAGCGCGACGGCTGCTTCCTCCTGGCGTCTCGCCATGGCCTCCTCTGTCCCTGCCGCCGATTGATCTCCGACGGTCAGAATAGTGCATGATGCACTGTTCGCCTGTCTTCGTGTCGGAGCCATCGTAATCGTTCCCACAGACGGCGCCAATTGTGGTAGCATGATTTTGTACCACAGTAAATTTGTAAAAGGAAACGATTGATCTCCCTACGAATGACAATGGATGCGAAAAATGATAAAATGGACACGAGATTTGTTGACCCAGTTCGCCATAAATGACTACATCTGGAGGCTACCAAGCCAGAATCCCTCAATATGATATCAATCACTATTACAATCAAACATGTGTTTTTCACTAGAGAGAAAGGAGATGAAAATGAGGCTGTCTCTTCAATTCTCCTCCCTAGGGTTTAGATTGGTATAGGTCATTAAATACCTTCCCTTAGTAAATGGGTCTCATTAAACCAAATGGGCCTAGTGGGATAATTCCCCCTTCACTTACTATTTAAGATGTTTAGCACAACTAGGGTTATAATTAAGATGATATTATTTTCTAGTATTTACTTGAGTTGTATATAGAAGAACAAATTTATTTATCTTTCTTAAAAAATGAGCCACAAACTTGAACTTCAGTTAAAAAAACACGATTTCTATTTAGCGGTGCCCCGACAAAATTTCTATTTAACGCTCTGGTCCATCCGTGACAGACAAAACATGTTCATCCGTGAAGAACGAAACATGTTCATCCGTGATGGACGAAACATGTTCATCCGTGACAGATGAACATGTTGATCTTTAATCCGCGACACGATTTTGGAATCGTCATAACTTTTGATTCCCTAGTCCAAATGCACTGAAATTTGGAGGATTTATATTTGACATCTTGATCTTTAATCTGACGTTAGAATCACTCAATTCGGGATTACGTAGAAAATTTTTACTTCTCCAAAGATGGGATAAAAAATAGAGATATCTTAAGCGCCAATGCGAGTACAATAACATTTCAGTCGTCTTACAATATCATTGCAATCATGGATCACAATAGCATTACAATGTGCGAGTACAATAACATTTACGTCGGCTTGCGATCTCGTCTCTTTCTTGTGCAAGAATGTCCGAATGCCATCGGCTGAGAAACGAATGGATCATCATACAAGCAGCAGAGGCATCATGTGCATGCTCCCACATGACAAATACTGGAGGCAATGGTGACGCCTCTGATAGGACCATCTACAAAATAATGGAGAACGTACTCAGTTTCCTAGTTCATGGGTTCAAATAATTAATATAAAATAATTAAATGATTAGTACCATACCGAAATAAAATATCTCTCTTTCTCAACATGGCAGATACAGATCGTCTTAAGCTTATATGGCTCAAAGTCTTTAGTGAAGGATTGTTGAGGCATATAAGGTGGTGGAAACATTTGACCCACTGGATTCTTGGGAGCTCTAACCTGAGATGGCCTCAAAGGAGTGGTAGGAGCTTTAGGGTTTCGTGAAGGTGTGCTAGTGGGCATTGGTGGCCTACCTCGTTGCTTCTTGGGAGGTGTCCCTTCCGTATCTTTGTCTGTGTACTCCCATGAAGAAGGATGTCTTTTAGTGGTATCTTTATTTAGAGCTCCCATTGGCCGTCCTTTATGCCTCACAATAGCCGGCTTTTACAGACTAGTCCCCTCGGGGCGAGCTATGTCGTAAAGTCACGAGACACATTTTTTTTTGATAATTTGCTGACAGATTGAGGAAATGATCCGTATAAAATTGATCCATCAAAGATCTCGCGACTCTGCGCTTCACCTCAACCTCACCTTCGTCTTGCACTTCTGACAAACTCAATCGTCTCCAAAACAGATGCAACGCTGAAGGCTTAATAGGGATTGAACTCGTAACATTTCTAGCGATGTCATGCACACACGACAATCCATCTCTCACCCTCATCTGACATCTGCATATCTTGTCACAAAATGGATTTCCCCCTTTTTTGTATTCCTCCGTCAAGCAGTCAAGTGCAACCTTAGATACTTTGTACTTCAACCGCTTGAAAACATTAGCTCATGTCACAAGAGTTATCGTGTTTTGTACACTCTCGTTGAAGGTCCCCTTGATGTCTTGTACTTGGTTACCCATCTTTGAATGATATTGACCAAATATCGTGTCTAGACTACCATGTGGAATAGTCAAGAAGTCTTTCAAACTAGAGTGTGCTCCTTCAACCTTATAGTTTAATACAAAAGAGTTTAAAGTTTGATCATATGCAAGCAATCTATTTTCTACATAAACTATCCGTCATATATGGATGGAATTCATACGTGACAGACGAAACACTATCATCCGTCACGTGTGGATTCCATCCACACATGACGTATGAAACACCTCCGTCACGTGTGGATTCCATCCACACATGACGTATGAAACACCTCCGTCTGTCACGTGTGGATATAAACCATACATGACGGACAAAGAATGCAGAGAACAAAATGCAATGAAAATTTAGCAAATGCAGTGAATACATATTGGACAATCCAAACGTGAAAACAATATCTGTCCAAGCTGACACAAGTCTTTCCCTATACGGGATCAACCATCAATCATTTAATTATTTTATATTTATTATTTGAATCCATGAACTAGGCAATTGAGTACGTTCTCCATTCTTTTGTAGACGGCCCTATCAGAGGCGTCACCATTGCCTCCAATATTTGTCATGTGGGAGCATGCACATGATTCCTCTGCTGCTTGTCTGTATGATCCATTCGTTTATCAGCTGATGACGTTCGAACCTTCTTCCACAAAAAAGAGACGAGGTCGCAAGCCGACTTAAATGCTATTGTACTCGCACATTGTAATGCTATTGTGATCCATGATTGCAATGCTATTGTAATCTGACTTAAATGTTATTGTACTCGCCTTGACGCTTAAGAGATCTCTATTTTTTGTCCCGTCTTTGGAGAAGTATAACGTTTTCTACGTAACTCAGAATTGAGTGATTTCAACATCAGATTAAAGATCAAGATGTCAACTATAACTCCTCCAAATTTCAACGCGTTTGAACCAGAGAATAAAATGTTATGACAACTCCGTCTGCGGACGAAACGTACTCATCCGTCACGGACGAAACGTACTCATCCGTCACAGACGAAACGTACTCATCCATCACGAACGGATCATATTCGTCCGTGACGAACAGTTCAGAGCGCTAAAAAACAATTTACCTGAGGGAGCTAAGTAACAACGGCCTAAAAAAATACACTTTTACCATATCATCTACCCACTACCGAAAAAACAAGTGTGTATTATTTCTTATCACGGACTTCAGTATATATGAAAACGTTTTATATTCTATACTAATCTAGTATTCGTGTAAGATGTGTTTGTCGTTCTCGTATTTAGAAAAAAACATAGAAATTGTATAATAGTTGATGTCAAAATATATAAATAATAGATGATAGTATAAATAAAATTATAATATATCTTTAAAAAGTAAATAACTATATACTAAAAAGCAACTATAACAAAAATAAATTTTATATGAAAAAAGTGCGTTGAATTGACATTAAACTACATTTTTTAGCACTGCACAAATGATGGTGAAGGAGCATGTCCAAAATAAAATAAAATCGCATAACAACAAGTTGTTCTACTTTTTTATTTTTTATTTTTTCTCTTTCGTTTGACAGATATGACACTGGAAAAAAATAAGGATATTTGGACAATTATTACAATTACCATCTTCACCGTAAAAAATGAAAGTTTAGGAACACCGTAGTTATCAACATTATATCTGAATGAGTATTTTTATTTTATTATTATTAATTTATTGTCATTGCATATCATATTATGATTTAAACTCAGTGGATACTGTATGTGCTATATTGGGATGATATACGATCTTATGATATTGATTTTTTTTAATCAGACACACATAAGATATTTTTACAAATAAAAAAACATACATAAATCATGATTTAAGAAAATAATTTACAAGCTAATGAAATATTAGATCTCGAATCTAGATATTATAGTCGAAATCATTAATATTGATCAAGATCAGGATGTGGCAATGCAAATGATATTGTTGATTGATAGTATCGATCATATTGTATCAAAAGATAATTTAGTTGACAATAATATGTCATTATGATTGTATAAGATAGATTATCTTATATATATTTAATTATCATTTCTTAGAGTACACACGGCCGGCCTTTTGCCTTGTTGGATTTGTGCGGCCGCTTAGGGTCCCGGAAGAGTAGAGAGCTCAACCCAAATATATTAATAGTAGGATTATTGGGTGTACAATGGACCCTTTTTTAATTCTAAATTTATTTAAGAAATTAACAATTACTAATTTATGATTTTTTTTGACATGGAGACACGCCGATCTTATAACACCCCCAAAATACCCTTTGGAAATATTACCGCCAGTGACCTCAGATTTCACATCTGGGGTCACCCAAGGCTTAATCATATTATAACAAATTGTATAATGACATAAACTTTATTAAATGACATGCAACTGCTCAAATAATATTTTATTACAAATGTTGAACTTACAATTCGATAACAAAATCGAGTACAAATATTTATTACAGCGGAAGTCTTGAAATAAAATGACTCAACGGGTCTTGACCTTGCGATCTTACGCCTAGGATCTCAACCTTGGAAAAACACAGAAAAATGCCAACTGCCTTCATGTCGAGTCCTTGCCTTTATTGAGGTGGAAACTTATCTAATGTGTCGTATGAGACGGATGACACCAGCCAACCATGCAAAGGAAAATAACCGGTTGGTTAGTCTAATGAAAGACTATGCAAGGGTAGAAATAAAAAGGTTCTAGTGATCGTAACCGTTTTACTATCATTGTTCCTTGAATAATAACCGAATGAACGATACATAACCCAGAACTTTCACGGAATGATAGAAAGAGACATGCACTGAAAAGAAAACTCCAACGAAATTGAGTCTTATGGGAAACGTATATCAAATGTTTGGGAACGTTAAGTTTTCACACAAAAGTTTTAAAACACGACCTTGATTATTTGGGTCCACGACCAACCTCACTGCGTAATGCGAATCCAGATTGGAAAGAGGACTTACTCTAACAAGAGTCCGGGCGGTTTCCACGTTGTACTCTTCGCCCGAGGGTATATTAATTATGTGCATAATCACACTTATCTTATTTAATTCCAAAACGTATATTCACGTTACAACTTTTATTATATATATATATCATCTTGATACGAGAGATATCTTGGGAACTTTTCCCGAATGTTTGGCACCAGCTGTGTGCACCACCACCTATACTCGGATATCCGGGATAGGGGTAGGTCATGACCAGGAAAGTGTTAGGGCAAAGTCATCCTAAGCACCAAGTTATAAAGAAACGACTAGACCTCGCAATGTACATAGCGTTCCTACGAATACTCGTTCTAACTACACATTTAAGTTCACTGATAAGCACTACTTTATAGGGCTTAACTAAGAGTTATTAGAGGGTTTTATTGGTGCCATTCGGGTAGATTTAGACACATTCTTGTGTATGGCGTTTGGGGGCGAAGTCTGGTGTTTTTGGAGGTATTTGAGCTATTTTGGATATCATAGGAGACACTGAGGAAGGAAGCCACCAAAAGAAGACGCCAAGGAAGTGAAGACGAGAGGTTAGGAGGCGAAGCCAAGGAGTGAAGGCCGAGCATTAACCGCGACCGCGGGCAAGGGTGCCGAGGAATGTGAAGAGCGCGGAGTCACAAGAGGCCGCAATCGCGGTAAATGGGCCGCGATCGCGGGTCGTCGACGCTGGAAGTTCTGACTTTTCCCGAGTCTATCTTTTCTAATTTCTTTTCTTAATTTTCCATTTTATTTCGTTTCTTTTCTTATTGGGCTAGGTCATTTGTTAGAGGCCCTATATATACTCTCTTTAGCATTAGGTTTAAAGAAGGAGTTTCCAAGTTCTAGTTTTGCAATTTCAATTCATCATTGCCACTTTTCATACCTTTGGAGTTCATCATGTTTATGAGGAGCTAAGCCTCTTTTGCTTAGTCCGGTAATAGAAGCATAAGTTTATTCATCTGGTTGTGAGGCTTTGTTCCTATCTATCTTATCCTATTGAGTTATATCTTTTCTCTTGAGCAAATTCTTATTTGGATGTTTGTTTGTTTATCTAGATTGATCACCTAGGTTTATTGCTTTCATTCATATTGCTAATACTAGGGAACTGTTGGGCTAACGCTCTAGTTCGAGTAGAGAGCATAGATTCTTATCTGCCACTGTGGAATTTATCTATGTAGGGAATTGATTACATGTTAAATGATTCTGGTTGAGGTGTTATGTGTATCCTGGTTAATTCTTATGTTCATTGCTGCCTTTGGGTTGAATCACTAGTGGTGCTAGGGTTATTCATTGGTAAGGGTTCTTAGGGATGGTTTCCCTATTAATCTATACAAGATCAGGACAGGAATAACCGAATAGGAAGATAGGGCATAATCAAGGAACAACCTTTGAATGACTTATGTGGACATTACTTGGCTAAGTGTTTTCTCTCTTTGATATTTTCATCATATACTTTGCTGTGTTTGACTTAATTGTGACAAACCAACCTACAACTCCCCCTTCTTGTTACTATTGCATGCGAACAACACATAGATTAATCCCTTTCTCTCTGTGGATTCGACCCCTGCTTACCCTAACTACTTGTTTAGGTTTTGCTAGGATTTTATTTGATTGATTAGGTGATACGACAAATCGCTTTATCAAATTGGCGCCGTTGTCGGGGAGGCAAGCGTTGATTTTTCTGTGTGTTTGTCTGTGTGTTGTGTTCTTTTGGTGTGGACCTATCTTATGGTCCACACCCATGCTACTAATTCCCCTCTACTTGGTTTTAATTCAGAGATTGAGAGAACCCTTTCCCAGGGTCGCAGAATAAATCGTGCTTTGGTTTTTGATAATCCTGCATTCGAGATGGCTGACGCAGAGCAGACGTTGAGACAGTTGACCGCCCCTAACATGCAGCAGCAACCGCTGGCTGTGCAGTTTCCTGAGTTGGGCGAGGGCGTAAATTTCGAGCTGAAGTCTGGGTTGATCCACTTACTCCCCCACTTCCATGGGATGAGTGGTGAAGACCCCAACAAGCATCTTGCTGAGTTCCATTCAGTGTGTAGCAGTATGAAGTCAAAGAACGTGACGGAGGACTAGATCAAGCTGAGGGCCTTTCCTTTTTCACTGAAGGATGCGGCCAATGACTGGTTCTACTATCTCACTCCAGAGAGCATTGACACTTGGGTCAAGATGAAGAAAGCCTTCCTGGAGAAGTACTTCCCAACTACCAAACTGAACAACCTGAAGCGAACTATCAGCAACATCGAGCAACAGTCTGGTGAATCGCTCTATGAGTATTATGAGCGGTTCAAGAAGATGATATCCAGTTGCCCCTTCCACGGCTATTCTGAGCAGGATCTCGTACTTTATTTGTACGGTGGTCTTCTTGATGAAGAGAGAAGGATGGTGAACGCTGCTTGTGGGGGGAACATCCTCAACAAGACTCCTGCTGTAGCTTTTGAGATTTTTTTTGAGCTTTCTGAAGGGTCCAGGCAATTCAGTAAAAGGGCGGGCATCCAATCTGTGAGAGCTGTAGAATCTCAGCCCAATTCTACTCTTCTTGCTGAAATGGCTGAGATGAAGGAGATGATGAGGAGATGTATGATGAGAGGTGGCTTGCAGCAAGTCAAATCATGTGGGTTATGCTATGAAACGACGTATCCAACTGATGTATGCCCCACCCTGTAAGAACCAACTGCTGAGGTGAACGCCATTGGCGGATATGGCCCTCAAAGGCCAAAATATGACCCGTACTCCAGCACCTATAATCCAGGGTGGAAAGATCACCCAAATCTGAGATACGGGAACCAGCAGAACACTCATCAAGGGCATGAGACCCAAGATTTTCAGCAGTACCCCCAGCGGCAATTTCAAGGAGGCCAAGCAGATCAAAGACCACAAGAACGGGGAGCTGCCCATATCACCAATCTTGAGGACCAGGTCAACACACTGGCGCAACATATGAATACTTTGGCGCAGACCGTGGGAACCATGCATCAAAACATGGTTCAGTTTCAACACGAGACCAAGTCCAGCATACAGAACCTAGAGAAGCAAGTGGGGCAGATCTCCCAGACAGTTAGCAAGCTTGAAGCTAGAGTGTCACGAGCACTCCCATCTCAAACTGAGATAAATCCTAGGCAAAACGTCTACTCCATGACGTCAAGGCCCAGATGGGAGCTTGAAGAAGAAAAGATGGGAGCCAAGAAGTACGAGAACAAACCGCGACCGCATGCAATTTGCTGCGATCGCGGGTCTGTTGAGCAAGAGAATGGGCAAGATGTGCCGATTAAGCGCGATCGCGGGCAGGATAGCCGCGACCGCGGGGCCCCAGTGCAAGAACCGCGATCGCGGGGTGAAAACCGCGATCAAATTTCGGAAAACGGGCCATCTCCACTTACTTTCATGACGCGGTATGTCTACCCGGAGGGATATTTTGACATCCCAGTGCCATTCCCTACAGCACTAGAAGATGACGAACCCATTGAGGGGATGAAGGGAATGTTCGAGACATTCAGGAATTACAAGGTGACCCCCCAATTGAGCAAAACGATGCCTCGCTTTGCAAACTTCTTGAGGGAGCTATGTAAGCTCAAGAAGGAGCAAAAGGAGCGGTCAAAGAAAAAGGTGAAAGTCAAGAATGATGTCTCGGCTGTGATGCAAAAGAAGATCTCGAAAAAGTGTGAAGATCCCAGAATGTTTAGCGTACCCTGCAAGATTGGGGAATCCGAGTTCAGCGAGACATTGCTAGATTTGGGAGCCTCAATCAATGTCCTACCACTGTCCGTCTACAACACCCTCAATGTCGGACCACTAGAAAGCACAGAGTTTGTCATCCAACTGGCTGATAACTCCGTCATCATTCCAGAGGGCGTTGTGAAGGACATTTTGGTGAGCGTTGACACCCTCGTCTTCCCTGCGGATTTCTTCGTCATGAACACAGGGAAACGAGAAGGACGAGTAATGCTAGGGAGGCCTTTCATGAAGACCTCCAACACAAAGATCGACGTGGGCACATGTACGGTAAGCATGGAGTTTAACCGGAGGAAGGTAGAGCACATGCTGAAGACCATTCAGGAGCATCCCCCAGACTCAAGAGTGAAGAGCGCGGTTGTAGGAGGCAACCCAGATTGAGAAGGATGAAGCGGTATGTCATGCCATGACAATAACTAAGGCGCTGTCTGAGAGGCAACCCGATGTATGTATCTTTTCCTTTGTCTTTCTTTCTTCGTTTTGCATTATTTTTTTGGTGTGTTTTTGCTTTGTTTTTTTTTTTGTTTTTTTTTCCTGACTAACCTGCAGGAAAGAGACCCATGCTCATTAAAGAAGGTGTTTCCACACCAATGTAAGTCTCTCCTGTCCTTGCACTAGTCACCCCCGAAAAAAACCTTAAACGGGGGGCAAAAAAAAAATAAAAAATTGTTGTTGTACGAGTACGAGCTGTCCCATAGTACCATGGAGAGGGGTGCGCATGTTGCCAACGGAGGAAGTTTTTGCTACACAAATTTTTGGCAACGATGGCGGCCCCACAGTCGACAGCTGCGAAGGAAGACCACTCATGGCCCATACCCCGTTCATATCTGGGCCCATTTTTGGTGGTATTTGAAGGCCGTGCAATCCCGTTATCACTGTTCAACCACTACTCACCAAGTGGTACCTTATGGTTGCACGGTAGAAGATGATGCTGGAATTGATGAGGCACCCGCCCAACACCAGAGACCTGGGCATTTATTGAGAAGACCGCCAGCAACAACGGAAGTGTCCATGCCGACTCAGCGACATCTGTGAGCTTATCCCTTCTTTTCCCTGTGCTTTATTCTTTTGTCTTTCATTACATTGAGGACAATGCAATGTTTAAGCATGGGGGAGGGTTTTATATTTCCTATGTCGCTGAGGAGAAAAAGAAAAAGAGCCAAAAATTGAAAAAAAGGCTAAAATTGAAATCCTATGATAGGTTGAAAACCCGAAAGGGCGGCCTAGGTAATAAGCAGGTGGCTTGGACCAACATTAGACTGGGGTAAAAATTGGTCTAGAGTGATGTGAGTTATATTGTGAGCACATCTATGAAAAAAAAAATATGAGTGGCTTGGTGAAAACCCGAAAGGGCGCCTTGGCAAAATGAGTGAAAAGAAGAAGAGTGAATTTTAGGAATCCTCATTTTGGCATGGCGACATAAGAAGAGGTGATATAAGGAGGATTCGGATAGGTCACTCTGGGAGGCATAAGGAGTCATAGTTGGAGGCTAGGATTAGAGGTTACTCACACCATTGGATGTTCGGGTTAAGCTTAGGGGAAGTACTCTGCTTGCCCCTTAAGCTTGTTGAGTTGTGGATGTGTTGTGAATGAGTTTGGTGCCAGGAGCTTGGCATGGGTTAGGTGACTCTTAGTTGGAGACATGCTTCCTGAGACCTTAGGTGCTGCATTGGAGGAGTAGACTTTCTTTTAGTTTACTCGAGGACGAGCAAAGGTCTAAGCATGGGGGAGTTTGATAAGAACTACTCTGTAGGGCTTAACTAAGAGTTATTAGAGGGTTATATTGGTGCCATTCGGGTAGATTTAGACACATTCTTGTTCATGGAGTTTGGGGGCAAAGTCTGGTGTTTTTGGAGGTGTTTGAGCTATTTTGGATATCATAGGAGACACTGAGGAAGGAAGCCACCAAAAGAAGACGCCAAGGAAGTGAAGACGAGAGGTTAGGAGGCGAAGCCAAGGAGTAAAGGCCGAGCATTAACCGCGACCGCGGGCAAGGGTGCCGCGATCGCGGTTCCTCGGGCAAGTCGAGAGTTTTCCGCAGGCGCCGAGGAATGTGAAGAGCGCGGAGCCACAAGAGGCCGCGATCGCGGTAAATGGGCCGCGATCGCGGGTCGTCGACGCTGGAAGTTCTGACTTTTCCCGAGTCTATCTTTTCTAATTTCTTTTCTTATTTTTCCATTTTATTATGTTTCTTTTCTTATTGGGCTAGGTCATTTATTAGAGGCCCTATATATACTCTCTTTAGCATTAGGTTTAAAGAAGGAGTTTCCAAGTTCTAGTTTTGCAATTTCAATTCATCGTTGCCACTTTTCATACCTTTGGAGTTCATCATGTTTATGAGGAGCTAAGCCTCTTTTGCTTAGTCCGATAATGGAAGCATAAGTTTATTCATCTGGTTGTGAGGCTTTGTTCCTATCTATCTTATCCTATTGAGTTATATCTTTTCTCTTGAGCAAATTCTTATTTGGATGTTTGTTGGTTTATCTAGATTGATCACCTAGGTTTATTGCTTTCATTCATATTACTAATACTAGGGAACTGTTGGGCTAACGCTCTAGTTCGAGTAGCGAGCATAGATTCTTATCTGCCACTGTGGAATTTATCTATGTAGGGAATTGATTACATGTTGAATGCTTCTGGTTGAGGTGTTATGTGTATCCTGGTTAATTCTTATGTTCATTGCTGCCTTTGGGTTGAATCACTAGTGATGCTAGGGTTATTCATTGGTAAGGGTTCTTAGGGATGATTTCCCTATTAATCTACACAAGATCAGGACAGGAATAATCGAATAGGAAGATATGGCATAATCAAGGAACAACCTTTGAATGACTTATGTGGACATTACTTGGCTAAGTGTTTTCTCTCTTTGATATTTTCATCATATACTTTGCTGTGTTTGACTTAATTGTGACCAACCAACCTACAACTCCCCCTTCTTGTTACTATTGCATGCGAACAACACATAGATTAATCCCTTTCTCTCTGTGGATTCGACCCCTGCTTACCCTAACTACTTGTTTAGGTTTTCCTAGGATTTTATTTGATTGATTAGGTGATACGACAAATCGCTTTATCATTCACACATAAAATCCACATCAATACCATCATGGTAATAACAGGTATAATAGCGTCGTTTATAGCAATATATACAACCTATTATAATATCATATTTTAATCACATCATTCATAAAATCTGTTCCCAAACGAAAACAACACTTCATTCCAATTTAATTAACAATCAAAAATAATTGATAACTAAAGGAAATATGGAATGATAAGCAAGAGCGAACCGCAACTTTTCTTAATCTAGCTGACTTGAGGATAACGGGTTTCAGGATCTGGAAACTGGAATCTAGTTACGGATTTCTACGACAACGACGAAACAACGACGAAACCCTGGGTTAGACACATAACGGACGAAGCGATACAAACGAAAACAATATGAATCGAATGGAATAAAGCCTGAGTCGTGACTGTGGCTGTCCAAGCCACGATCGCGCTTGCCAGGGCAAGCCGCGGTCGCGGTTTGGACTTGCGCGGTTGCGTAATTCTGGGCAGCTTTCGCGGTCGCGGAGTTCATCTTCGCGATCGCGGATCCCTTTTCGACGCGACTCTCCTCCGGCTTCGAGGCTTACCGATGACTCGAAGACGATGACAAACTCTACACCTTTTGCAAGGCCACCACTCCAAGTTTCCAGAGACACAACGACGACCATAAAACTCCGACGAAAGCACTAACTCTGGCGAGCTTGAAAACGAGAGAAAGAGAGATGGATTGAGCTGTGGATGAGATTCCAAGATGCTCCGACCTCCTTTTATAGAGCAAATGGGAGCTCAACGCCGAGAAGACAGATCGATCGGCATCCCCAACGGCGAAACAGCGGCATCCGAACTGACAAAACACGAAGGAGACGAAGGGGACGATGAACAGTGTTTCCGCGGTCGCGAAAACTCTTCCGAGGTTGCGGAAATGCCGCGAACGCGTCCTTTGGTCTCTGGTCGGAGATTTCGTTCAAAGCGTGCCAAATTATTATTTTTGCACTCTTAAAAATATTTTAAGACCCAAAAATGCAATAACATATATTATTACGTTCAAAAGATTATTACAGAGATAATAGAGGTTACATAAATTGCCCATTATGTCCTTTTTACAAAAATGACAGTTCAAGACTTTTAGGGGTTATTACAATACTACCCCCTTAAAAAAAGTTTCGACCCCGAAACTTGGCTGATAACAACTCGGAGAAACGACCTCATTTTAAGTTACCCAACCTTATAAGTTTAACCATGCCTAACCCATTTAACACTTGTAAATTGGTTCAAGCAATTCTAAGTTAAATTTATAAGTTGGTTCAAATTACAGTTAACATAAGGTTAACCATAGTTTAGACCCTTCACAACTTAAGGGAATTTTATAACTTGCTTTCACCAACCATCTATTTTACCATATTACCCCTATGGTAACATGATGATTATTATATTACTACCTCCTTAAAAGTAGTTTCGACCCCGAAACTAGCATCACTAAGGTAGAGGGACCGGTTTCACCATTAACCTCACTACCTGAACTCAGTATCCTTAATCATTTCATCCTTGTACTTGCTCCTAGGAAAACGATCTGTTTCCTCAACCATACCACTATCTTGCATATCTTATCTCCATGTGCTACACTTGTAATAACTCATGACTACATCCGCAAGTCATCGTTGCCTTAGGATAATTGTCTCCAAAATCCTCGCAATAGACTTGCTATACCTTAAGCATGAGAACACACATTCCTCTTTCAACTTTTCTCTTTATAAACCTCTCTCAGAGTGCATACCTTATCTCCCTTAAGTTGATATCCTTAAATAAATTTGGTCTTCGTAACCTATATCACCAAAGTCGAACTATTTATTCGATCATGACTCCACCCAGTACATACTGCCCTCATTCCTTACCCTCGATAGAATTGATATGATCATCCACATGATTATGATTACCTTATTCCGAGTATCCATTATATTCCCCAATATAATCTCACTATTATGCCCTACACATCATAACGATCTTGATATCCTCGAGCAGAAGAATACAATATTCCCCTACTAACTTTCTTTTGATGATCAGATCCTCAAAGTACATACATAAACTCACGTATACCCCAAACTTGGTGCCTCCAATTGTCATATCGGCTTACTCTTTACATATGCACCTCATCTATCCCATTGGTTACCTGAATTAAATTTGGCCCTTGTGCCATATATTAACCCAAAATCTTTTTGCATATGATCTCTTAATTTTACACAATTAATCACACCACATCCTATGTCTGTTTATCTCAACATGATTTAATAATCCATTCCACAAGATTATAACCTCGTTTTTACCAAAACGTGTCATACCATCACCTTAATGGACGTAGGTCACTCTTTCCTCAAGTCCAGTTGATAACATCCACATACTTACTTTATGCCACACTATTGATCTTCAAAAATCATAACAAACTTTTATCGGTTGAGTTTGTTATTCACCCATAAATCTTTAACCAACCAGTTGTCCTCATACGATTTATTATCCCAAATCAGGCACCCTTTTACTTTACTGATATTTACTATTTACCCAAGACTAACTTAACGTAATCCATTATTCAATCTCTAACTTAAACCTTTAAAGTGTCTCAATTTTATTTACTCAAAAATACCATATTGATGAACGATGCCTTGCCATCAAAATCAATCACTTTACGTCCTAATCCTTCAATGGGTATATACGAATAACATTTGTTACCTTACTCCTTAAACGCACATAAGACAAATTCCCATGCTACATCCTTTAGTTTATCGGTATCCTCCGAATAACTAGTCCTTATTCCGTATCTCATTAAATTCAATTGAGCTTTCTCCCAATACAATCGTTTCACAACTTAATTTTTCCAAAAAGTGTTATATCATCGGCCTTATAGACGTCGCACTTACTTAAAATCCACATATCAAACCTTGTAAATCTCTAGATATCACAACTCTATATTCCTTGAAGGTACAACTTACAAATTCAATTATTTGGCCCAATTAAATTTGGCCCTAATGCCCAATTCTAACTTAAACCTTTAGTGTCCTCAAAACAAGATCGTGATAAATCAATTAGCACAATTGTGATTGTTCACTTTATTTTCCCCAAACATGACATCAGATCGCCCTAATAGACATAGAGCACTTTCCATCCAATCCTTATATCGTTTCCCTTCAGAAAGCCTTATAACGAAACCTCAGATAAATCTTCCAAAATAATACTTATGACTTCACACCCTTAGCCTTTCCGAAAGCTTAAACCACTGAGCCCACAATGAGCACACTCACTTACAAACTCCATAACCATAACCCTTGGGTTCTAAAGTTTTACTTAAGATCGTAATAGAGTACGGTCTTTTTAGAGAAAACGAATTCCTTATGAACTATCTCTCTTATACATTTATTCTCTTCTCATCAATCTTTCCACATAAATGCCTATAGTATGACCTCACAACAAGGCATTCCGGACTTCATATAGTTCACTCTTACATACTTTTACCAGAACAAATGTTCAGGGTACACATATGAGAAATAATTCTTTATTTCAAAGAGCATTAACCACACACATTTGTTTCCTTTAAATTAAGGAATTTTGGTAAAACTCAACTTACATGATAACGCTCGTCAGCTCAACTAAGGGAGCAATTAATGTCATACCGATGTGACATTACTCCAAGAATAAAGAGAGGTTCCTAAGAATGGATCTAGGAATTAAGTAATAGAGTCGACCCTAGTGTTAACCACGTAGGGGACGAACACCTAGGCCCCATACGTTACCCCTCCTTTATGAGTCCTGACAACCCTTATCCCCCTGTGACATATACTATTTTGGCACTCACAGTGTCTTGGATAAACGTACGACTCAAGATAGCAATGAATTTGGTAATTTCCCAAAAACGAGGGAATACTTCTTTATTATTTGAAACTTGAGTTGGCACCAACAGAGGAAATGTTCAAACGAACAATTTAACTATGGAGACTATAGACACACACGTCGTAGCTCCTTATTCAAACATAAACCTGATGTGTTCCTGCTTGTGAATGCCGAATCGATGATCTTGGTGGGAAGTCGCGCGAGTCACTTCAGTGGTTGGATGAGTGGAACACGTCGCGTGAGTGGAATAACGCGATGTTGATGGGGCTCGAGAGATGAGCGAAGGCCGTAGCATCGGCAGCAGAGGGGATAGACTCGAGAAGATCGAGTGGAGGCCGTAGCGTCGGCAGCGGAGGAATGGAGATGAGAAGTAAGAGTTTGGGGTGGCGTCGATCTAAGAGATTGGATGCAAAAGCTCTCGACAAAAAGTCTTAGATTAAAATGAAGCGTAACCTAGTACAAAAGGTCGAGATGACCTTTTATAGGACATATCGGGACTCGGATGGGCCGAGTCTCGCCAAATGGGCCAGCCCACGCGACACGCGTGGAACACATGCCCCAAAAAGAAATAGCTATTTAAACATTAATGTTCTAAAAATGAGAAAACACTGAAAGATCGCGTTCACTTGATCGTGGAGAGTATCCTGATAGAGAACGCGTTCTCTAGACTTGGTTGGAGGCTTCTGAGGGAGAACGCGGTCTCTTGTGTTCCTTGGCTTGTGACGACGCGGACAACCATGGATTGTGTCGCATTGGCGATTCCTTTTGCCGCGATCTTGTGATTGGGCCTTCTGAGCGAATGCTCATAGCTTCCTCTTCCTCCGTGGCAGTCATGGTGGGTAGGAGCGCATC
Organism: Rheum nobile; assembly: GCA_027886185.1. Taxonomy (NCBI): domain Eukaryota; kingdom Viridiplantae; phylum Streptophyta; class Magnoliopsida; order Caryophyllales; family Polygonaceae; genus Rheum; species Rheum nobile. The sequence goes on along the minus strand of WOAB01000546.1, from coordinate 2,869,794 downwards.
ACCCTCCCCCACTTGGATGTGAAGCGTCCCTGCTTCACCATCCTCGAACTATGGCTCCACATATGGTTCCAAGTCGGCCACATTGAAGGTCGCGTGGACACCGTAGTCTGGAGGAAGTGCGATCTCATATGCGTTGTCTCCAATGGCCTTCACAACACGGAATGGGCCATCACCGCGTGGTGCCAGTTTTGATTTTCGCTTTGCTGGAAAATGGCCTTTGCAAAGATGCACCCACACCAAGTCTCCTGGGGCAAATGTAACGCGGCGGCACCCACGGTTATTCTGTGTGGCATACTGATCAGCGCGGCGTTCCAACTGCTCCTGCGTTCTTTGATGCAGTTCCTTGATCATCGCGGCATGGTTGGCCGCGCTAGTGTGTTCATTGTCTTTCAAAGGCCGCGACTGCATGTCGAGCGGAGTCATTGGGTTTCTTTCATAGACTACCTCGAACGGGGTGAGCTTTGTCGAGGAGTGCCTGGACCTGTTGTACGAAAACTCAATAATTGCAAGTAAGACTTCCCAACGCTTTGGGTTGTATTTGAGCATGGTCCTAAGTAGGGCTCCTAGAGTGCGATTAGTCACCTCAGTTTGACCATCTGTTTGAGGGTGGTAGCTAGTTGAAAACAAAAGTTTGGTACCCAACTTCCCCCAAAGTGTTCTCCAGAAAAGGCCTATGAATTTTGTATCGCGATCACTCACGACAGACCTAGGTATCCCATGTAAACGGACCACGTTGTCAAAGAACAATGCGGCGATTTCACTAGCAGTGTGTGTGGTCTTACACGCGATGAAATGGGCCATTTTTGAAAACCTGTCCACAACTACAAAGATTGAATCTTTACCCTTACGAGAGAGAGGCAAACCTGTGATGAAGTCCATAGACAAATATTCCCAAGGGACTAATGGGATGGGTAATGGTGTGTAGAGACCATAGGGATGGGAAGTAGACTTAGCGCGTTGACACGTGACACAACTTGAGCAATATCGCGTCACCTGAGTGGTCTTGCGCGGCCAAAAGAAATGCTCGCGAAGAGCAGCTAGAGTTTTGGTTACCCCAAAATGACCGCGTCCTTCATGGGCTTCTTGGATGAGGAGTTTCCTAATGGGTGAGCTAGGAATGCACATGCGCACGGATTTGTAAAGATACCCCTCATGAAAGAAATATGTCTCAAACTCGCGGTCCCTAAGGCAGTGTTCTACAATTGGCTTAAAGAATGGATCAATCAAATATAATTCTTTAATCAACGCGAAGCCAAGGAGTTTAGATTGAAGATGAGTAAGGAGAACATACCTGCGAGAAAGGGCGTCGGCGACCACATTCTCCTTACCTTTTTTATGCATAACGATGTATGGAAACGTCTCCATGAATTCTACCCAACGCGCATGGCGGCGGCTTAGGTGGGCTTGACTCTTCAGATAGATGATGGCGGTGTAGTCCGAGTGGATCACGAACTCGCGTGGCCAGAGGTAGTGTTGCCATGTATTGAGTACGCGAACAAGAGTGTAGAGCTCCTTGTCGTAGGTGGGGTAATTCAAAGTTGCCCTTGTGAGCTTCTCGTTGAAGAACACGATGGGCCTCTTCTCTTGGTGGAGGAATCCACCAATTCCCACATTGGACGCGTCACATTCCACTTCAAAGTGCTTGGTGAAGTCTAGTAGTTGAAGCAGTGGCGCGTTGCACAAGGCCTCTTTCAACGCGTTGAACGCGTGGTTGTGGTTCTCCTTCCAATTCACCACGGCTCCTTTCTGTGTGAGCTCATGGAGTGGCACAGCGATGGAGTTGAAGTCGTGAACAAATCGCCTGTAGAAACCTGCCAAGCCAAGGAAGCTTCTAACCATTGTTGGTGTTGTGGGTGTTGGCCAATCTCGGATGGCCTTCACTTTGTCTTCATCTACGCGGAGTCCATCCTTAGAGACCACGTAGCCCAGAAAGTTTGTAGTGTCGGATGCAAAACGACACTTGCCAAGGTTGGCATACAGTTGTTCGCGTTTCAAGCACTCTAACACAAGCCTAAGGTGCTTTACATGTTTGTCTAAACTACACAAGCACACCAGAATATCATCAAAGTACACGACAACAAATTTCACCAAATATTCCCTCAACACATGGTTCATGAGCCTCATGAACGTGCTTGGCGCGTTGGTGAGACTAAACGGCATGACTAGCCATTCATAAAGCCCATATTTTGTCTTGAACGCGGTCTTTCATTCATCACCCTCTTTCATGCGAATCTGGTGATAACCGCTCTTCAAGTCAATCTTTGTGAAGTAGATCGCGCCATGCAACTCATCGAGCATGTCGTCGAGGCGCAGGATAGTGTTCCTGTACTTCACTGTGATCTGGTTTATGGTGCGGCAGTCGACACACATGCGCCATGAGCCATCTTTTTTTGGCACCAGGATCACGGGAACCGCGCAAGGGCTTAAAGATTTCCTTACGTAGCCGTGATCCAGAAGTTCTTGCACTTGGCGTTGGAGCTCCTTGGTTTCATCTGGTCCAGTGCGATAGGCATGACGATTTGGCAGAGAGGCACCATACACCAAGTCAATTTGGTGCTCAATGCCTCATAAAGGTGGAAGGCCATTGGGAAGCTCCTCTGGGAATAAGTCCTTGAACTCATCGAGCAGCTTGGAGATCGCGCTCGACATAGCTTCCGTGAGGGGGGTCTCTGGGTTGCAACGCGTGGGCTCTAAAAGGAAACATGGTGCCTTGCCGCTTAAGGAAGCAGTGAGGTCGCTTGGGCGAGCAAGTAGCAGTTTGTGCTCACATTTTCCTTTTAACGCGTCCGGAGCACCATCCTGTCTACGCGTTCTCTCATTGGGCTCTTTGTTATTGGGAACTCCTTCGTGCCCTTTGGGAGAATGCATTCTTCTACTACTTGGGTCTGGTGTGTTGGTAGAGCCCCATCGTCTGGTTTGGAACGCGTCTGATTTGACACGGTCTTGGCTCCTTCCAAAGCCTTATGTCGATCACGCTCAACCCGGTCCTGTAAAATCTCATGATAGGTAAGAGCGTGACGCACTTCCCGTGGTAAGTAAACACATAAGTGTTTAAATAGCCATCGTGAAGAACGCGCCTGTCGAATTGCCATGGGCGCCCCAACAACAGATGAGTGGCATCCATTGCAATGACATCACAAAGTACTGAGTCTGTATATTGACCAATGGAGAAAGAAATAAGGCATTGACGAGTTACAGTGTTACCAAAACTTGCTGAAATCCATTGTAGGCCATATGGTTGTGGGTGAGGAGTGGTTGGGAGGTTGAAATGGCTGACCACCTTTTCATTGATGATATTGCAACAGCTACCTCCATCGATGATGACACTCAAGGATGCGGTCTTGACCAAACAACGCGTGTGGAATAGATTCTCGCGTTGGTCGACAAGGGTGGCTTCCTTGACAGTGAGGAGATGTCGCGTGACAAGGCTCAGTCGTGTGCCTTCATGTAGCGCGGTGGCTTGACAGGTGTAAGCGTCCTCGTCATCTTTGAAGCCTTCCTCGATGGCTTCCAAGGTTGTGTCCTCCTCCTCATAAGACTCATATACTGCGGCGATGCTTGAGAAGAGGACTTTCTTGTTGTTTGGGCAATTTCTCTGGTAGTGCCCTCTTCCTTCACACTTGAAACACTCCAAGTCACACGCGCGCTCTGGAGTTGGTGATGTGGCCTTTGTTGGCGTCGCGCGATGAGCATTGATGGGTGTTGTCGTGATCTTTCCCTGTCGGCTTTGATTTGACACGGTGGTTCCTGTGGGTGGACCGCTCACATTAGTAGAAGGGGATTGACCAGAGTTAGAATCATACCTTCTTTGACCCGGAGTTTGCCAATAGGATTGTCGGCGACGCGATTACTGGTTGTAGATTTGCATCGCGGTGTGCGTCAAGGTGTTCAGATCCTTGATGGGTAATATCTCGAGTTGGTCACGGATGGACACATTCAACCCACTCAGAAATTTTGTTCCAGTGTGGATGGGGCGACACTGATGCTGGCTTTGTGGTACATGTCCTCTAGCTGAGAGAAGAACTCCAGAGGCGTTTCGGAGCCTTGATGCGCCATTGCGATCTCCATTCGCATTTGATTTCTGTAGTCAGTTGGCACGTACTTCTGTGTCATGACATACACGAGCTGGTGCCAATCCGTGATGAGAGCAAGGTGTCGACAAACGCGATCGTCCATGAACCTATGGTACCAAACGCGTGCAGCCCCTCTAAAATGTAGGGTTGTCGCGTCCACATGCTCCTCTGTGAGAACGCGACAATATCGCAACATGTACTCTATAGCTTGCACCCACTCAAGAAACACAGCGGGATCATATTCGCCAAAGAAATGCTCAATTTTAACTTTTACCTCATAGCGGCTTAGCCTTGGTGTTTGTTGAGCAGGTTGAGGCGCATAAGCGCGTTATGCAGCCTCCTTAGCGTGATGATGAGGACGGCGAGCTTGGCGAGCCAGGACATCTTCATTGACGAAGTCCCTAGGATGCGCGTTGTACTCAGTGAGTCCTTGTCTTCTTCTTTGAACATGTGCATTGTGTTGGCGAAGAAAGTCACGCGCTATGTCCTCGTGGTGTTGGCCACGAAAGTCACGCGTGTTGTCTCCCACAATGCGATGCTGTTGTCTTATTGGTTGGAGTGGAGGCGGGATCCAGTCCGTTGGGCTATCTTGGAGTTCAATGGGATCACCAAGGGGAGGGTGGAAGGATCCTGGATTGATGAGCCCTGCGTCCTCCATCTCCTCGTCATCGAACTCATGGAAGTCATCATGGATAGTCGGCGTCATCGAACCATATCCATTGAAACCATAACGCGGAGTGCGCGCGCTTTGATGGCCAAGGTGGTCATTGACATCGAAAGGAACTGGAGTGGGATCATGGCGACGCTGACGCGACTCGGCGTCTGGGGCGCGATAGGATAGACGTGGCAGAACGGAGTCACGTTCTTCTCGCCTGGCTCGGCCTACAAGTGGTGTTGATGCAATTTCGCCGCGACGTCTTATTCCTTTGGCTTCATACCTGTCATGGACGTCAAAGGGTTCAGAGTACTCACCATGGGCATCTTCATCGCGGTCGGAGTCGCTGTCGTAGCCGACTGGTGTTACCCGTGGTGCATATCGTTCGCGATGCGACACATAGCCTTGGCGGCTTTCGATCACTGATTGGATCCTTTGAAGTCGCGGTTGCAAGTTTGAAGTGGAGGGCATCACTCCTTTGCCCTTGTCCACGCGTTGTTGACTTGGCCCGACTTCAGTGTGACGCTGCGCGCCTAGGGTGTCCATAGGGACCATTAAAGTTGGTGTGGGTTGTGCCGGCGTGGCGCGTTGCATGGCTTGAAATTGGGCAACTTGGCGCCTAAGTTCTTGGATCTCGCGTTGTTCCTCTGAGAGCTCTAGAATGGGGTCTTGTTGGGGAGGATTGGCGAGTGGGACCACTTCATGTTGCGTGATGTGTTGCTGTGGTGGGTGGTTGTTGCCATCTCCTTGGACATACCCACCGGTGGGTGCCGTGAGGCTACCTATCACAATAAGACCAGACATTGCGAGTAAAAACGTACAAAAGGCAATACAAAACCAAAGAACAAGTAAGCACTCAACAAGTAACAAGTGTTCACGTAGGAGGGCGTGTTCTTTTGGCCGTGAGGGCGGCTAAAGGCAAGCAAAGCAAGTGTGATATGCAAGCACAAAAGCAAACGAAACCAAAAGAAAGAAGTCCTAACCTCTTGCGTAAACAACGCGTACACACAAGACACACCTTCAAGTGTGACACTAGATGGTGGAGAGATGAAGAAGATGAGCCTAGCCGTTGAGGGAAGAAGGTTGCCTTATTTTGGCTTTCCTTCTCTTTTTTTTGAATGTTGCATTTTTTTTTTGAAATGCGACTTTGACTTTTTTTTTTGAATTTGAAATTCAAATCCGAGATCTTAGTCTTTGATTGAAGATCAGATAAGAATTAAATGAAACAAAATAAAAATAAACGGCTAAGTAACTTATGGAAAGAAATCGCCAGATTTATGTGATAGGAGAGAGAAGATTTAATGCAGATTTATGACGGTCAACACAAGAAAATATGGCAAGATATGTTAGCGAAATTCACGCAATTAATATTTGCGTGTGGATCAAGCAATTATCAGCCAAGAGATTCTCTTGTAGAAACCGAAGGGACTAGCATGTGTTTGAAGAGAAAAAAAATTATGACAATGGCGAAAGCAAGATGATGGAGAAGAAAAAATTATGAACAAATGAGACTTGACAAGCGACTTACAAGATCAAAGGCTCTGATGCCAGTTGATGCGTTCCTGCTTGTGAATGCCAGATCGATGATCTTGGTGGGAAGTCGCGCGAGTCACTTCAGTGGTTGGAAGAGTGGAACGCGTTGTGTGAGTGGAATAACGTGATGTTGATGGGGCTCGAGAGATGAGCGAAGGCCGTAGCGTCGGCAACGGAGGGGATAGACTCGAGAAGATCGAGTGGAGGCCGTAGCGTCGGCAGCGGAGGAATGGAGATGAGAAGTAAGAGTTTGGGGTGACGTCGATCTAAGAGATTGGAGGCAAAAGCTCTCGACAAAAAGTCTTAGATTAAAATGAAGCGTAACCTAGTACAAAAGGTCGAGATGACCTTTTATAGGACATAACAAGACTCGGATGTGCCGAGTCTCGCCAAATGGGCCAGCCCACGTGACACGCGTGGAACACACGCCCCAAAAGGAATAACTATTTAAACATTAATGTTCTAAAAATGATAAAACACTGAAAGATCGTGTTCACTTGATCGTGGAGAGTATCCTGATAGAGAACGCATTCTCTAGACTTGGTTGGAGGCTTCTAAGGGAGAACGCGGTCTCTTGCGTTCCTTTGCTTGCGACGATGCGGACAACCATGGATTGTGTCGCGTTGGCGATTCCTTTTGCACGCGATCTTGTGATTGGGCCTTCTGAGCGAATGCTCATAGCTTCCTCTTCCTCCGTGGCAGTCATGGTGGGTAGGAGCGCATCAAAACCTAAGGGTATCTAATTATTCAGGGGGTCCTGCTCATCGAACTGACTCACCCCAAAGCGTTGTTGCCCTTGACCGCCTGAAATAATCAGGGCTTTCCCCTTGTCCTGAACAGTAGACCGCATAGCAGCACTTCCTGTAGGCCTTTGCTGAGGTCGGTTGTTATGGCTAACCGATCCTTGCTGGGACTTAGTTTCCTGATTCCTCTTTGTGGGGCAGAAGGCTTGCAGATGTCCTTCCTTCCCACAAGTAAATCATACCCGCTTCTCTTTCCTACACTCATTGCTCTTATGTCCAGGAGCCCCACAATTGAAACACTGAACATAACCCCTATTTTGACTTGAGCGTTGAGTAGAACTGGACTAGGTCACCTCGGTTCTAGGCCGATTAGATTTGGAGAAGTTGGAAGGCGGAGCTGGACGCTTGAACCCACCACCCTGTTGCTGATTACCACAGTTGCTCCCCGATCTCTGTCGGTTATGCTTCATGGTTGACTCCTCCAAAGTCACTTCCAGCATGTAAGCATCGTCCATATACTGCTCTAGAGTGGTACAACCATGCCGCACCATCAAGGGCTTGAGGTAGGGATTCATCCATTCGTGGAAATGCCAGATTTTTTGTTCCTCGCTGGATGCTTCCGCTCCAGCATAGTACAACAAGTGGTTAAACCTGGAAGCCAACTCTGTCACCTTCAACCCATCAGTCTTTGGGTATAGAAACTCCTTGTGTTTCTCTTCCCTCATAGCCCGAGAGAAGAACCGATCAGACCTCTTGGCCTTAAATATTGACCAGCTCAGCTCGGGATGATCAACTAATCCCATGCTCTCCCACCATTCACTGGCCCCATCCTTCAGATATAACAAAGCAATATGCACCATTTCAGCCTCAGTACACACAATGTTCTTAAACAAACGCTCCATGTGAAGGGACCAATATGCCACCTTCACGGGTTCTCCAGTACCGTCATACGGGTCAGGCCTCATGGAGTTGATTGCTTTCAGCGCACGACCATAATTTCCTCCATCTCTCGGAGCACTCATTAGAGGCAGGTTATTTGCTGTATCCTCAACGTTAGTAGTATCCTGAGGGGTTGGATTCCCCTGGGCTTGTTGAACCCCTGGCCTCACCAACTCGGTGACCGCTTGCTTTACGATCTGCCTGATTACCTCTATAACAGCTATACTGAAAACTATTAGAGCAGCAGGAGGTATCTATACCCTTTCCCCTCCTATCTGGGGTGGAGCGTTCCTCACTGGGTTGCTGTGGGAACTGGACCCAACCTCCTCCTGGTCCGCTGCATTTCTAAACTGAATCCGAGAAGTATTACTCGGTCCAGCTGCATGACGTGCGGTGTTTCTAGCGTTCACCATCTGATTGTGTCTACGTATATTAGATATGTACCAACAAATTTAAGTTGCAAGTAGTAAATACTTAAAGTGCAATAATTGAGGTAGTCATCAAATAAACTCAGCTTTTCATTAATGAAACACACACCAAGTGTCACACAACAACTGAAAGGGAAATAGGGAAAAAGGACATTAGGAGACTTCTACTCCAGTATTGTTCAAATGGGAAAACACTAGGAAGAAAACCATTGCTAGCCTATTATTCATTGCTTTTTCTCTACCGAAGGTAACTCTTCCTCTGAGTCATCAGTTAACCCCTTCTATTTTGGATCACTTGATCCCTCAGCAGGCATTGATGGCTCCCCGGACTTGCCCACATCGCCTTTCTGAGGCTCGGAGCTCCGCCATCTTCGCCCCCAAAGATCTTCATTGTCGGGCTGATTTAAAATCCAGAAAAATTATTCCCACTCCTCGTGGAAGGGATCCACCGGCTCCTTCTCATCCTCTGGATCCTCCATTGAGTCCTCATCTTCATCAAAGACCTCAGGGGTAGAGGTTTGCTTGGATTGCACTTCTCTTTCTTCCCCGCTCTCGGACTCGGATTCTTCAGTCAACGGGGTGAATTTAAGCAATGATCCGCCGACCACTGGAACTTCTACATAATCAGGCTCAGACTTAATTATCGGAGTGGTCTCAGATTCATCTTGGGTCTTAAGTTGGGCTCTAGGGAGTACCATTGTCCGTGAAGAGACAAGGAGAGATTTAGAACTTTATTATTTATAGAAATTCTATCTTCCATAACAAGCGGGAATGATCGGACTACGACCGTTGGCAGAAGTTTGAAAATGTCTTTTCCACAAAACCGTTAAGGTAAACTGAAACTCGTTTGTTAAATCTGAAAGTCTTTTCCACAAAACTTGTTAAAAACTAACCGAGACTCGTTGGTTAGTTCTGTTTCTACTAAATTATTGTGATTTAAAATCTACTTCAAAAACGTTTTTATCTTTAAACCTTACTTAGGCCTATAGTAAAGAAATCTCATACACGAAGTTTTTGTTTTATAAAACCTCAAATAAACGCAAAATGGTTTAAAAGGTTAGAGTTTTAAAAACTTTTAGCTCTGATACCAAATCTGTAACACCCCCAAAATACCCTTTGGAAATATTACCGCCAGTGATCTCAAATTTTACATCTGGGGTCACCCAAGACTTAACCACTTTATAACAAACTGTATAATGACATAAACTTTATTAAATGACATGCAACTGCCCAAATAATATTTTATTACAAATGTTGAACTTACAATTCGATAACAAAATCGAGTACAAATATTTATTACAATGGAAGTCTTGAAATAAAATGACTCAACGGGTCTTGACCTTGCGATCTTACGCCTAGGATCTCAACCTTGGAAAAACACAGAAAAATGCCAACTGCCTTTACGTCGAGTCCTTGCCTTTACTGAGGTGGAAACTTATCTGATGTGCCGTATGAGACGGATGACACCAGCCAACCATGCAAACGAAAATAACCGGTTGGTTAGTCTAATGAAAGACTATGCAAGGGTAGAAATAAAAAGGTTCTAGTGATCGTAACCGTTTTACTATCATTGTTCCTCGAATAATAACCGAAGGAACGATACATAACCCGAAACTTTCATGGAATGATAGAAAGAGACATGCACTGAAAAGAAAACTCCAACGGAATTGAGTCTTATGGGAAACGTATATCAAATGTTTGGGAACGTTAAGTTTTCACACACAAGTTTTAAAACACGACCTCTATTATTTGGGTCCACGACCAACCTCACCGCGTAATGTGAATCCAGATTGGAAAGAGGACTTACTCTAACAAGAGTCCGGGCGGTTTCCACGTTATACTCCTCACCCGAGGGTATATTAATTATATGCATAATCGCACTTCTCTTATTTAATTCCAAAACGTATATTCACGTTACAACTTTTATTATATATATCATCTCGATACGAGAGATATCTTGGGAAAATTTCCCGAATGTTTGGCACCAGCTGTGTGCACCACCACCTATACTCGGATAGGGGTAGGTCATGACCAGGAAAGTGTTAGGGCAAAATCATCCTAAGCACCAAGTTATAAAGAAACAACTAGACCTCGCAAGGTACATAGCGTTCCTACGAATACTCGTTCTAACTACACATTTAAGTTCACACATAAAATCCACATCAATACCATCATGGTAATAACATGTATAATAGCGTTGTTTCTAGCAATATATATAACCTATTATAATATCATATTTTAATCACGTCATTCATAAAATATGTTCCCAAACGAAAACAACAATTCATTCCAATTTAATTAACAATAAAAAATAATTGATAACTAAAGAAAATATGGAATGATAAGCAAAAGCAAACCGCCACTTGCCTTAATCTAGCTGACTTGACGATAACGGGTTTCGGGATCTGGAAACTGGAATCTGGTTACGGATTCCTACGACAACGACGGAACCCTAGGTTAGACACATAACGGACCTTCATCACAAATCAAAAGACAATGCAGTTTTTAATGGGCCTCACCTCTGAATATGAACAGATCTAAAGCACCATTATAGGTTTGGATCCCTTTCCCGAACCCAATAAGGCCTACTCAATGGTCCTTCGCCAATAACAACAGGCCAAAATCAATCACGCCAAACCTCCGCAGCCCGTCGAAGCATCGACCTTCTCTGTCAAGCGGCCACATGATGTTCTGCCTCATGGAGACACTAAACACTGTGAGAAATGCAACTTGACCAATCACACCACCATGAAGTGTCGTGCACATCTGAAATGCACTTTTTGTAACAACAAAGGGCATACCGTCGATTACTGTAGGAAGCGAAAGAAGTCCCTTGATGCCGGACAACAGAATTCCAGTGCACAAGCATCGGCCTTCCATACTGATGTTTCTTCTAACAATAGCAATGGCGCCCAACTGTCCTCTACTGAATATCAACATGTAATGACGCTGCTCAATCGCCTCGACCTCCTGGGATCAACCTCTCAGCAGCCATCTAGTTCAACGGATTTTGTCTACCATTCCTCAGCCAATCAAGTTGGTAACCCTTCTACATTTGACCACTTCTCAGGTAATTTTAATACGCATATTTCTCCATTAATTCATGACTCTTGGATCATGGATAGCGGGGCTAGTGATCACATTACCTATGACACTTGTTTTATGAACTCATTTAAACCAACTACTAATCATTTTGTGCACCTACCTGATGGCAAATCTTACAAGGTTTCACATATATGGACTGTGTCCTTCTCGTCTACATTGCATCTTTCTCGTGTTTTATGTGTTCCTGAATTTACTGTCAATCTCATTTCCATCAGCAGGCTTGTTTTCGATTCATTTTATGCAACCATATTTTTAAAAAGACTATGTGTGATTCGGGACCTTCTCACGGGGAAGACGATTGGGACGGGATATGAACGAGATGGATTGTTTTTCCTCAACAATAAACCGCAGCCCATCCTTTGCAATGTGACGGTGTCAGATTCCCTATGGCATCAACGCGTCGGTCATCCGTCTCTTCAAGTCTCTTCCTTCATTTCAGTTTTTAAAAATAATGGTGTTTCTAAGCACTCTTGTTTAATTTTTCCTTTGGCGAAACAAACTCGAACTACTTTTCCAATTCACACTTCTTCTAGTCTATCTTGTTTTGATATTGTTCACATGGATATTTGGGGAGGTTACCACATCCCTTGTTTAACGAGAGCTCGTTACTTTCTCACTATTGTTGACGATTGTTCGAAATTCACTTGGATTTATCTTATGAAAAGCAAAGCCGAGGCTCGTCCTCTTGTCATTCACTTTCTCAATCTCATCGAAAACCAATTTTCTAAACGTGTTAAAATTGTTCGTAGTGACAATGGCCCCGAGTTCAAATGTTTTGATTACTACTCTTCAAAATGGATTTTACACCAAACTAGTTGCGTCAATACGCCTCAACAAAATGGCGTCGCTGAACGCAAGCATCATCATTTGTTAAATGTTGCTCGTGCGCTTTTATTTCAATCTCATTTACCAAAGTTTTTTTGGGGTGAAGCTATTCTCACCGCCGCCTACTTAATTAATCGTATGCCTAGTCGCACTTTGCAACATAAAACGCCATTTGAAAAGCTCTTTTGCAAACCTCCTATCTATTCACATCTACGCATTTTTGGATGTCGATATTTTGCGTCTACGCATCCTCTCCGTCCAAACAAATTTGAGCCTCGTTCCGTTGAATGCGTTTTTATTGGCTACCCTCCCGTTACCAAAGGCTACAAACTTTATGATTTTTCAAGCAAGAAATCTTTTATATTTCGTGATGTTACATTTAATGAATCCGAATTTCCTTATTTTCGATCTTCCAATATTTCTAAGGATTCTAATGATTTTCCCCTACCAAGTTTTCAAAATCAACCTACCATATATGATGATCCGCTTCCACCACTTCAACATGTCATATCTACCCCAAACCCAAACGTTGAACATGCACCTTTAGTCCACCCTACTGACTCTCCTCCTATATCTCTACCTCAGGATCTTAATCCCACCCCGTAACCTACCCATCCAACTACCTCTCCCACACAAAATCCTATATATGTTGACACCAACACACCACCACTACCTCCACCTTTTCCACCGGCCCCATCTCGCCGCATTTCTCGACCAACTAAACAATCCAACCTACTCCGCGATTTCCATATTGAGACAAATCTACCATCTCGGTCCTCTACCTCATCGTCTTCCTCGCATAACATCATCTCAGGTAAACCATTTCCTTTAGAACAAGTTCTTTTTTATAATAAACTTTCATCCAACTATAGACATTTTGTTTCTAACATTATGCTTGAGAAAGAACCAAGAAGCTTCTCGCAGGCCAATCGCTCTACGTAATGGAGGGACGCCATGGCGAAAGAGCTTAAAGCACTTGAGGAGAACAAGACATGGAGCCTCGTCCCGCTACCGCCCAACAAACGTCCCATTGGTTGTAAATGGGTTTACAAGATCAAATACAATCCCGATGGGACGGTCGAGCGATATAAGGCATGTCTCGTTGCCAAAGGTTATAACCAAGTCGAGGGTGTCGACTACCGTGAGACGTTCGCCTGTAGCAAAACTGACCACTGTCCGAGTCATTATAAGCTTGGCTGTCTTTAATGGTTGGGCTTTACACCAACTCGACGTCAACAATGCGTTTCTCCACGACGATCTAATGGAAGACGTTTATATGCGATTGCCTCACGGATTCCATGGTCAGGGGGAGACTCGAGTTTGCAAACTCCATAAGTCCCTATACGGACTGAAACAAGCATCCCGACAATGGTTCTTAAAGCTCACTGTAGCCCTTACACAAGCCGGATTTCACCACTCATGGGCTGACTATTCTCTATTTATTCGACAACAACAAGGTTCGTTCACTGCCATTCTCGTATATGTCGATGATGTTATTATTACCGGGACTAACTTGCAGGTTATTGAGGACACAAAACGCTTCCTCGCAAATCAATTCAAGCTCAAAGACATAGAATCCTCTCAAATATTTTCTCGGTATTGAAGTTGCTCGATCCAAACAAGGAATCACTCTTTGCCAACGCAAGTACGCCCTTGAGATTCTCGATGATGTTGGGTTTCTTGGAGCAAAACTGGCCACTGTTCCTCTCGACCAGAACTTGGCCCTCACCGCTAAAGATGGCAATCATCTTCCTGATCCTTCAGTTTATCGTTGGTTGGTCGATCGCCTCATTTACCTTACAATCACACGACCCGATCTTGTATATGTTGTGCACATCCTCAGTCAGTTCATGTCTTCCCCACGCCAGCCGCATCTTGATGCCGCCCACCACGTCCTCAGATACATCAAAAGTACCCTAGGACAAGACATCTTCCTGCCCGCCACTGGACGACTACACTTAACCGCCTACTATGATGCCAACTGGTCTCGTTGTCATGACACGCGTCGCTCCACAACAGGTTACATCATCTTCCTCGGAGGTGCGCCGATCTCTTGGAAGACCAAGAAACAAGGAACCGTCTCCCGCTCTAGTGGCGAGGCTGAATACCGTTCTATGGCAAACACATGTTGCGAACTCACTTGGCTGCGTACCCTCCTCAAGGATCTCCAGGTTCACCATCCACAACCGAGTACACTCTACTGCGACAACAAGTCAGCCATCTACATTGCCTCTAATCCCGTTTTCCATGAGCGTACGAAACACATCGAGATTGATTGTCATGTCCTAAGGAAGAAAATTCAACGAGGTGAAATCAAGCCTTCACACATTCGTAGCAAAGATCAGCCCGCTGATATATTCACGAAGCCACTTGGTCCGAGTATTTTCCATCCACTTTTATCCAAGTTGAGTGTTATAAACATACACTCCACTTGAGGGGGAGTATTGGAGAATAGGATTTCATATCTTTAGAAGGTTTTTATCACAATATTCTAGCATTATCTTTTCTATTTTATTAGGCAATTCCTCCTTGTAATTTGCCTACTTTTTCTCTTGACCGTTGCTCTATTGATGTATAAGGTCTTCATTCTTCTCTGTAAACAGTGACAATATTTTTCTATCAATTCACACTTATCACAATTCTTCAGTTTGAAGGAATTTCGAGATTTTCGTCCGAACGGGTCCTTGTTTGCCGGTAAGAATCGTAAACTCATGTTTGATTTATTCAATTCTTGTTAATTGTTATTCATTTTCATTTTTGGGTCTTGCTTTGGTTGGGTTAATGTTTGTACTGGCATGCTAATAGACCTCTGACTGTCCGCTGTTGTTTAAAGACTTTTGAATTGAATGGTTTTATTGTAGTCGTTCTTTCACTTAATCACTTGTTTGTTGGATTTTTAGTATGAGAATTGTTACTAGTATTGTCGTATAGAAAGACAATTGAGTAGGAAAGTGTTAAGTGTAGTTGTTATTAATTAATGATGATTGATGAAGGATATATATACATACATCAGCCGTAACTAATATAGAAGATATCTAGGAGAATACAGAAGAAGTAGTTCCTAGAATATCTAGGACAAAAACAAGCTAATAACAATATCAATTATTATTTAATATTAACAACTAGTTGATAGAATATTAGAATAATCGAGTTAAAACATAAAAGCTACAAAAAATTACATCTAAGATTAGTAAGTTAACTTTTCATGAGTACTTTTCAATGTCAAGCAAAACTAGTAAATTTAACTACTGGAAAGCTTAACACAACTTCTCTTTTTACTTTTCTTACAAATTTAACGGTTTCATGAAAATCGGTTATTAGAACTGTCGGGGTATTAGACGACCAAACTTTTGGACTAAACTTGGACTTATAAGACATATTAATCATCTTGATTTTCTATGTCTGTCTGAAACTAAATCAGATATTTTACCACCTTCGAACATTTACCAGAAAGCGGGATTTAAAACACTCATTATGTTCCCCTCGGTTGGGACGAAAGGTGGCCTTTGGTTGCTTTGCACCAATTCTACTTTCCTACCGCACATGAAAATTATTTACAACAATTACAATACAATCATTCTAGAATATGAACGTCCTAATATTCACTTTCTCCTTCTTTTCATTTACGCACCTTCCCGAGAGAATAATAAATTCAGCTTTTGGGAAAATATCCGCATGTTGATTACTAACCATAATTTACCAATCATCCTTATAGGGGATTTTAATGATCTCCTAACACCTTCAGACAAAATGGGTGGATCTACTACTTTATACAATCGCTTTCAACGTCTTCTAACGTTTACTGCTGAGTTTGACTTACTGGACACACCCTTCACTGGATTTCCTTTCACCTGGCGTCGTTCAACCTCTTCAACAACTAATATTTTTGAAAGACGTGATAGAGTGCTTCTTCACCCATATATTTTACAACATTACAATAATGTCATTGTCAAAAATCATCCTTTCATAAGTTCAGATTATTGCCTTATTACTTTTTCATTGGATAATGTCCAGTCTTTCAAAAATATTCCTTTTCTTCTAGAAAATGCTTGGCTAGAAGAGCCTTCCTTTTCTAAATTAGTTTCCAAAGTCTGGAACTATAAGCACAAAGGATCCTATATGTTCAAATTTTATAGAAAACCTAAATTACAAAAATCTTATTCCAAATCTTGGAAACAGAATCATTGCGCCAATACACTTTATCAACTAAAATGTACTCAAGATAAATTATCCAGTTTCCAAACTCAACTTCTTCATGATCCAACAAATTCTCGAACTCAACAGATGTACAACAATCATCTCAAAAGATATAATAAATTGTTAAAATTTCAACATGATTATTGGAAACAACGTGCTAAAGTAAAACATAACCTCAATGCAGATATGAATACACGTTACTTTCAAACAATTTCGAAAATTAGAGGCTACAAGCAAAAAATAACTTCTTTCACTTCTCAACAAGGAACTCATTTGTTTGATGAGTTTTTAATTAGAAAGACAATTACAGATGAACCAGCAAGTCGGTTTAAACCCTCACATTCAGCTCCTTTTACATACATGGACTTCACAATTATACCAACGCTCATTTCTACTCATGACAACCATCAGCTCTGCTGTCCTCTAACAGCATCGGAAATAAAAAATAATGCTTTCAATCTGGCGGCTAGCAAAATACCGAGTCCTGATGGTTTCACTGCTGATATCTATCAAAAATACTGGAGTATTATTGGAAATTCACTTATTTCAGCTATTCAATCATTTTTTCACTTGGGCAGCTTCTTCACGACACTTCTCAGTCATTTATCACCCTCATTCCAAAAATAGACAATCCAAGTACAATAAACCATTACAGACCTATTACCCTTTGTAATACCTCTTACAAAATTATAACTAAAATTATGTCTAATAGACTTTCACCACTTCTCCATAAACTCATTAGTCCACTTTAAGGAGCTTTTGTTCCTGGATGTGTTATTCAGGACAATATTCTAATTGCTCATGAAATCTTCCACTCCTTCCATAAGAAAAAAATGGATAAACTGGGATGGATGACCCTTAAACTAGATATGGAAAAGGCATATGATAAATTGAACTGGAATTTTATTACCCATGTCCTAACTAAGTTTGGATTATGTGATTTATGGATCCATCGGGTTATGACTTGCATTATGAGCAACTCCTCTTCAGTTCTTGTCAACAACGAACCTGGATATGTTTTCCAACCTCAGTGCGGTTTACGTCACGGTGACCCCATTGCTCCTTTTATCTTCATTCTTTCCATGGAATACCTGGCACGGAAACTCACTTACGAATCAACCTCTTCTAACAGAAAAATTGGAATTCAAATAACGAAACGTGGAACTTGCATCCCCTTCTTAAACTTCGCTGATGACACATTAATTTTTGCAAACGCAAGTCGTGAAAATATGTTTTTCATTAAATCCATCCTTGACGACTTCTCTCTTAAGTCTGGACATTCAATTAATTACCACAAAAGTACCTTCCAAACTTCTTGTAATATCTCTAGACAACAATCTCTCTCTTGCAAGTATTCTTAATTTACAGGTAACTTAGTCTATGGAAAGATACTTAGGCATACCAATTATTCGAGGCCGTGTTAAAAAGGACATTTTTGCTGACGCCATTACGAATTTGAAAAAACAACTTGGAAAATGGAAGGCCAATTCCTTGTCTCAAGCAGGTCGTTATATTCTCATTCAATCTAACTTACAGTCCCAGGTTAATTACTTAATGCAGAGTTTCCTTCTGCCAAAGGGCATTTGTGAAGAATAAGATTCACAAAAAAATATTCTGGAATCACGCTAATCCTACTCATCACTCACTCATTAGTTGGGATTCGATTTGCCAGCCAAAGCGTTATGGCGGCCTTGACATTGAACTTTCTTATAATATCAATATAACAATGCAAATGAAGTTACTCTGGAGACTTATTACGGATCCTCAATCCATTTGGGTTCGACTTATCTCAGAAAAATATTTACAAAACTCAGACATTTTTTCCTATAGAAAGAAATCATCAGATTCCTGGCAATTTTCAAGGTTGTTACAATTACGAGAACAATTTCGGAAAGGACTTTTCTGGCAACTTGGCAATGGTTCACTGATTAAGTTCTGGGATGACCATTGGATTCCAAACCACACCCTTTCTGAGTATACTGGGAACCATGACCGTGGGACCACTGTCTCCCAATTTATAACTTCAGATAAGAAATGGAATCTGGGAGCTCTTCAACAGCTCCTCCCAAATCACTATATCCCAAAAATTTTAGGCATCTTTATACCTACGACTTACACAGAAGACAGACTTATTTGGTTCCCCTCGTCTGATGGTACATTCTTAGTGAAGAGTGCTCGCTCCTTACTTACTCGTACGCCTAACCCTCCTTGTTTTCCTACTTGGTTCTGGAAAATGGATATTCCACCAAAAATTAAAAATTTCTTATGGAAATGTTTTTCTGACTCCTTACCCACAACTAAGCGTCTTAATAGGCACTACTCAAGGGTTCCATCTCATTGTTTCCTCTGCAATTTTCCTATTGAGGACTCTAACCATGTGTTTTTTGGATGTACTTTCACTTCTATGGCGGTTCAACTATTACAAACCTTATCGGCCGTACTTTCAAATTTTCATGTCACATATGATTTCTATACTAATATGGAATCCTTCCACTCCACAAACACAGATATTATACCTCTATTTTTCCTTTGGTGACATATCTGGAAAGATCGAAATGCTTTAATTTTTTGAAAAGTTCCTATTCAAATTCAGCAAACGGTAAATCGTACATACGTCTCCTACAAAGACTGGGTTTCAAGCTTGTCACAAGCACATCAATCTTCTTCCCCTAAACGGAAACACATCAATCATTTTTCGCAATGGCGGAAACCACCTCCTGAGTGTATAAAATTAAATTTTGATGCATTTGTTAAACAAAACTGTTCTACACGAATCGGATATGTTTTCTGAAACCACTGCGGTGAGGTGATCTTCTTAGATCATAGGCAGATCCTCTGCTCATCACCTATCAAAGCGGAAGCTGTTGCCGCCCTTCAATGCCTTCGTAGGGCTAATTCGCATGGGTATAAGTGAATAGTTCTTGAATGAGATAATCTCTCTGTTATTAATTCTATTCGTACTTTTGGAAAATTCCATGGGAAATTTCAACAATAATCCGAGAAATTTGCACATTGTTATCTGGGTTGGATTATTTTCAGGTTCACCACTGCTATCGCGAATCCAATAAAGCTGCTGACTTCCTGGCGAATTCAGATATCTCACCCACTATCCTACGGAGGGCTATTTTGGACTACCTGCGGTCTCATTATGATTACACACAGCTACAAAGTTCTCGAAGTCGTTTTCTAGATTCGAGTTCTAGTATTTTATCATCCTGTAAATCCTTTGTAAAAATCATCCGTTGTAATGATTTGGGTATGCCTTCTGGGTTTGTAAGGATACCCTCTGTTTGCCTTTAAAAAAAAGATTAGTAAGTTAACTTTGATTATTCTATTTAAATATTCACTATAATCTGATGTTTTGCTTTGTTGTTATTTGTTTCTAGTAGTGTCTTTCATATTTTATAATTTAAGATTCTAATTAGTTTTATTCTATTTTATGCAGAAATTTATTGTTCTTATTTGTTAAATTAAGGGCCCTTAATTTCTATTTAGCCAAGAGCCTTAAATCTCAAGACCGGTCATGAGAGTACATAATATCTATTAGTTAGGTGTATTATCTTATTTTATCTTGTGCCCCAAGAAACTCATGTATCTATATAAGCTGTAATCTATCAATGAAACAACCAAGGAATATTTTTTCAATTATTTTCTCTCTCTCAAATTTACATGGTATCAGTCCCAGGTTTCTAACCCTAGCCTAAACACAACCCCCCTCTCGCCCACGACCTGCTGCCGTCGCCTTATCAGGCTACCGCTGCTGCTCGTTCGCGTTCTTCCCTGACGTCATCATGATAGACGACACCCCCAAGCATACCACTATTGGTTTTTCTTCTCCTTATTATCTTCATCCTTCGGATCATCCAGGTTTGTCAATTTGCCCAGTGATGCTGAAGGAGGCAACTACGACGAGTGGGTTACTGCTATGAGCAATTCGCTCAGGGCAAAACGCAAGCTTGGTTTTGCCGACAATAGCATCTCTCGTTATCCCGCAACAACAACAACAACACCTCTTCTTGATGACTGGTTCATGGAGAGTTCCATGCTTGTTGGTTGGGTGGTTCAGTCTATTGACCCACAGCTTCGCTCCTCGATCACTTATTTTGCTAAAGTGAAGGACTTATGGGACGATTTACGTCAACGTTTCTCTGTTGGAAATAGACCACACACGTTACAACTGCGTTTGGAGATTGCCTAGTGCCGCCAAGCCGGGCAAACTGTTGCTGCGTACTATGGTACGTTGAAGAAATTATGGGAAGAACTATCTGCGTATGTCCCGGTTAGTCATTGCTCGTGTGGCAAGTGCACGTGCCAACTCAATTCTTTATGAACTCAGTTGCATGACGAAGAACGCGTTCATCAATTCCTTATGGGACTCAATGATGTCTCTTTTGGATCTCTTCGGTCCAACATCATGGCTCAAGATCCTCTTCCGGGCTTGTATTGCATTTACGCTCTTGTACTGTAAGAAGAGCGTCTCAAATCCGCCGTTACCTCTTGCAACACCACTGCAGATTCGGTGGCTTTTGCAGCCCGCAGGTTCATCCCTCCAACTACGCCTCCGCCTTCTTCGTCGGGGTCGGCCGCTTCCTCAGCATCTTCACCCACCTCCATTGATCGCAAGACCATGGTTTGTGCCCATTGTGGTCGCAACGGACATGACAAGGCTTTGTGTTATCGTCTGAACGGCTATCCTGATTGGCTTAAGGTGAAGTTGGCTACTCGTGACGCTGGACGCAAGGAAAATACATCCTCTTCTTCTCGTCCAGTAGGCACATCCAATGCCGTGTAGACCCCGACTGCCTCTTCGTTTGTTCCTTTGACAAACGGATACCGTCAAGCCTTCGGTCCCGCGTTGTCAAATGATCAATGGACAATAGTGATGCACATGTTCAACGCAATGTAGACTGAGTCTGTAAAGTCTAGTATGTGATTTTCTTGGATTTTAGACACTGATGCCTCTTATCACATGACAGGTAACAAGGCGCTTCTTCGGGACTTGGTTGATGTGCCGCCTGTCTCTATTTAGCTTCCAGACGGAAAGATTTCGTCTACGACTCAAGAGGGAGTCCTACACATGGCCTCTTTTCGTTTAACTCATATTCTATATGCTCCTAATTTGAGTTGTAATATGTTATCTTTCGCTCAATTAACTCGTAATCTCAATCTACTAGTTCTTTTAACAGACAAACTATGTGTTCTTCATGAACTAAGTTCGAGGATAGTGATTGGCGTGGGTAAGCAGCATGGTGGGGTCTACTGACTTCACAACTTCGGCTCTACAGCCCGTGCTTCTTCTGCTCAGTCGTTAGTTCGTTCAGCCGCACTATGGTATCGTCATTTTGGCCATCCGTCATCTTCTGTTTTGTCATCTATTTCTACTAGTTGTATAGACAAACATTCTGTAGACAATATCTTGACTTGTGATACTTGTTATAAGTCTAAACAAACTAGATTGTCACTTCCTGATAGTTTCAATAAAGCACAAGAGTTGTTTGAATTAGTTCTTTGTGATGTTTGGGGCCTTACATCACACCCTCCTCTAGAGGTGCTTCGTATTTTTTAAACTAGTGTAGATGATTGTTCAAGGGCTGTATGGGTCTATTTCTTTACTGCAAAGTCTGAAGTGACACTCTTATTCAAGAATTTGTGTGCTCTTGTCAAGACTCAATTTTGCAGGTAAGTGCAGAAAGTTCGCACATACAATGGCACAAAGTTCTTCCCTCTACAGCCCTACTTTGAAACTCATGGCATCTAATTTGAGACTTCATGAGTTGCAACTCCTCAACAGAATGGTCACACTGAACGTAAGCACTGCCATCTCCTCAATGTTGTGCGTGCCTTATGTTTTCAAGCTCATCTTCCGCTGCAATTTTGGACAGAGTGCATCTCGGCTACAACCTTTCTGATCAACCACACTCCAGCAGCCCCTCTGGGTGGTTGTACACCCTTCGATCTCCTACACGGACGTGCTCCGTACGCCTCATTTCAGGTATTTGGATGTCTATGTTTTGCATCCCAAATTCCCCAAAATCGTGACGAATTCGCCTCTTGGAGTCACAAATGCGTCTTTCTTGGCTATCCACCAGGGAAGCAAGGTTGGCGTCTCTATGATCTTGAGACCAAGACAATGTTGATCAGTCAAGACGTCATCTTTCATGATGATTTTTTCCCGTTCGCGACGCCACCTTCGGCGCCCAACGCTGCGCCAGCACTGCAGCCTCTCCCGTCGATTTTTGACGATGAACAACTCTCGTCCTCTGTTGACGGAGAGCATCCTATGCTTGAGTCTCCAACAGACCCGTCCTCAGTGTAACACCCCCAAATATTTCCTTGAAAGTATTACCGTCGGTGACCTCAGATTACACATCTAGGGTCACCCAAGGCTTAACCAATTTATAACAATCATATAACAACGCAAAACTTTATTAAATACTCATATACTATTTAAACCATAGTCACGAAATACATCTGTAAATGTCAAATACGACCAAATACGAAATCGTTTCAATACAGCGGAAATCTTTTAAATATTTAAACAAATACGAAGGGTCTTGATCTGAGCGATCTCACGCCTAGGATCTTCAACTTTGGAAAACTCTTTAAACCTCCATCTGCCTTCAACATCGTATACTAGCCTTCACAGAAAGGAAGTTTACCTGATGTGCCATATGAGACGGATGACACCAGCCAACCATGCAAATGAAAATAACCGGTTGGTTAGTCTAATGAAAGACTATGCAAGGGTTAAACAGAAAATGTTCTAAGTAGTCGTATTAGGTTAAACCCATCGCTTCTCGAATGAAAGCCGATGACGATAGTGAACCTCAATACTTCTACGGAAAGATACGGAACAGTATGATTAAGAGAAGACTCCAAAAGAGTGAGTCTTATGGGAAACGTATGAAGAGAAGACTCCAAGATATTGAGTCTTATCGGAAAGTATGACAAGTGTTTGAGAACGTTATAGTTTCACACAAGCGTTTAAAACGACTTGATCGTTTGGGTCCACGACCAATCTCACCGCATAATGCGAATTCAGATTTGGAAGGAGGACTTACTCTAACCGAAGTCGAGCGAGTTTCAAGTTGTACTTCTCGCCCGAAGGTTCATTAATTATCTGCATAATCGCACTTATCTTATTTAATTCCAAAACGTATATTCACGTTACAGCTTTTATCATATAAATATATCATCTCGATATGAGAGATATCTTAGGGACATTTCCCGAATGTTTGGCACCAGCTGTGTGCACCACCCCTATACTCGGATAGGGGTAGGTCATGACCAGAAAAGGGTGTTAGGGCTTAAACATCCTACGCACCACAGTTATAAAGAAACGGCTAGCACTCGCAATGAGATACATAGCGTTCCTACGAATACTCGTTCTAACTATACATTTAGGTTCACATAAAATCCACACCAATACCATCACGGTAATAACAGATATAATAGCAGTGTTTCTAGCAGTATATACAACCTATTATAATATCATATTTTAATCATTTATTTATAAAAAATGTTCCCAAATGAAAACATCATTTCATCCCAATTTAATTAACAATTAAAATAATTGATAATTAACGAAACATGGAATGATAGCAAGAGCGAACCGCCACTTGCCTTGACTAGACAAACGAAGATTTGTGGGTCAGGAATACTGGACACGAACTTCACAGCCTTCTGGAAATCCTATCGAAGCCTACCGACGTTCCAAGGTCCATTCCGATGATGCACGCAAAACGAGGCACACATATCTAATTTAGATATGGCATGAAGCTATACAAAACAAAGGGAAACAGGCTATGCTACGGCCGCGATGGTTATGGCCGCGATCGTGGCTTTTCTCGGCAAAGCCGCGATCGCGGTTTATAAACATGCAGTTGCGGTTTTCTGGGCAAGGCCGCGGTCAAGGTGTTCATAGCCGCGGTTGTGGTCCTCCCTCCCGACGCGACTCTAAAACATGAATTGAGGCTCACCGACGATGAAACGACGATCCTAGCCTCCTCCTCTGCGATGCTACCTCCACAGACTCCAAAGCCACCACAATGACAACCAAAAGCTCCGGCGAGAAACTCCGACGAACACGAAAATACTGGCGAACGCAAGAACGAGAGAAAGAGAGCTCGATCGGGATTTGGATGGAGAATCTGAGAGCTGGAGGCCTCCTTTTATAAGGGAAGGCGAGCTCCAATGCTGGGCAATCCAAACGATCCGAGTTCCCCAACGACGAACGTTACGAAAACGTGGGAAAATCGAACCTGCGAAGCTCAGATAAGATTGACAAGGACGACGATTCACAGAGGCCCGTGATCGCAGTTTCAAAACCGTGATCGCGGTTCTCCACGTACAAAACTGCGCACGCGGTGTCAAAACCGCGGTCGCGGCGTACCCGCGGTCGCGCCTCTAGATCTCTAGTCGCGGTTGTCCTCTCGCGTATCTTGCTAGAATATTATGTTTAATACTTTAAAAATATTCTAAGACCCAAAGCATACCAACGTATATATTATTACGTTCAAAAATATCATTACAGAACTAGGGTTGGGAAAATTACCCAAATACCCTTACTAAAATTGAGGGGTATTACATCACTTCCCTTTTAAAAAAAAGTTTCGACCCCGAAACTTGGCCGAAAAACAGCTCGAAAAGAGGGATATTACATCACCGCCGCTTTAAAAAGGTTTCGACCCCGAAACTAGGCCGAAAACAGATCGGGAAAACGACTAAGCATATCAACCTCAGTCTCCCAGGTTTCCCAAGTAACTTCCTCAGATCCAGACTTGGACCAAAAAATCTGCACTAATGGAACCACTTTGTTCCTTAAGTGCTTCTCACGGCATTCGAGAATACGCACAAGTATCTCCTCATAGGTACCATTTGCCTGAATCTCAATGTCTTCATAACTCAACACATGAGACACATCTAGCACGTACTTCCTTAACAGAGACACATGGAATACGTTATGCACTGGATGCGCCGACGGCGGCAATGCTAAATGATACGCTAGAGTCCCCACTCTGTCAAGGATCTAAAACGGTCCCACATAGTGAGGGTTAAGCTTCCCATGCTTGCCGAACCTGAACACACCCTTGGATGGCAACACTCTGACAAATTCCTTGTCACCAACCTCAAACTCGACATTCCTGCGCTTCCGATCCGCGTAGGACTTTTGTCGACTCTGAGCTGTAAACATCCTCTGTCTGATCAAAGTGATGTCCGAGGCAGTCCTTTCGACTAACTCTGGTCCGAGCAGAATCTTGTCGGCATTCTCATCCCAACAAATTGGAGATCTGTACTTCCGACCGTATAAAGCCTCGAATGGAGCCATCTTAATGGTAGAATGCCAGCTATTATTATACGTGAACTCAATCAGACTTAAGTTGTTCTCTCAGTTGGTCGGACGATCAAGTACGCAAGCTCTCAGCATATCTTCTAATGTCTGGATGGTCCTCTCAGACTGTCCATCCGTCTGAGGATGAAACACAGTACTGAACCTCAACTCAGTTCCCATGGCCTTGTGGAATTCTTTCCAGAATCTTGACATGAATCGGCCGTCACGATCCGATACAATGGTTTTCGGTGTACCATGCAAACGGACAATCTCGTGTAGGAAAACTTCTACTAGCTTCTGGGTTCCCCATGTTGACTTGATAGCCACGAAGTGAGCACTCTTCGTGAGCCTGTCAATGATTACCCATATAGCATCCTTCTGATTTTGAGTGTTCGGCAACCCCATGACAAAGTCCATAGCGATATCCTCCCATTTCCATTCTCGTACTGGGAGAGGTAGCAATTCACCACCTGGTCTACGGTGTTCTATCTAGACCTTCTGACAAGTCAAGCATTTCGCCACAAATTCTGTTACGTCCCACTTCATATTGGGCCACCAGAATTTCTTTCTGAGGTCCTTGTACATCTTACTGGATCCTAGATGTACAGAATAAGCTGACGAATGGGCCTCCTTCATCACCAACTGACGAAGGCCATCCACGTCAGGCACACAAATCCGGTCTTGAAACTAGAGTGATCCATCATCCTGAACCACGAATCCAAAAGCTTTTCCGTCCATCACTTCACTGCTTAACTTTACCAAGACTACATCATCAACCTACTTCTCCTTGATCTGATCAAGTAGCATAGCCTGAATCTCCAACATACTCAGGTATCCTCGACGCTGATCGTACAAGATGTTAATCTCGCACAATCCTTGGCTTAGCTTGGTTTGAGCAGTGAGTAAAGCTACTATAGTCTCGTGTGGCGTCTTCCGGCTCAATGCATCGGCTACTACATTAGCCTTGCCCGGATGATACAGCAACTCGATGTTGTAGTCTTTGAGTAGCTCCAACTAGCGACGTTGTCTCATGTTCAACTCCTTCTGAGTGAACATGTAATTGAGACTCTTATGATCGGTGAAGACTTGGCACCTAACACCATAGAGATAGTGCCTCCAAATCTTCAATGCGAAAACTATAGCCTCTAACTCCAGATCATGCGTCGGATAGTTTGCTTCATAGGTCTTCAACTACCGAGATGCGTACGCAATAACCTTTCCCTTTTGCATCAGTACACATCCTAACCCATGCTTCGAAGCGTCACTATAGACTACATAACCTTCAGTTCCCTCCGGTAGCGTCAAAACTGGTGCGGACATCAAGCACTTCTTCAACTTCTAAAAGTTTGTCTCACACTTGTCGTCCCATACAAACTTCTTATGGACCTTGCGGAGCAAACCGGTCATTGATAGAGCGATCTTAGAAAATCCATCCACGAACCGTGTGTAATATCCAGCAAGTCCCAAGAAACTGCGCACCTCCTTCACATTTTGAGGCCGCTTCCAATTGGCTACCGCTTCAATCTTCTAAGGATCGACCATAACCCCATCCTCATTGATCACATGGCCTAATAAAGTCACTTCCTTGATCCATAAGTCACACTTAGACAACTTCGCGTACAACTGATTTTGTCTAAGGGCAGACAAGGTGATACGAAGATGTTCCTCGTGAGCCTCCTTACTCGGGGAATAGATCAGAATATCGTCGATGAAGACCACCACGAACTTATCCAGATACTGGTGGAAACATCTATGCATCAGATCCATGAAGACTGTTGGAGCATTAGTAAGCCCAAATGGCATGACTACGAACTCGTAGTGCCCATACCTTATCCGGAAAGCAGTCCTCGAAATATCTTCCTCACGAATCCTGAGTTGATGGTAACCGGATCTCAGATCGATCTTGGAAAAGACTTTTGCTCCTTGCAGTTGATCCAACAGATCATCAATCCTAGGCAACGAATACTTATTCTTGATCGTGACTTTGTTCAACTCTCGATAGTCGATACAAAGTCGAAATGAACCATCCTTATTCTTGACAAACAAGACCGGAGCGCCCCAAGGCGATGCACTCGGCCTTATATATCCTTTCTTAAGAAGGTCCTCGAGTTGCTTCTTCAACTCCTACATCTCAGGTGGAGCCATCCGATACGGTGCCTTAGAAATTGGCGCGGTACCAGGCTCGAGGTCAATAGTGAACTCCACGTCACGATTAGGGGGTAAACCGGGAATCTCCTCTGGAAAAACGTCCGAAAACTCACAGATGATGGGAATGTCAAGAACTGAAGTCTCATCTCTCTTGGGCTTATCCAGATAGCACAGGTACCCGACACAACCTTGTCGAAGTAGCTTACACGCAGCCATCGCATTGATGAGCTTTCCGTTATCAGCGTCATTACGACCCTTAAATTTGCATACAAACTGGCCCCCAGATGACATTGTCACAGTCCTTGAGCTAAAATCGATTACTACCCCATGACGCGTCAGCCAATCCATCCCGAGAATAATGTCGTATGGAGCCATGGCTATACAGATCAAATCTGCTTCGAACTTCCTACCTTGAATAGAAATCGGAAATTCTGACAAACGCTTGGTTCCTACCAATTGTTCACCATTGGGAAGATTCACTACAAAAGGCTCACAAGCCTCATTGCACAATAAGCCTAGCTTACTCACACAGTCCTCCGAAATGAAAGAATGTGTAGCACCCGAATCAAACAATATACACACAGAAGTAGAATGAAGGTATAGAGTACCTTGAGCAATCGGAGCATTAGGTCCGTCAGCCTCACGCATCTCGTAGAGACGCTGACCTTGACCTCCTGAAGCAGCTAGGGCTTTCCCCTTGTTATGGGCCGTTGTCTGCGTCGAAGGGCTAGGAGCCACCACTGGTTTGAATCGGGGTCGGTTGTTATGACTAAC
Organism: Rheum nobile; assembly: GCA_027886185.1. Lineage (NCBI taxonomy): Eukaryota > Viridiplantae > Streptophyta > Magnoliopsida > Caryophyllales > Polygonaceae > Rheum > Rheum nobile. The sequence continues at coordinate 2,841,043 of WOAB01000546.1, read as the reverse complement.
AGACTCTTGTTGTGACTCAGCTCTCTTTTGTCTCTTTTGCGGACAAAACATCTGTAAGTGCCCCTCCTTCCTGCAGGCAAAACACGTCCTCTTATCCTTCGGACACTCATTGCTCTTGTGCCCCGGCATGCCACAATTGTAACACTGGATATGGTTTTTGCCCTGCCTGAGTCGCCTCTGTTCTCGCCCGGCCAGACTTGGCAAAATTTGATGGCGGCACGGGTCGCTTGAACCCACTTGCCTGAGGCTGGCTCTACGCCGGTCTCTGGCGGTTGCGCTTCTTCACAGACTCTTCCAGAGTTACCTCCAACTTATAGGCGGCATCCACGTACTGCTCCAGAGTAGAGCATCTGTGGTGCACCATCAAGGGATTGATGTCTAGATTCATCCACTCGTGGAAATGCCAGATCTTCTGCTCTTCACTGGACACTTCCGGCCCAGCGTATTACAACAGGTGATTGAACTTGGCTGTAAGCTCAGTCACTTTCAATCCATCCGTCTTCGGATAGAGAAACTCCTTATGCTTCTCTTCCCTCATAGCACGGGAAAAGAAACGATCGGTCATCTTCGTATTAAACATTCCCCAGTTCAAACCAGGATGATCAGCTAGGCCGGTGCTTTCCCACCATTCTCTAGCCACCTCCTTCAGTTGAAGGGAAGCAATATGCACCTTTTCAGCCTCAGTACACTCAACGTTTCTAAATAACCTTTCCATGTGCGAGAACCAATATGCCACTTTGACTGGTTCCCCCTTGCCATCATAGTTGTCAGGCCTCATTGAGCTAATGGCCTTCAATGATCGACCATAGTTCCCTCTGTTCCTGACGGCATCTTCATGAGGCACATGAACAACTAGCTCCTCGAATCTAGGAACGACCTGAGGAACTGGCACACCGTGTGCCTGTGGTACGATTGGCCGAATAATGTCGGTGATCGCTTGCATCACGATCCCTCGAATAGCTTCAATAGCCACGGCGTCGAACACCACTTGAGGATTAGCCGGAACTTGGTCATTGACCATGGGGTTGTTGTAAGAGACCGACTCACTCTGCTCCCCTTGATTCGCGGCATTCCTTCGGTTCAGCCTGGGGTCATTGCTCGACCCAACACCAGCACGGATAGTGTTCCTTGTGTTCACCATCTGTTTACCGATCAATTTTCCAAGTATTTCGCAACATTAATATCACCTTATTAAAATGCACAACGCATAGAATAGACTCGGAATAGATCAAACTGGCAAACTTTCATTGATGAGTGAACTGAAACTGAGTTTTAAGTTTTACAAAGAAAAAGCCCTCCTAAGAGAAAAGACAAAATTGCCAGGAGGCTACAACTATAACGAAACGAAACAAAATGACTAGAAGAGAAAATCACTAAGGCACAACACCGCCTCCATCAAGGTGCCCTGAAGAGTTTCCTATAGCCAGTGGACCTCTGACATATCCTCTTTGGAAGTGGACCATCTTCGGGTTCTGGTGTCGGACTCCTCGACCTACTTGGGCCCGGAGCACACGGCTCATCCTTGGGTCTCGGTACTCTCGGTCCTTCTCTAGACACGGGAACACTCGGCCCCTCATCTGGTCCTGGTGAGTAGCAAAACTCCTCAAGAAACCTTGGTTGGATGTCTGCCCTGTTCACCTCGTACTGAGGGTTGAGTAGCAACTTCGCCTGCCGAATATACTCTTGGAGCTCGCGAACGTCCTCAAGCATACGGGAGAGACCGAGTTCAGTCTCGTAAGTCCTCTCCTCCATATCATACAAGGCATTCGTCCACTCCTCCATGCGTTCCTCAAGCACTCGGGGCCTCGACCTGGCATGTTGGGTCGGGACCACCCTCAGGGTACCCTCCAAAGTCCTTGCCCTCGTGCGAGCACGCTCAACCATCTCCTCTACCTGGCGACGAGCCTTAGAGGAAGCCATCTCACTCTGATGAAGCACGTGCCGAGAAGTAGGGCTCACCATCGGCCTTCTCGAAGTGGGGATAAACTGCGGGTCCTCTGGTGCATCCAGCGGCCCAATCCTCCTCCCGACGGTACCCGAAATCCCAAGTGCCTCCCAAGCGGCAGAGGACAACGGCGTATACTCCTCCTCAGTCGACAACTCTGGACTCGGGAAAATGATCTGCATTCCCGGGTCCTCGCTGTCCTCCAGCAAGTGCTCCAAGTCATAGCCGTACTCCTCGAGGTCCTCCTCGGGGTCCTCCTCCTCCGGGTATTCCTCTGGATCCTCTTCTGGATCCTCCTCGAGATCTTCCTCAGGATCCTCCTCTACCTCGAAGTCGTCGTCGTAGTACCCTTTGAGGTACTCCGCTGAGACCTTCTCTTCTTCTGTGTCCTCCCTCGGGTCTGCTTCAGGCTCTACCTCGGGAACTCTGGCCCCGTCGGACACCAATACCACCGACTCTGGAAGTATGGTCTTCACCTCCTCGGGTGGACAACTTGGCTCCCCAACCTCAAAGCACTGAGGGGGAACTGGGAACTCAAGCATGACTGGAGATGGTGGAACCACCTCGGCTTCCTTCTTGTTCCTAAGTTGTGAAACGAATGCGCCTATATCCTGCGAGGCGACGAGAAAAGATTAGTCTTTCTAGATATAGAATCGAACTTACTATATCAGACTGGAAAGAAGGCACGACTTGAATGGCAAAGATTTCAAAGTGCACTTTTTACTCAAGTACGATTTTATTCAAAATTTTCAACTTTTGGATTTAACCAAACTTTTCACAACACGAACGGGTAAACGGTTTATAAAATGTTTGTTTTAGGTAAAATGATTTGAAAATCAACCCGTTTTAAAAACTTTCGGCTCTGATACCAAATCTGTATCACCCTCAAATATTTCCTTGAAAGTATTACCACCGGTGACCTCAGATTACACATCTGGGGTAACCCAAGGCTTAACCAATTTATAACAATCATATAACAACACAAAACTTTACTAAATACTCATATACTATTTAAACCATAGTCACGAATTACATATGTAAATGTCAAATACGACCAAATACGGAATCGTTTCAATACAGCGGAAGTCTTTTAAATATTTAAACAAATACGAAGGGTCTTGATCTGAGCGATCTCATGCCTAGGATCTTCAACCTTGGAAAACTCTTTAAACCTCCATCTGCCTTCAACATCGTATACTAGCCTTCACGGAAAGGAAGTTTACCTGATATGCCGTATGAGACGGATGACACCAGCCAACCATGCAAAGGAAAATAACCGGTTGGTTAGTCTAATGAAAGACTATGCAAGGGTTAAACAGAAAATGTTCTAAGTAGTCGTATTAGGTTAAACCCATCGCTTCTCGAATGAAAGCCGATGACGATAGTGAACCTCAATACTTCTACGGAAAGATACGGGACAATATGATTAAGAGAAGACTCCAAAAGAGTGAGTCTTATGGGAAACGTATGAAGAGAAGACTCCAAGAGATTGAGTCTTATCAAAAAGTATGACAAGTGTTTGAGAACGTTATAGTTTCACACAAGCGTTTAAAACGACTTGATCATTTGGGTTCACGACCAACCTCACATCATAATGCGAATTCAGATTTGGAAGGAAGACTTACTCTAACCGAAGTCCGAGCGGGTTCTAAGTTGTACTTCTCGCCCGAAGGTTCATTAATTATGTGCATAATCGCACTTATCTTATTTAATTCCAAAACGTATATTCACGTTATAGCTTTTATCATATAAATATATCATCTCGATACGAGAGATATCTTGGGGACATTTCCCGAATGTTTGGCACCAACTGTGTGCACCACTCCTATACTCGGATAGGGGTAGGTCATGACCAGAAAAGGGTGTTAGGGCTTGAACATCCTACGCACCACGGTTATAAAGAAACTGCTAGCACTCGCAATAAGATACATAGCGTTCCTACGAATACTCGTTCTAACTATACATTTAGGTTCACATAAAATCCACACCAATACCATCACAGTAATAACAGATATAATAGCGTTATTTCTAGCAGTATATACAACCTATTATAATATCATATTTTAATCATTTATTTATAAAAACTGTTCCCAAACGAAAACAACATTTCATCCCAATTTAATTAACAATTAAAATAATTGATAATTAATGAAACATGGAATGATAGCAAGAGCGAACCTCCACTTGCCTTGAATAGACGAACGAAGATTTACGGGTCGGGAATACTGGACACGAACTTCACAGCCTTCTGGAAATCCCGTCGAAGCCCACCGACATTCCAAGGTCCATTCCGACGACTCACGCAAAACGAGGAACAAATATCTAATTTAGATATGGCACGAAGCTATACAAAACAAAGGGAAATGGGCTATGCCGCGGTGGTTATGTCCGCGATCGTGGCTTTTCTCGGCAAAGCCGCGGTCGCGGTTTACAAACCCACGTTCGCGGTTTTCTGGGCAGGGCCGCGGTCGCGGTGTTCATAGCCGCGGTCACGGTCCTCCCTCCCGACGTGACGACGATCCTAGCCTCCTACTCTGCGATGCTACCTCCACATACTTCAAATCCACCACAACGACAACCAAAAGCTCTGGCGAGAAACTCCGACGAACACAAAAATACCGGCGAAAGCAAGAACGAGAGAAAGAGAGCTCGATCGGGATTTGGATGGAGAATCTGAGAGCTGGAGGCCTCCTTTTATAGGGGAAGGCGAGCTCCAACGCCGGACAATCCAAACGATCTGAGTTCCCCAACGGCGAACGTTACGAAAACGTGGGAAAATCGAACCGGCGAAGCTCGAATAAGATCAATGAGGACGACGATTCACAGAGGCCCGCGATCGCGGTTTCAAAACAGCGATCACGGTTGTCCACGTACAAAACCGCGGTGTCCAAACCGCGGTCGCGCCTCTGGGTCTCTAGTCGCGGTTGTCCTCTCGCGGTTCTTGCTAGAATCTTATTTTTAATACTTTAAAAATATTCTAAGACCCAAAGCATACCAACATATATTATTACGTTCAAAAATATCATTACAGAATGAGGGTTGGAAAAATTACCCAAATACCCTTACTAGAATTGAGGGGTATTACACTCAGCCCCCTTGAGCCAGCCTGACGCGGCACCGTCACCAGTCAAGGGGAGCGATCCGCCTGATTTGCTTCCTTATGCGAGCATCTCGACTCCAACCCCGGCTTGTTAGAGTACTTGTACACGACAACCTTCTGTTTTGCTCCGTGATTTCGTATGTCGGACAATTCAACATATAGACCTCCTGCTCCTGCTTCAACACCCACGCCACAATTACTCTCCTCAGGTTCACCCTAACCCATAGCCGCTTATGTTTCTTGCACTAATTTTTTTGTACCCCATACTCGTTTCCTAACAGCTATAACGACAGGTACCAAGCCATCTTCTTTCAGGGAGGCTGTCTTGCATGTGCACTGGCATGCAACCATGGACTCTGAGCTTGTTGCGCTTGTCCGAAATGGTACATGGAAGGTGATAGCATCCATGGAAGGACAAGTCAAAGGCCTTCAAGGAAAAGGCTTAAGCAAAGGGGGAATCTTGAGAAAGTTCAAAATGTTTAGTTCTCGTCAAATTCTGAACAATCCTCGGTACACCAACCATAACTGTGGCTAAAAATTTAATCTCAATATGATTCAAGATGTGTTGAAAATCTGAATCAAAGTTCTACAACTCCATAGTTTATGTCAAATCGAAACTCCAATGGGAAGATGATCAAAGTCCAGTTTTACTGAAGACATTGCAATTTCCAGCAGGAATTATCCACTTTTCCATAACTAGATAGATTTAGATAAGATTTGATTATGATTTTCTTGTTATATTATCCTTATATTCAGCATTATCAATTAGTTATAAGAATTTTTAGGATTCGATAAGAAGATTTGGGGTCCAAGATTGGTTGGTTTCTTTGTTTCTTCTTTTACAAGTTTTATCTTTTTTCTAGTTTCCTTATCTTTAACATTAGATAGATTATTTCTTTTGAAGACATTAGGCACGAAATTATGTTATTTAAACTATTGTATTCATTAATAAAAATCAGATTGGGACTATTGTATAACTTGGCTAAGTTATACGAGTTTTTCCCCATCCAAAACACCTCTTTTGCTTTCTAGCGATATGTTCTTCTGTAATTCGTTTGATCAATCAATCCTTCTCCAAAAATCACGAAAAATTGAGGTATTGTTCCTGAGTTCTTTAAAGTGTAGATTCCAGAATTTCATTAAATTCGGAGGTCTTTTGCAGCTTGCCTTAAAGACGGGACCGAAACAGCGCGTGACGATCCAATCGTGAGGTTGTTTCACATCAATTGGTATAAGTTTTCTAGGTTGAGAGGCAAGCATCCCATTCTTCTTCATCTTCACCATGTATGAAGTCTATTACAGTGATGACTTCTACCCCCGACATCGCCCCTAACGTCGTGACTTCAAGTTGAGACTTGAATACTTTGCTGGTGAAGCTAACCCCTCGAAGTGCATAAAGTGGTTGCGCAAATCGGCTTATGTCTTTAGCCATTTTTACTATGATGAGTACGAGGAGGTTGAGATCGCCACCCAATACTTCATCGACTACGCCCGTAGTTGGTGGTACCGACTAGAAGAAGACTGTTATAGACATGGTTTACATCCCATTGTCGCTTGGAACCAACTTGTCTATGTCATGAAGAGGCACTTCGTTCCAGAACACTACAAGGAGCGCAAGCAATGCCATTCCTGGCCACACCATGGTGCACCCTTGAGCGAGGCTTCTGCCAACACCCATGCCCAAGCTTTAGACCTTCAACTGCGAGAAGCAATAGAGGATATCAAGGATGGGATTGCAAAGCTCAAAGCTTGGACTCCAATCGATGTCCAAATCACAACCGATACCCCAACTCCAAGTGCCCTGACACCGATGGTTGCTTGTTCATCTTCGACGCACACTGATTTGGTGGATGTGGAAAAGATTTTCACACCCTTAGAGCAGGGTGTCGTCGCGGTGGTTGGAAATGGAGATCCGAGTGGTTTGAGATGGAGAGAGCATGGTGGAGGTGTTGTGAAATGCCTCCGCCACACCCCGCTCTTATAAGCTCGGCGACGAGGGGCCGCGATCGCGGGGCTGAGGAACCGCGATCGCGGGGTTAATACCCTGTAGCGTAACGGCCGGCACGAGTTACGAGGGTTGACCGCCTCGAAAAACGCGCCGGTATTGAATTCTGTGGGCCGTTTTTTTTTTAGAACAAAACTCTGTGGAACATCATGGGGAAACCGCGATCGCGGGATCGATAATGCGGTCACGGGTCACTGAGGTCTGGGATCCGCTACAAGGTTAGTTCTAACGGCCCACAGAAGAAAGAAAAGGAAATGGCAACTAAAGCAAAGAATTCTAAAAACACAATAACAAATCCTAACGAAGCAAAGAAACAAAGATGAGTTCAGCAACTCATACCTCGGGTTGCCTCCCGAGCAGCGCTATAGTTATCGTCGCGGCACGACGTCCTGCTGTATTTCTCAACCTGGGTTGCCTCCTGCAACCGCACTCTGCACTCTTGAATCTGGGGGATGCTCCTGAATGGACTTCAGCTTGTGCTCTACCTTCCTTCGGTCAAACTCCATGCTTATCGTACCTATGTCCACGTCGATCTTTGTGTTGAAAGTCTTCATGAAAGGCCTCCCTAGCATTACTCGTCATCCTTGTTTCCCTGTGTTCATGACGAAGAAGTCTGTAGGGAAGACGAGGGTATCGATGCTCACCAAAATGTCCTTCACAACGCCCTCAGGAATGATGACGGAGTTGTCAGCCAGTTGGATGACGATTTCCATGCTTTCTAGTGGTCCGACATTGAGGGTGTTGTAGACGGACAGTGGTAGGACATTGATTGAGGCTCCCAAATCCAGCAATGTCTCGCTAAACTCGGTTTCCCCAATCTTGCAGGGTACACTAAACATCCCGGGATCTTTACACTTTTTCGGAATCTTCTTTTGCATTACAGCCGAGACATCCTTCTTGACTTTCACCTTTTTCTTCGACCGCTCCTTTTGCTCCTTATTGAGCTTGCATAGCTCCCTCAGGAAGTTTGCAAAGCGAGGCATCGCTTTGCTCAATTGGGGGGTCACCTTGTAGTTCCTGAATGTCTCGAACATTCCCTTCAGCCCCTCAATGGGTTCGTCATCTTCTAGTGCTACAGGGAATGGCACTGGGATGTCAAAATATCCCTCTGGGTAGATATACCGTGTCATAAAAGTAAGTGAAGATGGCCCGTTTTCCGAAATTTGATCACGGTTTTCACCCCGCGATCGCGGTTTTTGCACTTGGGCCCCGCGGTCGCGGCTATCCTGCCCGCGATCGCGCTTAATCGGCGCATCTTGCCCATTCTCTTGCTCAACAGACCCGCGATCGCGGAAAATTGCCCGCGGTCGCCGTTTGTCCTCGTAATTTTTGGTTGGCAGCTTTTCTTCTTCATGCTCCCATCTGGGCCTTGACGTCATGGAGTTGACGTTTTGCCTAGGGTTTATCTCAGTTTGAGATGGGAGTGCTCGTGACTCTCTAGCTTCAAGCTTGCTAACCGCCTGAGAGATATGCCCAACCTGCTTCTCTAAGTTCTGTATACTGGTCTTGGTCTCGTGCTGAAACTGAACCATGTTTTGCTGCATGGCTCCCACGGTCTGTGTCAGCGTAGTCATGTGTTGCGCCAGTGTGTTGACCTGGTCCTCAAGATTGTTGGTGCGGGGAGCTCCCTGTCCTTGCTGTCTTTGATCTACTTGGCCTCTGAACTGCTGGCCTCCCTGAAACTGCCTCTGGGGGTACTGCTACTGTTGGTATTGCTGAGGGGGTCTTGGACGGAACTCAGGGGGGTTCTCTATGTTCTGAGTGTTCCCGTACCTTAAATTCGGGTGGTCTCTCCATCCGGGATTATAGGTATTGGAAAAGGGGTTGTATCGTGGTCTTTGTTGGTACCCCCCAACAGCGTTGACTTGCTCAGTGGACTCCTCGTGGAGTGTAGGACATGCGTCAGTGGCATGCATGGTAGCATAGCAAAATTCGCATTCCTTGACCCTCTGCGGTCCCTCCTTCCTCATCAAAACCTTGATCATCTCCTTCATTTCGCTCATGTCTTTCACCATAGATGGGGGAGCATGATCACTTGAAGTGGCTTTCACTGCTTGGGCGCTCGTCCTCTTATTGAATTGCCTTGAGCCTTCCGACAACTCGCTGAATATCTCGAATGTTGTGGCAGGTGTCTTGTTCAATATGTTGCCTCCACATGCCGCATTCACCATTCACCGTTCTTCATCCAGCAATCCCCCATATAAGTATAAGACCAAATCTTGGTCTGAATACCCGTGGTAGGGACAGCTGGAGCACAACCTCTTGAAATGCTCATAGTACTCATAGAGCGTCTCCGTCCCATGCTGCTCTATGTTGCTCAGGTTGCGCTTGAGACTGTTCAGCTTTGTTGCTGGAAAGTACTTCTCCAGAAATGCCTTATTCATCTTTCCCCAGGTGTTGATGCTACCTGGGGTGAGGTAATAAAACCATTCGTTGGCCGAATCCTTAAGCGAGAAAGGAAAAGCCCTCAACTTGATTTGATCCTCCGTTACGTTGCGTGGCTTCATGGAGGTGCACACGGCGTGAAACTTCGAGAGGTGCTTGTTTGGGTCCTCTCCACTCAGCCCATGAAACTGGGGCAAAAGATGATTAAGCCTAGACTTGAGCTCAAAGTTCACTCCTGTTGGGAGCTCAGGGAACTCTACGGCCAGTGGCTGCTGCTCCAAGTTAGGAACAGTCAACTGTCTCAACGTCTGCTCTGCGTCAGCCATCTCGAACGCAGGATTATCAAAAACCAAAGCACGATTTATTCTATGACCCTGGGAAATGGTTCTCTCAATCTCTGAATTAAAACCAAGTAGAGGGGAATTAGTAGCACGGGTGTGGACCATAAGATAGGTCCACACCAAAGGAACACAACACACAGACAAACACACAGAAAAATCAACGCTTGCCTCCCCGGCAACGGCGCCAATTTGATAGCAGGCTTAAGTCGTATCACCTAATCAATCAAATAAAATCCTAGCAAAACCTAAACAAGTAGTTAGGGTAAGCATGGGTCTAATCCATAGAGAGGAAGGGATTAATCTATGTGTTGTTCGCATGCAATAGTAACAAGAAGGGGGAGTTGTAGGTTGGTTGATCACAATTAAGTCAAACACAACAAAGTATATGATGAAAATATCAAAGAGAGAAAACACTTAGCCAAGTAATGTCCACATAAGTCATTCAAAGGTTGTTCCTTGATTATGCCCTATCTTCCTATTCGTTTATTCATGTCCTGATCTTGTGTAGATTAATAGGGAAACCATCCCTAAGAACCCTTACCAATGAATAACCCTAGCACCACTAGTGATTCAACCCAAATGCAGCAATGAACATAAGAATTAACCAGGATACACATAACACCTCAACCAGAAGCATTCAACATGTAATCAATTCCCTATATAGATAAATTCCACAGTGGCAGATAAGAATCTATGCTCGCTACTCGAACTAGAACGTTAGCCCAACAGTTCCCTAGTATTAGCAATATGAATGAAAGCAATAAACCTAGGTGATCAATCTAGATAAACCAACAAATATCCAAATAAGAATTTGCTCAAGAGAAAAGATATAACTCAATAGGATAAGATAGATAGGAACAAAACCTCACAACCAGATGAATAAACTTATGCTTCCATTACCGGACTAAGCAAAAGTGCTTAGCCTTCCATAGTCTTGAGAAAACAACGATGATGTAAAAAAAACTAAAACCTGATATCAGAGTCTCCTCCTTAAAACCTAAAACTAAGAGAGTATATATAGGTGGGCTTAACAAATGACCTAGCCCAACTGAAAATAGAAAACGAAAATAATTAAAATGAAATAAAGAAATTAGGAAAAATAGATTTGGGAAATCCCGAAATAAGTCTGCCGTGATGACCCGCGATCGCGGTTGCTTGTAGCTCTGCGCTCTTCTCATTCTTCCGCGCCTGCAGAAATATCTCGAATGCCCCGAAGTCCCGCGATCGCAGCACCCTTGCCCGCGGTCGCGGTTAATGCTCGGTCTTCACTCCTTGGCTTTGCCTCCTAACCTCTCGTATTCACTTCCTTGGCGTCTTCTTTTGGTGGCTTCCTTCCTCAGTGTCTCCTATGATATCCAAAATAGCTCATACAACTCCAAAAACACCAGACTTCGCCCCCAAACTCCATGCACAAGAATGTGTCTAAATCTACCCGAATGGCACCAATAAAACCCTCTAATAACTCTTAGTTAAGTCCTACAAAGTAGTGCTTATCAAACTCCCCCATGCTTAGACCTTTGCTCGTCCTCGAGTAAACTAATAAAGAGTCTACTCCTCCAATGCAGCACCCAAGGTCTCAGGAAGCATGTCCTCCAACTAAGAGTCACCTAACCCTTGCCAAGCTACTGGCACCAATCTCATTCACAACACATCCTCCATCAACAAGCTTAAAGGGCAAGCAGAGTACTTCCCCCAAGCTTAACCCGGACATCCAATGGTGTGAGTAACCTATAATCCTAGTCTCCATCTATGACTCCTTATGTCTCCCAGAGTAACCTACCCGACAATCCTTCTTCGACTCCTCTTCTTATGTCGCCACGCCAAAATGAGGATTCCTAAAATTCACTCTTCTTCTTTTCACTCATTTTGCCAAGGCGCCCTTTCGAGTTTTCACCAAGCCACTCATATTTTTTCATAGATGCTCTCACAATCTAACTCACGTCACTCAGACACCTTTTTACCCCAGCCTAGCACTGGTCCGGGCCACCTGCTTATTACCCAAGCCGCCCTTTCGGGTTTTCGACTTGTCCTAGGATTTCCAAATTTTTTTTTTTGAATATAAAATGCTGAAAATCCAAAGTACAATGCTGGAAAAACATATACAAGATAGGTAGTGAGAACTTCTACTCCCCCATGCTTAAATCATGCATTGTCCTCAATGTATGAGGAACAAATAAAAGATAAGGAAAAAAATAGAAGGAATCACTGGGGTGGAGGCCAATACCCATAGGCGTTGAAGAAAGCCTCAGCTCTCCTCTGCAGATGAACCACCTGGTCCTCAACGGTGGTGAGGTGGTTGTCTAGGCGATTGGCGTGGTAGGCAAGGTTGACCTCTCCTCTGCAGATGAACCACCTGGTCCTCAACGGTGGTGAGGTGGTTGTCTAGGCGATTGGCGTGGTAGGCAAGGTTGACCTCCATGTTGCGCTGCCACTCAGCGCTTCTCCTCACATGCTCCTCTAGCCTCTGGGAGATGCCGCGTTCCCACTCGGCGCTCCTCCGTATCTGCTCATCCTGCCTCAGCTACAGGTTCGTCATTCTGTCTAGGAGCTGGTCCCAGGGCGCCCCACCATAAGCACTACCAGACCCAGATGCCTGGTGAGTGTAGTTAGGAAGTACAGGGGGGACCCTGGAACCCGGCGGCGATGGTACATCTCTCTCCATGTCCGCCGCCGCAGTCGCTTCCTCGTCGTTGTCGTCGTCCCCTTCGTCTTCGAACGACGACCCCTGCTCCCCGTCGGCATAAAGGTAGAAGTCCCTCGCCCGGGGCCCAAAAGGCATCGGACGAGGCAACCTCATGTGGTGGTGGTTGCCGGCCAGGGAGAGCCAGGTGTACTCTCCATTACGGGCCTCCAGCAGATGGGACCTCCTCATGAGCCTGATGTTGTATGTGTAGCTCTCATCGGGGAATTCCCAATGGTCCGCAAGGATCTCGTACTGTCGGGCGATAAGCGTCATCATGCCTCCCATGGAGATCTTACCACCCTTCTTCTCTCTCAGTCGTAGGCAGCTGGAGAGAAACAGCCCGACCCAGTCGGGGATGTTGTGACTCTCTGGTGTCAGACACCAGAGCACTGTAAGGTCCTGCCTGGAGACCTTGTTCACCTCCCCCTGTCCAAGGAAGGTCATGGCTAGCACCTTGTGAGCCAGCCTCAAACAGGGGTGCGTCATCTTGTAGTTGTACTCGTCGGCGCTGGGATTGATCACATCCCGGGTCGCATCTTGCCAGAAGAACTCTGGCAAGGTGCCTACAGCTTCCCAATCTTCGGTGGGTTCCTCAATAATGCCAAAAAGGTCCCGTAGACCTTGGTAGGACATTTGTCTCTGTCGCCCCAGCGGGTTGAACGTGATCCCGTCGTCGTGGCGTTCCAGCATGGCCAGGAACTCCAGGGTCAGTTCGTCGGACATCTGGGCGGACAAGTCAATGAAATTACCGAGCCCTCTGTGGCTCAGCAATTGTTGAGTGCAGTCCTCCAAACCGAGTAGTTGCAGCGTCGGTCAATCGTAGAATTTCGTCGGGACGATCTTTCGCAGGCTGAACATCTCGAAATAGCGCCGGTGCCTCGGGCTTCTCATGCTGTTTACGAAAGCAGACATGGTGGGAATAAGAAGTAAGAGGCACGAAAAGAATACCGGAGACGCCCGCGATCGCGGGGTGTGGGCCGCGGTCGCGGTTTATGCTCGAATGAAGTCCTCTGGAGAAGAAGGGCCGCGATTGCGGGGCTGGATAGCGGCGATCGCGGTTTTTGGGCAGCAGAAAGCTTCAAAAAATGGTTCTGGTGGTCCTATAGTAGTCGCGGGGCTTCGGGCGTGGGTTCGGCGATCGCGGCTCGTGAGGCAATGAGAAATCCAAGGGGAAATGGAGATCTCACCCAAACGACGTCGCGGTGGCGGAACGATGGTCGCGGGGCAGCAGGGTGTCGTCGCGGTGGTCAGAAACGGAGATCCGAGTGGTTTGAGAGGGAGAGAGCGTGGTGGAGGTGTTGTGAAATGCCTCTACCACACCCCGCTCTTATAAGCTCGGCGACGAGGGGCCGCGATCGCGGGGCTGAGGAACCGCGATCGCGGGGTTAATACCCTGCAGCGTAACGGCCGGCGCGAGTTACGAGGGTTGACTGCCTCGAAAAACGCGCCGGTATTGAATTCTGTGGGCCATTTTTTTTTAGAACAAAACTCCGTGGAACATCGTGGGGTAACCGCGATCGCGGGATCGATACCGCGGTCGCGGGTCGCTGAGGTCTGGGCTCCGCTGCAAGGTTAGTTCTAACGGCCCACAGAAGAAAAAAAAGGAAATGGAAACTAAAGCAAAGAATTCTAAAAACACAATAACAAATCCTAACGAAGCAAAGAAACAAAGATGAGTTCAGCAACTCATACCTCGGGTTGCCTCCCGAGCAGCGCCATAGTTATCGTCGCGGCACGACGTCCTGCTATACTTCTCAACCTGGGTTGCCTGCTGCAACCGCACTCTGCAGTCTTGAATCTGGGGGATGCTCCTGAATGGACTTCAGCTTGTGCTCTACCTTCCTCCGATCAAACTCCATGCTTATCGTACCTATGCCCACGTCGATCTTTGTGTTGGAGGTCTTCATGAAAGGCCTCCCTAGCATTACTCGTCCTCCTTGTTTCCCTGTGTTCATGACGAAGAAGTCTGCAGGGAAGACGAGGGTATCGACGCTTACCAAAACGTCCTTCACAACGCCCTCAGGAATGATGACGGAGTTTTCAGCCAGTTGGATGATGATTTCCGTGCTTTCTAGTGGTCCGACATTGAGGGTGTTGTAGACGGACAGTGGTAGGACATTGATTGAGGCTCCCAAATCCAGCAATGTCTCGCTGAACTCGATTTCCCCAATCTTGCAGGGTACACTAAATATCCCGGGATCTTCACACTTTTTCGGAATCTTCTTTTGCATTACAGCCGAGACATCCTTCTTGACTTTCACCTTTTTCTTCGACCGCTCCTTTTGCTCCTTCTTGAGCTTGCATAGCTCCCTCAGGAAGTTTGCAAAGCGAGGCATCGCTTTGCTCAATTAGGGGGTCACCTTGTAGTTCCTGAATGTCTCGAACATTCCCTTCAGCCCCTCAATGGGTTCGTCATCTTCTAGTGCTGCAGGGAATGGTACTGGGATGTCAAAATATCCCTCCGGGTAGACATACCGTGTCATGAAAGTAAGTGGAGTCGGCCCGTTTTCCGAAATTTGATCGCGGTTTTCACCCCGCGATCGCGGTTTTTGCACTGGGGCCCCGCGGTCGCGGCTATCCTACCCGCGATCACGCTTAATCGGCGCATCTGGCCCATTCTCTTGCTCAACAGACCCGCAATCGCGGAAAATTGCCCGCGGTCGCCGTTTGTCCTCTTAATTTTTGGTTGGCAGCTTTTCTTCTTCATGCTCCCATCTGGGCCTTGACGTCATGGAGTTGACGTTTTGCCTAGGGTTTATCTCAGTTTGAGATGGGAGTGCTCGTGACTCTCTAGCTTCAAGCTTGCTAACCGCCTGAGAGATATGCCCAACCTGCTTCTCTAAGTTCTGTATACTGGTCTTGGTCTCGTGTTGAAACTGAACCATGTTTTGCTGCATGGTTCCCACGGTCTGCGTCAGCGTAGTCATGTGCTGCGCCAGTGTGTTGACCTGGTCCTCAAGATTGTTGGTGCGGGGAGCTCCCTGTCCTTGCGGTCTTTGATCTACTTGGCCTCTGAACTGCTGGCCTCCCTGAAACTGCCTTTGGGGGTACTGTTACTGTTGGTATTGCTGAGGGGGTCTTGGATGGAACTCAGGGGGGTTCTCTATGTTCTGAGTGTTCCCATACCTTAAATTCGGGTGGTCTCTCCATCCGGGATTGTAGGTATTGGAAAAGGGGTTGTACCGTGGTCTTTGTTGGTACCCCCCAACAGCGTTGACTTGCTCAGTGGACTCATCGTGGAGTGTAGGACATGCGTCAATGGCATGCGTGGTAGCATAGCAAAATTCCCATTCCTTGACCCTCTGCGGTCCCTCCTTCCTCATCAAAACCTTGATCATCTCCTTCATTTCGCTCATGTCTTTCACCATAGATGGGGGAGCATGATCACTTGAAGTGGCTTTCACTGCATGGGCGCTCGCCCTCTTACTGAATTGCCTTTAGCCTTCCGACAACTCACTGAATATCTCGAATGTTGCGGCAGGTGTCTTGTTCAATATGTTGCCTCCACATGCCGCATTCACAATTCGCCGTTCTTCATCCAGTAATCCCCCATATAAGTATAAGACCAAATCTTGGTCTGAATACTCGTGGTAGGGATAGCTGGAGCACAACCTCTTGAAACGCTCATAGTACTCGTAGAGCGTTTCCGTCCCATGCTGCTCTATGTTGCTCAGGTTGCGCTTGAGACTGTTCAGCTTCGTTGCTGGAAAGTACTTCTCCAGAAATGCCTTCTTCATCTTTCCCCAGGTGTTGATGCTACCTGGGGTGAGGTAATAAAACCATTCATTGGTCGAATCCTTAAGCGAGAAAGGAAAATCCCTCAACTTGATTTGATCCTCCGTTACGTTGCGTGGCTTCATGGAGGTGCACACGGCGTGAAACTCCGAGAGGTGCTTGTTTGGGTCCTCTCCACTCAGCCCATGAAACTGGGGCAAAAGATGAATAAGCCCAGACTTGAGCTCAAAGTTCACTCCTGCTGGGAGCTTAGGGAACTCTACGGCCAGTGGCTGCTGCTCCAAGTTAGGAGCAGTCAACTGTCTCAACGTCTGCTCTGCGTCAGCCATCTCGAACGCAAGATTATCAAAAACCAAAGCACGATTTATTCTGTGACCTTGGGAAATGGTTCTCTCAATCTCTGAATTAAAACCAAGTAGAGGGGAATTAGTAGCACGGGTGTGGACCATAAGATAGGTCCACACCAAAGGAACACAACACACAGACAAACACACAGAAAAATCAACGCTTGCCTCCCCGGCAACGGCGCCAATTTGATAGCAGGCTTAAGTCGTATCACCTAATCAATCAAATAAAATCCTAGCAAAACCTAAACAAGTAGTTAGGGTAAGCAGGGGTCTAATCCACAGAGAGGAAGGGATTAATCTATGTGTTGTTCGCATGCAATAGTAACAAGAAGGGGGAGTTGTAGGTTGGTTGATCACAATTAAGTCAAACACAGCAAAGTATATGATGAAAATATCAAAGAGAGAAAACACTTAGCCAAGTAATGTCCACATAAGTCATTCAAAGGTTGTTCCTTGATTATGCCCTATCTTCCTATTCGGTTATTCCTGTCCTGATCTTGTGTAGATTAATAGGGAAACCATCCCTAAGAACCCTTACCAATGAATAACCCTAGCACCACTAGTGATTCAACCCAAAGGCAGCAATGAACATAAGAATTAACCAGGATACACATAACACCTCAACCAGAAGCATTCAACATGTAATCAATTCCCGACATAGATAAATTCCACAGTGGCAGATAAGAATCTATGTTCGCTACTCGAACTAGAGCGTTAGCCCAACAGTTCTCTAGTATTAGCAATATGAATGAAAGCAATAAACCTAGGTGATCAATCTAGATAAACCAACAAACATTCAAATAAGAATTTGCTCAAGAGAAAAGATATAACTCAATAGGATAAGATAGATAGGAACAAAACCTCACAACTAGATGAATAAACTTATGCTTCCATTACCGGACTAAGCAAAAGTGCTTAGCCTTCCATAGTCTTGAGAAAACAACGATGATGTAAAAAAAACTAAAACCTGATATCAGAGTCTCCTCCTTAAAACCTAAAATTAAGAGAGTATATATAGGTAGGCTTAACAAATGACCTAGCCCAACTAAAAATAGAAAACGAAAATAACTAAAATGAAATAAAAAAATTAGGAAAATTAGATTTGGGAAATCCCGAAATAAGTCTGCCGTGATGACCCGCGATCGCGGGTAATGGACCGCGATCGCGGTTGCTTGTAGCTCCGCGCTCTTCGCATTCTTCCGCGCCTGCAGAAATATCTCGAATGCCCCAAAGTCCCGCGATCGCGGCACCCTTGCTCGCGGTCGCGGTTAATGCTCGGCCTTCACTCCTTGGCTTCGCCTCCTAACCTCTAGTCTTCACTTCCTTGGCATCTTCTTTTGGTGGCTTCCTTCCTCAGTGTCTCCTATGATATCCAAAATAGCTCATACAACTCCAAAAACACCAGACTTCGCCCCCAAATGCCATGCACAAGAATGTGTCTAAATCTACCCGAATGGCACCAATAAAACCCTCTAATAACTCTTAGTTAAGCCCTACAAAGTAGTGCTTATCAGCTAGCCCATGCAAGCATGTAAAGGCACAAACCCTAAAAGATAGAAAGACTATAAAAGGAAATTATCTAAAACAAAGCAGGAAATACCAAATATAGAAAGTATCTCAAAACACCGCGATAGACGACGACGAAGGGTCGATGGACTCGCGAGTGTGTGCAAGCGATGCTGGCGAAGGAGAACGCGATGTTCTGATGCCGATGGTTGCGAGGACGACGAGTCTTGGATTGGTGTCTGGGCTTCCTTGGCCAGCGACGATGCGTGCGACAAGTGACGCGACGGCAGAGGCGATGGCTTTGGACCTAGACCTTGTTACTAGGCCCTCTGAGCGTAGGCTCATGGCTTCTTCCTCGTTTTGGGACGTCATGGGAGGCAGAGTCACTTCACCCTCCCCCACTTGGCTGTGAAGCATCCCCGCTTCACCATCATCAAACTCAGGCTCAATATATGGTGTCAAGTCTGTGACATTGAAGGATGCGTGGACTCCAAATTCTGGTGGGAGCTCGAGTTGATAGGCATTGTCCCTTATGGCCTTGATCACGCGAAAGGGGCCATCTCCACGTGGTGCCAATTTGTGCTTGCGCCGCGAGGGGAACCTCTCTTTTCGCATATGCACCCAGACAACGTCGCCGGATGTGAAGACGATGCGGCGGCGGCTAGAGTTCTTCTGTGAGGCATACTGCACGGCCCTCCTCTCCAGTTGCTCCTTGGTGCGTCGATGAAGCTCCTGCACTTGCTCGGCGCGGTTGGCGGCGGAGACGTGCACTGGGTGACATAGTGGTCGCGGCGACAAATCTAGCTGTGTTAATGGGTTCATGCCATACACCACTTCGAACGGTGTCAACTTGGTCGTTGTGTGCCTGCATCTATTGTAACAAAACTCGACAAGTGATAGTAAGTCCCCCCAATGCCTAGGGTTGACTTTAAGCATCACGCAAAGGAGGGCTCCTAGGGTTCTATTCGTTACCTCCATTTGGCCATCGGTCTAGGGGTGGTAGCTAGTGGAGAATAACAGTTTGGTGCCTAGCTTACCCCAAAGAGTTCTCCAAAAATGACCAACGAACTTAGAATCCCTATCACTCACTATTGTACGCGGGACTCCATGAAGACGCACCACATGCTCAAAGAATAGATCGGCAATCTCACTAGCATTATGGGTTGTCTTACAAGCAATAAAATGTGCCATCTTAGAAAACCTATCTACGACCACAAAAACAAAGTCTTTACCTCATCTAGAGAGGGGCAAACCTAGGGTTGTTCATCGGTCCAGAACCGAACCGAACCGAATAAAATCAAAACCGAAAGTGTAAAAATTTCGAACTGAAAACTGAACCGAATTAAATAGGTTCGGTTCGGTTCGGTTTCGGTTAAAACCGAACAAACCGAATAATGGAAAAAGTATGAACCGATTCCAAACCGAAAAAACCGAACAAAACCGAACAAGGTATACTTAGGACTGAATAAGAAACAAAAAACTCGAACCGAAAACCGAACCGAATAGGGTATAACTAGGCCCCTATTGGTAAAAAGTAAAATACTTTTTAAATCGGTTTTAACCGAAAAAAACCGAAACCGAACCAAACCGAAAAATGATTTTTTAAAAACCGAACCGAATTAAATAGGTTCGGTTCGGTTTGTTCGGTTCGGTCTAAAACCGAAAAAACCGAAACCGATGAACAACCCTAGGCAAACCCGTGATGAAATCCATAGACAAATCTTCCCAAGGGACACTCGGAATGGGCAAAGGAGTGTAGAGGCCGTGAGGACTAGACCTAGCTTTGGCTCTCTGGCAAGTCACACAACTTCTACAAAACCTAGTCACTTGGTGGGTCATCTTAGGCCAAAATAAGTGTTCTCTAAGCACGGCCAATGTCTTACTAATCCCAAAATGTCCACGGCTTTCGTGTGCTTCCTGAATCAAAAGGATCCTAATGGACGACCTAGGGATGCAGAGGCGACCAACCTTGTATAAATAACCCTCAGAAAGGAAGTATGACTCAAACTCTCGAAATCTAAGGCAATGCTCGACTATAGGGGCAAAGAAAGGATCACTAGCATATAATTCCTTAATCAAAGCAAAGCCCAAAACTTTAGTTTGCACATGAGTCAAGAGGACATACCTGCGAGATAACACGTCGGCGAAAATGTTGTCCTTTCCCTTCTTGTGGACCACAACATAAGGGAATGTCTCAAGAAATTCCACCCAACGCGCATGGCGGCGATTGAGGAGGGCATGGCTCTTCAAGTAGCTCAACGCGGCATGGTCGCTGTGGATGACAAATTCACGCGGCCAAAGGTAATGTTGCCATGTCTTCAGCACGCGTACTAAGGCATATAACTCTTTGTCGTAGATGGGGCCCCTGTGAGCTTCTCACTAAAAAATGCAATGGGTCTCTTCTCTTGGTATAGCACACCACCAATGCCTATGTCTGAGGCATCGCACTCCACCTCAAATGTCTTCGCGAAGTCGGGAAGCTGGAGCAATGGCACGTTGCACAAGGCCCTCTTCAAGGCCGAGAAGGCCTCTTCATGGGACTCAAGCCAGACAAATGTGCTTCCCGTCTTCGTCAACTCATGTAATGGCGCGGCAATGGAGGAGAAATCTCTAACAAAGCGCCTATAAAATCCAGCGAGGCCGAGAAAGCTTCGCACTTGTGTCGGTGTCGTCGGCGTCGGCCACACTTAGATGGCCGCGATCTTCTCGTCAATGTACAAACCATCACTACTCACGACATAGCCCAGAAAATTGGTGGACGTAGAGCAAAATGAGCACTTGGCCAGATTGGAGAATAAGCTCTCGTGGAGAAGGCACTCGAGCACTTGGTGAAGGTGATCGACATGGGCTTCCAGACTCCGTGAATACACAAGGATGTCATCGAAATAAACGACAATAAACTTGCCAAGGAAATTTCTCAACACGTGGTTCATCACGCGCATGAAGGTGCTCGGCGCGTTCGTGAGTCCAAAGGGCATGACAAGCCACTCGTAGAGCCCATACTTTGTCTTGAACGCGGTTTTCCACTCATCACCTTCTTTCATTCTGATCTAGTGATAACCACTCTTCAAATCTATCTTGGAGAAAAGTGTGGCGCCATGAAGTTCATCAAGCATATCATCTAGGCGTGGAATAGGATACCTATACTTGATTGTGATCTGGTTTATCGTGCGGCAATCAACACACATTCTCCATGTGCCATCCTTCTTGGGCACAAGGATCATAGACACAGTGCAAGGGGATAGAGATTCCCTTACGTACCCGCGATCCAACAATTCTTGTACTTGGCACTGGAGCTTTTTGGTCTCTTCTGGGCCAGCTCTATACACAGCGTGATTGGGCAAGGAAGCACCTGGCACAAGGTCAATCGGGTGCTCAATGCCTCTCAGTGGAGGTAATCCTTGTGGCAACTCATCGGGAAAGGCATCGTCGAACGTGGCGAGTAAGGTCGCGATGACTGGCGGCACGGACGCGACAGTTGATGATTCAGGGATGCATGGAGTGGGCATAAGCAGAAAACATGGAGCCTTGCCAGTCAAACACGCAGTGAGGTCACTGGGTCTGGCTAAAAGCACGCGTTGCTCACATTTGCCTTGCAAAGGACGCGACGGTGGCAACTGATCGGTGAACTTTGTCGATGGAGAGGCGCTGCTCGAATTCTGTGGGGCACTTGGTGTCCCAGTTGTGGCATTGTGTTTCTTCTTGCCAGTTCTTGGAGGAGACGAAGTGTTGCCAGATTTGGAGGAGTTTTGCCTCTAGAGTGCCTCTGGACACTCGTTTGACCTAGTAGATGCGGCCTCTATGGCTTTCTGGCGATCGCGTTCAACCTGATCCTGCAAGATCTCACGGGGAGACATTGGATGAAAAGTGATGCGCTTCCCATGGTAATTGAACACATAAAAGTTCAAATAGCCATCATGGAGCACGCGTCTGTCGAATTTCCATGGGCGCCCAAGCAAAATATGGGTGGCACCCATTGCAATGACATCACAGAGTATAGAATCACAGTATTGCCCTATGGAAAAAGAAATTAAACATTGGCGAGATACTATGTTACCTGGACTTGAAGAAATCCATTGGAGGGCATAAGGTTATGGATGAGGCGTCGTAGGCAATTTGAAGTGTGTGACGACCTTCTCATTCACAATATTAGCACATGAACCGCCATCAACAATAACACTCAAGGAAACCATCTGGACGATAGCTCTTGTGTGGAACAAGTTCTCGCGTTGATCGCGTAAGCTTGCTTCCTTGACTGTTAGGAGACGATGCGTCACCAAGCTCAATGATGTGCCCGCGTGCAGAGAAGCGGGTTCACAGTCGTATGCGTCTTCTTCCTCTTCGATGCCTTCATCGATGGCCTCTAGGGTTTGGTCCTCGTCGTCGCAACACTCGTAGCCGGTGGCGGTCGTGGAGAATAGAACCTTTCGAGCGTTTGGGCAATCTTTCTTATAGTGGCCTCTTCCACCACATTTGTAACACTCAACGTCGTGCGCGCTATCTGTGCTCACTGGAGCTTGTCATGGCGTGTTCTGGCACGGCGTGGTGCTTGGCGGCAGTGGCTTTGCCTTGGGGGCTTGGCTTGACGCGGCTGTGGTAGAGGCACTAGGGCGAACATTAGTAGAAGGTAATCCACTAGGGTTAGAATAATACATTTGTTGGCCACTGGGATATGTGTAAGACTTTCGGCGAGAGATTTGTGCATGAATTTGCATGGCCGTATGTGTGAGTATGTTCAAATCTTTGATGGGCAAAATCTCGAGTTGATCACGGATGTTGGTGTTCAAGCCACTCAAGAATTTCGTCCTCAAAGTCGATGGTGCAACGGAGATGTTGGCCTTGTAATACATGTCTTCAAGCTTGGAAAAGAACTCGAGGGGAGACAACGACCCTTGGCGAGCCATGGTTATCTCCATTCGCATTTGATTCCTATAGTCTGGAGGCACATATTTCTTGGTCATCACGTAGACTAGTTGATGCCATTTTGTGACTCTGGTCCTGTGGCGACGCACATAATCATCTTCAAATCTATGCCACCAAACGCGGGCGGCTCCTCGGAAGTTAAGAGTGGCAGTGTCGACATGCTTCCCGGGGGGCACTCGACAATATCGAAGTGTGTACTCTGTAGCCTGCACCCATTCAAGAAAAGCAGAGGGGTTGTATTCACCATAAAAATGCTCGATTTTTACCTTGACTTGGTGTCGTTGGAATCGAGGCTGGGCAGGTGCTTGGTTGAACGCGTTGTTTGGTGCGGTGTCGTAGAGAGGGTTCTCAAAGGCACGCACTCCATGTGGTCTATGGCGTCCAACCTGGCGTCTATCGCATTCTTGGCGATCTTCGCGGACGAACTCATCCCTTGGCGCATAGGCGTCATCGCGTTGACGTCTTCACGGCTGGGCATCGTAGTTGTCGTGTCGAATATCCCTGTGCATAACATCGCGGCGCTCACCGCCAATGTCACGAACGCGTTCTCCTTGGGTCTGGAGACGCAGTGGAGGTATCCAATTCGATGGGTGATCCTGCAATTCAAGTGGATCTCCAAGAGGGGGGTGAAAAAAATTAGGATTGATCATACCTGAGTCCTCGATTTCCTCATCGTCATACTCGGCGAAGTCGTCGTGGACATTGGGTATGATCGACGCGTAGCCATCGGATCCGTAACGCGGCGTTCAAGCACTCTGGTGTCGAAGGTGAACGCGTACATCATGGCTCTGTGGCTGTGTAGGTGGGGTCCTCAATTGATCATCGCGTCGCATATGCCCACTTGGTATGCGACTGGGTCTCCTTTGCGTCGCGTCGGCTTGCTCGATGCGGCGAGGGCGGCCTTCGCGTGGCGCTAAACCCGGTACGCGTCTCTGGGTTCTCCTAGAGGCATAGCGATCATCAAAGTTGTATGGTTCAGAAAACTCACCTTGAGTATCCTCGGCGTCGCGGTCATTGTCGGAGCCGGTGTCGAAGCCAGCGGGTGTGGCTCTGGGCACGTAGCGGTCCGCGTGCGAAACGAAGCCTTGGCGACTCTCGATGACACTTTGCATACGATTGAGTTGTGGTTGATGTTGAGAAGTGGAAGGCATAACTCCTTTGCCTTTGTCTACTCTTGTCTTCGATGGACCCGCATCGGTGGCTCTGGGTTGAGTCGGCGCGTCCATAGCACTCAGTGGTGTTAGGGTGGGCACAAGTTGTGCCGCTCTTTCTCTGGCTTCGAATTCAGCCACGCATTGACGAAGAGCTTGGATCTCTCTTTGCTCCTCGGACAACGTCAATAGGGGATCTTGTTGTGGGGGTGGAGAGATGGTTGGTCTTGGTGCACCAACGACGGTTGATGTGGGTTATTGTGGTCAACTCCAAGTTGGTCTTCACCGTGATCTACCGTCATGGTACCTATAACAAGATGGCCAGACATAGGAGTAAAAATGAACCAAAAGACAACGAAGAACAACAACCAAGCAAATCACTAATCAAGTCACAAAGTTCACGTAGGTAGGGTTAGTTTGGGCTTGCCGTGACGGCGGCTTGGCTTGCACAAGAGGTGGTGTATCAAGCAAGTTGCAATCAAACAAACAAGAACAAATTAAAACCTTAAAACAAACGTAAACAAAGCAACCTAATAAGCAAGAAAGTACCTTCTAGGAAGCTTGTCCTAGACGGCGGTGAGGTAGAGAAGATGAGCTTAGACCGCTGTGATGGATTAGGGTTGCCTTATTTTGGCTTTCCCTAATTTTGGAAACTTTTTTTTTAAATATCTTTTCGATATCTTTTTTTTTAATATCCGAGATCTTATCTTTTGATCTTTTCGGATTTGCAAAAGGAAACAAAGTAAAAAGGTCTAAGTAACAAGAATATCACAAGTGTGATCTTAGAGATAAGAGAGAGAAGATAAGATTTGATGATATCTTATATTAGGAAATTGTGGTTAACAACCTAAAAAGTAGAATCTAGCAAACAAGGAAACTCTATCCACGCATGAAATAAGGAAACAAAATATTCTAGCATGCAAGATAGCAAATTACCTAACACACCAAAACTTGGGGAACAAGGAAAAAAAAATCGGCCAAGATAGTATCTTGTAGAAACTGAATAGGTGTTGCAAAGATGGAAAATTATGGTTTTTCGCGATATTTTATGAAAGCAAACGATGGGGGTCAAGAAACATTTTTGTGAACAAGATGTAAACTTGAGTTTGTGACTTACAAGACTGCTGGGCTCTGATGCCAGTTGATGTGTTCTTGCCTCCGATGACAAACCAAATTGTCAAGGTGACACCTTTGGATCTAGTCTTGTTTGGGAAGTCACTCTTTCTTGTCAACCTGTTGTGGAACGCGGTGGTGATGATCGCAATGATGGGCGGCTGGAGTTGTTGACGTCGACGATAGCGAAGGCGAAGACGGGTGTCAAGGCGATGCTAGCGATGGCGACAACACGGGGTTGGTGGCGATGGAAGCGATTGGTGGGAAGGATGGATAAAGATGGCGGAAGCGAGTTGATGAGGGATAGATGACTTGAAAAGACAAGTCTTTGGTGTCATAGCGTCGACTGCGGAGGAAGCGAGATGCGAAGGAAGACTTGGCTTGAAGGTTCAAGCACTTGCCGTAGCGTCGGCGGCGGAGGGAAGAGGATGCGAAGATAGAGGGTTTGATGTCTGATCAAGGAAAGGAGGATAAATACTCGACTTAAAACCTTGAATCAAATTGAACATAATAAAAACAATAACAAAGTTGTGTTTAAATACTAGAGGCGAGACATCGGATGGGTCGAGTCGAGCCTAGTGGGCTAGCCCATGCAAGCATGCAAAGGCACAAACCCTAAAAGATAGAAAGACTATAAAAGGAAACTATCTAAAACAAAGCAGGAAATATCAAATATAGAAAGTATCTCAAAATACTGCGAGAGACGACGACGAAGGGTCGATGGACTCATGAGTGTGTGCACGCAATGTTGGCGGAGGAGAACGCGATGTTCTGATGCCGATGGTTGCGAGGACGACGAGTCTTGGATTGGCGTCTGGGCTTCCTTGGCCAGCGACGACGCGTGCGACAAGTGACGCGACGACGGAGGCAATGGCTTTGGACCTAGACCTTGTTACTGGGCCCTCTGAGCGTAGGCTCATGGCTTCTTCCTCGTCTTGGGCCGTCATGGGAGGCAGGGTCACATAAAAAAACCTTGGTAAAACGGTCATAACTATGTGATACGCTTTACTTTGTATAGCATAACTAGGACTTGTTAGCACATTATGAGAGATGATTAGGGTAGTTTTAGGGACTATTCCATGATTAGGGAGAGGCCAAGAGAAGTGAAGAAAACCAAGAAATTATAGAAGATTGGAGCCTCTGAAGATCAAGTGAAGACCGGAGCAACAGAGACTGAACCGCGACCGCGTGGGTATGAGCCGCGATCGCGGGTCATGGAGTTAGTGCTGGTGCGCTGAAGTATAAACCGCGATCGCGGGTCTTGGCTGAGGTTGCGGTTTAGGGTCGACTAACGCGTATTGAAGATTCAGCGTTTTATTATCTTATTACCTTAATTATTATTTTTATTATTACGTTTAGACTTCTTTTCTAAGTTTTTATTATTGGGATATTTAGAATTAGGGCAGACCTAGTTATCATTATCATTCATTCTAGCATATTTTCAGAACGGGGTTTTAGAGTTTTTTTTGGAGTTTTTGCAAGTCCATGAAGAACTAAGTTTCCTTTGCTTAGTCAGACGATTGAAGCCTTCGTTTGAATTGGTTGTGAGATTATAACTCTTATTTTATTCCTTTGAATGTTATCGAATCTCTTGTGCTTAATCCCTTTGAGTTTTACTGATTATACTAGCCTGATCAACTAGTGGTCATTAGTAATATTCTTATGCTAGAGTTAGACTGTTTCTGGTTGAAATACCTAATTCAGAGTAGCAACTATGATATTCTACAACTGGTTAGAATAGTTTATTGTAGAAGAGAATTGATTGCATGCTAAGTAAAACTGGTTGTTTTATGTGCATGTATCTGCTGAAATTCCTGAACTTACTGCTGCTGTTAAATTGAATCGGGATAGTTTCCTGGTTATTTGATAGTAAGTATTCTCAGGGTCTGGTTGTCCTGTTAATAACTTAAGAAAATGAATAGGAACATTCACTGGTCTAAGGAACTGGAGATAATCAAGGATCGACCAATCAAACTAAAGTGTGGATATGTTGGATCGTTAGAGTTACGTATGAGGGAACAAAGACTTTGTTCCCACAGAAGGTGCAGCAGAATAATATAGCAAGAAAGATAAAGTAATGAACTCACGATGTATAGTGGAAACCCCAATCAGTCAAATAACTAATCAAGGAAAAACCACTACCTTCAAGCTTCTCGCTTGAAAGGATTTTGAAGCGTCTACTTGTCTTATTGATTTCTTGTTTGATTACACTTGTAGCATGGACTCCAAACCCTAGACTTCCCACCTAGATTTGAAACTCTCTTCTACAACGGTGAATACGAACTCAACCCTCTAAGACTCACAAACTCTTCACTCTCTTTTTCTTCTCAGTTTAATGCTCTGAGTTCGTACATAGAAAATGAATCCACACTCCTATAAATACAACTCGTCTAAAACTCAATCGTAACAAGATACAAATCTTTCTAAACTAGGTAACAAGAAGATATAAATTGGTTGGAAGAATAATATCCTAACTATCTACATTATCTAAGGAAGGAATTCCTAAAATAATATAATCGGTCATAAGATATAATTCTTCTCTCTCCAAATATATTATCTTAGGAAAGATTTCCTAAGATAATACATTCGGATTTCTCTCTCCGCATCTTCTCTTCGGCGAGATCCTTCTAGCCGGAATCCTTCTCTCTTGACCGCGTGATCTTCCAAGACAGTTTCCATAATTTTTACACTGAATATCTTCCAATCCATTCGCAGCTTGATTGATGTTCGTCGTTGATGTTCCTTGAGAGGTAACAAAGCATGTGGAGGTCGCTTTGTTCCCTCTGCAATCCTTCGTTGCAATGGTTCCCTATGACAACTGTTTTGTTCCTGAAACACTTAATTATCAAATTAGTTGAATGTTTGTTACCATCAAAACCTAAGGAATTCAACAAATTCCCCCTTTTTGATGGTGACAAACATCCTTGACAATAACACATACACATATGAGATAAAGACAGTTGTAAAGAGAAAGTTCCACACTTAGGCATAATAGTTCCCCCTTTGTCTAGCAACATATGACACCATGTTTTGTTCCCCCTCAACTAAAGCTACCTGCCATGTTCCCCCTTTTGGCATCATCAAAAACATAAGTAAATAGTGAAAGGAAAATGAGCACAGCAAGATAAGCAAACAGCCCTTTGTGCATTAGATTGACACACACAGACATAGACAGTATGCAAAGACAGCAGCAAAATGAGCACAGATAACACATATGATTAGCATGCCAGTCATTGCAAACACATGAAACAGAAACAAAGAAAGACAAGGCAGCGAGGGGATAGATGTGCTGGGAACAAAAGAGGGATTGATTAGCCAGAGAAAGACGAATCAAGACCATTGGTGCCTGTAGAGGGAGCCGAAATATGAATAGTAATTTAAGCATGCACTTACTCCATAAAACACCTTTGTTGTCTTGCCAACATAGATATTGCGCGAGACAAGCTCCTCACGGTCCTTCGCATATCAAGTTCATCTTTTTGTTCCCCCTCAGAGTCTGCACTTCCAGACTCTTCGTCATCCACATCAGCTTCCATCTCAGGTTCAACCTTGACCTAACCAACACCTTCTTGTAACACAAACTACTTCTTGTGTAGGTTACTAGCATCCAACCGCCAGTAGAAGAAATATTCATTTGTCCCTTGTTTGTATAACTTGTGGTGTTCCAATTTTTTTATTTTTTTTGGAACAACACAAGGGAGCAATAGGGCAACCTTGCTGGAGTCGCAATATAGATAGGAGGGGAGAAACCACGAGAATTCTTTTTCATATATTTTCAAGTACTAAGGATAATGTTCTCAATCCTCTTCTTTCCTTCTTTTTCCAAAGATCACAGCCAAGAAGATATCTTCCAAAAATAAATCTTGTAAAAGATTCTGTCCAAATCCATCAAGGCCCACAAAATCTCGAGCGCAACAAACATCACACAAGCATCACATCAATCATAAATGCACATAACACTTCACAAGCAGTTGCAAGCCATCATTACACATCATACCTGTCAAAACCTAGCCACAGACCACAAAGGCGACGATTCGTTTTCTTGACTTTCCAAAAAGGTAGAAGAGTGTGATGCGGGGGTAACGTTACCAGAGAGGGTACAAAGAACATCACACAAAGAAAAATACGAGAATTTTAAAGTGTTAAACACGAATGAGAGGCTCCCAGATGTGGATGATTAGAGGGGCTCATAGGAAGCATCAAACATGATGGCTAGGGTAAGCTGTAGAGTCAACAATCATTTGGGCTTTTAATGAGGGATCAATACATCAAGTTGACTCTTTTAGGCCGAAAGAAAGCTGATTCATGTAGTATTATGATGGCATAGATGATCATGCATGAAATTTTGCACATAAGTGAAGTATTAGCACGAGTCTAAGCAACTTGTTCAACTAATGATCAAGAGAATGAATGCAGGTCAAGACATGATGATTAAGCTTTCACACTTTACCATGTTAATTAGCCAATCATCGAGGGAACACAAGAGATAGACAATCAGTTTAGAGAGATCATACCTAGTTTCATACGGAACTGTTCGAAGGGTTCTCTATTTAGTGCCTTGGTGAAGATATCAGCTATATGATCCTTGGTTCCGCAGAAGTTCATGGACACCAACCCTTTCTCTACACAGTCACGTAAGAAGTGATGTCTTATCTCGATATGCTTGGTACGTGAGTGTTGCATAGGATTCTTGGAGATATTTATTGCACTAGTATTGTCACAGAGAATGGGAATAGAGTCAAGAAGAATACCATAGTCGTTGAGTTGTTGTTTAAGCCATAGGCGTTGAGTGCAACAAGCAGCGGCGGCTATGTATTCGGCTTCTGCAGTGGATAGAGCAACTGAATTCTGCGTCTTTGACCCCCAGGAAACTAAGCACGGCCCAAGGAACTGAGCCATTCCGGATGTAGATTTTATGTCCACTTTGTTCCCTACGAAGTCAGCATCTGTGTATCCAACTAGATCAAAGTTTCCACCCCTTGGATACCACAGACATAGATCATCTGTTCCCTTCAAGTATCTCAGAATCCTCTTTACTGCTTTGAGGTGTGTCTCTATGGGATCAGCCTGAAAACGAGCACATAGACACACATACATAATATCAGCTTTACTTGCAGTGAGATAAAGAAGCGGACCTATGATTCATTGATAGAGTGATGGATCAACTCCTTGTTCATGTTCATCCTTTCCCAAGTTCGTGTTCTTCCTTTCCACAACACCATTGTGATACCCCGTAATTTTGTAAGGATATTTGGGAATTTTTTTGGATTTTTCCCGAGCGCTAGTTTGGTACGTTGGATTTAATTCTAAAGGTTTGAGACATTCTGTAATGTGCTCTGTATCTGTAATATTTTTCTCAGTGAAGAATTATACAGTCGAGATGTTTTGGAAGTTCGTACTCGTTCGTGTACAACTTTTGTTAACGCGGGTTAAGATTGGTACAAGTTTGTTGCCCAAGAGTTGTTATCTAATGGGCAATAGTGCAAGATTCTTTATCCAAAGGTTATTGTCCAAGAGCTATTATCCATGAGGCAAAAGTACAAGTTGGTTAACCAATGGTTATTACCCAAGGTCCCTTCCAACCCTAATTTTGCCTATAAATAGAGAGCATTGGGTGAGAGTAAAAGGGGCTGAAAAACACGGAAGCGCTGTCAAGCTCTCGTCTCTCAAAAACGCTCTCTCTCGGGAAGGCTCTAGTGGATCGTCGGAGCTCGTTTAGTGTCTTTTTCTGGTGGCCAAGAGGAGCATTGGAGGATCTCGGACGCCTAGAAGCCAAGCAAGGCGAAAGACGAGCCAAACCGATCGTCGAGGGTGAGTTTTCCCTCTCGTATTTCTATTTTCGTTCGCGACGGCGACCGCCGCCAGGGAGACGGCGACCGCCGCTAGGGAGACGGCGCCCGCCGCCAGGAACGGCGCCCGCCGTGGAGGAGCGGCGCCAGCCGTGGATGAGCGGCGCCCGCCGTGGAAGAGGGGCGCCCGCCGTGGATGAGCGGCGCCCGCCGTGGATGAGTGGCGCCCGCCGTGGAGGAGCGGCGCCCGCCGTGGAGGAGCGGCGCCCACCGTGGAGGAGCGGCGCCCGCCATGCTTGAGGCGGCGCCCGCCGCATTTAAGGCGGCGCCCGCCGGGATTTGTGCGGCGCCCGCCGGCGAGTGTTGGTGGCCGTGGTTGTTGGTGTTGGCTTCCGTAGCCTTCGTTCGGGTTTCGTTTCCTTCGATTCCTTTCGTTCTTTCATAGATCGGTATTGTTGTTTGTCGAATCTAACTTAGGGTTTCTTTATGGGTCGTCGAGGGTACCGGAGTTGTCAGATTCGTCTCTGCGTCGAGCCCGGAATCCCGTCGTTAGACTTCGTTCAATCTCTGCGGACTCAGGCAAGTGGCGGTTCGCTCTTGCTCATCGTTCCATATTTACATTAATTATCAGTTGTTTATCTGAGTAATTAATTTGGAATGATTATTGTGTTTGTCTGGACTTGGTTTTATAAACGGTTTTGGAAAATCATATAATAGGTTGTATATCTGTTAGAACGACGTTATTATCTGTGATCGCCTTGCGGGCATTTATGTGGATTTATCATGTACTGTGGTTGTGTTGTAACTGTTAGTTAGCACGAGTAATTGTAGGAATGCTTGGATCCTGAGAGTTTCATGTGCGTTTCTTTATAACTGTAAGGGCGATGAAGACCCAACGATAGTTGAAGTTTGAATTCTGTGAGGTTCATTCTTTTAAAGGGCGAGCAAGACCCAGCGATAGTGGTGGTTTGGACTCTAAGAAGTTCATTCCTTAGATATGTGTTCTGTGTAACAGGGCATGTATAATTAAAAGTACAACGTGTTAATCATTTTGGAATTAAATAAGATAAGGTGCCCGAGAGCACTTTAATAAACCTTCGGCGAGTAGTGCAGCTAAGTAAATAGTACAGCTAGGAAAGCTCGTCTCGACTTTGATCATAGTACGTTCTCATTCCGATCTGGATTCGCTGTAAGCGGTGAGGTTGGTTGTGAGCCGAAGCATCTCAGTCAACTTTTAAATCATTATACGATCTAGACTTTGATCATAGTACGTTCTCTTTCCGATCTGGATTCGCTGTAAGCGGTGAGGTTGGTCGTGAACCGAAGCATCTCGGTTAGCTTTTAAATCATTGTTGTTTGATTCTTAAACATTCCAGATTTGTCATATTTCCTTAAAGACTCAATCTCTTGGAGTATCTTTTCGAGTCGATTTCTGTGAAGATTCAGTCTTCCAGAATCTTCTCTTGTGCATTACATCTTGTTGTTATTCCGTGAAAGTGCCGCGTTATGTATCGTTCCTTCGGTTATTATTCGAGGGACAATGATAGTAAATGGTTACGATCACTCGAACCATTCTGCTTTGTACCCTTGCTAGTCTATTCAAGTAGACTAACCCACGAACATTATTCTCCGCATGTGGGTTAGTGTCATCTGTTCGATTCGGCACATCAGATAAAGCAAAGATATGAGGAGACTAGATTGACTATGAAGACGATGGTTATTTTTGGATGTTTTAATAATTTCTTTTAATCAGGTTGAGATCCTTGGGCAGGTGATCATTACGATCACAACCCTTTTTGTAATATCTTTTATTAAGACTTCCGCTGTAACTTATTTACTCTGTTATATTGTTTAAAGACTTCCGTTGTACTTTGTTAAACTATGTGTTTGTCCTATTCGGGATTGGGATGTAATCCCGAGACTCATGTTTCATTTGAACGTTGTTATGTTTTGATTTGGATACTTTGATCATTATGTATCATTGTATGCATTAAATTGTATTTAAACCGGTAAAGCCTCGGGTGACTCTGGTAAGGAACACTGGGGTCACTGGCGGTAATACCTTTCCAAATGGGTTAAGATTTGGGGGTGTTATAGTTATGGTATCAGAGCTAAAGTTTATAAAACGGGTTGGGTATTTGAAAACCATTTACTCGTTTTCGTTTGAAAGGTATTTTCAAAAGGCTCTGAGTTTAAAAATAAAAACGGTGTTTTCATTTTCAACCGTTCATAGTCATGTCTTCTGTACAGTCTGATATAGTAAGCTTGCTTCTATGTCTAGAAAGACTAATTCCTTTCCCATTGCCCCACTAAATATGGGTGCATTATGTTCTCTTCAGAGGAATCCGGGAGAAGCCAAGGTGGTTTTACCATCTCCAGTAAGGCTAGAATTCCCAGTTCCCTCGCTATGATTTGAGGTTGTAGAACATAGTTACTCGGTTTGAGTTCATCAATAGAAATTACCAAGTTGATCTATTCTAAGTTGATTTTATTACAATAAGTATATCAGAATGATACTAATGTGATAAAATCCTTGGAATTTGATCTGTAAATAGATGGTGAACACAAGGAACGTTATCCGTGCTGGTGCTGGGCCGAGCAATGACCCCAGACCAAACCCGAGGATTGATGTAGACCCATCAGGAGAGCGTGAGTCTGTCTTCAATAATAATCCAGGAGGCAATGGCCAAGCTGAGGCCGACGCTCCAGTAGTGCTCGATGCAGCAACTGTTGCAGCTATTCGGGGAATTGTGATGCAAGCAATCGCCGATGCTAGGCAACCTGCCGTACCACAGGCACAAGGTGTGCCAATTCCTCCAGTGGTTCCTAGATATGAGGAGCCAGCTGTCTATGAACACCAAGAAGGAGCGGTCAGGAATAGAGGTGATTATGGCCGAGCACTGAAGGACATTAACTCTATGAGACCTGACAGCTATGATGGAAAAGGAGAGCCAGTCAGAGTGGCTCATTGGTTCTCACATATGGAACGGTTGTTTCGTAATGTTGAGTGCACTGAAGCGGAGAAAGTGCACATAGCTTCTCTACAGCTGAAGGAAGAAGCCAGTGAATGGTGGGAGAGCACCGGCTTAGCTGATAGCCCTGTTCTGAATTGGTCAATGTTTAAGACCAAGATGACGGACCGTTTCTTCTCTCGTGCTATGAGGGAGGAGAAACACAAGGAGTTTCTGTATCCCAAGACGGATGGATTGAAGGTGACCGAGCTTGCCACTAAATTCAATCATTTGCTGCAGTATGCTGAACCTGAGATATCCAGTGAGACACAGAAGATCTGGTACTTCCATGAATGGATGAACCTAGATATTAAGCCATGGATGGTGCACCACACATGCTCTACTCTGGAGCAGTACATGGATGCGGCCTACAAGTTGGAAGTCACACTGGAGGAGTCCGCTCATAAGCGGGAGAATCAAGTTAAGGGAAAAGGTGGGAAACAGGATCGTCAGGTTGGTTCATTCAAACGACCGACATCGCCTACCATGTTTGAGAAGTCTGGTCGTGCTAAGACCGAGACAACTCAGTCTGACTCTGCCAGAGGCTCAGGTTGGAGCAGCGGGGTGATTCAGTGTCACAATTGTGGTGCATCTGGGCACAAACGTTTTGCATGTCGGAATGAGAGGAAGGCATGTTTTGGTTGTGGGAAGGAAGGGCATATGCAAAGGTTCTATCGTCAGGGAATGCAGAAAGGAGATGAATCACAACAAGGGTCTGTTAATCAGAACAACCGACCCAGGTTCAGTCTGGTGGAAGCTCCTAGCCATTCAATGCAGACAACTGCTCAGGACAAGGGGAAAGCCCCAGTGGCTTCTGGAAGTCAAGGTCAACGCCTTTATGTGATGCGTGAGGCGGATGGATGCTCCAAATGCTTAGAGTACTTTGTATTTGCGTTCTACTTTTGTTGGTGTGTTGTTGTTGTGGGTGCTACCCAGACTTTCATTTTGGATGATTGTAAGTTAAGCCTGTAAGCGGCTAAGTTGTGAACTTTCGGTTATGAATATTATTAATATAAGATATTTGGTTAGAACAAATCGTCTGTCAGGAATTATCGATTACCATCAAGGGTAAGAAATTCAAAGCGATTTGACCTAAATAACCATGATTCCATACGATAATTATTCTGGGTATGGATTGACGGAAATGTCTTAAGGCAGTGATCGACTTCAGTTTTCTCCGAGATAGACCTGAGATCTGAGTATTTTCAGCTCAGGATTCGTGAGGATGGTATTCCGAGGATTGCATTTCGGACAAGAGATGGTCACTACGAGTTTGTAGTCATGCCATCTGGATCTACGAGTGCTCCATCAGTTTTCTTGAACTTAGTGCATCGATGTTTTAGACCAGTACTTAAATAAGTTCATAGTGGTCTTCATCAATGGCATTTTGATATTTTCCCGAGCAAGGAAGCTCACACGGAACATCTGCGGATTGCTTTGTCGATCCTTAGACCAAATCGGTTGTACGCAAAGTGGTCTAAGTACGACTTTTGGATCTAGGAGCGGCTTTATTAGGCCATCCGATTTATGAGAATGGGGTTATGGTTAAATCCCCAGAAGAGTGTATCAGTAGTTGTTTGGAAGCGGCCTCAGAGTGTGAGCGAGGTGCGCAGTTTCCTAGAACTAGCCGCAATAGTGTTTGCATTGGAAGCCGAGGTTACTTGGGTAACTCAGAGGTCAACAGAAGTTTTCCACCAGAAGATTGTCCGTGTACATGGCATTCATAAGACCATTGTATCAGATCAAGGTAGCTTAGTTCGAAGCTTAGTTCGAAGCTTTATATGGTCACAGATGTAGATCTCAGACTTGTTGGGATGAGAATGCCGACAAGATTCTACTTGGACCAGAGTTGGTCGAAAGGACAGTTTCAGTCATTGCTTGATTAGACAGAGATGTTGACCGCTCAGGGTCGACAAAAGTCTTACGCGGATCAGAAGCGTAGAAGTGTCAAGTTCGAGGTTGGTGGCAAAGTACTTGTCAGAGTATCGCCATCCAAGGTGTTTTCAGGTTTGGTAAGCGTGGGAAGCTTAACCATCGCTACATGGGACCATTCAAGATTCTGGATAGAGTAAGATCTCTAACGTACCGTTTGGCATTGTCGCCATCGGCATACCCAGTGTATAATGTGTTCCACGTATCATTGCTAAGGATATTCGTGCCAAGATGAGTCTCGTAGGCTGAGCTATAAGGACGTCGAGATTCAGGCAAATGGTAATTGAGAGGAGATGCCAGAGCGCATTCTCGAATGCCGTGTGAAGCAGCTGTGCAACAAGATCGTACTGTTGGTACGAGTTCTATGGTCTAGGTCTGGGACTGAGGAAGTTACTTGGGAAACCGAAGCAGAGATGCCTAGACACTTTCCCGAGTTGTTTTTCGGCCATGTTTCGGGGTCGAAACTTCTTTTAAGGGGGAGGTGATGTGATACCCCGTAATTTTGTAAGGATATTTGGGAATTTTTTTGGATTTTTCCCGAGCGCTAGTTTGGTACGTCGGATTTAATTCTGAAGGTTTGAGACATTCTATAATGTGCTCTGTATCTGTAATATTTTTCTCAGTTAAGAATTATACAGTCGAGATGTTTTGGAAGTCCGTACTCGTTCGTGTATGACTTTTGTTAACGCGGGTTAAGATTGGTACAAATTTATTGCCCAAGAGTTGTTATCTAATGGGCAATAGTACAAGATTCTTTATCCAAAGGTTATTGTCCAAGAGCTATTATCCATGAGGCAAAAGTACAAGTTGGTTAACCAAGGGTTATTACCCAAGCTCTCTTCCAACCCTAATTTTGCCTATAAATAGAGAGCATTGGGTGAGAGTGAAAGGGGCTGAAAAACGCGAAAGCGCTGTCAAGCTCTCGTCTCTCAAAAACGCTCTCAAAACGCTCTCTCTCGGGAAGGCTCTAGTGGATCGTCGGAGCTCGTTTAGTGTCGTTTCCGGTGGCCAAGAGGAGCATTGGAGGCTCTCGGACGCCTAGAAGCCAAGCAAGGCGAAAGACGAGCCAAACCGATCGTCGAGGGTGAGTTTTCCCTCTTGTATTTCTGTTTTCGTTCGCGACGGCGACCGCCGCCAGGGAGACGGCGCCCGCCGCCAGGGAGACGGCGCCCGCTGCCAGGAACGGCGCCCGCCGTGGAGGAGCGGCGCCAGCCGTGGATGAGCGGCGCCCGTCGTGGATGAGCGGCGCCTGCCGTGGAGGAGCGGCGCCCGCCGTGGAGGAGCGGCGCCCGCCGTGCTTGAGGCGGCGCCCGCCGCATTTAAGGAGGCGCCCGCCGGGATTTGTGCGGCACCCGCCGGCGAGTGTTGGTGGCCGTGGTTGTTGGTGTTGGCTTCCGTAGCCTTCGTTCGGGTTTCGTTTCCTTCGATTCCTTTCGTTCTTTCGTAGATCGGTATTGTTGTTTGTCGAATCTAACTTAGGGTTTCTTTATGGGTCGTCGAGGGTACCAGAGTTGTCAGATTCGTCTCTGCGTCGAGCCCAGAATCCCATCGTTAGACTTCGTTCAATCTCTGCGGACTCAGACAAGTGGCGGTTCGCTCTTGCTCATCGTTCCATATTTACATTAATTATTAGTTGTTTATCTGAGTAATTAATTTGGAATGATTACTGTGTTTGTCTGGACTTGGTTTTATAAACGGTTTTGGAAAATCATATAATAGGTTGTATATCTGTTAGAACGATGCTATTACCTGTGATCGCCTTGCGGGCATTTATGTGGATTTATCATGTACTGTGGTTGTGTTATAACTGTTAGTTAGCACGAGTAATTGTAGGAACGCCGGGATCCTGAGAGTTTCATGCGCGTTTCTTTATAACTGTAAGGGCGATAAAGACCCAACGATAGTTAAGTTTGAATTATGTGAGGTTCATTCTTTTAAAGGGCGAGCAAGACCCAGCGATAGTGGTGGTTTGGACTCTGAGAAGTTCATTCCTTAGATATGTGTTCTGTGTAACAGGGCATGTATAATTAAAAGTACAACGTGTTAATCGTTTTGGAATTAAATAAGATAAGGTGCCCGAGAGCACTTTAATAAACCTTCGGCGAGTAGTGCAGCTAAGTAAATAGTGCAGCTAGGAAAGCTCGTCTCGACTTTGATCATAGTACGTTCTCGTTCCGATCTGGATTCACTGTAAGCGGTGAGGTTGGTTGTGAGCCGAAGCATCTCAGTCAGCTTTTAAATCATTATACGATCTAGACTTTGATCATAGTACGTTCTCTTTCCGATCTGGATTCGCTGTAAGCGGTGAGGTTGGTCGTGAACCGAAGCATCTCGGTTAGCTTTTAAATCATTGTTGTTTGATTCTTAAACATTCCAGATTTGTCATATTTCCTTAAAGACTCAATCTCTTGGAGTCTCTTTTCGAGTCAATTTCTGTGAAGATTCAGTCTTCCAGAATCTTCTCTTGTGCATTACCTCTTGTTGTTATTCCGTGAAAGTGCCGCGTTATGTATCGTTCCTTCGGTTATTATTCGAGGGACAATGATAGTAAACGGTTACGATCACTCGAACCATTCTGCTTTGTACCCTTGCTAGTCTATTCAAGTAGACTAACCCACGAACATTGTTCTCCGCATGTGGGCTGGTGTCATCCGTTCGATTCGGCACATCAGATAGAGCGAAGATATGAGGAGACTAGATTAACTATGAAGACGACGGTTGTTTTTGGATGTTTTAATAATTTCTTTTAATCAGGTTGAGATCCTTGGGCAGGTGATCATTACGATCACAACCCTTTTTGTAATATATTTTATTAAGACTTCTGCTGTAACTTATTTACTCTGTTATATTGTTTAAAGACTTCCGTTGTACTTTGTTAAACTCTGTGTTTGTCCTATTCGGGATTGGGATGTAATCCCGGGACTCATGTTTCATTTGAACGTTGTTATGTTTTGATTTGGATACTTTGATCATTATGTATCATTGTATGCCTTAAATTGTATTTAAACCGGTAAAGCCTTGGGTGACTCTGGTAAGGAACACTGGGGTCACTGGCGGTAATACCTTTCCAAATGGGTTAAGATTTGGGGGTGTTACAACCATTTTGCTGCGGAGTCTTGGGAGCTGAGAAATTGTGATTAATGCCATTGTTCCTATAGAGGGATAGAAACTGAGAGTTCTCAAATTCTATCCCATGAACAGTACGGATAGACCCTAGAGACTGTCCTACACTCTTCTCAACCGACTTGAGCCAAGATTCAAACTCAACGTACACTTCGTCCTTTGATGACATAAAGAAAGTCCATGTGTACCTGGAATAGTCATCAACAATAACGAATACATAGACTATTCCACCATGGCTCCTTGTGCGCATAGGCCCACAAAGATCCATGTGGATTAGTTCCAGAGGACGAGTAGTGCTTACCTCTTTCTTTGACTTGAAGGAGGACCTTACATGCTTACCTTTGATGCAAGCATCACAAACTTCATTTCTCGTTGCTTCGATCTTAGGAAGACCGTTCACCAGTTCTTGTCTATGAAGTTTGGAAAGAAGTTGAAGACTTGCATGTTCAAACCTCTTATGCCACAGATCTGTTGTCCCGGCAATGGACGACAGACATAGTTCATTCTCAGGGATGAATGCAGGATCAACTTTGTAGACGTTGTTGTCGTAGATCCCTTTGAGTAGAATTTTCCATGTACTTATGCACTCAACATAACAATCATCAGTAGTAAAGACTATCCTATTTTTCTTGTTTTGACACAGCTAAGCCACACTGAATAAGATCAAATTTGAGATTATTCACGAGTGTCACGTTATCCACAGTAATATGGTTAGAAAGCCTTACCTTACCGAGACCACAAACTTCTCCCTTACATTTATTTCCAAAGGTTATTGAACCTCCAGAGGCCTGTTGAAGTGAGGTGAGCCATCCTTTGTTCCCTGTCAGGTAACTTTAGCAAGCACTATGGACATATCGGGAACCTTCCTCACTTCAGCATGTATAGAAAGAGTTACTTTTTGCGAACCCAGACAAACTTAGGCTTTCTGGGTATAGGAGCAACTTATTTGATTTTTGGAGGTTTAGCATTCATTTTCTCTCTAGCAGTACGAGCAAGTCCTTCATTGTGTTTCTTCAGGAGGCACTCTTGTTTGTAGTGACCACAGTACCAACAAATTCTTTGACATTTAAGATCAACATACTTATTCTTTCCAGGCCAAATTGATTTGTTAGCAATCCTAGAATGAAAATCAATATAATTGGACTTACCGCTTTGAGATTGTTTCAACCAAATGGAATGAGCATTCTGTCCATGGTACCAAGCCTTGTTCCCATCAATCGAATTTGAATAGTCTTTGCGATTGTTCCTTCTCGAGGAACTTTCCCCTGTTTCTTGTATAGACTATTTTCCTTCGACTCCAGGACTTTTAGACTTAGTTCCATCAACAGGAAGCTTAGGTTGATAACCAATTCCAAAGCGAGGTACTTCCTTCTTTTCAGTTTTCTTTTCATTCTTGGCCGCTACAAACACAATTCCTTTTGGCTTTCCTTCTGTTCCTCACTGAGTTTAGATAGATCACTAGACAGTTTTACATTGCCTAGTTTTAACATTAATGACTCGGATTGAAGTGAGGAGACAGAGGATTCTAGAGACATGATCTTCTCAGTGAGTTTAGGGCACTCATTGCAAGGACTTGGAGAAGATGATGAAACTTTCTCAAGTTTGAACACTTTTTCTGCCCAACCTTTGTTTTCTTCGATCAAACTTGAGATCGATTCATCCTTTTCTTCAATCTGCTCACTGAGAAGACTGTTCTCATGAACGAGTTTTTTAATGAAGAAAATTAAGTGATCTTTAGACTTACTTTTCAGGCTTGAGATGAGTTCAGATTCATTTACCTCATCCTTGTGCAGACCACTTTTTGATTCATCAATGTCTTCTATGGCCATCAGACAGACATCCCTAGAGTGAGACGATTCCTCGTCATCTGAGTCAGAATCACCCTAGGTTGCGACCATTGCTTGTTCCCCTTCACAAACCTGATGCATTCCTGCTTGTGATTGCCGGATCTATGATCTTGGTGGGAAGTCGCACGCGTCGGATCTGAGGTTGAAGAGAGGGAACGCGGTGTTTGGAGGATGGTTCGCGATGGAGAGCGAGGCCGTAGCGTCGGCAGCGGAGAATATGGACTCGAAAGATCGAGTGAGGGCCGTAGCGTCGGCAGCGAAGGGGATAGACTCGAAAGATCGAGTGATGGATGTAGCGTCGGCGGTGGAGTGAAAGAGATGAGAAGACAAAGTTTTTGGGGGTGACGCAGATCTAAGAGAATGGAGGCAAAAGCTCTCGACAAGTAATCTTAGATTAAAATTATGCGTAACCTAGTAAAGAAGGTTGAGATGACCTTTTATAGTACATAGCGTGACTCGGATGGGCCGAGTCTCGCTTAATGGGCCAGCCCACGCGACACGCGTGGAACACACGCCCCAAAATAAAAATCAAAATACTTAATGTCTCAGGATTTTGTATTCAGTTTCAAAAGAATGCGTTCACTGAATGGTTGAGAGAAGAATGACAGAGAACGCGTTCTCTAGGCTTGGCTGAAGGCGCTTTAGGGAGAATGCGGTCTCTTGTGTGCCTTGGCTGGCGACAACGCGGACTACCATGGATTGTGTCGCGTTGACGATGGCTTTGGCGCGTGATCTTGTTATTGGCCCTACTGAATGCTCATAGCCTCCTCTTCCTCAGTGGCAGTCATGGTGGGGAGGGGCGCATCACCCTCCTCCACTTGGTAGTGAAGCGTCCCCGCTTCACCATCATCGAAATCTGGCTCCACATAAGGCTCCAAGTCGGTGATGTTGAATGTCGCGTGGACAACGTAGTCGGGTGGAAGCACGATCTCGTATGCGATGTCCCCAATTGTCTTCATAACACAAAAAGGCCCATCACCACGTGGGGCCAGCTTGGATTTGCATTTAGCTGGAAAACGGCCTTTGCGAAGGTGCACCCATACCAAGTCCCATGGGGCAAATATAACGCGGCGGCGCCCACGGTTGTGCTGTTTGGCATATTGATCAGTGCAGCGTTCCAGTTGTTCCCGCGTTCTCTGATGTAGATCCTGGATCATCGCGGCGCGGTTGGCCGTGCTAGGGTGCTCATTGTCCTTCAAAGGACGCGGCAGCATGTCCAGTGGAGTCAGTGGGTTTCTGCCATAGACCACCACGAACGGAGTGAGCTTCGTCGCGGAGTGTCTGGACCTGCTGTAAGAAAACTCAACAATAGCAAGTAAGTCCTCCCAACGCTTTGGGTTGGATTTGAGCATGGTCCTAAGGAGGGCCCCTAGGGTTCGATTGGTCACCTCAGTTTGACCATCTGTTTGAGGGTGGTAGCTAGTTGAAAACAACAGTTTGGTACCCAACTTCCCCCAAAGTGTTCTCCAGAAAAGGCCTACGAATTTGGTATCACGATCACTCACGACAGACCTAGGTATCCCATGTAAACGGACCACGTTGTCAAAGAACAACGCGGCGATCTCACTAGCAGTGTGTGTGGTCTTACACGCGATAAAATGGGCCATTTTGGAAACCTTGTCCACAACTATAAAGATTGAATCCTTACCCTTTCGAGAGAGAGGCAAACATGTGATGAAGTCCATAGACAAATCTTCCCAAGGGCCTAATGGGATGGGTAGAGGCGTGTAGAGACCATAGGGATGGGATGTAGATTTAGCGCGTTGACACGTGACACAACTGGTGCAATATCGCGTCACCTGGGTGGTCATGCGCGGCCAAAAGAAATGCTCGCGAAGATCAGCTACAGTCTTAGTAACCCCAAAATGACCGCGTCCTTCATGGGCTTCCTGGATGAGGAGTTTCCTAATAGGTGAACTAGGAATGCACAAGCGCCCTGCCTTGTACAGGTACCCCTCATGGAAGAAATACGTTTCAAACTCGCGGTCCCTAAGACAGTGTTCTACAATTGGCTTAAAGAAGGGATCAATCAGATATAAATCCTTAATCAACGCGAAGCCAAGAACTTTAGACTGAAGATGAGTAAGGAGAGCATACCAGTTGATGCGTTCCTGCTTGTGATTGCCGGATCTATGATCTTGGTGGGAAGTCGCACGCATCGGATCTGAGGTTAAAGAGAGGGAACACGGTGTTTGGAGGATGGTTCGCGATGGAGAGCGAGGCCGTAGCGTCGGCAGTAGAGAATATGGAATCGAAAGATCGAGTGAGGGTCGTAGCGCTGGCAGCGGAAGGGTTAGACTCGAAAGATCGAGTGATGGACTGATAAGTGCTATTTTGTACCACTTATCTAAGGATTATTACCAGGTTTGAGACGCCATTTGGTTAGATTTAGAGCACAATTGAAGATTATGGAGTTAGAGTGGAGAAGTGTGGTTTTGGTGGTCTGGAGGAGCTAATTGAAGACATCCAGAGAAAGAGGAGTTGACCACTTGAGAAGACGTTGAAAATCCATGAAGAAACCACAATGAAGAGAGAAGGATGCCGCCCCGCGGTGGGAGATGGCGCCCCGCGGCCACGCGAGGCAAATCATCTGAATTTAATACAAGCCCGCGCCGCGTGATTGCTGGAAATAGAAGAAGTTGGGCCGTGAAGAGGAAATAAGGCCCAATTTGGAGGAAAAGGCCCACGAAGGAGATATCAGCCCACGTGAGTGAAAAAGCTGGAGAATGCGCGTGTTGGATTTGAAGCAGCGAAAGCGGGAGATGAATTGGAGGGTGACGTCATGGTGGCATCAGCGAGAAGTTGTTGGATGTTGGGCCGAGCTGATGCAATTGAAGTGG
The DNA here is from genome assembly GCA_027886185.1 of Rheum nobile. Classification (NCBI taxonomy): domain Eukaryota; kingdom Viridiplantae; phylum Streptophyta; class Magnoliopsida; order Caryophyllales; family Polygonaceae; genus Rheum; species Rheum nobile. The sequence continues at coordinate 2,797,267 of WOAB01000546.1, read as the reverse complement.
GCCGTTGCTGCTGATGGTGTTGGGCCGCCGAGCTGCTTATTGTTGGGCCGTGCTGGGACAAGAAGCTGCTGATCGAGATTGCTTGCGAGAGAAGGCGGGGCCGAGCTGTTGGCTTCGTTCGGATGGGATTAATTTCCCTTATTCATTTATTTACTTACCTTTTATTAGTTTTATTATTATTTCCTTTTATTATTTTTACAATCTTTTAGGTTTAGGTTAAATACTCTTTGTTAACCTAGTTGACATTACGTTAGAATTCAGTTTTAGTTCGTAGTTTTGCCTCCGGGGTTCCAACCCATGGAGAACTAAACACCTTTGTTCTACTAGACGTTTGAAGCAATACAGTTGATGTGGTTGTGAGATTTATATTCCTTGTTCTTATTCTTATGTGTGTTGGATTGATTCTCTTGGTTATATTGAAATTGATTTATGTTGGTTTATCTAGAGTTGCTAACTAGGTTTATCGATATTTATCATATTGCTAGGATTGCATATAGGGGTTTCGAGTGCATATCTAGTGGCAAACACAATTGTGCGTATAGGGGTTCCGAGCGTACAATTGTGTGTGAGAATCAATTGCATGTTAAGTAGGGGAGTGAGTACTTGTACGTCTTTCTACTTGCATGTATCATATATCCTTGTGTGTATTGCTATTGCTTTGTTGGTGGTAAAGTATCCCGGTCTGGTACCGCGTGATAGGCGTGACTGGCGTATTTTATCATTGGCATAGTAATAAGTCTATCGACAACTGTGAGAATCGGTAGTACTTAAGATCAGGGTGGGAACAACCATAAGAATAGTTAAAGAACTTGGATTTAATAGATTTCAGTGATCGACTTATATCTCTGTATTGTGGATCTCGTTCTAGTGGAACTACTTTCCCCATTCATATTCTCAAGTCAACTAAACCTGTTTACTTTGCTCTGTGTTTGATAATCAAAACCCCCATTTCCTATTACTTTGCATGCTTATAGACACATAGATTGATTACTTCCTCCCTGTGGATTCGACCCTTGCTTGCCTCTACTACTTGTTTAGGTTTGTTAGGATTTTATTTGTTTAGGTGTTACGACGACAACCCCTATCAAATTGGCACCGTTGCCAGGGAGGCAAGATTTGATCTTTCTTTGTGTTTGTTCGTGTGCGTGTTACTTTGGTGTGGACCTATCTTACGGTCCACACCTGTGCTACTGACTTTTGTTTTTCCTTTTTGATTTTTTGTCACAGATATGGATTTCTGGGGAGAGCCGTGCGATAACTCATACCCTTGCTCTTTCTCTCCAGAGAGGGGATACGACCCAACTCCCAGTGCAGCAAGGCCAACTAATGCCTGCAGAATCTATCGCGATGCGCTGCACACCACTGATGATTGTCCAGGACTTCCCGCATTCAGAGCAGCAGTAAATGCACGTCGAGGTCTGAACTCGCAGGGACCGAGGCAGGAGCCATATCCGGACACTTACAACTCAGGGTGGAGGGAGCACTATAACCTAGTTCCATATGAAAATCAACGACAGTGTTCGCCTGCACCCAATGCTGATGTACTCAGGACCCTGATGTAAAGTATAGCAACTGTGGCCCAGAACGTGATCTCAATGCATACAACCATGGCCCAGAGTGTCCAACAACAACAAGAGGCGATTTCCAGTCTCCAAAGCCAAGTTGACCAACTGAGTCAAGCGTTGATTGAGTCGAAGTCTGCTGAAAAGGAGTGCGATCGTGAGATGGAGAACATCGCCCACCGCCCCGCGTCACCCGTCACCGCGACCCGACGTGAAGTCCCAGTTATCTCACCGCCCCGCGGCGAGACTGACCGTGACCCGGCGGCGTGCCTCAGTATCTCCACCGTGACCTCAATACCCCGCGGCAATGACTGCCGCCCCGCGGTGGACGAAGTACCTCCTAGTGCGACCTCGCCACGGCCCGGTGTCCAAAATTTCAGATATGCTGGTGAGGTTTGGGTGGATCCTTACGGGGTTGCACGGCAGGTGCTTTCTGAGGAGGAGAACTTCTTTGGAGATGAGTGGAGCGACGATGAGGAGGAGTGCTGTGATCGCGAAAATACTCCAGAGACAATCGCCCCGGCAGTCCCCGATCCTCTAGAGGCTGCCTTTGATGAGTTTGTGCATCTCAACTCCTTCCCGCTTGTTCCGCTGCGGCCCGTCGCGCCCCTCCTTGAGGCTTCCCGAGTTACTCAAAGGCCGAAGAACAAAGTGGATATCTATGAGGCCTTCAGTAACTGCCTAAAAACCGTCCCCTTGGTCACACTGGCGGACAACACCCCTCGCAGCAAGGAAATGTTAAAGGTGCTGGGTATGATTAAGAAGAAACCGAAGGGGAGGCACAAGAAGGAGAACTTGACTCAAGTGGTGAATTCTTACATGCTGGATACGGGGCAGCACATACATGCAGCCCCTGAGATGCTGGGTAGGCCATTTCTGAAAATGGCAAGTGCGTTCATGGGTATGCACAATGGTCCACCCACAAAGAAGTGCACAAGCATGGGGGAGAGGCTCAACAGGGAGTATACAAAGAGGCATCCCCCTGATATAGATCTCAGGTGCTCAAAAGCTAGGACCAACCCGAGTTGAGGAGGCTGGAGTAGTATGTCAAGTCATGACAATAACTAAGGCGATGTCCGGGAGGCAACCCGAGGTATGTTTTACTTTCTTTGTTTTTCTTTCTTTCTTTATTTCTTGCATTAGTTTTGCTTGTTTTTGCTTTGTTTTTGTTTTGGTTTTTGTTTCCGACTAACCTGTAGGGAAGAGACCCATGCCTACTGAAGAAGGTGTTTACCACCAATGTAAGTCTTCTCTTCCCTACACTAAGTCACCCCCCGAAAAAAACTTAAACGGGGGGCAAAAAAAAAAAAAAAAAAAGAGTTCTACCGAGGCCAGCTGTCCAGAGTTCCCCATGGAGATGGTGCACATCATGTTGTCAAGGAGGAAACCTTAGCCCTACACATTATTTGGCAACGATGATGGCCCTACAATTGGCAGTTGAGGAGGAGGAACACTAGAGCCCCCAACATGATCATATATGGGCTCCACCATGTGTTCCTAGAAGGTCGTATGACCCCGCCATACTATGTTTTACCACTATTCACCAAAGTGGTTTCCTATGGTTGCACGGTAGGAGAAGATTATAGAGTTGATGAAGACACCCGCCCAACACCAGAGACATGGGCATTTATTGAGAAGACCGCCAGCGATCACCTACAGTGTCCAAGCAGCTTGGCAACGTTTGTGAGTTATTTTTTTTGCTTTTCCCTCTGCTTTCTATTCTTTTGTCTTTCATTACATTGAGGACAATGCAATGTTTAAGCATGGGGGAGAGTTCTATACTTGCTACGTTGTTGAGGAGAGAAAAAAATGAAAAAAGCCAAAAAATTGAAAAAAGGCATACATTTGAAATCCTGGGATAGGTCGAAAACCCGAAAGGGCGGCCTAGGTAATAAGCAGGTGGCTTGGACCAGCATTAGGCTGGGGTAATATGTGTTCAAGAGTGACGTGAGCTTATGTGAGTACATCTATTGGAAAATGAAATGAGTGGCTTGGTGAAAACCCGAAAGGGCGCCTTGGCAAAATGAGTGAAAAAGAAGAAGAGTGATTCTAGGATTTCTCATTATTCTTGGCGAGGCGTCATAAGAAGAGGAGTCAAAGAAGGATTGTCGGGTAGGTCACTCTGGAGGGACTCTGGAGGGATAAGAAGAAAGATGGGAGATAGGATTAGAATTTATTCACTCTATGGTGTTTGGGATAAGCTTGGGGGAAGTACTCTGCTTAGCTTGGATGTGTGGGGTGTTGAGATTTATTGATTTTGGTGTTGTGTTGTGCTGAGCTTATTTTGTATGGTTGCCTAGAGTTTATTATTGGGTGTGATTCTTGGATGATTGAGTTTTCTATGCTTCCTGAAACCTTGGGGATTGATTGGAGGAGTAGGTTGACTTTGGCTTACTCGAGGACGAGCAAGGTTTAAGCATGGGGGATTTGATAAGTGCTATTTTGTACCACTTATCTAAGGATTATTACCAGGTTTGAGGCGCCATTTGGTTAGATTTAGAGCACAATTGGAGATTATGGAGTTAGAGTGGAGAAGTGTGGTTTTGGTGGTCTGGATGAGCTAATTGAAGACATCCAGAGAAAGAGGAGTTGACCACTTGAGAAGACGTTGAAAATCCATGAAGAAACCACAATGAAGAGAGAAGGATGCCGCCCCGCGGTGGGAGATGGCGCCCCGCGGCCACGCGAGGCAAATCATCTGAATTTAATACAAGCCCGCGCCGCGTGATTGCTGGAAATAGAAGAAGTTGGGCCGTGAAGAGGAAATAAGGCCCAATTTGGAGGAAAAGGCCCACGAAGGAGATATCAGCCCACGTGAGTGAAAAAGCTGGAGAATGCGCGTGTTGGATTTGAAGCAGCGAAAGCGGGAGATGAATTGGAGCATGACGTCATGGTGGCATCAGCGAGAAGTTGTTGGATGTTGGGCCGAGCTGATGCAATTGAAGTGGGCCATTGCTGCTGATGGTGTTGGGCCGCCGAGCTGCTTATTGTTGGGCCGTGCTGGGACAAGAAGCTGCTGATCGAGATTGCTTGCGAGAGAAGGCGGGGCCGAGCTCTATTTCTCCTTTACCCCAAGGTGAAACTATTCTTCTCCAGCTCGAAGCGGAGAAATCTAGCATTTTTACTCCTAAGACCATTAAATGGAAGGATATAACTATCCCTGAATCTCTAGAAGTAGCCAACGACAACCCTCCTAGGGACCTAGAGCAGCAAGAAGTCTCTCAAATCATTGAGGAATCTGATGGAAGAGTTCTCATTAGATTCAGTTCTTTCAGAGAAAATACAGCCAATAGACCCAGCTTTGTCCCTGCTAGAAGTTCTATTAACGACCCGTTCTACTCCGTGAGAAGCGAGTTCACTAGAACAGGTTCTTTAAGTAGAGATCATATAGATTTTACCCCTCCGCTTCCTAGAATCATTACTCAGAATGAGGAAGAATCGGTGGGTACCACTTCTCCTACAGCAAGCTATATGCATAACCAATCCACACTCAATGTTATAAGCAAAGAAGGCTTTACCATTGATAAGGAATATCTTAGAAAAGATTTCTATGGACCCAGCAATGATGCCAAGAGAGAATGGTTTATGCAATTTGATAAAGACTGTAGAGACAAAATCCAAGAGAAATATTACAAGGAGATGAATAAACTCCGAACTAATATTCTTTTCTTCAGATGGTTCTCTATATATTTATCTAGGAAAAACATTAGTGACCCTTTCCATCTTCCTTCTCTAAAAGTCCAGAAAAGGATTACTAAGACTTGGAATCATTTTCCTTCTGGAACCAGTATTTATGTCCATCCTCCTCTCAAAAGTATCATTATAAAACATGATAATGAGGATCTTAGGGCCGACCCCTTTAAGAAAGGAAGGCAAGAACAGGACAATAGTCAAACTAATCTGGGGGACATCAAAAAGATTTACTCCCAAAACAATTACAGCAATCAGATCCTTCATACCATTTCTGAGCAAATAGATCAGATCCATCTTGGTATTGATAAAGGATTTAATCCTCCAAAGTTCCCAAGAGATATTAGTAGACCACACTTCCAAGCTGAAAGTGTTCCTAATAAACTCTTAAGCAATATCAGTCTCAACCCTCCATCAATCTCTGACAGATTAAATCAGAGAATTGATACTTTTCAACTGGCCGTCAACCAGAGGATTGACAATGTCCATGCATCCTCCTCTAGGCCTACAAACACCCCTCCTCCTGCTAATATCAACTGCTTAAAGAACAAAGGCGAAAGCAGCAAAAGTTCTATAAGCATCATCAGTAGCTCTAGCCAGGAAGAGGCTACTGCTAACAAAATAGCTTTTCTAGGTTCCAAATCTCCTGAGATTAATAAACTCAGAAGAAGAGGAGACAGAACTCAGCATTACTCCAAAAGATTTGGGGTACAAGCTGATACCAGAAACTACTATAACAGACCTACTCCTCCTGATCTGCAATATGAGGAAAGAGCAAAATTCAGGTCTTCTGATTACAACGGAACATCAATCTATGAATGGAACATAGATGGAAAATCAGAAGGAGAAATTATGAATACCCTTCAAGAAATGGGAATGGCAAAAACTGCATATAGGTTGCAAAATCAGGATGATAAGATAGCAGCATGTCTTATAATCCAAGGATTCACCGGTCAGCTCAAATACTGGTGGGATAATGCTTTAACCCTACAACAACAACTAGATATCCTTAACTCAACCATCTCCTCTGAAGATGATGAAGGAAGAATATCTGCTGAGAAAAATGCAACCAATCAACTTATATATGCAATAAGTATGTACTTTGTTGGAAACCCGCATGAAGAACTCCAATCTGGTAAGATCACTCTTACAGAACTTAGATGTCCAACTCTAAGTGATTACAGGTGGTACAAAGACGTGTTCATCACCTATGTTCTCAAAAGACCAGACTGCAATGAAGCATTCTGGAAAGAAAGATTTGTCTCAGGTCTTCCTTCCCTTTTTTCCAAAAGAATTGTTACCAAGCTCAAAGAAAACGTAGGAACCGATGAAATTCCTTGGAAAGACATTACCTACGGACAGCTTGGAGCATTCATCAAAAAGGAGGGCTTAGCATTATGCACTGAATTAAAAATTCAGGCAAAATACGGGGGAGAAAAAGGTAGATCCAGAAGTGAAATGGGAAACTTTTGTGAAGCCTTTGGCTTAGAAAAGATCCAAGCCCCCTCTAGAGCTAGAAAAGAGAGGTCTCATAAACCCAAAAGAGATTTCTTCAAACGCTCTAAAAGTAGCAGACCTAATACTAGCAAATATAATGAACCTACTAGACCCATTTATGGGAAAAAGATTGTCTGTTACAAATGTCGCAAGCCAGGACACAAAGCCAACAATTGTCCTACAAAGCAAAAGATCAACGAAATATTCAAAAATGAACCTGATCTCAAAGAGAAACTTGAAAAGCTTCTCCTCAATGATACTGACTCCGACAACGAGGTTATTTATGAACTCAATCATAACTCCTCTAGTTCGGACAGTGAACCCCCTCAGCATTTCTGCAATGTTATCACCAAGGCTGAAAGAGAAGAAGCTCTTTTAGATCTCATTAACCAAATCCCTGACCCTCAAATAAAGAAAGAATACTTCATGAAACTGAAAGACTCTATCTTTCGGGAACATAAACCAGCATTTGATAAACCTTTTAGCATTTCTAAACTCTTTGAAAATCAACCTAGCAGCAGCATCCTTGGTACTAAAGTTACCATCAAAGACCTCCAAACCGAAGTCAACACTCTCAAAAAGGAAGTTAAAGAACTTCAAGAGAATGTTAGACTAAGAGACTCCATGGATGATCTTATAGAAGCAAGAATTATCAGACTAGAATCCAATAATGAATCTAGCGATAGTCCCAATTCTTCTAACAGGTCCAGTCAAGGATCTATTAAAACTAGAGCCTCTTCCTCTACCAGCAAAGCTCCTCTTTTTCAGGTTTTAGATGGCCTTCCTTCGCAAATTAATAATGTTCAAAATAACACTTTCCTTGCAACTCTTAACAACATAGAATACCAGAAATGGTATTGTCCTATTAAAATCAAAATACATGATTTCACTCTCAACACTATAGCCCTAATTGACAGTGGAGCCGATCTCAACTGCATTAGAGAAGGTCTTTTAGAGTCTAAGTATTTTGAGAAATCAAATGAAAGACTTCTTAATGCTAGCGGCGTTAAAATGCAATTAAATTATAAAGTCCCAGAAGCCTCCGTCTGCAGTAATGGATGGTGTCTTCGCAACTCCTTTGTTCTCCTAAAAGATCTTGACCAAGAGGTCATTTTAGGATCTCCCTTTCTAACTCAGCTTTATCCCTTTTCTGTCGATAGAGAAGGAATTCATGCTAAAATCTTAGGCAAAAGCCTAGATTTTCCTTTTCTATCTCCTGTCAAGAGTAGAGACCTTGACCTTCTTCAATCTACCACTATTAGAAAACAAATAAACAGCATTAGACACAAGAAAACCTTCATTAATGATTTAGTTAATGAAATTGGTTTCATGAAGATCGAAGAAAGATTGCAAAACCCCATTTGGCAGACAAAAATCCTAGACTTAGAAAATCTATTCAAAGATCAAGTCTGCTCTGATATTCCTAATGCTTTCTGGGATAGAAAGAAACATGAAGTCTCTCTTCCCTATGAAAAGAATTTTCAGGAAAGAAATATCCCTACTAAAGCTAGACCCATTCAAATGAACAAGGAACTTTTAGAAGTTTGCAAAAAGGAAATTGAAACTCTATTAGCCAAAGGGCTAATTAGAAAGTCTCAATCTCCCTGGAGTTGTGCTGCCTTCTATGTCATGAACGCGGCCGAAAAAGAAAGAGGTGTCCCTAGACTTGTCATCAACTACAAACCTCTTAATCAAGTTTTGCAATGGATCAGATATCCTATCCCTAATAAAAGAGACCTCCTCAATAGACTCTTTGAGGCTAAAGTCTTTTCCAAATTTGATATGAAAAGTGGCTATTGGCAGATTCAAATTATAGAAAAAGATAAATACAAGACTGCCTTTACCGTCCCTTTTGGCCATTACGAATGGAATGTTATGCCATTCGGCCTTAAGAATGCCCCTTCTGAGTATCAGAGAATCATGAACGATATCCTGAACCCCTACTCAGATTGGCTTATTGTCTACATAGACGATATTCTCATTTTCTCTCAGACCTTAGAAGAACATTCTAAGCATCTGAACATCTTCCTCCATGTCATAAAAAGAAATGGATTAGTCTTATCTGCTACCAAGATGAAACTCTTCCATACCAAGATCAGGTTTCTTGGTCATGACATTTATCAGCAATCTATTAAACCCATCCAAAGAAGCCTTGAGTTTACAGACAAGTTCCCTGATGAAATCAAGGATAAAACTCAATTACAAAGATTCCTTGGATGCCTCAATTACATTTCTGATTTCTTCCCAGATCTCAGACAACTTTGCATTCCTCTATTCTTAAGACTTAAGAAGAACCCTCCTCTTTGGGGTCCTGACCAAACCAAAGCTGTTCAAACCATCAAAAGCAAGATTAAATTTCTTCCCTGCCTTGGCCTTCCTCAGCCCAGTGCTTTTATGATAGTAGAAACAGATGCCTCAAACATTGGTTTTGGGGGTATCCTCAAGCAAAGAATCCTTCCTCATAGCAAAGAAGAACTGGTTAGGTTCTACTCTGGTTATTGGGCAGGACCACAGACTAATTACAGTACTATCAAAAAGGAAATCCTTTCTATTGTCGCTTGCATTTCCAAATTTCAAGATGATTTGTACAATAAATCTTTTCTTCTTAGGGTCGACGCAAGTCTGCAAAAGAAATCCTCCAAAAGGATGTTCAAAATATTGTTTCAAAACAAATTTTCGCCAGATGGCAAGCAATTTTATCTGTCTTTGATTTTGAAATCGAGTTCATTAAAGGAGAAAATAATTCCCTATCTGATTTTCTTACAAGGGAATTTCTGCAGGGTAAATCCTGTCCTTGAAGACTATTTTTCAGCACTTGCCTGGAACCATTGATATGGCCCCTTTTCCAAACCTCAAGTTTGGTCAAGACACTCAAAAAACTTACTACACCTTTTTTCGTGTCTACGAAGCACAAAAGCAACTTCGTCAAACCTCAAAAGAATCCTTTCACTCAGATTGGCTCAAGAAAGTCATTCTCAACAGTGAAACCAAAATTCTCCATATTAGGCAAACTGCTGCAGATAAACACATTTCCAAAAAACTGCAAGTCTCTAACATTCCTTTTTAACTTGTTCTTACATTTTACAGGAATGGCGGGGAGGGGAAACCCTCGTAAACAGACAGTTCAAGACTACGCCTCGGCTAGTCCCACACCGGCAAAAGCAATTGTTTCCACCAAAAATCAATTTCAATCTTTATCCCAATTCCCAAACCTTTCAAACAGTCCTCTAAACCCGAGGACTCCACAAAAAACCGACAAACAAAAACCCTCTAAGCATTTCCACAAATATGCTCTCAAACCACAATCCATTCAAAACATTTGCCTCACTAAAGAGTTCAAAACTCCTGACCCAAAGGACTTTGGACCTTTCATAAAAAACCTCTTCTCAAAAGATTTCCAATGGTTTCCTTCTGACCCAGCAAAAAATCAAAAGTTCTATGAGTTCATCCTAGTAGACTCTGAATCTGCTGAGATTTCTCATACCAGAGATGAGAATGACCCTAGTCTCATCATCTTCTCAAAATGCAAAATCCTCAATATTATCACTAGAGAGTCTTGGGGAGATCCCGCCTCTCAAAAGCAATTCTCAATCCCCTTCTGGCCCAAAGGTTACTCATATTTCGATTATAGGGATGCCTGGTCAAAAGCATTTCTTATTCGAGCATTCAACCATTCTTGGTTCTTTTTCTTTGCAAAAACCTGCAACAATAGCCTACCAGTCTGGTTTTATGATTGGTGGAACTATTTTGGTCCCATACCAGAAATATACCCTGAAGAAGCTAAGCAATCTTACGACTTCTTCATCAAGCATTGTCCAGTACAAGACTACATCAAACCTATCCAATTTCACAAATGCACAGCGATACCCTGGATACTCTGCTGGATTTACGAGTTACACCAAACTCTACCAGACCCTCTTCCTTGGTCGCTTTGCCGCAAATATAAAGTTAGATGGTGGGAAAAGATAGATCCTGAAGCCTTTTCCTTAGCAAACATTCAAGCAATCTTTAAGTCTAAAGAAGCCCCTTCTGCCTCAACAAAAGAGCTTGTAATCCATCCAACAGGAGTCCCTGTGACTACTAAAAGGCAATCACATATCTCAGATCAAGACTGGCTTGAGTTCCAAGAATACAAAAGTTACAAAGAACTCAAGTCCAAGCAAACCCAATCAGTAATTGTCTCTTCAGATACCAGCAAGAAGACTTGGGCTCAAAAGGTCCAAGAAGAAGATGATCAAGCAAGCTCTTCAAATCAAACCCAGCACTATGAGTTTGATCCGGAACAGTTCGCACAAGACCCTTATGCCCAGTAAAGAATCCAGACCAGCTTTGCAAGAAAGGTTCAAGCCCAGTTAACTTTTCAAAACAAGGCCCATCAAGACTACATCAGCAAGCCCATCATTCCTGATGTCGGTACAAGCAAACAAAAGATAACAGAACAAAAACAAGTGCTTGTCTCTTTCAACTTTAGCACCAGACAAGTGCCTGTCTCCATCAAGCAAAAACAACAAAGCATCCGTGATTACATCACTACCTCCACTGTACACGTAAACAGTTGTACGGCGCCTAGTATAGTGCCTTCAGATTGCAAATTTCATTTTCTATTTAAACCATAAGCCCTCACTTGTTAGAGGCAGGTCGAAAAACACGCTCTCTCTCCTTTTTAAAGCTTTATTCTCTTCTGTCTCTCTGTAAGTTTCTTTTCACGTTCTTTGTAAATAATCCAGTTATCAAGTTTTCTTGTGTTTCTTCTGACATTTTCTTGCTATATTTCCTGGGATATCATTTGGTATCAGAGCCATGTTTTAATCATCCGTCTTACTATTCATCATCATTTTTATTGTTTTCGTTACTGGTTTACTTCCTAGTTTTGATCTTTGACTGTGGGCACAGTGTTTGGTTTATACCCGTAAGATCCGTTTGGTCAGCTTGCGTTTAGGTGGTCCCGGTGGTAGGTCCCACTGTTATCAGCCAAAGATCAACCTCTTTCTAGTAAACCTTTAGCCTCTACAATGCAAACATGACTGAACGTGTTAGACGACTGTTTAGACACGGTTCTAGTAGCAATCCTAGCCCTATAATCCATAGCAATGAAGATATGTTCACTTTAGAACATGAAAATCTTGATAGCTGGACTATTCCAGACAACCCGCATTCTGTTTATAAAACAGGCATTTCTGACCTTTTTAGAGCATGTAGCATTAAGCATCATGAGGAGACCATATGCCTCACCAAGGAACAGCAATCCATTAGGCTTCTTAATCCTAACTCTATGAAGAACTACATAGGAAAAGGATTTCGCTTTATGCATCTTGGATTAATCCAAATAGCTTTAAAACCCTTGCATAGAAAAGGCATAGATTCGCCTGTCTTTCTAGCCCTTAGAGATGATAGGTTCAAATCCTACAAAAACTCTATCCTAGCAATTATCCAATCCAACGTGTGCAATGGTCCTATCTTCTTCAACTGTGCTCCTAATTTCTCTGTTGATTTAATAGATCCTAGAGTCTGTCAAACCCTCATCTTAGATATTAAGATGCTAAATAATGACTGCAAACAGTTCACTAAGAACTTTGCCATCATTTACAGACTTCATATCAAACTCATATGGTATCAGAGCATATGAGTTTGATATGAAGTCTGTAAATGATGGCAAAGTTCTTAGTGAACTGTTTGCAGTCATTATTTAGCATCTTAATATCTAAGATGAGGGTTTGACAGACTCTATGATCTGTTAAATCAACAGAGAAATTAGGTGTGATTCTTGGATGATTGAGCTTATTTTGTATGGTTGCCTAGAGTTTATTATTGGGTGTGATTCTTGGATGATTGAGTTTTCTATGCTTCTTGAAACCTTGGGGATTGATTGGAGGAGTAGGTTGACTTTGGCTTACTCGAGGACGAGCAAGGTTTAAGCATGGGGGATTTGATAAGTGCTATTTTGTACCGCTTATCTAAGGATTATTACCAGGTTTGAGGCGCCATTTGGTTAGATTTAGAGCACAATTGGAGATTATGGAGTTAGAGTGGAGAAGTGTGGTTTTGGTGGTCTGGAGGAGCTAATTGAAGACATCCAGAGAAAGAGGAGTTGACCACTTGAGAAGACGTTGAAAATCCATGAAGAAACCACAATGAAGAGAGAAGGATGCCGCCCCGCGGTGGGAGATGGCGCCCCGCGGCCACGCGAGGCAAATCATCTGAATTTAATACAAGCCCGCGCCGCGTGATTGCTGGAAATAGAAGAAGTTGGGCCGTGAAGAGGAAATAAGGCCCAATTTGGAGGAAAAGGCCCACGAAGGAGATATCAGCCCACGTGAGTGAAAAAGCTGGAGAATGCGCGTGTTGGATTTGAAGCAGCGAAAGCGGGAGATGAATTGGAGCATGACGTCATGGTGGCATCAGCGAGAAGTTGTTGGATGTTGGGCCGAGCTGATGCAATTGAAGTGGGCCATTGCTGCTGATGGTGTTGGGCCGCCGAGCTGCTTATTGTTGGGCCGTGCTGGGACAAGAAGCTGCTGATCGAGATTGCTTGCGAGAGAAGGCGGGGCCGAGCTGTTGGCTTCGTTCGGATGGGATTAATTTCCCTGATTCGTTTATTTACTTACCTTTTATTAGTTTTATTATTATTTCCTTTTATTATTTTTACAATCTTTTAGGTTTAGGTTAAATACTCTTTGTTAACCTAGTTGACATTACGTTAGAATTCAGTTTTAGTTCGTAGTTTTGCCTCCGGGGTTCCAACCCATGGAGAACTAAACACCTTTATTCTACTAGACGTTTGAAGCAATACAGTTGATGTGGTTGTGAGATTTCTATTCCTTGTTCTTATTCTTATGTGTGTTGGATTGATTCTCTTGGTTATATTGATATTGATTTATGTTGGTTTATCTAGAGTTGCTAACTAGGTTTATCGATATTTATCATATTGTTAGGATTGCATATAGGGGTTCCGAGTGCATATCTAGTGGCAAACACAATTGTGCGTATAGGGGTTCCGAGCGTACAATTGTGTGTGAGAATCAATTGCATGTTAAGTAGGGGAGTGAGTACTTGTACGTCTTTCTACTTGTATGTATCCTATATCCTTGTGTGTATTGCTATTGCTTTGTTGGTGGTAAAGTATCCCGGTCTGGTACCGCGTGACAGGCGTGACTGGCGTATTTTATCATTGGCATAGTAATAAGTCTATCGACAACTGTGAGAATCGGTAGTAATTAAGATCAGGGTGGGAACAACCATAAGAATAGTTAAAGAACTTGGATTTAATAGATTTCAGTGATCGACTTATATCTCTGTATTGTGGATCTCGTTCTAGTGGAACTACTTTCCCCATTCATATTCTCAAGTCAACTAAACATGTTTACTTTGCTCTGTGTTTGATAATCAAAACCCCCATTTCCTGTTACTTTGCATGCTTATAGACACATAGATTGATTACTTCCTCCCTGTGGATTCGACCCTTGCTTGCCTCTACTACTTGTTTAGGTTTGTTAGGATTTTATTTGTTTAGGTGTTACGACGACAACCCCTATCATGGACATAGCGTCGGCGGCGGAGTGAAAGAGATGAGAAGACAGAGATTTTGGGGGTGACGCAAATCTAAGAGAATGGAGGCAAAATCTCTCGACAAGTAATTTTAGATTAAAATTATGCGTAACCTAGTAAAGAAGGTTGAGATGACCTTTTATAGTACATAGTGTGACTCGGATGGGCCGATTCTCGCTTAATGGGCCAACCCACGCGATACGCGTGGAACACACGCCCCAAAATAAAAACCAAAAAACTTAATGTCTCAGGATTTTGTATTCAGTTTCAAAAGAACGCGTTCACTGAATGGATGAGAGAAGAATGACAGAGAACGCGTTCTCTGGGCTTGGCTGAAGGCGCTTTAGGGAGAACGCGGTCTCATGTGTGCCTTGGCTGGCGACAACACGGACCACCATGGATTGTGTCACGTTGACGATGGCTTTGGCGCGTGATCTTGTTATTGGCCCTACTAAGCGAATGCTCATAGCCTCCTCTTCCTTAGTGGCAGTCATGGTGGGGAGGGGCGCATCAGAACCGGAGGAAGACCTGCCTTCTTCTTGAAGCATTTTTTGGCAAAATGTCCTTTGTTTTGAGAGTGGTAACAAACGACATCCTTCGTGTCTTTGTTCCCTTCGGAGGAACGCGGGATGCCCTTGTTTCGAGACCATATCTTTTTCATTGCTCTAGTGATGAGAGCCATATCTTCATCTCCAATAGTATTGCTTGACGACATCTTTCCTGCAAAGTCTTTAATGAAAACAATCTAGAGAACCTCGCTCTGATACCAATTGTTGGATCGTTAGAGTTACGTCTGAGGGAACAAAGGTTTTGTTCCCACAAAAGGTGCAGCGGAATAATATAGCAAGAAAGATAAAGTAACGAACTCACGATGTATAGTGGAAACCCCAATCAGGCAAATAACTAATCAAGGAAAAACCACTACCTTCAAGCTTCTCGCTTGAAAGTATTTTGAAGCGTCTACTTGTCTTATTGATTTCTTGTTTGATTACACTTATAGCATGGACTCCAAACCCTAGACTTCCCACCTAGATTTGAAACTCTCTTCTACAACGGTGAATACGAACTCAACCCTCTAAGACTCACAAACTCTTCACTCTTTTTTTCTTCTCAGTTTAATGCTCTGAGTTCGTACATAGAAAATGAATCCACACTCCTATAAATACAACTCGTCTAAAACTCAATCGTAACAAGATACAAATCTTTCTAAACTAGGTAACAAGAAGATATAAATTGGTTGGAAGAATAATATCCTAACCGTCTACATTATCTAAGGAAGGAATTCCTAAAATAATATAATCGGTCATAAGATATAATTCTTCTCTCTCCAAATATATTATCTTAGGAAAGATTTCTTAAGATAATACATTCGGATTTCTCTCTCCGCATCTTCTCTTCGGCGAGATCCTTCCAGCAGAAATCCTTCTCTCTTGACCGCGTGATCTTCCAAGACAGTTTCCATAATTTTCACGCTGAATATCTTTCAATCCATTTGCAGCTTGATTGATGTTCGCCGTTGATGTTCCTTGAGAGGTAACAAAGCATGTGGAGATCGCTTTGTTCCCTCTACAATCCTTCACTGCAATGGTTCCATGTGACAATTGTTTTGTTCCTGAAACACTTAGTTACCAGATTAGTTGAATGTTTGTTACCATCAAAACCTAAGGAATTCAACAAGATATCTGTCTGGCTGAGCTATTTCACATCCATTGTTTACAAACTCTTTTCACTCATTTTTATTGTTACTTGTTACAATCATCAAAACCCCCCCTTTGTTACTATTGGTATACAATTTCTGCATACATGAAGAATAACTTGGCTCTCTGTGGGATCGATCCTTACTTACCGACTACATTAGTTAGGTTTTTAAGGTTATTTGTTAGGTATACACGATTAAACGCATATCACTATGACTACAAAATGGATCTCAAGATGATTCAAGATGCGTTGGAAATCTTATTCAAAGTTCTACAACTCCATAGTTTATGTCGGATCGAAACTCCAACGGGAAGATGATCAAAATTTAGTTTTACTGAAGACAGTGCAATTTCAAGCGGCAATTATCCACTTTCCATAACTAGATAGATTTAGATAAGATATGATTCTGATTTTCTTGTTATATTATCCTTATATTTAGCATTATCAATTAGTTTTAAGAATTTTTAGGATTAGATAAGAAGATTTGGGGTCCAAGATTGTTTAGTTTCCTTGTTTCTTCTTTTATAAGTTTCTATCTTTTTTCTAGTTTCCTTATCTTTAGCATTAAATAGATTTTTTTTGAAGACATTAGACATTTATTATGTTATTAAAATCTTGTTTTCATTAATAAAAATTATATTGGGACTCTTATATAACTTGGCTAAGTTATACGAGTTTTTCCCCATCCAAAACACCTCTTTTGCATTCTAGCGATCTGTTCTTCTTTACTTCGTTTGATCAATTAATCCTTCTCCAAAAATCACGAAATTTTGAGGGATTGTTCCTGAGTTTGCTTAAAGGGTAGATTCCAGAATTTCATCGAATTCGAAGGTCGTTTGCATATTGCCTTAAAGACAGGACCGAAACAGCGCGTGACGATCCTAACGTGGGGTTTTCACACATTAGAAGGTTTCCGAGCTACCTCCAGGCAAGAAGCCAATTGGGTGCAAATGGGTGTATCGCATTATGTACAACTCTGATGGGTCAACTGAGTGCCACAAGGCTCATCTTGTGGTCCTTGGCAACTGTCAAATAGAAGGGGTCGACTTTACTGAGATGTTTGCTCCTATTGCCAAAATGGCCTCTGTTCGCGTCTTCCTATCAGTAGCTGCCATACGAGGATGATAATTACACCAGATGGATGTCCATAATGCATTTCTTCATGGTGAACTCGATGAGGAAGTTCCGTATCTTCGTCCTTATTTATCAAGCCTCTCACCCACACTTTGCTTCTCACACTCTTCCTGTCAATTTCTTCAGCCAATCATCTATGCTATTCTACCCAATTGACAGTTGAAAAAAGGTAAATTTCTACATTCCTTCAAGGTTTTGTGTTGTTAATTTTGCTTCTTTTGATATTCTCTTGTAACTAATCTCCTACATACTGCAATTCTATAAACTTCTTCAGAGTTTTGATATGTTTGCTTTAGTCGAATTTGAATCAAAATTTTGAGATGAGGCTATATTGACATCTCTTGTATAATAGTATAGGATTTTGGATAATTATTAAGAAATTGCTAAGATTTCTTCTAATTTTTTTCATGTTATGTGAATCTGGAATTGGTACTTCTGGGTGATGAATTAACTGAGATTTGTTAATGTTGAATTTTGAGATTGTAAGATTGAATCTTAGATAAGTTATATTCAAGTCTTTGCATTTGGGATTGAACTTAATGAAATTTGGGATAAATTATTATTTAAGTCTTGGTATTTGGGATTGTGATCAAGTTTGTGAATTTGGGTTTGGTATTACTGGAATTTTGAAATTGGTTCGTCTAGGTCTTGGTACTTGAAATGTATACTGCTAATATAAGTTCCTTTCTTACATTGAAATTTGTTAGTTGTCACTGAGGGTTTTTTCTTCATGCAATGCTATTATATATAGGGGATGTACTGTATAGTGTGGACATTAGTGCAATTAGTTTGTTAGATTAGCTAAAAGTATGGACTAAATGTGAAAGACATGCATCTAATTGGTGTACTTGACATTGATAATTACTTGGGTACGTATCATGTCACTGTTGGAAACAATGCATTGCTTTTGGTAAGATGGAGCCAAGTGAGAAAGGTAGACTGAAAGGTGTCAATTTTGGGTGGACTCAAGAGTTGATGAAGAGCTTGATTGATATATGCCTTAATTATCTATCGAGGAACGGTAAGAGTCACCCTTACAAATGGAATGAGCTTGCCATAGAATTTCAAAAAGTCAATGGCAAGAAGTGCAATGGAAGCACATTGAAGAACAAGTATGATGGCATGAAGAAAGGTTGGTGCATTTGGAAATCTCTTAAGCAAGGAGAAACAGGACTCGGGTGGGATCCGACAACACAAAAGATAATTGTTGATGCTGATTGGTGGAACATGAAAATCAAGGTATGTATTCCTCTATTAAGAATGTATAGATACATATCTGAATAATATTATCAATGGTCTAACAGAAATAATTCTTTTTATTTCTTAGGAGCAACCATTATGTAAGAAATTCAAAAATAAGGGCATTCCTCCAGAAATCGAGGACCTCTGGGATCTTCTACATGGAGATAATACAACTACCGGGGAACATTGTGTTACCCCATCTATGAACTCATCTCGTGTAACAGGGAACCAACCAATTGAAGTGGAAGGTGGCAATGCATTAGGATATGATCTTGATAGCACATATCCTCACTTTTTTGAAGTTTTTTGGATAGCTTGGACCCATCTCGTGTAGAAGGCACCCAACAGGTAAATCCTGAGACACAAGAGTCACAAACACAATCAATGTCATCCCAATTGAACCCCCATCGACCCAAATGTAAGAGACGACAATCTATTGGTTCTTCTATGATGCAGGAGCACATGGTTAAAGTGTTAACAATTAGTGATAAGATGCTGCATTTGTATGAGGCAGAGGCTACAGATATGACTCAAAAACTCGATGATGGCTTGCGTGTTCTGGATGACTGGTCAACTCAGGTGATATCATTCTCTTGTCTCCATTGTGGTGCTTTGTTGTAACAACAATTAAGGATACCGATTCAAGATATGTGTTTATGAAGTTGGAGGACAATAGTGCAAGGGTTGCTTGGTTGAACTGGGAGTTCTCCAACCATGGAGCTTGAGTCGTCTACACATTCTTCATAGGATTTGATAGTGCTTATTTAAATAACTTAGCATCTAGAATGTTTGTTTGATGCTTTTAAATGTCTACTTGTCCATTTTGCTATTTGACATTTGCTTAGTATTTAAGTACTCTTCTAGATGGATATTTAATTTTTTTCGTTGGATGCATGCAAGGATATTATATATTTAACTTTTTTAAATATCTTCTTGTCCATTTTCCTATTTGACTTTTGCATGCATGCAAGGATATTATATATTTAACTTTTATAAATTGTTGGTGTTCCTTGATATATGTAGTTGAATTTTAGCTATCATTTGATCTCATCAGTGTTAAATTACATCTTTAGGTATGTCAAGGTTGTTAGCAAAAGCTAATAAGTAAAGGAGGTGTAAGAGGCGATTGCTATTGCTCCTAATATAATAGATGCAATTAGCATGTTCTTTGGTGATTGTCAAACAATACTACACTCACATGTATAAGGAGCCATGTATGACATCTACACAAACGGGCCAAAGATGGATAATTGAGGTGTTAAGGAGTCAAACAAGGTGTGTAAATGCATTTCGTATGGAACCACTTCTTTGTCGACTATGTTCAGAGCTAGAAGGAAGCTATGTGTTGAGAGGTTCTAGAAAAATATCATCCATGGAGAAACTTTGTATTTTTTTCTACACCCTCGCCTAAGGCCTATCCAACCGCGACGTTGCAGAAAGGTTTCAACACTCTAGAGAAACAATCAGTTGTTGTATGCACGACGTTCTTAATTCAATTTGTGGAAGGTCTCAAAGATTTTCGGGGCTGGCACGTGATATCATTAGACCGATTGACCCACACTTTACACACACGCCGACAAAAATCTTAAACAATGCTCGATACGCGCCATTTTTTTGGGTAGGTTCACTTTTATGCCTACTTTTATATCTTGTATTCAACCCATTAACTTGAACTTTGTCACAAACAGGATTGCATCGGATGCATAGATGGAACCCATATAAATGCATCCATCCTGGATCAAGATCAAAGGCGTTATCGAGGAAGGAAGAATGACACAACATTTAACATGATGGTTGTATGTGACTTTGATATGCGATTTAAATTTATATCAACTGGATGGGAATGATCGGTGCATGATTCTCGTGTGTTCAACCATGCTATAACAAACGAGTCATTCAATTTTCCATTTTCACCATGAGGCAAGTATTATGCGGCGGACAAGGGTTATCCTGGTGGACGAGGTTATTTAGGTCCATATCCTAGGACCAAATATCACCCCTCCAAATTCGAGAATATCACACTAGAAAATGCGAAGGAGACATTTAACCGATTGCATTCTTCATTACAGAGCTGCATAGAAAGATGTTTTGGCGTTTTGAAAGGTAGGTGGAAGATTTTAAAGCGAATGCCTTCATACAAAGTAGAGACACAAATTGACATAATCATTTCTACATTTGCTCTCCATAACTTTATACGCATGCATTCTGATCTTGATGAATTTATGAGAGACATAGACTATGAGGATGAGATTGCGCAAGCCAATCAAGCAAATGCTAGAAACAATGCAACTCAAGAAGAAGGTGAGGAAGACCCAATGCATGGAATGGGTTTCTTGCGTGATCAAATTGCTCTTATGATTTGGAATGCTAGAAGATGAATAATATTTTATTAGACATTGCGTACCACTATCTTCAAGATTTTTTTTGTCATCCTTTTTTTTATGTACCTTGAACATCAAGTTTTATGTCATCAGATTAGCAAATAAAATACCTATAATATAACAATGTTATGGTTTTGCTAAGGTGCTTCTCTTTATGTTGGTATTTTTTCATAATTTTTTGTTATTAGAATAGCAAGCAAAATACCTACAATATAACAATGTTATGGTTTTGCTAAGTTGCTAAGAAAAAAGAGCTTTTAGTTATTTTGGAAGACATTTCTCAAATGATTATACTATTAGTCAAAATAAGTAGAAAAATCAGCAAAGGGAATGGTATTGTATGTGCAACGTGTAAAGGGGGGATGACGAGAGCCATAAAGTGCTATTTATGAGAGGATACAAAACATAAAAAATTATATCCAATTTCGTCATTTCATAAATAAAAGTTATATTTAAAAGCTACTTTTGCCAAACGTAGATTAGCGTTTTATTTTAATTAGGCCATGTTTGGCAAAACCAACGGTAGCGGATAGCGGTAGAGGTAGCGGTAGTGGTTGAAACTAACTGTCTAACTAGTCTCAGCCGCTAGTTTCAATCGCTACCTCTACCGCTATATGCTACGACTGGTTTTGCCAAACAGGGCCTTAGTCAGCATGTATAAATTGGCACCCTAATCTCTCTCATCACTCCGCCAAGCGGAGAAGAAGAAGACGAAGAGCATAATCGGGGTAAAGACTTTTCACTTCTTCACGCCTCTTTCTCTATCCTCTCAACAATTCTTTGTTTCTGCGGATCACTATCGGATTGGAAACCTGCTTTTGTCCCCGAAACGAGCAGCTGGGAATCACTTGATTGAGTCCTTCTCGGATAGCGATCCGGTAAATCCCCATTTGTTGTTGAGTGGATTCTCAATCAGCTGCTCCGTTGCCAGCATGGTTCTTATGTGGATTTGCTGTTCCTTGTTTGAATGTTTCGATGGGGTTTGATTGTTTGACAGCTCTTGTTCTAGGGTTTACAACTTCGTTTGGGGGAATTTTAGTTTGGGGTTGGGGTTGAAAATCGGCGGTCGAAGTATAGTGTCGGCGAAGCTCTGCAATTGCTTGTGGCGGTTGAGGTTTTATGGTAGTGGGAGTGGCTTGTGTGTTTCTCATGTTGCGGTGGAAAAATGTTCACATTCAAAGTTTGATCTTTAATTTATGATATTGTGTTTCTGGTTGCCTGATTTATATCATCACGAGAAATTTCGTCCAATCTGATGAATTTCGGTTAAATTGTTTCGCACCAGAAGGGTTTGTTGTGTCGGCAATGCTCAGTTTGCTTTCTGATAATCAGATTCTGGTGGTTGTGAGGCTAATCGGCTTAACAGCATGATCAGGCAAAAATGGACTTTCTGAAATTCTGCTTCAAATGTTGATAAATGTTTTATAGTCATGATTTTCTTAAGTCGACACTAATATGATTGAAAAGTTCATTCTTTTGTACGATATTTCCGTTCCTTTTTCTGACTACTTTGATTTGCATACTTGATTGCTCTCGCCGCCGCAAAATATACGTGTCTTCTGTAATTGTGGTGGGTGTTTTGCTTATTTTGAAATGATTATTCAATGCTTGTTGTGACCTTTAGGAGAATGTGAAATCAAGGATTTGAATCTGCAATGCAATGAGCATTCAAGCTTCCAGGTTATGAGGGTTTGTGTGATTTGGTTATTATATTTAGGAAAATTCTAGCATTTTTTGTGCTTTATTTTCTTCATAAGATTATTAGTTTGATATAAGAAACACTTAGTTGCTTGAATATTATAGCATTCATTATTAGGGTAAGTGTTTTTCTTTATGGATGATGCTTAAATGTTAAACCAGTGTATGTATTTTTAACAAGATGTTGCTAGAATATTATTTACCACTTTTCTGTTTGCTTGATTTGCTTCCCACTCTTTATTACAGGTTTCATCACATTGGAATTCTCTCATGTATTTTCTCCATCTGTGTGGTTTTGAACAATCTTGTGCTGTCTGAATAACTTTCTGGACACTTTTTGTATGATTAGTATGTTAACCTGCTATGAGAAAGATATTGTCAATTGCCTATGTCCAATATGTTTTTCTTCAACAATGAGAAGTCTTATATCTAGTGTAAAAAAGATCCAGGTGAAGTAAAGATGTATATATTTTGCTTTTTGGGAGTTCTTGTTGATGATAATTGATAATATACTCCAATAAGGAGCTATTTACTTGTTTAAGTAAAACTGGGTACTGTTGAAGTCCTGTTTCTTCTGCTCTCAATCTCAAGTTTGTGAAGAGAGAGAGAGATATAGAGTTCAGAGTTGGAACTTGGAATAGTGAGTAAATACAATTTTCTTTTTTCTGAATACATGTCCACGGTTTCAGTTTCTGGGGTGCTTCCTTTATCTGTGCTGATTGTGTTTTTATTAGAAGCTGCACTTTTTTGGCTTTATATGCTGGAATTAATCTCTTATTGCTGCTACTTTTCTTCTTTGAAGGTGCCAAAGTAACTATTGTGTTTCAATATGCCAAAGACAAGGAGAGATCGGTCTGTCTCTTATGAGAATTCTAGGCAGTCTCCTTTACCTTGTGGCTCAAGACATTCAAAACTATCTTCATCACCTAGTTCTCCTGTGAGCAAAGAGGCAATGAAAGAGTTGGAGGAGGCAAGATGCCCTGTGTGCATGGAGCATCCTCACAATGCAGTTCTTCTCATATGCTCATCCTATGAAAAGGGTTGTCGACCTTACATGTGCGACACGAGCTACCGTCACTCCAACTGCTTTGATCAGTTTTGCAAGTCATTTGCTGAAATGCCATCAACAGTGTTACAAGAAACAGGTCTGCATTTAGAAGGATCTACCCCTGAAACTGTGCTTACCTCGGAAACATCAACAGAAGGTCTTCAACTTCAGAGTCCGATAGAGGAAAGGAACAAAGTGCCCGAAGTTGATATTGATTTGCCTAATATGCGTAAATTGCAGGAGAATCTTCCTTGTCCGCTTTGTCGTGGCCAGATCTTGGGATGCACTGTCATGGAATCTGCTCGCTGCTTCATGAACACTAAGGACCGTAGCTGTGCTTGTGAGACGTGTGAATTTAACGGCAACTACACAGATCTAAGGAAGCATGCGAGGTTGGAACACCCTCTTGTCAGGCCTTCAGAAGCTGATCCAGAGAGGCAGCGTAGCTGGAGGAGGTTGGAGAGACAAAGGGATATAGGTGACGTGCTCAGCACCATTCAATCCTCATTTGGTGATGATGAGAATAGCGTTTTACCAATAGAGGAAAGCAGTTTGCTAACAGTTTTCTTGCTCATTCGAGTCTTCCGGCCTGGTAATAGCACTAGGAGGAGCAGTAGCTGGTCAGGTACTTCAAGACCTCGAGCACGGTATGGTATCAGGACAAGGCCTATTAGGCTATGGGGAGAAAATGATGATGAGGAAACTGCTTCCTCCTCTAGAGTAGTGGACCAAGACGAGGTTGTACATTCAGCAGGCAGTCCGAGCGATCATAGGCGTAGCGGGGCTATTGAGAATGATGGACAAGAAGATGGGGACTCTTCTAGGGATGAACACGAGCCTTCAGGTGATGAACCTGGTGTTTGGGGACGACGAGTTCGCAGGAGGATCACACGATCCACACCAGACGACCAACTGTGAGTGTATTTGATTGATGAATCTGCTCAATGGTATATTTTCAGGAGACTGGAAAAGTAAGTTGTCCCCTCCTTAAATATGACAATTTATCTTGAATGTTTTTTTTCCGCTCGTAATTATGTAATGTACGAGTTCAGATTTATACTTCGTGAATTTAGGGTTTATGTAGTTCATAAGGTCACTTGATCACATACATGGCTTATGGTTTACCTCCTTTTTGGTAGAGCAGACAGATTATTGGAGCAGCAGGGGATCAACCATATGAAGTCCCACAATCAGCATTTCGTGTTATATTGTATCAAGGAAAATGTTGATAACCTTCCTTGTCTACTAAATGGTGGCAATAAGTAATATGGTAAAATGCTTCTTTCTTTGTATCGCGCTTCACTCTTCCCTACCGGAGTGGTGTATGTATAGTGCATTTTGAATGTTCATCTTTGCTATTGCTGCTTCTGAGAAAAGCAGGTTACATGCTTTCTTATGTTTTCGGGTTTGCCTCCTAGTATTTACAGTGCCTCTCAGCTTTATGTAACAAACATTGCCAAGTTGGGTTTGGAAGAGTCGGTTGTTCGTGCCATGCTGATACCGGTCTCTAGGGTTCTTGAGCGGTGAAGGTAAAGTGAAGTTACCTTGAAAATCGCTTTCCTCATGTGTGAAAATAGGCTTGCAGTTCTGCTACACCCTTGTGATTTGTCTTGTGCTCTTGGACATGTTGACAATGCATTTACAAGTTCACAAAGTAAGGGTGTGTTTGGTAAACGTTGTAGGAAAATGTGTCTTGCCAAACACACCCTAATTGTAGGATACTCATGTGCATTTAGAATAGGAACAATAATGGGTCTTTTTGTTAAAACTATATAATAGCTTGCGAAATATATATGGCAATAATGGAACTTAGACAACAAGGAAACCTAAATAAACTATTGGGAGAGTTCATAATGCTGGCAATTAGGTAGGTGTTGCCCTTTCAAATTCATTTTAGAATATTGAATGAATAATGTGAGTTCATGATGGTAGAACATGTGAATATGTGATACATTCAGCTCAATTACGAAAAATAAAAGTATATAATAATGAAAAAGAGTTGCAAGATTCGATCTCCTGAAGCTGCGTGAACCACATCGGCACTCCCTAAGCTTTACAAATTTTTAAAACAAAAAGCAGAATATTCAAATAGGTTGAACTTCAAAATGTCCCACAAATAGAAGGGAAGAGCATGATCCATATAGCATGAAGCTCACCCGCAAGAGTAGGATAATTGCACTGCAATAAGCTGGTATACTAATATGCTTTACGCAAAGCTCGTAAAATTACATTTTCATAATTTTACAATTAGATAGGATAACGTCAGAGTTCTGCAAATGGTTCTCTTGGTGGTTTGTCAATAATCTATGAGCAGTGGATTTGAAGTGTCGTATTATTATTCACTTCAGTGGATTTGAAGTGTTGCTCTCAAACTCTCCAATTGGTTGATGAGAAGGTGATGAAGGCCATTCGTAGACACCATCTTTAGTTAGACCGAGGTGCCCTTGTTTGTAGGAAGAAGATGGCAGCTTAACAAGTGCACGATTCTATTTGCGAAATTATGACGTTAAAGGGAATCATCTATCCACTGCTCATAGATTATTGACAAAACTTGACCCGATCCGAATGACCCGCCCGAAACCGAACCCGTTCGATATCCGAAAAGAACAACAAAAATGTTTACCCGAGTCTGACCCGACCCAAACCGACTAGCCCGAATGCAAAAATAACCCGAACGGGCTAGCCCGTTAGCAATCCGATACCCAAAGTCACCCGACCCGAAGTCACTTGAAAATCCGAAGTTGCACGATCCGAAATCACCCGAAAACCCGAAATTGTTCGATCAGAAATCACCCGAAAACCCGGAAACCCGAAGTTGCCCGATCCGAAATCACCCGAAACCCGAAGTTCCCCGATCCGAAATCATCCGAAACCCGAAGTTCCCCAATCCGAAATCATTCGAAAACCCAAAGTTGACTGATTTGAAATCACATGAAAACCCAAACTCGATAGTCTGAAATCACATAAATAACCAGTGTCACCCGATCCTAAATCACATAAATAACTCGGAGATTTTAGTATTAATATTAATCTTTTAATAACTTTTTGATAAATGAAGCTTTTGACTAAATATGTAATTTTAAAATAAAGAGCAAATTCAAAGATATGATATCGTTTAAAATTACACCTTCTAATCATATTATTCAATATAAAATAGAGTATCAATACAATCTTTGTAATTGAATTAACGTGTATAAATCTACCACTAACATAATCATTGATAAACTCATGTTTTAAATGTTCTGCATTAGATAAGTTGAAACAATAAATCAGTTATTAAATTTATATAAGCCAAAATAGTACTAGCATTTATACAAATTGAAAGAAGAAAAATATATCTAATATAGTATTAATTAATATATTTTTTTTATTCATGTTAATTATCTCATAAGTGAAAAGTATCGCAATCTTAATTTATCCAATTAACAAAATCTTCATCCTACAAGATACGGTATCTCATAAATATTTGAATATAAGGCTCATACCAATAAATGTAGCCACTTTGTATATGTGTTATTTTATGATTAACCCTATTTTTATTTAATTTTTAGATTACTCATTATAAACTCTAAAACTATACAAAATTTTCTTAAAATCTAAACAATTAGAGTTTAGTTTCACATATATTTGAAAATCTGAGTACACGTTTCACCCTTTATTTTGAACCATTCTTTAATTCATCCTCGCTACTCTATTAATCATTATATTTGATATAGTTACACTTATGTATTATAGTATTTCATTATATTTGATATAGTTACACTTATATAATATAGTATTTCATTATATTTGATATAGTTACACTTATATACTATAGTATTTCATTATATTTGATATAGTTACACTTATATACTATAGTATTTCATTATATTTGATATAGTTACACTTATATGCTATAATATTTCATTATATTTGATATAGTTACACTTATATACTATAGTATTTCATTATATTTGATATATTTACACTTATATACTATATTATTTCATTATATTTGATATAGTTACACTTATATACTATATTATTTCATTATATTTGATATAGTTACACTTATATAATATAGTATTTCATTATATTTGATATAGTTAGACTTATATACTATAGTATTTCATTATATTTGATATAATTATACTTATATACTATAGTATTTCATTATATTTGATATAGTTACACTTATATACTATAGTATTTCATTTTATTTGATATAGTTATACTTATATACAATAGTATTTCATTATATTTGATATAGTTACACTTATATACTATAGTATTTTATTATATTTGATATAGTTATACTTATATACTATAGTTTTTCATTATATTTGATATAGTTACACTTATATACTATAGTATTTCATTATATTTGATATAGTTATACTTATATACTATAGTATTTCATTATATTTGATATAGTTACACTTATATACTATATTATTTCATTATATTTGATATAGTTACACTTATATATACTATTATATTTTATTATATTTCATTTAGTTACACTTATATGTTATAGTATTTCATTATATTTGATATAGTTACACTTATATACTATAGTATTTCATTATATTTGATATAGTTATACTTATATACTATAGTATTTCATTATATTTGATATAGTTACACTTATATACTATAGTATTTCATTATATTTAATATAGTTATACTTATATACTATAGTATTTTATTATATTTGATATAGTTACACTTATATAGTATAGTATTTTATTATATTTGATATAGTTACACTTATATACTATTATATTTCATTATATTTCATTTAGTTACACTTATATATTATAGTATTTCATGATATTTGATATAGTTACATTTATATACTATAGTATTTCATTATATTTGATATAGTTACACTTATATACTATATTATTTTATTATATTTGATATAGTTACACTTATATATTATAGTATTTCATTATATTTGATATAGTTACACTTATATACTATAGTATTTCATTATATTTGATATAGTTATACCTATATACTATAGTATTTTATTATATTTGATATAGTTATACTTATATACTATAGTATTTCATTGAATTTGATATAGTTACACTTATATACTATTATATTTCATTTAGTTACACTTATATATTATAGTATTTCATGATATTTGATATAGTTACACTTATATACTATAGTATTTCATTATATTTGATATAGTTACACTTATATACTATAGTATTTCATTATATTTGATGTAGTTACACTTATATACTATAGTATTTCATTATATTTGATATAGTTACACTTATATACTATATTATTTCATTATATTTGATATAGTTACACTTATATATACTATTATATTTTATTATATTTCATTTAGTTACACTTATATATTATAGTATTTCATAATATTTGATATAGTTACACTTATATACTATAGCATTTCATTACATTTGATATAGTTACACTTATATACTATAGTATTTCATTATATTTGATATAGTTACACTTATATACTATATTATTTTATTATATTTGATATAGTTACACTTATATACTATAGTATTTCATTATATTTAATATAGTTATACTTATATACTATAGTATTTCATTATATTTGATATAGTTACACTAATATATTATAGTATTTCATTATATTTGATATAGTTACACTTATATTTTATTATATTTCATTTAGTTACACTTATATATTATAGTATTTTATGATATTTGATATAGTTACACTTATATACTATAGTATTTCATTATATTTGATATAATTACACTTATATACTATAGTATTTCATTATATTTGATGTAGTTACACTTATATAATATAGTATTTCATTATATTTGATATAGTTACACTTATATACTATATTATTTCATTATATTTGATATGGTTACACTTATATATATACTATTATATTTTATTATATTTCATTTAGTTACACTTATATATTATAGTATTTCATTATATTTGATATAGTTACACTTATATATTATAGTATTTCATTATATTTGATATAGTTACACTTATATACTATAGTATTTCATTATATTTGATATAGTTACACTTATATATTATAGTATTTCATGATATTTCATTTAGTTACACTTATATACTATAGTATTTCATTACATTTGATATAGTTATACTTATATACTATAGTATTTCATTATATTTGATATAGTTACACTTATATACTATAGTATTTCATTATATTTGATATAGTTATACTTATATACTATAGTATTTCATTATATTTGATATAGTCACACTTATATACTATACTATTTCATTATATTTGATATAGTTACACTTATATACTATAGTATTTCATTATATTTGATATAGTTACACTTATATACTATATTATTTCATTATATTTGATATAGTTACACTTATATACTATAGTATTTCATTATATTTGATATAGTTATACTTATATACTATAGTATTTCATTATATTTGATATAGTTACACTTATATACTATAGTATTTCATTTAGTTACACTTATATACTATAGTATTTCATTATATTTCATTTAGTTACACTTGTATACTATAGTATTTCATGATATTTGATATAGTTACACTTATATACTATAGTATTTCATGATATTTGATATAGTTACACTTATATACTATAGTATTTCATTATATTTGATATAGTTTCACTTATATACTATATTATTTCATTATATTTGATATAGTTTCACTTATATACTATTATATTTCATTATATTTCTGTAAGACCCCGGGCCAGAGGTGCTACAGTGCCATAGTCCCGAAGGACTATAAGGCGGGTGAAATAAAAATTTGCAAACATATCCCATACATAATATATACCAAAAGCAGCACAACGGAAAAACTTGTAAAACCTGTCCAAAGTTGAAACCATAATCAACTTAACATACAGAAAGTACTAAAATTTACAAACCAGAAACCAACAACCAAAGACCAAAAGCCAAAAGCCAATACAACAAGTTCGACCACTTCAAGGTCCAAAACCAAAATGATACATACAATCAAGTCAAAGTCTCAAACCAAAAGTAGAGTTCTCAACTCCAAAACCGACGGTGATCAGGATCCTCCTTGCTGGCGCTAAATCTGCAAAGCCTGATTGACTGGGGGACCCGATACCCCAGCCAACCACGGCACGTAAACCGAGGTTGGTCAGTCTTTTGAAAGACTATGGCAAGATTAGCCAAGCCAAAACAGTTCAAACAACATACAATCATATAAGATATATATAACGTCACAAAATCCAGCTAAAACAACCAAGAGAGTACTCAACTCTCAAACGCAAATAACTCCAACATAATCCATTCTAACCCAATCAACGATAATCCAAACACCAGACCCATACTCAATCAAACAAACCAACTACCACACCGACACTCAACAACAATCACATATAACCATCAATACACAATCACACCTTAAACCAACTATCCAACCACACGTCAAAACACAAACATAACACGCTATCACATAACCGATCAATTATCCATTCTTATCCAATTCTGCACGATATTAACCTCTTTCAATCCAACCTCAAACTCATCAGTACTCAAGCATAAACGAATAGAAAGATCCAATCCAACTTCCTCTCCAATACTAATACCTCAAACAACAACTCTATGCACATACACATATCTTACTACTGACTTACAACCAAAGCTAACCGATAATACAGAACTCACTACTGTACTAACACAACAAATTCAATTAACCTTCACATCAACAAACACATAGGCATCAACGAAAATAATCATCACATAATACAATCATAACCAAAATAACGATCCAGGCCAGCCACCCTTCTGGTGCCGCCGGTTCGTCAACCTCGACTGCAACTCATACATCAAACTCAACTCGTATTGGCACACACCCTCAAGATGGAAACCAATATATACACTCAAACAACACAACCAACATTCATAATCCATCAACTACCAACAATAACCACACCAACATAAATTCACAACCTTGACCAGTTACAATCAACAACTATAACACACGTAAATTCACCACCACAACCAATGGCCAACAATGACCCACAACCACAACTAATAACAATCAACGTCCAACATAAACCAATTATCAAACATACAACCAAATTACCAACACAACCACTTAATCAAGTACACAATCAACATTCAACACATAACCGACACACACAACCATCAACACCTCCAATCCAACCTCCGTCTCCACCACCACATCACCGGGTGAGACAATCCACAATACCTCCGTCTACACCACCACATCACCGGGTGAGACAATCAACACACACTTTTCGGATGTGACTTTCACCATCCAACCCTTGGCCCTTAACGACGTAGGCGTGCACCTTACGCGGTTTGGTGAGACTATCATCATCTGACCCTTCGACCTTCGGGGGTTCATACCCACCGAGGCCCTCACATATAAGGAATTTCACCATCGAACAACATTCCACCACCACACTGATACCAATCAAATAAAATCATATACGACAATCAATCAAATATCACATACGGCAAATGTTAACACATATTCACATACACACACAATCCAACACACACACTCACACATTCAATCCAACACACACATACGATCCACCACACACACACACACACACACACATTCAATCCAATACACATACACGTGTCAACAGACACTCACACTCAAGCCAACACACCCACGTGTCAACAGACACTATCAACAACAATCACAAACACATAATCACACCTCATCACACTTCAAAACATTTCAACACATATCAACACATTATCACCCACCAACACATATTATCACACATCACAACCAAGCAATTATAGTCAATTCTAACCAATTTAAAATAGCTCAAGCAACCATAATTTAATTATGACATAAGCTTAGCATAAATCAATTATAAAAATATATAAGTTAGGCAAGGATCCTCTTGCCTCAAGTCGAACCGCAACGACCCCAGAGGTCTCCAAATCACTCGAACGAACCTGCGAAATTAATCCGAGCAAATCCCTGGCATTAATTAACTCATACAAATCCACTACCAACAAACCCCCAATTTAAACCCTAAAATCAAACCCTTAATTAATTAGGCAAATCACTCCCCAAAATCAACCAAATCTCAGTCCAACTCCCAACTACACACATCAGCCAAAACGATCCCAAAATTCAGCAAATAAATTCAGTCCCCACAGGACAACAACAACAATCAACCACAATTTATCAACAACACAAATCAACCCGAAAATTCAGATTGGAGGTAAACCCTCACACATACATCGATCTTACCTTGTTGTCAACCACTGTCCTCGCCGGAATTGAGCACCACGTCGCCGGAATCGCTGCAGAACTTCAGCAGAACAGCAACAGCACGCAGCAGATCACCAACAGCGGCTCCGACTTGTAAAAATTCGTTCTCCCTGCTCAGGACTCCGAATGCGATGATTCCAACTCTAGGAATTAGATATACGAGTCTAGTTTACCTCCTAAAAATTTCAGACCAAAAGAATAAGTGAGCAAAACGTTATTACCATTCTCCTGAGATGTCGCAGACGGGGCAACAAACATCAGCGGACAGCAGAGGAGACGGACGAACGGCGGCGGTCCGGTCTGGGTCGAGCTCGCCGGAGGGAGAGCGACTTCGGGTGGGCACAGGGGAGGGAGTCGGAATCGCCGGGGAAGAGAAGGGAGCAGCTGCTCGGATGAAGAAATCACACGGGAGAGAGAGAGACCACCGAGGGGGAGAAATCAACCACAAGGGATTTATCCCCAAATTTCTCATTTTTCCCCCTTTTAACAAAACTCATAATTAATTTACCAAAATGCCATTATCCACTTATTTGGGGTATTTCATTCTCCCCTCCTTATAAGAGTTTCGTCCTCGAAACTAAGATCAAACAGGTTCGGATAACTGTCTCGCATAACTGACTCTAGAATATTCCAGACTCGTCGAAGAATGACTTTCCCTGAGAATCAACTCTCAATTCTCTTTATCAATTAACACACATAATCGATCTGAAATCACAATACTCCATCTTCTTGAACAAGAATTCCTACACTCTTCCCTGAGCAATCTCACTGCATATCTTACTCAAGATTCCATTACATTCAGCTGTATCTGTTCCTTCTCAAACCAAATTTCACTTTTCACCCTTTGCCAACTCCTGTTGCAATCCCGACCGAACTGTCAGACAAGCAACCACCTGCTCGAGAGTCGACTTCCTACACAAAGCATCAACAACCACAGTAGCCCTTTTCTGATTGATAACAATATCTTTTCATAATCCTTAATCAACTCTAGCAATCATCTTTGCCTCATGATCAATTCTCTCTTATACAATTTGAGCTGACGAAAAGCATACGCAATGACCTTCCATTCTGCATCAAAACGCAACCCAAACTTCGCTTAGACACATCACCGTAGATAACAAACCCTTTTTGATTCCTACAGTAAAACCGACACTGACGCACTAATCAAACACTTCCTGAGTCCTTCGAAAACTCTCTCCTGACATTTCCCGTCCCAGTCAAAATTCTTAGTCACACGCAACCTTAGAAAATCCATCCACAATCGCATGCAGTAATCTGCCAGTCCGAGAATACTCCCAATGAAACTCACTGCAACCAATCCAAGTACTTTCTAAAAACATTAATTCCTTAAACCTTGAAATCTGCTAAAGCATTAGTCAACTCGAAAGGCAACCCAACCTTTTCTTAGCAGTTTTACAGCTGTCATCGCACTAACAATTCTGCCAGAGTCTCTAGGATGATGACTCTCACACATGCACTAAACCTTTATCTCCTGTTACGATAACTGTCATCTTCCGGAAGTCACAGACACATTCTGTTCCTCAGCTCAGCCGAACCCATAGTCGTAAAATCCCACTTTCTCAGGTGCAGACCGAGTTCTCTGTTTCTTACTGCCTCAAGCATCAATAATCTGATCAGAATCATCTATAGCGGTTTCCATAATCAATCACTCATCTACATACTGCTCAATGATCGTACAGCTATGCCTTACCATCAAAGGTTCATATCTGAATACAACCATATCTGAATGCGCTTAATCTGTCCTGCACAACCCTAACAATAACAGTAGCACACAACAAATCATACCGAATCATCACCACTAAACTACCTGCATCAACCTCTTGACGATAAGCCCAACGGCCTCATCCTCTACCATACTCATACTCCTTAAACCTCTAGCACGTCCCACTTACCAGGGAACGCACCATAAAATATAATTTAACAATTCAAAACATCACATATAAAATATATCAAACATTAGCACAAAACATCACAAACAGCACTTACTTACCAACACAACTCACTACGGTTGACAGCAAGGATTCCTGATCACCCGATCGTTCACAACAACAACGTATAAAAATTCTCAAGTTGAAAACTCGGAAAGAACACATTTTTTTGAAAAGAGCTCTGATACCAATTCTGTAACACCCCGGGCCAGAGGTGCTACAGTGCCATAGTCCCGAAGGACTATAAGGCGGGTGAAATAAAAATTTGCAAACATATCCCATACATAATATATACCAAAAGCAGCGCAACGGAAAAACCTGTAAAACCTGTCCAAAGTTGAAACCATAATCAACTTAACATACAGAAAGTACTACAATTTACAAACCAGAAACCAACAACCAAAGACCAAAAGCCAAAAGTCAATACAACAAGTTCGACCACTTCAAGGTCCAAAACCAAAACGATACATACAATCAAGTCAAAGTCTCAAACCAAAAGTAGAGTTCTCAACTCCAAAACCGACGGTGATCAGGATCCTCCTTGCTAGCGCTAAATCTGCAAAGCCTGATTGACTAGGGGACCCGATACCCCAACCAACCACGGCACGTAAACCGAGGTTGGTCAGTCTTTTGAAAGACTACGGCAAGATTAGCCAAGCCAAAATAGTTCAAACAACATACAATCATATAAGATATATATAACGTCACAAAATCCAGCTAAAACAACCAAGAGAGTACTCAACTCTCAAACGCAAATAACTCCAACATAATCCATTCTAACCCAATCAACGATAATCCAAACACCAGACCCATACTCAATCAAACAAACCAACTACCACACCGACACTCAACAACAATCACATATAACCATCAATAATACACAATCACACCTTAAACCAACTATCCAACCACACGTCAAAACACAAACATAACACGCTATCACATAACCGATCAATTATCCATTCTTATCCAATTCTGCACGATATTAACCTCTTTCAATCCAACCTCAAACTCATCAGTACTCAAGCATAAACGAATAGAAAGATCCAATCCAACTTCCTCTCCAATACTAATACCTCAAACAACAACTCTATGCACATACACATATCTTACTACTGACTTACAACCAAAGCTAACCGATAATACAGAACTCACTACTGTACTAACACAACAAATTCAATTAACCTTCACATCAACAAACACATAGGCATCAACGAAAATAATCATCACATAATACAATCATAACCAAAATAACGATCCAGGCCAGCCACCCTTCTGGTGCCGCCGGTTCGTCAACCTCGACTGCAACTCATACATCAAACTCAACTCGTATTGGCCCACACCCTCAAGATGGAAACCAATCTATACACTCAAACAACACAACCAACATTCATAATCCATCAACTACCAACAATAACCACACCAACATAAATTCACAACCTTGACCAGTTACAATCAACAACTATAACACACGTAAATTCACCACCACAACCAATGGCCAACAATGACCCACAACCACAACTAATAACAATCAACGTCCAACATAAACCAATTATCAAACATACAACCAAATTACCAACACAACCACTTAATCAAGTACACAATCAACATTCAACACATAACCGACACACACAACCATCAACACCTCCAATCCAACCTCCGTCTCCACCACCACATCACCGGGTGAGACAATCCACAATACCTCCGTCTACACCACCACATCACCGGGTGAGACAATCAACACACACTTTCCAGATGGGACTTTCACCATCCAACCCTTGGCCCTTAACGACGTAGGCGTGCACCCTACGCGGTTTGGTGAGACTATCATCATCTGACCCTTCGACCTTCGGGGGTTCATACCCACCGAGGCCCTCACATATAAGGAATTTCACCATCGAACAACATTCCACCACCACACCGATACCAATCAAATAAAATCATATACGACAATCAATCAAATATCACATACGGCAAAGGTTAACACATATTCACATACACACACAATCCAACACACACACTCACACATTCAATCCAACACACACATACGATCCACCACACACACACACACACACATTCAATCCAACACACACATACGATCCACCACACACACACACACACACACACACACACACACACACACACATTCAATCCAATACACATACACGTGTCAACAGACACTCACACTCAAGCCAACACACCCACATGTCAACAGACACTATCAACAACAATCACAAACACATAATCACACCTTAACACACCTCATCACACTTCAACACATTTCAACACATATCAACACATTATCACCCACCAACACATATTATCACACATCACAACCAAGCAATTATAGTCAATTCTAACCAATTTAAAATAGCTCAAGCAACCATAATTTAATTATGACATAAGCTAAGCATAAATCAATTATAAAAATATATAAGTTAGGCAAGGATCCTCTTGCCTCAAGTCAAACCGCAACGACCCCAGAGGTCTCCAAACCACTCGAACGAACCTACGAAATTAATCCGAGCAAATCCCTGACATTAATTAACTCATACAAATCCACTACCAACAAACCCCCAATTTAAACCCTAAAATCAAACCCTTAATTAATTAGGCAAATCACTCCCCAAAATCAACCCAATCTCAGTCCAACTCCCAACTACACACATCAGCCAAAACGATCCCAAAATTCAGCAAAGAAATTCAGTCCCCACAGGACAACAACAACAATCAACCACAATTCATCAACAACACAAATCAACCCGAAAATTCAGATTGGAGGTAAACCCTCACACATACATCGATCTTACCTTGTTGTCAACCACTGTCCTCGCCGGAATTGAGCACCACGTCGCCGGAATCGCTGCAGAACTTCAGCAGAACAGCAACAGCACGCAGCAGATCACCAACAGCGGCTCCGACTTGTAAAAATTCGTTCTCCATGCTCAGGACTCCGAATGCGATGATTCAAACTCGAGGAGTTAGATATACGAGTCTAGTTTACCTCCTCAAAATTTCAGACCAAAAGAATAAGTGAGCAAAACGTTATTACCATTCTCCTGAGATGTCGCAGACGGGGCAACAAACATCAGCGGACAGCAGAGGAGACGGACGAACGGCGGCGGTCCGGTCTGGGTCGAGCTCGCCGGAGGGAGAGCGACTTCGGGTGGGCACAGGGGAGGGAGTCGGAATCGCCGGGGAAGAGAAGGGAGCAGCTGCTCGGATGAAGAAATCACACGGGAGAGAGAGATCACCGAGGGGAGAAATCAACCACAAGGGATTTATCCCCAAATTTCTCATTTTTTCCCCTTTTAACAAAACCCATAATTAATTTACCAAAATGCCATTATCCACTTATTTGGGGTATTTCAATTTCGTTTAGTTATACTTATATATTATAGTATTTCATGATATTTGATTTAGTTACACTTATATACTTTAGTATTTCATTATATTTGATATAGTTACACTTATATACTATAGTATTTCATTATATTTGATATAGTTATACTTATATATACTATTATATTTTATTATATTTCATTTAGTTACACTTATATATTATAGTATTTCATTATATTTGATATAGTTACATTTATATACTATAGTATTTCATTATATTTGATATAGTTATACTTATATACTATAGTATTTCATTATATTTGATATAGTTACACTTATATACTATAGTATTTCATTATATTTGATATAGTTACACTTATATACTATAGTATTTCATTATATTTCATTTAGTTACACTTATATACTATAGTATTTCATTATATTTGATATAGTTACACTTATATATTTTAGTATTTCATTATATTTGATATAGTTACACTTATATACTATAGTATTTCATTATATTTGATATAGTTACACTTATATACTATAGTATTACATTCATAGTCATAACGTAAATAACAAGTGATATGAGAGAGAAACAAAAAATATACAATTGTGTTAATTATTACACGGTGAGATAAAGCGCACTATAGATCTCGTAGTGTAGACTTTTTTCATATCGCCACATCATAAACTCAAATGTTTAGGTTTAGCCTCACTATTTATCATAATAATCATCTTTACCAAAACCCAATTTTAAATATATAACTCCAATGATAGGAGATTTTATAGTGAATATATATATTTATTTTAATTATGTTTGCCTTCAAACGAAAACCGGTTTCATCGAAATACATTTCAACCATAATTCGATATACACAATTCAAACTCATATTTATTTGAAATTCGACTCAACCGAAATATGATTTACACAAAATCTAGTTCGGTCGTAATCCAAAATAACCTATCGAAATTGACCCAAATACCCGACTTAGCCCGATTAAATGAACAATCGACCCGATCGACCCGAATTGGATCGAGTTGTCAAGATACATGTCAATATGTGCAATAGCCCGGATCCGGATTAATCCGAAACCAAAATGACCCGATCTAAAACCGACTCGATTCGTCTGATTGACAACCCTAAGTTTGATCGAAATCCAAATTAACCCGACTAAAATTGACCCGATTTGCCCGATTGACAACCCTAAGTTCGACCAAAATCCAAATTTACCCGATCGAAATTGACCCGAAAATCCGATCTCACTCGAAATACGAATATCCGACCCGACCCGACATGATCCGACTTGTTACTATAGCACACATTGGCCCGAATCCGAACTGACCCGAATCTGAAATGACCCGACCCGAACCCGACCCGACCCACCCGATTGACACCCCTAATGATGAGTCAGAGCTTAAAACATGGGAGAATTCAAAATCGAATCCAGAGGCTGAAATCAGATTGAAAAACAACCCTTCACTAACTCCCTAACCCATTGGATGAGAAGCTAGCCATCTAGATCAATTTCCCACAGACAAGATCAAGAGTTGTAGCTTGCTTATAGAGTGTCAAGAGTTTTTGTATGTGCCTTGTGTAGGACCTATAAATTAAAGAACCATACAGAGATTATAAACTGCATAAAAATGTAACAAAAAATTAAAACAACTACCGAACGATTATTGGGAAAGTTCTGGCGCAGAGTCGAGACTGGATCTCTTTCCTTAATTATGAAATCGCCCCGTATTGTGACGGTTCCGTAGCGATCTGAATCCCAAGGTACAACTGCAAACAATCTTCTGAATCGCACAACCAATGATCAGAAGCCTCTACGAACCAATTATGTGTTATACTCTCATACTCGAAAAAGAAGAGATGAGATGAAGAGCTTTCAGTGGAGAGGATGTTGTGTTCGATGATTAGAATGAGGTGCAGAGGGCTCCTTTTATAGCATCTGCTAGAAGTAGTTCGACCCACTACCTGAGTGGAGAAGAATGTGGAGGAGACTGTTGAAGCGTTCAACATAGTGGAGGAGAGAAAGGAGGAAGACCAAGCACTGCCCTTGATCCTCTCCAGAAATAGGTCAAGGTTGCAACTGCCCCGGAATGGGTCAAAGCGTTTCTGGATTGGCCCAAAAAATATAGCATTGGCTGGCCAGCCCAAGCTATGTATTGGGCCCAAGCCCAATCCGATCCGATCCGATCCAACCCGAGCTCAGTCCAGTCCGGTCCGACCCGACATGACGCGACTCGGCTCGGCGCGCGTGTGGTCTTGATGAGCTAGGTCCTCTCTCCATTACACATGGGTGGTGACCCAAGGCCACAACCTTGGATCCAATTTCCTAGTATATATACTAGTGAGTTTTTCTCCAAACTTCCAATGTGGGATACACATTTTCATCCCAAATTGTCCCAAGTTATGCACTTCATGCAACCAACTTTGGGCCTCCATTTCTCATTCAAACAGAAATCATTTTTACCGTATGAGTACATTATGAGAATGTGCTCGCGGAGACGAAGCCAATGCTTCCATTTTCTGGTGTTGTCATTGGCCGGAGCCCATCGGAATTGTGCCCGGAAAAGTTACCAGCGCCACATTTAAAAATGAGTTCCAACAATCCCCCACATGAATAGAAATGATTCTAAACATATGTTAAAAGACAGAAAGACTTTTGAGAGTACAGTCGAAAAATCACCGCATCTGGGCTGGTAGCGTTTTTCAGCCTTGAACCACCCATAGTGAATAGCTATCGGATTTACTCGACCAGGTAGTGAACATGATGTCTTGAACCATCCGAGCTTTGATGTAAACCGAAACAACAACTATCACACAGTGTCATCTTCTTACAGAACTAGGTTATCTTGTTGTGTTCATTTTGGCCTTGAACATCCCTGGTTATTCATGAGTGAACTTGGAGAATATAGCCTCTCTTCATTCTCCTAGAAACGGCCCCATTTCACACTCATAAGGTGATTGACCATAAAGAGTATATTGTCATACCCCACTTTTATTTCAAAGCTATGGAATCATTAAAAGCTAAGCTTAACCTCAACTCATACAAGTAGCACTGTTCATCATCCTAGGAACTGGGAGGAGAACTGAGTCTCTCAATGCTCATCTGGATTCAGCTTGATTTAGTTTTCCCTTTGAACCTACATCTTGGGATCTCCAGTCACGTAGGTGGGGTTTTCCATCAAGCATCCTCGTTGGTCATAGGCTTTAAATCCATTCCTCTTGATGATTTGACAACTTGATCTCGTGACAAACCTTTAGTAAATGGATCTGCTAGGTTGTCAGCCGATTTGATATAATCTATTGAGATTACACCATTCGAGAGTATTTGTCTAATGGTTTTATGTCATCTTCTTATATGAGGGGATTTACCATTGTATAAACGACTCAGTGCCCGTGCTATAGCTGATTGACTATCACAATGTACACCTAATGCTGGCACTGGTTTATCCCACATCGGGATATCTTCCAAAAAAATCCGAAGCCATTCAGCTTCCTCTGCTGCTTTGTCTAAAGCAATGAACTCAGACTCCATAGTGGATCTGGCCAATAGTGTTTGTTTGGAAGATTTCCATGATACTGCTGCACCACCAAGTGTAAATACATATCCACTTGTGGACTTTGAGTTTCTAGAGTCGGATATCCAGTTGGCATCACTGTATCCTTCCAGAACCGCTGGGTATTTGCCATAGTGCAGCCCATAACTTTGAGTATATCGCAAGTAGTTCAATACTCTAGTTATCCATTTCCAGTGTTTGTGTCCTGGATTACTTGTGTAGCGACTTAGTACATTTACTGAATGTGCCAAGTCAGGTCTTGTGCAATTGGTCAAGTACATGAGACTTCCAATCACCCGTGCATACTCCAGTTGTGACACTGCATCCCCCGAGTTCTTAGTCAAGTGGAGATGAGGGTCCACGGGACTCTTTGCAGTCCCACTTGAGTAGTTCTTGAATCTCTCAAATACTTTTTCAGCATAGTGAGCTTGAGATAGGATAATTCCTTCAGAATGTCTAGTGATTTTGATCCCTAGTATGACATCTGCTAGTCCCAAGTCTTTCATGGCAAACTTCTCACTAAGAATGTTCTTAGTTCGATTGATCATGTATTTACTGCTTCCAATAATGAGCATGTCATCTACGTACAAACACAACAAAATGTACTCATTTGGAGTGTTTTTGAAGTAGATGCATTTGTCACATTCATTGATGCCGAAGCCATTTGACATCATTACATTGTCAAATTTTTCTTGCCACTATTTCAGAGCTTGTTTGAGTCCATATAAGGACTTTACAATTCTGCACACCTTGTGTTCCTGTCCAGGGACAACATAACCCTCATGTTGTTTCATATATATATCTCCTCTTCTAATTCTCTGTTTAGAAAGGCAGTTTTCACATCCATTTGATGGATTTCGAGGTTTCGTAATGCTGCTATTGCTATTAGCATTCTGATTGAAGTTATTCTCGTAACTGGAGAATAAGTGTCAAAGAAATCCAAGCCCTCTTTTTGCCGGAATCCTTGCACCACAAGCCTAGCCTTGTGCTTCTCTATTGAGCCATCGGTTTTCAATTTTGTTTTGAAAATCCATTTACACCCAAGTGCTTTACACCCTTGTGGCAAATCGACTAACTCCCATGTATGGTTTTGCATAATGGAGTCTATTTCGCTTTTGACTGCTTTCTTCCATGAAGGTGCATCTGGTGTAGACATGACTTCTTTGAATGTTCTAGGCTCATTCTCTAAAAGAAAGGTTGTTATGAACTCATGCCCAAAGGATTTCTCCTTTCGAGCTCTTTTGCTTCGTCTAGGTTCATCTTTTTCCTCTTATGTTTCATTTACAGAAGTGTCTGCTTCTCTTTGTTCACAAGTTCGTTTCGGATGTTCTTTATCCTTGCATGGAAACACATGTTCAAAGAATGACGCATTCCTTGATTCCATTATTGTATTTGCATGTATGTCTCGTATGTCAGATTTATATACCAGAAACCGATAAGCACTACTGTTGTGTGCATATCCGATGAAAATACAATCAACGGTCTTAGGTCCAATTGTGACCTTTTTAGGAGGTGGTACTGCCACTTTTGCTAGGCACCCCCACACTTTGAGGTATTTGTACGATGGTACGTTACCTTTCCAAAGTTCGTATGGCGTTTTTCCAGTAACCTTATGTGGTATCTTGTTGAGGATATAATTGGTGGTAAGCAATACTTCCCCCGACATGTTCTGGGGTAACCTAGATTCCTGCAACATTGCATTCATCATCTCTTTCAGAGTTCGGTTCTTTCGTTCCGCAACTCCGTTAGATTCTGGTGAGTAGGGAGCAGTTGTTTGATGAATAATCTTGTGTTCTCTACAGAACGCGTTGAAAGGTTCATCATACTCGCCTCCTCTATCACTTCGGATTATTTTTATGGTTTTACTAAGTTGGTTTTCAACTTCCAACTTGTATTCCTTGAATTTTT
Organism: Rheum nobile; assembly: GCA_027886185.1. Taxonomy (NCBI): domain Eukaryota; kingdom Viridiplantae; phylum Streptophyta; class Magnoliopsida; order Caryophyllales; family Polygonaceae; genus Rheum; species Rheum nobile. The sequence goes on along the minus strand of WOAB01000546.1, from coordinate 2,753,720 downwards.
CCAAAGCTTCATCCTTGCTTCTTAGCAAGTATACATAACAATATTTTGTGCAATCATCAATAAAGGTCACGAAATACTTTTTACCGCCTCTAGTTTGCACAAATTTTAAATCACACAGATCTGTGTGTATTAAACCTAGAGGTTCGGTTGTTCTCTCTACATGTGGAGATGGCGTTTTTGTGAGTTTGGCCTGTACGCATACTTCACATTTGTCTTTACTTGATTTGCATTTTGGAATCAAGTTCATGTTAATTAGTCTTTGTATAGACTTGTAATTCACATACCCTAATCGTTCATGCCAAATATTAAAAGACTCAACAACATAAGCAATAAAATTATTCTTATTCATTGAAACATTGGATACAACAGATTTTGGGATGACTGTCATTACATTCAATTTGACCAGTCCATCATTTACATATCCCTTTCCCAAATAAACCCCATTCTTAGAGAGAACTAGCTTGTCAGACACGAAATTCACCGCGAAGCCGTTCTTGCTCAGCAAAGTGTCGGAGATCAGATTCTTCCTTATTTCTGGCACATGCATGACATTGTTGAGAGTCAGCTCCTTCTCGGAAGTCAGCTTCAACACTACTTTTCCATGACCTTCTACCTTGGATGTGGACGAGTTCCCCATAAATAGATGATCGTCGCTCTTGCTCTGCTGATAAGTGGTGAACATTCCCCTGTCAGAGCAGATGTGTATGGTAGTACCTGTATCGTACCACCATTCCCTTGGGTTGTCTCCAACCATGTTGATTTCAGACACTACAGCACACAGATCTGCATCCGAGAGCCTGTCTTCAGTCATGTTGACTTGGGATTTCCCCTTGTCCTTGCGCGGATCAGCCTTGCTTCGACATTCGTCAACCTTGTGACCCATTTTACCACACTTGTGGCATTTCCCGATGAACTTCTTAGTTGGTTGCTTCTTGAAGTTGTTGGAGCTTTGGGGTTGGAACTTCCGTTTACTCCCTTTGTCCTTGTGTTCAACCAAGTTAGCCTTTTGTTCAACAGGCTGAACTCCATCTGCTTTGCGGTTTGTTGACTCAATCCGCAGCCTGACAATCAAGTCCTCGACGGTCATCGCCTTTCGCTTGTGCTTGAGGTAGCTCTTGAAATCCTTCCAGCCTGGAGGGAGTTTCTCAATGAACGCGGCCACCTGGAACGTCTCACAGATCGACATTCCTTCAGCAATGATCGCATGCGTGAGAAGTTGCAGCTCTTCAACTTGCTCCATGATGGGCTTAGAGTCCACCATTTTGAAGTCCAGAAACTTCGCCACTGTGAACTTCTTGGAGCCTGCATCCTCAGACTTGTACTTCTTTTCCAAGGCAACCCAGAGTTCCCTGGAAGTCTTGATCTTGTTGTACACATTATACAGTGGATCTATAAAGGCGGCTTTGAACCCAACCTTTGCACATAAAATTCCCATGAATCCAGGCATCGATGCTGGCTCGGGATAGAACATCAGTATTCTGAGGCAGAAGCACATGCTTATCCTCATTCAGATACCGTTCCAGCTCTAGTGTGTTCAGAAAGAAGAACATCTTCTGCTGCCATGTCTTGAAGCCAGTTCCATCGAACTTTTCTGGCATCAGCCCTGCGTTTATAGCACCAGGCATATGAACTGTCGGTTGGACAATCTGATAAGCAGTCGGGTGGACAACCTGATTAGCATAAGTTCCGACCCTCGTGGCTTGCAGATTTGCCGCTGGCAAAGTCGCCACTGGCAAATTCACTACAGGCAGACCACTCCCAAACTGAATTTGGGGTGTCGACTCATCAGGATTTCCATTACCGGCTCCAACAACATCAGCAACAGATTTCTCAGTCATATCAGCCATGATATCAGAATCTGTTCACAAAACGAAAACCAAAAATTAGTACGGAAATATGCAAATGCAATTTAAATTTCGAATTAAATTGCAGAATCGAAAACAATTTTTTTTCCGTATTTTTTTGTACACCAGTACAGATGGCCGAATGTATTTACGATTTAGATTCGAAATAAATTCGAATGGAATTCCTGCGACAACAAGTTAGAAATTGCAGATACAAATAGTTTCTCGCGCTGTGTATAAACTCAGAAAACAAAAATTTCGTTAGAACGTAATGCAGTTTAACGAATTTCAGAATTAAGACTGTAGGACCTATAAATTAAAGAACCATACAGAGATTATAAACTGCATAAAAATGTAACAAAAAATCAAAACAACTACCGAACGATTATCGGGCCCAAGCCCAATCCAAGCTATGTATTGGGCCCAAGCCCAATCCGATCCGATCTGATCCAACCCGAGCTCAGTCTGGTCCGGTCCGACCCGACATGACGCGACTCGGCTCGGCGCGCGTGTGGTCTTGATGAGCTAAGCCCAATCCAAGCTATGTATTGGGCCCAAGCCCAATCTGAACTGATCCGATCCAACCCGAGCTCAGTCTGGTCTGGTCCGATCCGACCCGACATGACGCGACTCGGCTCGGCGCGCGTGTGGTCTTGATGAGCTAGGTCCTCTCTCCATTACACATGGGTGGTGAGTGGTGACCCAAGGCCACAACCTTGGATCCAATTTCCTAGTATATATACTAGTGAGTTTTTCTCCAAACTTCCAATGTGGGATACACATTTTCATCCCAAATTGTCCCAAGTTATGCACTTCATACAACCAACTTTGGGCCTCCATTTCTCATTCAAACGGAAATCATTTTTACCGTATGAGTACATTACGAGAATGTGCTCGCGGAGACGAAGCCAATGCTTCCATTTTCCGGTGTTGTCATTGGCCGGAGCCAATCGAAATTGTGCCCGAAAAAGTTATCGGTGCCACATTTAAAAATGAGTTCCAACACCTTGTTATCTAGGGGTGTTCATAATCATCCGATCCACCTGATCGTTGATCCGATCCTAAAATATCCGAGTTTAATGGAATATTATTCGAATCCGATCCGGGGAAATTTTCCGGATCATTGGATCGGATACATGAACGGGGCTAGATTTTTGGGGGTATGCCATTAATGCTATTATAATATATTTATATAAAAATTAATATATTTTACTTGAAAACTAAATAATCCAATGGGTTTTCCATTTTTATAAATGTCTGAAAAACAATAACTTCATTAGGGATGAAAGTATTAAAGTTTAGACATGTAAACTAGTTAATGAACACGTGCCTTGCACGATGCATTTTCTATTAAATTTTATTTTACTAATAAGTATATGCTAATCTTTTTTTTTGTTGATATTAGGGAAAAATAACTCTTAAATAATATAAACAATTAACTATCATACATAATACAAACTTAATAAACTGTAAGTTAGTTGCTTATTATATATTTATATACTGAAAATAAAATGGTTTGATTCCGATGACAATTCTAGTAAAAGTGATGACGTGAACTTCAAAATTTTGATCGGGCTTATGACATGACAACAAAATTATAAATGTATTCCAACAAGTTTAGAACACACATAGTTTACATTTTTACTTTAATGGGAATTGTCTCCACAAAAGATGATAAAATTATTTTTGATATATATACACGATTTCTATTTCACGCACCGGTAAAATTGCTATTTCACGCACCGGCAAAATTGTTATTTCACGCACTGGTTCATCCGTCACAGATCATGTTGCTCCATATGTGACGTACGGATCCATTTGGTCTGTCACAGACGGATGCACATGGTCTGTGACGGACGAACCCCTAAACCAGAAAATTGAATGTTACTTGTCCCTACCTAACAACATTAATTGTAACACCCCTAAAACTTAACCCTTTTGGAAAGGTATTATCGCCAGTGACCCCAGTGTTCCTTACCGAGATCACCCAAGGCTTTACCATTTAAATACAATTTATGAAATACAAATGATACATAATGATCAAAGCATTCAATTCCAAAACATAACATTATCAAGGAAACATGAGTTACGGGATTACAACCCAATCCCGAATAGGCTAACACAAAGTTTAAACCAAATACAGCGGAAGTCTTATAAAGTAGGGTACATCGGAAGTCTTACAAAAACACATTACAACCAAAGTCATTGTCCAAAAGATCTCAACCTGATTAAGAAAATAACTAAAACATTCGAAAACCACCGTCGACTCCATAGTCCTTCTGTTCTTCTGAACTACTTTCTATCTGATATGCCGAATCGAACGGATGACACCAGCCCACATGCAGAGAACAAAGTTCGTGGGTTAGTCTACTTGAATAGACTAGCAAGGGTACAAAGCAGAAGGTTCGATGTAGTTGTATTAGGTTAGCCTTATCGTTTCTCGAATGATAACCGATAACGATAATCAACCTTCATACTTCTACGGAATAATAACAAGAGGTATGCACTAAAGAAGATTCTGGAAGACTGAATCTTCACAGAAATCGACTCGAAAAGAAGACTCCAACGGAAATGAGTCTTAGGGAAATATGAAAAATCTGGAATGTTTACAGAATCATACAACAATGATTTAAAAGTTGACTGAGATGCTTCGGTTCACGACCAACCTCATCGCATACAGCGAATCCAGATTGGAAAGAGAACGTACTATGATCAAAGTCGAGACGAGTTTTCCTAGCTGCACTATAACTTAACTGCACTACTCGCCAAATGTTTATTAATTATGGGCGAACCTACGGCCCTTATCTGTTTGTATTTCAAAACAAGCAATCACGTTACAAGCTTTTAAATGTGTACACCCTCAGTGGCACGACACATCTTAGTATGCGTTTCATCGAGATTGACGCACACCGAAGGGATGAAATCCCAAGAATTATGACACCAGCTAAGTGTCCTGCCTCTATACTCTTGTATAAGAGACCGATCATGACCTTAAAATGGTATTGGGTGGGGACGAGCCACCCCTCTACCTGATTATAAAGAAACGACTGGACAGAGTCCGAGTAACGTTCCTGCTACTAGTGCTAACTAAACAGTTCCAGCACAACAACAGTTCAGGATAAATCCACATAAATGCCCGAAAGGCAATCATTAATAATAGCGTTGTTCTAACAGATATACAACCTATTATATGATTTTCCAAAACAGTTTATAAAATCATTTCCAGACAAACACATGAATCATTCCAAATTAATTACTCAGATAAAATACTGATAATTAATGTAAATATGGAACGATGAGCAAGAGCGAACCGCCACTTGCCTTAGTCCGCAGAAACTGGAACAAGCCTAACGACGACGGGATTCCGGGCTCGACACGGGTATAGTTCCGATAGCACAACGACCTTCGAGTCGACCCAAGAGAAACCCTAAGTTAGATTCGACAGAACAACGGTACGAATCTAAAGAAGACGAAAGAAATTGAAAGGAACGATGCCACATTGACAACCACCAAGACCAAAGCCAAAAGAGGCTGCTGGCCACTGGCGGCGGTCGCCGTGTTCTTGGCGGCGGTCGCCGTTCTTTACGGCGGTCGCCGTGAAGAACTCCGACAATAGAGGCGAGAAGAAAATCTCACCCATACACGAGCGAAGTGACTCCCTTCCTCCTTGCTTTGGGTTCTGACCTCCAAAGGCAACCAAAAGCTTCTCGAAGGGCTACTGGAACAACACCAAAGGCCACCGGCAATCGCTCCAGAAATCCGGCGAGGGGCACAAACTCCGGCGAGAGGAAGATTTGAGGATTTCAGCTTGATTTGTGCATGAATCTGACCCCAATCCTCTTCCTTTTATAGCCACAGATCATGTGGACACCGCGATGGTCTAAGCGAGACGTGGCGAGGCTAAATCGGTGCCTTGTCAGACGTCTCCGGCGACCACAGGGCTACGCCCCCGCTAGGAAACGGCGGGCGCCGTAATTCCCTTGGTCGTCGCTTCACAAATTGCACTACGGCGGGCATTTACGGCGGGCGCCGCAAAAGCGCGGCGGGCGCCATTTTCTGGTCGTCGCGCCCAGCTAAAAGACGAGGGCACTATAGCCTCGAGCCCTTCGCGGCGGGCGCCGCCACCGTGGCTTTGCCCCTCTCAGCTTTTGGACGATGACAACTTAAACCGGGATAAAAATAATCGTACACGAACGAGTATTAAAATCCAAAGTACTTCGTCTGTATCTTATTTCACTGAGAAAAATATTACAGAGATAGAGGACATTACAGAATGTCTCAACCTATCTGAATTAAATCCGACGTACAAAACGGGTACTCGGAAAAATTCTCAAAATTCCCAAAATAACCTTACAAAATTACGGGGTATCACATTAACTACCCCGTCATATCTCATCAATATTACGGCCAAAATTAAACCCTAAACCTCTCCATCACTCTTCCCTTTCCCTCCCACAACACATCTTCCATTCTCATCATCTTCCAAGAGTTCATTTTCATGGCAAATGAATATGATTTTTCCAACTTCAATGGTGGAGAAGATGTTTCAAGGAGTTACAATTACAATGAGGTATGTTTTTTAATCTTTTACTTTACATGTTAGTAAAAGTTAAGAGTTTTTATGGTTCTTTCTTATGAATTTATATGATTGAGTTGTTCTTACCCCAAAACAAACACTTTCTTAAGGTAATTTCAATAGTTGTGAGTATATGTTCATAAAAACTTCATCTTTGATTAAGTTGTACTAAAAAATGTAGAATTTGTGTGCAAAACTGCATGTTTGATTGTTTGGGCTTTGTTATATTGAGTGCAAAACCGCAAGACTTCATCTTTGTTCGACGACTGTTTTTTGAAAGAAAAACAGTATGTGACGGATGGATGTCCTCCATCCGTCACGTATGGATTTGCCTTATCCGTGACATATGGATTTACTTCATACGTGACGGACTAGGTAAACCCATACGTGACGGCTGGAATGTGTTTATTCGTCACGTATCGATGTGTTTGACAGAAACTGGATGTTTCGCTAACTTGTTTTTTTACTTCAATAGGAGAACAATATCGTGAACAATGGTATTAACAATCTGTCCCTGAATGATGTCTGGGAAATGGCACCATCGTCCTTCTCACTTGGGTTGTTCGGCAAACCTATGCCGCCTCAACAACCTCATATGCCGGGATTATATTATTTTGCTCGTAGTGGAATTTCGTCTATAAGGTGGAAAGCTCCACCTAAGTTTGGGTTTCCGGCATTACACACACAACCGCAGTTTTCTTATCCTACACCGGAAGAAGTGATTGTTTCGAAAGATTACTCAGAGAAGTTTACCACGGGTGAAGTATTCGGCTCCAGAGATGAGGCAATTAAAAGGGCTAGATATTGTTTTCACGCTTGGAACGTCAATGACAAATAGGTTAGTGGCCACGTCTGAATCTGTATTGCATTCTCATTTGATATATTTTGGGGGGCTTTTTGTTATCTGCATAACTTTCTGTTTCTGTTATATGCATAAGTGGTTCGTCACGTATGGATTCACATCATCCGTGATGGACAAAAGTTTAGCGTTCGTCACGTATGAAGAGAAACCATACGTGACGAACCACTTATGCAGATAACAGAAACATTCTTCTATGATCAAACTTTAAACTCTTTTGTACTAAATATAAGGTTGAAGGAGCACACTCTATTTTGAAAGACTTCTTGACTACTCCACATGGCAGTCTAGATACGATATTTGGTCAATATCATTCAAAGATGATTAACCAAGTGAAGGAAATCAAGGGGACCTTCAACGAGAGTGCATAGAACATGATGACGCTTGTGACTAGGGTTGATGTTTTCAAGCTGTTGAAATACAAAGTATCTAAGGTTGCACTTGACCGCTTGACTGAGGAATACAGAAAAGGGGAAAATCTATTTTATGACAGTACCTGCACATGCCAGATGAGGGTGAGAGATGGATTGCCATGTGTGCATGATATCGCTAGATATGTGACGAGTTCATTCCCTATTAAGCTTTCAAGGTTGCATCTATTTTGGAGACAATTGAGTTTGTCAGAAGTGCAATATGCTGTGTGGGCAGTGAAATAGTTTAATAAGGGAAATAGTTTAATAACATCATCAAGTTTTGATAACATACAATGCCCTGATAAATGAAATATGTTGTGTGGGCAGTGAAACTAAACAGCAGATCTGGGATCTCTGGACCTCTCGTTACAGGTCCTATTGATCGGCGCTACTTTGTAGGGTTTAACTAGGAGTTGTTACCGGAGTTTTGGGTGCCGTTTGTGTGTGTTTAGGACACAATATAGGAGAATGGAGTTGTGGAGAAGGAATGTTGATTTGGTGGTGTTGAAGTGCTTAAATGAAGACCATAGAAGATGGAAGGAAGCCACAACGAGAAGAAGTCGTGAGAAGCTGAAGAAGAGCTACAGAAAGATTTCCGCGGGCGCGGAAGCCCCAGCCGCGGTCGCGGAAAACACACAGACAACGAAGACAACATAGACTTTTCCGCAGTCGCGGAAGATAAGCCGCGGTCGCGGACACTGTTCACACACGGGCGTTCGGGATTTTAGTCCGAGTTCACTTTATTTTATTTCCTTTCTTTTATTTTCGTTAGTTTCCTTTTAGATATTATTTATTATCTTTTGGATTAGGGTTTGCTAGGTTTTCCATATTATTAGTTAGCAGCCTCTATTCATTCTAGTTTACATATTACCGTTCAGTTTTTTCCCTTTGAGTTTTATGGTTTGAAGACTATGAAGAACTAAGCAACCTTTGCTTAGTCCGACGATTAAAGCCTTCATTTGTATTTGGTTGTGAGATTATAACTCTATTTCCTTTCCTTTGATTATATTTTTTCTCTTTGAGCTTCATCACATTGATTCTTGCTGATTTGACTGGCCTGATCATCTAGTTGATATTAGTGGTTAGCTATTGCTAGAGTTTGGATATTTCTAGTTGAAATCCCTTATCTTGTGTAGCAAACATGATATTCTAGGACTGGTTGGACTAGTTTATTGTGAAGAGAATTGATTACATGTTAAATGCTAATGGGTTGTTTAGTGTTGCATGTATCCTGGCTAAATCTTATGCTTACTGCTGCTGTTAGATTAAATCTTGATGGTTTCTTGATTGTTTAATAGTTAGGGTTACCAGGACTAGTTGGACTGATAACTATTTCAGAATAGGGACAGGAATATTCATAGAAATGAATTGAGATAATCTAAGATCAATCAATCAAATGAATGGTGGATATTTGTCTGGTTAAGTTACTTCTCACCCATTGATTACATCCTTTGATTTAATTTACTTTGTTACTTGATTAAAAACCAAAAACCCCTTTATTACTATTGGCATACATCTTTTGCACTTAGGAAGATTGCTATCTCCCTGTGTGATTCGATACTTGCTTGCCTACTATACTTAGTTAGGTTTTTTAGGATTACTTTGATTAGGCATCACGACTTTAGCCTCATCACCTATCAACTTCAGATTGATAGCATTCCGACCTCCAGTCTGTCTAGCCTGCTTAGGCTAACTACGTTGTCTAGGAGCAGTCGGTTCCTTCGTCAGTTCCTTGAAATGAGGTTGTTGAGCGGGTCAATATGCTTGCCCACTCATACCTCCTGGCCACATGGGCCAACCACTTGGCTCCTGAGGTACAGGAGGTACATACCAACCACTAGGCTCCTCAGATGCAGAAGGTACATACCATGTCGGATCCTATAAAATAAATTATTAGAAAAAATATTAAATAAACGACAAGTTTAAGAATATGTATAGTTACTTATCACATTAGGGTCACTCTGATATATAGGTGGATCATTAAGCTTCATGTTGTCGAGTGGCGGGTCTGCATATACCGGTACAACAGGAGGGTCACGCACTAGTGGAAAAAATCCTTATAGAGGCGGGCCTTTGGACACTTATTGAGGCGGACACCGTTCGCTTCAACTAAGGGGGCTGCAACAAGTAGGGACACTTTTTGAGGCGGGCATTTTACGCATCTAAAAGGACCTTATTGAGGCGGGCCTCCGAAGCCCGCCTCAACAAGTCCCTCACTTTGGCGCCAAAATGAGGGACTTGTTGAGGCGGGCTTCGGAGGCCCGCCTCAATAAGTAAACACTTGTTGAGGCAGGCCTCTATAGGCCCGCCTCAACAAGTCGCGCTGACTCGGCCGAGTCAGCGTCTATGTACTTATAGAGGTGGACATACAAGTCCGCCTCTATAAGTCCCTTCTTTTGCGCTTCTTTTGGATGTTTTTTGGATTTATGATGCACCATACACACATTACAGAATAGGTTCCTGGTTTTATTCACAGAATAAAAACAAGTTTACATGACAAGTAAAAACAAGTTCAATCCGAGTACAGTCAGGTTCTCAACAACAATTTACATGACAAGTAAAAACAAGTTCAATCCGATAATAAATACTTCGATGTAAAATACTGTGCCCATTGCTCACGAACAACATCCATTTCTTCTTAAGTATATGATGTCTTCCTCTTAGGATATAGCTTCATAAAAAACACAGAAATTATTGACAAAAAACACAAATACTATCAATATATAGTTAGTTAAGTTACATACCTTGATACTCTCAACGTCTTACGTTTTCCTATTAATTTCTCGCACTTCCCACCTTGATACTCTCAACGTCTTAGGTTCCTGATTTTTTTCGCAGCGTACATATCAACGAAAAAGCATATGAGTACATATCACACACAAAAATCCAAGGAAGACAATTTATAATGCAATTAAATCTACTTGTCAATAAATTACCTCATCTTATTCATTTATGATTTGTAACCCATATTCCTTCCCTATGATCTGTACGGATATGATTAGTATTATTTGTATCTTCCTCCTCCGATAATGGTTGAACAACAGTTGATAACAAGGGTGTGTCATCATACTCGTCATACTCATCTTCATCCACAACATCATCAATACCCAGAATATGTCTTTTGCCTTGGGCAACTGCACGCCATCTAGGATCAACATTGTCTACCACATAAAAAATCTGCTTAGCTTGTGATGCTAGGATGAATGGCTCGTCACTATCACTTAATCGGTCAAAGTTTACCAATGTCAAACCCGGATAAATTTCATCTTGCTTCACCCCGTTAGGGTTGTTGACCCACTTGCACCGGAAAACAGGGATTGTAAAATTGTTATAATCAAGCTCCCATATTTCTTCGATAACACCATAATACGATTGTGTCGCATCAACCGGTCTTTTGTCCTTAGCGCTCGCATAGACCCTAGATGATGCAACTACCTTCACTCCACTATTCTGCACCACACTCTTTTCATCTTGTCTTCTAGTGTAGAATGTGAACCCATTGATATCATACCCTTCATAAGACCGAAC